>CANSGD010001328.1:11737500-14237500 GCA_947645195.1 Patellifolia procumbens
GTGATTGAGAAACTTCCCCCTCCAATGAATGTCAAACAAGTGAGGAGTTTTCTTGGTCATGCGGGGTTTTATCGCAGATTTATGAAAGACTTTTCCAAAATTGCGAAACCCCTCACTCAATTGTTGCTAAAGGGTGCCACGTTCGATTTTACTGATGATTGTTTGGAGTCTTTTGACAGGATAAAGACAGCTTTGATCACTGCCCCTATTATACAACCTCCAGATTGGAATCTTCCTTTCGAGATCATGTGTGATGCTAGTGATTATGCGATAGGGGCAGTACTTGGTCAGCGGAAGGATAAGCTACTCCATGTGATTCACTATGCTAGCAAAACCTTGGATCCAGCCCAGGTTAATTATGCTACGACAGAGAAGGAGTTGCTAGCCATAGTCCATGCATTGGATAAATTTCAAACCTATCTTATAGGTTCGAAAGTTATAGTACACACTGATCATGCGGCTTTGAAGTACTTGATGGCCAAGAAGGAGGCCAAACCTAGACTCATCAGATGGATTCTTTTGCTGCAAGAATTCGACTTGGAAATCAAAGATAAGAAGGGCGCTGAGAATAAGGTCGCCGACCACCTTTCTAGGTTGAGGTTTGGATCCCCTTCTGACCCTCCTATAGATGACTCTTTTCCTGATGATCATTTGTTTTCTATGTCCTCTAAAACTCCTTGGTATGCTGATTTTGCTAACTTCTGTGTTAGTGGTTCTCATCCTCCCGATCTTACATATCAGCAGCGCAAAAAGTTTTATCATGATGCTAGAATGTATTTTTGGGAGGATCTTTTCCTATATAAGAAGTGCTCCGACGGGATGTCTCGTCGTTGCATTCCTGAGTGGGAAATAGAGGATGTTTTGCTACATTGTCATAGTATGCCTTCTAGTGGTCATCTAGGTCCCCAAGCGACTGGTTTTAGAGTCCTACATAGTGGTTTCTATTGGCCTTCGGTTTTTAAAGATGCCCGTGCCTTTTGTTTGTCTTGTGATGCTTGTCAAAGGACGGGTAATATTTCAAAAAGGCAAGAGATGCCACAGAGTGGGATTTTAGAGGTCGAACCTTTTGATGTATGGGGGATTGATTTTATGGGACCCTTTCCTACCTCTTATGGGAATAGGTATATTCTAGTGGCCGTCAACTATGTGACTAAATGGGTAGAAGCTATAGCATCACCAACCAATGATTCCAAGGTTGTGATGAAGATGTTTAAAAAGATAATCTTTCCCCGTTTTGGTGTCCCCCGTGTAGTAATTAGTGATGGAGGCTCTCACTTTCATAAGAGCACCTTCAAGGCCCTATTGACAAAACATGGAGTCACCCACAAAGTCGGTCTTGCCTATCACCCTCAAACCAGTGGCCAAGTAGAAGTGTCTAATAGGCAAATTAAGAGGATCCTTGAGAAAGTTGTCACTAAAGCTAGAAAAGATTGGTCATTGAAACTTGATGATACTCTTTGGGCGCTCCGCACTGCTTTTAAGACTCCTTTGGGTACCACACCCTATCGACTGGTTTATGGCAAAGCTTGTCATCTACCAGTTGAGATGGAGTATCTTTCTGCGTGGGCGGTCAAAGAAATTAACCTTGATTTGACAGCTGCAGGTGAAGCACGACTTCTTCAACTCAATGAGTTGGATGAGCTCTGTTTGGATGCTTATGAGAATCACAGCTCTATAAAGAGCAAACGAAGAAGTTTCATGATAAGATGATAGGAAAAAGAGAGTTCAAGGTTGGCGACAAGGTTTTATGGTTCAATTCCAGGTTGAGACTGTTTCCTGGAAAGCTCAAATCATGATGGTCTGGACCATTCGAGGCGACAGAAGTGAAGGCACATGGTGCCATCGAGGTTGCCAACCAAAAAGGAGAGAAGTTTAAGGTAAATGGACAGCGTCTGAAGCTGTACCATGAAGGTGCCTTTGTTGGTTGTGTAGAGGAAATCCGCTTTGATTCCTCCCCACTTGATTCATCTACCTAGAGAGGTAATATGGTTGTGCGGGACCTTCATAAACCAGCGCTTTGCGGAAGGCAACCCGTATCTCTTCGTTAGATTTTATTTTCTTTTGTTTCGTAGTTTGTAGCATGTGAGAGAGCGTGAGGGTACTACTGTGTTCCTAGATCTTGTGTGCTTTGATGTGCAGATATGCTATTTGAAGAGAAACTTGAGCCATACTTGCCCCAAACTTGCAAAAAGGCGAGCTACTTACTGAACAGTAGCTCGCCCGATCAGATCGGGTGGGCGAAAAATCCCACAGCGGAAGAAAAGAAAGATCACCCGATCACATCGGGAAAGGTATGCCCGATCGGGTGAGCAACCCTAGCACCCGATCAAAAATACCTTGCCCGATCGGGTGCTCTGTCGGGTGGATGAGCATAAGTCAAAGTCAAAACAGCCACAAAAGCACCTTCGCCCGACGCCATAGGGCAACCGCTGCCCGATCGGGCCCGCGACCTCAGCACCCGTTCAAAAATCATTCGCCCGATCGGGCGGATGATCGTGTGAAACACAACTTCCCAAGCCAGAAAAAATTTGACTTTCACCCGATCGAGCGGCCGAGTACCCGATCGGGCCTGCGACCACACACCGTCAAAAACACAATTCCCTTCATTTTCTCACCACAACTTTCTTATCCTTTCACTTCAACTCACTCTCTCTCTCTCTTCACTCATCTTCAACCTTCAATCCCCAAACCCCAACCTCCATTAAAACTCTATTTTTACACCCCAAAACTTCATCCTTTCCCTTCCAAACTTCATGAAATCCATTCATTTTCTTCTTTCACCCTCCATCTCACAAAATTCCATTCACAATAATCATCTTCCCTCTCCTTTCTCTTCATACACTCACCTTAAACCCCATCCTTTGTGTTAGGCACGGTTGCAAGGCCCATTTTCACCATGGCAAGCAAATTCAGACGGCTCATTAGAGGTGAAGGCTCGCGATCTAGGCGAGAAGCGACACCACCACCACCACCACAGGTTCCGCGGGATCCTCAGTACCCGAAAATCATATTTCCGGGATGATGAACATCGCGAGAAGTTCTTGCGATTTAAAAAACGTGAGGTACTTCCTACCCGCTTTTTAGATCTTGAGCTTTTATCTAAGTTGGGTTTAACTGATGATTTCAAGGATTTTATGAAAACTTTGGGCATGGAGCGCTTTATAATGTGCATGTCAATACTTATCCTCCATTAGTCTATGAGTTTTTTAGCAGTTTCAGTCTGACCAAGCCTAGGGCCGGTCCGGTCACCCATGTTCATTTTAGACTACTCAACCGAGACCACACCCTCACCCTTAAGGAATTTGCGGGGGTTCTTCGGTTACCGGTACGGGGTGACTACTACCCACCCGACCACTTCAAAATGGCCGATACTTATCTTACACTGACAGGGGACACCACGCCTTTTGACATCCAGCATTGTCATTGGGCGAATTTCCATCACCCTATTTTTAGTATTTGGATCCGGTTCATGGCCCAGACTCTTTTAGGGCGGTTTGAGGGTCACTTGGTCCGGGGGGCCGAGCTAGTTGCTATAGCTAGCTACATTGCTAAAGGCTCTAGGGAGCAATTTCATTACAACTTGGCCCACCATGTAGCTATTCAGTTCGAGCGTATCTCGAACTCACTCCCTAGGCCAAGGGAAGACGGTAGTTGGACCTCTAGGAGGTTAGTCAACGGGGGGTTGATCACATTGTTTGCCCGGCAAATTGCCGGCTTTGACGAGACTCAGCGTACCCCCGTCCTTGGCCCTACCCTCATTGACCTTACATACCTCAACACCCTTAAAGTCCAAAATCGTCTGCCTGACCATAGATTCCAGTGGGTGATTAAAGCAAAAAAATCCATCATTCTGCCCTACCCTAGAGCCCGACTGCGGCCTCGTCAGGCGAACTACCTACTCCCCATAGAGGGAGTTGATCTTGTTGTCGCTGACCCCGAGCCCCCTCGTCGTTCCTACCACAGGCGGCCTACGCCAATCTTAGACGAGGGCGCCTCCACTTCTGCTCCCCCCCTCCTCCCCCTCACACGGATACATTTGATTTTACTTCTATGATGTCGACCCTAGGTCGCATGGAGACGGGGATGGGAAGGATGGAAGGGCTGATTAACGCAAACACCGCCACCCTCGCGGGATATGGCACTCGCATCTATCAGCTCTATACCCATGTAGATCAGATGGGGGGACGGATGGATACCTTGGCCAACGACCAGCACTACGCCCTTTGTCCTCTCTATGACGACTATTGCAGGCGTGGCATTATTGAGCAGACTGCTCAACATCCCTCGTGGTACCATTGGAACCCGAGCTATAGCCAGCTTGCCGGTCAGAGTGATGACATGGCAGAGGATGAGGAGGAGGAGCCTGCTTGTCAATCCGTCTCTTTAGGAGACTTTGGTCTTGGGGCTAGTGGCTTTGGGGGTGGTTTTGGTGGAGGGGTGAGTGGTTTTTTAGGTGATCCCTCAGGTGGTGGTTACACAGATGGTGGTGGTACTTCTAGTGGTGGCATCTTTGGTGCCCCCACTGATGATGATATGGGCGGCTGATGCCCTTGTTCTCTCCTCTCCCTCGTTGCAATGAGGACATTGCCTCGTTCAGCTTGGGGGAGAATTTCTCACTGTGAGTACTCTCTTTATTGCTTTCTAGTATAGTTTATTGCTTTTTAGTGTAGTTTAAAGCTTTGATAGAATAGTTTTACAGCTTTGAAAAATTGAAAAAAAAATTAAAAAATAAGATTGATCATGACTGGTTTGATTGCCTCCCTGTGCCCCTTGTTGTGCTGTTATTGAAAATGATTTGACTCTGTTTTCTGGATAGCTGGGCATTTGTGATTCTGAGGTTTTGATTTGATGTTCGACTACTTTGATTTCGAGCGATTTCTGACTATGATATACTACTTTGTGCTGCATACCTGATTTGGTTAGACTGTGAGGCCTTTTTCTAGCCTATTGGATTCATACCATTATCCAGTCTATATTTTTGGTGTGTTAGTTCCTCACCAGCGGATTGATCTTGACTTTGACTTCGTACTCATCTGATGTTTGGTGACTTGTTACATTTGCTATGATAGAGGCGTTCTTTTGACTTATTCTTGAGCCTCAGAGTTAGTTTGATACATTTTTTATCCTCCTTAGCCCCGCTGAGCCTAATGACCTTGTTTCATATTACTTAAGCCCTTATTATAAGCCCATGGCCTTTGTTTTGATATTATTTCCAAGCCTAGCTTGGGGGAGCTTTTGTATGGGTTGAGTTTGAAGTTGGTTCCATGGTTTGGTTTGGTTGTATTTGTTGTGGCTTGATTGTGAGAAAAAGAAAAGAAAAGGCAAAACTAGAGTTGCGTGAATGAAGTTCAGAAAAATGAAAGAAAAATGAAATAAAAGTTCAAAAGGATTCGAAGTTCTTTCATTCACGTACGTTTATAAAGAAAAATTCGTTTCATTGCCTATTGGGTTTGTTATGAGTGTTCATTGAATTATAAGAGCTGGTTTATTTTTGTGGTTATATGGTGTTGATTGGGAGTTGTTTAGGCCATCTTAGGCCTTGTTTGAGTGTTCATACTCCCCCTTTCTTGGTTCTTCCACCACATTACCCAAAAGTATCCCCTACCTCTTACCTAAGCCCCATTACAACCCGGAAAGTCCTCTTGAGCTTGTGCCTACAATGTCTATTGGATTGATTTTGAGTCAGTTTGTCAAAGTTAAAGAGTCTGTCTGCTAGTTGAGTCGACTTGACTAGGATGAGCGACATTTTACCTTCTTAAACACATGAGAGTGTGAGTGGGAAGGGACATTTATGGTCGGGTCGGTGAGTGTTCGGGCATATTCTTTGCCTGCCACAAAATTGAGAGGAGTGATACCCTTTGTGAGCACCTTTTCAGGATTTGTATGCCTAGTAGTCGCTTGAACTTGATGAATTGCTTGGAGGATTGGTGGTTGGATGGAATTGATTTGCCGAATTTGAATTATGCCTGCTTGAACGATTCTTAGTCTTGAAAATATTTTTGAGCTCGAATTGTTTTATCTATGGGGTGAGGCAATCTATTTCACGATCATGTTCTATTTGCTTGAGGACAAGCAAAGGTTTAGCTTGGGGGAATTTGATATATTGATTTCTTATAGAGTTTTTCCCTTTCTTTACAAGCTAAATTGTGCGATATTGATGCTCTTAGGAGCTATTTATGCTAACTATTTCGATATAGTTGTGGTTTATGTGTTCCATATCATTTTGCAGGTTTTTAGGGAAAAACTCCCTATTTACTCGATGTTTAGAGCACCACGCTATAGCGGAAGGTTATGAGGCATCTTAGCGGTCTCGAGATGGTATTCGGACCCCATTGTGAAGAAGAAATATTCCAAAGACTTGGCGTCTGAAGCCAAGTGAAGCAAGGAAGAAAGAAGACTCGCCTGATCGGGTCGGGCAACCACTGCCCGATTGGGTACGAGTAAAATGCCAGAAGTTCAGATTTCCGCCCGATCGGGTGGACTTGCCCGATCCCATCGGGCGGACTTACACTTAGCCCTATGCTGCTGGATTTCTGAGGAGCTTGAGACGACCTCCACCCGATGTGATTGGGTGGTCTCGCCCGATTGGGTGCTGGGGTTGCGGCCCGATCGGGTGACCTTTGCCCGATCTCATCGGGCGCTCACTAATTTGCTGCTGCTGAATAAGTGTTCCCAGACCCGATCGGGCGGTCCTTTGCCCGATCGGGTGGACGACACGGGGATGCGATTTTCGTTATTTCCCAACTCTATCTTATTGTTTTCTTAGAGACTATAAATACTTTTTAGGTTGTTTTTATTTGTATCTTTCATATTATTGAACATTTAGAGAGCTCTTAGCCTAGTTTATCATTGCTTTCCATTGTAGAAGAGATTCAAGTGTTACTTCAATTCAATTAAAGTTTCCGCTTTCCGTCAATTTGGTAATCGTCTTGCTTATTGCTTTATTCTTATCTCTCAATTACTTTAGTTCAATTGCTTATTTTTCAATTAGTTCATGATGCAATTCTTAGGGTTTTCAATTAGATTTGTTGTTGTCAATTCAATCATGTCTGAGTAGTTCTCTTTCTAGGGTGTTAGATAGGGAAGCCATGTTTATACCATGATTGTTATTTAAACTCCTATTGATTTCTAGGGCTTGATTAGAGTGATTGTGGTGTGGTTTGTTCTTAATTAGTGATTAATGTTAGTGGCCAATTTCATTGATTGCTTGTGGTTAATAGTTGTTTGCACAGATCAGTCTTACGACTAGAGGCCTAGGACACATCAGTAGTTCTGATTATGTTAGTGAACATGCGGCGTATGTTGAACTATGAGCGTTGAGTCTTAACCGTAGCTCAACACATGCTCTAATCCCTCGACTCTGTACCTAGGTTTTGATAGTTGTTGACCTTGTTTGATTGGTATAAGCATGGTGGACCGACCTAATACCCTAGGCTTTTATTCCATAGTTAAATCCTCTGTTTAATTCGTCTTTCTTAGTTTAATCCTTAGTTTAATTAATTCTCCCTATTTTCATCTAAGTAGCTAGTTAATTGGATATTAATTTAGAAACTTTGTCTCCCTGCGGATTCGACCCTGCTTCCACTGACTACCTTAGTTAGAGGACCGTAGGTTTATCTTTGAATAGGTGATACGACTAAAACCTATCAAGTAGCAGGGATTTCAGGTTCGAGTCAGAGTGGTGCTCTACTTGAGAGTCAATCTAGCCTTCGATCTAGCGCGTGGGATCAGACTTTTTTGTTTTATGATTTGGCTCATGAGCTCTATGCACAGGGGCTCTCTTTTTTGAGATCCCGAGGGAGATTCATGGGAATTTTGAGCCTCCTCGTAATTCTTATGATTCCTTGACTCCTTGCATTAGGGCATGGCAATTTTTTTGTTTGACCTAGTGGCCACCCAAAATATAATTAAATGGATGATGTTGGGCCTAGTGGTAGTTGATGTGTATGTATTATACTGTTTCTTGGTTTTCAACTTGATTGTTGTTGTATATTTGAAGTTGGCATAAACATTGCACTTAGTGTCTATACTAATGTAATTCTTGGAAACTCATGTTTCGAGAAAATTTTGATAATGTTTTATGAGGGAGTGTAGACATATTATATTAAAGACACGAGATATCCAATTTTCCCCTTAGGAAAGATTTGTTTAAGAAACTTTAGTACTACTATACTGAATAAGGTACTAAAAGATTTAAGTACTTAATTCTACATGAGTGCACAAAAGAACGTCAAAAGTGTATTCCTTTTTGTTGACGAGGGAGGTTTGAGTGAGTCTCGTAGTAGTGTTGCACATTTGAAGTATTCAATATTGTTAAACAATATGATTCTCATCAAGGTCGAAGAATAATTTTAAGAATAATGAATTATTGCTATCAAATGATGCAATCAGGAAATCTTTTATTTTCCATGACATGTGGTGCAAGGATGAAGCCTTTGTAGATGTGGTTAAGGAGGCCTGGAAGTTGCAAGTGAATGGGACTCCTATGAACAAAGTGGTGCAGAAATCGAAAAATTTGAAGCTGAAGCTCAAATAGCTTAATAAGATGCACTACAGCCAGATTGAGGAAAGGTATCACTCAGCTAAGCAGAGGTTACAGGAGGCTAAGCTAGAGGAGCAGAATCAGCCCACTGATGCTAATCTCATCAAGCATGAACTTGAGGCAGCAGATCATTTCAAGAAGATGAAGGAGGCCTATAATAGCTTTGTGTACCAAAGGGAAAAAGTAAGGGGGCTTAAAGAAGGGGACTCCAACACCAGCTACCTTCACAGCAGCATCAAGAGGAGAAGGTTCCAGCAAAGGGTATTGGAAATTGAGGACAATCATGGGAAGGTCCATTCCACTCCAAATGGCATCAACAGTGCCTTTGAAGAGTTTTACAGAGATCTTTTGGGCACTACCAATGACAACAAGACAGGTATTCAGAATGAGGTGGTTCAGTTGGGGGCTCTAGTTTTAGAGCAGCTAGCAGAGTATCTTACTATGGAGTTCTCAGATAAGGAAATCAAAGAGGCCTTCTTTTCTATTCCAGGATCCAAAGCTCCTGGCCCAGATGGGTAAAATAGTACATGTTTTAAGGTGGTTTGTTCTACAATTGGGGGAGAAATTTGCACTGCAGTCAAGGATTTCTTTCAGCATGGAAATTTGCTCAAACAGATCAACAACACAAAGCTTACGCTTATCCCAAAGGTTCAATATCCTAAAAATGTGGGTGAATTTAGACCTATTGCCTGCTGTAATACTTTGTACAAGGGTATCACTAAACTGATTTGTGCTAGGCTCAAAAATGTGTCGCCACACATTATTGCTCCTAACCAAGCAGGGTTTATTCAAGGAAGGCAAATTTTCCACAATATAAGTATATATAGTGCAAGATTGGGTTGGAGTCTATAACAGGAAATCCACCACTCCTTGTTATATGCTCAAGGTAGATATCAGGAAAGCCTATGACTCTGTTGATTGGGATTTCTTGCAGGAAATGATGATGGCACTTAGGTTCCCTAGGAAGTTCATTGGTTGGGTAATAGCTTGTGTTACTTCTCCATCCTTCTCATTGTGCATAAATAGTTCAACCTATGGATATTTCCAAGGGTAAGAGAGGCATCAAGCAAGCAGACCCCATGTCCTCTCTTTTGTTTGTGATTTGTATGGAGTATTTGTCCAGGCTGCTCACTTATGCAGGGAGGCAAAAGGGGTATCAATTTCACCACAGATGCAAACCTCTTGCTCTAAATCATTTGGTGTTTGCTGATGACTTTATTATCTTTTGAAAGGGAGAGTATGACTCAGTTATGTGGAATCTGAGGTCTTTGGCTACTTTTGCTGCTACCTCAGGCCTTAGTGCTAATGCTGGCAAGTCAGCTATTTATACCTGCAACATGGTGACAAGGTCCAATAGTAAATCCTGCAAGATACTAAGTATGAGGAAGAGTCTCTGCCTTTCTCATACTTAGGTGCTAAAATTGGTGCTAAGAAGCTAAGTAAAGATGATTGTTAGTTCCTCATCGATAAAATTGCTACAAAGTTGAGAACATGGGGTGTTAGAACACTATCTTATGCAGTAAGGGCTCAATTAGTCAACTCAATACTCCTAAATCTTCACATCTATTGGGCCTCTATTTTTTGTGACCCCTAAAAGAGTAATTGACGGTGTTATTGCTGCTTATAGGAATTACCTGTGGGATGGCAAAACTACTAGTAGCAAGACCCCTCTCATTGTCTGGGACTTGATTTGCAGAGATAGAAAAAAGATGGGGGGATTAGGATATAAAGAGAGTCATACATCGAATATTGCTTTGTTTGGGAAGTACATCTGGAGTGTAGCTACCAAAGTTGATAACTTATGGGTCAAGTGGATTGACCATGTTTACCTGAAAGGCAAGGACTGGAAGCAATATGTCCCAAACTCTGTTGTCAGCTGGTACTGGAGGCAATTGACACACATCAAAGACATGTTTAGGAGTGGGTTTTGTGGGGACAGATGGATGTTTGATAAGAAGGGGTATAATGCTACCAGTGGCTACAAATGGCTCAATCTTGGAAAAATGAGGTGGAGTGGGATACATGGGTTTGGAATAGGCTTAACTCTCCTAAGCACAGCTTCTTAGTTGGGTGCTCATGTAGCAGAGGCTTAACACAAGAGATAGGTTGAGAAGAATGGGGATGCAGGTCCTGGCTGAATGTCCTCTTTGTGGCAGCCATTCTGAGATTGCAGAACATATTTTTGTGTAGTGTGAGTATGTACATGTGTGTAGACAGAAGCTGAATATGATATTGCAGGTGAACCCCCAATTCACTAATTTGCAGGAGCTCAGTCAGTGGTTACACAAACCGATTACAGGTGCATTGAGATGTCAGGTGGTCCAGAGTGTTTATGCAGCCCTCTTCTATAATATATGGATGCAAAGGAATTCTGCCATTTAGCAGGGATGCATTACAGGCCATGATACCCTAGTAAATAGAATTAAGTCGGATGTTTTTTGGAGAGGTTCTAGTATTTTACCTAAGAAAGCTAGTACAAAGGATAGAGAGTGGTTAGACAATACTTTAAGTTGAGCTGTGTTTGAGATGTTTTTGGGAGCCCCTCTTATGCTGCAAATGATTGCTTCCTATCTTTGAACCCTTCGTAGAAGGTGGCAAGGAGGGGATGAATGATGCATTAGCATTTAGGGGACAATATAGAGTTTTGTATTTGGTCTTGGCAAGTCTTGGTCTGGGAATTGACTTGCTAGTCTTTTTGATGTACATAACTGTTTCTTTTTTGGTGTTAATACAATACTTACCTCTTATTAAAAAATGGATGCAAGGTGATCGAAGGTGGACCATTGAGGGTAATGGAAGAGGGAACTCTGTGGAATGAATATGAAAGTGATGTTCCTAGAGACACAACTTTAGTGTAGTCACGAGAGGAGATGATTGTCCCTTTTGGATTCGATATCTATAGGGATAGAATGACTTGTGTTTACTTGTTCATCTAAGAGTAGGAAAAGATAGTTGTCATCCTTAGTGTTCATTTTTCTTTTACGGCAACGTGATTAGCGCGTTTTAGTTCTTCTTTTTATTTTTTGATGTGATCGGGCCAAGTATATGTTGCCTACATATCGCAATATAAGAATCTAGTCACGTACAATTCTTAAACTCTTAGTGATTTTTTTTCAATAGAAAGACTGTAGATGGGCCTTATATATTGAAGAATCTTCAATTACAATTTTGCTCAATCCTTATATGGACGTCTCCCAATAAGCAAAATTAGGCAAAGGAGCAATGAAACAAAAAAATAGTCTTGTACCACTCTTTTTTATCAGGTTTAATTATCTTTACATCTTGTTTGTTTACGCAGATAAAGGGGAGGGATTGGATAAGGATTTCTTGTTCCACTTTGTTCTTGTCCCATGTTTGTTTAGACGGATTTGTAAATTTAGGTGGGATATAGATAGGGATAAAAACCCAAGTTATCACACCAAAATTATACCTGGGGGTATAAGGGATGGGGATAAAAATAAGAAGTAAAAAGACAATCATACCCTTAATGAAAAGGGAGGAAGGAGGAGAGAATGAGAGAATTAGTAAGGCTATATGTAACTTCATTATTTCTCTCTAATGTTATCTCAATCCATATCAATAACATGAGATTACCTTGACTTTATCCTTATCTCATCTACCAATTCTTTATCCCTATCCCAACCTTTATCCTCATCCCTATTTTCTTGACATATCAAACGCCCACTAAGGAAAATTTATGAAGAACCCCCTACAAGTTTCTAGTTTTTGTGAAAACCTCCCTTGAAGAGTTTTTGTGAAAATAACCCCCACCAAGTTAGTACAAAGTAGTGGTTGACTAATTTTAGGCGTGCAACCAAATTTGCTAACTTGTTGGATGTTATTTTCAAAAAAAAAACTTACAGGGAATTTTGACAAAAACTGTAAACTAGTTGAAGATTCTTTAAAAAAAATCCTTATCTTTATATTTTTAACAATTAAACTTTTGGCACATGATAATCATTATAATAAGTGCATGGCATACTGGCAATCCAGCGGTATAAGAATTAGGGAAGAGAAATTCGGATTCAAGATCTTTCCCAGTTTCAAATCTATAGAAGTGGTTTGGCAGAGCTAGGTCCTAGGGACGAAGGAGCACAGTGTTCAGAATAAACTACAGGCATCTAGAAAAGGCGACTGGTAGATTGGCGAAATCTTGAACATTTAAAGCCACACATATGACTCACTCAGAGAATCAGCAGGTCCCAGTCTTTAGATTTTCTATTATCGTAGCGATAATGGCATACATACCACCTTATCTCCAACATGTCAAAACTGTGCATAGTGTTCTTGCAAAAACATCAACACTGTGTTAAGCAACAAGTTATCCACATGTCATGCATAATTATTTAGCCTGTCCATAATTAAGGCCTGGCTCAAATGCTGAACTGTTAGCTCGTGTTACATAAGAAAAATTCAGTTGTTATTTGGCGACATTTTGTTAGTGCTAGTAACCGGGAAAACAAATTTGAACACAACAACAATAACAACGAACAATCGATCCTCTAGGCGTGTTTGGGAACACTTTCCCAAAAGCGATATTCCGACCCTATACGAAGCACGGGTTACACGGAATTCACCTCCGAGATACAAAGAAGAACAACAAGAGTCACGCTCGTATGAATCTTGTCAAATGAGAACTAGTATAGAGTGCTTTTGTGTTTGATGAACAATAAACCAAAGAGAGAACTTTGAGTGCTTTTGAGAGAGAGATATCAAACTTATGAACATCATCCTACATTCATCAGAGGCTTGGCCTCTTATAATGCACGTCAAAGCCTTGGAAAAACCGACCACAACCGCTCATTAAACATGAAACGGTCTAATTTAGACGTCCGCAAAACTACCCAGTCGCGACTCGCGATACAGGTCCTGAGTCGCGACCTTAAGGAAATTTTGGAGCACCTCTTTGGCAGTGGCTCGTCGCTAGTCACGACAAACGTCGCGAGTCGCGACCAAGCCAAGACACAGGTCGCGGGGGGCGACCCAGCTCGCGGGCCGCGAGCCTGGGCTGAGCTCCTCCTTCGCTTCATTGCTTGAAGCACTTCATGGTTCATGAAGTTTAGTTTCCAAAGCTTTAACACATAACATGCATATCCAAACATTACTTAAGTAGCGACACCAAAACCAAGCATCTTAAGTTAATGTTTCATGAATATTATTAACCAAATACTCTAAATATTCAACAATCCTCCCCCATTTAGAGTATTCTAAAAGATACTAAGCACAAAACACATCATCAAAACAAACAACCTCATGCATCAATGAAAGTGTACTAAGACTTGAACTTCCACCTAGTATAATATACATTCCAAGAATCCGTATCCGAAAGGTGTCGCAAGCGATTGAACCAATCTCAATACATAGTGGAAAACTTGAAGATACTATACACACAAGATTAACTATTTGAACTCATTAAACTTGACACTTAAAGCCATGTGTCCGTATCATTCATAAGTGTATCATAGCTATGCCCCTATAGCTACTTGAAGCGGTTAAACTTCACACTTACATAGGTAAAACTCTTAAACAAACATGCCACTATGATAAGGCATAACAAGAGAACTATTAAGTATATACAACCTCTTATCAACATCATAGTCAATATAAGAACAATACTCGAGGATACTTACAAATGTTCTTCAATCATTAAATGAAGGAATTAATCTTATTGAACTTAAGACTCAACGTCTTATTGGGCGTTAAGTTAAGATTCCCTCACTAGTGATTAACTAAGGGCTCCAATCCAAGACCGATTGCCATCCTCTTCATCGTATCTCTAGCCAAGGCCTTAGTGAAATAATCCGCTAGATTATACGTAGTCCGCACATAGTCAACAGTGATAACACTATCCTTGATAAGTCCTTGAATATAGGAATGCCGCACACCAATGTGCCTTGACTTACCATTATAAACTTGACTATATGCCCTTGCCAAAGCTGCATCGTTATCACAATGTATCGCTATGGGCGATATTGGTTTTGGCAACAAAGGAATCTCAATCATGAGATTCTTTAACCACTCCGCCTCTTTACTAGCCGAGGACCAAGCTATGAACTCCGAAGTCATGGAGGAGTCCGCAATGCAAGTTTGCTTCTTAGAAGCCCAAGAGATAGCACCTCCCCAAGTAGGAAAACGAATCCACTTGTGGAAGAGTGATCCTCTCTATTAGAGATCCAGCTTGCATCCGAATAACCTTCTAAAACCGAAGGATATCCACTGTAGGACAAACCATAATCTTTGGTTTTCCCCAAATACCTTAAGACACGACGAATAGCATGCGAATGCTTCATACTAGGGTTACTAGTATACCTACTAAGCTTTCCTACCGCAAATGCGATATCCGGCCTAGTACTCGTCATAGCATACATCAAACATCCTATGACCCGTGCATACTCAAGTTGAGATACCGCACTACCATCATTTGGCATTAATTTTTCACTTGGATCCATAGGAGTTGATACAAAAGAGCAATCACTAACATTGAACCTCTTAAGTACTTTTTCAATGTAGTGCGTTTGAGATAAACTCCATTTACCATTGCTTCTTTTAATTCTTATGCCTAGAATGACATCCGCTTCTCCTAAATCTTTCATGGAGAACATTGATGATAGGAAAGCCTTTGCCCACTCAACTTGTGACAAATCAGTCCCAAAAATCAACATGTCATCTATATATAGACAAATCATAACACCATGACCTAAGTCATCAAATTTGCTATATACGCACTTGTCCGAATTATTCAATTTAAATCCGTTAGACAACACAACCTCATCAAATTTTTGATGCCATTGCTTGGGTGCTTGTTTTAGCCCATACAAAGATCTAACGAGCTTGCAAACTTTACCTTCTTGACCTTTTACAACAAACCCTTCGGGTTGTTTCATGTAAACCTCCTCATCTAGCTCTCCATTTAAGAACGCTGTCTTAACATCCATTTGATGGATCACAAGGTTGTGTATAGCCGCAAGAGCAATCAACAACCTTATAGTAGAGATTCTAGCAACAGGTGCATATGTATCGAAATAATCGATACCCGGCTTTTGGGAAAAACCTTGAGCCGCTAACCTGGCTTTGAACTTATCAATAGTTCCATCGATTTTCATTTTCTTCTTGAAAATCCATTTACACCCAATAGGTTTACACTTGGGAGGCAAATCCGCCAAAACCCATGTGTTATTCCCCATGATGGAATCCATCTCATCATCAATAGCTTCCTTCCAAAAAGGAGCATCTTGAGATCTCATGGCCTCACCATAAGTCAAAGGATCACCTTCCACATTAAACACATATGGAAATTTAGTCAATATAGAACTTCTAGACCCTTCAACCAAATATACATAAAAATCCGGGCCAAAGGATTTCTCCTTTCTTGCCCTTTTACTTCTCCTAGGTTGTGATGAAGTCGATGCTACATTCTCTTCTAGAGTTTGTTCATTTAATTCATGATCATTTAAAGACCGATCATCATCTTGTATTATGGTACTTGGAGTTACATCCTTTGGTCTAGGAATTGATGAATATCGATTTTCATCAAAGATTGCATCTCTTGACTCCACAATAGTGTGAATTGACCAAACGTCATTTTGTTCTATAACATAGAACCTATAGGCCTTGCTATGAATAGCATACCCTATAAAGATGCATTCAACTCCCCTTTCACCTAACTTTTTACGTTTAGGTTCCGGCACTTTTACAATTGCCCTACAACCCCAAACTCTAAGATAACTTAGATTTGGTTTTCTTTTGTACCATAATTCATAGGGTGTAACTTTGTTCTTTTTCATAGGAACACGGTTTAATAAATAACAAGCCGTTAAAACCGCTTCACCCCAAAATCCATCACTCAAACCCGAATAGGATAACATAGAATTTACCATTTCTTGTAAAGTTCTATTCTTTCTTTCCGCTTTACCATTTTGTTGTGGTGTATAACCCGCGGTTCTTTCATGTATGATTCCTAAAGATTGGAAATAACTAGGATCATGGTATTCACCACCCCTATCGGTTCTAAGCCGTTTTATTTTGTCATTTAGTTGCAATTCAACCTCGTTTTTATAGATCTTAAACTTATCTAGAGCTTCATCTTTAGTGAATAGAAGATAAACATAACAATACCTAGAATGATCATCTATAAATGTTATGATATACTTCTTATTACCTAAAGAAGGAGTGCTATGAAAATCACATAGGTCACTATGCACCAAATCAAGCAAATTAGTATCTCTTTCCACATTATTTGGGAAAGAATTTCTGGTTATCTTAGTAAGCATGCATGTTCTACACTTCTCTATGCTTGGATCAAAACTAGGAATCAAATCATCCTTTGACATAGAATAAAGCTTTCTATAATTAAAATGACCAAGCCGATAATACTATAGAGAAGAATTATCATTAACAATGCATCATTCTATTTCACCATAGAATAACATCAATAATTAAATTGAACATTGACATAAGCCACATAATCTATTAAACTAAAGATTATGAACTTCATGATTAATTGATTGCAATAATCATCATACAAATTCGCATGACATAAAGAAAGACTTTTCATTGCAATTACATTATTCTATTTAACCATAGAATAACGACAACATTCACAATAATCATTTTCTTGTAAACTACATTATTTTATTAATTAAAACAAAATAAATAATCTATACTTTATCATGCAAACCAGATTTGCCAACATTACTAACCGTCACATTTGCATTGTAAAAACATCAAACCATGCTATAGAAAATAACTGACATGCATTAAGGAAAGACTAACATCAAAATGATAACCGCCAAAGGATTTTCATTTGTATTAACTTTGACAAATTGCTATGATTATATTATCATAGATTTATCCAGCCAAACCATACAAATCTCATATTATCAATGCGTAATTTGCATTAATAACACCCATTTCATGAACAATAAACTTTGTTCATCCATTACCAATGCTAAGTAATTACATGATTTTAACCAATCATCATGATTTCTACCAATCAACTTCATGGGTATAAATACATGGCAAAACATCTCTAAACATAATCAAGACAACATCAATATACTTTGATAAAACATGTCAAGATTAAACCATAGAGAAACAATTAAATATGTACTTATAAAATAAAACTTGTTACTTGGAGTATGTTCAATTAAGCATTGAAATATGAGAAACAAGAACCTCCATTTGTTCCTCATTATAATCTCCATAGTCTCATCATCTTCTTTTCATCTTCGAAAATACTACGCCTTTGAACGTGGTTGGAAATTCGCTGTCATTTCATAGATCGTTGTCATCTTCGAATAAATATCGCTTTTGGATTGTTAGTGCTAGTAACCGGGAAAACAAAGATGAACACAACAACAATAACAACGAACAATCGATCTTCTAGGCGTGTTTGTGAACACTTTCCCAAAAGCGATATTCCGACCCTATACGAACCACGGGTTACACGAAATTCACCTACGAGATACAAAGAAGAACAACAAGAGTCACGCTCGTATGAATCTTGTCAAATGAGAACTAGTATGGAGTGATTTTGTGTTTGATGAACAATAAACCAAAGAGAGAACTTTGAGTGCTTTTGAGAGAGAGATATCAAACTTATGAACATCATCCTACATTCATCAGAGGCTTGGCCTCTTATAATGCACGTCAAAGCCTTGGAAAAACCGACCACAACCGCTCATTAAACATGAAACGGTCTAATTTAGACGTCCGCAAAACTACCTAGTCGCGACTCGCGATACAGGTCGTGAGTCGCGACCTTAAGGAAATTTTGGAGCACCTCTTTGGCAGTGGCTCGTCGCGAGTCACGACAAACGTCGCGAGTCGCGACCAAGCCAAGACACAGGTCGCGGGGGGCGACCCAGCTCGCGGGCCGCGAGCCTGGGCTGAGCTCCTCCTTCGCTTCATTGCTTGAAGCACTTCATGGTGCATGAAGTTTAGTTTCCAAAGCTTTAACACATAACATGCATATCCAAACATTACTTATGTAGCGACACCAAAACCAAGCATCTTAAGTTAATGTTTCATGAATATTATCAACCAAATACTCTAAATATTCAACACATTTATTTACAGCATGTTTGGATAGTCAAAATAGGAGGGAAGGGGAGGGAAAGGGAAATGGAAAAAATCCCTTGTTTGGATACCAAGTGAGAGAGTGAAGGATTTGGACGGGAGGGGAATGGAAGGATCAATTTGTAAGAAAATACTCCCTCCAACAATGGAGAGATTTGGAAGGAAAACTCATCCTTCTCTCCACCCCTCCCTTTTCTCTTCCCTCCCCTTCCCTTCCCTCCCCTTCTTTTCCTTCCCCTTTTTTATCCAAACAAGCTGTAATTCCGATACACTCACAAACTTCACTAGTGAACAACTACTGTAATAATTAACATAAAGAAATACAGGATGGAATCTATTTTTTCGCCTTTTCCAGGAACTTCTACATTAAACATGTCAAACTGTCATAGAATTTGTTGTCATGTTATTGCTTTATTAAATTGATGGATATGTGCGCTATTTATTTGATAGGGCTCTGTTCTTTTGGACAGAATAAAGCTAAACTGAACTGCACTGAAATTAATGAACCTGAATTGAACTAAACAAAACTGAACCGAGTTGAACTCAACTGAAATGAAATTGATTGCAACTAGTCTTGTCTAAAAGAACAAGACCTGCTCCCTTGTTTGGATGATGTGACTCATCCTCAAACTGTGCCTAAATTTACATAACTCAATTTGACAAGAGTTGACATAAACCCTATCATGTTTTAACACTAACCAAAATGTTGTTAGACTCAGTTCAGTTTAGACTAAGGCTCCGTTTGGTAGGGTGTAAAACATTTTCGGATGAAAATGGTTTTTCATGGAAAACCTTTTACATTGAAAAATTTATTTTTATGAAGGTTTTCCGTTGTTTGGTTGTATGTAAAATGATTTTCCATTTTGAGCATTTTTCATTGTTTAGTTGAACTGAAAATCAATTACTTCAATTGTGAGGGAAAATGTTTTCCTTCCACTTGTGATGGAAAACGTATTCCTCCCAATTTTGAGGGAAAATATTTTCAATAAGGTGGAAAATGGTTTTCCACCCCAAGTTTTACATTTTAATGTTTTACTCCAAACCAAACAATGTAAAATGAAAAAACAGTTTTCAAGGAAAACCTTTTACGCCCTACCAAACGGAACCTAAGTATGTACACCTACCAATTTAGCAAGGGGCATTAGTAATTTAGTATGACCCGGTTCAAACTGGAGTAAGTGAAACAATCAAATCGAATAGCTTATTAGACACAATTAAGAACTCACGAAAGGACTCGAATGTGACTAGCCAAATTCGTTGGCTTGCAAGGCATGATAAACACTCAGATGTTAGAATGAACACAATATATGTAGAGAAATGGAGTGTTTGTAGGTGCAATATATATACATCAATTTTGTGGGTAAGATGTAGTGTTTGTGGGTGCAATATACATCATTTTTGTGGGTAACAAATAGTGTTTGTATTTTGGAGTCAAAGACACTATACATTAACCCACAAAAAGTAGAAAATAAAACAAACATTGTATCTTATAAACAAGCATACTATACATTACCTGACATGAACTATGTTTGTTAATAATAATATGGCAAAGCTTGCCTTTCATTAATTGTGAAAAGGTATTTATACATCACTAAGCTTGAAAAGATAACAAATATAAAAGATAAATATTCACACAAGATATTAACAAGATATAATTAGGAGAAAGAGAAAGATATTCTCCTAATTATTATCCTAACAATATTCCTAATACTCCCCCTCAAGTTGGAGCATGCAAGTCAGAAATGCCCAACTTGGAGAGTAGAAACTCGAATTGCTGCTTTCCAAGTGCCTTAGTGAATACATCGGCTAGTTGATCTGTGGTGGGAACATATGAAGGAGCGATGAGACCCTCCTGAATGGCATCTCGTACAAAGTGACAATCAACCTCGATGTGCTTAGTGCGTTCATGAAAGACAGATTCTGTGCTATATGTAGAGCAGATTGACTATCACAAAAGAGAGGAATAGCTTTAGGATGATGAACTCCTAAACTCAACAGAAGACCTTTGAGCCATTTAAGCTCACAAGTGATAGAAGCCATAGAGCGATATTCAGCTTCAGCAGAAGAGCGGGAAACTGTATGTTGTTTCTTAGTCTTCCAAGAGATAGGGGAAGCACCAAGAAACACCAACCAACCTGTAAGAGATCGACGTGAGATAGGGCAAGCCGCCCAATCAGAGTCACACCAACCCTGTAGAGAAAGATCACTATCCGAACTGAGAAGAATACCCTGGCCGGGACATCCTTTCAAATAGCGCACAATACGATGTGCACTTTCCAAATGTGTCTGTGTAGGAGCATGCATAAACTGGGGAAAAACATGTACAACATAAATCAAGTCAGGACGGGTGACAGCAAGATAAATCAGACGACCCATAAGACGTCGAAAAGGCTCAGGATCATCAAGAAGAGGACCGTCATCACGGCCAAGATGTTGATTCTGCTCAATAGGGGTTACTCCTGGCTTCGAACCAAGCAACCCTGTCTCAGAAATAATGTCCAGAGCATAATTCCATTGACACAGAAATATCCCTTTGGAGCTACGAGCAACCTCCAAATCCAAGAAATACTTGAGGACCCTTAGATCCTTCGTATGGAAACAACGGCCTAAATAGGCTTTAAAGTCCTTCAATGTAGCGGAATCATTACCTGAAAGAATAGATCATCGACATACACCAATACATTAATCTGAACGCCCTGCTTAGTGTATGTGAAGAGTGAGTAATCAGAGTAGGACTGACAGAACCCATAATCCTTAAGAGCAGACACCAACTTTGCAAACCAACAACGAGGAGCTTGCTTCAAACCATACAAAGACTTGCGAAGACGGCAAACCTGATTTGAAGACCATGATCCAAAGCCAGGAGGAATTTTCATGTACACCTTCTCATCCAAGTCTCCATAAAGAAACGCATTGTGGACGTCCATCTGGTGCAGTTCCCAATTTTTAGATGCAGCTATAGACAAGAAAGCTCGAACGGTAACCATCTTTGCCACGGGAGCGAAGGTCTCGTTGTAATCGAGTCCTTCAGTTTGATGATTCCCAAAGACCACAAGTCGAGCTTTCAATCTTTCAATGCTACCATCTGAGTTATACTTTATTTTATACACCCATTTGCTCCCCAATGCCTTCTTGCCTGAAGGGAGTGCTTCGATTGTCCACGTGCCATTATTTTCTAGAGCTTGTATCTCTGCTTGCATGGCTTTTTGCCATTCAGGATGTTTCATTGCTTCCTTAAACGATTGAGGCTCCGAACCTGCAGTGATAGCTGCCAAGAAATGTCTATGTTTCATAGAAAACTTATCACAACTAACATAATGTGCTATAGGAAATGGCGTACCTGAGGATGCCGTTGGAGTAGGTGAGGAATGAGATGGACTTTTAGAACAGTGAGATCTCGAGCCATGAGTCGCATTCGAATCCATTGTAGTATATGTTGTAACAAAGTCATTTAGGAGCACGGATTTCCGCTTCTCCCGCATTCCACGGCCCATTTCATTATCCTCATGCACAACACCATCACTCACAACACCATCATTCACATCCCCATTATTTAAAACCTCATGGGCATCCTCCTCTAATAAGGGCTGCTCACCCGCGCGCACACTATCCCGCGCCCGCAGGGACCCCAAATCCTGCGCCCGCGTGCTGCCCGCGGGTTGACGAGCCAACAACTCGCCAAAAACCTGCTCACCCGCAGGCACACTACCCCACGCCCGCATGTCGCCACTATCCTGCGCCCGCGTGCTGCCCGCGGGTTGACGAGCCAACTGCTCGCCAAAAACCTGCTCACCCGCAGGGACACTACCCCGCGCCCACGGGCTGGGCACATCATCGTTTGCCTCATGAAAGTCATCCATATAACCATCCACACAAACATCCCAATCATCACAAGCAACATGTTCAATAGTTGGTGGTGTAAAATTGGCCACCCCCGGATCCAAATAAGGAAAGACATCTTCAAAAAACATGACGTCTCGCGACACAAAATACTCATTCATATCAAGATCATAAAGCAACCACCCTTTAGTGGCAAAAGGATATCCAACAAACACACACTTACGACTACGACTCCAAAACTTGTCCCCTTTAGATCTTTGATTATGAGCAAAGCATAGACACCCAAACACCTTCGACGCATCAAAAAGGGGAGGAGCACCAAACAACATTTCATACGAGGTTTTCTTTTTAAGCAACATAGAGGGGGTTCGATTGATGACATGAGCCGTGGCAAGGACACAGTCACCCCAAAAAGAGATGGGAAGATGGGCTTGGAAGCGTAGAGCGCGAGCAACATTCAAAATGTGTTGATGCTTGCGTTCTACCCTCCCATTTTGTTGAGGAGTTCCCACACACGATTTTTGAAAAATGATACCCTCAGACTTGAAATAGCCTTCAAGACATTTGAACTCCGTTCCATTATCACTACGCACAATTTTAATATCTTGCTAAAATTGGCGCTTAATCATAGCAACAAAAGACATGAACAAGCCAAACACTTCTGTTTTATCAACCATTAAATAAACCCATACAGCACGAGAAAAATCATCAACCAATGTCAAAAAATATCGTGATCCACAAGAAGAGGGTGTCGAATAAGGACCCCACAAATCACAATGCACCATCTCAAAGATTCGAGTGGCTTTATTTTCACTTAAAGAAAAACTACATCTATGTTGTTTAGCTTGATGACAGACAACACATCCTCTATCTAAATGACTTGCACTAGAAACGAAAGGAAGTAACTTCACCACGACCTCGGAGGGGTGCCCCAATCTTTTGTGCCAAAGTGTCAAGTCCGAAGCAGCTGAACTATCAACAGTGACTGTAAGAGCGATAGGTTGCTGCCGAAGGTAGTAAAGTCCATCCCGTCTCTCACTCGTTCCAATCAGCGCCCTCGAACGAAGGTCCTGAATAGCACAAATGTTAGAAGAGAAAGTAACAAAACAAGACAAGGCATCACTGAGTTGAGTAACAGAAATCAAGTTACATCGAAGATGTGGCACAAATAATACATTGTGTAAGATGAGCATGTCACTCAAGTGAAACGTGCCTGCTTAAGTAGCAAGAACGGAATCCCCATTAGGGAGCCCAACAGGATAATCCGCAATAGTCATAATATCACATAAGAAAGACCTATCACCCCTGACGTGGTGAGTACATCCAGTGTCAATAATCCAAGAACTAATCTCAAACTTACCATTCAAACGGTTCGAGGGGGTAGAAGAGGCATTACCAAACGTGGCAAAGAAGGCTTGCCACTGATCAGGAGTAATAGGCGGCGCAGAAGAAGAGGCACCATCAAGCGAGGTAGCATTGGCTCGAACACTACCCCTCCCACGACCGGCGGGAGGATTGGACGAAGTACGTTTGCCATATTTTTCGAACCACCACTCTGGAGTACCATGAAGAGAGAAACAAGTAGTGTCATCGTGCCCTGTTTTGTGACAATGAGAGCAAATAAGACCTGTTTTGGTAGACCGAGGAGGCGCACTCCCCTTTCCACGTGGATCAGTACGAAGTGCAAAGCCAAGCACCTCCGATTTTTCCTCCTTGACTCGAGTAAAACCTCGAACCCTTTTTTCTTGCGAATTTTGTTGAAAAGCTTTGTTCAACGTTGGTAATGGATCCTGAGAAAGCAGAGAGGAGCGCAGAACACCATAATACTCCGAATATAAGCCAAAAAGAAATTGATGGAGTTGTTCATTATCACGCTTTTTAAGAAGAGCGGGACCAAGTTCCCCACACTTACAAGGTAAAACCGACTCGTGAAGAGCCAATTCATCCCACAAGACCTTCAATTTCCCAAAGTAGGTTGCCACAGGCATCGTTTTTGTTTGTTCACATCGAATTATATCAGATTTCAATTGGTGAATACGAGTCCCATTAACCACAGAGTAAGTCATCCCACAATGTTTTCGCATTATCATAATAAGAAAGGGTAACACTAACCTCTAGATCAATTGTATTAGTGATCCAAGAAACCAACATATAGTGAATAGTACTCCAATCATCGGCCGTGCAAGGTGATTTAGGTTCCATGATAGTGCCATCCAAGAAGCCAAATTTGCGACGAGAACAAAGAGCTATGTGAATTGCATGTGCCCATGTATCAAAGTAGTTAGATTTCAGACGAACGGGAGTGATGAAGTCTCCCGGCCGGTCCTGCGTTCCGAGAAAGAAGGGAGACGAGGGGTTGATTTTTGACGAGCCACCGCCTGGGGGTGGTGCGCTGTCAGTTTCTGCCATGGGGGCCGCTAGGTGGCCGGCGGAAATAGTGTGTAGGTGGCCGGATAGGGTAGGGTTTGTTTTAGGGTTTTAAAATTTGTGTGGCTCTTGATACCATGTTAATAATATGGCAAAGCTTGCCTTTCATTAATTGTGAAAAGGTATTTATACATCACTAAGCTTGGAAAGATAACAAATATAAAAGTTAAATATTCACACAAGATATTAACAAGATATAATTAGGAGAAAGAGAAAGATATTCTCCTAATTATTATCCTAACAATATTCCTAATAATGTTTTACTATGATTTTTGTGTTTGATGTTTTACTAACACCTAACATCAGTTTATACTTTTATCTTCCGTTCTCTCTGTCATAAGGACCACAACTATTTAGAGCGTGATATACCTCAGTTTGTTAGACCATCCCTCACGATTCCATGAGATCTTGAAAACCATTCTCGCTCCACAAACATGGCTCCTTATGCAACAAATAAACAAGGACCACGATTATTGTTCAGTGTTATTTTAGCCAGTGATGAGTACTTTAAAGCTTCCGCGTGCTTTAAGGTTTTGAAGGTAATATGCTCTAAGTCACTGTGAGGACACCACACCATGACTTGTCCAACAGAGAATAATACTCCCAGTGGAAAAAGTCGCCTCAAAGTTACATAAGTGGTAATGACTAGCAAGCACAGTTCATTCCATTTTTGTCTAATAAAGTGCATTAAAACCACAAGAGATTCCTCAAGGATGGCGATATGGTGTCCTTAACGCAAACAGTTGCGCAGAAATGTGGAAAAGACATTTTTCTTGCACAAAAAGACGACTTAGTATATGTCGGCATATGATGTTACTTAGATACCATCCCTACCCAAATATTTTCTCCATTATATCCGTTACATACTTACATGGATAGTAGTGTGATATGAACCCGAGTATGACAAAGGTTACCATACAAAAAGTTGTCGGTTTTGGTGGTGTAGGGCAACAACGTTGCGGACTGAGAAGGTGTGCTGATGAAACAGAAGAAGTAAGCTAATCTGGGGGATGATTCAAAAAATGTCCCTCTAAAGCCCTAGTTAAATATTCCCTCCGTCTCATTTTGATATACCTAATTTTCGTTTTAGGCCGTTTCAAAAGTTATAGAATCTTTTCCATTTATATACATTTTTTCTCCTCATTTTACCCTTCTATATCTAAACATTTACCTACCTTTTTACTCACTTGTACTTTAATGGTCCCCATCTTTGAATCTCTCTCTCTTACTTTTCCTAATCCTCCCATTAATTTCTCTCTCTTACTTTTAGCACAAAGCAATAAGGAAAAAAAAAAGTACATAAAAATTATTAAAATAAACATAAGATTCTCCTATGATTCTATTTGCTTTAGTTTTCCCCATATTCCAAATGGGTATATCAAAATAAGACAGAGGGAGTACCAAGGTAGACAAGTATAGTGGGGCTAAAAATTGTATCTGATCAACAATACTCTTGGTCTATCTATGTGTGTATTAAGAACGATGGAGGTTTACCTTAAACATATATATGCGTACACAAATTCACTTATTATAAGGAGTTGAGGACCTAGGGTGCCCAAAAGTTAGTTTTAAAACCTAATATAGTTTTAAAGGATAAATCGCATATTACCATCTAGACTTTTCACGTTTTTAGAAACTCTCACCTTAATAAGTTTTTTTTGGGAAATTCTATATGGTAACCTCCTAGTTTTTAAAATTCTATGTGGTGGAAACAAAAAAAAAATCATCATATCAAATGAAGTTGTAGTGTTTGTGATATCATTTAGTATCATTATAGATTATATTAGAGAAAACCTATCATTAAGGGGCTAATTTTCTAATTTGAAGTCATTAATTATACTAACCTACCGTTCTACTCTTCTTCTCTCCTGCTCCTTCTTCGTCATATACTGATATGAAAGTCTTGCAATGGTGCAAATTTCTATCAACACAATATCTTTTAGGTCTGATTAGTTAATTTTGTCCGGAGAAGGGGACTTCTGGTATCAATTGAATGAGTATTAATGTTATTCTCCAGAAACTGCCATCAGGTTATCAAGGGTGTTCAAACTCTCGCGTGAGAAGAAGACAAGAAGGATAGGTTAGTAATTGAGGACTTGAAATTAGAAAATTAGCCATTTGATCATAGGTTTGCTCTAATGTAACTTAATAATTACACTAAATGACATAATTGATACTACAAGGTCGCTTGATATAACAAATTTATTTTGTTTCCACTACATATAATTTTATAAACTAGGTGGTTCCCATGTAGAATTTCTCATTTCTTTAAAAAAAGATATCACCTACCATTTTCAATTTTATTAAACTCCCACCACTTAACGATTTTTGTTATATTCTGTTAACAAAATCGTTAGGTGGGTCTCGCATAAATATTTTGTTAACGAAATCGAACTTGAAATAGTTCCAATTCTTGCCAAATAGTCGTAATTCATTCCAAACTTGCTCTAAATTTGTTGAGATTTTCCCTTAAACTGATGAAATTGACTTCGATTTCAACGTAAATTATTAATAAAATGCATATGTGGGCCCCACTTAACGGCTTTGTTAACATAATTTAACAAAAGCCGTTAAGTGGTGGGATTTTTTTTAAAAAATGAAAATTGTAGGTGGAAATTAAAAAAAAAAAACTCATTAAGTTGAGAGGGTATAATAACGTGAAAATTTCAGGTGGTTTTGTACAAAAAATCCTTGTTTTAATGATGACAAACTAAAGCAATTAATTGACAAGGTTTCATAAGTTTTATGTGTATAAGGTTCATGAATAAATATGTGTGCTTTATGAAGATAAGAGTAAAGTCCGTGATTTGGAATTCCTAAATGATGATGGAGTTCCCGACCAAGAGAGTAGGATCTTCATTATATAAGTGTGTAAATAAGTTTCTGTTGTAACAAACAAAAGATCAAGATATGGTAAGAAATCGAAGGTGTTTCTTGAGTCAGGGAACAAGAACTTGTTCCTTGAGTACAGGAATTGTTCTGAACGAAGAAACTATATATGTTAGTGAAATTGGTCAATAGAAACAAATCTGGTGAAAAAGGACTTGCATAAAAACTTAAACTAATAAAGGAAAGGAAAATTTGTGAAGAATCCCCTGCAACTTTTTATTTTTTGCGAATAACCCCCTGTAACTTTTTTCTAAAAAAATAACCCCCAGGAACTTATTAAAGTTATTGGATGCACCCCCAAAAACGTAACGCCGTTAAAGTCTTCCGTTAAGTGGGGCCCACTTTATTCTTTCCCTACCAAAAACTCTTTAAAATTACTTTTCTACCTCCCTAATTAAACCCCAACTTATTTTCCTCTCCCTCTTCCCATTTTCCCATCTTCAATCTCTCTCCTCTTTCCTTCCCATTTCCACCCAATCTCTCTCCTCTTTCCTTTATTTTCTTTCATCTTCTTCCTCTCCTCTTCACACCATTTTCATCCCTTTATTTTCTTTGCTTTCATCCACGATGACTTCATCCGCCAATCAACCATGAATGTAATCATTCTTGTTCCCCCCTCCATTTCTATAAGTAGAAGGTCGCAGAACCCATCTACTTCCCCCTCTTCCCTTCACTGATTTTTCCTCCGTTAAAGCTATTACAAAAGGTTCACCCTTCTCCCTCAACCTTCCATTAATGCCACCACTAAACCACCATTTTAACTCCTTGCCTTCTTCCCTCTCTATCCGCATTTATTCTCCGAAAAGCTGACCTCACTCGCCGGAATTAATGCCGTCATTAATCCCTCCCATCTGCTTCCTTTTCTTGGTTGCTGCCACCAAGACCGCCGCCCAGAAATCACACCAAAACTCTGCCTAGAACCACCCTTAAGGCCACCGGAAAACAGAGATGAAAATGGTGTGAAGAGGAGAGGAAGAAGATGACAGAAAATAAAGGAAAGAGGAGAGAGATTGAAGGTGGGAAAATGGGAGGAAGGAGAGGAAAATCAGTTGGGTTTGATTAGGGGGGGTAGAAAAGTAATTTTAAAGAGTTTTTGAAAGGGAAATGATAAAGTGGGCCCTACTTAAGGAAGATTTTAACGGCGTTACGTTTTTTGGGGTGCATCCAATAACTTTAATAAGTTCCTGGGGGTTATTTTTCCAGAAAAAGTTACAGGGGGTTATTCGCAAAAAATGGAAAGTTGTAGGGGGTTCTTCACAAATTTTCCTAAAAGAAAAAAAAAACTAATGAGTTTAACTACTAATAAATGTCTGGCTTAGAAATAAGAGTTATTTTTTTAATGGTTAAGTGGTTGAGCTTAATTAGGGTTGGTGAAAATTATTTTCACCGTGAAAACCAAGTTAAAAGGGTACATGTTAGGACAAAGGGGTACGGGTGCTTTTATTAATGGCATTTTTTAAATACTGACAATTTTGATGTGAAAACACGCATACCCCTTTATCTTAACACGTCCTTGTGCTAAAAACTTTGCGATTTGATGGTGTTTTGCATTTATGGAGGATATTTTTGGAAGGTTTTTAATTGGTTACCAAAAACAATGGCATGCGTGTTTTCCTGAGGAGTTGTAAACTATTCCCATGTGCTTTGATTTGCATTGCTTGAGGACAAACAATTGTCTAGCTTGGCGAAATTTGATAAATCTTTATTTGTACATATTTTTAGAGCATTTTTAATTTCATTTTATATACTTTTAGAGCATTTAGAGTTTGGATTGCATGGTTAACCTATATCTGTGTTTAAATGATGTTTCACAAGTTGTTTGATTGTTTTTGAAGAATTTTGAGATGATGAATTTTGAGATGATTGTGTAGGAATACATAGATGCGAATAATGGAATCTTAAGAAACAATTTCCTAACATCTATAAAGAATCGCATGCATAACAATATATGAATCAATAGATAGACTAGAGAATAAACAACCTTTTATTCGCGACTTGAACATGTATGAAAGGTCTGAATACTGCAAAGTATTATCATAGATTTGATTACTCTAGAGATAAAGAACTACACTTGTAATTCCTCTACTTAGTCCACGAACACCGACTAATACCCACGTCTGATAGAACAGAAGAGTATGAACTTTTCACTCTCTTGATTTTAATGGGTTAGGCGCCTAGACTAAAGAGGGAGAGGGGGTTTTTTCTCTCTTTTGTGACAAGTTGTTGACTAACTGTCTCACCTATCCCCTTATTATATCAATATATATTAAATAGAGATTAGGCTAAGAGAAGAAGAAAACATAAAAACCCTAATATCCCTCATAGTGGTCGGCCCCCTTATAAGCCAATATGGGCTTTTTTATTTATTCATTAATCGGTGTTACTTAGTGTGACCTCATAGGATTAATTATCTTAGGTGTAGGCCCAAACCAATTTGTCTACAAACCGTAATTTAATCTCTAGCAAGCAAATACGGTTACTAGAATATTAACTATATTATCTCTAAATACAATCCTATTTATATTCAGTATTTGCTACGGACATATTCCTTCAAAGTCCCACTTGTCCGAGAGACAAGTACGACATGTCAAACTGCTTAAGTCTCTTAATCCAAAATTTGATACCACGATGTTGTATACTCAAATTTGTTTCTTCATCACCGAGGTTGAATTGTTCAAATGAAGATCAACACTTTAATCTCATTTAGCATGGCCATGCGTTTTTACAATTCTCCCTCATCAAGAGGCCTAGACAATATTCCTATCATGTATGAGGACTTATCCAATCTTGTATGACCATAACTTTCACTCAATTCTTAGCAAACATGAGCATTACCTTTATAAACTCCTTTTTACGGCGTGGCGCTTAACAATGTCAAAGCTAAACTAAGCATATCATGGTTATTAGACATACTCATTTCCAAGGTATCCACTAAATATATATATATATAGATATTCTGATTCTACTAGTAGAATCCAATTAGGTCAAGTCTCAATGCATCAATCATACATCCATATTTGTTAATTAGACATCCCTATGTCTCCTTAGCCCAAGGAATTGCGCTATCAAATTAACTTTATGCTATTCTTTTAATAAGTCACTTATGTCCAATTCAGTGTCTTAGACTAGGGACATTTGATAAACTGTTATTTTCGCTCACTATATAGGGTTTCATTCATCACAACGTTTATGATGATCCTATTTCAAACCATAATTTATTTGGAAATCTTATTTAATATAAAGGGAAAATTGATAAGAAAGGTATCTACTATTGGCCATCTTCTATAAAAAGTTTGTAATATTGATAATCCATTAAAGGTCTAAAATATTACCCTAATTTGACAAATAGGTCCCATGGACCGGTTTACCTGTTATAACAGGTAAAACTTGATTTTTTAAAAAATTTAATTTACTTAAAAAATACAAAAAAAAAACAAATACCCTCCCACACCCACCCAGCCACCCCCCACCCCTTCCCATACCCACCCAACCACCCCCACCCCTTCCCATACCCACCCAACCACCCCCACCCCTTCGCATACCCACCCTCAAAATCACCACCCCGTTCCCTTTGAGCCACCCCACCCTAACCGCAGCCCTCTAAACCACCACCGACACCCAGCCACCCTCAAAACCATAACCCAACCCTCAAAATCACCACCCCACTCCCAAACCGCCACCCCTACCCTTTGAGCCACCCCACCCTAACCGCAGCCCTCTAAACCACCACCGACACCCAGCCACCCTCAAAACCATAACCCAACCCTCAAAATCACCACCCCACTCCCAAACCGCCACCCCCACCCTAACCCCATCTCTCTAAACCACCACCGACACCCCAGCCCCCTTCAAAACCATAACCCATCTCTCTAAACCCCCACCGATACCCAAGCCACCATAAAAACCCTAACCCCATCCCTCTAAACCACCACCGAGACCCCAACCACCCTCTCTTTGCTGCACCCAAGTAGTCGCACCACCACCTAGCTCACTTTCCTTCCTCGTTCACAACCACCACCGACACTCCAACCCTCTTTTCGCTGTGGTCGCAACACCATCAAGGCACCAACGCCCTTGCTTGCTCGTCGGAATCTTTGGCTGCATGGGGTTTCAGGGAAGGAGGTGGGGTTTCAGGTAGAGGTGGTAAATATTGACCCGACACGACAACCCGACACGAACCTGACTCGAAATTAACGGGTTTGGGTAAAGACTTTTGACACGTTTAAGTAAATGGGTTGACTCGGCACGACAAGTTTTTTAAACGGGTTGGGTTAGGATCGAACATTTTGACACGTAAACGACATGAACAACCTGTTTATCTACACATATCTTAAAATTTTCTTATTACATCTTACCTTCATTCAATTTATTTTATTTAGTGTTAATTTTATACATTATTAGATGTTATTTTAACTACTGCATGAAATTTAATAAGTTCCAAACCAAAAATATATGAATAGCAAACATAAAATATATATGAAAAGTTAAACGGGTCAACCCGAACTCGACACGTTTAATTAACGTGTCGGGTTAGAGTCAAGGATCTTGACACGATTAAGTAAACGGGTCGGGTTAGGGTTAGGGGAAGATAACCCGACAACTCGTGAACCCGACATGAACTTGACACGACACGACTCGTTTACGACCTCTAGTTTCAGGGAACGGGTGGGGTGGGGTTTCAACGAGGGAGGAGCAGGAGAGTGGATAAAGGGGGGAAAATAAATAGAAAATTTATTAAAAAAACAACAAAATAAAAAAATCAAGTTTTATCTGTTATTAGAGGTAAATCGGTCAAAGGGACTTTTTTTGTCAAATTAGGGTAATAGTTCAGACCTTTTATGTATTATAAATAGTACATACCTATAATAGAAGATGGCTTATAGTTGATACCTTTCTTATAAATTTTTCCTAATATAAAACCAATCAATTAAATAAGAGTGTAGATTTTTATTGATAAACAATTCCAAGCATAATCAATGTCTTTACAAATGAAAACATGAAGTAAACATTAAAAGGTCATTCTCACATATCCTTAAGCCCATAGACCTAGTATGACCTTCATGCTTAGGTTGAGCAACCGGTTTAGTCTTTGGATCTCCCACATTCTCATCAATATGAACTTTACTTACTCTATTTAGAACTCTTACAGTTCATAACTCCTCCATTGGGACAAAGAAGAAAACCGGATAGAGATCGACAATCATCTTTGTCACCTTGGAAATTCGTATCTATGCAATAACAACAAACTTAATTCCTCCAACATATACCAACCAATGATGTAACAGCCCGACCATTCGCAGCTCAATTAAGACATAATAAACATCTGATTATCATAATCCAAAATAATGACCGTTTGTCACTAAGCACGTCGACCCCTTTCCAAAGTAAGTCAACGCACTTAGGTAGAAGCATGAGCTAGGTCTTTAAACAAAAATTATTACAAATCCAAAATTCAAGTATAACTTCAAAGTATGATATTGTATACAAAATACGTCCTCGTTGTCGAATATAACTAACAGGAATCTTAAAATAGCTTCACTTAACTTAGGACGGTTCCCACATTTTGAACCTGCAAAATAACTACATCTGCCTCCACCAGGATAGGTTCAAAGAACAAAAATCAGCAACACGGGTACACAAGTTCTTATGTGGAAGCAAAGATACTTGTGGTGGCTGAAAATAACTTATTACGGAAAGCTTACATTCAACTTAAGATTATTTCAATCCATATACGTTTACATATAGACTATATCATCTCATATACGAAACCATATATACCATTTCAACTCATACACGAATACATAAGTATAACAAATGATAGTTCCTTAAATGACAGAGTTTCATAACCGTACCATAAACTTATGTATGGTATTAGAAACCTTGTATTCACTTTCCGAAAATGCGCCACTATACTTTACATAAGGGTCTCATCGACCACATGATCTTATAAAATTATATAAGAAATATGCATAAGATATTCCAAGATAATACTTAAAATAACTTTCTCAAATTCACAAATACGCCAATATACGTTTACATAAGGGTCTCATTGACCACATAATCTTATAAAATTATATAAGCAATGTGCTTAAGATATTTCAAGATAATACCAACATAACTTTTTCAAATTTCACAAAACTTGGGGGAGAACACACATTGGGTAGTGCTACCACTAACTCCCACATTAGTAGGTTGACGCCTATCCTGTATTATTTCCGCTTGCAAGACGTTCAGGACATGTCCCCACACATTACACATACATATTTCAAGGTGATAAGTCACCATTTCCCACAATCTCCACCCTTCTTGAAACACATTGTAAAAGTTGACATTTACGTCTCATATCCATAGTTTTCGATAATCATTAGATATCATAATATATCACAAATCAAATCATAAGTCCAAACGATATTTTTGAGGATAACTTAAAATTAATTCCAAAATATATAATTAATATTCATATCAATTAAATTTTCATAAATGAGTAAATCAACTCAGGGTATTTCCATAAGTAATTGTTACAAGTACCATACTAGTAATGTAACTTAAAGTAAGAGTATATGATCTTTATTCGTGAAAGTAATGTAACAAAACTCATGCTAAGGAAATACATTAAAACATATATATGTACCTATATAAATCTCTTATGATCATCATTTCAAGTTAAGCTCAAAGAGTATACAAAGGAAAACATCGGTATTCACAAAACCGCAAATAAGTTGTATTTAAAGTAATATAGTTTTTAAATAATCAAATAATTCAAAACTAAAATCCCTTTATGGACATACCTACTGTCCTTAAGATCATAATAAAGTTCATAATTTATAAGTTTGATTTTTACAATCAAAAGTTCTCAAGAAACTGATTATTAGTACTCAAATAACCAATTCGTCAATTCATAAGTAAATAATTTATTTACTTACAAATTAAAGTCTAAAAATATTTGAATATTATATTATCATTTCTAATGCCTTTATAATGCCCAAAATTATTTTTGAAAGATTTTGTCAAAGGTTTAAATAATTTAAAAGTAATTAACATCATAAATCGTCAATTTTCCTATAAACATGGAAAACATTATAATTGAACAAAAACATGCTTATATCCAAACTCAATAAGGATTAATATATGTAAATACTCAAATTTAAAGAATACATATTATCATCAAAAAATAGATTAAGTAGATAAACTTCACAAATATTACACAAGCTCAAAACATGATGGTTCAAAGTAATATAATCACACTAGTCATGTCTAATCACTTCTTTAAATCATTCTTACTCACGATCTCATTGCATGCAAGCAATAATAATTCTTAATACACACCAAAATCATATTATAATCCAAAATAATCCCACACGCATAGACCCTAATCAAAAGATTCGGAAACAAGTTCATAACTTTTCAAGTTCATCAAATTCCTTTCACTAGAAAACGCATTTTCTTATGTACCTCGAATGAGCAATCAAAAAGGCTCTTAATAATCTTCTACAGGAAGAAAAATCAACTCCTTTGATGTCCCTTAAGAATCCTAAAAGTTGAAAGATCAAAATTTGGGTAAGATAGTAGTCTAAAACTTACAGATAAACCTTAAATCAAAGTTTGTTCCTACTCATTACTTTGACTTTTATTTGTGGCTGAGTTTAACTTGCTTTGATGGAGTTTATTCCTAGTTTTCCAGCTTGAACCTAGGAAGAACCTTATCAATCTAAGTTCCTTAACTAATTCTAATAAGCCTTTTATATCTATGTATATAAATTTGGATTCCGAAAATGTATTATGCCTCTCCTAAGTCTTTAATAGAGAAATAATTTGTAAGTCATCCTTTCACGGACTTAAGCATGACTTTGTCATTTCATGTGAGAATTATGTCATCCACATACAAGACTATAAATCGTTACTACTCCCACTCAATTTCTTGTATACACAAGATTCTTCTTCATTAATGAGGAAACCAAACTTTTGACTACCTCATCAAATTTGAGGTTCCAACTCCTGGATGTTTGCTTTAATCCATAAATGGGTTTCTTAAGCTTTCATACCCTCCCTGGATTTGCTGGATCTTCACTTGAGGTTGTGTCATATACACATCCTCTTTCAAGAACCCGTTTAAGAAAGCGATTTTTACATCCATCTGCCATATTTCATAGTCATGAAATGTAGCAATTTCAAGGATTTTCCTACTGGATTTCAGCATGGCTACTAGGGAGAAGGTTTTGTCATAGTCTATACCATGAACTTGCCTGAAACCTTTTTCCATTAACCTAGCTTTTTGTTTTGGTAAACGAAAAAATATATATCACCACAAAAGTTTTACATCTATTCTTGGGTGATGACAACCCTTCTAGGAAGGCTCCCCCATCAAGCCAAGAATACTTAGTTACACATTAGTTCATCTAACCAAATCCTTAGCGTAATAAACAACTTTAAACCTAGTTCTAGTTACATACTTAGCCAATACAGTAGTACTAGGTATACTAGGAACACAACGATACCAAAAAGCCTTATTTCTAGCCATCCATATTGTATAGATAGTAGAAGCAGCTGCAGCACATAGCACTCTTCTCTTAGCCTTGTTCCTCTTCTATTTATCCAATTCAAACAATATGCCATAGATCTCCATATTTTCCTAATCTGGATCCAATTCATCATCCCATCCCAAACGGCCATACTGAAAGGACAATGGAAGAACAACATATCAACAGTTTCAGTATGAGCACCACATATTTTGCACAAATCATATTCACAAACTCCATATTGTTTGAGCTTGACCTTATTTAAGAGCTTATGGAGAGCAGCTAACCACATGATAAACTTGTGCTTAGGCATAGACAGTCTATTCCAAACACAAGTATCCCAATGCACAATTACACCATTTTCTTTGATTACCTTGTACAGTTTTCCAATAAAGTACTGCTGGCCCACCTCAGGTCTCCATTCAGCATGCTGCATATTACTCTTTACTTGACAGATTAATCTGCAAACCCAGCTAGCTTGAGCATCAGGACTGTATAGACACCAGTTTCTTTCTTTGATGTCAACATTATGTACCCATTTGACCCATAAAGAGTCCTTTTTTCATCTATGTTCCATACATGTTTTCCAACAGCTAGCTTGTTCCAAAGCTCAATATCTCTCACCCCTAAACCACCATTTTGCTTCCTACTGCATATAGTCTCCCAATTCACATACATTGACTTTTTGTAATGCTCATTGCCTTGCCATAGGTAATTCCAGCAAATCTGATTTACTATGTGGATGACAGCTTTGGGAAATACAAATATCTGCATCCAATATGTGCAAATACTCATTAGCACAGAATTAACAAGCTGCAACCTACCAGCAAAGAATATATTTCTAGTCTGCCAGCTTATGATTCTACATATCATCTTCTCAACCAACTTATCACAATCTGCTGTTCTTAATCTCCTGGTACTGATAGGGGTACCAAGATACTTGAAAGGCTAAGAACCTGTTCCAAAACCATACAGGGCTTTGATTCTCAAAACCTCCTCCTCCTTCATATTTACATGATATAGCTCTGATTTACTCTTATTAGCAGCTAGACCTGAGGAATTTTCAAAGAGCTTTAAACCTTGTAATAGCATATATACACTCTTGAAATCTCCTCTACTGAAGATCATGAGATCATCAGCAAAGCATAGGTTGTTTAGCTGCAAATTCTGACATCTATGATGAAAATGAAAGGCCTCCTTGTTGCCTTGATACTTAAGTATTCTTGTAAGATACATACACAACACAAAGATCAATGGTGATATAGGATCTCCCTGCCTCAACCCTCTCTGAGCTTCAAATAAATCATTGCAAGATCCATTAAACAATAAAGTGTATTTGACAGATGATATACACTCCATAATGATGTTTATAAACTGAGTAGGAAAGTTTAGAGCCCTCAATAAGTTAGCAACAGAAGGCCATTCAATTGTGTCATACGCTTTCTGCAAGTCTACCTTCATCAAACAACTTCTAGATGTTCTCTTTCTATTATAGTGCCTTATCAGATCCTGGCACACAAGTATATTATCCATGATGCTCCTCCCAGCAACAAAAGCACCTTGATTGGAACTGAGCAACCCAGGTAGAACTCTTTTCAATCTTGAACAAATCAGTTTAGAAATAGTTTTATAAATTATAGTGCAACAAGCTAGTGGTCTATAATCCCCAGCATTAGCAGGACAACTGAGCTTAGGGATTAAAGTGAAAGTTGTGGTATTAATATCCTTAAAGAGCTTCCCAGAATGAAAAAAACTCCTTAATAGCACCTATGACATCATGTCCTACAATTTCTCAAGAAGCTTTAAAGAATACACTTCCATACCCATCAATCCCAGGAGACTTATTACAATTAATGGACCATAAAGCATTCTTAATTTCCTCACTAGAAAAGTCAAAGTTCAGCAAATCATGTTGACTTTCCAACACCAAAGGCCCTAATTGGATTATTCTACTTTTTATAGGAAGTACAATATCCTTTTTAGCATTAACAAATTGCCTGAAATGAGTAACAAACCCGTTTTTAACATCCTCATAATCATACAACTAATCATCCTCAACGTTCATAATAGTATTAATTTTATTCTTATGGTTCCTTAATTTAATACTATTATGAAAAAAGCTTGTATTTTCATCACCCTGAGTAATCCAGTCTCCTTTTGATTTTTGTTGTAAAAAGGAAAGATAGTTACCAAGTACCTCTTTATAATGTTGATTTGCAGCAAAATCAGCATATAAAATGAGTTCCTGGTTTGTTGGATCATCATGCATCCTCTCTTGACATCTCTTAACAGCATGAGTAGCCTTTAGATAAGCTGCTTGAATATCACCATAACCTTCAGCATTCGGCTTGTTCAGCCCCATTTTTAAAAACTTCAGTTTCTGCCAAACCTGATACATCAAGGATCCAGGAATTTGCTGCTACCAACCATCCCTCACCACCTCTGAGAATCTAGCACCCTTACTCCACATATTGAAGAATCTGAATGGAATCTTCCCTTGTGGAGTAGAGAAACATTTAAGCAGGCAAGGTGAGTGATCAAAATATCCCTCAGGCAAGAAAATAACTTCTGCAATTTTAAACAAGTCAAGCCAATCAACATTAGCAACAACTCTATCTAGCTTTGCTAACACCCTATCCTCATTATTCTACTTATTATTCCAAGTATAGAATCTACCTGTAAACTTCACATCTGAAACTTGACAAAAATTCAGATTATCTTGAAACATAACAGTTTCACTCCTTGTAACATCAACATCTATCCTCTCATTAGGATATAACACATTGTTAAAGTCCCCCATCATAATCCAGGGTCCCACTAATCCACTACCAATGCTCCTCAAATCATTTCATAGTTGGCTTCTCTTGTCTCTATCATTGTGTGCATACACCACTGTGCAAGCAAATGAAATATTAGACAGACAAGAATTCACTATACAATGAAAAAATTGATCAGAACAAACCCTAATATCAACCTCAAAAGCTCTTGGATCCCAAATAACAACAACTCTACCTCTGTCATTCCATGGTAGGCTTGTAGTGATATTTCATCCAGGACAAACAGTAAGATACAATGCCCCAACTTCTTAGCCCTAACCTTTGTTTCTAGGAGACACACCAGTTTAGCTTGTTGAGCAGAGATCATTTTCTTCAGCTCAAACTGCTTAGCCTTCCTGTTGAGCCCCCTAACATTCCAGCATAGGATATTATCCATTATGGTTAGGGGTAATCAGCCCCTTTTCAATTAGCTCCTCCACCTGTACACCTCCTTTCTCCTGTTCAACACAAGGTAATACAGAATCCAATTGCTCATTCCTCACCAAAATCTCAAAGTTGTTACTTATAGGAGTATTATTATCTACATTAGTAATAACAGTATTAGGCTGAACAACATCATTAGCATCATCTCTATCTGTAGCATCAACCTTCTCAGTTGGCTGATTAGGCTTCATGTACTTGCTAGTGATTTTCCTAAACCCATCCTCATCAAGAAGTAGAGCTTCATTAATTTTGGTTGGTTGTACCACCTTTGTCCTCCATACCATACTCTTCTTCTTCATCCAACACTCATTCAATGAGTGACCTAGCTTTTTACAAGCAGAACACCTCTCTGGCTTCCTTTTCTACTCAACATCTTATTACATAATTATCCCAAGTTCATTCACAAAAGAGATACTCTCAGGATAGGATTTATCAATTAGGACTTCAACCATTACTCTAGCAAACATCAATCTATCCCTTTTGCTAGTAGCCTGATCTATCTTCAATAGCTTAACAACAGGTTGTACAATTTTAGCCAAGCTTTGATCACCCCAATACTTAATATTCAACTTTAGTAGTCTAATCCAAATAGAACCTGTTCCACTGAGAGATCACAAAATTTGAATTCTCATCCCATTGTTTAACAACAACAGGCTTGGAGTTAAAGGAGAAATGACCATTCAAAGCAAAGTCTCTACCACCCAAATCATGGAATCTAGCCAATATACATTTCTTCCCAACCGGTGCGATTTTATCTATACCCATTTTCCCCTAAATCCTCTTTGAAACCCCTCCATAACATGATATGGGGGACTAGCTCCAACAACAAAACAAGTAACATCAGATTTCCAATATTCAACTTCATCAGCAATATCCTCAATCTCAATCCTAGGTAATGTATTTTCCGTACCAGCAGCAATATTCTCATCTATTACATTTAGAGGTTTACCATTTCCAGCACTATTGATTGCTATACTAGCAGCAGATTGGAATAAATTTTTATTAGTGTTTGTAAAGCAAAGCTTACCACCTTGTCTCGAAGTTCCTTCCTTCGGTCTCGAGTTTGGAGTAGAAACCCAATCTATAAAACGCTTCCTTGCTCGTGGATTTAGCTCCTCTCCCTCAGAATGAACTGCCGGTGTGATTGGGCTATCTTCATCACTCGTGATTTCTAGTTCCGAAATACTCCCCTCTTCCTCAACAACTTTGTTCTTCAGTTTCAACTGAGATGCTACTTTATTCTCCCCTAATTGCTGCGCAATTTTATTGCCATTCTTTCTTTTCGGAGGTCTTCCTCTCTTGCCCCCTGCCATGGCTCCACTCTTGGTGGAGGAGCGCAGAGAATCTCCCTCGGATAAAGAGAAAAATCGACGATGATTTCTCTTTGAAAACAATGTTTCCGTGTTTGTCTGTTTTCAATTTGAAAATCCATTTGCAACCAATGGGTCTGAATCCATCAGGCAAATCAACCAAGTCCCATACTTAATTTTCTGACAGAGATTCCATTTTGGATTTCATGGCTTCTGATGAGTGAGATTTATCGCACTCATAGGGTAGCTTTTTGGTCCATTTTATTGATTTTTCTTGGTGTTTCCTTACTTCTTACATCTATTTTCATCATCTCCATCCTATTTGGAGCTTTTCACTATTTTCTTTGATTTTCTCTCATTTTTCATGGTTTTCCCTTCATATTTTCTATTCCATATGCTTTGGATTGTATTTTTCTTGTATATGACTAACATATAGGATAAAGATGAGCGCAAAGTAAGGAGGATTGGAAAGGAAGGAGTTGGAATCCAACCCAAATGACAAAGGAAAGATAGAAAAGAGAAAGTAGAGCCCAAGTCCAAGTACAAGGAAGTGGAATGGAAGAAAAGAAAGACAAAGAATAAAAATGAAAAGGAAGCCCAAGCCCAAAAAGAAAGGAAAACAGAAGAACAGAAGCAAGCCTAGCCAGATCCATTACCAGATCGCCCCATCCACTCGGTGATCGCCCGATGCCTCGCCCGATCACCATAGTAATCGCGCGATCATGGCTGTGTTTTTTCCCAAAGTTACTGCCTCATGGTAATCGGGCGATCACCACTATGGATCGCCCGATCACTGCAGGTTTGCGGAAAGCGTCTATTTTATTTTCTTTTTCCCTTTTTGCCCTTAGTTGGGGGTTGTATAAATGCCTTTTTGACCTAAAATTGAAAGATTCTGATTTCCTTTTTTGAAATCTAGAGTGCTATTGAGAGGTTAGACTTTTGAGTGAGCTTTGGGTGTTTTTCAAGGTCTTTAATGGTGATTTGAAGAAGAATTTCAGATTTTTGAGGAGTATTAATGAAGCTTTAGTAACTTTTCTTCTCTTTGCTCTCATTTATTGCCTTGCTTTATCATTTATTCTTGTTTTTACTTTGTTAGTAGTTTCAATATCACTCATTCTCATTGAAGTCTTAGTTTTAGTTGCTCTTTTTCACTTGCTTATGTTCTTCTCTATTGCAAACATTAAGTATGAATGAAATAGGTTTGATTTAATCCCCTATTTCCATTTTAGAATTAGTTTAGTTAATATGAGAACCAACTTTGAGTAGTCTTTTAGTTAGGGGATTGGGTGAAGGTGCAATGGACATTGTTTCATGATATGAGGCCCTAAATTAGTATGTTTAGTGGGTTGGGTTAGCAAATCCATTAATTGGTTGACTAAGGTGAAGTTGAAAGGCCTAATCTTAACTCAATGAGCTAATGGATTGCCATTTTAGGTGTAGATTGTTGAGATGTACAGTGAAGTTGGAATTACTATCTCTAAGTAAGGTTGAGTGAGAAATCCCACCTTTCTTAGAGTCTCAACCCGTTCAACATCCGAAAGGCGAGATCGGGTTGAACTTAGCTAATTTCGACCTCATGTTTCATCATTGACTATCTAACCCCTCATTGAGAGTGTTGTATCACCTTTAACATGCTTGAAAGAGGAGTTCATGGTTGCAACATCTTAATTCAATCCCCTATCACATACTCCTTTAATCTCATTTTGTAAATCAATCTCATTGCATTGGATCCCTATCACCTCCTAACGCCTTTTTTCCATCGATTTACAACCCTTTTATTTGACTTATTAGTGATAATTGAGTCAAAATCAATTAACTTCTTCTCTTCGGTTTAGCTTACATGTTCACTTACGTGCTTAGTGTTGGTCTAGTCTATGAGGATCTTGACCCTTACTTGCCACGTACTCGTATTTGGTTAGTTAGGTTTGATTTGGAGTTTTTGTTTAGCGACGCAAAAACTCTCTATCAAATGGCGCCATTGCCGAGGACTAGTTATTAGCATTAGGTTTAACATAAGTTGTGTGAGTCTAAACCATTTCCTTTTATTTTTCTTTCTCCTCTTGTTACTATATACATACTTGTGATTGTTATTGCTAACCCCCTTCTTAGCTTGGTGTTATATGCCCCGTTCCGATCGAGCTTTACCCTTGATCCCTCTTGACATTGAGCTCGAAAGGACGGTAAAGTCTCTCAAGCGAAAGCTAAGGAAAGATAGCCAACAAGCACAAGCTTCATCTTCAACACCATTTGTAGAGGTGGAGGGCGACACGAGCTCCACCCTCTCTAGTCCTCCGCACTCCCCAACAACTAGCCACTCAAGTTACTCGAGTTTATTCCTTTCTTCGGACACAAATATGGAAGATAATAGAACTTTGAGGGACTATGGCACCCCAATGGCTTATGCCTCTTCGAGTGCTATTGCTCCTCCATCTATACAAGCGAATGATTTCGAGTTCAAGCCGGCTTTCATACAACTAATCTCCAACAACTAATAAGGTGGGTCTAGCTATGAGTGCCCTCAAGAACATTTGAGGAAGTTCATCGAGTTTTGCTCTACGGTGAAGCACAATGGGGTCACTCAATACTTCATCAAGCTTAGTATGTTCAATTTCTCACTCAAGGACCACGCTCCACATTGGCTCACAACGCTCCCTCCGAACTCATTGACTAATTGGGATGATGTCACAAGAGCTTTCCTTAGCCGGTTTTTCTCACTACAAAAGACCGCTGAAATGAGGGCAAGCATTATGAACTTCAAGGACAAGGAGGGAGAGAACTTATATAATGCATGGGAGAGGTTCAAGATTTTTTTGAGGTAATGTCCATATCACAATATGGAAAAGTGGATGCAACTTCATTGCTTCTACAACGGTCTCTCAACCCAAAACAAGACAAGTTTGAATGCGGGTGCCAGAGGTCCCATTATGATGAGACCGATGGATGTTGTTTTTGATTCTATTGAGAATGTGGGACAAAATGATCGTGATTGGAGCCAAAGCGAGAGAGCATCGACCTCAACCTCTAAAAGAGGTGGAAGCTATGAAATTGATAGTATTGGTGTTAAAGTAGATACATTGATGAGTCAATTGAAGTCCACCAATATGTCCCCCTCTCCCTCTAATGTCTCCATGCTTGGTCAATCCTCTAATCCCAATTATTATGCTCCCCCTAATGTGCAACAAATAAATTAATGTGGTTATGGTACAAATGGTTTAAATAACAATATGCCGATGAATTGCATGTTTTGTGATATTTGTGGGTCTTATGACCATCACCCTCAACAATGTAATAGCATCGAGTCTCAACAAGGTCATTCTCCTTCAATGGAACAAGTTAATGCTTTGAACCAAAAGTTTGACCCCTACTCTAATACTTTCAATCCGGGTTGGCGTCAAAATCGCAATTTTAGTTGGAGAAATCCAACTTAAAACGCCAACCAAGGTTATAGTCAAGGTCAAACTCAAGGTCAAGGTCAAAATAACTTTTCTCAAAATTTCAACCAAGGCAAAATCAATCTAAACAAGGCCAATATGCATACAACCAAGGTCAATACCGTGGTTCATATCCTAATCAAGGCCAAAATTCTCATTCAAGAGTACCACCTGGTTTTCAAGGAAACTCGAAGAGTTTCCAAGGAAACCAAAGGAATTCAAATGCTCTTCCTTTGAGTGATCCTCTCCAAATTGGGCCACCCACCACCACTACTAGTCTCGAAAGTTTGATGCAAGCTTTCATTACTACTCAAATTAAAGAGACTAGTGAGCTAAAAGAGAGCCTCAAGCAAATACAAGTTCACACAAAAATACTTGAGACTCAATTAGCTCAAATGGCGGGGTCTGTTAAGGAAGGATCATCAACTAAATTGCCTAGTCAAGGTTTAAATCCAAGAGAACATGCTAATGCCATTGTGACTAGAAGTGGGAAGAAATTGAATAAGGTGGAATTACCAAGTGTTGAAAATGATTTTGAAAATGACCAAGCGGTTGAAACTACTTGTGGCGAGGGAGATGACAATGTTGAGAAAGCAAAGAATGACCCACCTCCCTTCGTGGCAAAGTTGCCCTACCCCTCACGGTTTGCAAGATCCAGACTTGATGATCAATTTGCCAAGTTCTTAGATGTGCTCAAGAAACTTTACATTAATATACCATTCACCGATGCCATTAAGCAAATGCCCACCTATGCCAAATTCTTGAAAGATGTGTTAAGCAAGAAAAGGGACTTAGATTGTGTGAAAACTATTAATTTGACCGAAAATTATAGTGTCATTATGCAAAACAAGTTGCCCACAAAACTTAAGGACCCCGGAAGCTTTTCCATTCCATGTGCTATAGATGATATGACCATTGACAAGGCCTTGTGTGACTTAGGTGCTAGTGTAAGTTTGATGCCCTACTCCATTTGCAAAAGATTGGACTTAGATGAACTCAAGCCTACTCATATTTCACTTCAATTAGTCGATCGTTCGGTTAAGATGCCCATAGGAAAGCTTGAGGATGTACCCCTTAAGGTTGGGAAGTTCTACATTCCCGTAGACTTTGTTGTACTTGATATGGATGAAGATCCAAATGTCCCGATAATCTTAGGGTGATCCTTCTTAGCTATGGCAGGGGATATCATTGATGTAAAGAATGGCAAATTAAGCTTCAAGGTAGGAAGTGAAAACATTGAGTTTAACTTAAACCAAATCATGAAATGTCCTACTCACATGGATGACCATTGCATGTGCATTGATACTTTAGATCATGTCATTGATGAATACATAGCCATGCATTTGCATTTATCTAACAATATGCTTGAGTAAGATGTGATGGATGACGAAGGGAAAGAAAAGCTTGATGTGGAGGTAGATGCAATTGAGGAGAATCTTTCTCTACCTCCTACTTTAGAAGCACATGATGAGGCATATCTTTGATTAGAAGAGGAACCAAGAAAAGATGAACCGGCCGATGAAGAAGATGCCCCCAAGGTAGATCTTAAACCTCTACCTTCCAACTTGAGGTATGAATTCTTGGGACCCTCTTCTAATTTCCCTGTCATTGTGAGTGCAAGTTTAGATGAGGCTCAAACCTCAAGGTTGTTGGATGTGTTGCGCTTGCATCGCAAAGCGTTGGGCTATAGTTTGAATGATTTGAAAGGAATAAGCCCAACCCTTTGCATACATCACATTTCATTGGAGGATGATGCTAGACCTTCTATCGAAAGACAAAGGAAGCTCAATCCTCCAATGATGGAGGTGGTGAAAAATGAGATCCTAAAACTACTTGCCGTTTGTATCATCTACCCTATCTCCGATAGTAGATGGGTGTCACCGGTGCAAGTAGTTCCTAAAAAGGGTGGGATGACGGTTGTTAAAAGATGAACTCATCCCTATGGGGACCTTGACGGGGTGAAGGATGTGCATGGATTATAGAAAGTTGAATGCCTCCACCAAGAAGGACCATTTTCCTTTACCTTTTATTGATCAAATGCTTGAAAGGTTGGCGGTGCACAAGTACTTTTGCTATCTTGATGGGTTCTCGGGATTCTTTCAAATCCCAATTCATCCTGAGGACCAAGAAAAACTACATTCACTTTCCCTTATGGCACTTATGCTTATCGTAAGATGCCATTTGGGTTTTGTAATGCACCCGCCAACTTCCAACGTTGTATGATGGCTATTTTTGCCGATATGATTGAGAAGGAGATGGAAGTTGGATGACTTCTCCATTTGTGGAGGATCTTTTGGTGATTGCCTTGTGAATCTCGTTCGATGTTTGGAGAGGTGTGAGAAATCTAGCTTGGTCCTCAATTGGGAAAAATGCCACTTTATGGTGCAAGAGGGAATTGTTCTTTGCCATAACGTGTCACATAAAGGAATTGAGGTTGACCAAGCCAAGGTTGAGTTCATTGAGAAACTACCCCCTCCCACAAATGTCAAGCGAGTGAGGTCTTTCTTGGGTCATGCCGATTTTTACCGACGTTTCATCAAGGATTTCTCAAAGATCGACAAACCGCTCACATCTTTGCTCCAAAAGGAGAACGAGTTTGAATTTGACGATGTTTGTTTAGATGCCTTTGCTAGAATCAAAAGTGCTCTCATTTCGGCTCCAATTGTTCAAGCACCGGATTGGAGTCTTAACTTTGAGCTCATGGGTGATGCGAGTGATATCGTCGTTGGGGCGGTATTAGGTGAAAGAAAGGAAGGGAAGCTCCACGTCATCCACTATGCAAGAAAAACGCTCAATGAGGCCCAAAAGAACTACACCACCACGGAGAAAGAACTACTAGCGGTGGTGTATGCTTTTGAGAAGTTCCGGGCATACCTTGTGGGGTCCAAAATCATTGTTTATACGGACCATTCCTGTAATGCCCCGACGTCTAATTACCTGATTAAGTTACTAATAGCAGCGGAGAATCCTATTAGGTCGAGGTTCTCCGTTAGGAAAATACAATGTAACATTCAGATATTTAACTTTAACATTAACTTCATAAATTGATAAAGAAAGTAACATAAGAGCCTTATTTACATTAAGTAACAGTAAACTAATACTCTAGCATTTCTTATAGTTCACAAAAAAGAGCATGTGAGATAACTACTACAACTTATGAAAGTGGTTCCTCGCTACTACTCGTTATCATCTTCCCCAGCTGTACCTAAAACATAAATACAAAGACGGATGAGTCGAGAGACTCAGTAACAGACTCTTCTAGCAACGTAAATTCATTTCAATTCATTTTATTTATAAAACAGGGAAGAGAGAATAATTAAAACATTCATGATTACAGTATAACCCATTCATTCCATCATTCCCTTTTATCAGATTCATTCTGGTTGTTGGGAAGTATTTCAGGGGTGGGACGTCTCCCACAATGGGCCAGTGCCCCAGGAAAAGAGCCAGTGCTCATCAGGAATAACATTAGCGGGCCAGTGCCCTAGAAAAAGAGTAAGTGCTCATCAGGAAACAGGATACAGCTCGGTACGTGCACAACCATCAGTCAGGATATATACAGCCAACAAACCAGTTCTTTCACTTGAATTTATCATGTTTCACCTCTTTTAATTTATACAGGCAGTATACACTATCCTTGGTCATTCATTCATTCAGTTATACCTCATTAGGTATAGAATCCATACTTTATTCATTTAACAATATTTTATAGGAATCTCATGAAAGATAGATCATGCTTTAATAACCCCTCAATTCAAGGTAAAACATAAATTATTCATTATGTTGTTATAACCCATTTGTTATATTTTCAAGGGAATTGCGGGTACTAGCAGTAGTTGTTACCTTGATTTGCAGAGTAATAATCCTTAGTCTTGGATATCAGTTCCTTCTGAGCTCCGAGGGTGATTCCTCCAAATGAGAGTCTAAGTGTGAGTCAAAGAGATAAAGTGTTGACTTCAAACTATTAAAGGTTGGTATTGCAAAGGAAACATAATGTGTTTGTTCTGCTTCCTCAAACACGAAGAAGAAGAAACAGGGGTTGGGGAGATGGTGGTGCAGGGCGGCAGCTGAGACAAATGTGGTTCGTGGTGGTGATGCGGTTTCCCGGTGGCAGAGATGGTGGTGCGAATCAGTCAGGGGGCAGCAGCGTATTTGGAGAAAACGAATGGGAAAGAGAGAAGAGAAGGGGCTGCGGTGTTGACGGTTGGTCTTGGTGGTGTTGGGCAATTTTTAGGCGAGTCTTCGGCTGCTATACGTGGTCTTTTCGCTGGTGGTCAGAGGTGGGGAATGGTGGTTTGAAGTTTTAGTTTGGCTCTTTAATGGTGGTAATTGAAAATAAGGAAATTAGAGAAGAAGACACATTTAAGGCATTAGAAGCTTAATTTTTCAGAAAATTTGATTGTGAATTGCTCCTATTTATAGTAGAAATCAGTAGGAGTGTTCAATTTGTACTCCTCTTCTAATGGATAGACATGAATGGAGATGAGGATGATGAAGCTTATCTCCAAATTGGGTTTTTGTCTGATTTGTCATTCTATCAGAAAATTCACTCAAGTTTATCTGATTGCAGACTCTAGAAGCTTTCATGTTTATCTTTTTGCTACCAATTTCTGATTTTCTTTTTCTTTCCTTTCTTTTCTTTTTCCCTTTTTCTTTTTCTTCTTTTCTTTTTGGGTTGGATGAGATATTTGGGTTGGGCTTTGGATTTACTACTTGGATATGGATTTGAGGATGACCCATATGTTTACAAAGCATAATTTCATTTTCTTAAATAGTACTAATAATTATTAATAATTAAAATCATTTATAAATCTAATAAATATATATATTTTAATAAGGAACCTTAATACTTATTTATTTTAATAAATAAGGTCATAGTTAAGTTAATAATCTAAATTAGTTAATAATAAAATAAGGTTAAAAATTGGGGTATTACAATTCCGCCCTCAAATACTTGATGGCGAAAAAGGATGCCAAGCCAAGGTTGATTCGTTGGGTGTTATTGCTCCAAGAGTTTGATATTGAGGTGAGGGACAAAAAGGGGTCCGAAAACCTTATAGCGGATCACCTCTCAAGAATTGTTTGTGATGAGGGTGACTTTCCGGCTCTTCCCATTGATGACTATATGAGGGAAGACGTTCTATATGTGGCTGAGAGCACAAGCTTGCCATGGTTTGCCGACATCGTCAACTACCTAGCTTGTAGCGTGATTCCTCCGTATTTCACAAAGCAACAACGTCGAAAAAGTAGGCACGATGCAAAGCAATTCATTTGGGATGAGCCATTATTGTACAAGAGAGGGTCGGATGGTCTATATAGGATATGTGTGCCTAATGAGGAAGTTCAAAGCATCTTCGAAATGTGCCACTCTTCACCATGTGAGGGGCATATGAGCTCCAACAAGACGGTGGCCAAGATACTTCAAAGTGGTATCTATTGGCCAACCATGTTTAGAGACACTTTGATATTCATCAAGAGTTGTGATAGGTGCCAAAGGATGGGGAACATTTCAAGGAGACATGAGATGCCACTCAACACTATCCTTGAACTTGAAGTGTTCGATGTATGGGCAATTGACTTCATGGGCCCATTCCCCTCCTCTTGTGGCAACCAATACATCCTAGTAGCCGTTGATTATGTGTCAAAGTGGGTCGAGTCAATTGCATCTCCAACAAATGACTCCAAAGTAGTGATGAAGATGTTCAAGAAGATTATCTTTCCAAGATTCGGTGTTCCTAGAGCCATCATAAGTGATGGTGGCTCTCACTTCGCCAAAAAGTCATTCTAATCATTACTTGCGAAGTCTGGAGTGAACCACAAGGTTGGGTTATCTTATCACCCTCAAACTAGTGGTCAAGCCGAGATTTCAAATAGGGAGATTAAGACCATCTTGGAGAAGTCGGTAGAGAGGGCGAGAAAAGATTGGTCTTTGAAGCTCGATGATGCCTTGTGGGCATATCGAACCGCTTTTAAGACACCTATTGGCACCACCCCTTATAAGCTTGTTTATGGAAAGTCTTGTCACCTACCGGTTTAGCTAGAGCATCGAGCACATTGCGCTATCAAGCACATAAACTTTGATTTGAAGAGTGCCGGTGAGAAAAGGTGGTTGGATCTTCATGCTTTGGAGGAGCTTAGGCAAGAGGCCTATGATTGTGCAAGTATTTACAAGGCAAGAACAAAGGCCTTTCATGACAAGAACATCTGGAGGAGAGAATTTGCAAAAGGGGATATAGTGCTCCTATTCAACTCACGCTTGAAGCTTTTTCCGGGCAAGTTAAAGTCTAGGTGGACCGGACCTTTTGAGGTGGTCAATGTGCTCCCATATGGTTCGGTGGAGATAAAGAGTGAAGCAACCGGCTCCTTTCAAGTTAATGGACAAAGATTGAAAATCTACTATGAAGGAGACCAAGTGGGTAAAGTGTTCTCCATCAATCTTGATGAATTTGGCACTTCACCCCAAGAGAAATGATATCCTTTTATGGTCAAGCTAATGACCTTAAAAACAAGCGCTTATTGGGAGGCAACCCAATTTTTCTATCGTTTTTTTTTTCTCTTAATTTTTCGATTATTTTATTTGACACTTGTCTAACCTTGTGATTATTTGATTTTGTTTTTCTATTTTTTTTTATTTTGGTGTTTTGGATGCTATGGCTAGTACTTGATGAGTGTAGATAGCTATGAGCATTTGAGGTTGACCATGTGAGAAATGGTGATTTAAGGTGAAAATAAATGAGTTGAGAGATAATTAGAAAAAAAAAAAAAAAGAGGGAGAAAAAGGGTAGTTTAGAAAAAATAGAAAAAAAGAGAGGAAAGAAAAAAAGGGTAATTAGGAAGGAAAAGAGAAGAGAGAAAAAAAAAATAGTGAAAAAAAAGGGAAGAGTGAATTGAAAAAAAAATGAAAAAAGAAAAAGAAAAAAAAGAGGGCGGACAGCAAGCATTTTTTTGATCGCCCGATCCTCTTAGCTGTCCGGCCGATCAGGGGGAGGCAGTAACTCGCCAACTTCAGCTTAAATTGGATCGGCCGATCAGGAAGAAGATCGCCAGAAGGCTTCGCCCGATCCATTTCCTGATCGACCGATCAGATTTTCCGCCCAGAAATAAAATTTTGGCTCAGCAAAAACCGTCCCCCCTTCTCTTTTTTACCTTACATTGACTCTCATCTTCAACCTCACCTTCATCCATTCTTCTACTTTTCTCAAACCCTAACCTTCATACTCCCAGATCTCCATCAATGTCACTCATTTTTCTTCTAAAATCTCACAAAAACAACCACATCCTTTACACTACTCCACATAATCCACATTTCTTCACCATTTTCCCACTCATTTACCCAAAAACACCATCAAACTCCAATTTCCACCATCTTCAAGAGTTTAAAATTTTCACAAGTTGGAAGGCAATGGAAGCTTAACAAAGGTTGGAGGAACGTTCCCGAGCTTCAAAGAAGGATTGTACTCACTACTTGGTATACAATTTCTTCATACTCTCTTTGTTCCTTACTCCACCATTTTTTATCATACTCTTGTTTATTTGTGAAAGGAATTGTCTAGAGTTGTTTAGTTGAACCTTGAGTTAGTTATTATTGGTTTCCTTGGAGTTTTGAGTGTGAATTGGTCTTACTTGGCGTAGTGTTAGACTAAAAATCTTTGGTTGTGTGATTGTCTCCATTGAAGTGTTACCTTGTTGGATTGTTGATTGGCTGCCTTTGGTTGGATTGGTGTACGCTTTGGTTTGCATTGTTGGGTACCTTGAATTGTGCATTACATTTGAAGGTTTGTGATTGGGCACCTTGTTAATTGTGGTCGAGACATTCTACATAAACTCCACATCCATCACCACACTTCCACTCCTCACAAATGGCCCCAAAAACCAAAGTTCCAAAAACTTCAAAACGAGCCACACCCTCCACTTACTCCTCAAAAACACCATGGGGGAAAATGGGCATCACCCTTACCTCAAAAATCCACCAAGAACGCTTTGTGTCTCTCCTAAGTAGTGAAATCAATTCCACCAAATTCTTTGATGAGAGAGTACTTCGCAATTTAGGTGTTCTTGAGGAAGCTCGTGAGCTATGTGACCGTTTAGGGTGGGCCGACTTCATATCCATGCCCCCTTCCTTCACCTATGAGCGTCTTACACTTGAGTTCATTTCCACGCTCGAGTGTACACTTGTTGACGGAGATGAGGAGGACGAGGATGATGATGGCTACTATCAAGTCACCTTCCAACGTTTTAACATTCATCGGGAGGTAGACTACGACTTCATCTGCAAGATTTTTGGTTGGGATGTGGACTCTCCCCTATACAAGTATGTCACTAATGAATACAATGGCTATGAGTTTGAAACAACATGGGGCAATATCACGGGCTACTACAACCCACCTAAAAATCCAAAGTCTTCCCACATAATACATCCGGCCGTCTGCTACGTCCACCGTCTTCTTGTGTATTGCATATATGGACGAGCAGAACTTGGTAACGCTAGCAAAGATGAGGGAAAGGCTCTTTGGACCATGTGCCGACCAAAAGATTTTCCCGTGCCAATCGACTTTGCCGAGCACCTAATTCAAAGATTCATCATGCTCCGTGATGGTGTTCATCACCACAAGGATATTATCATGGGTGGGATGATAACTATGGTAGCAAGGTATTGGAACACCGATGAAGACTTCAACACTATGGCACCTAAATCCCAACGGATCCTCCTTAATGATGCAGCATTGGATCAAATGAACTTCTACCGCTACATCGAAGGCAACCATGACTGAATCATTTGGTTAGTGCGTGAGTTCGATTATTGCCATCTTCCGAACCCCACACTAACCCGTTTTGGAGATGGAGCGCACCCCTATCTCATGGCGCGGGAGATTTCCCCAAGGGAAGCGGAGTTGCAAGCTCGTGCCATTGATGAGGCAAGGAGACAACAACAACAACAACAATGACGACGACCACAACAACGACCACCCACTCACCCCATGGCAAAGCCGGCCCATCCGGCGAAGGTACGTCGTCTTCTCATGTCTATGATTTTAGTTCTATTGGTGCGACTACTGAGGCCACGGCTAGTGATCAAAGCACCCATTTTAAAAACATATATGCTCGGTTTGATAACATCAATGCTCACTATGATAGCATGAGCACTAAACTTGATAGCATTGATGTTAACTACCGTAGCATGGATGCTAGGCTCAATAGCATGGGTGAGACACTTGGCATCCTACGCCAAGACATGGATGGTATGCAGTTAAGGCAAGATCAAATGTATGACTATCAAGTTCGGCAGAACTTTTTTCCGCCTTACCCAAACTATCCCTCATGGCCCACACACCCATTCCCTCCCCCGGGAAGTGGGCAATAGATCGCCCTTGATCACCTCCACATGTTTTCTCACTTCGTAACATCGGGACGGTGTTCATTCTAAGTTTGGGATGCATCATAAGGCAAGCCCAGCCGGATCCATCACCAGATCGCCCCATCCACCCGGTGATCGCCTGATGCCTCGCCTGATCACCATAGTGATCGCTCGATCACGACTGTGTTTTTTACCAAAGTTCCTGCCTCATGGTAATCGGGCGATCACAAATATATATGGATCGCCCGATCACTGCGGGTTTGCGGAAAGCGTCTATTTTATTTTATTTTTCCCTTTTTGCCCTTAGTTAGGGGTTGTATAAATGCCTTTTTGACCTAAAATTGAAAGATTCTGATTTCCTTTTTTTTAACTCTAGAGAGCTATTGAGAGGTTAGACTTTTGAGTGAGCTTTGGGTGTTTTTCAAGGTCTTTAATGGTGATTTGAAGAAGAATTTCAGATTTTTGAGGAGTATTAATGAAGCTTTAGTAACTTTTCTTCTCTTTGCTTTCATTCATTGCCTTGCTTTATCATTTATTCTTGTTTTTACTTTGTTAGTAGTTTGAATATCACTCATTCTCATTGAAGTCTTAGTTTTAGCTGCTCTTTTTCACTTGCTTATGTTCTTCTCTATTGCAAACATTAAGTATGAATGAAAAAGGTTTGATTTTTGGTTTACTAATTCCCTATTTGCATTGTAGAATTAGTTTAGTTAATATGAGAACCAACTTTGAGTAGTCTTTTAGTTAGGGGATTGGGTGAAGGTGTAATGGACATTGTTTCATGATATGAGGCCCAAAATTATTATGTTTAGTGGGTTGGGTTAGCAAATCCATTAATTGGTTGACTAAGGTGAAGTTGAAAGGCGTAACCTTAACTCAATGAGCTAATGGATTTCCCTGTAGGTGTAGATTGTTGAGATGTACAATAAATTTGGAATTGCTATCTCTAAGTAAGGTTGAGTGAGAAATCCCACTTTTCTTAGAGTCTCAACCCGTTCAAATTCCGAAAGGCGAGATTGGGTTAAACTTAGCTAATTTCGACCTCATGTTTCTTCATTGACTATCTAACCCCTCATTGAGAGTGTTGTATCACCTTGAACATCCTTGAAAGAGGAGTTCATGGTTGCAACGTCTTAATTCAATCCCCTATCACATACTCCTTTAATCTCATTTTGTAAATCAATCTCATTGCATTGGATCCCTATCACCCCCTAACGCCTTTAATTTTTCCATCGATTTACAATTTTATTTGACTTACTAGTGATAATTGAGTTCGAAATGAATCAACTTCTTCTCTTCGGTTTAGCTTACATATTCACTTACGTGCTTAGTGTCTAGTATAGTCTATGAGGATCTTGACCCTTACTTGCCACGTACTCGTATTTGGTTAGTTAGGTTTGATTTGGAGATTTTGTGTAGCGACTCAAAAACTCTCTATCAGCTTCACGCCATTTCTCAGAGTCCTGACCCTCCAAGCATCTTTGTAGTTGGTAGGCTCGCCACTTTCTAGAATCGTTATTTCAGAACTTTTCGTCAAAAGAAAATCAACATATTTTCTTGATGGAATGGTGATCCTATTTGAATTACGTAGGGGAACAACACAAGCAAGTGGGACGGTAGGAGGTTCGTGGATAGGATTCACTACCTCTTGAGCATCTTCATGTCGGGCCGCCTCTAATAAGATGTTATCCTCAACCATTTGTTGTTCATCTCGAATTTCTTCGAGATATAAATTTTTCCCACTTGCCTTCTTGAAAATAAACTCATGTTCAAGGAAGACACCATGGTGAGCAACAAACACATTGTTTTCACTACGGTGGTAGAAATAATACCCCTTGGTCTCTTTGCGATATCCCACAAAGAGACACTTGTCATATTTGGGTGCTAGTTTATCCGATAGTAAACGTTTTACATAAAGTTCACACCCCTAAACCTTTAGACAAGGCATTTTAGGAACTGTTCCTGACCATATTTCTTATAGAGTGTAATCTACTGCTTTGGATAGAGTCCTGTTGAGTGTAAACACAACTTTTTCAAGAGTAAATCCCCAAAAAGAAATAGGTAGATCAGCAAGACTCATCATGGATTATACCATATCTAATACAGTGTGATTCCTTCTCTCAAAAACACCATTTAGTTGTGGTGTACCTGGTGGAGTCTATTGTGAAAGTATTCCACAATCTTTCAAATGATCATCGAATTCTTGGCTTAGATATTCCCCCTCCATGATCAGATCGTAGAGCTTTAATCTTTTTACTAAGTCGATTTTGTACTTCATTTTGGAATTCATTGAATTTCTTAAAGGCCTCCGCCTTATTTCGTGTAAGGTAAACATATCAATATCTGCTTACATCATCAATAAAAGTAATGAAGTAACTATACCCCCCTAGCCAATGTACTCATAGGTCCGCACACATCAGTATGTATGAGGGCGAAGAGGTCATTGGCCCTTTCACTCACTGATGAGTGCTTATTTTTGCATATTTTTACCCTTTATTATGATATTTTTAATGTCGTCTGTTAAGTTATCTGGGCTAAATATTATACTTTTGTAATAGTTTGGGTTTAGTCACTTATTTGTTATTTTAGCGCTTAAAAGATATATTTGTATCTATTTTATTCATTAAGTGATGACCCATTTATACTAAAGTCGAAAGATGTGTTTAATTCGTGTTTTATAAAATGTGCAGGAAGGTTGTCGTATTTTGGCCATATCTCACTCATACGGAGTCGAAATGAGACGATTCAAGCGGCTACGGAAAGCTGAGATTGAGACCTACAACTTTGTCTGACTAAGCCAAAGAGCTAATTCCATCATCTGCTACGTCAAAATTGCGTTACACACAAGCAGTCCATAATGTAGTTATATTGTGGGCTTGGGTCAATGCATTTTCACTTGCCAAACAAAACAAGCCAACATCTTTCATTTACAATACAGCAACGAAGACCCAAAGGGATAAAAAAGAAGAAAGTGGACATTAAGGGCTCTAGTTGGAAAACCCATTTTTAGGGGAGAATATAAAAGGCAGCAGCAGTAATATAGAAGAGAGAGCAGTAGATAGCAAGATAGCAAAATAGCAGTAGAGATTTTTAGAGTAATTTTAGGGTTTAGTTAAACACTGGTTTTCTTTTTCTTGAATGATTTTGATAATTTGTCATTGCCGGTGGAGTGACAACAACGGCAAAGCTTAGTTCAATTTCAGTATTCCATATCTAGTTTGTTAATCAAGTTTGGTAATTTCGTTCCTTTCTTTAATTAATTTCAGTTTTATTATAGTGGAATTTCCTAATTCCCAAGCCTTTGCGTTATTTTCATGGTTCTTTATGATGTTAATTCTCTAATTTCTTTGAGTTGTCAATTGTCTTATTTTTGGAGTTACAGTAGCCTTAGATTTGTGGTTAGTGCTTGTTTTCTTTATTTTCGTTTTGAGTAATTCATTGTTGTTAGTTTCAATCTTAGTTAGTTTGCTATGTTTATTTTCTTGTTTTATTTTCCAATTATTGATTTCTGTCTTAGTAGTAGTTTCTATTGGTTTTCATTGTTATAGTTCATATAATCGAGTGGGTAATTCGACTTAATACAACATCTCTGTGGGATCGACTCGTATTTGCTAGTTGTATTGTACACCGTGCACTTGCGGTACTAGTTTTTATTCATACACTCACCCACTGAAAGGAGACTTTTTCATTTTCCCCATGGAGCAAAGCTCGCAAACATCAAATGATTCGAAATAAAATGATTTGAGAACTCCATCTTTATGTAATTTCTCAATTCGTTTTGAACTTATGAGGCCTCATCGACAATGACATAGGTATGTTGGGTTTGATTCATTTGACTTATGTTTCTTGTTGTTTAGGTTATAGATGTGTGTTTCTAGAACATACAAACCATTTGATAACTTAACTAATAGAGACGTGGAACATATCATTTAAATAAGCAGAAAAACAATTCTTCTTTATTGTGAATGAAAATCTTCAGAATCCAAAACAGAAAGTGAATTAATGTTCTTAGTAATATCTAAAATATAATAACAATTATTAAGTCTCAAAACTAACCCATAATGTAAAGGAAGACTGAAGACTCTCATTGCCAAGGCGGCAACTCGAGCTCCATTGCCAACTTGCAATTCTACCTCTCTGTTAAGCGTATCTTCTACTTCTTTTAGTTCCTACACATTATAGATAATGTGAGAACCACATCTAGTATCAAATACCCATGATGCAAAAGTAGTTTAAGTTATCTGTATAATATAAATGCTTGAAGAAGAGCTCCATTCTTCTTGTCCTCCAGATACTTAAGGCAGTTCCTCTTCTTATGGCCCACTTTGTGACAATAGTAGAACTCATGTTGCGCTGCTACTTTGGCTTTAGGTGTTGCCTTTGGCTCCTCAGAGGTGTTGGATTCAGCAACTTGTTTGTCTTTTCCCTTACCCTTCTTAGTAGGAACTTCGTGCTTCTGGCACCCCTTCCGTTTCGCACCATCAGAACATCCTTATGATCTTGTATGGGCTCAGTAGGCAAGCTCCTTTCAACCTGAATCAGCATACCATGCAACTCTTCCATGGTCACTTCCCCTCCTTGCATATAGAAGTTCAAATGAAAGTTCGTATATGCATCAGTGAGTAAATTGATGATCATATCAGTTGCTAGCTCTTGAGGATAGGAAAATCCCAAGTCATGTGCTTAAAATGACCAATCATATTAATACTTTATTCAAAATATAAAATTCCCATTGAATAAAGAAATAACCAAGATCCTCTCCCACTATAATTAAACAAAAACTTTGGCCCTGTCTTTAAAATGTAATGATTGAGGTAAGTAAACCACTTTTACTAATTATAACAATTTATAATTCTTGGTAGACAGGTTAATAACTCTTTATTAAATCCTATATCATTGCTTCAAAACCCAAAACTTTGTCTTTTGATGATTTTGTTGAGTCAAACCAAACTTTAACATGTAAGTTTCAAGAAGCCTACACAGGAATGATGAGTAACACTCTGCTTTGGTAGAACCTATTACTCATGATCTAAGGCTTAGGTGTTATTTAGAAAAGTATGTAAACTCAATATTACCTTGGGGGACTTAAGTGTATTATGTCGCTTAATTTACAAAATTGAACACATTGCATAAATAACCACAAATAAACTAAAGCGAGCATTTAAATAAAATTAAACGCATAAACAATGAAAAGGAACTTAAACGTGATCCTAGTATGACCCCTAATCCTAGATTATCTAATCTTCATGAATCCTCTTTAGGGACTTTCTTGGATGTCCATCCTTAATTCTCCATGGAACTTCAATCGTGATCATCAATCATTCACACTATTTTAAGCAAATAATTTAAATCACAAAAATACAAACAATGCATATATCGTACTTTAATTACAAAAATACATAACGATACGCATATCGTATATTATATCCTAGTTTGGCCATACCAGTCATGATCATGCAAATATATATCAAACAGATTATAATATACATTTAAGTAAAATTATAATATCATCATATTATAAAAGACATCTACGCAATATATATCAAACATTGGAAAAATTGCCTAGAATAATGCAACCTTTTGACGATTCGCAAATAATAATGCAACCTAAAAATTATTCTGGAATAATGCAACCTTATACCCCATTTATTTTAAACAGGACAAAACCGGTTATGACTTAAAGAACAGGTAAAATGGACACTTGTCGCATAATAATTGGCTCTCATAAACAATTTTAGAAAGGAAAATAAAAACAAAATAACAAAAAAAAATCAAATCCCACCCCCACCCGTCAGCTCTCTCTCCTCCCCATCCCCCTTCCCCAACCCCAGCCCCAACCCACCCCAATCCCCCTTCCCCACCCCAGCCCCAACCCCCCCCCACCCCAGCCCCAACCCACCCCCTCCCCACCCCCACCCCAGCCCCAACCCACACCCCCCACCCCCTCCCCACCCCCCACCCCAGCCCGAAACCCGCTGTCAACCTCACCTCACCCCACCCCATTTTCCGGCGACTGATCTGAACACAAAGAGGGGAGGGGGTTTCGTCCGGGGAAGCGAAGAGGAAAGAAAGAGAAGGGGGGTCGTCCGGTGGTGGTTACACCGGAGTGAGCGTGGTGTTTCGAGAGGAGGGTTCGTCCGGCGTGGCGGTTCGGAGCGTGGGGTTCGTCCGGCGTGGCGTTTCGGAGAGGGGGGGTGGGCTGGGGCAGGAGAGGTGGATGGGGGAGGTGCGAACTGAACACAAAGAGGGGAGGGGGTTTCGTGGGTTGGGGCTAGGGTGGGGGTGGGAAGGGGGGTGAGTTTCGGGCTGGGGTGGGGGGCTGGGGGAGGGGGTGGGGCCGGTGGGCTAGGGTGGGGAGGGTGGTGAGTTTGGGGGGTGGGGTGGGGGCTGGGGAAGGGGTGGGGCCGGTGGGCTAGGGTGGGGCCGGTAGGGGAGGGTGGGGCTGGGGTGGAGGAGTTTTATTTTTTTATTTTTTTTATATTAATATATGAATTAAATTTAAAGTTTTAAATAAAAAATTATCAATAGTTCAGGTTACCGGTCATTTGTCCTGTTTAAAATAAATGGGGTATAAATGTTGCATTATTCCAGAATAATCTTTAGGTTGCATTATTATTTGCGAATCGCCAAAAGGTTGCATTCTTCTAGGCAATTTTTCCAAATTTATTTACTCCATTAACGTTTAATGGGTAAATAACAAATATTGCCAAAATATACTAAACATTCATGCATTTATATTATCAGCATAATATAAAGCCCAATATTCACAAATTAACAGCTAATGAGCAAATAAAATCCAAGCAAAATATAACATAATTATATAATGCAACTATTTATTTACTTCATTAACGATTAATGGGCAAATAAACACTTTCCATTATAATTTTGAAACTTAACAACTTTAGATTGGAAAATATTTAGGAAACATTAACGGAATTAATAATTTTCCTAAAATCACTCATCTTAACAATTTTAAGAATATAACTAATAAGGATTTTGGTCTAGAGTTGATGAGAATATTCTAAGACAGAAATCAAGAATCACCTGGCTTGCAAATGGTGATTCAAACTCTAAACTGTTCTTTGCAACTGCTCAAATCAGGAAGGCTAGGGATAGCATTGGAGTGATTTATAATGAGTCTGATGAACCTTTTTATAATCCAAGTTCTATTCATGCTGAACTTATTAGGTTTTATGAGAAGCTTCTTGGCAACTGCAACCCAGAACTGATAGGGATTGATTTGCCTACTGCTAGAGATGGGCCTGCTTTGTGTGATGCTAGTAGGAAGCTGTTGGTGCTGCCTGTAACAGAGGTTGAAATTGACTCTGCCCTTTCTGCCATTGAGGACTCTAAAGCCCCAGGTATTGATGGTTTTAATGCTGCCTTTTTAATTTAAACTGATGTGTATAAGGCAGTTAAAGAGTTCTTTAGCAACAGCTTCATGCATGGTCCAATTAATACTACTTCAATAACCTTAATATCTAAGGTGTTGAATTCTAAATATGCTAGAGATTTCAGACCTATTGCTTGTTGTACCACCTTATATAAAATCATCTCAAAAGTTCTAACAGCTAGGCTTCATGAGGTGATTAATGAGGTGGTGAGCCAATCTCAATCAGGTTTTATTCCAGAGAGGCACATTGCTGATAATATCATTCTTGCTACTGAGCTTATTAGAGGGTATGGGAGGAAATATGTTTCTCCTAGGTGTGTGATCAAGGTTGATATCAAAAAGGCTTATGACTCAGTGGAATGGCCTTTTTTGGAAACAATGATGATAGAATTGGGAATTCCTGAGCAGTTCATCAAATGGATCATGGCCTGTGTGAAAAGTGTCTCATATTCCATTTTGGTCAATGGTCTTCCCTCCAAATATTTTAAAGCTAAGAAAGTCTTAAGACAAGGAGATCCTCTCTCTCCTTTTCTCTTTGCTCTTAGCATGGAGTATCTTAGTAGAAGTCTGAATAGGTTGAGATTGGATCCTGACTTCAATTTTCACCCCAAATGTGAGAGAATCCACCTTACACACCTTATGTTTGCTGATGATCTTCTTCTATTTGCTAGAGCTGATATGAATTCTGTCACAAAGATTATGGATTCTTTTAACTCCTTCTCCAAAGCTTCAGGCCTGTCAGCTAGTATAGAAAATAGTTGCATTTACTTTGCTGGGATTAGGATATTGAGGCTCATCTTATTGCTGATTATGTCCAGTTACCTTTGGGTTCTTTGCCTTTCAAGTACCTAGGAGTTCCACTCTCCCCTAGGAAACTGAACTTTTCTCAATGCAAGCCTCTCATTGATAGAATTACAGAAAGAGCTCAGGGTTGGGTCGCTCATTTGCTGTCATATGCAGGGAGACTTCAACTGGTGAAGTCTACTTTGAGTAGTATTCAAAACTACTAGGCACACATTTTCCCTCTCTCAAAAAAGGTGATTATAGCTGTTGAGAGCATATGCAGGAAATTCTTGTGGACTAGGTCTGTTGGTCCTTCTCACAAAGCTCCTGTTGCTTGGGCTGAATTACATAAAGTTACAAAAGCTGGGGGTTGGAATGTGATTAATATGTCTCTTTGGAATAAAGCTTCTATGCTTAAACTCCTTAGGTTTTGGCTTTCAAGAGTGACAAGCTCTGGGTCAGGTGGGTTAATTCCTACTACATCAAGAATAGAGAGTTGCATAATGTTGATGTTGCTAGCAACACCTCTTGGCTCTTGAGGAAGATCATTGGTGGTACTTCTCTTCTGTTGGATCTAGGTGGATGGGCTAATGTTCTGGACCAGGGCTCCTTCAGTATCAAAAGCGTTTATAGGATGTTGATAGACTCCAATGAGAGGATTTCTTGGAGTAGGCTTATCCACAATAACAAAGCTACTCCTAAAAGCAGGTTCATTCTCTGGCTTATTGTGCAGAACAGATTGCCTACAACTGATAGGCTTTCTAAGTGGGGTATTTAGTGTAATAGAGCTTGTGCTCTATGTGAGCTTGATGGGAGTCTGTTGCTCATCCGTTTTTTATCGTGATTATGCTAGTAGTATCTGGAAAGCAAGGGTGCAACCGCTGGGTTTGCCTTGGATCAGCTCTGATTATCAGATGAATCTGCAAGCTGCTTGTAGTAGAGCTCACAGTAAATCTAGAGTGTCAAAACTATTTGTAATGCTTTATTCTGAAACAGTTTACTCAATTTGGATGCAGCGTAATTGTAAGATCTTTAGTGATAGGTTGTTATCACCTATCCAGGTTTTTAGAGAGGTTCTGTTTAGAGTCTCTGCTAGATCTGATGATAAGAGTAGAGAGTTACTCATTGTATAGTTTGTTGATGTGTCAGGTTACTACTATACTTGGTGTGTACTTGGTATGTTCACTACTTTTTTTTGGTAGTCAATAATAACTTTGAATTGCCAAAAAAAAAAAGTAATAAGTAAACTTTCATTCTGTTAAATTCTATTAAAACTTTAATATGATATTAATCTCCATTAATATTAATTTGCATAATTGAAAATTTATAATTTTGCCCAAATAAAACCAAAAGGCATAAATAAGAATATTAATCACATTAACATATTAAAAAATGCTTCAAGAACAAACTGGGCCCAGCCGAAGATTCGAACCCAACCCAGCTCTTCGCAAGGCCCGAGGAGGGCTTCTGAAGTTAGCAACTTAATCGCAGCATTACAAGCACAGCCAGGCCGCTTGGACGCCGTGAAAACAGATGTCTGCTACCGGAAAAGGACCACCTGCTGGCGAAAAGGGCTGCAAGCTCGCCGGAAAAGCGCCGGTCAGACGGTGCAACTGGTTTGGACCGCCATACTCGCTGGACAATGCGAGTAGTAGCCTAGATTGTCGGAACCTCTTTCGAAAATTCTAGGTTGTTTTCAAACCAAGTAACAAGTGATTTTTGGCCCAAAACAACTAGTTTTGGTTTTGTTAGTTTTTGTGATTTACACTTATAATGAGCATTTACACACAATTTGGTTGACAAATTACAACTCCATTGTAGAAATTTAACCAATAAAACAAATTTGGGGATCAAATTAGGGCTTTTGATTATTTCAAATCAAACTATTGGATTTCAAAAGAAAATCATGATTAAATAAATCGATTTGCGATTCAAATCAAAACAAAACAAACCCCTAATTTAATTTTACAAAACAAACACATTGAATTGTTGAATTTTGGAAGAAACAATTTCGACCAAACTAGGTGAAAAAATAGCCAAGAACAATACTTTTCTCCAGTTTATTTTTCCGGAAAAACAAAACAAATTTTTGGGCAATTTTTAACATAAAATTCATAATTTTATGCTTTCCAATTTATTAATATCGACATATTAATCTTGCAAAATAAAAAATAGAATTTCTCCCTGATTTGAATTAAAATAATGAACTTTCAACAAAAGCCATGATTATATAAAATTATGCAAGAGGCTATAACTGATACCAATGTAGGAATGCATAGATGCGAATAGCGGAATTTAAGGAAACAATTTTCTAGCATCTAAAACAGAATCGCATGCATAACAATATATGAATCCATAGATAAAGTAGAAAATAAACAACCTTTTATTCGCTACTTGAACAGGTATGAAGGGTATGAATACTGCAAAGTATTATCACAGATCTGATTACTCTAGAGATAGATAACTACATTTGTAATTCCTCTATTTAGTCCACGAACACCGATAAATATCCACGTCTGCTAGAACGGAAGAGTATGAACATAACTATTCACTCTCTTGCTTTTGTGGGTAGGCGCCTAGACTAAAGAGGGAGAAGGATTTTTCTTTTTCTCTATTTTGTGTCAAGTTAGTGACTAACTGTCTCACCCATCTCCCTTATTATCATATCAATATATAATAAATATAGATTATGTTAAGAGAAGAAGAAAACCTAAAAACCCTAATATCCCTCATAGTGGTCAGCCCGCTTATAAGCAAATATGAGATTTTTTTATTTATTCGTTAATCGGTGTTACTTTGTGTGGCCTCATAGGTTTAATTATATTAGTTGTAGGCCCAAACCAATTTGTCTACAAACCGTAATTTATTCTCTAACAAGCAAATACCGTTACTAAAATAAATAACTATATTATCTCTATAAATAAATCTTATTTATATTCAATAATTGCGGAAAGTGTCTAAGGACATATTCCTTCAAATTGGAACTTGTTAGAGCAATGTATGCTTACATTAGGATATGATGAGCTTGGATGCGGATCTTGAGCTCAAAGACTTGAACAGTTGTTGGCCATCAGGTCCACACGGTCGTGTGACATTCTACATAATCATGTGGCCTTTGCGGAGTATAAGTAGAATGTAGCATCTGAAGATTAATTCGAAAGAATCAGGTCTACACAGCCGTGTGAAATTCTACGACTGTGTAGACCTGATGGAGCTGAAGCATGTGATTAATTACGTAGGGATTCTGAAGAGTCAGATCTACAAGATCGTGTATATTTCTACACGACCGTGTACACCTATAGTGAGAGACATTTGCTTCGTGTTTTCCCGTTTTTAAATGAGATGTTATTATAAATAGTTTAAGGTTTTATTATGTAAAGTTACGAACACTTAGTTTAATTCTCTCTAGTTTAACTCTCAAAACTCATTTTACTCTATCGTTATTGAAGATTGAACTTTCATTAATCCAATTATTAATTTCTTCCAACCTACTCTACTCTTGCTTCTTTCAATCTTGTTTACTTTGACTTATTATGATTGCTTAGAATCCATGACTACTGAGTAGTTTCCTATGTAATGTTTGGGTAAAAGTATAAATTAGGGTTCTTTAGATTGTTAATGTAATTGTGTTGCTTTGATGATGCTTGTACATTGGTCTTTGTGTTTTGAGACCTTAGGATAGATATTGATCACATTTATACTTTAATATTTCTGTTTCATCGATTCTTAATCGAATTTTAAACTCTTTTATCATTCCCTTGAATCAACTTATAGTTTCCAGTTCAAGATGTTAGTGGAAATTAGGGGGATCTTTATATTAGGGGTTTTCCTAACTTATTGAATCCCTTAATCAATTGACTAAAGACCATTTTGGGGATGATTAAATGATTACTCTTGAGGACCATTATATAGAGGACTCAAGTATTTTTATGGAAAACTAAACCTTGCATATTCGTCGCCTTGAAATCGCAATTGCATTGATGATCGCAGTTTTGTCTTAATTCATACTACTCTCTCCGTAACAGTTTAATGATAACAATTGATTTTGCAAGCATTTAAAGAAGAGATTTAAGGATTTAAATGAATAAATTAATCAACATATTTTCAAGATTAGTAATCTCTAATCTCATTCTTGATTGTGTTAAAACCATTTTGATTAATTAAATCATTTACACTCTTACATCGCTTTCTTAAAATGCGTCCAAAACCAATTGTTGTCATTAACCCGTTACGAAGGGAGTAGTAGTCCAAACTCTAGTGTTTTCTCCATTGATATTTTCATCTCATATTTACTTGATAGTTCTAATTTCTCAGTCAATTATTAGTGGTTACAAATCATTCCTTCGAACCCCCAAAAATCATTCAATTAGATAATTTAGACTTGTTAGACTTTTATTAATCCCAATTTCTAAGTGGATCAACCTTTGACTTGTCTTTACTACGCCCTTAGTAGTTGCTAGTTAAGGAATATAAATATAGTTTAGAAAGTGTTTTTAGTGCCTTAACGAGACAGTAAAAGCCTCTTATCACTAGGTGGCGAATATGTTATTATACCTCAACAAAAATAGAAGTTCAACAATAAGTATATGGTGCACACGCCACCACCATGAGCATTGTGCGCTCAAATGAACCTTCAGTTCTTTCTAATGAACACGGAAATCAGTTTTGTTTTTTTAAAATAACCAAATCTTCAGTTCATATGTAACGAACCTTCATTTCATTTGTAATGAAACTCAGTTCATTTGTAATGAACTTTCAGTTCATTTCTGATGAACACGGAAAACGCACCTTCTCTCTCCTCTATCAGTTTTTTTAAATAACCAAATATTTTCACCTTCCCAATAAACCTCCTCTCTTTCATTATTTCCCTCTTCACTCAAAACTGACTTTCTCTCTCCTCCTTCAATCTCTCTCCTTCCATTCTCTCTCTCTCTCTAAAAGCTCCTCACTTTCATCCCATTTTCTCCTCAACTTCATCCCATTTTCTCCTCACCTTCAATTACCATTTTTTCTCACCTTCAAACACCATTTTCTCATCCTCCAATTCACCATTTTCCGGTATTTCACCTCACAAAAAGCCATTTTGGTTGCGTTTTTGCTTCAATTTTTTTATTTTTGACATTTTTTGTTAGATTAAATGTTGATTTATGTTTATTTTCTTTAAAAATAGAAAACGAAGGGATGAAGAAGATCCACCATTCGTAAAGATGATGAAGAAGTCAAGACACATGCAATTGAAAGAGATGAAGGCTCCAAGTAAGGTTTTTAATAAAAATTATTGTTTTTTTTTTGTTCATTTATAAACATTTTTAGGATGAACCTTTTTTTTTGGATGAACCGAGCTCATTTTTGGGATGAACCTTTTAGTTTTTAGGATGAACCGAGTTCAAAAACTAAAAGGTTCATCCTAAAATAATGGACCTCCTAAAAACTAAAATGAACCTTCTAATTTTCAAAAACTAAAAATGAACCTTCTAGTTTTTTTGATGAATCTTAGTCATGACAACAGTTTTTTCAAGATTAAAATCGATGAACCCTAGGACTATTTTGAAGACTAAACTTTTGTTTTTTTGGTAATTTTTTTGGGTAATGTTAGTTTTGGTAATTTTTGGCAATTTTTTTTACTATTTTGGGAATATTTTTTTTTAATTTTTGTTAGTTTTTCCGTAATTTTTGGTAATTTTTTGGTTATTTTTTAAAAATTAATGAGCCTATGTTAGTTTTAGGATGAACCTTATAGTTTTTCAGGATAAACCTATATTATTTTTTGGAAATAAACTTTCATTTTTAGGTAATTTTGTATATATTATTCATTGCTTTTGTATATATTCTTCATTGCTCATTATGTTAATTTTGGTTCATTATTCATTGTGTTAATTTTTGGTTCATTGTCTATTTCGTTAATTTTTGGTTCATTGTTAGTTTTTGGTGCATTATTTTTTTTTGAGGGGTGGTTCATTGTTCATTGTGTTAATTTTTGGTTCATTTTTTTCTTTTGGTAATTTATGTTAATTTTGGTATTTTTGTTTACTTTCTTGGAAAATAGAACTTTTGCTTTTTTGGTAATTTTTTTGGGTAATGTTTGTTTTGGTAATTTTGGCAATATTTTTTTATTTTAGGAATCTTTTTTTGGTAATTTTTGTTAGTTTTTCCGTAATTTTTGGTAATTTATTGGTTATTTTTTGAAAATTAATGAGCCTATGTTAGTTTTAGATGAACCTTATAGTTTTTCAGGATGAACCTATGTCAATTTTTATGAAATAAACTTTCGTTTTTAGGTAATTTTGTATATATTATTCATTGCTTTTGTATATATTCTTTATTGCTCATTTTGTTAATTTTGGTTCATTATTCATTGTGTGAATTTTTGGTTCATTGTCCATTGTCCATTTCGTTAATTTTTGTTTCATTGTTCATTGTTAGTTTTTGGTTAATTGTTCATTGTGTTAATTTTTGGTTCATTTTTTTTTTGGGTAATTTATGTTAATTTTGGTAATGAGCAATGAAGAATATTTATGTTAATTTATATTCATTGTGTTAATTTATGTTCTTTTTTTTGTGAAATTTATGTTAATTTTTGGTTCATTGTTCATATTTTTTTTTACTAAAATTGCCTTTTTCAATGAACATTCTTGTTTTTAGGATGAACCTTATTTTTTTCCCGGATGAACCTCTTTTATTTTTTTGCTTTTCTTAAAAATCATTGTTTTTGTTGGTAATTTTGGTATTTTTTAGAAGAAATAAAGGTCTTTTTTTGCAATTTTTTGGTATTTTTGAACCTTTAACATTTTTGTTTTGGTAATTTTTTGAAAAGCTTTTGCAGTTTAAAATTGATGAACCTCTGTTTATTTTTTAGGTAATTTCACGTAATTTTAGGTAATTTTTTTCGGTGATTTTTTGGGTAATTTTTTTGTTATTTTTTTAAAAAATCAATAAACCTATGTCAGTTTTAGGATGAACATTTTCATTTTGTTGGATTAACCTGTATCTATTTTAGGATGAACCTATGACAGTTTTTTCGACGAACCTTCTAATTGGTCTATTCTTAATTACCCTTTGTCATTATTTTTTTATTTTTACTATTTTTTTAATTTTTAAACTAAGTGTTTTAATGTAATTTACTAATTTATGTTTATTTTCTTGAAGAATAGGAAACAAAAAGATGAAGAAGAAGCGTCATTTGTGTTGATGAAGAAGACGCGCACTGGTGATGATGAAGAAGTCGAAGAGAAGAGAAGCGTCATTCTTGAAAAATAGGAAACTAAGTGTTTTTATGTAATTCATTAATTTATGGTTATTCATTAATTTTTTATTTTATTTTTTATGTACTTCTTATTTTTTCATTAATTTTCTATGTAATTCTCTATCCCTTCTTTTGAAAACAGATATGATCATTGAACTATTGCTCATTGTTTTATTACCATATGTTCATTTTATATCCTAACTTGTTCATTTACCTAAAACAAGATGTTCGTTAAATTTACCTAAAACAGAGAGATATTTTGGACAAATGATCTCAAAATGTAATTAACCATACGTTCATTTATTGCCATAACACAGTTCATTTTGCGCCAACCAGTTGTTCATTCAAAAGTTACCTCATATCCCTTGTTTATATTGTATAATGAACATTTGATGTAAATAAAGGGACAACTTGAAAAACCATAATGAACATAAGTATTATGTTTAAAAAGACATGTTCAAATGAAATGGTTTCAAAATATAAGTAACCATATGTTTATTTTTTGTCATAACACAGTTCATTGTGGCCAACCAGATGTTCATTTAAAAGTTACCTCATTTCATTGTTAATTATATTGTACAATGAACATTGGATGTAAATAAAGGAACAACTTGAGAACCCATAATGAACATTACTATTATATTTTAAAAAATATGTCTATGTTAATTGGAAAGCATTATTTGTTAACGTTATTTTTTTAATGAACATTTTTTGTGGATAAATGAACATCTACCATACCCATAATAAACATGGGGATTATGTTTAAAAAAGACATGTTTAAATGAAATGTAATTAATACATTTTAGGTTGATTATAATGAACATTGGTTATCAAAAACTGAACATCTGGTTCAAACAAATGAACATTGGGATTATGTACAAAAATTTGTTCAAACATTGCATATCACTTATTTGAAAATAAGTTGATTTTACAAAAAACATATTACTTTTTTAACTTTTAATTGCAATTTTAATTGATTTTACAATGAACATTTGATATGAATAAATGAACATCTTGAACAAAAAAAATGAACATTTTTTTGCGGAGAAAATAGATGGTTGAGAAAAGAAGCGGAAAAATGTTGGGCAAATGAATTCAAAATATTGAGGAGAGAGAAAAAAATATGGGTCATTTGTCGATGTTCATTGTATATAAAATGATGTTCATTGATGAGGATTACAAAGGAAAAAAAAAGAAGCTCCAGTTCTGTGGTGTTCATTGCGAATGAACTAAAGGTTCATTTGAGCGCACCATGAGCATGGTGGTGGCGTGTGTATAATAGAATTTGCGGAAGTTCAAAGGTTTATGACTATACCATAAATAGATCTTATCATAAAGAATATTTCGAGCACTCTTAAACAATGAACTTCTTATAATATTTTGAATTATGTAGCATTCGTTGTACCTAATATATATTGGGAAATTCCCAATGGTGGCCCTTAGGTCTAAGGAATTCCCATTGGCGGAAATTCCAAAAAAACTTTCCCGTTGGTAGCCCTACTTTACAAATTATTCCCAAACGTAACCTTAATGAAGAATATTCCGTTAATAATAAAGCATATTCCGTTAGTAAACAGTTAAGGCGGTCACTCGCAAATAAAACGAGGCACTTTGGGTCGTTTTTTGTCAATTTCGACCTCAAAATCAACTCTTAGGAGCTAAAACTTACCCACTAAAATCATCCCTTAAGGGCAAAAAACGACCCAAAATGCCTCGTTTTACATGCGGGTAACTACTTTAACTATTAACTAATATAATATGCTTTATTATTAATGAAATATTCTTCATTAAGGTTATGTTTGGGAATAATTTGTAAAGCAGGGTTACTAGCGGGAAAGTTTTTTTGAAATTTACACTACTGAGAATTCTTAAAACCTAAGGGCCACCATGGGGAATTTCCCATATATATTTGATAATGTTTTTGGGTTGTATATTCAATGGCGGCGTTTGGCTATCGTCTGGTGGCTGGTGGCTTTTGTTGTCGCTAGTTTATCTGATTCTTCTTAGTGGCTTGTTTGACAGACTGTGTAAGTTTTAGCTATTTATATAATTGTTTGGTAAAAACAGTTGTTAATGTTAGTTGTTTAGTACAAAATGGATCCAAAAGCCAATAAAAAGAGCTGGTAAAAACAGCTTCTGACTTTTGGCTTAAAGCCGAGTTTTCATTCACGGCAAAAGCCATTTACCAAAAACTTTAGTTTGACCAATTAACCACAAATAAAAACAAAAGTCAAAAACCATTTGTTAGACACCAAATATCTAAGTCTTATCTCTATTGAATATGTGTATATTTATCTGTCTAACACTCTATTTTTTATTTGAATCGTGACATGACAATTATAGGTAGCCATCCCTATTCATTTATACTGCCAAAAGTTCCTATGTATCGATTTAGGTTAGATTTAGATTTAGGTTCAGATTAGTTCAGACTTTAGATAGATTTGAAATCTTCGAAAGATGAGAAAGCAAGGAGGCATTGAATGCCAACAGAGAACTGAGGCAAAAAGGAGTTAATTAGGTAAAGTTGATAGAGACATATACTACTCATAGATTTAGCTGAAAGATCACTAAAAAGAAATACTGTGTGCAGCAGCATCACCATTTGATTATTAGTCAAGTGACAGATAAGGTCACCGTTGAATCATTTATCAGAAGACTAAAAATGTTTCTAGAATAAAATGGCTTCTATTAGCTCATGTTGATCAAGAGCTGAATATATATATATTTTACTTAACAAAATAGTGGTAAACAAAAAATAAATTATAGAATATACATGAAGATTTGTTATCCCTACTAAACGGAGAGAAGAATTAGCCAACTTGCATTTGTATGTGTTCAGACTGCATTTTCCTTGAGAGGTATATGATGAAATGAAGGAGAATCCGGGTTCCTTTCATCTTGCTGATTAGATTCAATAAGCATCAACACAACATCCCTCATTGACGGCCGATCGAAAGCGGACATGTTAGTGCAGAGTAAAGCAAGTTTCATGACTGTTATCATATGATCAACAATCGTTTCATCTTGTAAGTTTAATCGAGCGTCAAGTATCCCAGGCGTCAATGAATGAGCGCGGATATAACTTTTGACCCAGTTGACAAGATCACCTCCAGAGTCCAGGGGCTGTACAGGAGTTCGTCCAGTTAACAATTCCAGAAGAACTACTCCATAGCTGTAAATATCGCACTTTTCTGTGATCTTCATAGTGTATGCATACTCTGCAAGGGTGACAACACCACCTTGAGAATGAATTTTGCAACTTACACTAATTTTTCACTAATGAGGATAGCAAAGATAATGAACTTAATTAATGGGTAAAATATGTAGATTATTCCCACATGGAAGATGCAATTACTCTTTTCTGAATCTGAATAATCCTTTAAAGAATCACATATCAATCTGTTATGTTAACTTAGCAATCCACATTAGTGGATTACCTTTTTGCTAAGTGGTTCCCTTTCCTGTTAATCTTCGTGTCAATTGGCTTGCACTCGCATTACTATGTTAACTTACCGCTCCAACAACGGAAGTAAATCATAGAGCAGTCTAGAGAGTCTAGCCCTAAGCCTTAAATAATGTTTAAGAGACATGTGGTCGACTAATGAAATAATCAGTGTCTAAGGCTCTGTCAAACTAAACAAAATACTCCACGTCTTGCTTTAAAATCTTTATGACTTCCATATTCATACTTTCACAAGTATGAAATCTGAAGATATACCTGTTATTAGTCAAATTAACAACCCTGTCATATCACATCTTGAGCCAAATCCCTAATGCTATACTTAACATGCACAACTTTTTGATTTGATTAACATTTACAAAGACCCTTTGCTGAAGTTAAGCAGTTGCATTTAACAAAGTAACCAAATCACCAATTTCTGCATCTTTGTTGATATAGGAAATAAATTCTTGAAATAACATTAATATTTATTCAGATTATCATACTTTGGGCACAACTGTGATGTTAATGCATAAGAACCACTTGATTCACCAAAAAGAAAAGATAGACCACCACTTGCAAAGCTGTGAAAACAACTTGATTGACATTCATCACAACATATCGTCAATCTTACGTTAGAGGTTGTTTTAACTGCAAATTATTAAAAATTGATTATACAAAAACAAAAATTTATTGAAGATATATAGGCAGAATCACCAATTACGGTCCAAATAAGAAAGGAAGTATTTAACAAACTTGTTCTTGCTAGCTTTCTACACACATTTGCCAAACACAAGAAGTAATTTCCAAATAAAGGAGTACCAATTAAACACATGAGCACTAGAGAAACATATAATTGAATAAATGATATATGGCTAAGTCAGTAAACTTACCAGGGGCAATGTATCCATAAGACCCAGCAACTGCTGACACTGATTTTGATTGAGGCATGTCAACAACCTTTGCCAAGCCAAAATCACCGACATGTGCTTCAAACTTATCATCTAATAGGATATTGTTGGATTTGATATCACGGTGAATAATCCTCGGTTTGCAGTCATGGTGCAAATAAGCTAGACCTTGAGCAGCACCCAGTGCAATCGAAAACCGAGTAGGCCAATCCAAGCTACATGAAGAGCCATGAAGCAACTCACCTAGACTGCCCCGAGACATATACTCATACAGCAGCAAATTTGAGCCTTGGTTGTAGCAAAACCCATATAGCTTCACAATATTCCGATGTCTAATCTTTCCAAGAGTCAAAATCTCTGCTCGGAAGCTATTCTCAATGTTGTTCCCCTCCCTGTTAGAAGCTAGTCGCTTAACAGCGATTGTCAATCCCGTGTGCATTACTGCCTTGTAAACCGTGCCACAAGCACCCTTCCCTATCACATAACTGTCGTGGAAATTGTTTGTTGCCGCAATCAGATCTTGGAAAGTGAACCCCTCCTTAGGGGGGAAGTAAATATCCGAGACTGAGGAAATCTCGCCATTCTCTTCGACAGAAGCCACTGTTTCAACAGGTCGCCGCAAATAGAACAATATAACAATGATAAGAATAAGTGAAATGCCACCAACACTAGCTGCAATTACAGTAATCATTTTCCCCTGAGAAGACTGGGTATTTTTTTGGGGCGGTATAGGGTGAAATGCTGATGTGTCATTGCAAGCTGCAGCAAGAGGCTGGCCACAAAGACCTTTATTTCCAAGGAAGCTGCTGGCTTCCATGGTTTGGAACAACGGTATTGCAGGAATTGGCCCTGTTAAATCATTATATGACAAGTTTACACCTAGCAAGCTTGAAAGATTTCCAAATGTGCTTGGAATTTCACCGGTCAAATGGTTATTATTGAGGTAAAGATATTCCAGAAGATTCAGATTTCCAATCTCTGAGGGTATTTTCCCAGAGAGATTATTACTGCTAAGATTCATAGCTATCTGCAAGCTCGAAAGAGATCCCAGAGAAGATGGTATCTCACCAGAAAATGAGTTTCCACCCATCTGCAGCTCGGTCAAGTGGGTGAGATTCCCGAGCACAGCAGGAATATTTCCAGAAAACTTATTTTCTGAAAGCATGAGAAGTTCCAACTGCAAAAGGGTCCCAAGTTCAGCAGGAAGAACACCTTCAAAGCTGTTAAAGCTGAGGTCAAGACGCTGAAGCATCTTGCAGTTACGAATTTCAATCGGAATTCTCCCTACGAGAAAATTGGATGAGATGTTAAATGTCACTAACTGAGACAGCTTACCAATCTCTTGGGGCAACTCCAAGACAAAATTATTGTTTGCAAGATCAAGTCGTTGCAATCTAGTGCAATTTCCAACTTCAGGGGGAATAGGACCACTAAACTTGTTCTGTCCAAGCTCGACAGCAGAGAGGTTCTTCAATTTGCACATTTGAGAAGGAAAGCTCCCGGTCAGACTATTTCGAACCAAACGAAGCTGTACCAAGGACGGGCAGTTTAAAATCCCAGATGGAATGTTTCCATACAACTTATTTGACTCAAGATTCAACAAGATTAAATTAGAATGACGACAAAGAAATGGTGGAATCCTCCCCGTCAACGAATTAGCTGAAAAATCCACAACCCAGAGTGGGCTGAATATCCCAAGCCCTCGGGGAATGCTACCAGTAAAGGCATTGTCAAAGAGTTGCAATTGGATCAACCGGGTTAAGTACTGAAAGCCAATTGGAATAGGACCAGTGAGATAATTGATTGAGAGATCCAACTTCGTCAAGTTGCTTGAGGAACTCAACTCAATTGGTATAGGACCAGTAAGCTGATTCTGAAAAAGATAGAGAAGTGTAAGATTCTTTATGTTGCCAATCTCAGCAGGAATCTTGCCCGTCAAAAAATTCTCTGAAAAGTCGATTTCAGTCGCTAAAGAAAGATTCCCTATTTCCCTTGGGATTGTTCCATTTAGCTGATTCCTATAGAGGTATAATCTTTTCAGAAACTTAAGATTCCCAATTTTGGAGGGGATTTCCCCAACAAGATTGTTCTGGTATAAAGCAAGAGTCTCAAGATTGGTACAGTTCCCTATCTCATGTGGGATGGTACCTGATAACTGATTACCCCATAGAATCAATTCAGTCAACTTCGTAAGCATTCCAATCTCCTTAGGTATATTCCCATCAAGTTCGTTCTGTGCCAATCCAAGATATTCCAAGTTTTCACATCTGCCAATCTCAGGAGGCAAGCTTCCACTGATTGACGTTTGCCCAGCACGAAATTTTTGCAGCTGCTTGAGATTCCCCAGCGACGAAGGTAATGGGCCACTAATTCTGTTAGTGTATGCCACGAATTCAACCAGCGACAAAAGGTTGCCAAACTCTTCAGGAATGGGACCAAATAACTGGTTGTTGCACAAATTGAGGTACTGCAAGGAAGACAAACTACCCAAAGAAGCAGGAATAGGACCTTCAAATTGATTATTATTCAGAGAGAGGGACTGTAATGACGAGCAATTCCCTAGTTCATGTGGTACACTCCCACCCAAAGAATTAAAAGAAACATCAAGAGAAGTGAGATGGCTTAAACAGCCGATGCTCGGTCCCAAAGATCCCGAAAGATTCATCATTATCAGATCAAGAGACAGTACTACAGGCTGGTAAGTATTGTTTGAACAAGTTACACCAATCCATTTACAGGGTGTTTGATCACTAGAATTCCAGTTGCTCAAATTATTGTCTATATCATTAAGTCCATTTTTCAGCTCTAGAAGACAAAACCCCTCAGAATTCAACCCTTCAGACAAGTAAACTACATAAGCAGTGACAATGAGAAATCCCCACACCCAATTTTTTGGTGAATCAGATAGCATCGGCATTCTAGCAACCCTGTATTCAATAAAACTACAAATACAGCTAACTTAACATTTTCCCACCCACAAGTTCTAAGTCCCTGAAAATCAGTACCCTAAACCACATAATTTCCTCTCACAATATTCATCAAAACATAATATAATCCACAACTTATTCTAAAGAACAAGGGTTAAGGAATAGAAATCAACCCAAAACTTCAATGATCAAGGATAATTCTCAATATTTGTTAAATCAAAGAGTGAAATGGGTACATAAGAATAGAAAAGGCTAGAGCATACCTCTAAGGCCATTATTTGTTAAGAAGAAGAAGGAGAGGCAACAACTCCACCATTGGTGAGAGCTTCTATAGGGAGGGAATATACAGTTACAATTACAATAACCCATTAACAAATACAAGAAATGAACCATACCCAATTCAGCTTTTCCCAAGATTTGTGGGGATCATTGGTGTAAAAAGGCAAAATTGGAGTTGAAAAAGAGAAAAGAGAAAAAAGAATTAAGGGTTCTTCTTTTCCCGAGGTGAAAGTAAGTAACTTTACAAGAAAAAACACTCAAAATGCAATGAATAAGGGATATTTATTGATTCAGTGATACTACAATCAAAAAAGTTTTATGGGCAAAAAAAAGGAGAAAAGATGGGTATGAAACCCGAGTCTTTAGAAGAATGATGATGAAATATAATCTTTAGGGAAAATCGAAGGAATGGATGAGAGTTCTTGGTTGAAGCTTTAATGGCCGACAAAGCATGCTTCCACCTTCATCCTCTATCACTCTCTCCCTTCTCTATCAGCAGCTTCTTCCTCCCTTTATTTTAGTGCTTAGAAGATAGCTGAGAAAGCTAGAAAGGCAAAAACTTTTTGGGAAGTAAAATACAAGTAGCTTTTAGATACTTTTTTAAATATACTCCATTACTTCTCATTTTTAAACTGTTATAATAATGTTTAGCTTTTACCTCTTTTTTAGTATTTTCATAGAAGATCTGTTTTGTCAAAACGACTCAGACACGTCTGCATTTTTTTCAATTCTAAATCTGGGATTTGAGCTACAAAGACCAGCTTACATGTCTATTGGAATGGAAGGTCTTCAATTAAACTATTAATTAATCAATAAGCGTTATTAAATTCACAAGAAATCATTTCATATCATGTCATTTAATAGATGCATGAAATTAGGGGCCTCTGGTATAGATTATGTTCGATGACAGCAATAGAGTGATAGTAGTCTAGTAGACATAATTCAAGTTTCTCTTATGTCATACATTATATAATCTGTTGAGGTCAATGATGTCATTTATATTATGGATAATGTTAAGATATAATTTAACTTAATCCTAATGGAATTAATAATATGTTACACTCAATATTTTTGAAGATTAGGCTTTTAAGTTGGATTTGGGTCGGAAATACTCGAATCCATGGATTTTGAAAAAAAAAAATTATAGAGATTTTATATTTTAGAAAAATTAACAATAAAAATACGAACTATGACCCATCTTCTACTATTAATCTCATCTTTAGTAATTCTCAAAATAATCTCAAATATTTAGGGTATCTTTCCATGTTAGTTCTAGATGAAATGAAAACCTGATAAACAGGTTAATAATGCCACATGGCGCATTATGATTAGTCCTTTTATTAATTTTTTTTAAAATGATCAAATTTTTTTAAAAAAATTAAGAAATTAAAAAACAATATAAACCTACCCCAACCCCACCCCACTGCCAAACCACCGTGCTCAACCCCCGCCACAACCACCACTAACGTCCAGACCACCAGAAAACTGTCGACCTCCCGCGCCCAACACCGATCTCCTAAAACCGTCGACATCCCCACCCTAATTTCCACCGAAAACCACTCTTAAAGCCGTCGAAATCCTCCCCAGACCCCCAGAAAAACTTCGACCTCCCTTCGCCGAACACCGATCTCCTAAAACCGTCGACCTCCCTTCGCCCAGCACCGATCTTCAAACTCTCTTCCGGATGTGGTGGTGGTTTGTGGGGTGGTTTTCGGGTGTGGTGATGTTTTCGGGGTGCGTCTGGGGTAGTTTTAGGGTGGTGGGGAAGTTTGTCGGATGGATCTGGGTTTTTATAGGGTCATTGGGTGGTTTCGGGTGGGTTTAGGGTGGTTTAGAGTGGTGGTCGCGACGTGGTCGCTGGGAAGGGGAAGGAAGGTGGTGGTGGCTAGGAAGGGAAGGGGAAGGGGGTGGCTGGGAAGGGGAGAGTTTTAATTTTTTATTTTTTTATTTTTTGGCCAATGTTATTGTGACACGTGGTATTTGCAACCTGTTTAACAAGTTCCAAGTCAAGTGGGATTGTTTTGGGAAGGGAGGGTGATAGTTGGAATTATTTTGAGAATAATTGGAGGTGGATAGTTGGCATACTTTTACCAAGAGTTTGACAAAAATAAATTATCATTTCCTTTAAGAGAAATTGAACTTTCCCACATTTTTATTGCAAGTATTTCAAAACTCTCACCTTTGTTTTTTTAAAAAAGAAACTCTCACCTTAAACCTACCAAACGTTTTTCAACTACCACCACTTAACAGAATCCGTCGGATATTCTGTCTTGTGGGGCCCACTTTTTTCCTATTTAGTTTTCATCCCTAAAACTTCTTGCTCAAAATCATGATGTTCTCTCTCTCATCTACTCTCTCTTTCTGTCTCTTCTACTTCCCCAAATTTTGCCTCCATTTTTCTTCTTCTTCATCAGCTTGTTACCTATGTATGTGCACCTCTCCCCTTGCTGCATTGTACTTCACCTTCAAGACTTCAACCTATAAATGTCATCCAATAAACACCTCCTTTGCCCTTGTAAATCATTTTGTCCACAGCGACACTTCTTCTTTTACCCAACTTATCCAGACATGATGACCCTTCAATCAGACAAGAAAGAACGAAAATTTGTGCACAATTAAGGTTTTAATTACCTAGATAGACCTCTAGTTACAAAATTACGTTTCCAAACCAACTCAATTAAACCAACTGAAATGTACTTAAATACGCCTCTAACAAACCCTAATTCTGTAAACAACAAAAATCTAAGCAAGAATTCAAAAAAACCTCAAAAGAATTGTAGAAAATCCTCTGAAATGTCAAATGTAATCTCCTACTTGCAATTACACTAGATACAATTGCAATTTTCCTTCAATGTCTTATGAAATGAAGAAATGCCCCAATTCGAGGCCTTGAATATTATATTAACAAACAAAGACAAAAGTGGGCCCCACAAAACAGATTTTTTGACGGACTTTTAAAACATTTGGTAGTTTTAAGGTGGGAGTTTTGAAATACTTGATTTTAAAAGGTGGGAAATTTCAATTTATCCTTTCCTTTATTACGAACTTTGTCTTCCACATAAGCCTAATTCCTACTAGACCTCTGCCAATGTTTGTGCATCATTTCTCCTCTACTCAAGATTTTATTTAGATCATCCAACACAGGGTGGGACATCTTTCACTCTCCTAGCGCTCTTATATCTAACATTTAGGGTCGAATCTGCTACTAGGAGCTCACAATCCTTCTTGTCTTCTTCAATAATCCACGGAAGCCTCATGTGCTTCTAAGTTGGATTCATCTTACGATAATCTTGCAAAACATGCTTGAAAATGATAAATTTGTACTCTCTACAAGATGGTCGATTGATCAGTCCGTTTTAGTGCATATTTATAGCTCATTTTAAGTCTCATTGCATGTAGCTTTAGAGCATTTAGAGTTAAGATTGCATGGTTTTTCCTTCCTTTGGATTTCAATTATACTTCACCAGTGTTTGGTTGTTTGTCATGTATTTCAAGAGAATTGGTACGTGTTGGAGTACTTTTGTGATCTAAGGACTTGGGGCATGTTCGAGGGTGCGTGGCTCGTACTTTGGAGATGCTCAAGTGAGTCAACCTTTGAGGAATTGAAGGAAGAAGGCCACCACGGCCGTGGCTCATACACCACGGTCGTGGGCACCTGTAGCAAGCAAAACAGTATTACGAAGACTTGAAGACTGATTCGATGAAATCAGGTCACCACGGTCATGGTAATAGAGAAACTCCCGCCACCAAATTTGGTGACGGGAGTTCGTGCTTTCCTTGGACATGCGGATTTTTACCGGTGTTTCATCAAGGATTTTTCTAAAATTGCCAAACCATTGACGAATCTACTTCAAAAGGAAGTTGAATTTAGGTTTGATGAATCTGGCATCGAGGCTTTTCAAACTTTAAAAAGAGCCCTTACTTCTGCTCCTAATTGGAGCTTGCCTTTTGAACTAATGTGTGATGCTAGTGACTTTACAGTGGGAGTTGTACTTGGGCAATGACAGGAAGGAAAGCTCCATGTGATAGCCTATGCAAGTAGGACTTTGGATGACGCACAAGGAACTATGCCACTACGGAAAAGGAGATGTTCGCCGTAGTGTTCACATTTGATAAGTTCCGTTTGTACTTGACTTGCAATAAGGATATTGTCTATACGGTCCATTCTGCGGTCCGATGCTTGATGAGCAAAAAGGATGCAAAGCCAAGGCTCATTACGTAGGTCATACTTCTTTAGGAATTTGATTTTGAGATGAAGGAGAAGAAGGGGACGAAAAATTTGGTAGTTGACCATTTCTCTCGCCTCTCCCTTGATGAGAGAGATGTTGATCTAAAGGATGATGATGATTTGAAGGAAGAACACCTCTTTGCTATCATAAATAATGAGGTCCCATGGTTCGCGGACTTTGCGAACTACTTGGCTTGTGGGATTGAACCTCATGCTCTTACTTCTCAGCAAAGGAAGAGGGTCTTCAAGGAGGTGTGTAGATACTATTGGGATGACCCTCTACTGTTCAAGCGGTGTGCTTACTCGGTTTTTAGGATGCGTGTGCCCAATCATGAGATTTATTTTGTGTTGAATCATTGCCATACTTTGGCATTTGGAGGACATGGTGGAGCGGGTAAAACTGGTTCTAAGGCACTCCAAAGTGGTTTGTTTTGGCCTCACATGCAAAACAATGCTAGGGGATTTGTCTTGAGGTATGATAGGTGTCAACGAAGCGGTGGGATCACCAAGAGGAACGAGATGCCGCAACAAAATATTCTTGAGGTTGAGCCCTTTGATGTGTGAGGAGTTGACTTCATGGGACCCTTTGTACCATCTATGGGGAATATGTACATTCTTGTAGCGGTGGACTACGTGACTAAAAGGGTCGAAGCGATCGCTTCCCCCACCAACGATCACAAGGTTGTCATGAAGCTCTTGAAGAAGATCATTTTTCCTAGATTTGGGGTGCCTCGTGTGTTGATAAGTGACGGTGGTTCGCACTTTCCTAAGAAGCAATTGGAAGCTCTTTTGAAGAAGTATTGGGTCAATCATTAGGTGGGACTTCCATACCATCCCCAAACTCAAGGCCAAGTTGAGGTCTCGAATCGAGAGGTGAAGAATGTGCTTGAGAGAGTGGTGAACAAGACTAGGAAGGATTGGTCTATGAGGCTAGATGATACTCTTTGGGCTCTTCGCACCACTTTCAAAACTCCTATAGGGACCACCCCCTATCGTCTTGTGTATGGGAAGGGTTGTCACTTGAACATCCATCATGGTATCAAACATCCCACGAAACCAATGACGTGATTGTCGTGGTAGAGCTTAATATGGATCTTACTTTGGCGGGGGAAGCTCGAAAGGAGATGTTAGTAGAAATAGAGGATCTCCGTTTTGATGCTTATGAGAGTTCGCGCTTGTATAAGGAGCAAACAAAAAAGTGGCACGACCAAAGGATACAACAACGAGAATTTCAGGTTGGGGACAAAGGCTTGTTGTTTAACTCAAGGCTGATGCTTTTTCCCGGAAGGCTTAAATCAAAGTGTTCGGGGCCATTTGAAGTAGTGAAGACTACCCTCTATGGAGCATATGAGATTGTGGGGGATGAGCGTCCCTTTTTGGTTCATGGCCAACACTTGAAGCTCTACCACGACAATCACGTCATTGGTTTCGTGGGATGTTTGATACTTGTCTCACCCGAGCACCATCATTGAGAGGTGAGTCCTCTTAGTCAAACTATTGACTTTAAAGAAGCGCTTCTTTGGAGGCAACCCAAGCATCTTAGGACTAGTTTGATCTTATTTTCTTTTATTTTATTTATTTTATTTTTATTTTATTTTTTTAATTTTAGATTAGAAAAAAAACAGAAAAGAAAAACCAAAAAAAAAGGAGACAAGCGAGCATAAAAAAAAATTGAGGGAAAAGGTGAAGAAGCTGGTACCCACGGCCGTGGTAAAATCACCACGGCCGTGGTAAAATCACCACGGCCGTGGTAAAATCACCACGGCCGTGGTAAAATCACCACGGCCGTGGTGCCCTGCAATAGCCGAAACAACAGTGAGGTAGTTTGGTTACTGATTTGAGAAAATCAGGTCACCACGACCGTGGAAAATTCACCATGACCGTGGTGACCTGAAGCACGGTCCGCAAGACTTGTTAAATGAGAAAATGCCGAAAAACAAAACACACTCACTCACTTTTACTTCACCTTCTTCTCTCTCAACTCACTCATCCTCTCACCCATCCTCTTCAACTCACCTCCCTTTCCTCCATTAAAACACCTTCCAACCTTACTCTTTCTTCTCAAAACTCCTTCTTCTACCACTTCCACTTAACTTACACATCTTACTTCTTCCATTTCCTTCACAAATTCTCCATACATTCACAAATTTTTCCAAACCCTAGCCTTCAAATCAAATTGGGGAAAATTTGTTGGGATCTTCTAGCTTTGAATTGGTGAATTCAAACTCTTCAACAACAACACATCACTTTGGCAAGGTTCATTTGCGGGATTTACTCCCACGACTCCATTGGTATAAACCTTCCTTACTTTTGTGTTTTCTCTAGATTTCACTTCTCTTATTGATGATTGTTTAATTGTTGTTGGGTTTGTTGGTTGATATTGTGAATTTGATTGTGGTTGAAGTGTATTGAGTTGAATTTTGGTTGAATTGTTAGTGGAATTATTGGTGATTGATTATTTTGGGTGTCCAAGTTGGGTGATTTGTAATGTTGGTTTCTTTGTTGTTCTAAGTGCTTGCTCGTGTCCATATCATGGCATCCCATGGCCGTAGGAACCCTCATCGCAACACCTCTACTAGTCAATTAAGGAATCCCTCCCCTCCCCCACCTTTGAATCAACCTCAAATTGATACCTTAGGTATCAATTTCACCTCCCCCGACCACTTGCAACGCTTCATACGGCTTAGCCGCCGTCGCATTAGATCGACCAAATTTTATGATCTTAGAGCGGCCTAAGCATTATATGTAGAGGGGGACGTTGACCAACTTTTTCGACAAGTGGGGTGGTCTTCATGGTTAGATTTACACGCCATCACCTACAAGCGCCTTACCCTTGAATTTTTGTCCACCATTTCCGTTCGTAGAACGGAGGGAAAGAACCCTCGGAGCATGACCTTCACACTTTTGGGTAGGACAGTCACTATGAACATCGGGCAACTGAACATGTCTTTGGGTGGCCTAGGGGGGGCAAGATTGGACCTAAGAGTGAGTGGTCCTCCAAGCATAACAGTCAACTATTTTGGCACCGCCTCACTTCCCTCTCTCCTTTTGATCCAAACCGAGCCAAGGCATCTTCCATGGTTAGCCCCGGGTTTCGCATTTATCACCGTGTCCTTAACCACAGCATCTTTGCTCGTGGTGACAGTCTGGGCAATGTGAGTGCCCAAGAGCTTTACTTTCTTTGGCATATGAGCGAGGGCGACACCCGACTTAACCCCGAGGCCTGGATGATGGACCATTTCGAGAACCTAGCTATTAAACCCACCGGGAACATCACCGTGGGCGGGACGATTACACTAATTGCTATATCTCTTGGTCTTGATCTTACAGGTTTGCAGGTTGTGCCTGGAGACACCCTTCTTGACCTTCATTCCTATGCAACCATGTCGTGGATCGAGTCTAACAGTCCTAACGTTGGTTAAATTTGGATGGTCAACGGCAGTCCTTATGCCATTCTCCCTGACGTTAACAAGACTCCCATCTATTATATGGAGAATTGGGTGTTTCCACCGGATTTTGACTGGCCACCGCCAGCAAATGCCGGAGGCGAGGAGGCGATGGAGGTTGATGAGGAGGGCCCTGTCCCTGATGCTGAGCATGCCCCGGTTGGGGGAACTTCTGGTGCTATAAAGCAGCAACTAGCTGCCTTGCAGGTAGGATTTTGCGACATGAGGTTGGATTTCGAGAACCTCAGGACCGACGTGCAGCAGCTTAGAGATTCTGCCATTGAGCACGATCGCCACTATCAGAGCATGCAGGCAAGCTTCGACACGATGACCTCGGCTTTCCAGGGTTTTCGTGATGACTTACAGAGCTGGAGTAGCCGTGGTGGTTGGTTCCCAGGTAGTTCCAGCTCCCAGCCGCCTCATGAGTGAGCTTTTCTTTCCTTCTCCTTTGTTATTATGATATTAGCCTATTCACAGTGAGGACACTGGGTTGTTTAGCTTGGGGGAGGATGCATATTTTTGCATATCATTTTAGAGCATGTAGCTTTCAGTGCATACTTTTTATTTATTTTTCTTCTCATCATTGAGCATTTAGATCCATGTTAAGATTGCATTAGTTGCATTCATGCATGCATGTAGGTTGCACTTAGGACTGATCTCCGATGATGATGGTAAGACACGTGTGTGCTTTTGAACATGATTTTTGATATAAAAAAAGGAAATGTTTTGATAGTCTCTAGTATGCTAAGGAATTGACTGTTTGTGGAATGTTTGGTCTCCCCTTTGTGCGATTCGACCGATTTTGGTAGCTATGCCTTGTGAGGATATGCTTTGAGCCTTTTACACTGCCATCTTTTTAGTCTTTTCTACTTGATGTGTGATGCTCTTCCTTGACGACCATTCTCTAGAACTTGCATTGATTCTCCTTGAATACGCTTGACTTGTTTGCGTCTTCAAGGTGATTGAGGCTTTTTACTTAAGCTACATTGGCAAAGGCCACCCTCACCTACTTATCCTTCTTTGAAGCCCTGGTGAGCCTAAGCTTATTTTCTTTGTTAACCACATCTCTACCTTATTACTTATCTCCTCACCTAGGGGATTGTGAAACTACTTAGATGGGGTGAAACATATTGATGGGTGTTACGAGAATGACTTGGTGTAGGTGTTCGACTTTATGTTTGGTTAAAACTCATGTGTTGTTTGAGTTCGCCTCCTTTCCATACATTGAAGTTCTCATTTTCTCCCTTCTTCTAAAATCACCACAATCCACAAAAAACAAAAAAAGGAGATAAAAAATTGAATGAAAAAGAGGAAAAAAAGGATTTGTGGTGTGTTCTAAAATCGCAATAAGGAAGATTGAGATACTAAAATTGGAGGAGTGCTTGTGATAGGTTGTGTAGAGCGTATAAATTTTAGTAGGGTTGGTTTTGTTCTTTTAGAAAGGTGCCGAGTTGGAAGTTTCACTTTCCCCTCTTTAACACCACGACCCCAAATGCTACCACACCCTCACCTTAAGCCTACATTACAACCTTGACTAAGTCCTCTTGATTCTTCATGCAAACTTTGGTCCTTATGTGACGGAGAGTGAGATGAAATGCAAGCTTATGGCAGGATATAGTCGATGGAATTGAGCTTTCAGCGTTCATTTGACCTATTTAAACACACGAGAGAAGTGCACATGACTACAGTGAGAGCTACCATGTATATGACTGAGCCAAGCTTGGGGGAGAACTAGTGGTAAGATTTGGTTGCTTTTCCTTGAGCTTATAAACTTTTAGACTTGATAACATTTGGCATTTAGTAGACATATTTTTTTGAAAGATTTTGAATGGTTTTTGAAAATGGCATGCGTGTTTTCCTGAGGAGTCATAACTCTATCCCATGAGCTTCAGTTTGTATTGCTTGGGGACAAGCAATTGTTTAAGTTTGGGGGAGTTTGATCAGTTCGTTTTAGTGCATATTTAAAGCTCATTTTAAGTCTCATTGCATGTAGCTTTAGAGCATTTAGAGTTAGGATTGCATGGTTTTTCCTTCCTTTGGATTTGAATTATACTTCACAAGTGTTTGGTTGTTTTTGATGTATTTCAAGAGAATTGGCACGTGTTGGAGTACTTTTGTGATCTAGGGACTTGGGGCATGTTCGAGGGTGTGTGGCTCGTACTTTGGAGATGCTCAAGTGAGTCAACCTTGGAGAAATTGAAGGAAGATGGCCACCACTGCCGTGGCTCATACACCACGGTCGTGGGCACCTGTAGCAAGCAAAACAACATTATGAAGACTTGAAGACTGATTCGATGAAATCAGGTCACCACGGTCATGGTGAATTTGGCACGACCGTGGCTCCTGATCTTCATAGAATTAGTGCGTTTTTGTATAGCTACTGCCTGGACAACTTTAAGGCACCACGACCGTGGCGACCTGAATTCGGATGTTGACCCAGTTTTTCCGTCTTAGTTTAATGAACCTCTTATTTAGTTTGTAGCGTTTTTAGTCGACATAATCTTATACTCTTATTCTCTCATTACATTAGCTTAGCCCTAAACTCTCTCTAAACACTTAGTTTTCTCAATTGTTCATCTTTGAAGATTGAATCCATTATTCAATTCAAGTAATATTCCTTCAATCTCTTTTCTTTATTTCCATTGCTTTGTTTATCATGTTTAATTTATTTAATCTCAATTATTTAGAATCCATGATTAGCGAGTAGTTCATTATCTAGGATTTGGGCGAAAGTATGAATTAAGGGCTTAATGTAGATTGTCTATGATTTTTATGATTCAATTGTTTGTCTATGCATTGAATGAGGTGTTTTGACACCCTATGATAGATCTTGATCACGTTTATGCTACGGCACTTAGGGTTTCTATTGTTCTTAATCGAACTCTAATCCCTTTTGTCATTCCCATGTTTCGACTTGATTTCTTGGCCAAGGGATTGGGTAGGAATTAAGGGGATCCTTTAATTAGGGTTTTTCGATCTCATTGAATTTATTAATCAATGGACCAAAGACCATTAGAAAGAGGATTTGGTTGGTTGATTAATCGATTACTCTTGAGGACGATTCGAGAGAGGACTCAAGTAAATTAGAGGGAAACTTAACCTTGTATTGTCATCGTTGTGAATCACTATAGCGTCGATTATCGTTGTCTAGCCCATGTTCATACGAGTAGCCCGAACTCTAGTGTTTTCCTTATTATATTAATTCTCCTATTTTATCATTAGTTGGTATCTTATTCAATATTTAAACCCCCAAAAACCCTTCACTTAGGTAGTTTTGGACTTAGTAGACTATAGTCACTGCCAATTTCCTTGTGGTTCGACCCTTGACTTGCCATTACTATTGGGACGACTCTCTACTGTTTAAGCGGTGTGCTGACTCGGTTTTTAGAAGGTGTGTGCCCAATCATGAGATTCATTTTGTGTTGAATCATTGCCATACTTTGGCATGTGGAGGACATGGTGGAGCGGGTAAAACTGTTGCTAAGGCGCTCCAAAGTGGTTTGTTTTGGCCTCACATGCAAAAGGATGCTAGGGGATTTGTCTTGAGTTGTGATAGGTGTCAACGAAGCGGTGGGATCACCAAGAGGAACGAGATGCCGCAACAAAATATTCTTGAGGTTGAGCCCTTTGATGTGTGGGGGGTTGACTTTATGGGACCCTTTGTGCCATCTATGGGGAATATGTACATTCTTGTACCGGTGGACTACGTGACCAAGTGGGTCAAATCGATCGCTTCCCCCACCAACGATCACAAGGTTGTCATGAAGCTCTTGAAGAAGATCATTTTTCCTAGATTTGGGGTGCCTCGTGTGTTGATAAGTGACGATGGTTCGCACTTTGCTTAGAAGCAATTGGAAGCTCTTTTGAAGAAGTATGGGATCAATCATAAGGTGGGACTTCCATACCATCCCCAAACTCAAGGCCAAGTTGAGGTCTCGAATTGAGAGGTGAAGAATGTGCTTGAGAGAGTGGTGAACAAGACTAGGAAGGATTGGTCTATGAGGCTAGATGATACTCTTTGGGCTCTTCGCATCGCTTTCAAAACTCCTATAGGCACCACCCCCTATCATCTTGTGTATGGGAAGGGTTGTCACTTGCCCGTTGAACTTGAACATCGAGTTCGGTGGGCAATCAAAGAGCTTAATATGGATCTTACTTTGGCGGGGGAAGCTCGAAAGGAGAAGTTAGTAGAACTAGAGGAGCTCCGTTTTGATGCTTATGAGAGTTCGCGCTTGTATAAGGAGAGAACAAAAAAGTGGCACGACCAAAGGAAACAACAACGAGAATTTTGGGTTGTGGACAAAGTCTTGTTGTTTAACTCAAGGCTTAAGCTTTTTCCCGGAAAGCTTAAATCAAAGTGGTCGGGGCTATTTGAAGTAGTGAAGACTACCCCCTATTGAGCATATGAGATTGTGGTGGATGAGCGTCCCTTTTTGGTTAATGGCCATCGCTTGAAGCTCTACACGACAACCATGTCATTTGTTTCGTGGGATGTTTGATACTTGGCTCACCCGAGCACCATCATTGAGAGGTGAGTCCTCTTAGTCAAGCTATTGACTTTAAAGAAGCGCTTCTTGGGAGGCAACCCAAGAATCTGAGGACTAGTTTGATCTTATTTTCTTTTATTTTATTTATTTTCTTTTATTTTTATTTTTTTTATTTTAGAAAAGAAAAAAACAGAAAAGAAAAACCAAAAAATGGAAAGAAGCGAGCATAAAAAAAAATGACGGAAAAGGTGAAGAAGCTGGTACCCACGGCCGTGGTGCCCTGCAATAGCCGAAACAACAGTGAGGTAGTTTGGTTACTGATTTGAGAAAATCAGGTCACCAAGACCGTGGAAAATTCACCATGACCGTGGTGACCTGAAGCACGGTCCGCAAGACTTGTTAAATGAGAAAAGGCCGAAAAACAAAACACACTCACTCACTTTTACTTCACCTTCTTCTCTCTCAACTCACTCATCCTTTCACCCATCCTCTTCAACTCACCTCCCTTTCCTCCATTAAAACACCTTCCAACCTTCCTCTTTCTTCTCAAAATTCCTTCTTCTACCACTTCCACTTAACTTACACATCTTACTTCTTCCCTTTCCTTCACAAATTCTCCATACATTCACAAATTTTTCCAAACCCCAGCCTTCAAATCAAATTGGGGAAAATTTGTTGGGAGCTTCTAGCTTTGAATTGGTGAATTCAAACTCTTCAACAACACATCACTTTGGCAAGGTTCATTTGCGGGATTTACTCCCACGACTCCATTGGTATAAACCTTCCTTACTTTTGTGTTTTCTCTAGATTTCACTTCTCTTGTTGATGATTGTTTAATTGTTGTTGGGTTTGTTGGTTGATATTGTGAATTTGATTGTGGTTGAAGTGTATTGAGTTGAATTTTGGTTGAATTATTAGTGGAATTATTGGTGATTGATTATTTTGGGTGTCCAAGTTGGGTGATTTGTAATGTTGGTTTCTTTGTTATTCTAAGTGCTTGCTCGTGTCCATATCATGGCATCCCATGGCCGTAGGAACCCTCATCGCAACACCTCTACTAGTCAATTAAGGAATCCCTCCCCTCCCCCACCTTTGAATCCACCTCAAATTGATACCTTAGGTATCAATTTCACCTCCCCCGACCACTTGCAACGCTTCATACGGCTTAGCCGCCGTCGCATTAGATCGACCAAATTTTATGATGTTAGAGCGGCCTGAGCATTATATGTAGAGGGGGACGTTGACCAACTTTTTCGACAAGTGGGGTGGTCTTCATGGTTATATTTACACGCCATCACCTACAAGCGCCTTACCCTTGAATTTTTGTCCACCATTTCCGTTCGTAGAACGGAGGGAAAGAACCCTCGGAGCATGACCTTCACACTTTTGGGTAGGACAGTCACTATGAACATCGGGCAACTTAACATGTCTTTGGGTGGCCTAGGGGGGGCAAGATTGGACCTAAGAGTGAGTGGTCCTCCAAGCATAACAGTCAACTATTTTGGCACCGCCTCACTTCCCTCTCTCCCTTTGATCCAAACCGAGCCAAGGCATCTTCCATGGTTAGCCCCGGGTTTCGCATTTATCACCGTGTCCTTAACCACAGCATCTTTGCTCGTGGTGACAGTCTGGGCAATGTGAGTGCCCGAGAGCTTTACTTTCTTTGGCATATGAGCGAGGGCGACACCCGACTTAACCCCGAGGCCTGGATGATGGACCATTTCGAGAACCTAGCTATGAAACCCACCGGGGACATCACCGTGGGCGGGACAATTACACTAATTGCTATATCTCTTGGTCTTGATCTTACAGGTTTGCAGGTTGTGCCTGGAGACACCCTTCTTGACCTTCATTCCTATGCAACCATGTCGTGGATCGAGTCTAACAGTCCTAACGTTGGTTAAATTTGGATGGTCAACGACAGTCCTTATGCCATTCTCCCTGACGTTAACAAGACTCCCATCTATTATATGGGGAATTGGGTGTTTCCACCGGATTTTGACTGGCCACCGCCAGCAAATGCCGGAGGCGAGGAGGCGATGGAGGTTGATGAGGAGGGCCCTGTCCCTGATGCTGAGCATGCCCTGGTTGGGGGAACTTCTGGTACTATAAAGCAGCAACTAGCTGCCTTGCAGGTAGGATTTTGCGACATGAGGTTGGATTTCGAGAACCTCAGGACCGACGTGCAGCAGCTTAGAGATTCTGCCATTGAGCACGATCGCCACTATCAGAGCATGCAGGCAAGCTTCGACACGATGACCTCGGCTTTCCAGGGTTTTCGTGATGACTTACAGAGCTGGAGTAGCCGTGGTGGTTGGTTCCCAGGTAGTTCCAGCTCCCAGCCGCCTCATGAGTGAGCTTTTCTTTCCTTCTCCTTTGTTATTATGATATTAGCCTATTCACAGTGAGGACACTGGGTTGTTTAGCTTGGGGGAGGATGCATATTTTTGCATATCATTTTAGAGCATGTAGCTTTCAGTGCATACTTTTTATTTATTTTTCTTCTCATCATTGAGCATTTAGATCCATGTTAAGATTGCATTAGTTGCATTCATGCATGCATGTAGGTTGCACTTAGGACTGATCTCCGATGATGATGGTAAGACACGTGTGTGCTTTTGAACATGATTTTTGATATAAAAAAAAGGAAATGTTTTGATAGTCTCTAGTATGCTAAGGAATTGACTGTTTGTGGAATGTTTGGTCTCCCCTTTGTGCGATTCGACCGATTTTGGTAGCTATGCCTTGTGAGGATATGCTTTGAGCCTTTTACACTGCCATCTTTTTAGTCTTTTCTACTTGATGTGTGATGCTCTTCCTTGACGACCATTCTCTAGAACTTGCATTGATTCTCCTTGAATACGCTTGACTTGTTTGCGTCTTCAAGGTGATTGAGGCTTTTTACTTAAGCTACATTGGCAAAGGCCACCCTCACCTACTTATCCTTCTTTGAAGCCCTGGTGAGCCTAAGCTTATTTTCTTTGTTAACCACATCTCTACCTTATTACTTATCTCCTCACCTAGGGGATTGTGAAACTACTTAGATGGGGTGAAACATATTGATGGGTGTTACGAGAATGACTTGGTGTAGGTGTTCGACTTTATGTTTGGTTAAAACTCATGTGTTGTTTGAGTTCGCCTCCTTTCCATACATTGAAGTTCTCATTTTCTCCCTTCTTCTAAAATCACCACAATCCACAAAAACAAAAAAAAGGAGATAAAAAATTGAATGAAAAAGAGGAAAAAAAGGATTTGTGGTGTGTTCTAAAATCGCAATAAGGAAGATTGAGATACTAAAATTGGAGGAGTGCTTGTGATAGGTTGTGTAGAGCGTATAAATTTTAGTAGGGTTGGTTTTGTTCTTTTAGAAAGGTGCCGAGTTGGAAGTTTCACTTTCCCCTCTTTAACACCACGACCCCAAATGCTACCACACCCTCACCTTAAGCCTACATTACAACCTTGACTAAGTCCTCTTGATTCTTCATGCAAACTTTGGTCCTTATGTGACGGAGAGTGAGATGAAATGCAAGCTTATGGCAGGATATAGTCGATGGAATTGAGCTTTCAGCGTTCATTTGACCTATTTAAACACACGAGAGAAGTGCACATGACTACAGTGAGAGCTACCATGTATATGACTGAGCCAAGCTTGGGGGAGAACTAGTGGTAAGATTTGGTTGCTTTTCCTTGAGCTTATAAACTTTTAGACTTGATAACATTTGGCATTTAGTAGACATATTTTTTTGAAAGATTTTGAATGGTTTTTGAAAATGGCATGCGTGTTTTCCTGAGGAGTCATAACTCTATCCCATGAGCTTCAGTTTGTATTGCTTGGGGACAAGCAATTGTTTAAGTTTGGGGGAGTTTGATCAGTTCGTTTTAGTGCATATTTAAAGCTCATTTTAAGTCTCATTGCATGTAGCTTTAGAGCATTTAGAGTTAGGATTGCATGGTTTTTCCTTCCTTTGGATTTGAATTATACTTCACAAGTGTTTGGTTGTTTTTGATGTATTTCAAGAGAATTGGCACGTGTTGGAGTACTTTTGTGATCTAGGGACTTGGGGCATGTTCGAGGGTGTGTGGCTCGTACTTTGGAGATGCTCAAGTGAGTCAACCTTGGAGAAATTGAAGGAAGATGGCCACCACTGCCGTGGCTCATACACCACGGTCGTGGGCACCTGTAGCAAGCAAAACAACATTATGAAGACTTGAAGACTGATTCGATGAAATCAGGTCACCACGGTCATGGTGAATTTGGCACGACCGTGGCTCCTGATCTTCATAGAATTAGTGCGTTTTTGTATAGCTACTGCCTGGACAACTTTAAGGCACCACGACCGTGGCGACCTGAATTCGGATGTTGACCCAGTTTTTCCGTCTTAGTTTAATGAACCTCTTATTTAGTTTGTAGCGTTTTTAGTCGACATAATCTTATACTCTTATTCTCTCATTACATTAGCTTAGCCCTAAACTCTCTCTAAACACTTAGTTTTCTCAATTGTTCATCTTTGAAGATTGAATCCATTATTCAATTCAAGTAATATTCCTTCAATCTCTTTTCTTTATTTCCATTGCTTTGTTTATCATGTTTAATTTATTTAATCTCAATTATTTAGAATCCATGATTAGCGAGTAGTTCATTATCTAGGGTTTGGGCGAAAGTATGAATTAAGGGCTTAATGTAGATTGTCTATGATTTTTATGATTCAATTGTTTGTCTATGCATTGAATGAGGTGTTTTGACACCCTAGGATAGATCTTGATCACGTTTATGCTACGGCACTTAGGGTTTCTATTGTTCTTAATCGAACTCTAATCCCTTTTGTCATTCCCATGTTTCGACTTGATTTCTTGGCCAAGGGATTGGGTAGGAATTAAGGGGATCCTTTAATTAGGGTTTTTCGATCTCATTGAATTTATTAATCAATGGACCAAAGACCATTAGAAAGAGGATTTGGTTGGTTGATTAATCGATTACTCTTGAGGACGATTCGAGAGAGGACTCAAGTAAATTAGAGGGAAACTTAACCTTGTATTGTCATCGTTGTGAATCACTATAGCGTCAATTATCGTTGTCTAGCCCATGTTCATACGAGTAGCCCGAACTCTAGTGTTTTCCTTATTATATTAATTCTCCTATTTTATCATTAGTTGGTATCTTATTCAATCTTTAAACCCCCAAAAACCCTTCACTTAGGTAGTTTTGGACTTAGTAGACTATAGTCACTGCCAATTTCCTTGTGGTTCGACCCTTGACTTGCCATTACTATTGGGACGACTCTCTACTGTTTAAGCGGTGTGCTGACTCGGTTTTTAGAAGGTGTGTGCCCAATCATGAGATTCATTTTGTGTTGAATCATTGCCATACTTTGGCATGTGGAGGACATGGTGGAGCGGGTAAAACTGTTGCTAAGGCGCTCCAAAGTGGTTTGTTTTGGCCTCACATGCAAAAGGATGCTAGGGGATTTGTCTTGAGTTGTGATAGGTGTCAACGAAGCGGTGGGATCACCAAGAGGAACGAGATGCCGCAACAAAATATTCTTGAGGTTGAGCCCTTTGATGTGTGGGGAGTTGACTTTATGGGACCCTTTGTGCCATCTATGGGGAATATGTACATTCTTGTACCGGTGGACTACGTGACCAAGTGGGTCAAATCGATCGCTTCCCCCACCAACGATCACAAGGTTGTCATGAAGCTCTTGAAGAAGATCATTTTTCCTAGATTTGGGGTGCCTCGTGTGTTGATAAGTGACGGTGGTTCGCACTTTGCTTAGAAGCAATTGGAAGCTCTTTTGAAGAAGTATGGGGTCAATCATAAGGTGGGACTTCCATACCATCCCCAAACTCAAGGCCAAGTTGAGGTCTCGAATTGAGAGGTGAAGAATGTGCTTGAGAGAGTGGTGAACAAGACTAGGAAGGATTGGTCTATGAGGCTAGATGATACTCTTTGGGCTCTTCGCATCGCTTTCAAAACTCCTATAGGCACCACCCCCTATCATCTTGTGTATGGGAAGGGTTGTCACTTGCCCGTTGAACTTGAACATCGAGTTCGGTGGGCAATCAAAGAGCTTAATATGGATCTTACTTTGGCGGGGGAAGCTCGAAAGGAGAAGTTAGTAGAACTAGAGGAGCTCCGTTTTGATGCTTATGAGAGTTCGCGCTTGTATAAGGAGAGAACAAAAAAGTGGCACGACCAAAGGAAACAACAACGAGAATTTTGGGTTGTGGACAAAGTCTTGTTGTTTAACTCAAGGCTTAAGCTTTTTCCCGGAAAGCTTAAATCAAAGTGGTCGGGGCTATTTGAAGTAGTGAAGACTACCCCCTATTGAGCATATGAGATTGTGGTGGATGAGCGTCCCTTTTTGGTTAATGGCCATCGCTTGAAGCTCTACACGACAACCATGTCATTTGTTTCGTGGGATGTTTGATACTTGGCTCACCCGAGCACCATCATTGAGAGGTGAGTCCTCTTAGTCAAGCTATTGACTTTAAAGAAGCGCTTCTTGGGAGGCAACCCAAGAATCTGAGGACTAGTTTGATCTTATTTTCTTTTATTTTATTTATTTTCTTTTATTTTTATTTTTTTTATTTTAGAAAAGAAAAAAAAACAGAAAAGAAAAACCAAAAAATGGAAAGAAGCGAGCATAAAAAAAAATGACGGAAAAGGTGAAGAAGCTGGTACCCACGGCCGTGGTGCCCTGCAATAGCCGAAACAACAGTGAGGTAGTTTGGTTACTGATTTGAGAAAATCAGGTCACCAAGACCGTGGAAAATTCACCATGACCGTGGTGACCTGAAGCACGGTCCGCAAGACTTGTTAAATGAGAAAAGGCCGAAAAACAAAACACACTCACTCACTTTTACTTCACCTTCTTCTCTCTCAACTCACTCATCCTTTCACCCATCCTCTTCAACTCACCTCCCTTTCCTCCATTAAAACACCTTCCAACCTTCCTCTTTCTTCTCAAAATTCCTTCTTCTACCACTTCCACTTAACTTACACATCTTACTTCTTCCCTTTCCTTCACAAATTCTCCATACATTCACAAATTTTTCCAAACCCCAGCCTTCAAATCAAATTGGGGAAAATTTGTTGGGAGCTTCTAGCTTTGAATTGGTGAATTCAAACTCTTCAACAACAACACATCACTTTGGCAAGGTTCATTTGCGGGATTTACTCCCACGACTCCATTGGTATATACCTTCCTTACTTTTGTGTTTTCTCTAGATTTCACTTCTCTTGTTGATGATTGTTTAATTGTTGTTGGGTTTGTTGGTTGATATTGTGAATTTGATTGTGGTTGAAGTGTATTGAGTTGAATTTTGGTTGAATTGTTAGTGGAATTATTGGTGATTGATTATTTTGGGTGTCCAAGTTGGGTGATTTGTAATGTTGGTTTCTTTGTTGTTCTAAGTGCTTGCTCGTGTCCATATCATGGCATCCCATGGCCGTAGGAACCCTCATCGCAACACCTCTACTAGTCAATTAAGGAATCCCTCCCCTCCCCCACCTTTGAATCAACCTCAAATTGATACCTTAGGTATCAATTTCACCTCCCCCGACCACTTGCAACGCTTCATACGGCTTAGCCGCCGTCGCATTAGATCGACCAAATTTTATGATCTTAGAGCGGCCTGAGCATTATATGTAGAGGGGGACGTTGACCAACTTTTTCGACAAGTGGGGTGGTCTTCATGGTTAGATTTACACGCCATCACCTACAAGCGCCTTACCCTTGAATTTTTGTCCACCATTTCCGTTCGTAGAACGGAGGGAAAGAACCCTCGGAGCATGACCTTCACACTTTTGGGTAGGACAGTCACTATGAACATCGGGCAACTGAACATGTCTTTGGGTGGCCTAGGGGGGGCAAGATTGGACCTAAGAGTGAGTGGTCCTCCAAGCATAACAGTCAACTATTTTGGCACCGCCTCACTTCCCTCTCTCCTTTTGATCCAAACCGAGCCAAGGCATCTTCCATGGTTAGCCCCGGGTTTCGCATTTATCACCGTGTCCTTAACCACAGCATCTTTGCTCGTGGTGACAGTCTGGGCAATGTGAGTGCCCGAGAGCTTTACTTTCTTTGGCATATGAGCGAGGGCGACACCCGACTTAACCCCGAGGCCTGGATGATGGACCATTTCGAGAACCTAGCTATTAAACCCACCGGGAACATCACCGTGGGCGGGACGATTACACTAATTGCTATATCTCTTGGTCTTGATCTTACAGGTTTGCAGGTTGTGCCTGGAGACACCCTTCTTGACCTTCATTCCTATGCAACCATGTCGTGGATCGAGTCTAACAGTCCTAACGTTGGTTAAATTTGGATGGTCAACGGCAGTCCTTATGCCATTCTCCCTGACGTTAACAAGACTCCCATATATTATATGGAGAATTGGGTGTTTCCACCGGATTTTGACTGGCCACCGCCAGCAAATGCCGGAGGCGAGGAGGCGATGGAGGTTGATGAGGAGGGCCCTGTCCCTGATGCTGAGCATGCCCCGGTTGGGGGAACTTCTGGTGCTATAAAGCAGCAACTAGCTGCCTTGCAGGTAGGATTTTGCGACATGAGGTTGGATTTCGAGAACCTCAGGACCGACGTGCAGCAGCTTGGAGATTCTGCCATTGAGCACGATCGCCACTCTCAGAGCATGCAGGCAAGCTTCGACACGATGACCTCGGCTTTCCAGGGTTTTCGTGATGACTTACAGAGCTGGAGTAGCCGTGGTGGTTGGTTCCCAGGTAGTTCCAGCTCCCAGCCGCCTCATGAGTGAGCTTTTCTTTCCTTCTCTTTTGTTATTATGATATTAGCCTATTCACAGTGAGGACACTGGGTTGTTTAGCTTGGGGGAGGATGCATATTTTTGCATATCATGTTAGAGCATGTAGCTTTCAGTGCATACTTTTTATTTATTTTTCTTCTCATCATTGAGCATTTAGATCCATGTTAAGATTGCATTAGTTGCATTCATGCATGCATGTAGGTTGCACTTAAGACTGATCTCCGATGATGATGGTAAGACACGTGTGTGCTTTTGAACATGATTTTTGATATAAAAAAAAGGAAATGTTTTGATAGTCTCTAGTATGCTAAGGAATTGACTGTTTATGGAATGTTTGGTCTCCCCTTTGTGCGATTCGACCGATTTTGGTAGCTATGCCTTGTGAGGATATTCTTTGAGCCTTTTAGACTGACATCTTTTTAGTCTTTTCTACTTGATGTGTGATGCTCTTCCTTGACGCCCATTCTCTAGAACTTGCATTGATTCTCCTTGAATACGCTTGACTTGTTTGCGTCTTGAATGTGATTGAGGCTTTCATGTTACTTGAGCTACATTGCCAAAGGCCACCCTCACCTACTTATCCTTCTTTCAAGCCCCTGTGAGCCTAACCTTATTTTCTTTGTTCACCACATCTCTACCTTATTACTTATCTCCTCACCTAGGGGATTGTGAAACTACTTAGATGGGGTGAAACATATTGATCGGTATTATGAGAATGACTTGGTGTAGGTGTTCAACTTTGTGTTTGGTTAAACTCATGTGTTGTTTGAGTTCGCCTCCTTTCCATACATTGAAGTTCTAATTTTGTCCCTTCTTCTAAAATCACCACAATCCACAAAATCAAAAAAAAGGAAATAAAAAATTGAATGAAAAAGAGGACAAAAAGGATTTGTGGTGTGTTCAAAAATCGCAATAAGGGAGATTGAGATGCTAAAATTAGAGGAGTGCTTGTGATAGGTTGTGTAGAGCGTATAAATTATAGTAGGGTTGGTTTTGTTCTTTTAGAAAGATGCCGAGTTGGAAGTTTCACTTTCCCCTCTTTAACACCATGACCCCAAATGCTACCACACCCTCACCTTAAGCCTACATTACAACCTTGACTAAGTCGTCTTTATTCTTGATGCAAACTTTGGTCCTCATGCGACAGAGAGTGAGATGAAATGCAAGCTTATGGCAGGATATAGTCGATGGAATTGAGCTTTGAGCGTTCATTTGACCTATTTAAACACAAGAGGGAAGTGCACATGACTAAAGTGAGAGCTACCATGCATATGACTGAGCCAAGCTTGGGGGAGAACTAGTGGTAAGATTTGGTTGCTTTTCCTTGAGCTTATAAACTTTGAGACTTGATAGCATTTGGCATTTAGTAGACATATTTCTTTGAAAGATTTTGAATGGTTTTTGAAAATGGCATGCGTGTTTTCCTGAGGAGTCATAACTCTATCCAATGAGCTTCAGTTTGTATTGCTTGGGGAAAAGCAATTATTTAAGTTTGGGGAAGTTTGATCAGTCCGTTTCAGTGCATATTTATAGCTCATTTTAAGTCTCATTGATGTAGCTTTAGACCATTTAGAGTTAGGATTGCATGGTTTTTCCTTCCTTTGGATTTCAAATATACTTCACAAGTGTTTGGTTGTTTTTGATGTATTTCAAGAGAATTGGCACGTGTTGGAGTACTTTTGTGATCTAGGGACTTGGGGCATGTTCGAGGGTGCGTGGCTCGTACTTTGGAGATGCTCAAGTGAGTCAACCTTGGAGGAATTGAAGGAAGAAGGCCACCACGGCCGTGGCTCATACACCACGGTCGTGGGCCCCTGTAGCAAGCAAAACAGTATTATGAAGACTTGAAGACTGATTCGATGAAATCAGGTCACCACGGTCGTGTTGATTTTGCAATGACCGTGGCTCCTGATCTTCATAGAATCATTGCGTTTTTTGTATAGCTACTGACTGGACAACTTTACGGCACCACGACCGTGGCGACCTGACTTCGGATGTTGACCCCGTTTTTCCATCTCAGTTTAATGAACCTCTTATTTAGTTTGTAGCGTTTTTAGTCGACATAATCTTATACTCTTATTCTCTAATTACATTAGCTTAGCCCTAAACTCTCTCTAAACACTTAGTTTTCTCAATTGTTCATCTTTGAAGATTGAATCCATTATTCAATTCAAGTAATATTCCTTCAATCTCTTTTCTTTATTTCCATTGCTTTGTTTATCATGTTTAATTTATTTAATCTCAATTATTTAGAATCCATGATTAGCGAGTAGTTCATTATCTAGGGTTTGGGCGAAAGTATGAATTAAGGGCTTAATGTAGATTGTCTATGATTTTTATGATTCAATTGTTTGTCTATGCATTGAATGAGGTGTTTTGACACCCTAGGATAGATCTTGATCACGTTTATGCTACGGCACTTAGGGTTTCCATTGTTCTTAATCGAACTCTAACCCCTTTTGTCATTCCCATGTTTCGACTTGATTTCTAGGCCAAGGGATTGGGTAGGAATTAAGGGGATCCTTTCATTAGGGGTTTTCCGATCTCATTGAATTTATTAATCAACGGACTAAAGACCATTAGAAAGAGGATTTGGTTGGTTGATTAATCGATTACTCTTGAGGACTATTCGAGAGAGGACTCAAGTAAATTAGAGGGAAACTTAACCTTGTATTGTCATCGTTGTGAATCACTATAGCGCCGATTATCGTTGTCTAGCCCATGTTCATAAGAGTAGCCCGAACTCTAGTGTTTTCCTTATTATATTAATTCTCCTATTTGATTATTAGTTGGTATCTTATTCAATCTTTAAACCCCAAAAAACCCTTCACTTAGGTAGTTTTGGACTTAGTAGACTATAGTCAATCCCAATTTCCTTGTGGTTCGACCCTTGACTTGCCATTACTACGTTCTTAGTAGTTGCTCGTTAGGTTTATGATAGGGTTTAGTCGTATCACCTAATCAATGATAAACCTACAGTCCTCTAACTATGGTAGTCTATGGAAGCAGGGTCGAATCCACAGGGAGACAGAAGTTCTAAATTAATATTCAATCAATCAGCTACTCCAGATGAAATCAGATAAGAATTAACCGAACTAAAGATTAAGCTAAGGAAGACAGATTAAATCGAGGAATTGACTATGGACTAAAAACCTAGGGTATTAGGTCGGTCCGCCATGCTTATACCAATCAAACAAGGGTCAACTACTATCAAAACCTAAGTCAAGAGTCGGGGATTAGAGCATGTGTTGAGCTATGGTTAAGACTCAACGCTCATAATTCAACATACGCCGCATGTTCACTAACGTAATCAGAACTACTGACGTGTCCTAGGCCTATAGTCGTAAGACGGATCTGTGCAAACAACTATTAACCACAAGCAACCAATGAAATTGTACACTGACATTAATTACTCAATATAGAACAAACCACATCACAATCACCCTAATCAAGCCCTAAAAATTGAAAGAAATCTAAATCACAATCATGGTATAAACATGGCTTTCCTATCTAAGAGCCTAGAAAGAGAACTACTCACTCATAATCGAATTAACAACAACAAAACTAATATGAAACCCAAACAATTGCATCATGAATAATTAAATAATTAAGATAAGCAATTAAGAATAATAAAAGAGATTAGAGTAAAGAAGAATACCAATTGACAGAAAGCAGGAACTTTTATTGAAATTGAATAGGTTCAATCACCTTTAATCTAAAGTGTTTAAACTAAACTAAGAACTATGAGAAATAAACTAGAGTAAAAGATGAAAATAAAAGATGGCTCTAAATAATGAGGAAAAAGGTATTTATAATCCCCCCTCAAGTTCACTAAAAACGGAAATAAGAAAGCGAAAAAGTGCGATTTAGGTACCAGACCCGATCGGGCCCGAGCACAGTACCCGATCGGGCCGAGGTACAAAAGTGGTCAACTTGTGCTTTGGGCTTTAGCATAGCAGCAGCGCAGCATCAATTGAATTTTACGGCCCACCCAATCGGGCCGTGGGCAGCCACCCGATCGGGCCAAGCGACAAAATGGGCCAGCAAGCTCCCCTAATCCGCAGCTCCAAAATGAGATGTAGCAGCCATTGACCCGATTGGGTCGGGTGGAGACAGCCCGATCGGGTCCGGGCACATGTGTGCTCGCCCGATCGGATCGGGCATACCTTGCCCGATTGGGTCCGCAACTTCTATACCCGATCAATGTATTTTCGCCCGATCGGGCCATTTTTGCCCGATCAGAGCACGGAAACCTCCTTTTTGACACTTTGGCTCTCTAATCTTCACGTTTAGGGGTCTTGGGACCTCCTAAACTACCCATAAAGCTCGTGAGCCATCCTACGTGCCTCATGACATCTCGTAAAGCCGTGGTTGCTTCCAAATGGCTCGGGAATAAGGAGAAAACTCCATAAAACCTGCAATTCAACACTAAAACACGAAACCACAACTATATATGATAGTTAGCACAAAATAGCTCCCAAGAGCTCCAATGACGCACAAATTAGCTTGTAAATAAGGGAGAAAAGACTATATAAATACGTGATATCAAACTCCCCCAAGCTAAACCTTTGCTTGTCCTCAAGCAAACAGAACATGAACATGGAATAGATTGTCTCACCCCATAGAAAAAAATTAATCAAGCTCAAAACATTTTCAAGACTAAGAATCGTTCAAGCAGGCATAATTCAAGTTTGGCTAATCAAATCCATCCAACCACCAATCATCCAAGCAATTTATCAAATTCAAGCATCCACAAAGCATACAAGTCCTGAAAAGGCTCTCACAAGGGTGTCACTCCTCTCTATTTTGTGGCAGGCAAAGAATATGCCCGAACACTCACCAACCCGGCCATAAGTACCCTTCCCACTCACACTCTCATGTGTTTAAGAAGGTTCAATGACGCTCATCCTAGTCAAGTCGACTCAATTGGCAGAAATACTCTTTAACTTTGACAAACTGACTCGAAATCAATCAAATGAACAATGCAGACACAAGCTCAAGAGGACTTTATAGGGTTGTAATGGGGCTTAGGTGAGATGTAGGGGATACTTTCGGGTAATGTGGTGGAAAAACCAAGAAAGGGGGAGCATAAATCATTCAAACAACACCTAAGGTGGCCTTCACAACTCCCAACAATCACCATAAAACCATGTAAAGTAACCCAACTCTCATAAATCAATGAAAAGCTCATAACAAACCCAAATTTCTAGCAATGAAGCGAATTTTCCTGTATGAACGTACGTGAATGAAAGAACTTGAATTCTTTTGAATTTTCATTTTATTTTTCTTTCATTTTTCTGAACTTCATTCACGCAACTCTAAACTTACTTTTTCACTACAACAATTATGGGCTTTAGTGGCAATTTTCTAGCATCAATTAACAATTTGCTACAATAAGTTTAAAAAATACTTAAATTACTAAATCTACGGTAGCTATTTTTAATTAATACGAAAGCTTATAACAAAATCGATGCGAAAACCTAAAAAATCAAATCCTATATGCTTTAGGCGGCATCTACAAAATTTGACAAAACATTCCATCTACCGCCACTCCAAATTCATCATTTTCAATCCACCGCTATTCCAATCGTCGGTTTCAATTTTTCACCAAATTCATCACTTTCAATCCTCCGCCACTCTAGTTTCAGATTTTTCTTTCTCCCTCTTTTGTAACCCTCATTTTCACTTACTCTCTCTGTCTCCCTTTCGCTATTGCTGCTTCTCATTCTTCATCAGTCGGAGCTCGCCGGAATCGCCGAAGACTTCGTCGGAGCTCTCGCATTCTCTCATCCCAACGCTCTATATATCTCTCCCGAGCCGTATACTAGTGCTCGAGCTCCCTTCCTCCTCGCTGCTCCGTTCGCCCGCTTCTAGGAGCACGCCCTGTCTGCCACCGCGTGGCGGTTCTTATGCTCCGTGCCACCACTTAAGGTGTCACTCTCCTCCTTTCTTCTCTAGTTTCAGATAAATTTTCTGTTGTTTAGATTGTTTATTGGAAGTTAATTGTTGATGTTATTGAATTGGATAATTTGTTGATGCTAGTTTTTTGGATGTGAATTTTAGGTTCCCTTGGGTGATGACTATAGAAAGTACCTGATTTAGGAACTCTGAAATTACAAACTTTGTTTTGTTAAATTGTAGCTCTTGATTTAGTAGTGTGATGAATTTGGTTCAAAACATTCTATCCTAAGTTTCAGATTTCGTCCACTGAATTTCCTATCTCACGAGTGAATTGAAATTGACCTAACCGAATATCTTCATATTTCGTCCACTGATTTCGTATCTCACGAGTGAATTTGAGTGAATTCGTCATTAGATTGAGTCGACTTGGCAAGCACGACACCGACTGAGAATTAACCACCATTAGTAGGTGCCAAAGTTGGTCTTTCCGTCATCAAAGACTTCCCCAAAGTCGATCCTTCTAAGGTTTTCAATCTCTCTCTCGGATTTGATTACAATTTTATTGGTTCTTTGTCTCATTGGCTCTTTGTCCTTCCGGTGTAGTCAGTATTGTACGCAATCAGATTGTGAAGCAGATACCTTGACTCTAACTGAGGCAGTGCGGTGAAGAAGAGGTTAGTTCTTTTTTTTAAAATTATTTATTGCAAATTGATGATTGATGATTACACTGTGAGCTTGTTCATTGTTGAATTAATTTTGAATTAGGGATTTCATATTGCAGAGACATGGGAAAGAAATGCATCAGTTCCATCTATTGGTGCTGTATTTGTCATTAAAACTTGATTTTCCTCAGAGCTACTACAGTACCTTCCTCAGGTGTTTAAACTTATTTGATCTTACTGGTCATAATATGGGATTATCCTGAGCTTGTTGGTCGGTCTTGCACTAATCTAAAACTTATATCTAACTTGTTTCATTAGCGTGGAAAGAACGAGGCTCAAGTGTTGCCTTAGGACAGTTTAACTCAATGAAATATCGTCTATTAGAATAAGAGTGAACACTAAACAACACATTTAATCAAAGGATAATTAGTAGAGCATTTCATGAACCGATGGAGGATGACTACATTATTATTACATAAGTGACTAGAGATTAATAATCAAGCAAGCACAACAAATCCATATTGCTTTTGTTTAGATCCATATTGGATTGTGAAATCTGCAAGTTGTGTTATTTACATTCCCTAATCTGCAAGTTGTAATGTTTATATTCTCTAATATTTTCGTATCTTCTGAATAGTGCTGTCAGCTCTTTGATGGCTTGTATAGAAATCTAGATTATCACACACCTTATGCATGGTATGTTTATACTTCAGGCTTCCCATGTGTATATATAACTCCCAGATTTATTTATTTTTAGTATATTTTGTTGCCTAGGTGCCCTATGCTGAGTTTGCACTACAGTTGAAGTTAAACCATTCGGACAACAGAGGAAGTATTAGCGCATACTCGGTATTGGCACCCTATCCAATACTTAAACTGTTTTATTCAGAGTTTGCAGCTCATTAATATAAAACCGGTAACTCAGGTTCCATTTATTATCTTTTCCTGTTTCTAGTTTTTAGTTTTTTGAAAACCAAATATTGAAATATGGAAAACCACATAAACTAGCTTCCTGGATTATTTTACGTATTAGTTTTAAGTTCATTTAATTTGTATCATATGAAACTGAAAACTGGTTGCCATAAGTTTGAGGTAAACCGCTCGTGTTAAAGGGCATTGGACAAGGCCCCCTAAACAAGACATGGATTTATAGTGCTAGCACTGTGATCTGGCCCAACTGCTTATGATATATGTCTGTCACCGTGGAAAAACTTTTGTGCGGTCTGCTTCGAGTATACAGTGAGTCAGTGACAGCAGTTTGTGAAGGATCACATATTTGGAATCAATCAGCAGATGATACACTGAACCGTTATGGACAACAAATCGGTGAAGTATCTAGTCTTCTAGCTAGTTTTTTAGGGACCATAGGAAGGAATCCGGAGTTGGCACCACAAGGATATTCTGATTGGAGACTGGTACCAAAGGAATACAAAACCTTATGCATAAATGAGATCAAGGTATGTTGATTTATTTCGATCACCTTGTTGTGACTAAATTTTGATTTTTAGTTGTCTTATGGAATGATTACTTGCCTTTGCTTACAGTTACGCTTCAGTTTTCCACGTAGATGAGAAAATTTTATTCTTCAATCTTTGCAAAAAAGAGTGAATGATTTTAGAGGCAAACTCGAAGCTGAATATTATGAGCTCTTCAAGTATAACGGAATTAATTAGCTCGTGTGCCTAATGATCAATGGTTGGATCTTCTTACATATTGGGATAACGAAAAGACCAAGGTATGTTATTTCATACTATTGATTATGATACTACTATTAGGTCTGCCGTTATGCAGCACACGACATCGGTTTAGGATATACTACTGATTAAATGAACAGTTGGGCCGTGGATATTTGTTACGGCATGGGTTTAGGATATACTACTGATATCAGTTTAGGTCAGCTGAATATGCATGGGTAAGATATTTTTTATGCAATACACGACATCGGTTTAGGATGGATGTTTGTCACCGTGGGTTTTCACAAGTGTGTTAACTTGCCTGAGTCGGTTGATGAGTTTGAGTCTTGTTGGTTGTCGCTTTTGGATACGTATGTTATCAGGGGTAATGAGTGGCTTCAATCCATTTATTCTGCTAGGAACACTATACTTCATGAAGCACGTGAGGATATAATGAGTAGCACATTTTATATATAGCAAAGAACACACGAAAGGTATTTTTAAAATTGTATGATGAGTATACATAAAATTGTCTCATGTTCTTCTGTTGGTTGTCGCTTTAGTAGTGTGTTTTTGGCAGTTACTTTACTGAATTAGAGTAGAGTACCATAATCATTAGATAAAACAGTGCACCAGATATAAGCTACTAGTCTGGCCCTACTGTATGTCATTAGCCTTAAGTAAAACTAGCAGATCATGAAGATGTCAACAGGACACTATGAGCAGATCATGAAGCTCTCAACAGGACACCAGCACGTTTGTTATGGTTGATTTATGTTGAGTTTCACAGCATTATGTTGACATTTCTCACAGTAGCAACGTAATGTGACTTTTCCTCACAATCATAAAAATGCATTTGGAGGCTACGAGTTGTTCTCACTTAGCCCCCATCCATTGGGGAGTGTTCCATATATGGGGGAGGTGCTGCCAAAATTTAGACCCGCCTTTGGCATAATCGTATTTAGTGATCTATAAAACTACTAGGCTATGAAGTTCTTTAAACCATATTGTAGTTTTTTTTTTAAAGGATATGTAGTAGTTCTATAATAGCATAAATACAAGGAATAGAAAGGCTAGCAACGAACTAAGATCAATGTTATTAGAATGTTGTAGAATGATTAAGATTTAACGCTTGATATATTTTCCATTCTTCCATAAGATATGATTGTGTGATTGTGTTGCTTTGATCAGATTTTTGCATGCATTTTTTTCTTTACCTATTTGGTTGATTACGTGAATGTTATTGTTTTCTTGAATAACTTATATTAATCTTATATATCTATTGCTATTATTAATAAGTTACGGATGTACTTTATAGGATGATGATCCTTTGACTCAAGGATGGGGAAGCTATAATTGAGTCTTACTATGGGCTTTGCTAGCGTCTAGGTAAAGTATGGTTCTGTAAAGTGAATTAAATGCGCTTTTAATAATATAATTTAGCTTTTTTTCTTTGTTTTTGACAGGTATTACTATAGAGTTGGAAGTAGCAGAGTAGCGGCTTTTTGGTGAACATATATAGCAATTAGGAGGATTTTTTTTTCTATTCATAAGTAACATTTGGTTTGTACGTAACTGCTTATGAAGATATTAGACTCCTTTTTGATATAAGGATGTCAATGCAAATTTTGCTAACTTTGAAGTTATTATATTATATATATTGTGATAGATTTTAGATTATCTCTTTAATGTCTTTGAAATTATTAGCCAAGTAACTCTGACACTTGGGCACATTTTTATATCGGCAATATGATTGGGATTATTTATCTATAATTCATATCACTTAAAGTGACAATTATAATCGAAGCAAGAATAGTAGTCATTTGTTAGTAGTCTCTTGAGAGTCAATTGTAATTGATACAATAGAATCAAAAGAAATGACAATGATCTTTTTGTGGCAATTTCAATTGACACAATAGAAATTAGCAAAGATAAATCATTGTCTTTAGTGGCAATTACAATCGTTGCATATTAAAAATAGTGGTGATTACAATTGGTGCTAAAGTAAATGGAGGTAAAGCAAAACAGGGAATTACTGATGATTGTAATCGCTACAATAATCGCTGGTATAGCTTCAACCCTTTCGCGGCAATTATTTTGGCCTACCCCAGCGATTGTGAAAATCGCTTCAATATGCTATAGAGACAATGGATCTCGTGACGAATAGTCATTTGATCCTAAAGGTTTTCGCGGCAAATATATTCGCCACGAAAGATCAAAATAATCGCCACGAAAGGTCCTTTTTGTTTAGTGTTTCTTTTCTTTTTCTCACTCTCAACCCACAGCAAATACACTTTTAAATTCCTCAAAAACCAAACTAAACCAACAAACCAATCTCAAACTCAACCCATACAAAAGCTCCCCCAAGCTAGGCTTATAATAATATCAAGTGAAGGCTTTGGGCTCATAATAGGGGTTTAAGTAACACGAAACAAGTCATTAGGCTCAGCGGCGCTAAGGAGGATAAAAGTATATCAAAAATTCACTCTGAAGCTCAAGAATAAGGCAAAAGAAAGCCTCTATCACAGCAAATGCTACAAGTCATCGAAAATCAGACAAGTACGAAGTCAAAATCAAGATCAATCCACTAAAGTGGAACTAACACACAAGAATAGACTGGATAATAATATAAATCCAGTAGGCTACAAAGAGGCCTCACAGTCTAACCAATTCAGGTATGCAGCACAAAGTGGTCTAATATAATCCAAAAATGCTCGAAATCATAGCAATCAAATATCAAATCATAGCCTCAAGATCACAAATGCCCAGCTATCCAAAAAACAAAGTCAAATCATTTTCAAATAGAACATAACAAGGGGCACAGGGAGGCAACTAAAACAGTCATGGAACCATATTTTTTTGATTTTTTCAGAATTTTCCGAAAGCAATAAATCTATCCTAGAAAGCAGTAAAAGAGAAAGAGAGTACAAACAGAACTCCTCCCCAAGCTAAACTTGGCAGTGTCCTCAATGCCAAAAGGTGATAAGGACTATGCTAAGAGGAAAAACAATGTTAGTACCCTCACTCTCGCTCACAAAAAGAAGAAAAATAAACAGAAAAGGAAAAGGGAAAGAAAAACAGGAGTTGCCTCTCGCACAGCGCTGGTTTATAAAGGTCCCGCACGACCATAATCCGCCCTCTCTCAAATAGGAGGGGCGTGGCAGTGAGTGCCACCCTCATCAAATATCTTTCTCCTCCAAATGTTCTTGACAATGCCTCCAGACGGTGAGGCAACCTTAGGTGGAATTGGAACCTTCTCCACACCTACTTCATCCAAAACCTCATCCCTGCAACAAGATTGTTCAAGCATAGGTGCCTTAACAGCATTGGTTAGTTTAAAAATCACTTTATCATCACCAACACTCAGAGTTAAAGACCCAGACTTGACATCAATGACAGCACCAGCAGTACACAAAAATGGCCTACCCAAGATAATAGGAATCTGGGCATCCTCATCCATATCTAACACCACAAAGTCAACAGGGATATAGAATTTCCCAACCCTAACAGGAACGTCCTCTAAAATACCTAGAGGGTATTTTATTGAACGATCCGCCATCTGTAAAGTGATTTGTGTGCATTTAAGTGCTCCAATGTTCAGTTTCTCAAAAACAGATAATGGCATAACAGAAACAGAAGCACCTAAATCACATAAAGCCTTGTCAATAAAAATCGGTCCAAGATGGCAGGGTATAGAAAAACTACCAGGATCTTTTAACTTTGGTGGGGTTTTATTTTGGATAAAAGCACTACACTCTTCAGTAAGAGCGACACGTTCTATCCCACCAAAGTCTCTTTTCTTAGTGATCATGTCTTTCAGAAATTTGGCATAAACAGGCACTTGGGTAATTAAATCTGTGAATGGAATCGTTACCTCAAGGTTCTTGACCATAGCCAATAACTTACCAAACTGCTGATCGACCTTGGACTGTTGCATCCTGTGAGGAAAAGGTAGCCTTGGTGTAAAAGGCGTTTCAAAAACCTTCTCCTTTTTCTTCCCTGTCCGTTCAGCTTCTGCAGACAAATCGACTTCAGACGTCGAATTCTTCCTTTTTCCTTCCTCTACTACCCTCTTCTTCCCTGCAGTTGGGATAACCTCATCAACAGGCACTAAAGGGGCATCATATGCAATGCCACTATGAAGAGTGATGGCATTTACATGTTCTCTCTGAACGGGTTGCCCTAGCAATTCCGCCTGCCGCCTCTGAGCATTAGAGCTTGCTAATTGTGCAACTTTAGCCTCGAGAAGTTTGATGCTTTTCTCTTGGGCTCTTTGTGCTTCCTCATTAGATCTTTGCATGGCTAGCATCTGTCGAAATCTTGGGCTCTTTGTGCCTCCTCATTTGCCTTTTGCATGCTTAACATCAGTTTCATCACTTCAGATATGGGGGGCTCTTGTGGGTTATTGTATTGTGGAGGTGGGGTGGGAAAATTTTGTGGGGTTTGGAAATTATTGTGGTTGTGGAATTTTTGTGAAGAGGGTCTTTGAAAGTTTTGTGGGGCTTGGTAGTAAGAGGGTTTGGGGTGGTTTTGTGGAGGTGGAGGATGGTGGTTTTGTGGGTTTTGGTAGCTATGTGGAGGTTGGAAATTTTGTGGTCTCTGTTGGAAGGCATTTGCTTGCTCCATCTGAAGTTGACTGAACTGACAATCATGCCCAAAGTGACCCTGAACACCACATACCTCGCAGTAAGATGAGGTAATGAGTGCTATGGCAGACATAGCATTAATGCTCAAAGGAGGTGCTGCTGAGGAAGAGGAGTTGAAGGTGTTAATTTGTTGACTCAGTTTCGCCATCTGCGAAGTCAATAATGCAATGGCATCTACCTCCAGTACCTTCCTCGTGAGGCTTCGGGAAGTGGAATAATCATTGGCTGCGAGGTTTGATAGAAACTCGTAGCCTACATCCACTTCCTTATCCAGAAAAACTCCTCCTGCAGACGAATCAACAATACTCTTCGTCTGAGGCTGCAGACCATTGTAAAATGTCTGAGTCAAGAACCATTTGTCCATGTTGTGGTGTGGACACTCTCTCTGTAAATCCCTAAACCTAGCCCACGCTTCCCGTAATGTTTCATCAGGCTGTTGGGAAAACGTGGCTAGTTTATATCTGATTTCTGCTGTTTTTGTAGGTGGATAATACCCTCTCAGAAACGCAGCAGAAATCTCACTCCATTCAGTTTCCTTCACATCGTTCAACCACTTCTGGGCTCTATCTCTCAGTGAAAACTCGAACAACATGACTTTGAGCTGATCTGGAGTGACCCCGGCATGTTTAACGGTTCGACAAAGCTGTTGAAACCGTTGCAGATGATTTGCCGGGTCTTTAGTAGGATGCCCACCAAACTGATTTTGCTGGACCATGCTGATGAGTCCAGGCTTAATTTCGAAATTTACCGCGGCAATGGTGGGCATAGTAGGTCCAGTGGAGAGACCATCTGGGTTGGGCACCCCATATGACTTCAGTGACTTTGACATGACTGAACTCAAGGTGTCTGTTCCAGAGGTGTTCAGCTGAACAGACTGCTTTTCTTTCTGATTTGGTTGCTTTTCCTTGAGCTTATAAACTTTGAGACTTGATAGCATTTGGCATTTAGTAGACATATTTCTTTGAAAGATTTTGAATGGTTTTTGAAAATGGCATGCGTGTTTTCCTGAGGAGTCATAACTCTATCCAATGAGCTTCAATTTGTATTGCTTGAGGAAAAGCAATTGTTTAAGTTTGGGGGAGTTTGATCAGTCCGTTTCAGTGCATATTTATAGCTCATTTTAAGTCTCATTGATGTAGCTTTAGACCATTTAGAGTTAGGATTGCATGGTTTTTCCTTCCTTTGGATTTCAATTATACTTCACAAGTGTTTGGTTGTTTTTGATGTATTTCAAGAGAATTGGCACGTGTTGGAGTACTTTTGTGATCTAGGGACTTGGGGCATGTTCGAGGGTGCGTGGCTCGTACTTTGGAGATGCTCAAGTGAGTCAACCTTGGAGGAATTGAAGGAAGAAGGCCACCACGGCCGTGGCTCATACACCACGGTCGTGGGCACCTGTAGCAAGCAAAACAGTATTATGAAGACTTGAAGACTGATTCGATGAAATCAGTTCACCACGGTCATGGTGATTTTGCCATGACCGTGGCTCCTGATCTTCATAGAATCATTGCGTTTTTTGTATAGCTACTGACTGGACAACTTTAAGGCACCACGACCGTGGCGACCTGACTTCGGATGTTGACCCCGTTTTTCCGTCTCAGTTTAATGAACCTCTTATTTAGTTTGTAGCGTTTTTAGTCGACATTATCTCATACTCTTATTCTCTAATTACATTACCTTAGCCCTAAACTCTCTCTAAACATTTGGTTTTCTCAATTGTTCATCTTTGAAGATCGAATCCATTATTCAATTCAAGTAATTTTCCTTCAATCTCTTTTCTTTATTTCCATTGCTTCTTTTATCATGTTTAATTTATTTAATCTCAATTGCTTAGTATCCATGATTAGTGAGTAGTTCATTATCTAGGGTTTAGGCGAAAGTATGAATTAATGGCTTAATGTAGATTGTCTATGATTTTTATGATTCAATTGTTTGTCTATGCATTGAAAGTGGTGTTTTGACACCCTAGGATAGATCTTGATCACGTTTATGCTAGGGCAATTAGGGTTTCTATTGTTTTTAATCGAACTCTAATCCCTTTTGTCATTCCCATGTTTCGACTTGATTTCTAGGCCAAGGGATTGGGTAGGAATTAAGGGGATCCTTTCATTAGGGGTTTTCCGATCTCATTGAATTTATTAATCAACGGACTAAAGACCATTCGAAAGAGGATTTGGTTGGTTGATTAATCGATTACTCTTGAGGACTATTCGAGAGAGGACTCAAGTAAATTAGAGGGAAACTTAACCTTGTATTGTCATCGTTGTGAATCACTATAGCGCCGATTATCGTTGTCTAGCCCATGTTCATAAGAGTAGCCCGAACTCTAGTGTTTTCCTTATTATATTAATTCTCCTATTTGATTATTAGTTGGTATCTTATTCAATCTTTAAACCCCAAAAAACCCTTCACTTAGGTAGTTTTGGACTTAGTAGACTATAGTCAATCCCAATTTCCTTGTGGTTCGACCCTTGACTTGCCATTACTACGTTCTTAGTAGTTGCTCGTTAGGTTTATGATAGGGTTTAGTCGTATCACCTAATCAAAGATAAACCTACAGTCCTCTAACTATGGTAGTCTATGGAAGCAGGGTCGAATCCACAGGGAGACAGAAGTTCTAAATTAATATTCAATTAATCAGCTACTCCAGATGAAATCAGATAAGAATTAACGGAACTAAAGATTAAGCTAAGGAAGACAGATTAAATCGAGGAATTGACTAGGACTATAAACCTAGGGTATTAGGTTGGTCCACCATGCTTATACCAATCAAACAAGGGTCAACTACTATCAAAACCTAAGTCAAGAGTCGGGGATTAGAGCATGTGTTGAGCTATGGTTAAGACTCAATGCTCATAATTCAACATATGCCGCATGTTCACTAACGTAATCAGAACTACTGACGTGTCCTAGGCCTCTAGTCGTAAGACGGATCTGTGCAAACAACTATTAACCACAAGCAACCAATGAAATTGTACACTGACATTAATTACTCAATAAAGAACAAACCATATCACAATCACCCTAATCAAGCCCTAGAAATTGAAAAAAATCTAAATCACAATCATGGTATAAACATGGCTTTCCTATCTAACACCCTAGAAAGAGAACTACCCACTCATAATCGAATTAACAACAACAAAACTAATATGAAACCCTAACAATTGCATCATGAATAATTAAATAATTAAGGTAAGCAATTAAGAATAATAAAAGAGATTAGAGTAAAGCAGAATACCAATTGACAGAAAACAGGAACTTTTATTGAAATTGAATAGGTTCAATCACCTTTAATCTAAAGTGTTTAAACTAAACTAAGAACTATGAGAAATAAACTAGAGTAAAAGATGAAAATAAAAGATGGCTCTAAATAATGAGGAAAAAGGTATTTATAATCCCCCCTCAAGTTCACTAAAAACGGAAATAAGAAAGCGAAAAAGTGCGATTTAGGTACCAGACCTGATCGGGCCCGAGCACAGTACCCGATCGGGCCGAGGTACAAAAGTGATCAACTTGTGCTTTGGGCTTTAGCATAGCAGCAGCGCAGCATCAATTGAATTTTACGGCCCACCCGATCGGGCCGTGGGCAGCCACCCGATCGGGCCAAGCGAGAAAATGGGCCAGCAAGCTCCCCTAATCCGCAGCTCCAAAATGAAATGTAGCAGCCATTGACCCGATTGGGTCGGGTGGAGACAGCCCGATCGGGTCCGGGCACATGTGTGCTCGCCCGATCGGATCGGGCATACCTTGCCCGATCGGGTCTGCAACTTCTATACCCGATCAATGTAGTTTCGCCCGATCGGGCCATTTTTGCCCGATCAGAGCACGGAAACCTCTTTTTTTGACTCCTTGGCTCTCTAATCTTCACGTTTAGGGGTCTTGGGACCTCCGAAACTACCCATAAAGGTCGTGAGCCGTCCTACGTGCCTCATGACATCTCGTAAAGCCGTGGTTGCTTCCAAATGGCTCGGGAATAAGGAGAAAACTCCATAGAACCTGCAATTCAACACTAAAACACGAAACCACAACTATAAATGATAGTTAGCACAAAATAGCTCCCAAGAGCTCCAATGACGCACAAATTAGCTTGTAAATAAGGGAGAAAAGACTATATAAATACGTGATATCAGTTTATAAGTTTTGTTTGGTAAGCGGTTCTTAGTGCCTTAACGACACACTAAAAACCTCTTATCAAAATGGCGCCGTTGCCGGGGAAATTGTGCTATTGATTGAAGTTTACTTGAGTTTAGTATTGCTTAAGTGATTTTTCTTTTGTTTTTAGCTGTGTTGTTATTTGCTAACCCTCTGCTTTGCTTTGTTGTGTACATGAGAAGGAGAGCTCACGGTTCACCCATATTACCTTTAGATCCGAAAAATCAATCGCACCTTGCGAAAGCTTCGGGGAGGTTTGGAACGGTTGACCTTGAGTTCTGCACCAGCTTCACCAATCTCAAGTTCGACAAGGGAAAGTGAATCAGACATGGGTGAGGAAAATGGACAGCTTTTCAGGGATTTCGAAAATCCCGGGTCCTATGTTTTACAGGGTGGAATTCGACTCCCTACAACCACTACAAATTTCAGCATTCACCCTCAGCTCACACGGATGGTGAAAGCAGATCAATTTTGTGGAGGGTCGGATGAGGATCCACTTGATCATCTTGATCGATTTCTGGAGATTTGTGCTATGATAACGACGAATGATGTCTCTCCATACTACATCAAGATGCATCTTTTTCGGTCTTCTCTTTCCTGAAAGGCAAAGTCTTGGCTCAAGAGTTTGCCTGCTAACTCCCTCACTACATGGGAGCAAGTTACATTGGCTTTTCTGAAGAAGTATTTCCCAGAGTCGAAGACCGCAGATATTAGGAGGCAAATCTCCTCTTTCGAGCAAGAATATGATGAGACACTTGCGGAGGCTTGGGAAAGGTTTAGGGAATTGATTCATTCGTGCCCTCACCATGAGTTCAATCAAAATCTACTGATGAGGTTCTTCTATGATGGTCTTGATCCTATGTCACGTGCTAACCTTGATGCTGGAGCGGGAGGTCAACGTTCTAAGATCCCGCAAGACCAATTAGAGGCCACCATAGAAGAAGTAATCAAGAACTACTCATGGGGTGGAAGAAGGAGAGGTGCTCAACCTAAGAAGGGTGGAAAGTTTGAGTTGGACCCAATGAACCAAATTCAAGCGAAGATGGATCAACTTGACATGAAGCTATCAAATATCACTCTTGCATCATGTAGTCCCTCACAAGTGAATGCTTTCTCTTGTGACATTTGTGGTGGTACAAACCATGATACCTCTTATTGTGGAGGATCTCAGTCAGAGCATGTGGCAGCGATGAATAGTAGAGGAGATGATTATCAAGGTAACCAAGGTTATAGGAGCAATCAACAAGGAGGGTGGAGACAACCTTAACAAGGCTACAACCAAGGCTACAACCAACCTCAACTAGAGTGGCATCCACCTCAACAAGGCTTTAATCAACCTCAACAAGGGTTTACTCAAAGCTACAATCAAGGTGGATCCTCCTCTCAAAACTCTAACACTTACCAAGCCCCTCATCAAAGATCCAACTTCCAAAAGGCCCCTTAAAACCCACCATTTCCTAAGCCATATCCCGAACCTACTCCATCCTCCAACCCTACCTCCCAAATTCTCCAACAACTCCAAACCATCACCCTAACCCTTGCTCTACAAAGCCAAGATCTTCAAAGCCATGACCAAAGGTTTCAAGAGTTACAAGCTCACAACAAAATGCTTGAAACCCAATTAGCTCAAGTGGCCAAGAAGAACCCTTCTAACCCCACAAATCAACTTCCAAGCCAATTTATTCCCAACCCTAACCTTCATCAAGCCAAAGCCATCCATTTGAGGTCGGGAACACACTATGAGGGCCCCAAGATGCCCAATGAGTGTGAGGGAAGTGAAGTTGAGGAGGTTGAGAATGATGCTCAAGGGGAATAAATTGAGAGAGAAGTTGATGTGGAAAGAAGAGAAGAGGACAAGGAGACGGAGGAGAATCATGAGCAAGATGGTGACAAAGCTCCATTGGTAACACCTCCTCCACCTAAGACCTATGTGCCACCGGCCCCATATCCGTAAAGGTTAGTGGAGAGGAAGTTGAGCGACAAATTCACTAAGTTCCTCAACGTCATGAAGAGCCTTCAAATCAACATCCCATTCCTTGAGGCCATGTCTCAAATGCCGGCCTATGCAAAGTTCTTGAAGGAGATCCTCTCCAACAAGCGCAAGCTAGAAGATGAGCTCATTACATTGCCATTCCAAGTGAGTGCTCTTGTGCAACATGCTATGCCCAAGAAGCAAAGAGATCCTGGAAGTTTTACATTGCCTGTGAAGATAGGGGACTTCGAGCCTAAGGGTGCGTTGGCCGATTTGGGGGAAAGTGTGAGTTTGATGCCTCTCTCCATATCCAAGCACCTTCATTTTCCTCTTCTTCCTTCAAGGAAGACGATCCAATTGGCAGACCAAACTTTTAGGGTCCCGCATGGGGAGTTGGAAGATGTTCCAATCCAAGTTGGGCATGTGTTTGTCCCTTGTGATTTTGTGGTAATGGACATGGAGGAAGATCCTGAAACTCCTCTCATTCTTGGAAGGGAGGCTCTTAAGACATTGGGCGCCGTGATAAATTGTAGAAATGACACCATCACTGTTGAGGTCGCCAATGAAAAGGTTGTCTTTGAGTTTCCAAGACATTGAGGAAGCTTATGATTGAGAGGGTTTGCCGAGTTAGTCATGTGGAGAGTGAAATGGAGGGATTTGAGAGGGAAGTACACACTGAGGATGAGCTCTACGCATCTATCACAGAGGAGTCGAGTTTAGATATGGAAGAGGTGAAAGAGTTCACTATGCTTCTCGACGGTGCTACCGTTGAGGAAACACTTAGATCGGGATTTGAGGTCCTAGACACTTCCGTTGCTAAGGAGGAGAGTATTAAGCCTCCTCTCAAGGTAGAGTTCAAACCCCTTCCCCGCTCCCTTAAATATTTTTTCTTGATGATGAATGTGCATATCCCGTTATTGTTAATTCGGCTATTGATGACATCTCCGTATCCAAGTTGATTGAGATGTTGAGAAAATATAGGGATGTCATTGGGTACTCAATTGATGACCTTAAGGGATAATTCCTTCTCTTGCTATGCATCGTATCCATCTCACCGATAGTAATGCCTCCTCTATTGAGCCTCAAAGAAGACTTAATCCCAACCTCAAAGAGGTGGTGAAAAAGGAGATTATGAAATTGCGTGACGCGGGAATCATCTATGCTGTTTCCGATAGCAAATGGGAGAGTCCGATTCACGTGGTTCCTAAGAAAGGAGGCATGACTATTGTTGAGAATGAGAAAGGGGAAACTATTTCTACTAGAACTGTGACTGGGTGGAGATTTTGCATCGATTACAGAAAATTGAATAAGTCAACCCGAAAAGATCATTTCCCCCTCCCTTTTATTGACCAAATGTTGGAAAGGCTTGCTCGTCATTCACACTTTTGTTTTCTTGATGGTTATTCCGGATTCTTTCAAATTCCGATTCATCCGGATGATCAAGAGAAAACCACCTTTACTTGTCCATATGGGACATTCGCTTATCGAAAGATGGCTTTTGGTTTGTGTAATGCCCCATCTACTTTTCAAAGGTGTATGATGGGTATCTTTTCTGACATGTTGGAGGATTCTATTGAGGTTTTCATGGATGAATTTAGTGTGTGTGGTTCCTCTTTTGACACATGTCTTGCAAATCTTGAACTTGTGTTGAAAAGGTGTCAAGTGACGAACCTAGTTTTGAATTGGGAAAAGTGTCATTTCATGGTTGAAGAAGGTATTGTTCTTGGTCATAAAGTGTCTAGTAAGGGCATTGAGGTAGATCCGGCAAAGGTTTCGGTAATAGAGAAACTCCCGCCACCTAATTCGGTGACGGGAGTTCGTGCTTTCCTTGGACATGCAGAGTTTTACCAGCGTTTCATCAAGGATTTTTCTAAAATTGCCAAACCATTGACGAATCTACTTCAAAAGGAAGTTGAATTTAGGTTTGATGAATCTTAAATCGAGGCTTTTCAAACTTTAAAAAGAGCCCTTACTTTTGCTCCTATTGCGCAAGCTCCTAATTGGAGCTTGCCTTTTGAACTAATGTGTGATGCTAGTGACTTTGCAGTGGGAGTTGTACTTGGGCAACGACAGGAAGGAAAGCTCCATGTGATAGCCTATGCAAGTAGGACTTTGGATGACGCACAACGAAACTATGCCACTACGGAAAATGAGATGTGGGCTGTAGTGTTCGCATTTGATAAGTTTCATTCATACTTGACTTGCAATAAGGCTATTGTCTACATGGACCATTCTGCGGTCCGATACTTGATGAGCAAAAAGGATGCAAAGCCAAGGCTCATTAGGTGGGTCCTACTTCTTCAGGAATTTGATTTTGAGATGAAGGAGAAGAAGGAGACGGAAAATTTGGTAGCTGACCATCTCTCTCGCCTCTCCCTTGATGAGAGAGATGTTGATCTAAAGGATGCCCCCATCAATGATGATTTGAAGGAAGAACACCTCTTCGCTATCATAAATAATGAGGTCCCATGGTTCGCGGACTTTGCGAACTACTTGGCTTGTGGGATTGAACCTCATGGTCTTACTTCTCAGCAAAGGAAGAGGTTCTTCAAGGAGGTGTGTAGATACTATTGGGATGACCCTCTACTAATCAAGCGGTGTGCTGACTCGGTTTTTAGGAGGTGTGTGCCCAATCATGAGATTTATTGTGTGTTGAATCATTGCCATACTTTGGCATGTTGAGAACATTGTGGAGCGGGTATAACTGTTGCTAAGGCACTCCAAAGTGGTTTGTTTTGGCCTCACATGCAAAAGGATGCTAGGGGATTTGTCTTGAGTTGTGATAGGTGTCAACGAAGCGGTGGGATCACCAAGAGGAACGAGATGCCGCAACAAAATATTCTTGAGGTTGAGCCCTTTGATGTGTGGGGAGTTGACTTCATGGGACCCTTTGTGCCATCTATGGGGAATATGCACATTCTTGTACCGGTGGACTACGTGACCAAGTGGGTCGAAGCGATCGCTTCCCCCACCAACGATCACAAGGTTGTCATGAAGCTCTTGAAGAAAATCATTTTTCCTAGATTTGGGGTGCCTCCTGTGTTGATAAGTGACGGTGGTTCGCACTTTGCTAAGAAGCAATTGGAAGCTCTTTTGAAGAAGTATGGGGTCAATCATAAGGTGGGACTTCCATACCATCCCCAAACTCAAGGCCAAGTTGAGGTCTCGAATTGAGAGGTGAAGAATGTGCTTGAGAGAGTGGTGAACAAGACTAGGAAGGATTGGTCTATGAGGCTAGATGATACTCTTTGGGCTCTTTGCACCGCTTTCAAAACTCCTATAGGCACCACCCCCTATCGTCTTGTGTATGGGAAAGGTTGTCACTTGCCCGTTGAACTTGAACATCGAGTTCGGTGGGCAATCAAAGAGCTTAATATGGATCTTACTTTGGCGGGGGAAGCTCGAAAGGAGAAGTTAGTAGAACTAGAGGAGCTCCGTTTTGATGCTTATGAGAGTTCGCGCTTGTATAAGGAGCGAACAAAAAAGTGGCACGACCAAAGGATACAACAACGAGAATTTCGGGTTGGGGACAAAGTCTTGTTGTTTAACTCAAGGCTTAAACTTTGTCTCGGAAAGCTTAAATCAAAGTGGTCGGGGCCATTTGAAATAGAGAAGACTACCCCCTATGGAGCATATGAGATTGTGGGGGATGAGCGTCCCTTTTTGGTTAATGGCCAACGCTTAAATCTCTACCACGACAACCACGTCATTGGTTTAGTGGGATGTTTGATACTTGGCTCACCCGAGCACCATCATTGAGAGGTGAGTCCTCTTAGTCAAGGTATTGACTTTAAAGTAGCATTTTTTGGGAGGCAACCCAAGCATCTTAGGACTAGTTTGATCTTATTTTCTTTTATTTTTATTATTATTAATTTTTTATTAATTTTTTTTTATTTTAGAAAAGAAGAGAAAAAAAATAGAAAAGAAAAACAAAAAAAGGAGAGAAGCGAGCAAAAAAAAAGAGAGTGAAAAGGTGGAGAGCAGGTACCCACGGTCGTGGTAAAATCGCCACGGCCGTGGTGCCCTGCAATACCGAAACAGCAGTGAGGCAGTTTAGTTACTGATTTGAGGAAATCAGGTCACCACGACCGTGGCAAATTCACCACGACTGTGGTGACCTGAACCACGGTCCGCAAGACTTGTTAAATGAGCAAAGGCCGAATAACAAAACACACTCACTCACTTTTACTTCACCTTCTTCTCTCTCAGCTCACTCATCCTCTCACCCGTCCTCTTTAACTCACCTTCCTTTCCTCCATTAAAACACCTTCCAACCTTCCTCTTTCTTCTCAAAATTCCTTCTTCTACCACTTCCACTTAACTTACACATCTTACTTCTTCCCTTTCCTTCACAAATTCTCCATACATTCACAAATTTTTCCAAACCCTAACCTTCAAATCAAATTGGGGAAATTTTTTTGGGAGCTTCTAGCGTTGAGTTGGATAAAAATGGGCTAACATGACCGCTTTGGGCCATTTTTATCCAACCCAAACCATAGTTTGACCCATTTTTTATCCAACTCAACGCATAGTTTGGCCTAAATTCAAATTTTTCAAAGATTGACCTATTTTGAGAAGGTCGGTCATAATTGAGCCCCATTTTGTGAATTTTTCCAATTCTTAAAACAACAACCTACTGCATTAAATGGTTTTAACGTGGAGTTTGCTCCCATTTCTTTAGTTAACAAACCTCATGATTAAATAACTACTAATTGACTAAGTAAAATAAACTTATTTTCTAGAACCCACTACTTAGCATTAATTAATTAGAAATATGCATAAACATAAAATAGTAATTAATAATATTTTTGTAGCATAATCCAACACACTCTCTTGCTCCAAAAATTCCTTGAACCAATCTACTATGTTCGACATTGCGTTATGCCGAATTCATCTTGTGCTACGTCCTTTGCCGAGATCGATATACGAGACCTCTTTGTCCTCGTAAACTTTTCTTCAACTTTGTCCATCCATCTAGAATGAACAATATCGCAAGTCTCGCACACCTCACGGTTCTTTGACAATAATAGAATCTCGGTTTTGCCATTATGGAGCACTTCTCTCCATCATCTTGGTGAAGCCCTTCTCTTCACCATCTTGTATTGGAGCCTTTCTCTATAACCCACAATTTATGGTGCACTTCTCACAAAACATCCTTCAATGGAGCACATCTCTCCATCAATATTCTTTGACATAGTCATGCAAATTGACCACATCGACTTGTTCACAATTGCTATAAACTAGAAAATCGTCTCTGCGTTGATTAAGACTTTCATATAATAGTAATTAATAACATTTTTGGAGCATAATCCAACAACGTAAGGGGGTTGGTTCATTATACTCGCTCTGCTTATGCTATTCATGCAACTATTTTTATGTCTTTATATCATCAATTCTCTTCTTCTACTATATTATAAAGCCACCTTCTACTTCCCACTCTTATCATATAAAAGTATTTTACTACACTTAATAAAATTACCCATTACCTCCCTGCCATTAGAGTATGATCTTATAGCCCTCTTCTTCTATATACTTCCACTACTAAACCACAATCACCTTATCATCTCCTCCATAATTCCTGTTCTCTTTTCGAGTGACCTACACAAGACCATCTATGTACTTTGCTTATAAGTATATTTGTATTTGTCTTTTATGTTATTATACGTTGTACATAGAGATATACACATGTATGTGCAATCCACATGGCTTCAATGTCAATATTATAGTAGACTGGTGGACTCGTAACCATCCATAGGGGTGTGTACCGATTTAAAATTGGACCGCAACTGGTTTAGACCAGAATCAAAATCGCAACTTCTTTATGGACCGGTTTGTATGATTATTCATTTTGAATGGAATATTTTTTTCGATTTTTAAACATATTCATCTAAGTATACTTTTAATTCTACATTCATTTTAGGAAAAATTGATAGGAATAATCTCACCTTTGGCCGGTCTTCCACCACTGGTACCACCTTTAATTAATCCAGAAATAATCCCAGCTTTGGCCGATCTTCCACCATTGGTACCACCTTCAATTAATCCAGAAATAATCCCACCTTTGACCCCCATATTCTCTCATTGGTACCGGTTGATGGCAACCTGTTTGACCACACTAAATTACCGTTGACTTTTTAAAAAAAAAATTAAATGAAAACCCCCTTCCCTCCCCCCACTAGGCACCACTGCCACCCCCTTCCGTCCCCTCCCCCATCACTGCCACTTGATCACCTCCGATGGAAAGGCAATTTTTTCCTCGAGCGGTTGTGTCCAATGTGTTCATTAAAGAAATTTTCTGCTATCCTTTATAATCAGTGACTATAGGCTAAAACGAAACCATTACAGTGCTCGAGCGTGTGTATCACTTGTTGATTAGAATTGACCTAAGATAATCTAGATGTGATGCATCTGTCATGTCAGCATCTCTATATCATCTTTGCCCCCAAGTTGCAGGCGGAAGTAAAAGGACTTAATTTGATATGCAACAATCTTGCTGCTTCTTACAAACAACATAGCACAAACAATTTTTTGCGGGGTGTCAGCATCTCCCTCCCCTCCCTTGCGGTCGCCGGAGATGCAGCGTATCCGGCGGGGGAGGGTGGCAGCAGAAGGGGAGGGGGTGGGGTGGCAGCCTCAAGGGGAAGGGGGAGGGGAGGGGAGGGGGTGGGGGTTGGCTGGGAGGGTTTTTATTTTTATTTATAAAGTTTTTTTTAATAACTTTGATTTAAAATTTTAATTAAAAATTTAAGTTTTAAATATACATAATTAACTATTAATCACGTAATTAGGAGGATTACCCATGATTGTAGGTCACCAACAGGTGAGGGACCAATGAGAGAATATGGGGGTTAAAGGTGGGATTATTGTTGGATTAATTAAAGGTGGTACCAGTGGTGGAAGACCGGCCAAAGGTGGGATTATTCCTATCAATTTTTCCTTCATTTTATTTTCGAAATATAAAAATGTGACCAGTAGCAAATAATAGTTTTGGGGAAATTACTATTGTTTATTAACTCAAACAAAAAAATGATGTATATTTTATGTTTTCTTGGTTCCAACGCAAAAAATCCGATTCCAGACCGGACAGGTTTGAACCTGACGGGAAACCAAAATTCCAATATCGCTAAGATTCGAATTTCTTCGATTTGTTGGAAACTATTCAGAAGTCGAAAAATCGGATTGCAAGAGGGGAAGGTATTAATCCTCTTCCCATTTTGTTTTCTCCTCCTGAAAATTAGATTACTATTATTGCTGAAACTGAAATTGACACTGTGAATTTGATTAAGATTGATTTTGTTGATGTTCAACCTGAGATTGATTTTTGGATGTCTTCATTATACAGCTACGTTTTTGGTGCTAATCCCCCTACACATGTAATGGATGGTTTTATTAGACGTATTTGGAGGAATTTTAGGGTTGATAAGGTAGCTATGGTGAAGAAAGGGATTTATTTAGTTAGATTTCTAACTATGGAAAGGAGAGACCAAATATTGGCTGGAAATCCTATTTTCTTTGATAACAAACCTATGGTTATTAAACCATGGGATCATAGTGTGGATGTGGTGAAGGAGGAACTTCGAACATTTCTAATATGGATTCAGTTGTACCTGGATTTTAAGTATTGGGGGAAAGTTGCCTTAGTAAGATTGTTGGATAGGTTGGGAAGTTCATTAAGTGAGATAAAGCTACTCAGAACAAAGATAGATTGTAATTAGCTAGGGTGATGGTTGAGGTTAAGCTGGATCAGGAATTTCCTAAGGAGATTTCATTTCTCAATGAGCTGAACAAGGTGATATCGATGAAGATTGATTATGATTGGACCTATTCTTTGCACTAGTTGTAAAGGGATGGGTCATAGTGTGATGAATTGTAAGAAACATGTTGTTAGGAAAGAGTGGAGAAGGAAAGAGGTGGTTGTTGCTCCTGTTAGTCAGATTCAGACAATCGTTTCCTCCTGTTAAGAATCCTGCTAAAAGAATGCTAGTGGTTTCTTCTCCTGCTCCTGTTCATAATGATTTCATACTTTGGAGGAAGTGGAAGTTGTGATTAGCCAGGTTGTGTGTTCAAATGGTGCTGAGAATGAAATAGGAGGGGGAGTGCCTCCTGGTGACCATCGATAGTATTATCATTTGGAATGTTAGGGGGATTAACAGTCCAAATAAGCAGAGAGAGGTGAAAGCTTTTCTCAGCAAGCGTAGGGTGGGACTGGTTAGTCTTCTTGAGACAAAAGTGAAGGTTGTAAATATGGGGTGTTTATATCAAAAAGTGTTCTCTGGTTGGTGTTTCTCTTCTAATTCCAGTTTTCATAATGGAGGGAGAGTTGTTGTACCTTGGAATCCTAAGAGTTTTCAAGTTAACATAGGGTTTTGTTCCTCTCAGATTATTCACTGTGATGTTACTACTGATGGTAGTGCTCAGTCCTTTTCTATCACTTTTCTATATGCATTTAACTCTACTGGTAAAAGAGAGGTTGCTTGGTATGACATTAAACAGTTGGCTTTGATGATTAAGAAACCATGGGTACTTTCGGGTGATTTTAATTGTCTCTTAAACTTTGATCAGAGGATTAGCGTAGTTGTTACATTGCAAGAGTTAGCTCCACTTACAGACTGTGTGAGGGTTTGTTATTTGGAGGATATGAATAGTACTGGGTGCTTTTATACTTGGGCAAATAAACAGGATGGAAATGATAGGGTTTGTTGTAAGCTGGATAGGGTAATGGTTAATGAGAGTTGGGTGTCTCAGTTCCCAAATGATGCTACTCATTTTATGTCAGAGGGTTTGTTTGATCATTTCCCAATGGTGATCAATGTTTATCCTCAGCTGATTGGTGGGAAACAACCTTTTAGATATTTCAAGATGTGGTCTAAAGCTCCTAGTTTTGGTCATATCATCAGAGAGGACTGGAATAAGGTGATTCAGGGTCACAAAATGTATAGAGTTGTTAGAAGATTGAAATCTATCAAACAAGCTTTGAGGAAGTTGAACAATTAGGGATATTCTAACATCTAGTGTAAGGAGATTTAAGCTGCTAGAGAGTTGCATAACTGTCGGCTGTTTCTTCATGTAAATCCTACAGACTCAGTTGTTATTCAGAAAGAGATTGATGCTGCCAGGGCTTATAAGAGTGTTCATTCTGATTATATGTCTTTCTTAGCTCAAAAGGCTAAGATGAGTTGGAGTATTGGGGGAGATGAAAATTCTGCTCTGTTTCATAAATCTATCAAGCAAAGAAGGCTAGCAAATACTGTTTGCGCCATCCATGATAAAGATGGCATTTGGAGGGAGGATGTCCAAGAGGTAAATGTTGCTTTTCTAGATTATTATTTACAGTTGCTTGGTACTAATCTTAGTGATAGAAAGCATGTTTATCCTTCTGTGATAGACATGGTCCAGTTTTAACTAGTGAGCATGTTAGCTTACTTTCTGGACCTTATAGTGGTGAAGAGGTGAGGAAGGCTATGTTTTCTATTCCAGGTGAGAAATCATCTGGTCCATATGGTTTTGGCTCTTTTTTTTTTAAAGACACCTGGGAAACTGTAGGATATGATGTTATTGATGTTGTTTTGGATGTTTTGAATTCTGGGAATTTGTTGAAAGAAGTGAATTTTACCACTTTAACTCTCATCCCTAAAGTTGCTTGTCCTAGTTCAGTTACTAAGTTTAGGCCTATTGCATGTTGTAACACAATTTACAAATATATCTCAAAGGTTATTTGTGGTAGATTGAAACATGTCCTCCCTGATATAATTGTTAAGTATCAGGGTGCCTTTGTACATGAGAGATTTATAGTGCACAATATTATGGTGTGCCAAGACTTGGTGAGGCACTATAATAGAAAGGGGGGTGAATCCTAGCTACATTATGAAGCTTGATATGAGGAAAGCATATGACACAATAGAATGGGAGTTCTTGAGAGAGATGCTGGTGGCTCTTCAGTTTCCTGAGACTTTAACCATCCTCATTATGACATGTGTGACTACTCCTAGATTCACTCTTATGGTGAATGGTTCCATGAATGGGTATTTTGAATCTAAGAGGGGTTTGAGGCAGGGTGACCCTATTTCTCCCCTTCTTTTTGTCATTTATATGAAATATTTATCCAGTTTAATGAAGAAAGTAACTGATAGGTATTTGGATTATCATCCAAGATGCAAGAAACCGAAACTGAACCATTTGGCATTTGCTGATGATGTGATTATGTGTTGCAAAGGTTCTTTTCCTGCTGTATATGTGATGCTCCAGAGTTTTAAATTATTCTCAGAGACATCGGGTTTGCACATAAATGAGAAAAAATCTTATTTTTATACAGCTGGGGTTGATTACGCAATTATAAAAAGAATTAAGGATGCTACTGGCTTTAAGCATATAGTAGTTTACCTTTCAGAAATTTAGGGGTCCCAATTTGTGCAAAGAAGATCTCAGTTTCTGTCTGTGAAGCAATTATGGAGAGAATGTGTTGTAGAATCAAAATTTAGAGCACTAGAAATCTCTCTTATGCTGCTAGGATCACTCTCATTAATTCTGTTCTGAATGAGGTAGAAAAAATTTGCAGAGCTTTCTTGTGGAGTGGTAGTTATTACAGCTTAAAGGCTGGGAATGTGGATTGGGTTACAATGTGTTCTCCTAAGCAGGCTGGTGGCTTGGGTATTAGACAGATCAAGCTCTAGAATATAGTTGCTATTGCGAAGTATGTTTGGGCACTCGAATCAAAGCAAGGTAGTCTTTGGCTCAAATGGGTTCATGTTGTTTATATTAAAGAGAGTGTTTGATGGGATTATTTTCTACCTATTGATAGTAGTTGGTATTGGAAGCAAATCTGCAATGTGAAGGAGCATATAAAAAGGCTAGTGAGCCAAGAAGATGTTCAAAGTTGGCAGACCTTTAGAGTTAAAAAGCTTTATGAGCTGTTTGTGGAAAATGAAGTAAGAATTCATTGGGACAGGTTTGTCTGGAATAGGATGTCTGTTCCTAAACATAGATTTATTTGTTGGTTGGCAATGCATAGTAGATTGAAAACATCAAATAGGATGCTTCAATATGGGGGGTGAATAGCAGTGATTGCTTATTATGTGTTAGTGGATCTGAATCAAATGTTCATCTATTCTTTCACTATTCTTATGCCCAGGTTTGCCTAAGGGAAGTGCTGAATTAGGTTAATGTGAAAAGTGGTCATAGCAGCTACAACAGATTACTCATTTCTATTAACAGATCTAGGAGAAGCAAGTTCCAGAAATTTTTGTCATTGTTGCATGTCTCAATGCACTTGTTTACGCTATATGGTGGGCTAGGAATGAAGCTGGTGTCAAGGTATGGTATGGCTTCCTAGGGTGGTGGTCAAGAGGCTACAGAGTTCACTGTGTTGCAGATTGAAAGGGATTCAGCCAAAGATTGTTAAACTAGTGATAGTGTTTGGTTTGATCATTTTATCTCTGTGATCTATAGTTAATGCTTGGAACCTTTTAGCTGAGGGGAGTCCAACCTAGTTGGTTTTCCCTAGCTTTTAGGTTTGTCTAGGTTGTAATGGTTTTGGTTGTTTTTATATGATATCTCTCTTACTTAGCAAAAAAAAAAAAAGATTCAAACTCCTCCAAACATGCCAAAAATGTAAGTGCTTGTATGTCCATGTCCAACTTGCTGCTATCTAGAATAAAGGAGGACTATGCCCAACTTGTAAAGTGGCAATCTTCATGAAAAATAAAATGTAGGAAATAGGAATCAGAAAACTCAAATACTCTAAAATGTTATATGTCAACTACAAATCCCTTATCCTTTATCCCTTGCCCTTACTTACATAAAAAGGAGAAAAGGTTAAATATAGTCGACATTTGTAGTAATTTTCAATATTTCATTTTTAGCCTTATACAAATAGTTGTCATTTGGTATCTTCCTTTAAATATGTAAAACCAAATACCAAATACCAAGGACCCTTGCGTTCAATGGTATGGCTTCCTAACTCTCCCATAGGCGGGGGGCGGATCTAGCTCATACCACCTTGGTGCACGTGCACCAGGGAGATTTTATAGTATAAAAAAAGTTGTTTGTGTTTAATAAAAACTCCATTAATGATCCTCTGTCCCTTGCACTCTCCCCACTCTCACCTGCTTTATTTATTGTTTGCTTGTATTAGGAAAGTATCCAAGTTTCTTCTCCTCAAAAAAGTCTAGGTATAATTAATTACCCAGCACAAATCTCCAATTTCAATATAGCTAATACCAAAAATTCCAAAGAGAAAAAAAACGTTGTTGGGATTAGTATGTGAGTTCAGTTGATGATTCATATTCTTCAACCATGGACAATTTCAATATCTTTTTCAATTAACTTTAACATTCACACTTTCAATCCTCTATGTCAATAAAGATGCAACCTTACTGAATTGACTAATGTTCTAACCTTTTGGCTTCCCCTGGTACTCGAAGGTAATTTCTTAATTTCGAATCTGACATTTTTTTATTTAGTTGTTTGTTTTTTATTTTGATTTTCAGGTTATTCTTATTGCTTTTTATATTTTTTCGGATTGTGATACTTGTGAATTGTTCAATTATCAAATTTCAAATTTCATGGAAGGATTGGGCCTTTTTTTTAATGTTTCATGCGTGTTTATAATTTTATCTTTCCAAATCTGGGTATATTCGTTGGTTGCAATATGGTATTAAGCTTTAATTTGTTAAGTCAGATGATGTTTTTTCTATCAATTTGTGGAATTTTTGGTTGGTACTATTATTTTTTTATGAATTTGTTAATAAATTAGATTTAAAGATTTTGTCTTCCTGTTGAATATTTGTTGCTAATTTAAATACTACAAGAATTGATTGACGTTTTCTTCAAAGAATATTGTAGGTCAATGTAATACCCCTATTTTGAAGAGTATTTTATTAATTGCTAATTATGATTATTAACTTAAATATATATGAAGTGTCCTCAAGTTTATTTAAAGGAAGTTGGAATTGATTATAAAATTATTGAAAATTTAATTATATTCATTTAGTTGATAACGTTTTAATATAATAGTTTCAAGAAATCTTGAGTTCAATTCTTTTAACGAGTATGAGTTATTATCGTTTTAAATGAAGTTGTATTGGTATTTAATTTATATTTTAAAGGGTAAATAGATGTACTTAAATATAGTTAGACCAAATAGATTGTTAGACCAAATAAAATAGATTGGGGAGATTAAATTGAAATACAAAGAAGATATAAAAAGGAAAAAGAAAAAGAGAACAGAAGAGAGCAAGGGATTAAGTTATTTGGTTTCTTCAACAGAGGGGAAAACATGGAGAGAAGGAGGAAAGGGAGAAGAGGGATTTTGAAGGGGATAGATGTTCGACTCTGGTGAGCCACCGACAACATCGATGAAGATGAACATACGCTCATGAAGGGAAGAGAGAAACAAAGCGACGAAGTGAAGGGAGCAAGAGCTCGTTCTAGTTTGTTATAGGGCGTCTAGGGCTCGTTTGAGGGGCGATTTGCAAGCTATTTTTCATACCTAGTCTTCCATAGTAGTGGGTAAGTTAAATTTCTTACCTTAATTTAAGCTTTATGAAGTTTGTAAATTTAGGGCTTATGAATTGAAATTGAATTAGGGTTTTTGATTTTTAGAGTTTGGGTGTGGAATTTATTGAGTTGAATGTTCATTCATGAGTTTAATAGTTAGTTTAGAATAGTAGGAGGCTTGTTAATGTTCAAGTGAATATAGTGTGTAATTCAGTTCAGTTTTGTATTTTGCGTTTTTCGGCAATTTCTGGGCATTTTTAGCAAAAATACTATTAAATAAAATTTGTTCGTATCAAAACTTTACTTAATATAGGCTCAAGAAACGCTTGATTTGGACTTCGTAGGAGGAAGTTATACTCATTTTAAGTTTCTCCCCAAAAAATTTGTATTTTATATAGTTGCTTTTAAAACTATACATGTTTGTATAGTTGTTTCACAATGAAATTTTGAGCATCCAAATATATATATGATTCTTAAATGTTGGTTTATATAAAGTAAGATGATTTTAACTAATTTGGTAAAGATTTTAGTTAGAAGGCGATTAGTGTTAAATGAAAGTTCGAGTTAGAACATGAAAGTCATTTATATGGTTTATGAAATGGTTATTGACATGATTTATAAGGAATTAAAATAATTTGATTGTTTCAAGAACTAGAGTTAGTTAAAGCTCATTACTAGTTAGTGAAGCCTATTATTATTTACTAAATACTTATATGTTATTATGTAGCTTCCGGGTTCACTAAAGAGTCGTTTTAAAGGTAAGATTTCATATTCAAAAATTTTATAGTTTACATTCAAAGTCCAAAGAGGTAAGATTTCTCACTCAAGTTTTTAATAGTTTACAAGCAAAGTATTTCAAGTTGAGCTTTTATAGTTCCTCCAAAGATTGAAAGTTTAGTTTCCAAAGAAACTTTCATAGTTTACAAGGAGTGTTTTTAAAAGGATTTTATCTCGGTTTTTTTGAGAATGGATTTGATGGGAGGATGTTTCTCCAAATAAAGAAAGTTGGGTTCCGAACCGCAATTAAAGGAAAGATTATAGGAAGATATTTTGAATAGTTTTAGGTTTTGAAAGTTGATGGGATTGCCTACATGGTATCTCTAAGAATAGTTTTGTGTTTTCAAAGTTGTGGGGATTACCTAAGTGGTATCTCAAGGAATTGGAACTTCGGCGAGTTTGTCTCGACTTTATAGATATAGAATAGTTGGGGGGTACGTTGATCAGTACCTCGGACTTAGATCTTCTGTTGTGGTTTGGCCGTATGTAGGGTGTGCACACTATGGGTCTTTGTCTATAGTCATCCAAAGGGCCTAGCTAGCCCAAAGGCAAGGAAAGTTCGTTCCATTCCCTAGGTTTATGGCTCTTTCTTCGTGAAAGAAAAAGGAAAGAATTATATGTTTAGAAAAGGAAAAAGGGAAAGATTTGATTTAAAGAAGGAAAAAGAAAGGATTTGTTTTAGAGAAGAAAGAAAGAAAGAAATGGTTTTATAAAGTTTATTATTTTATTTGAATGTTTTGAAAGAAACTGATTTGTAGGATATGTTTAATATATCCTACCCGCATATATGTTTGGTTTTTTCAGTATGAAATCTTGCTCAGCCAGTTTGGCTGATACTAAGTGTCGATATATGCAGGTACATGAAGGTAGTATTATTGAAGAAGGTTCGATGGGTATTTCTCATATTATTTGTATCACGGCGAGGACGATCAACTTTGTAACATTATAGTTAATAGTTAAATTGTAATTAAATTTAAAAGAGTTTGAGTTTATTAAGTTTAAACTACAATGGTTGCTGGATTTTGGTAAATACAGGTTTATAAGTTGACGTGAGTCCTAAATTAAGTTTGAGGCTGTCCGTTTTACAATCGAAACTCTGCTTTTCAGTAGAATTTTAACAACAAATCTAGTTGTTTAAAGTGTTTTAAGATCACCTAATATAGTTTATTAAAATTTGGGGGTTTTAATATAGTCATTACAGTCTAAAAGTTTTAATAAGTCAAGGTTTATGAGCTTCACACTCGTGGTGAGTGTGATGGTAATAGCCCGGATCAAATTTTCCGCTGCATTTACGGTTTAGTTAGGTTGGTCGTAGATCCGGGTTGTTACATGCAATTTTCAATTTAGAATGTGTAATATACGTTGAATTTTGTTTGGAAAAAAGCAACTCCTACTTTCAATATTACTATAATGTTGTCGTTTTTTTACTACTTAGGGCCTCATTTTGAAATTTAGCACAAGTCCCCTAAATTATAGGAGACGACTCTGATAAGGGTGTAAGCAAACTCAGGGGTCGTTGAAGAAGTGCATAATTTTCTAGTTTTAATTTAGTTGCATGAATTTGTTATTACTTTTGGAATAGAACTTATTACAGTTATTTTTCATAAAAAATTTTGAACTTAATACGCGATCGGTAACTAGTAGTGAACCACAATCCAAAAAATCCTTGATCCGCCACTGCACATAGGAGGCCAAGGTTCAAATCTTGGTGGAAGCAATATAATTTATAGGGGGAGGGGTTTTGACTTGTAATGGGCCTCTGAGTGAGGACCATGTGCGAGCGAACCCGAGAGAATTAGTAATTTTTCCTACCTTAATATAATCTAATACTTATATTTAAAAAAAAAAACAAATACCAAGTAAATACAGAGTAACTTTTTTGTTAAATGGTCTATCCACATGCTTATGGATGGACTATAACTATAGTAAAACCAAAAAGGTTTTAACTTAAAACAATAAGGTTTTAACTAAAAAACTTATAGTGTGAGCTTTTAGCTTAAATTTGTAAGGTGCTCAGAATTTTAAAAACTTTAAGTTTTACTTAAAAGCTCATTATTTTAATTTGAAATTTCATATGAACTATCCAATACTTTAACTTAAAATTTCATAAAGTCTATCTATATGGTTATGGATACGCCATCTGCCACAAGTCTTTGTATATCCAATTATCGATACCATTATTGCATGTGTATTATGTAAAATTTAGTTGTCAATATGGAGTAATTTTTTATAGTGTTTAGTGTAGCAAGAAGAGTTCCTAAGAGCTAAAAAAAGGAAGCTTAATAATATAACACATTTATTTATACAATTGCTTATTTAAGTTTTCGGCCACAAGGACGAATTGGTTAAGTGAGCATTAAAATAGAAAAAGAAATAGCATTAGAATGTATAAGTATCCTTTATATATGAGAATGAGATAATTTATAATATATAATTAATCTTTTAAAATAATTACGATCAACATAGTGTGAGAAGCTCGAGCAATGTCGGGCTCTTACCACTAGTCTAAAAGTAGGCTTAACAAAACCAATCTATTACACTGAGCCCTTGTTTGGTATGCTAATTTTAAGTGTTAGAAACGGAATCTGGAAATACTTTCCATTACTGGTTGTTTGGAGCAATGCCTAATCAATATCGGATATATGCATATATCCATCAGCTCACTTTTTTGGCAGTACATTACATGAAACTGGCTGTACATTCCATGAAAATGGCTGTACATTCCATGAGAAACGTTGTATATAAAAATCAATATTTTCAAAGCTATATAACTATATAATTTGTGTTTGGCATATAATCTTTCATTAAAAAATGTACTACCATATATATTAGAATATACTACCATACATATGAAATGTACTGCCATTTTCATGGAATGTACTGCCAAAAAAATAAGGCGATGGATATATATATATATCCGATATTGATTAGGCAACCCTCGGTTGTTTGGTAGAGCACAAAGGATAACCATTACCGTTTCTGATGGGTAATTGAAATCCCCCAATTGTTTCCACTCAAAATCCAGCAGTAACAGCTGGTTTCCCCTCCTCAATCAATCCAGCGACCAGCAGTACCACTCCCCTTTCTCCCTCTGTTCGCCATCCCCAATTCCCCATCTTCCATCACTTTCCTTTCATTGCTTTCATCCCATCATTCATCTTCTTCTTATCAATTTCTCTCTCCAATATCACTCTTCATCTTCTCATTATCACTTTCTCCATTTTCATTTGGGTTTGCTTCTTTAATTTCTCATTAGCTAATGAAATTTTAGGTCACTAATTCAATTCATTGAATCTCTTTATACGGTACAACATTAGAAAGGAAAAAATGGAAAATTCAAAGAAATATTATGGGCCAACCATTTTCGGCTACTACAACTGCAAGTATGCAACAAAGTTTTGTAATTTTTTTTTTAAGGGAAATTCCCAATGGTATATCCGTGGTTTTTTAAATTCCCATTGGTACACCTATGTTTTGCAAAATCCCAAAACTAATCCTAACATTCTGTTCATATCCCAACCGTAAGATTAATGATGAAATATTCCGTTTAGTGATGGAATATTCCGTCAAACTATAGTTTAAAAGAGCCAACCAACCTGACACCACCAAGCACCACACAAAATTGACCCACTACCACCAAAATTGACCCACTACCACCTCAGCCTCAAACCACCACTTAAACCAGCTTCGAAAAAACCCCCACAAGGCACCAACAACCACCCACCAAATAAAACCACCGAATTACCCACCCACAAGGCCACAACCAAAAACCTAACCCACCACCCGCAACCTCTCCCTAGCCATATGTTGGCCTTCTCAATTGCGTCGCGCCACCAACCACCCCACCTCAACCTAGCCCGCCAGTTGTCCATCGCTGCTATTGTTCTTATTTCTTTTTTTTCTCTTTTGCTTCGCGATGGCGTGATAGGGGTCGGACAGGGGGTGGAGGTAATTATAATAGTTGTGCAATTGTGGTGAGGAGTGGGTTGCTGTTGGGATTTGAGCAAGGGTGGGGGTGGTTGCAGTTGTTTTGTGATACAATATTAAGGAATAGGCAGGTGGCTGCCTTGCGGTATTTGTTGTGTTGCATTAGAGAAGGTGGTTGTGGGAGGTAGTGGCAGGTGGTTGTTTTTGCGGTGGTTGTTTTTGCGGTGTGTGGGAGAAGGTGGTTACTTATGGGAGGTGGTAGCTTTTGCAGTCCGGTAGTGTTGGGTGGTTCTGTTGTGGTTGGGTTTAATTTAACCATTTTTTTTTTAAATAATCACTGTTGGGAGCTTAGGGAAAGTTTAGGATTAGTTTTGGGATTTTGAAAAACATAGGGAATTTAAAAAACTACTGATATACTATTGGGAATTTCCCTTTTTTTAATTAAAAAAATGCATGTACTTCAAATTATTTAAAATCTTATTAGATGTATAATTATTTAATGGTAATTTTTACTAGTAGTTCTCCATCTTCTATTTAATTTTACAGTAACAATTTGTATCTTTGTTTTTCGTTGGAATATGTTTTCTCTTAATTTTTCTATGTGAGATGTGGAAATTGGAAAAAGAATATTCATTTTTCTTGTCAACCAATTGTATGTCCAATATTGTCAAAAAAAATTATTTCTGATTTGTGGCAATTTTAATTTATTATAAAAAGTTGAAAAATTAAGATTAGTGTTTCCTTTCGATACCAAACAAAAAGAAAGGTAAATAAGGTTAGTGTTTCCCTTATCATGTTTATACCAAACAAGTGACAACCTTAACACTAGTCATTACCCTTTCCTTTCTTTAACCATTTCCATTCAGTTACATTTCCATCTCCCATACCAAACAAGGGCTGAATGTGCATTATTTTAACTGGATATGCATATTTCACTTTTCGAGCTGCAAGTATATGCTCTTGAACAATAAGATAAACTTTCAGTTCAAAAAAAATGCACAAAATAAAAGTTTCACATCTAGTTCAAAAAATATGCAAATACTTTTCAAAAAAAATATACACAAAAATCTTCCTCACCCTTCTCAGTTTAAAAAATATGCAACCTATTCGACATCATCTCTTGTAGATCAATTAAAATAGGGAAGGTGATAAGAAAATTTGTGTCCCCAATAATTCGTAATGACATTCAAGCCCATAATATAGTACTCCCTTCGTAACGATTTAATGGAAACAACTGGTTTTGAACGCATTTTAAGAAAGAGCTTTAAGGATGTAAATGAATAAATTAATCAAAATATTTTCAAGATTAGTAACCTCTAATCTCACTCTTGGTTGTCTTGAAACCATTTTGATTAATATGTCCGTTTACACCCTTAAATCGCTTCCTTAAAATACGACCAAAATCAAAATTTTCCATAAAACCATTATTTTTTTTATGTTTACACCCGTTTCACCCTTTGGGCTACATCCGGATCGAGGCCAAGTTCGGGGTGGTTAGGTTCCATTCCTCTCCCAAGGGTGTTGTGGGGATTCGAACACGAGTCCGTCCTACCAAAGCCAGTCCCCATCACCACTGGACCAACACTTACTTGGTTTCCAAATAAATGACACAGTTTAGACTTTAATTAGCTTTGGCGATTTAAATTTTAAGAAAAACGTTGTCATGTGGGATTTTGTTAGATTCGCATCAATGTGAATTTTAATATCAACTTTTTATAATTTTTACTTATTGGCAAGTGTAGATATTAATGTTTAAAATAATGGATTGACAAACATGAAAAAATAAAGTGTGTCACTTATCTAGAAATGGAGGTAGTATGTTATAAGAATTACTGTAAAATCAAGCATTTGTACTTCTTTCGAAGACTTTTTAATATGGAATTTTAGAATGTGAAAGTAGTTGGTGAGTGACATTTAGGACTTAAGGAAAGACAAGATGTTAGCCAAACGTTCATGCGACAAAAGAGTAAAGATGAAGCCAATAGTTGAACTAAACGATGTATCATGTGAAACAACGTCGTCTGAAGAGAAAGACGAGAAACAAGTTGATGTATTTGACATTGTTGAACACTAGATCAATGGTAGCAAATGGGGGTAGAAATGATGACAACTAAGACATTGTTTAACTATATCGTAGTGGATGGTCAGCCCTACGAAGTATCTAGCCTATTTTCCCTCTAAAAAAATAATTACCTAGTTTTTTTAATTGGGTAGCAACAAGCTAATGAGTCCAATATGGGTAGTGGGATCGAGAACGTGTTGCAGGTCTCTTGACGGTAAAAGAAAAAGAAGGAAAAACTTGGAGAAAAGAAAAGGACGAGACAAGCAGAAGCAATTCGCGTATCGCGACCAGACACAGATTGCAAGCAGCAACGACCTCCTATTGTTTAGGGGCAATCTTCTTATTTTCCGGTTTTATTGCTTGTTTTTTTGTATTTTGTTTCCTTAATTTGTAATCTAATAAGTTTATAATATTATGTTTCCTAAGTTTACGATAATATTTTTATCTATGTTTAGAATAATATTGTTTCATAAGATTAAATATTATCTATGGTATGTTGTCCTTCAACTTATTTTCAGTTCAGTTTAGTTTAGTTCATTTCATTTCAGTTCAATTCTTGATACTTTTACTCTCAAATTTACTATGATTTTCAGTTCATTTCAGGTCAGGTCTTGGCAATACTTTGATTCTCACATTTTACTATTCCTTTCTTTTCAGCTCAATTTAGTTTTTTCAGTTTGTTTTAGTTCAATTGAAGAGCATGTTCAATTCAGACTATTTTCAGTCCAATTCAACTTAGTTCAATTCATTTCAACTATTTTATGTAACACCCTGTCTTTTTATGACTATATTTAAATTCGAATAAATGAATAAAAGATTGAACCAATGATAGCAAAAATACCAACGTGACGGAAATGCTACATTATGGATGATTAAAACTATGATCATTAATAAATAACAAGCTCAATAATTAACTTAAACTTTAAGATATAAAAAAGATGATCAGGTCCCATTATAACAACCTATCATGTAACAACTAGAGACGTTAGCGAAAATAGCATTTTTGGACGGTATTGCCACTAAGTATAACTAATAAAATCAATATTATAAATGATTAATGTATAAATATTCCTCAAGGTTACAACGGATAATATTAATAGTCTCAAACTCGAAATTCAACCAACATTCTCAAATATCCGAGGTCAAACATCCTCCAAAAAAGCCAAATATCCGAAGTTAAATAGTTCACCAAAACTAGAGGAAAATCGTAATGTTCATGTTTCCCTACCACCATCCTTAACATCATCTAAAATGGCCAAGATTACAGGGTAAGACGCTAAGCCCAGTCTCACATTCTCGGCCCATATGGTGAAAATACTACAATGATTCAACATCTGTAAAAAAAATATAACCACAATTCCGTAGTCTGTGGGGAGCAACTAATTGTTTTCCCTAAACAGTTAACGCGAGTATAAAAAAGCAAGAAATCAATTATAGAAAACAGTAGCACAACGAGATGACAAATAATTCATACACGTCGTAGGAATAGCAGCAGGACAATAACAAAACAATAAAAAGGGAATGATTACATAAGATGGATCACATAATGATAGTACTAAAGTGACAGAGTAAGACATTAGAACACAAAGCATTAGATAACTTCATAGAAATTTTCAGGTGATGTTTTTATAAAACAAACACATATATATTAATTTCAAATTCAGAGTAGGGACAAACGCTAGTGGTAACCTACAGCCCCACTTCTCAAGGCTTGCCAGGACATCCCACCAGCCACCACAAAACTGATCGAATCTAAGAATGGCCAAACTCCCAGCTTGATTTGGTTGATGCGCACAAGAAGGCCTAACACAATCGAGCTATCGGGCCACGACAATTAACCCGAGCAAACATGATATGTCAAACTTGAAATCCGAAGCCCATGTAATTAGCATGTCCATACCATTGAGATGCCGCCAATGGCATTACACTCAAAGACTTCCTAGTGCACAATAAAAAAAAAGCTCTATTATTCTTAACATAATTCCACATATTCATAGGGATGCCCACAAGATGGCCTTACTCCCAAACATTTCACAAAAATCGTATCAAAATATTAATAATATAAACTTTCAGTTCGAAAACTCAAAATCAAATACTCGTTCAAAACATATACTTTCCCATATGACAATTATATACATATAAAATTCCAACAAGTGAATTAACATACCTTAACAAGGCCAGAAATTACTCAAACACAATCCATATTAAAAGCAGTGGGAAGGTCTGATAATAAAGCAAACATGTTGTAAAAAAAATATGCAAAAAAACCAAGCACAGAAGCAGACAGCAGATTCCGGCCTGCGATCAGCCTACAACCAGTGTCACGACTCGCAAGCTGTGTGACAACCAACGAGACGATACATTGGTTTCTTGTGCATCGCAAGTAGTAACTCACCCAACTCGTTCCTAGCATGATTCTAATGATGTAAAGCATAAGAACATTCATACCAAGCGATTAAAACAACATATTACTCAAAATATTCAATTTATTCTCAACTTTGAAACAACTAGTTGTTGAACCGTGCGCTAAAGCGCGCGGCCCCCCAATATGGTTATGTAGTGGATATGGTTTTATTACTTGTCATATAATTAGTTGTACCTAGGTTATGCAAATAATCCGTGTTGAAATGTTAGGACCGACCATCACATTGTCAGAAATCAATAATTAGACTTTAGTACAATTCATTTCTAGGATTCTCTTGGTAGCACAATGCAATGACAATTACAACTTAAATTACTCCTGTAATTCTCCAATACTTGATACATCCCATTAGACATATTACCACATGGTTTTTCATAAACTATAACATAGACATTAAATACACCTTCCAAAATATATAATACATGTTAAGCCTGTAAAGTTTAGTAGTGAAGTAGCATTAAACATAAGGAGAAGTGTAATAGTCCAAATGCAGCTGAAACACTAAACGATATGTAACAACACATCTTTGGTCCGCAGTTTGTGCATCTCTTCTAGTAATTTCCCTAATTGTTCCTGTTATTAAGAGAAGAGAAACTATTAGGGAAGTATGTTAAACACTTTGAACAACGCAACCTTCTCTTTGAGATTCTATATTAAGGTATACTTGCAAGGCTTAAGGGATATTTAGTGATATACGTGAGGCTAGAGCTTTGAAAAGGCAGCATTCTAATATCTTTTCAAGTATTCCGTGAAAAGGATGTTGTGAAGTTTTGGCCTGATCATAACGGTTGGCGTACGATTCCCTGATAGATAGAGGCCCTCTAGTGTCTCCTTACTGATAATGAGAATTACAACAAAGAATGAGGTAATCCTAATATCATAGTCTAATACAAGTTACAAGAGAAAGTTTTCGAATGATCTGCCACAATAAGCTTGATCTTTGAGTGTATGGGAAAATAGGAAAAGGAAAAGGAAATATAAAAAGAAAAGAGCAATTAATCAATTCACCTAAGCACCACACTCGCTTTTGTCCATTCATTTCTCTTTCTCTCACATCAACATGCTTCTTTATTTTCTTATTGCACCATTTGCCTCCTTTAATATGTCATAATCTCGTTTAAGTTTCTCTCTATTCTTGTCAGCCTTACTTCTTATATGTATATGTCCCTGATCAACTTGCTTGCTCTTAGATTAAAGGTTCAAGTTTAACACCTACAGAACAACACATTCTCTACACAAAAAATGAAGTTCACTCCTTGTTCCCTTAACTTTACATTAATTGTAGTATTTTAAGCATCTCGGAGGCTCCACTGTCTACTCGGTAATTTTATCATCTTATACTGCACATGCCTATTCTTGTTTAGTTTCTCATTCTAGCCTAAATACGCGGCGTAATTTCTTTATAATAGCTGCTCAACTAATTATCTTCCTCGCAATTCGATGTTGTCTAAGAAAGAGTTAATCCAAAAGTGTGGATTAAGTAAATCAACGGACAACAGGAGTATGTACCTCTTCGGGAAACCATAGTGTAGGACCTAGGGTGTGTGTTACCCTTTAGGACTGCGAGGAAAAAGGTAGTAGTAGATACTCCAATCGATCTGTGAACAAACAGAAGTTAGAAAATTATGAGACAAATTTTTTCGGAAATAATAGGCCTAATGTACTCTGTATAAGCCAAAAGTGCAAGTCAGAACTATAAGAAGGTAAGGGTTGCTAATACCATATAACCAAATTACAAGACTACCCAAATTTCATAAGGCTAATAATTACACATGTAACCTTCTATGAGTTAGTATACCAATTGTATCATGCCATTAATTATGAATATTTCAGATTAACCTGTCAAAAAATAGTAAAAATGCCCAATTGCAAATTGCGACACTACATGCCTATCCTGGGGAAAAACACTACCAGATCAATCAAACAAGGACGTTGTGACCATTTTGAAGTAAATATTTGGTATAACACTAATCATCTTATACCACTTACTTGCATTTAGACACGCACCCCAACTACCCAAACTACAGGGTCAAACAACTCAACCGACGACTGTACCATTCTTTTATGTTCTATCCCTAGAAAATTTTGGTATGAGTTGAAGGACGTATGAAACCTGGTCACCTGATTGTAGCAACCTAGATGGTTGTAGTTGCTGAGTCCCACCCCCCTTTGTTCTTGTCAAAACCTACATGCTGAGTTTTAGTATTAATGACTAAAAAATGCAACCAATGACAGGAAGATTCGTAATTAATTTTGAAAACTGCAGCATCTCATGGCATTCTACTTATGCAATGACCATAAACTAGAGTCAACTACAAAATTTCCTTTTAGTTCTTAGATCCATTTTTTCTATATAATGAGCCATACTTAAGTTCTACTACTTATGGAGTTATGGTCAATTTCTTTGAGCATCTTCCTGTATGTCAGCAACCAATATTTATTGTTTCATTCACTCGCCCAACAATAGTGTCAAAGTCAGTAAAACATCCAAAATTTAACAAGGGAACATAACATAATAAATTATACCGGTGGTAGAAGACTTGTCACTATAGCCTTTTTTCCAATTCTCTTGAAGTTTTCTTAGAGTCCAATCCAAGGACAGAGCACAAGGAGCTCAATAGTAAGGTTCTCAAGACTTGCTTCCAGCGCTCACTCTATAGGTTAATTAATGCTCATTCCGGTAGGATAAATGAGTTACAAACTAAATATTTTCTAGCTAAAAGTTATTATTAAACACTTGTAATTGGAACTTTTCCCTCAAATGTTGTAAGTCGATAAAAAGTTCCGAAGTTAGTGTCAAATATTCCGTTTCATATGCAAGGATATAGACCTAATTCTTCAACAAACATAAAAGACCATCTTTCACAAATCATAACAATCTGTTACCTCTAAGACATGAAATTCAAATAAGATTTTCCTGTAATCAGGTTGTCAAAATTGAAATCTATTTTCTGATTAACTGTTGCAAGCCTCATTGACAGTTACTGCAACAAACCGGTAGATTTGCGTATTTCATTTCCGTGTTGGTTTAAAGTAAGCCAAGCAATAGAAAGTGATTGGTTTGGTCAACAATTGATGAATCTCGAATTTATTAGGGTGGCAGCTTTTGAATTTCCAGTTCAGATTTCGGTGGGATATTATAGGTTATCAGAATTCAAATACATGATCAACTTTAAAGTGTTTCAATTCCGGCCATTGAAGACTTCAAACGAGAAAAGAGGGCAAAATTATCTTAATGAAACATTGAGGCAGATTTATACCAACCTATCTTGCATGCCGTCATCTATTCTTCTACATAATGATAACCTATTTCTTCGTTGTCCCCCATTGAATAAAAGGTGAATCTCATAGGCAGTTTTAAAGTACCTCCACTTGACTTTGCAAGTACTACACCTGCTTTTTTATCTCTTCTAGCACCTATACAGTACCTGAAATCTACATTCTGTTTAAAGCATTAGAGAGTTATAGATGAAGATATTAATAAGCCACCTCACTTATATGCACAAAGTAAGAAGCAACAACAAATGAGATATACTGCCAGCAAAGTTAGTACACAACTACACATACATCATACCAGAATCAATTCTTGGTGTATAGCAACATCAAATGCGATAATTAAAGAGCAAAACTACTGCATACTAAGCGCACCAAGATCATTCATCATACATAAAAAAAGAGTCAAGCTAAAACGTAAAAGATTAAAACGTAAAATAGTATAACATTCATTCCGCTAACAAAGTCAAGCTAACTTCAATGTGTCACCACTATGATCTTCATCACTTTCTAAACGATTTAGAGAATAGACTAAGGGATACTACAAGGCAATAAGAAAAATAACCAAAAAATAAGTTATTTAAATAATGTGAGATTCAATGATTAAGACAGTTATTAATAGACATTAAGTAGATGTTGTTGTGACATGGCAAAAGAGAACACGTGGACCACTTAAAGAGTGCCACGTGTCCCAATGGCATCAGGACATATGGACCCTTGAACAAATGACACGTGTCAGAAGCCAAAAGGCGACACGTGGAGCCTACAGGAAGGGGTTTGACGACATCATTATGTCTGAATAAGAGGCCCATTTATTCCCTAAAAGAGGGAATAATCAGCCCAAACTTCAATGAAAGGCAGTAAATGATTGGTTGAGAGACCCAAGGCAATGAAACTTTGACACGTGTCACCATTCCGTTGCTCAACCAATCAAATCCTTCTATTTTAGGGTGCACCTTCTCATTTGCAAACACTATAGATAGTTCCTAAAAATCAGGTAAAAGGAAGGATCTCACCTACTCCCTAAACTTACTTTGTCCAAATATAGTTAGAATTTCTCTCACAAATACTGACTTAGGCATCAGAGGGGGAATCAACTTCCAAACCTCTGGGGTTGGTTTCCTTGTTTTCAGGTTCAGATACGGAGCAACGAGCATCTCTGCACAAGTCTCGAAAAGAACTCAGCTACAAGAGTTGGAAGAAGAGCTTAGCTAGTCCAAGCTAACAACATTTTGCGCCGTCTGTGGGGAAACGCAAAGATGACATACAGTCATTTATCTAACCAAGTCCGACGTCAGGGTCAGCAAGCTGTAGTAGAGGATACAATGGATGATGAGCGTTCAGCAAGTGGTAGAGATGGGCCTCGCCTGGAGAGAGCAGATGTGGTGCTGGAAGAAAAGCTGGATCGTCCAGTGACAGCAGCCCATCTGGAGAACGTCTTGAACGACTTTCAATCGAAAGTCGCGGCTGTTGTTCAGGAACAGATTAAGAGCAATATGTTGTTCTTTCAGCATAATGGAGCTACGGTTGCCCAGAATGAGCCTCTTCGTGGTCGTTCACAAGTGGATGTGGCAGGACCCAGTCGTCCTACTCGCCCGGCAAGTAAGGGAAAACGTCCAGTCTGGAGTGAGCAGGCAAGGAGGTTGGGTTGGAACATAGTCGTAAGGTCTCCAGAAAATCGTCCAATAGATGAACGTCGCATGGCTACCGACGCCAGAGATTATCTGCAAGCAAAAAGGGCGGCTACCCTTCAGAGGTCAGTCACCGGATCGACATCCTATTTGAGAGACCCCCCCCCCCCCCCCCCCCGTTGAAAGTCTTCTCCCAAATGGAGGTTGGTGGACCCACCCCCACACTTCGTCGTCATCAGGAAAAGACTGTGACTCAACCGAATGTGTACCGACGAGGGACCCAGCACATACATCATAAAACCCGGTTATCCGGGAATACCGTCAAGAAAATATACCCATCATTAGGAGACTGGGGGCCTAAAGTATTGATTCGCCAACTCCTTTCTCGGCCAGGATTATGGAAGATCCGCCATACCCTAAAGTCAAGCTGCCAACAATTGAACCATTTGATGGTACAACAGATGCTAACGATCATCTGTCAGCTTACAAACATCAGATGTATGTCCAGGCGGTAGATGACGCTACCTGGTGTAAGAATTTCCCAGCTACTTTGAATGGAGTAACCCAGAAGGGGTTTAACAATCTCCCAGCCAACTTAGTGAACAATTTCATTGAGCTTAGTTAATTGTTTACCAGCCACTTTGTGGCAAATCGTCAAGAGCAAAAGACCAACATGCATTTGGGCAGGGTCATCCAGGGGCCGAAGGAGGCTTTGCGTAGTTTTGTTAAGAGATTTAACCTCGAGGCACTTCATATACAAGATCTGAATGCAGGGGTCGCCTTTGATGTCTTCATCAGGGGATTGCGCCCTGGCAGCTTTAAGTTTGATCTAGTTAAGAAGAAGATAACCACTCTAACTGAAGCCATGAGAGAGGCTGAAGCTTTTATACACACAACGGAGGTTTGTGCTGAACCCAAACATCCTTAGTCGAAGTAGCCTGAGGAGTTTGTTCCCATAAAAAAGAACAACCCTAAGAAGGCTGAGACCTGGACGGTGGCATCAACGACGACCTCATTTAAGAAGGGAAAACGAAGAGAAAGAGAATCCACGGAATCAGACGACCCCATAGAGTTTAACAAAGATCAATACTCTATCCTTATGGAGATTAAAGACCAGCATGATCTCAAGGCTCCAGCTGAAATGAAGACGCCCTATCGGAACAAGGATAGAAGCAAGTATTGCCATTTCCATAAAGATTGTGGTCATGAGACGAATGAGTGTAAGCCTTTGATAAAACCTCTAGAAGAATTAGCTAGGCAAGGAAAGATGAATACCTATCTTCCTCAAGCAGGTAAGAAATTTCAAAAGAAGAAATGACCGGTTTGTGAAGAAGAAAGGGAATGATAGTACAGATGAGGATGTAGTGCTAGTGATCTCGGGAGGATTTGTAGCTGGAGGACCCACAAATAGAGGACATAAGAGTTATCTCAGGGAACTCAGTCAAGTTCTACTAATGGATGACACCAAGATTGAGCCTTTTCCCAACGTGGTTGTCAGCGAGAATGATAGAGGAAAATTAAGAACTCCTCATGACGACCCATTGGTGGTAAAAATGAAGATTGCCAATTTGAAAGTAAGAAGAATCTTGATAGATACGGGCAGCTCAACTGATATAATCAGTGCCGGTTGTCTTTCTCGGCTGAGGTTCGACGAGAATCAATTGCTCCCTGTTCACCATCCAATCATTGGGTTTGGGGGAGGAGTTATTCATCCTATGGGAACCGTATCCTTGCAGTCTGAGTTGGGGAAAAAGAAAAGTCAAGACCTCTTTTTGTTAAGTTTTTGGTAGTAAGGGATCTCACGGCCTACAATGTCATTCTGGGTCGCCCAACACTTAATCATATCAAGGCGATGGTAGTTACACACTTGATGCTGATGAAATTTGAATGTGACGATGGCCAAGTTGGGTCACTCTACAGTGACCAACGAACCGCTAGAGAATGTTACTTTACCATGTTAAGGCCTTCGTCTTGGAAGCAAGAAGAGAAAGAAGAATGACCAGAGAATCCAACAGACAAAACAAAGATTGCTTCCTCCAGGAAGGCGTCTGGGGAACTGCCGAGTAAAAAGAGGAAATTAACCATGGTAAAGGGAGAGCCTTATCTTCATCAGAGGTAATGGCCATCATGGGAATGGCGACTGAACGTCCAGATGCCGCAGATGAGCCCATTACTATTTGTTTGGACGAAACTCGTCTAGAAGAGCTCTTCAGCTAGGTTCCTCTCTTGATCCTGGACTAAGGGAAATGTTAGTGAATTTACTTAGAGAATTCCAAGATGTTTTTGCTTACAGTACAGAAGAAATGCCCGGGATTAATCCTGAAGTTGCCGTACATCAATTGAATGTTGACCCCTCCTAAAAGCTCGTTCGTCAGAAAAAGAGACACCTAGGTCCAGCTAGGAATCAAGCCGTGGATGAGGAAGTGAAGAGATTGATGGATGCAGGCTTCATTAGAGAAACTCACTACCCAGATTGGATAGCAAATGTAGTGATGGTGCCGAAGCCCAATGGGACATGGAGAATGTGTGTATACTACATAGATCTGAACAAGGCATGTCCCAAGGATAGTTTCCCTCTGCCAAATTGGACCGGCTGGTTGACTCCACAGCCTGACATGCACTGTTAAGCTTTATGGATGCCTATTCTGGTTTCCATCAAATACCAATGTGGCCAGCTGACCAAGATAAGACCTCTTTTATCACTGAAACGGGTCTATATGGTTGGCTGATGATGTTATTCGGCCTCAGGAATGCCCCAGCCACTTTTCAGAGACTCATCAACAGTATTTTCCAACCTCAGCTCGGGAGAGAACAACCATATTGGTGACTTGAAAGAAACCTTTAAGACCCCCAGAAAATTCAAGTTGAAGTTAAACCCTAAGAAGTATGTTTTGAGGGTCTCAGCGGGAAAGTTTTTTGGATTCTTGGTAGATCATAAGGGTATTCAAGCAAATCCTGAAAAGATTCAAGCAATCCTTGACATGAAATCCCCGTCAAGGACAAAGGAAGTGCAATGCCTGACAGGTTGTTTGGCTGCATTAGGACGAATTCTGTCAAAGTCAGGAGACAGGTGCCATCATTCTTTGCTACCATCAAGAAAAAGGCTAGGTTTGAATCTGCGGTGGAAGCTGAGCAAGCGCTACAGAAAGTAAAAGACCATTTACGTCAGCTCCCACGTCTAGTCAGCCCAGTTGAGGGAGAGAAGCTTTTTGTATACTTAGCCGTCTCACCAGATGCTATTAGTGTCGTCCTTCTAGCTGAGAGGAAAAATGTGCAAGTGCCAGTATACTTTGTCAGTCATGTGTTGAAGGAAGCCGAAACTAGATACAGTGCATTGGAGAATTTTGGTCTAGCGTTGGTGGTGGCTAGCCGAAAATTACGCCCATATTTCTTAGCACACAGCATAGTGGTCTACACTGACCAACCTCTCAAGCAAGTATTACAAAAGATGGAAACAGTGGGAAGAATGCTGAAATGGGCCGTAGAACTGAATATGTTTGATATTATGATTGAACCCCAAAAGGCCATAAAAAGACAAGCTCTGGCTGATTTCATTGTCGAATTAACCCGACAAGAAGTAAAACAGGTTAGTGATCTTGCTGAAGGAAGAACACATTGGACGTTGATGGTTGATGGCTCGTCCACCTCTAATAGGAGTGGGGCGGGAATTATTTGCCAATGTCCCGAAGGGGATAATTTCGAGTATGCCATGCGCTTTGAATTCCAGGCATCCAATAATAAGGCTGAGTACAAAGAACCCTTAGCTGGGATCAAGATGTGCAAAGCAGCAGGGGCTCAAGAAATTGAGGCTAAGTCAGACTCTCTTCTGGTGGTCAGCCAGGTAAATGGAGAATATGAATGCGAGGAAAGTTCCATGGCCCAATATGTGAAGTTGATCAAAGATGAAGTAGGACAACTGAGGAGGTTCCTAAGACAAGTGCCCAGATCAGAGAACAACCAAGCCGATGCTCTTTCAAAGCTTGCCAGCTCAGCTGCCTATACGTCTAGAACAGTTTTTTGGGAAATCAGGGAAAGGAAGAGTATAGATGAAGAGGAAGTCATGTTTCTCAGCATAGGAAACACATGGATGGACCCCATCATCCATTTCAAGAAGACTGGTCAGTTACCCGACGACCCTATTGAGTCTAAATATATCAGGGTGAGGGATAATTGATTTCTATTGTGGGATGAAACCCTGTACAAGAAATCCTTTAACCGACCACTTCTGAAGTGTATAACTAAGGATGATGGTATGGAAGTCTTGAGGGAATTACATGAGGGCTCCTATGCTTCCTATATAGGTGGACATGCGTTAACTAAGAAGGCCTTCAGGACAGGTTACTATTGGCCAACCCTTCGGCAAGATGCCATGGAGTACGTCAGGAAATATGTCAACTATCAAAAACATGGAAATCTTTATCAAAGACCTTCAAATTTGCTAATTCCGGTTCTTTTCCCTTTACCCTTTTCAAAATGGGGCATGGATATACTTGGACCGTTCCCACTAGCTGCAGGACAGAAGAAATTCGTGATAGTTGTTGTGGATTACTTTAGCAAGTGGGTAGAGGCTGAGGCTGTCAGGGGCATCACCACTAAAGATGTGAAGAGTTTTATATGGAAAAACATCATAACTAGGTTCGGCATGCCCCAGTCCATAGTCTTTGATAATGATCCACAATTTGAGACACCCAAGCTGAGGGAATGGTTGGTTGAAAGAGATATCAGGGGACATTTTGCTGATGTAGCACACCCCCAAGCTAATGGGCAAGTTGAGTCATTCAACAAGATACTATCAAACGACATTAAGAAGAAACTTGATAATGCAAAAGGCTTGTGGGTTGAAGAGTTGCAGCTGGTCTTATGGTCAGTAAGAACAACAGCGAAATAATCTACTAGAGAAACCCCATTCATGCTAGTATACGGTACTGAGGCCGTTTTACCAATTGAAGTAGAAGAACCTACTATGAGAGTCATGCTTTACTCAGAGGAGGCAAATTGGGCGGCCATGAGAACGGCCTTAGATCAATTGCCTGAAGTCAGGGGTAATGCTCTCTTAAGGATGCAGCTTTACAAGCTCCGAATGGCCCGAAAGTTCAACAAAAGGGTCACCTGTCGTCCACTGAAAGTAGGGGATCTTGTGTTGAGAAAGATGGAGGCAGTAGGACGAGCCAAGGAGCAAGGTAAGCTGACGCCTAACTTGGAAGGTCCATACCTAATTGTGGAAGAAGTCAGAAGTGGTACCTATCGTTTGCAGGACATGGAAGGTCGTCCAATTTTCAGAACTTGGAACTCATATAATTGTAAGAAATTTCATATTTAGTTTCAATGAAAATGTAGTAATCTAAGTGCCATGGCACAGAATTGTATACATGTACTCTCGGTCTTTTGGCTGAGCAAAAATAATCAATGCAATTCCTATCCTTATGATAAGTACTTTGTGTAAATTATGTTTGCATTTGTTTAAGTCGTCTTGGACTACCAAATTGGCTTAAGACAAAGATAAGGCTTAGAATAGTGAGAACCTTAGTAAAGGATCAGCTATCATGAACATGTTCCTCCTCAAAAGATGACAAATCCGACAAGGAAAAGTCATTTTAAAACAAACACTGCTTCCTAAAGAAAGTCGGCTGGAATGCGTCTCAGGCTTAGTAAATTCTGACACTGGTGTCGTCCAAAAGCTCTTAAAAATAAGACGAACACTGCTTCTTCAAGGAGGCCGGCCAGAAATCAGACCAAACTTCCTCAAGTTTGGCACATGTGTTCGTCTGAAAAAGCTATTATAGGCACAAAACGAACATTGCTTCCTCAAGGAAGCCGGCAGGAATTAAACATAAATTCAAAGATAAAGTATTGAAGGTCGTCATGAACCAACAAGCAAAATGCTCAAAGACTTTTCTAGGTTTTGTATTTTGGCCGCCTTCCTTCATGGAGCAATGTTCGTTTGAAAAAGTGCCAAGAGAAGGCCAGGATGAGCATAAGTCGCATAACGACGAATGAATTTAAATAAAATCTACCCTCAATCCCATCCGTCTAGATACTATGGCATTGCCGCCTTCCTTCACGAAGCAGTCTTAGTCTAAGGAAGAACTACTTTCTGGACGGGATGAGAGGGTAACTTAACTGGAGAAATTATTGACGACCTCATTTAAAGGACACCACCCTGGACGTTTTCCTTCTTGAGCAACAAATCCGGTCAAACAGACAGTCGCCCAAGAAGGGGGGCAGATATCCGGGCAGTCATAGACGAGTTAGGTTGATCCTTAACCCCTTTCAGACGGGTAGGGTGGATACTTAGCAAATAATGCATGTTTGGAACATGTCTGTCCAACAAGATGTGTTTCAAGACGAGTTAGGTTGATCCTTGAACCCTTTCAGACGGGTAAGGAGGATACTTAGCAAATAATGTATGTTTGGAACATGTCCGTCCAACAAGATGTGTTTCAAGACGAGTTAGGTTGCTCCTTGACCCCTTTCAGACGGGTAGGGTGGATACTTAGCAAATAATGCATATTTGGAACATGTCCGTCCAGCAGGATGTGTTTCAAGAAGAGTTAGGTTGATCCTTGACCCCTTCCAGACGGGTAAGGAGGATACTTAGCAAATAATGCATGTTTGGAACATGTCCGTCCACCAAGATGTGTTTCAAGACGAGTTAGGTTGATCCTTGATCCCTTTTAGATGGGTATGGTGGATATTTAACAAGTAAATCATGTGTGGAACATGTTCATCCCACATGTAGATGCGTTGCAATTTTCAGACGAGTCATTGGAATACTTAGAAAAATTTGATACAAACAAGCATTAGACAAGCAAAGTGAAGGAAAACTATTCATTCAAATGGACGAAAGTTGGTTGCCAAAATCCACAAAATACAGAGCAATTGAGTTTCCATGCTACTACAACAAAACTAAACGACAAAAATGGCTTAATGTGATTACAAGGCATTGAAAGACAGCCCGAAGGAACCAAAAAATTACACTAGCTAAAAATAAGCTGAGGGAGGACTGCTGAGATCATTTAACATCTTCGGCCAAAAGGGAGGTTTTCTGTGCCCTCCTCACTGTCATACTTCTTGGAGTACTTAGTGAAAGCCCTTCTTAGGCTTGCACCAGTTCTTGTAGAACCGCCTCCTAATTTCCTCACTCAAATGAGTAGCCCAAGTGAGAAGAAAAGAAAGCAGGAGGACGGCTAATTTAGACATTAGGAGTAGGAATAGGAATACCCTCCTCCATGGCGGCATAATCTTGAGGCTCTTCATCCTCCAACTCCTCTTCCTCGTCTGAATCCTCGAAAATAGGAGGATCTTCGTTACGAATTTTGGCCCTATGACACTCCTCCTGGAATTCTATCCGGCGTTGAAATCGACTTACTTGGTTAGGGTCGGACATCATCTCTATGGCCTTAATCCCCCAACCTTTGGCCGTTTCCAAGGACTCAGCGAAGGCTTTAAGGGCGTCCTGGAAGTCCTGCTTTGCTTGGTCCTTCAGCTGAGCAACTTCCGCTGTTAGTTCGGAAATCTTGCCCCTAAGCTCAACTGAGGTAGCAGCAGCAGCCTCTTTCTCTTTTGCCAGGTCGTCCAGCAGGACGTCCCTGCCAGGTGCCACTCCTCCTTCTCCTTGAGCAGGTCATTGATCTTGAGCAAATGAAGCTTCTTAGCTGACTCAAGATCGGCCGACCGCTTCTCCATGGCCTCCATACTCTGCCTATGATGGATCTTCAGCTCCTCACAAGTCACTATGGCTTGGTCTCCAGCCGTAGTTGTCTTATGGACGTAGGCGAAGTTCTCCTTGCGAAGGTCCCTCACATAGTCCTCCAAGACCATGCTTCGGACGTACCCCTGAAATAAAAAAAAACTAAGTTAGAAGGTCACGTCATTACATAAGAAGTTAAGACATGAGAAAAAAAAAAAAGAACCCATGGATAAAAGAGATACCTTGGCAAGAAGTTGAGACAGGTAGCCCATATGTCCAGCCGCGGCTCCCCTCAGACCTTCGACGTACTCCTTGGGGAAGGCGTCGAAGGCGTCCTTCTTTATCTTCTTCTTCTCTGCCGAGGAGTACTTAGGAAATGAGGGGATGGCCTCGTCAGGAAATTCCACAGCCGACCAATCCACGGCTGAGACTTTCCTCTATCTGAAAAAGATGAAGTATCAGTTCTGCGAACAAGGATGACCACTGCAAGCTTGTTGGACGGACTCATCGATCGTCCACCAACCTGCAGCATTCTGATCCAGTTGGAATGGTATAACTCACCAGAAGAGGCTAACTTTGCCCTATAAGGGTGGGGCATTTGCCCCACCAGCTGAGCTACTGCCCCTGAATAGGGAGTGGTCCCAGGAATGACCGCGTCCGGATGAGATAACTCTCCAAAATTCAAAGCAGCTGCGTCCAGCTGGCTTTCCAGGTCAATAGGAGTGGACGACTCTCCAGCTCCCACTTTAGTAATCGGTGGTGGCAAGACCACTGAATCAGAAGGCTTTCTCCCCTTCTCGCCGGAGGGGATAGGTGCCTTACGGACAAACAAACTCGTCTGACCGGCCCTCTTTGCCGGAGCAAAGGACTTAGATTTTTTTGGGGAAGAAGGTTTTCCCCACGAAGTAGCCGGCCGTTTCTTTGAGGAGGTCGGCTTGGCGACGGTAGCTCTCGCCGTCGGCGAATTGTTCTGCACAACAACAATAATCAAATCAGGCCCAAACATAGAATCATCACCAAAAACGAAGATGGTTTCAAGAAGGAAACCGGCTAGAGAAAGTCGACCCCCTCTTGGAATACCTTTGTCCCTAATGTCTAGTTAGGGTCACATAAAGGTTATTCAGTGAAGGAAGCCGCCCAGTGCCAGATGTATTCCTTCCATGAAAAGCCTTCGTCCACAAGATGACAAGGACGAAGGTGAACACGAACCAAGGGTTTCTCCAAGAAGGAATCCGTCTTCATTAAGACGTCTTCCTTCTTCGAGCAACCTTCGTTCAGAAAAATAAATACCAGACGATCGATTGAGAGGGTAAAACGTCCAGAAAGATGGACATTCCCTTTCAATAAGACGTCTTCCTTCAATAAGGAGCCATCGTCTAGAAAGGCGTACAGCCGGAGATGACTTGGGAATGAGTCCGTCCGTACCAAGACGCCGTCCTTCCGTAATCAGAACATGGTATAAAAAACATTATCTAGTTACCAGTGTTTCCTCTCACTTCTTAGACGGAGCCTTTGAATGCTCCGCCCATATATTTCTGCCGAATTTGCTCATGTCTATCTCTCCTTTCCAAGATGGCGGAAGTCTTCTTCTTGTCGGTTCTGAACACAAAGAAACCAAATTTGGTCAGGCAAGATCTGAATTACATTGACAATCATTTGGGCAAGACCAGGACATTACCTGGATCTTTGCCCTCCTTCAGTCCAACGGCAATAAAAAATCTTTCATTAAAAAATATTTCTTTGAAGGGAATCCAACCAGATGGTCCCTTCAAAGCTACCTTTTTAGGTTTTGGGCATCCTGCCTCCCCAAGCTCAGGATGAATATACTCTGTGGCCGTGAAATGGGCTACTACGGCATCGTCATACTTATTCTCCAGCTCTAGTATGGGGGCACCTCGTCCTATGTTAGTTACAGCTCGATTTTGGTACTTATAAGGTCTGGCTGTCTCTATGTCCGGAGCTTGGACGAACACAAACTCTGACTTCCAGTTGTGCATTTTTGATGGCTTCCCGAAAACAGTCAAGAACCCGGCTCTATTGCACACACTATATCAAGTCCCCCCTATTGTCTTTTGAAGTTGGGAAACATAGTGTATGTGTGTGAAGGCATTAAGAGACAGAACTAGGCAACACAACTCACAAGTGGCAATGAAGGTTAGGATGTTCAGCCAAGCATTGGGAGCCAGCTGATTGTGACCTATACTGTAATGCCTAAGAACTTCATGAATGAAAGGATGGAAGGGAAATCTAAGTCCGGCATCTAAAGCTAACTTATATACAGCAAACTGACCGGGTGGGGCATGAAAAATTGTGTCCTCCTTTTTAGGAAGGAAGAATTTAAAGTCAATCATGGGCATTTCCCTGTCTAGACGGCTTCCATCCGGCCCATACTTCTCCAACCAGTCAATATCCACACATACATACGCCGGTCGGAAAGAGGACCCAGACGGTCCCGTAGTTCAGCTGAGGTAGTACAAGGATCAGACCCTTCCTCCTCGTCCTCATCATCTTCCTCATCTAAGGCCCTTCCAGACGGTCCGGCTTCATCTTGGTTATCAACTGAGGTCTCAAGGTCATACTCTGCCAAAGGGTCAACTTCTAGTGGCTGAATCTCCTCCACCGCATAAGTTTCCTCTCTCTCAGGAACTCTCCCAGTGGACTCTTCCATCTCAGAACTGGAGGAAGGGAGGATTATTGAACGTCTCAGACGCTATGTTTGCTTGACGTGCGCCAGGTTACCCTGCACAGGCAGAGACTGGGTCGTCGGAAACGGGTCGTGCGTTCTATTTAAATAAAAGAAGTGTTCACTCGAGATGGGCCCAACACTGGAGATAGCTGAGGATGAAAAAGAATCCGCTCTAGGGTTAGCATCCTCCATGGGTTGGCCGGGGTTATTGGATGAGGTAAAAGACACCATTTTATTTTAAAAGAATAAAAGAATAAGAGAAGAAAAATAAAAGGATAGAAGAGGGAAATAACTGACTAAAGATCTAGACGGAGATGAGAAAGACTTTCTTCGCCTTTTCTACAAGTCACGACGCTCTCAGCAAAAGTCAAAGTAAATTTCCCTAAACTCACTTTCTCTTCACCAACTAAAAAAGAATATTCTTTTTCCTTTTCCTTTTTTACAGAGCTTCTCTCTCTACCCTTTCTCTCTCTAAGAATCCAAAGAATGGAAAGTGACAAAATGAGAGGTTGAAGGGGTATTTATAGGGTGGTAAAACCTTTCCTCCCCCGAAACAGTAACTATCCACGTGTCAGGACCCTGTGGTGAACACGTCACTTCTCATTTTTTCTGATTGGAGGAAAAGTCAGTTAAACTCCTAAACAGTATGATAATTTTAGGAAGTTACTCTCAGTAAAAGGGCATTAATCAGGCAAGACCCAGATCAAACCCCTTTTAGGGGCAAATGTTATGACATGGCACAAGAGAACATGTGGACCACTTAAAGAGTGCCAAGTGTCCCAATGGCATCAGGACATATGGACCCTTGAACAAATGACATGTGTCAGAAGCCAAAAGGCGACACGTGGAGCCTACAGGAGGGTATTTGATGACATCACTATGTCTGAATGAGAGGCTCATTTATTCCCTTAAAGAGGGAATAATCAGCCTAAACTTCAATGAAAGGCAGTAAATTATTGGTTGAGAGACCCAAGGCAATGAAACTTTGACAAGTGTCACCATTCCATTGCTCAACCAATCACATCCTTCTATTTTAAGGTGCACCTTCTCATTTGCAAACACTATAAATAGTTCCTAAAAATCAGGTAAAAGGGAGGATCTCATCTACTCCCTAAACTTACTCAGTCCAAATATAGTTAGAATTTCTCTCACAAATACTGACTTAGGCATCGGAGGGGGAATCAACTTCCAAACCTCTGGGGTTGGTTTCCTTGTTTTCAGGTTTGGATACGGAGCAACGAGCATCTATGCACAAGTCTCGGAAAGAACTCAGCTACAAGAGTTGGAAGAAGAGCTTAGCTAGTCCAAGCTAACAACATTTATGGCACCACTCTTGCTCTATATGACAAGCAAAAAAAATCCTTCCACTATAATTTACTCTAAGATGATGCATTTCCCCAAACACCCGTCAACCTTATTTCTTAAACCATCGATAAACTATGATGTATGCACAAGACCAATCTTGTAAATTCTTCAAGCAGTTACACTTGTTAGTTACACTTGTTGTTAAGGTAAATTTTAAAACATGATCTTAAAAGAGTGGCTCTTACTTCTTTCCCTTAAGATTTTAAACACTAAAATTTTTCTTCCATGACAAACAAACACCATACTTTCTAAAAGAGGATAACCTTAAAAAGGTTTTTTATTTCACGTCCGAGGTCATATGCCTCTCTTTGATTTTAATATATCTTAGATCTCACTATCCTCCACATATCCAATCACCTACCAAGAAAGCATCAAGATAAGACAAGCTTAGGATTTTGCGTTCCAAAAATAAATAGATATAAAGATGCCTGAACGCGCTAGATATTCAGATGGGGTCTTCTAAATTGTGAAAGTTGCGCTAAAGGCCAAAGCCGCTGAAATTTGAAATTTGATTAAATAATTTGACACGCAGTAAAAATCAATATCACATGTAAATGCAATATGTAACAAAAACAAACATCACCATAATAAATGAAATTCAAATACCAGCTAGAATCCCGCTTCAATTTCTTACTACTTCACACCTTGATCGAAAATTGGCAGCTTTATTCAATCTTGAGATGAAGGACCATCTCGATTTCTATTTCTCCACCAATAAAATCCTTCAACAAAATATTTATGTATGTCTAGGACCCTGAAACTTATAGTAAAAAAATGCACATGCAAGTTAGGTAATAGAGTTGTTAGGATATTCAAATATCAAACAGGGAGTGAAAACTCCATACTAATTATAAGAGTACCTAAAGCACTTCACTCAAACATAGAAGAACGAAAATAAGAGAAAATTTAAGAAACCTAGATAAGTAGCCCCAATTCACTTGAAAATCATGTCATAAGCTAGAATATCTTATATAAACACATAAAAACAGAACAAAAAGGACATAGAAAGAATTCTCTTTGCCTTAACAAATAAAAACTATACTTTGGAAATAGTAGGATCCCCAACATTAAGAAATCAAAGGCATCTTGAAACAATAAGCTATTATGTACAAAAAAAATCAATAAAAGCATCGAAATCAAAGGCAAGCAAAAAAAAGGACCAATCAATTCATTAGGATGTAAACAATAAGATAAAAATATTGGAAATAGCAGAAGTACCCCAAAACTAAGAAATCATTGCCATTGACTCATAATTCGATGCAATCAATGCCTGGATATAATTTTGCATTTTGAAGTGGAATCTTGTATTGCTTTGAACCGTGCTAAAGTCCCCTGAAGCTGAAATTTACTGAAGCGCTGAACTGCTACCAATAAACCACCGTCACTACCCACCTTTCCCCTAACCCTAATAAATAGTCCATGCTATTGAAGATGCTCAAATCCTGTTCGACATTTTGCTTAAATTAGTTTTTTATTCTTGTTCGAAGAAATACAACCCAGGGGCCAATCAAATAAATTACCATAGACTCAACTGCTGCCATTTTCAACAAAATTACGTCATAGTGAACTCAATCAGCAGATAAGAGGTGTCTGAACCATTCAATTAAAAAATCAACAAATCAGTAAACCCATAAAGTAGAAAATTCCCTTGTAATCATAAATCATTAATTATATTAATTAATCTCGACTAACAGCATCAAGATTTACAGATCATTCCAAAAGCCAAGAAACAACCTGAAAAAAACCATCAAAAAAAACCCACATCCAAAACCCGATTCTCGAAATAAATCAAATAATCCAACCAATACACCAAATTAAAAGGAGTAACAAAAACCCATATGGATCTGCCCATTAGCAATAGCAACATGACGCAAAGAGCTACGATCATATAAAGAGAAATCATATAAAAAGAAGGATCATCAAGTAACTCTGATTTAAGGGTAGTTAAGTCACCCAATTGAGCTGCTCTAAAAGCCCATTTTCATGGTGGTTTGGAGTGGCACAACTCATACCATCAAGAGCATGAACAACATAAAAAAACGTAATAGGAATTAGCAAGGAAGGAGGAAAAACCTGCGAAGTTGAAGTTGTAAAGTTATCAAAAAAAAAAAAAAGAGCGTAGAATGAGAGAGAAAGTAAAAAGGTATAATACCATATGAGAGAAGGAGAGGCATATGGTGAAGAGCAAAATCTGAAAGCTTTTTGCAGAAGACCTAGAGAAATCAGCTGAGGAAGAGGAGAAAGAAAGCAAAAGGTTAAATGGAGTGAAGAATATAAGAACGAGAAAGGAAAATCAGAAAACCATGAGCAAAGAAAGCACAAAAGAAGCAAAAGAGAAACTTACAAAGGGAAGCAAGATGTGGCTTATGAACACTGAATTTCATGAAAAATAGACTCAAATCACTATTGATAAGAACAGTAAGGGATATCCTTGCTTTTAAAAGAGTAAGGATTAGGAAACGTAACTAACATGATTCTAACATTACGGAAAGCACTTAACGTGAGCATGAGGTTCATGGAATAAGACTTTAAAGGAGACATACACAAACATGATTTCCGACATCAAAAATACAAGGGGACGTTTCACATGATGGAATTAAAAGTTATATTTTCCATATTATAATATATACATTCACAATTTTAATTCACAAACCAATTTCTATCTAACATGGGCATGTATTGAACAATAATCAATAGCATGGATTCGATAGTTAAAATAAAAACAATAGCATTAAGATTTCGGAACAAGAACTATAACATAATACACGTGTCCAAGTAAACTAGAAGTAGAGGAAAACTAATGTAACAACAAAATGAAACAACTACTCGATTCTAGCCTCTTCTCCTACACTTTTAAACCATGTGAAACTAATCTATGAGGTAGTACTAGTTACCTTGATAACAATGGATATTTGTCAAAACAATGAATGAGGAAAATAATACAAGAGAGAATAAGGTTGTTTCCGAGAACTTTCAAAAAAAAGTGGTTGGTTTGATACGTCTGCTTAGAACGACGACTATAACTACTCCTTTCAGCCAATTCAATAACTGATTACAGTAGGAGATATATCTTTTTGGGTAGACAAATTTTGACTACTCACTCGTGCAATTACGATGAAAAACAAAGAAGTTCTGATGCTTAGAAAAATGAGTGGCAGAAATGAACGAAAAACGTGTAAGAGAAAAGGAAGAAAGGGGAAGAGTAAGTGTTTTAGTCTGAGTTACTGATGAAGTTAAAGTCAATTGGATGGTGATTTAAGGGGTTTAAATAGGGAAATTAAGGGAGTAAGCATGGCGGCATAATGAGGCTTAAAGAGGGTGGATGAAGAGGTGCAACTCTTGGGATTTCTATGGTTACAAAACACAGAGTTGGACAGCATAATTAGAGTTTTCTAAAAGCCCCCTAATGGCCATATTTTCGGCCTTATTGGAACAAGGGTGGCGGACTTAAGTTCGTTACACGGTTAATCCGCAAATGCAACGATTAACTAGATTAGAACCTTAGTCTAACTAGAAATCACATAAATATTTACACTTATATTATAATAAATTTACACTTCCAACCATAAAAATATACATACACACTCGATTTTACAAAATTTGTTCATCCATCAAAAAATTTAATTAGACGTTTAATAACTTAAAATAAAATAAAAATCAAGGTTTAATGAAAATAAAATATGTTGGGGAAGCAAGAGCGAAAATTTTAGTTTGAAAAATACTGGGTATACCCTCATCTTAACAAGTACTCAAATCATTAAATTATCCAAAACATAATCTTCAAATTTAAATCATAATCCCAAAATAACTATAAGAATTAGTACTACTTCTTAAAACCTAATAATAAGGAGGTCCTAATCCCTATAATGACAAGCACTACTTTCTTGCTCTCATGGTCGGATCTCACAACCCTAGTCCAAACACTAATAACGCTCAACTTCAACATCCACAAAATATAACAACAATAATCCACAATCGTTGGGGTAACCAACAACTCTCACGGCCAAATATAGGATTCAAATAGCAGTTTGCAAAACAATTAGAACAAATGGTATACAAACACTCAACATGCTCCGATTATTTGGAAGTTAATTAAAAGGGGATATCACATGCTAACAGTATCAAGCTCATATTTAAACAATCCAAATAAATAAAAAACATTTAATATGATTAAACTCAATAAAACCAATCAAAATAAGAGTTCAACTACCAATTACTTCAAACACTATTGAGGGAGTTGAATGCTAGTACATTTGCAGGTCACTTCCTACGGAAATGTCAGATCGAAATCAACATAGCGGCCTACGGGTTACGTTCCCTACCGTATACGTCTAAGAATGGTCAAAATCTCGATGCGGGATAATACCCTGCTCCGTATTCCCAACCCCTCAAACGAAAATATTTTCCTAGGTTTCTCTAATACAGGGTAGCACCCTGCTTAGTGCCCATGACCCCCTCAACTATCAATTTTATGTAATTACATAATTAAATACTATCTATAAATCAAAATTATTATCGCAAACTTAAAACTGAACATGTAACACGGACAATATCATGAATATGTAGCACAAACAATATAATGAATATGTAACACAAACAATATAATATCTAACCTAGACAATAAAAAATAGAGAAGAAAAGCATGAGAGATAAAGAAAGAAACTTATAAAGAATAAAGTAGGAAGCCAAACCTCATCCTATGTTGCATACGCAGCTTCTTCCCCTCACATCTATTATACATGTAACATGTAACCACATGCATCAATAAAACTATTTGTAATCCAGCTTCCAAGAACAAGACTAGAACATCATTTTTACTCAATGGAACCTTATTTCATTGTCAAAGAGAGCCAAAATCTTAACCAAAGAATACAAACCCAATTATTACAAAGAAATTCATTCCTTGAATTGGTATCATAGTCATCTACATCTATAATATATTCATGCACATCATGCCATCGAGAATAGAATAATTAATCAAGAGCATATTTCTCCTAGACAGATAATTCATCAAGAATTGTATTTCTCCTGGCAAAGATCCCGCACAAAGAAAGTTATGATTCACCAAATAGTCACTCTTGCACCACTACCACCATCACCATCTTCACCATCTTTATCCATATTACTCTCCAAATAATCATTAAACTCATAATCATCTTTCTCCTCAACCTCCTTCACCATAGCCTTTTTTCCCTTCACTATTTGCTCTTTATGTGTACTCTTTGTCTTCTCCTTCCTGAGCTCTTTGCTCTTTTCTCTATCAGTTTCAAACTTCCTTTTAAACTCATCAAATGAAATTGGGGGCTCTTGATCACATTCAGGATCATCATATTGTTCAGCATCAACAAAACAAACTCTTGTATGTAGGAGGTGTTTTCTTTTGTACATTGATATATGACGCATCATCCCATCCCTTCCACAAATCAGGACAACTGATTTCTTCCTTTAGAGAAAGATGAGGGGTAGAAACTTGCTCACTACTTAAAGCATGTCCCTTTCAAATATTTTGCATACAATGGTTTTCAACTTCATCATAATGTAGAGCATCATAAGATTACCTAGGAACCTGCGAACAAATAATGTACCATTCATTATGTGAAAAATAAAAAAATAACTCAAATACATTTAATTTAACATATGATGCAACTAAAAAGAGTTTTTTAACAGAATATGATACAACTCAAACTTATCATCTTACTATAAATTTATTAGAGGAACAAAAAAAATCGTTATATGACAACAAAGTTCATTATCTGAAATACTCTATTTATCTGATGATAGATTTCACAATCTGAGAATTAATTTCAATATCATGATAATCAAATACATCTAAACTTTAAAAACAAAAAACTTCATTATTTGAAGATATATATTTCATTATCTGAGCATAAACCTCCATTATCAGCAAAACAAATTTCATTACCTAACTATTTAATTAATGAGGTGAAACATAAAAAGCATTATCTCCAAAGACAATCACATTGCCCAAAAAAATGATTATCAGACAACCTAGTTTCATTAATGATCCAGTAGATAGAATATGTATAACAAAAAATTTATAGTATAATACTATAAATAAATTAATTAAAACTAACTATAAAAAAAACTTGCTTCAACATCCTCAGTTAGAGTTATACTCAAATCTCGGCAAGGATCAGTGGGAGCCGGAAGTGCAGGAGGATCCGACAACAAAATAGAACAACTTAAAAGGAGGGGGCTTGAGTAATTAGTTGTAAACTTGGGATATCGATGAAGAGGAGGACTTGGCCTAGGAAGACATGGTAAAAAATCAGACAAAGTCTTAAACTCCTTTGAGGATGGAGTTCCAAAATACAAATAATAAGATTGAAGATACAATGCAACTTGTCATGTTTTCTTGATGAGCGTCAAACATGTGAAACAATTACATGTTTTCACTGCCTGATCAAGAACTTCTTTTGGACATTTTGCAGTATTATCATCATTGTTTCCCTCTAGATTATCATTTGCATCATCAGCATCTCTAAATACATTATCGTATCTCTCTTTATCTTCACTATCATTGGAATCGCTACAAATAGGACTACATGATCATTATCATCGTCATCATCATCTTCATCACCAACACCACCACCACAACCACTTTCGTCTTATACTTGTTCATCCTTTTGTTCATCCTCGTCCTCTTACATTTTGTTCTTCTTAGGAGAATGAAAATCAACAAAAACATTCTTTAGAACACGTTCAACATCCAAACGACTATTTAGAGCTTAAGAGCTTATTGGCTTGTCCTAGAACTGCTTATCCAAGAGAAGAACTGCAACTTTCGCGCCACTAAATTACTTGAAACCCTTTCGAAAAAAATGCCTAAACTTGAATAGGGATTGTTCATGGATCTCTTGCTCTAAACCCTGCTTGAGTCATCAGCCTATGCTTCATAGAGTAGGAGACCATCACAGAAAGGAAGTGATGTCAAGGTATCCTAACTAGAACCCTCTTATCCACTTCATTCTCAAACTTGATCTGACAAACTGGCCTTTACAATAGAAATCTCTAAGAAAAGTCTATTTCAACTGTAATATATTGACTTTGTACTTTAGGTCTTCAACTATCTTACATGGCAAATGCTACAAATTGACCGCTATTAGATAAATAGATTCGCCTCGAGGGTTGTGCAATAAGGCTTGTTCTCTCTTTCACACAGAGCGCTATCTCGAAATCTCATAGAATAGACATTATCAGTATTCTTTTCCTCTTCAGCAGAATCAAACCTGATGAACAATGTTAGCTCTCATATGAGAACTAACCTTTTTCAAAGGACCCTCAATTTTTCCAATGTTGGACGCTAACTTCTATTGTCCCCGAAAGCAATTGCATACACCATTAAAACACCGCAACCTCTCATCATTAACACTAAATGAGTCTTGAAAATAAGGTTGGGACAACGAGTCTTGAGAAAACTTATATTGTCCCCCGAAAGCAATTGCATCCTCTTTTATCTCTTTTGCCAATTCGATCAATAGATAGGTCTGACATAACCACCATATTCCTTTTAATGAAAGTTAAATTCTTCACATGGGGCTAGAAAAAGAAAGCAAAAGGGAGAAAAAGTATCATAACACAAAAGGGATAATCTAATCAATAAATCATTTATGTGACAAAAAATCAATGTCAAAAAATAATATCATTATCTCAAAAGAAAATCATTATCTAATAGAAAAATTATAACCAGAAGTCATAATTTTCATAGAATGAGAATAACTAAATGAGAATACATATAAGAACAAAGAATTGACTAACTGGAATATTACATTATTTATCTGAACAAACAAAATTTATATCAAAAAGCAAGAATGAATATCTAAAACAATAAAATCATTATCTGACAGAAAACAAATAATTATTTGATATGGAAAAATACTTGCAGCTAAATCAAGAGCATCAATTTGCTCATCAATTAAAAACCCTGGAGGAAGCTCAAAGGATATGGTCCTTGATGAAGAGTTCATTGCTTAACTTTTCTTCTCAATCTTTTTGAACCAAGACCAACAACTTCTGGTTTTGCTATGAAAAAAATCCAAATTGTTTTTGAACCAAGATCAACAACTTCTGGTTCACTCATATTTTCAAGAGTCAGAAATCTCTCTCCTACATAATTACTAACCACCACATCATCAGGAACTTGCCTCGAAGGTATGGCATATTGCAATTTACCAACATATTTTTTCAAAATATTATTTAAGTCTCACTTTTCCAACTATGTATAGAGTTTTTGTTTGAATAGAGGAAAATCCCCTAACCTGAAACCCTACACTAATGAATTAGGTAAAACAAACTAATGCAGGAATGCACCCCTAAAAATATTTTTATATTTCTTATATACATTTTATTTACCCTGCCCCTTCTTCTTCCGTGTCCCCTAATTCAATAAACCCTTTGATTTCTTTTCAACAAGTTCATTCTTAAAATCTAAAATTGCTTTACACAACGTTTCACACACATAACCTCACTAGTTTAGCTGGGGCGGTGAAGGTTGCTGCAATATGGCGTGTGATGGTGGCCTGGGATGTGTTTTTAGCTGAAGTTATGGCTGCACGCTATGGGATCTCTCTAGCCCGGAGACTTGGCTATGATTTGGTGGAACTCGAAGGTGACTCTATTGGGGTAGTGACGGCGGTGCAAGGAAAGCAAGAAGGGAACTCTCTCGTTTTCATGATTTTGGATGACATTAGGAAGTTAGCTAATACTTTTAATTTTTTCTCTTGTTCGCATGTTAAGAGGGCGGGTAATGTAGTAGCTCACTTATTAGCTCAGTGTGACATATCTTGTAACTCCGAAACTATTTGGTTGGACTCTTTCCCGCAAAGTATCATCACTTTGGCGGATATTGATTTAATATAATGCCCGATCTTAACCTCAAAAAAAAACTCACTTAACTCCTTGATCTTTGTCATATTCCCAAGGCTCTTCACAACATTAATATTCACACTCTTATCTTTAAAAGGAGCAAGAAATGTTGACATATAAAAAATAACGAAAAACCTCTTAAAATAGCACCTCCAATAGGAAAATTATCGAAAGTTTTTTTCCAATCATCCATATTCAAATAAGTTTTAATTCCTTTAATTACAAACTTCTCCGTCAACCATTCTTCCTTAACCAATCTATTTGCATGAAAAACAACCTTATAATTATTCAACTCCTCAACGGGATTGGCACTCGAATGAAGACCCAGAACATGGTTCATACAATGATTATTAAATTGAATATGAGTCAACCGTACAAGAGCGCTCTAGCCGCCACATTAAAATGCATAATTACTTCTTGAAGCAAATCTGACTTAATAGCATCCAACTTATTCTTTAAAAAGTATCCAAAACCTTTACCTACAACATATTTTTCTTCTATTCACCAGTCAATCTCCCAACAATCATAAATGAACTAGAAAAACTAGAATAATAATTAAGAAATATTACTCAACCCCTCTTTGAAAAATGAACTGCACCATAAACAAGAAAATCATCAAAACATGTAAAAACTAGGATATATGAAGATTATTACCACTATCTTATTATTAACCTCATTATATGACATATAAAATTAAATTTTGAAAAAAAAAATTATAGTAGAAAATTAAAAGGTTCAAAAGTTCAACTCTAACCCAACCCATTTAATAAACACATCACCTACTTAACCGATTTCACTAACTTATCTTCAATTATTTAGATTTTTTTATCTTAATTAATTAGAATTTAGCTTAATAAAAAATATATTTCACCATCTTTTTTAATGTTTTATAAGAAATATGATCATCATGATTCATCTTTAAAGATTCTTATGTTTCTCGACCAATTTTGATTTTTATCAACATTATTTTTTTGGGATTCGTATATCTCTATTATATAAGGCGAGGGGGGATGATGGTGTCCACATAAAAAAGAACTATTTTACCCTTAATGAAATCACTAAATAAATCCACTATTCCTTTATCTAATGTGAATTAACACAATGAAGCAAAATAATGCTTCATTGAACATCATAATGCTTCATTAAGTATCACAATATTTCATTAAGCATTGTCAATGATTTGTGTAGTTAGTTCAACAATTAAATAATTCTTTATACCGCCGTATGGTTAAAGTTTTGGAAAGAATTGGTTCACATTATAACTATTATTTATAACAATTAACCAACTATTGAAACTATAAATATCAAATTTCTAGCACTCATAAAAAGCGATATAAAATATGTGTCAATGCTATTAGAATTCAATATTTTATATATGTTGTTATTATTATTTGAGTAAATAAAGATTGGTTTTTTTATTAAATGCACGCATTGCGTGCAAATAAAGTTAGTACAAATATGTCAAACCAAGTTATGTTCAAGACTTCAGGTTGCAAAATTTGACATTGGGGATGTTTGGCAATTGGCTGGTAGCTGTTGGCTGGTGGCTTCATATGCTGACTCGTTTGACCGGCTTTTTTTAGTAGCTTGTTTGACCGGCTGTATAACAATTGGCTGTTAAAAAAAGTGTTTGGTAAAAAAGGCTGTGATTGCTGGCTGTTTAATACAAAGGGAAGCAAAAGCCAAAAGCGAAAGCCAAAAAGCCAACCATAAAAGGTAAAAGCAGCTTCTGGCTTTTGGCTGAAAAGCCGGCTTTTTTAGCCACTGCAAAAGTCAGTTATCAAACACTTTTTTTGGCTATTTGACCAGAAATAAAAAAAAAACAAAAACCAAAAATCAATGAAAAAGCCTGCTAAAATCCATTTGCCAAACATCCCATTAACCTAACCCATTTAATTAACTTATCAAACCGGGTCAACGCATTTAAATATTCGGGTCGTAAAACTTAACCTCAAACCCAACCCCCATCCCTCTTCTAAATCGGGTCAATTTATTACCAAGTCAATCCATCCTGTAGTGTGTGTGGGCAAAACGCAAAACATTGAAGATAATATAGAGAGAAACGCGTTCTCTTATTAATTTTGATTTGAGTGTCTCCTCGCCTTACCTGGGTCACCCTCGCCCACCCACCTTACATTTTTACCAGTTTCCGTCCCAATATTGTTCTCCTCGCACACCTATCACACCACCAACCCAACCCAACCCAACCCCCCTATTTCCAGTCTTCTCTTCCATGGAGTCTCTTGACACATCCTCGGTTTTCATAGACGACCTTCTCTTAGACTTCTCTTCTGACCTCGCCGAAGAAGACGATGACGACAATACTAATAATCGCTACCTTCTCCATCAACAACGCCTTAACCACCCGACCCCTCCTTTTTCTGTAAGTCCCCCCCCCTTCCCCTTCCCTCTTTTATCTCTCGTGTTTTCAACTCGCTTCGTGTTTTCTTAACTCGTCCGAGTCGCCGGTCGAGTCGCTGAGTTACTTGGCTTTTTGCGCGACGGTGTGAAATTACTGTTTGGTCCATGAAAACCCTATCGACTACTGCTTTTTTTTATTACAAGGGTAATTTAGGAATTCTGGAAAAAATTAAATTTGTTTAGGGGGGGAGAGGGAGAGACTAGTAGAGGCCTTTCTTTGTCACAGGACAGGCGTGCACCAATTAATGTTGAGAAACTTTACCATGCGACCGTCCCTACCACTTTTTAATATGGACGCGCACACTCAACTAGTCTTTTCTCTATGCACGTGATACCACGTGCTTTATCTCTCTTTTTCTCCATTACATTTTTCCTAATTCCACCTAATTATAGGCTCAAAAATATAAACATAAATATTCAAAATAAGTTTGGTGAGTTGAGACTTGACCTGAATTATTGATATCAGTATTGAATACAAATCCTATCCTACCTAACTTAACCTTTTATGCTTTCTTTGAAATGGGTATTTTTATGTGGTTTCCTCAATAGTGAGATTATTTCCAATTCTGGGGTTTTACTCAGAAATTCATACAGTTTTAGTGAAACTATACTAATACTATTTTCAGTATTATTTGCCCAAATACAGGTTGATTCCTTACAAAGGGGGGTTTCTTTTTTCTCTTGTGTTTTTGGGTTGTGTTTTGTAGAATTGGGAAAGTTGACAAGGAGAAAAAGAAATGGAATTCTTAATGCTGAAAAACTTAGTTTATTTGCAATCTCAGGAGTGTGTGGAGGAAGAAGACTTAGAGTGGATATCAAATAAAGATGCATTTCCAATGGTTGAATCATTTGTCGACATCATCCCTGATCATCCAAGCATTGCAACTAGTAATAGTAATTTTACTACTACTACTACTACTACTAATGATCATCAGAGTCCTATTTCGGTGCTCGAAAACAGCAGCAGCAGCAGTTTTAACAGCAACCTCAGTCATGGGAGTATTACCAACAATGGTAACATGATGATGATTAATTTGTCCTCTAATTTTAAAGTCCCTGGTAAAGCAAGGAGCAAACATGGGAGAAAGAGAAGAAGGGATATGTTGGGTCACCCGTTTCTATGCTGGTCGGTTCATGACAAGGCTACAAAGAAACAACCCTCATCATCCTTCACCTCCAAACCCAGCTCCACTATTGGAAGAAAGTGCCTCCATTGCGGGGCTGACAAGACTCCCCAATGGCGAGCTGGTCCTTTAGGTCCTAAGACCCTTTGTAATGCTTGTGGGGTTCGGTACAAGTCTGGCCGCCTTTGTGCCGAGTATAGGCCTGCTAGTAGTCCCTCGTTTTCCATTGAGCTTCACTCCAATTCGCACCGCAAGATCATGGAGATGAGGAAGCATAAGACGCCCGTTAGTGGTTCTGGGCTGAAGCCGGCTGAGATTGATTAGGGTTTCTAGTTTGCCCTTTTCTTCCTCACCGGTAATGTCATCCTTTTTTCAGGTTTTCTATAGCACAGGGTAGGAAAAAAAAAAAAAAGAGATTTAGCAAAAGAGGGATGGGGGTGGCTTAATTATGTATTGGGGATTATGTAGACTACTGATTTGATCACATCGTTGTTTTCTTTTTCATCGGAAGGAAGAATAGAGAAAAAGATGAAGTTTTTAGGGTCCAATTTTTGGATTAGTCAAGTGTGTTAATGGGTCATGTGTTCTTAGAATTAGAATGAATAGAAGTTGTTTTTAGTCTATGGGTGTCGAATCATTCTTTTTCTACTACTAAACAGCATTCTTTTTTTTAATTGCTTCTAGTATTATCTTTAGCGTAGGATGGAGAACGAAATTAGGAAAAATTGGTTGTTGAAAGGAAGTCTGTAAGCGAGCTGCCTCTGGTTTCGCCTGTTTGGTGAAAGAAGTCTGTAAGCGAGCTGCCTCTGGTACTGCCCGTCTGGTGAATGAAGTCGAGTTTGTAACGATAGCCAATGACGGAGCTGTTTGTTCAGAGGCAGACTGTAATATAGTTTAGTTTACATGGTGATGCAACTCTGCTAATGTAAGAACCTTTCTTTACTAGTTATATGCTTCATATTTCTTCCATTTTCGCGGATATTTTCATCTCCGGTGATGCTATGCAGGAGTGTGAGGCTCTAACATTATAATTTTAAGGTATGATGTTAGAATTCCAATTTTGATTCTTGATATTCTTTGTTGATACTACAATATTATGTTTGTGGAAAACTTTTGAATTATGTGGTGGGTGATTTGTAGTTAGCTGGACCAAGGAAAATTGGTTGGGTGATGTGTGTTAAACTAGCAATCATAAATTCAACTATTTAAGTGTATTTCTGTTTAAATTTGCTTTAAGACTTTGGTATACTGTAAATTAAGGGGCCGTCCTTGAATTGACCTTTCCTGTAATTGCGATGGGAACTCTAATTATTTGTGGTTTTGGGGCAATGCTTGTTTGAAAATGACCCATAAATATCAGCATTTTGTGTGGCATTTCATAGTTCTGGGCCGGTTTTCATGTGGGGTGGGATCTGGGAATGATGTTCATTCTTAACGCTAATAATTTATTTCATTTCAATTTCATTTCTAAAACCTAGTGCAATCTACACTGGAATAGTAGGTGAAAGACACAAAGGTATTAAAAAAGACGGTCTAATTTTAACTTAATCTAAACTCACATTCTACAAAAATGCATATTACAAAATGGATTATACTAGTCATTTGTTCTCTTCTTAATATTCAATTTAGGCCGTTGCATAACTTTCAAAGGAGGTGGTCTCTTCTTATAAGACTAGCTGGTTGAAAAATTCCTTTCATATTACATAGGTTGACATGAATAAATCTCACATTTTATCAATCTTTTAAATCCTTTTGTAATCTATGACTCTTTTAATTATCTGTGAATATTCTCAAGTTTCAAGGGACAACAAAGTAATTTAAACTATTATTTTTCTCGGCTTTGTGAATCCATATGATATATAGAAATTTAACATTCCACTTTGTTTTGAGAATCATCTAAACTTGCGATTAATTCTTAAAACAAAAATCCTCCAGATTTGAGTTTGAATCGGTATTTAAATTCGAAAGAAGTCAATAGCAAGTTTTTGATGGAAATCTCATAGACCATATTGAATTAAAATGATGGGCAAAATTCAATAATGCTTCACCCTTATAACTTCAATTATTGTCCGTGAACTCGTTTGCATATTCGGGGTTGCACGCGAGTTTATCTCATGGATTCTTCTGGATTCGAACCAATCAAGCTAGAAATATCATATCATAAGAGAAGAAAGAAAAGTAGCTTTCTTCATATGCCCAAAGACTCCTATGCCTTTCTTAGTCGGACCAATCCAATCGGTGATTTACAACAAGTCTTTCTTCATTTTTGAGCAAGAACCAGAATTAGAGGGATGAAATAAAAGGTGCGAAAAAAATTTGATTTGATGAAGCGAGTCTAAACAGTGAAACATCTTCCACAGCTCAAATTCCAAGTACATTTACTAGCAAGAAAATTACTTCTCCGATTTAGGTCAAGGACTTGTAGTCTCATAAACAAAATTTTAAGAATACGCACATTTAGTTCAATTATATACGTAAAAAATTCTTCTCGTCATTCTTATTTATTTTTTTTGTATTTGATCCTAATTCCATATATATATATATATATATATGTGTGTGTGTGTGTGTGTAGAGTTAGGATCCACAAAAAACGACAAACTTGCTGAAAACCGTCAAAATTTTAAAAAGGGTACATATTTATAGGGGTACATGTTAAGATAAAGGGGTATGTGTGTTTTAACATCAAAACTGTCAGTATTTAAAAAATGTCATTAATGAAATATGCGTACCCCATTATGCCTGGAATTCCCTCTACGGAAATACGGGTGAAGGGGTGTGGAAGATGGTGTGGGCAGTGAGTGGTCCCCCAAAATTGTGCCATTTTTTATGGAGGGCTTGCAAAGGGAGCTTGGGTGTCAAAGAAAGATTTGCATCACCGCCATATTATTGACGATCCGTTATGCCAGATTTGTGGTGAGGTTGAGACAATCATGCACACTCTTTTTGATTGCAATTATGCCCAAGAGATGTGGAGTCATAGCGAGTTCCTGGGACTCTTATTGGAGGCTCCAAGTGATACTTTCCGGGAGCGTTTCTTGTGGGTAGCGGCAAAATTGTCAAAAGAAGAGCTTGGGCGGTTCGCGGCATTGTGTTGGGCTTCATGGAGGTACAGAAACTTGGTGGTCTTTAACGAGCCAACACCAAATGCCTTGATCTTGGCGTCAAACTTCGTCAGGTATGTGGCTGAGTACAGTAAATATGCGGGTCGTGTGTTCGATCGCGTGCGCGGTGCTGGGAGGATAATGCATACTGCTTGGCAACCTCCGGATGGAGACGTGGTCAAGGTCAATATCGATGCTCATGTGCTAGATAACTATATTGGAGTGGGGGTCATTATTCGTGATTGGCGTGGTCAACTATGCTTGACAGGTTGCAGGAAGAAGGCGGCTTGTTGGTGTGCTGAAATGGCTGAAGTTTTCGCAGCAAAGGTGGGGATGGAAATGGCTCTGGCTCACGGTTTCAAGAAGGTGGTTGTTGAAGGTGACGCTTTAATGGTTATCAATACTCTGAAGAAGAAGCAGGTGGGGTTAGCCCCTATTCATCTTCTCTATGATGAGATCTTAGCTCTAACCTCCCAATTCGAGTAGTGTAGTTTTTCTCATGTTAAAAGAACAGGCAACACCGTTGCTCACCTCATGGCACGGTGGGAGTTGAATGTTTCCGAGAATATTGTATGGTTGAACTCCTTTCCCCAAAGTATTTTATCTTTGGCGGAAATTGATTTATGCTAATTGTTGTGCCTGTTTTAACCCTAGAAAAAAAGAGTATAATACACCTCTAGAACATAAATTGACCAGACCTACCTATTAAGAGTTCCCTAAACAACAATAGTCATGGGAATGACTCCTAGATCATGTAAGTATGATTTCTCTTACTTGAGTCTAACACATATGCTTGTGCAAGGATTAGTACGCCTTGGATTCATCAAAATGTATGCTGTGAAAGGAGACTATAAACGTAATTTACAGGTTGCTATGAATTGCACATAGTATAGGTGTAATATAAGAAATGATTGTCCTTCCACCTTATGGGACATGTGTTTATCAGTCATTGTCAATGAGTATGAGTGAAAATGCATGCCCCGCTCAAATGGATCATTCATTGACTTTTTTTTTACTAGCAAACTCGCATCTTGAGGAACATATTTGATAAAGCATAAAGATCACAAATTATCGTGCTTTACTGTAACGCCCTGTAATTTTAATAGTTTTGAATAACACATGCCAGTACCAGGATCGAACCAAAATATTACATCATGTTTATTTACAAAAGAGATTATAACGTTTACAGGACATTACTGCCGTATTCCTAAAAATAGAAATACTAGGCGAAAGTAAAGCATACTAATGCATAATAAAACTTAGGATAACAGTACTGGTAATTTATAGCATATATATTTCCTATCATTTTATAAACCTCACTCTTGGCCCTCCCCGTCTCCAGTACCTGAAAACAAAACATTTAATAAAAGTCAACCCAAAAGGGTCCAGTACATTCCCGATATCACGTAACAACGATTTATTAAACATTTTTTAAAAATAATATCGTAACATTTCAATTTATCATGTTTAATTATGACTTCCGGTTAGGCAAGAGAAATATCCCGGGCTTAAAGCCCGCCTCAGGTTTTCCCTGGTTATAATCATTATCTTCTCTTTCTTTCTTATTTTATTTCCGGGCTTTTAGCCCCTCCTGACAAATCCGTGTGTACACCTCCTCATTGACGTACGTCACTCCGAATAATATACAAGTATCTGCCATATACCTTTCATCTTATAATATCAACTTCGTATAACATTATTATTATCACGTATGGTAGAAAAATCATAACATAGTCATACCATAAGCTTTAACATTAGCCCATTATTTATAAATAGCAATGTACCTTTACCATCAAAACCGTTATAACAAATTAGTATGAAAACTCAATTTTTTTACACTAAAACATTGTCTAAGAATATTAGTATAACTAAAACATTTTAACAAAACAACACTAAGAAAGGATATTCAAGAATGTACCTTAATAATAACTACTTGGAAACACTTAGGCCTAATTTCTGGATTTGCACCTTTCTTATTCTAACACTCTTAGAGTCTTACTATTGTTTTCTTTATCCAGTGATGGTGTATGATGGATGAAAGTGTTGTTCCCTATTTATAGTTTTAGTTTGTCATTCTTCTTTTTACTTCTTCTTAGCATACGTAATTCAGCTATATAGGCCTACTTAAAATTTACTCTAACACCTGTAAAGGTCATTTGATGTATGAAATGCTATTGGTAAAAAAACTTAAAGAGTCATATATTACATCCTATTGCATGACATAAGAAATCAAAATGTATTTTACAAGCTACAAAGGAATTACATCTCAAGTATAGGGCGTGGAAAACTTAACACGTAGAAAGTAAATTTTCATTTTGATCCTATGTAAAAATCGTATTTACAATTATCTATTAAATAAGTCGCAATTGTCTAGCCCTAAGTAGAATGATTAATACGGATTCCAAAAACTATAAAACAAAGGTTATAAGATTTACCATTTTAAAGATGAGTACTTTAGTTAAAAGTGGAACTTGTTAAAAATTCTACTAGATACTTTTATGAACCCATAAGATGGTAATTGATATTTTTATTAATCCTTACCTAATATACTACACTATGGTATTTTCACTTGTAACAAAAAGATAATACATATCTATATATTTTGTCCCACATAAATGTACAAAGTCAAGAAAACACATAATATCACCTAAAGTGGCCATATAAGTACCAAAATTACATATGTAGGAATATAAGACATACATTTCATGATTCTGTAATTATTATTATTTTATTATCATTAGTTTTATTTTCAAGGTACATATATTTTTCCGGTTATTACATCCTTCCCTTCTTAAAGAAGTTTCGTCCTCGAAACTAAAAATTACCTTAGAATAAGTGTGGGTACTTGTCTCGCATCTCATGTTCAACTTCCCATGTTGCTTCTGTTTCAATGTGGTTGGACCATAATACCTTTACCAAAGGGATAACTTTATTGCGAAGAACTTTGTCTTTATGATCTAAAATTTGAACAGGTTGCTCTTCATAGGTCAAATCTTCTTCAACTGGTACAGAGGGGATATTAATAACATGGGATGGGTCTGGTATATAACGACGTAAAAGTGAAACATGAAACACATCATGAATTCGAGAAAATTCATTAGGAAGTGCCAGACTATAAGCTACATTCCCAATTCTCTCGATAATCTCAAATGGTCTAATGTACCTCGGACGAAGTTTTCTTGCTTTCCCAAATCTCACTACTCCTCTAGTAGGTGAAACCTTCAAAAATACCGACTCATCAACTGAGAATTCTATATGTCTTCTTCTAAGGTCAGCGTAACTTTTCTGGCGACACTGTGCAGTTTTCATTTTTTCCTGAATGGTTCGGACCTTGTCAGCTGTCTCTTGTATCATTTCAGGCCCAACTATTTTTGTTTCATCTATGTCACTCCAACATAAAGGGGTTCTACATTTGCGACCATATAGAGCTTCATACGAGGCCATATCAATGCTAGCATGGTAATTATAGGAAAATTCTGTTAATGGTAAATACTTATCCCAAGAACCCTTGAATTCTAACACACATACTCGCAACAAGTCTTCTAGAGTTTGTATAGTTCTTTCGGTTTGACCATCTATAGCTGGATGAAAAGTTGTGCTAATATTTAACTGTGTACCCAAAGCATTCTGTAGCTTTCGCCAAAACTTAGATACAAATCGAGAGTCTCTATCAGATATAATAGAACTGGGCACTCCATGAAGCCTAATAATTTCATCAACATATTTCTTTGCTAACCGTTCAAGATCCCAAGTATTATGAACTGCTAGGAAATGTGCGCTTTTTGTAAGCCGATCTACTATTACCCATATGGAATTCATTCCTTGAGGAGTTGTTGGCAATCCTGTAACAAATTCCATTGCTATTGATTCCCATTTTCAAGGGAAAATTTGTCTAGAATAATGCAACCTTTTGGCGATTCGCAAATAATAATGAAACCTAAAGATTATTCTGGAATAATGCAACCTTTATACCCCATTTATTTTAAACAGGACAAATGACCGGTGACCTGAATGGAGGGTAATTTTTATTAAAACTTTAAAATCAAAATAATAAAATTAAAAAAAAAAAACTTTCAAAAAAAAACTAAACTAAACCCCACCACCCCAGCCCCTACCCCCATCCCCTACCTCCACGCCAGCCCCTGCCCCCACTCCCTTGAAACACCCTTTGCCGAAAAATACCCATAACCTCCCCACCACCTACCCATCGCTGGAATTCTCCCTCTTCTTTCTTCTCTAGTCTCGCAGCCGCATCGCCGGAAATCTAGGGGGCTTAACGAAGGGGTTGGTAGGGGTGGCAGGGGGTTCGAATGGGGTGGGTTGGGGTGTGCTTGGGGATTCGAAGGGGTGGGTTGGGGTGTTCGAAGGGAGTGGGGTGGTCGGGGGTGGCTGGGATGTTCGAAAAGAGTGGAGTGGTGGTCGACGGTGACTGGCGGTGTTCGAAGGGGAGTGGGTGGTGGTCGGAGGTGGTTCGGGAGGTTCGAAGAGAGTGGAGTGGTGGGCGGGGGTTTCTGGGTGGGTTAGCAGCTGTGTTTTAAGGTGGGCGGGGATTTCTTGGTGTTTCCGGTGGGCTGGATTTCTGGGTGTTTCCGGTGGGCGGGGAATCTGGTGGGAGAAGGTGGGTGGGGGAATCTGGTTAACAGGTCAGGGGAGGGAGGGGAGGGAGGGGAGGGGATCGGAGGGGTAGTTTATTTTTGATTTATCTTTTTTTTAAAGATTTTTTAATAAATTTATTTATTAGAACCAATTATTAGCTGACACGTGTCCCACTAAACCTATTATTCAGGTCATATCCACTTTTATCTGGTTTTGTCCTGTTTAAAATAAATGGGGTATAAAGGTTGCATTATTCCAAAATAATCTTTAGGTTACATTATTATTTGCGAATCGCCAAAAGGTTGCATTATCCTAGGCAATTTTTCCCATTTCCAAGTGGGTATATCTAAAGGCTGCAAAAGTCCCGAAGGGCGCTGATGTTCTATTTTGGCAAGTCAGACATTTGGCAACAAATTCTGCAATTTCTCGTTTCATATTGCTCCACCAAAACATACTCCGCAGATCTTTATACATCTTGTTTCCTCCTGGGTGTATTGAATAATGGGTATTATGTGCTTCATTCATGATTTTTCTATTTAAATCTGTCTGATCTGGTACACACAATCTTCCTTGAAAACGAAGTGACCCATCTTCTTGTATTACAAAACCAATTTCCTTCCCAAGCACCACCCTTTCACGAATCTTCTCTAACTGTGGATCTGTATTTTGTAGTTCCTTAATTTCTTCACTCAAGGTTGGTTTGATTTCTAGAGCTGCTAAAGATCCTTCCAAACCACCTATAATCAACTCATTTTCTAACTTTTGGATTTCTCTTTGGATAACAGATTGAGTGCTAAGTAGATTAAGGGCAACATAGTTTTTCCGGCTAAGAGCATCAGCCACCACATTGGCCTTTCCAGGGTGATATTGAATATCTGATTCGTAATCCTTTATGAATTCTAACCACCTGAGTGAATATATATTTAAGACTTTTGTGATCGGTGTAAATTTTACATTTAACCCCATATAGATAATGTCTCCAAAATTTCAATGCGAATACAATTGCGGCAAGTTCAAGGTCATGGGTAGGATAATTATGTTCATGAGGTTTCAACTGACGGGATGCATAAGCTATCACTTTCCCATGTTGCATCAATACACACCCCAACCCTTGTTTGGAGGCATCACTATATATTTCTAAACCTTCTGTACCACTAGGAAGAGTAAGGATTGGAGCTGTGGTAAGATGAAATTTTAGCTCTTGGAATGCAGTTTCACACTTATCACTCCATTCAAATTTTGTAGTTTTTCTTATGAGGTTTGTGATAGGTTGAGCTATTCGGGAAAATGTTTTCACAAATCGACGATAGTATCCTGCTAATCCTAAAAAACTTCGTACTTCTGAAATATTTGTGAGTCGAGGCCAATTAGTGATTGCTTCAATTTTTTGAGAATCAACACTTGCACTCCATCTCTAGACACCACATGCCCTAGGAATGATATTTTCTCTAACCAAAATTCACATTTTTTAAATTTTGCATGCAACTGGTTCTTTCTCAGGGTCTCTAAGACTATACTCAAGTGTTCCTCATGATCCTTCTTATTTTTGGAATATACTAGAATATCATCGATAAAAACAATAACAAAATGATCTAAATAAGGTTTAAAAGCTCGATTCATGAGATCCATAAAAACACCTGGGGCATTAGTAAGACCAAAAGACATAACTAAAATTCATAAAGTTTGTATCTGGTCCTAAAAGCAGTTTTTGGAACATCTGAAGGTTTGATTCTTAACTGATGGTATCCAGATCGTAGGTCTATCTTCGAGAACACTGATGCACCCTGCAATTGATCAAAAAGGTCATCTATACGAGGTAAAGGATATTTATTCTTGATGGTTATCTTGTTAAGCTCCCTATAATCTACGCATAACATTAAAGTTCCATCTTTTTTCTTTACAAATAGAACAGGTGCTCCCCATGGTGACGCACTTGGTCTAATATAACCCTTTTCCAATAATTCCTCCAGTTGTATCTTTAGTTCCTTTAATTCTGCAGGTGCCATTCTATGTGGTGCTTTTGAGATAGGTACAACTCCAGGTACTAACTCAATAGTGAAATCAATTTCCCTTTGTGGGGGCATATCTACAACTTCCTCAGGAAAGACATCTGGGAAACTTTTAACAACGGGAATGTCAGAGATTTTAGGTTCAGATCTTTCAGTACTAAGAACATCACAAAGGTACCCGTCACAACCTTGTTTTAACATCTTTTGCGCTTGAAGAAAAGAAATGATTCTAAATTCATATTTTCTTTCATTATTTTGAAAAATCACTTCATTCCCTTCAGAATTTACTAAGGTTACGATTTGTTTTTGACAGTCTAATATGATACGATGTTTATTCATCCAATCCATCCCTAAAATAACATCGAATCCCTTAAGGTCAAATTGAATTAGATCAGCATCAAACATGCTTCCCCCTATGTTCAAAGGACAATTTTTATATATAGTTTGACAGGGAACTATATTTCCAGTAGGGAGGCTAATGCAAAATTCTAAGTTTGTCTTACTAGGGACCAGATGCAAATCTCTAGACATGGAAGAGGATATAAATGAATGTGATGCTCCGGTATCAAATAAGACATGTATTGGGAAAGAGTTTAGAGAAATGTTACCCGTAACCACATCACTTGAACTTCCAATCTCTTGTGGATTCATCAAAAACACACGACTATGGGTTGGATTTTGACGTTGGATAGGTCCACCCTGGGGCTTAAGAACAGGTTTTGAGGTATAAGGATTGGCTGTAGCTATATCTCTACCTCTTTCCAAAGGACAATTCCTCTTCAAATGATTTGGACTTCCACAAGAGTAGCAGCGGTTATTGACAAACCTACATTTTTCTGTTGAGTGGTTGGTATAACCACATTTTGCACAAGGGGGTCCCTGATAGCGGCCTGGAGGTGTAAAGGGTTTGACATTACCAATATTTGGCTTTTTCTGAAAGTTCCTATCCATTGCATGAGTTCCTTCCCACTTTCTTTTATGAAATGTATCTTCAGCCTCTCTCTCTTTGATTATTCTTTCAGCATTTGCTGCCTTATCATACATCTCTTGATGATAACTATGGCAACTATGGGTCGAAAGTTGGTCACGAAGTTCCCAAGTGAGACCTCTTTCAATCTTATTCATTCTTAACTCCTCACTGGAAACAAGATGTGGTGAAAATCGAGATAATTCCATAAATTTTGCAGCATACTCCATAACAGACAAATTACCTTGCTCTAACTGATTAAACTCTTCTTCTTTCTGTCTTTTCAAAGCTGATGGATAAAATTTCGCCCTCATAAGATCTTTCAATTGGGTCCATCCAAAGTCCTTCTCCTTCCTCCTTTCTTTCACAGTTTCCCACCAAAGATCTGCCTGCCCGGCTAGATAATAAACAGCAAATCCTACCTTCCACTTTTCAGGACAGTATATAGCATCGAAAAGTTTATCAATACTTTTTATCCAATCCGCAAATTCTACAGGGTCAGACTTTCCATCATAGGTCTTGGGGTTGTAATTAGCCATTCTTCTAAAATATCTTACACTTTCTTCTTCCTCGTTATTTTTGTTGTTGTTTTTGAGCATTTCAAATAGAAGTGTCGTGACTTCCCTAACATTTCCTTATCTATTATCATTGTTTGAGTTTCCATTATCAGGATTTTGAACTGGCTGGTTTTCTTGAGTAGATTAGGTATTTGGGGATTGCATTATCCTAAATAACGCATAAAAGATTAGGGTTAAAATCTCATTATAGTTAAGCAGAATAGAATTATATATATATAGGGGGCGGATCCATTCAAAACAGCCCTTAGACTGAAAACTGAAAACAGCAGCTCTGAGCCGTCCACCATTCCACCACCATTATCTAACGTCCGCGATTTACCCGCTTCATTAGCTCAGTCACTCTGCTTCAATTCAACAATTTTAAACAATATGTATCCTCTTAAACCTCTCCTTCGTTCGCTCATTAGGGTGTTCCTTTCCTTCTCCCTCCTCAAATCTCTCTTCTGAATCAGTGGAGCAGCTTAAGTTCTCTTCGCGATGAATAAAATTTCCCCCCCCGTCATCAGAATGCAATCGAGATTTGCAATTTTTCAGGTAAGCAATCAAAATTAGCAATCGAACTTGATGAATTATAGAAATTGAAACTCAACATACTTCATCAATTTTAATTTAGATTTCGAAAATGTAGTGGAATGCAATTTTCGTTTTCTTTCGCTTATCCCTTCAATTGTTGTTGCAAGTGATTTCGAATTTCTATTGATTTTTTTAACTATTGTTATACTTTTTCTTTCAGTTAGTTTGATTTATTTCTTCTCCCTATATATTTCAAATGATTTTGGAATATTGTTGGAATTTGTTAGGTAGTTGATTTCCTCCACTGACCATTGGAATTTTCACTACATTTAGCTAGGTTAGGGTGTTGTTAGGTTCCACATATGTTTTTAACATAAGATTAACTAGGTTAAAAAGTTGAATCATTGTAGAATTTGGAAATGTGACGAGGCTAATTTACTTTTTCAGAGAATACTTAGATTGCATTGACTATAATTTTTAAACTCTTAATAGAAACTTATGTTTAACTTGTCTCATATATGCTTAAAAGTACCCCTTTTAAACTTATAAGTAGTATTTTCTATTTGACAATTTAGACTGTGCAAGTATCTTTGCAAGTATCACTGATGGTGCAGCTGCCACCCTGCAATCGCCGAAAGTGAGATGGCAGATTACACCTCCTAGCTGGAGCAAATCTGATGATCCCTGTGCTGCTCCATGGGAAGGCGTAACGTGTTAAAAATCGAGGATCACTGCTTTGTACGCATGTTTTCTTCTACCTAAAAGCCAATTACGCGATTCATAAAAGCATCATTTTTTTGTTTTCTATTGAGGATGGCTAATTTTTCCAGGAGTTTATCTACCATAGGGGATCAAAGGTAATCTTAGAGGCGACATTAGAGGGTTGACAGAGTTGAGAACCTTGTGAGTATCTATTGTTTTAAGATTTGGGAGTTGAGACTCATCTTTAAAATGTATGTTGCGTATATATACGTATACATGGTTCTGATTGTAATCGTAAATTTTTAAGGCCTTATTGCTGTGGGAAACATGAGGCTAATTACTAAAGATTTTGGTTCAATCTCTAGCCTTATCAAACTTTTAGAAATTACCGTTAAGACTTAAAGAGCACATTGGTATGATATTTACAAGCTGTTAGAAATTAAGGAAAATAAGATACCATTTTCATCACATATTGTTTAGTATGAAGGGGGGCAATGGTTTTCATCTGCAGATAACTATTTCCACCTAATTATGAACCTTCTCAACCCTATGTATTACATTACATTATCCTCTTCAATCCCCATTCATGACTCAATGTCTCATGAGTGGTGTCTCCTTGCAGCCTTACTACTACGGTGAAGCCAAACAACTATAATAATAAAGGTAACAATTGTTGTAACTAATCCACTCCGTGGCTAGAGCCAAACATATACTAAGACTGAGTAAGATATTTGACGATTTTTTTTTTATGTCGTATCAACATCAAACCTCTGTAGGAGAACCATTTTACACATCAACTTCAGTTAAGTTGGAGCAGATTCTGAATAAGATTTCTTATGTTTCCTTTGAGAGTACTTTGGATTGCTATTACTAGCTGAATGAGTGAGTGTTTAGTGCTGCTGATTTGTAGTCTATAGTTTGGTTCTGGTAACTTCACTTACAGTTATTTGCGAACATTGTTTTAGCATACAATTTACCTAGTTGTTCTCGTTTTTTATTCTATATAACTATTGCAAACCTATTAGCTCAATTGGTAGAGCATTTGTGTAATTACACAAAGGGTGTAGGTTCGAATCCTACATAGGTTGAGTGATAATCGTAACTTTTTTGTTCACCCTTTATAACTTTTAAGTTAATGTAACCCATTAATTCTTAAATATATCTTTTTTTTATAATGTAACCCATTTGTTTCTAATTCAAAAGTTTCATTTACTATTTATAAAACCTATTAGCTCAATTGAAAGAGCCTTGTGCACAAATGTTGTAGTTTCATTCCTGCATAGGTTGAATGATGATAATAATATTTTTTTTAAAAAAAAGACACTTTAATATCTATAAACATCTTGAGGGTAGCCCTTTCAACTCTAATGTACCCTTTTTATTCTTTTAACTCTAAATGTACCTTATATATAGTTAATTGTAGGCCATTTGATTCTAAATGAGTTATTTTTGATGTGTAATTATTCTTCTTTGAGCACCTTAAAAATAAGATGAAAAAAATCATAGATTCCAAAATGTATCATGTTTACTATCAAATGTAGCACATTTGCTCTTGTTTATGTCTGTTTGAAACACTTAGCTGTTGTAGAAAAGGTATTCCCTGTGTTGTATATCTCATAAGCTAGCAATAAAATTGGCCTTTACATCAGCTTTTATGAGTTACATAAGCTTTTGTGAAGATGGATGTTGTTGCTCACGTTGGGGCTGCTGGTGTGGGGTTAGGTGTCGTGTTATCTTTTGGGATGATGTAGGGAAGCTCTGTGCTGTTGTGGTGTGGTGTGGCGTGGGAAGCGATGTTGGGAACCAGCCATGGCTGAGGCGACTGCTGTGTTGTTGGGTCCAAAGGTCAGGAACTGAAGGAGAGGAAAGGAAACAAAACCTAGCACAACATCATAAGGTTTCCTTCATGGATAATGGAGCAATTTTCATTGATAACAAATGGTTGATCAGTCATTAGGACAAATCCGTATTATAACTAACCTGTAAAATGTTTCATACACCAACGAAACGGAAATTATGCAGCAACAAGAAGTACGCAGCAACAGGTCGGTAGCAACACCATCAAGTCGAGAGCAACAGCAAGTCGACAGAAATTTTATGTAGTTTTATGTCAGCAACTTCAATGATAACATGGCTTCTGCTATAGAACCTATTAAGCAGTAATCTATCTTCAGCTTAAATCAATATCATCATTATTCAACTTTTTCACTTAATAAAAAATAGGCTACATTTTTGGTAAAAGGGGTACATTATACAATAAAAAGGAAACATTAAAACTAAACCAGTATTATCATTAATTAACCTATGTAAGGTTCGAACCTACATCCTTTGTGCTATTGCACAATGCTCTACCAATTGAGCTAATAGGTTTACATGAATATTAGAAACACCACAAAGTCCTTCTAAGTGTTTACACGAACCACAACTACTCTTGTTTGGTCTTCTACATCCTTGGCAAATGTTTTCTCATGTAGCTCATTGTATAATCAGTTTGCCAAAGCGAATAAATAAATTTCCCAACTTCTCTGCAGACAAAAAGAGGTTGACAGTATTTAAACATATCAAACTAATGAGTTGGTAAGGTATAAAGGGTTATATTTTGTTACAAAGGCCTACATTAACTAATAAAGATTTCACGTCAAAAAAAAACTAATAAAGGGTTGAGTAGGCATTGAACTGTGAATTATAGTACAGGTTTGATAACTATCTTGAGGGTTTGAATAAGAGATATTACCAAGAGGAGGGAGAGGAATTGAGTCCAGGGTTGAATGAGCATGAAATTTGTTGAATCATACAAATAGAGCATGAAGACCCTAAGGATGTTGGTGTTTGGTGTTGAAAGATGAATTTAGATGCAGGGGCTATAGGTGCTTATGGGGTTGGATCAACTTTATTTTACTGCACTCTGCAGCAATAGGTGTAAAACATAAGGCGGTACCATCTTTGTTGTGGATCACAATCCAGATATACTCTTGTTTGGTCTTCAACATGCTTGGCAAGCAGGTTATATGGTTGTATGATCAGCTTGGCAAAGTTCGTTTCCAACTTCTCTACGTAAAAAAAGCTTCACAAAAGTCAAACTAATCAAACTGAAGAGTTCGTAATGTATAAAAGATTATCTTTTGTTAAAAAGGCCTACATTAATTAATAAAAGATTTACAATTAATTAAAAGCAGGCCGGGAGGGTAAATTTTAAAGGTCTAAACCAATATTGTCATGATTTAACCTATGTAGGATTTGAACCTACAACTTTTGTGCTATTGCATAATGCTCTACCAATTGAGCTAATAGGCTTATATGCATAAAATTCATAAAATATAAGCCTTGGTACATTGTGTAATCTCCAAAAAAAACTAGGGTCACCAGCTTGCCATAACATTCACCCCAACACAGCACCACCATAGATATTAGGTTTGCCAATATATTCAGGCTCATTTCAATGCTATAAAATAATACTTGCCTTACTCAATTCATTTGTGTAGTAAATCTTTTACCCTAGAAAACAAAACACATCCAATAAAATTGTATCACGTTCTGCCAACTTTCATAAAACCAACCAGGGGAAAGAAACGCATGATGCAATAGCATATTAATCACTCATCCTATGTCCCTTAAATCTAATCAATTCAAGGATTTAAGCATTAAGCAATAGAAATAGTATTCATGAAAGAACACAACAAGGCCTAGTGATTCATATCTCAAAAAAGAGCTCCCTCTAAATTCAAACTTAATGTATCCTTTAATGTGTTACGCCCATGTGAAATATACGAAATGTATCCCTATCATGGTTAATTGTATTCCTTTCATAATTCTCCCAATAGTGTAGCAAGAAAAATGGAGGTGAAACAAACACTATAACATAATGATTGTCGTGCTTAGACTTATAGCAATAAAACATGATCATGTCTAATGCTCTCTAATCAAGGTAAAATCACCTTCTAAATACATACCTGGAAACATTTATTTTCATAACTAAACGTCATAGTTTACATTTGAAATTAGGCATTCAAAATCGAACAAGTGTTGGTTGACGTAGATAGTTGACGCAAATTAGAAATAAGAATTACTTGACTCAATCAAACACAACTAAGAGCAAAATCAGATTCACAATAAAGAAAAGTCAGCAAGATAAAGAATGAAGCAAATTTAACAACCGAAAACAAAAAGGTCAACGTTTCAAAAACCATTAAGGAGCAACCTCACTGTTTTTTTACAGTATTCCTTGAGTGAAAATTGGACTACTTTCATAACTAAGAATCAGAGTTAACTTATAGCAAAACATTACCAGTACCTCAATTCGAAACTGAATGAAAATTCCATTTAGACATCAATCTAGTGTTAAGGCTGCTTCAAAAGCTTCAAAGTTGATTCATGCAGGAAAAAACGAGAAAATCGAAGATAAACCTAAATCTTAAGCGAAAATAAATTAGAGACAAAAGAAATCGAAATCATACAATAATTTATGATTGAAACTGATGGTAATCGTGCTTATTATTGAAGCTTCATTACCTTCCACATCAGAGGAGAAAGGGCACGACCGAAGAAAGAGTAGAGGAAATTTGGGCAAAAGGAGAGAGAGAGCTTCAATCTGTGAAATATTGCTAGAGGGCTGCGTGGTTTAGTTTAACCCTCATACGCCAATCCTGTCCGTCCGATTACTCTACAGATGATCTAACGGTTGTAATTGCTTGTTTTCAGTTTTCAGATTAAGAGGTAGTTTTCACCGGATCCATCTCGTATGTATAGATATATATGTACTAGTCTTATATGCACGCGATGCGTGCGGCGAATCGGTTTCAACATTAACGTATTTGATGATATAAGTAGGCTTATTTCCGTTTGAAAAAAATAAGCAATATCATATTATTTAAAACATTTAAAAAATAAAAATCTTAATACAAATGACTTAAGTTTTGAATCTGATGAACATATGAAATAATAATAATAATCTACGACATTGTTTATGAAAATCTTTAATCAGTTTGGATTCTCTTGTATAACCACATGCACTCTTCTGCTCAATCAACTTTTAACAAATAATTAACGGAGTAAGAATGCGTTGGATTGAAGTTTCCAATAGGGGCGCAACACAAACACGAAAGGTTGACTTTCCAATGTTGTTAATTTATTTTCCAAGTTCATATGGCCTTGAGGCTGCAATAAAAATTAAGGCATAATATATATTATTAGTATGGATATTATTTGCATGAAACGATAAAATGAAACACTTATTATTAAGTAAAACCTTTTGTAGCAATGTTTTGACGTCAGCAGCCTACTGTTTTAATAAGAATTGTGCTTGGTCATTCATTGAAGTGACTTTTAAAGAGCCACTTTTGTCTACTAAAATGTGGAGATGAAGGTTTAACCTGGAAAAAAAAGAATAACTCTTAAGTTACTCAAGTGTATATTGTTAATATGCATAAAATAATAACATTGTAGTATATGGAAACACAAAGACTTTAGAGACATTATTCACAAAATTAAAACTTTCGGTTGGCTTATGATGACTTGTTTATTAATCATGGAAACTAACTAAAAAAATCAGATTTTAAAATTAAATCTTATATTTGAGAATTGTTTAAAGTTATTGAATTTTGATGGGGATTAACTGAATTTAATGCGTTGAAAACTTGGAAGAATATAGTGGATTGTTTTTGTTATCTTGGCAAAGATAATGTCAAATATTTGTTCGATTCTGTTAGCAATATTAGGATTTTTGGTGAGCCCATTTCCAAAATAAATTACTACGGTTTGTTTTAAAACCCACATCTCATGCAAGGCAGTGAAGATTTTCTTATTGCTTCATACTACTGAGGTGTAATTTCTGATTTAAGAGAATTTGATTATTAATTGCTTTTGATTTTCCCATATTATGATACTCTAAATATTACGTTCTTCTAGTTCCAAGATTTGTTATGAAAAAACAAAGACTTTAGAGAAACTATTTACATTAAATCTTTTGGCTGGCTTATGATTACTTGTTTATTAATCATGGAAATTATTTTTGCTAAACTACTACTCAATAAAATTACAGGGACTTTAGGTATTTAGTAAACACATGAAATAAAGTAATTAGGTAAGAGTTTAACCAAAATAAGGTTCAATTTACCTGAACCGTGTCTGCTCGTTAGTGTCATTTTTGCTCCAGTCGATTTATCGATATGATGTTGGATAATTAAATTATGAAAGTACTATCTCTGTTATGATCATAAATAAAACAGAAACTCAATTCTATCTCTGTTAAGGACAATAATGTGCTTAAATTTGTATAATTCCTGATGTTGATATGAGTTACTAATGAAATATGTTGCTGCACTATATTACAGGCAATGGAAGGAAGTTGTTAAGATATTTTTTGACTGATGAGGAAGAAGACGTGAAGAAGGAAGCAAAAGAAAGTTGTGAAGAAATTTTTTGACGTGAAGAAGGAAGCAGAAGAGCAATTAGTAAAGGAATTTGTTATGTGAATAAAAGTTCCTTGATTGTAGGAGTGGTAAAAGTAGGGGAGGTTTAATTTTTGCTTTTCCTGTTTCTACGTGGTAATACTGGTTATTCAATTTTTTATTATTTTTTATTTTTTTGTGTTGGCATTTTCCTGTTTTTACGTGTTGGTTACTTGTTTTTCATTTTTTTTAACGTGGTTAGTTATTTGTTTGTAGCACTGTATTTAATTTCTTTTTTCTTTTGCTTTTGTAACAAATAGTAGTAATTTTATAATTATTAATTATTTGGGATAGAACAATCAGTTTTCAACATAGAGTAAAATTAGGAGAAGATTGGATTTTCTTTCTTTTTGTTACATATAATAACGTGAATAATATGTAATAAAAAATATTCTCAAAGTCATTTGTACCAATGATTAAAATAGTGTGCATTATCAAACGTGAGATTCATACGATAAAATAGAAAAAAACGAATAAAGTATTAAATTAGAAATGATATGCACATAACATGGCAAGGAAATAAGAAAGTTCCCCTTAATCTAAAGAAATGTCTACATAAAATGGGGATATGAAGCCTTAAAAACATATATATAAGGACAGACAATATTGAAAGAAATTTTATGCAATGCTACTATGCATTGTTGTATTGTATAGTATCATAAAGATGTAGGGATTGAAGCTATAAACTTTTACATCAAAGATCGTAACTTTTACTGTACTTTAAAAATCAAAGTTATGCAAATTGGTAATACTATAATTGCAAGTATAAGGTAATCAGTGGTCACTTAAAGCTACAAACTACCACTTCAAGCTAATATATTAAGCGCAAATTCATAGATTAAAGTTACAAACTTTAATTAGAGAAGAATATTAACAAAAATAGAAAACAAATAAAGAGTAACGCTAGAAGATTAATTACATACCTGTGAGCAAGAGCATTGAAGAAGACCATTACGTTTACCAAGTTGAAGAAGACCAAAACTATCATAAATAATCCAACTGGTTGGGGGACACCACACCCCTGACTTCCACTTTATCCTAAACATGAGGGAAGTGGGAAGTGGGAACTGGGAAGTGGGAAGAATAAGAAGAAAGAGAAAGAAATGATAATATGATTATATGAATCGGTAGTTATGAATTTAGGATGCTTTTTTTTTTTTTTTGTAATTTAATTTTTGTAGTCAGTTTTATAGTAGTGGTTAGATTTTTTTTCTTTTTTTTCTTTTTTTTTTCTTTTTCTATTTTTGGTGTCCCCTAGGTGTTCCTTTATATAATATATATATATATATATATATAAGACTTGATATATCTTATACAAACCAAAACATCTAAAACATTAGGTAAGTTAAAACATCAGATAGACTAACAGTAAGCATGCGTCATACTCCCTATATTCTACATAGTGTCAACATATATACAACAAAAGGGTTAACACTTGACAAAAGAGCCATCTCTAACTCCAAAACATTCTACTTGTTGTAACTAGCACTTGGTCCCTCTTTCGGCTCCTCGTTCAAATTTATTTTGGTTGACGAAATAGATTCATCATCTGACAGGAAGACCATGTGATCTCTATCATAAGCTAGAAGTTCTCCAGCAAGCTCGGTAAAACTCGGGGTCCATCTTGGTCGACCTAATCCATACCGTACAATATTTCTCCCAGTTGGGTGCCCCGTTGACCATTAGATCAGAATATTTAGTTTTGAAAGTTATCCACGGAAAGCTCGTGGGGAGTGTTTGGATCAAAACATAAGCTAGATACGGTGTGGTCATTCCGAATTCCGGGTGCTGTGCGTTAAATTCGTCGAAAAACCTTTCTAGACGGTGGATATGTTCCATAACACTATAACTAGAATCCATTGCTAACATGTGGGGACTTATGTTTCCTGCCATTCTAAAATAAATAAACACATGGTAAATATAACATCATCACCTGCATTTATAAAAATAAAAATAAGCAATAAACAATAAATATCCCAATATCCCTTTCTCTCATGTGGGTTTCTAACAATTATTTTATTATTATTGTATATATTTTAATATATTTGTTAAAGTGGCTCTGATACCAAACTGTAACGCCCTATAATTTTAATAGTTTTGAATAACACATGCCAGTACCAGGATCGAACCAAAATATTACATTATGTTTATTTAAGAAAGAGATTATAACGTTTACAAGACATTACTGCCGTATTCCTAAAAATAGAAATACTAGGCGAAAGTAAAGCATATTAATGCATAATAAAACTTAGGATAACAGTACTGGTAATTTATACCATATATATTTCCTATCATTTTATAAACTTCACTCTTGGCCCTCCCCGTCTCCTGTACCTGAAAACAAAACATTTAATAAAAGTCAACCCAAAAGGGTCCAGTACATTCACAATATCACGTAACAACGATTTATTAAACATTTTTTAAAAATAATATTGTAACATTTCAATTTATCAGGTTTAATTATGACTTCCGGTTAGGCAATAGAAATATCCCGGGCTTAAAGCCCACCTCAGGTTTTCCTGGTTATAATCATTATCTTCTCTTTCTTTCTTATTTTATTTCCGAGCTTTTAGCCCCTCCTGACAAATCCGTGTGCACACCTCCTCATTGACGTACGTCACTCCAAATAATATACAAGTATCCTTTCTCTGCCATATACCTTTCATCTTATAATATCAACTTCGTATAACATTATTATTATCACGTATGGTAGAAAAATCATACGATAAGCTTTAACATTAGCCCATTATTTACAAATAGCAATGTACCTTTACCATTAAAACCGTTATAACAAGTTAGTATGAAAACTCATTTTTTTAACACTAAAACATTGTGTAAGAATATTAGTAAACTAAAACATTTTAACAAAACAACACTAAGAAGGGATATTCAAGAATGTACCTTAATAATTTAGGCCTAATTTCTGGATTTGCACCTTTCTTACTCTAACACTTTTACAATCTTACTATTGTTTTCTTTATCCAGTGATGGTGTATGATGGATGGAAGTGTTGTTCCCTATTTATAGTTTTAGTTTGTCATTCTTCTTTTTACTTCTTCTTAGCATACGTAATTCAGCTATATAGGCCTACTTACATTTTACTCTAACACCTGTAAAGGTCATTTGATGTATGAAATGCTATTGGTAAAAAAACTTAAGAGTCATATATTACATCCTATTGCATGTTATAAGAAATCAAAATGTATTTTACAAGCTACAATGGAATTACATCTCAAGTATAGGGCGTGGAAAACTTAACACGTAGAAAGTAAATTTTCATTTTGATCCTATGTAAAAATCGTATTTACAATTATCTATTAAATAAGTAGTAATTGTCTAGCCCTAAGTAGAATGATTAATAAGGATTCCAAAAACTATAAAACAAAGGTTGTAAGATTTACCATTTTAAAGATATGAATACTTTAGTTAAAAGTGGAACTTGTTAAAAATTCTACTAGATACTTTTATGAACCCATAAGATGGTAATTGATATTTTTATCAATCCTTACCTTATATACTACACGATGGTATTTTCACTTGTAACAAAATGATAATACATATCTATATATTTTGTCCCACATAAATGTACAAAGCCATAATATCACCTAAAGTGGCCATATAAGTACCAAAATTACATATATAGGAATATAAGACATACATTTCATGATTCTGTAATTTTTTTTTTTCTTATTAGTTTTATTTTCAAGGTATATATATTTTCCCGGTTATTAATAAGGCACTAAGAGATAAAGGAGTTATGTTGCACACTTATTCGAAAGGACAAGTAGGAGATTGAAGGAGATGCCCTTTGAACAAGTTTGCAATTACTTAAATGTTAAGTTTAATAATAAAGTAATGAATATTAAAGAGACTATAACTTGTAATTTGGGGAATCAAAAGTCTAGCTTGCGGCTAGTAAATGACAGTCAGACCACATTAGTCGAGTTCCTATAAAAGAGAATCGGTGAACTAATCCTGGAGTTGTATGCGGGAACGCCCTCCGATGTTGAAGTCAGATTGGAGCTGATTCAGGTAATACCAATAGTAGTACTTACTCTGAGTATTGGGATGCGTGTAAAATTGTACCTGACTGATTAGGTATAAGTATGATGCTATCTTGAGTAGATGATGATGTCGAAGGTCGTTGCCTACCGGACCACATGAGTGTCCATTTCCCCCTTTTGGGGGCCCAAGGGTAAAATAGTTGAAAAATGGCTCTTTTTCCTATTACATTGATTTAATAAAAAAAAAGGTTGACAAAAATCTCACATTTTATTAATCTTTTCAATCCTTTTGTAATTTATTCACTCTTATAATTATTTTTAAATATTCTCAAGATTTAAGGGACACTGTAACAGCCCGGCCTCCCGAGCTTCTAGCTTAACACGCTTAGCAATCTCATACCTCAATGAACATGGAATCAATAATGATCAATAATACTTTAGATGGAACTTGCAGCGGAAACAACCTTAAATACACGATCCTGGACCTGTGGGTTATGGGCCCACAAAACAATATCCTTTATTCTGAATCTCAAGTTACACGATGCCTCTAACTCAAGTTCCCAGAACAATGCAATAAATCAATGATATCTTATACGAACTATCTTAACTTAAGCCTCAAACTACAACTTGAACTTTATTCTACAACTCAGTAAATGGAAGTTTTCAACATCCCGATCTCTCCAAACCATTTTGAGCTTTCCATAATGTACCTGAAAATAACAGAAGAAACAGAAAACAAGGAAAACATCCAAAATGAGTGGGAAACTCGTAACTCTTACTTCAGCCCGTTAAAAACATTTTCATTTCAAATCGTTTTATCACTTTGAAAATGATAATCATTTTTGTAAATGTATACGACTGGCATAGCTAAATCCCCTTACAAAAATCGCTGGCAAGTACAGGCTTTGGACACAATTTATTTTAGTTTACACTTCACTTATCACTTACACAATACGACCACACCAGTCCACACTATAACCATTTCAATTTATTATTTAGCTCCTCCACCTGTACCTTGCCCACTTTTCATTTCAGTTCACAAACTAGCCAACCAAAACAAATAATATTCAAAATCAACCAAAACACAGTTTCAATAACAACAGCACATTCATATCTATGGCCATAGTACGAACTACTTTACCATAATAGAAGTACAAAACACATGGGCATGAAATAGGTTTTGCTGAACATAAAAGTTACCTTAACCGCTTAATCCTTTCTTAGATCGATATATGATGCTTCGAGAACTCCGTAGTTCTATTGGATCTCTTGAAACCCATAACCAATGTCCCAAAACATTCACCTCATAACAAAACAACAATAGATATTAATAACAATTGACTACTCTTGACTAGTTTCATACCTCGGTAAAATCAAACTTAATATGATTCCTATTACCTCATAGTACCGAATTAAACATGTCTCACCACTGTAACCTTCCTACAGCTTCCCCTGAGTAAGTAAGGTGCTAAGGATTAGTTTAAACAATCTTTAGAACATGAATAGGTAAGCTAAACACAAGAGGATGCAAAGCTGTACTTACAACATCCTGTTTGATGTTTCTATGGAGTTTTCTATACCTTCCCAAGGCTTTAAGGCTTGAACAACTAAATATGGATGTCTACAAGAGATCTATGTAAGAAAAAGTAGGTATTTTAGAAGAAAAGTTGGGTGAAAAGAACCGAAAACCCAAAACTGCTATTTATAGCAGGTAAATGGCGGTACCTATAGGAGAGGGAAACCTCTTCTGGGTAAGGTCGGTTTCATGGAGTTTCTGGGTGATTCTTGCTTGAGGTGTTAGCTTGATGTGTTGGCTTTCATGCATGAGAAGATCCATGGGAGATCGACACCCAAGTAGCTGCTAAGATGCTTTCATTGAGGATAGGTCTGAACTGAAATTTAGCTGGCCAGATCTTACTAAGTAAGGAACTTACCCTATTTAGCCACGTAATTCTTGGGAATAAATGACCATTCTAACCTTAAGACATCTCAAGCATATCATATATCAAGTTTGGTTAGGTTCTAAGCTCGGATTCAACCCCGAAAGACTCTTTAATTGGAAGTTCGTTGCTACCCGATAAAACGATCTCTATACGATTTTCACAATCTTAATGAATAAGGTTCTTAAACACCTTCTAACTTATTTATTGGTTTCCAAAACCTTCCTACCCAATAAGAATGGTAGATCTTACCCACTTTTATCCTCATATGGTGTTGGAGAGTATTCTAATCTGCTTAAAGGGCTAAAACCAATTGAAACCTTAACACATCTAACAATCCAAATAACTCTCTTCACCTGAAATACTTTAGAATCCTATTTAAATAACTTAATATAATTAGCTTTAAACTATGCTTAAGATTCAGACTATTACAGACACAAAGTAATTCAAACTAGCTTTATTCTCGGCTTTGTGAATCTATATGATATGTAGAAATTTAACATTCCAGTTTGTTTTGAGAGTCATCCAAAATTGGGATTAATTCTTTAAAAAAAATAATTGTCAACGACAAGTTTTCGATGGAAATCTCATAAACCATATTGAATAAAAACAATGCTCATCTTTCCAAAGCAGGAACGGTGGTCCTGATTCACACTAATTTAGAGGTCATTCCAACATTTACAATGGCCACTTCGAAAGTACCACCAAACTTTATTAAGAAACTAGACGCAATCAATAGAACCTTCTTCCGGATAAACAATCCTGAATCGTGTGGAGTGCCTCTTATCGCTTGGGACTAGAGCTGTCAAAAGCTGACCTGCTCCAGGAATTTGAACCGAAACCGACCTGATCCGACCCGAGAAATGATATACCCGAATCCGACCCGCACCCGACCCGAACTCAACCCGTAACCGAATCGACCCGACAATTGTTGATTTGAACCCGACCTACACCCGACCCAAACTCAACCCGTATCAGAATTTACCTGACTTAACTCGGCTTCAACCCGACCCGATCATGACCCGACCTGATTATGACCCGACCCGAACATGACCCGATCTAATATCAGCCCGACCCGATCATGATCCAACCTGACGACTTGTCCTCAACCCGACCCGATCATGACCCGAACCGAACATAACCCGACCAGACCTCAACCCGACCAGATCATGGCTCAACCTAACCTTAACCTGACCCAATCATTAAAATCACTATCATTCACTAATGTCTATTAAACTATTTAATATTTGCATTACGTATACAAGTTTATTTGTGACTTATTTCTATTAAACTATTTTATATTAATATTTTTAATGAATTATTTTTAAGTATTTTAGATCTACCATCTACAATAGAAAATTCAACACTCTACTTCTTTCTGATAACCTTAATTAAACATTCTAATTTAATATTCTAAATTATTTATACCTTACTTTTTTAATAGCTCCTAATTCAATTTAAATGATTCAAAATATATCTTTATTAGACATTCTAAGTTATTATTTTAAATTAAAATTCTAAATAGGATTATAAGCTAGTGATTATTTGAGATATTTATGAAATTATAATATTTTAAATTATATTCAAGTATTGAATATTTCAGTCTTCCCAACTTCAAATCTTCTCCAAAATACACAATATCTATAAAAGAGGAATAACATAATCAATTGATTGATTCAAAATCCTAATTACTTACAGTTAGCTAAACTGCATTACACAAATTAATCCCCCTCAAAAAAATACACAAATTCCTTCTACATTCAAAATTCCTGCACATTATTCCTTCACTAAACATCCTAATTGAATATTCAAAATAATGTTCAAAATTATTGATCTTTGGAAAGATTTATAAAAAATAGTAATAATTCTACATTACTTCAAATATAAAAAAAAATTATAATAGTAATTCAACCTTCAATAGTAGAATATTTAAAGGGAAAAATAAAAGGAGTATTCAACCTTCCATTTTCCTCCCAAAAATTTTGTGAATCAGTGTTTAGAAAAGGAGTATTGTTTATATATGGTAAAAAGGGAGTAATTATAAACTGTTAATTATTAGAGTTAAAATGTTTAGGGAAAGGAGGAGTAATTATAGACCGTTAATCAGAGTTAAAATATTTAATAAAATAGTATTAAAATCTTTAATCTTTATTTCAAATGCTGAAAATTTCAAATTATGTATGTAACAACCCGGATTCACCGACCAACTTGATTAGAGCTAAACACAGCGGAAAACTTAATCCGGACTATTACCATCACACTCATCGTCCAGAAACGAAGAGTATGGAATCCTAAAAACCTGAACTTTTTAAAACTTTTAACTATAAAACATTAACACTAATTGAAGTTATCTAATGATCTGAATGGTATAAATTAAATAATAAAGGTCTACAGAAAATTCGGCAGAGCTCCATTAGAAATACGGACCGCCTAAAATTGAACTTAGGATCGCGTCCAAATTATAAACCTGTCTATCATTTTAATATATTTCCAGCAACTATTTCCAGCTTCTACTTTACAAATTCCTATTTTAAAACTATTTACAACATAACTAATAACTACGTTGTTACAAAGCCAATCGTCCTCGCCTCAATACATATAAAGATAGTTGTGATAAGAATTCATGCTCCAAGATTCCACAACTTCATTGCATCCACCTGAAACTAATTAGGGGCTGCCACCCACCCAAGTGACAGGCCACATAAATGACAAAACAAAACATTTGACTCACATCAGCAACGCGCTGAGTACTAAACCCGTAAAACAAATAAAACATGCTTTGGTGGCTTTTGTTTAAAACACTCGTCACATATATTCAATGCAATTCACATAAACTCTATATATATACTTCAAATCACTAACTCAACAATCCTTACAACAATATACCACTCTTATTGAAATCGTAGTTCATAAGAAAAGATAATAGCGATATAATATTTATTTGAAAACTCAGTTTATTTCCACAACATTTTAGTTTCTTACAAGAAACATTCATTTTCATTTCTTATCTCGGTGTGAACGCGAGTGGAGAGGGGTACTACGTACCAGCTGTCTCCAAACTGTTGAGGGTCGTCACCCCACCTTTTATGTTTTGCTTGCAAGACTTAAACTGGACATATCCTTCACCGTCAGGATTTCGCCCCTCCTAATTGGGTAACAGCTAGGGACTACCCGCCCTAACCCGGGTGCATGTTCACAACCTCATTTCACAATTCTTATTTATATTATACATTCAACATAGTATTTGGCGACTCATTCACCTTATTTCACATATCACATATCACATTTTCACCTTGTAACACATTCTCATAAATATCACACTTTAATATTCGTAAATCAAGTGATATATAAAGTAATCGATTTGAAAATCATTTCATATAATTATAAAAGATATTATCAGCATGACTGGTATCCCACGAGACCTCTATGGCTCATTCCTTTTCCAATAACATCTCCAATCGAACTACTTCACCGACCTCATTATAGTCATTTACTAATCAGTCGTAAACTCAACCTCCATAGTTTACCTTAATAACCTCAACTCCTCTCATTATAAACTCCCTACTAGTGTATACCTCAGTAATGGAACAAATCGATACTCATTCTATATTAGAGTCACTCAGACAAGCTAACCCTAAATGTCTTCCTTTTATTAGATTCTTTTGTGAATCTCCCAAATCAACAACAACTGAACATAACAACTAATTTTCCCATCACAACTAGGACATTTACGTAGCTCAACTAATTGCTAAGAAGGTTCTGCTAATCTCAAAAACATAGATTTGATAAGATCAGGGATGATTCGATTTAGTATCTTACATCTGAGTTTGCATAACCTTTATAAACAATAGGGCTTTATCATTTCCTCGTTACTAACAACAACAATTAGTTTTAGATATACATATTGGTTACGTTGTTATCTACACTTTCATATTTTAGACTTGCTAATCAATACATAGACCACCTCGTTATACATATGTTCTTATTTAGAATTCTGAATTAGAACCCCTTCGATTTTAACATTGATTATAACTCTCTAGTTAATCTGAATCATAGTAATATCATTTAGTAGTCTCTTATTGTATTAAAGAAACTAATCCGTCTTACAGGTTATTAGTTGGCTAGCAATTTAGTCACCTTTCTCTTTAATAATCATATTGAACATTAGTGATCATATACTTCCTATCTTTGGTTCCCCTATTAGATAACTAAGGTTATGGTACCAACTTAGATTACTCCAATTGAAACTTACCTAACTAACTTCAGTCGATAGACAACTTGAGTTGTTTTAGTGACTTACTAATCAAGATTTTGATTCAATTCCTTAATTCCAAATGTATTATATTCTAACCAATTCATAAGTTACTAATTGAATTCCGAGTTAGAAATATGTTAACAACTATGCATTAAGTAATTAAATTGTATTCAGATTCCATATAAGACCCATTAGTTTCAAGAATTTACTTAAAAAGAAGAATCGAGAAATCCCTTAGAACCATTTTGTTCTACTTACAAGGTTCCTTCCTGCACTAATCTCTCATTCCAATAGTTATCGACCCCCTTCTCAACATTATCCCAAACCGAATGCTAAACGTGTGCTATCCTATATCCACCTCCGCGAATTACACCAAACTACAAGCTTTCAACCATTACTAATGAACTGAGATTGAGTCCTACCTATTCAAATTAACAATCTCCATACTCTAACCAGTCTCATACTTAAACTCATAATCTAAGAATCTAACTACTTTAGTTTCTGTCCTCAAAATATCATCATATCACCAGACATAGATAAAACTGAATATACAGATCATTTGTATTTATTAACGAGAGAACCCAGTACCATGTCAACAAAGCAGGAACAATAGCAACACCCAAGTATCTAAGTTTATATCAACTTACTAATATTAACCCTAAATCAATAACTAAACAATCAAATTCATTTAACTTACGACTGAAACAAATAAGATTAAACATCAACTAGTTCAACAATTGGTTTGAAACTGAATTTCTGTTCTATAATCAAAAATAGTGGTTTAGTACCTCAGTTAGGGCTTCAAAGTGAGCATAGGTGGCGGCTGTGTGGTGGTTGGACAGTGGTGTTGGTTGCCGATGACTCGCACGACCCTCCTTAGGCACACTCCTTCATCCCTCTCAATAAAACCCTCAATTTTAATCAAAATCTCTAAAAAAGATAGAGGGTTTTGGTACCCCATCTTACTACTCCTCTAATCGCCGGAAAATTGGCCGGAAACGGCCGTAGGTTCGCTCGCGGCCACCGCTCGCACGCTTCTCCCTCTTTCTTCATCTTCCGCCTCTCGTCGGCCTTGCTGCACCATCCCACCGGAGTTGCGCCTCTGTCCGCCGCCCTCTTCCTCCTTCGAACGCTCTCTCTCTGTCTCTCTGTCTCTCTGTCTCTCTTCTGCTCGCCTCCTTCCCCAACCCCGTTCTCTTTCTTTTCCTTCCTGTTTCGTTTCCAACCAGCCCCCTTTCCCTTATTGTTTCTTCTTTTAAAAAAATAACTGATGAGTCACTCCATCTTTTGTCCCTCTATCAAACACATACTCTCTTCCCTCCAACCTAATCTGCCACGCCACATTCTCAATCCCCTTTTATTTTCTCTTTTAAATCTAACGTTATGAAATAAACCAACCCAATTAATATATTTAGTATACACATACATAAATATATTTAATTTATTAACCTAAAATGTAAATTTCGTTAAAATGATAACTTAAAAACTATTTATTAAATTAATATAGAACTTGATATTATTAAAAGTAATTTCATTAAAATAATTAAATATAATTACGTCAATAAATATAGCACAACTTCTTAATAATAATAATAAAATCAAAATATAAGTTTTTCATTTAAAACACAAGGGTTTCAATAATTAATTAAACTAATATTATAATTAATACTTAATAAAGGTGCTCTTAAAACAGGGCTATTATAATGTATTAGAAATAAATAAAAACATCAATATCCATAAGCAACAACTAAATAGACAAGAGTTGTTTAATATAGAATTGTGCATATATAGATAGAACTTCAAACAAATTAGTATTCATGGTAAATAAAATTTTTATTACAAATCAATTTTATACTATAAAATATCTGCATACTAATTAGTAATTACATCTATAATACAAAATTACAATATAGACATGATTTTGAAGCTCATTGATTGTGATCATATGCAAAACAGGTTAACAAGAAAAATAAATTACCAAAACTTCTAAATAGAAAAATAATGATTAAATGACAAAAAAAATTAAATAATAAAAATTGCTCTCAAATCTTTTATCATGAAAACCCAAGATACCAGTAATTTCATCCTCGAGCAAAACATCACAATAAGAATGCTTAAACCAATAAAAAAAATGTTGCCAGCAAGGATTAACCATGGGAAGCAAGTCCCAAAATCAATTAGATAAATAAGAAATTGTCTCCAACAATGATCATCCAAGGGAAACTAAGTTTCTAATAAGTTTAAACATCTTAAAGGACATTACTTATATTAACACGACTTTCAATAAGAAATATTCGTGTCAAATTAAAACACAAACTGCAACAGAAACACATTTGCAGCAAAGACTGCACTGATCACACAGCAGCATAATCACCTTGACTTACACTGCTTTGGAATAAAGAATTTGTCTAAGCAGTTGATTTTCTCACAATTTCAATAGCAAGTTTTTCATCCTTGCCATAACCATACAGCCAGTTTTGAGTAGTAACCAAAGCTTCAACGTTATCATCCGATAAACTAATCCTCCATCTATTCAAAATTCTTCCTCCCACACTAAAAGAGGATTAAGAAGCAGCATAAGTTATTGGAATAACAAGTATATCTTTAGCAATTGCAGACATAATTGGAAAATCAGTTTGTTTAGAACCCCAATATTTCAAAATGCCGAGTTCAACATCGGGATCTCTTCGTTTCAATGACTCCCCAAGATATATATCTAATTCAGACTGGTTCGATGCAGTAGATGCAACTTGTTCAAAAGAATCCTACAACATAAAAAATAAATGTTCAAAATACAACACCAAATAGTATCTAATTTTTCTAAAATAAATTTACAACATATTTACCTCATTAGTCTTATTTTTCTTGTGTATATGTTCGCCACTTGTGCTCCCATACGAAGAACAAGTTGTAGAGGGTTGTTTGTAATGATTGTATAATACGACAAAATCATCATAAACTTTTTTAAGCAGCACCTCAACATCAAGATTATTTAAACCTTGAAAAATATGTCTCAAATATTGCATCTTCAAACGAGGATCAAGTATGACAGCAAAAGCCGAAACAGTTTAATAATTCTGTCAATACTTGTCAAACTTTTTAAGCATTGGAACAACCATTTCTTGGATTATAGGATCTTGAGAAACTGAACTTTCAAGTAAAAGAGATTGAATCTTTAAAATATTGCACAAGTAAAGATTTGCAGTGGGATAATCAGAACCAGAAATCAAAACTGTAATTTGATAAAAGGGCTCCAAGAAATCACAAATTTTCTCCACTTTGTCCCAATCTTCATCGGACATAACAAATTGATAATTACGCTCTCTCTCACCAAACATTACAATTGCAGTGCGTAAATCTAAACATTTCTCAATCATCAAATAAGCAGAATTCCAACGTGTCACACAATCCAAAAGTAAAGATTCTTAGTACTAAAACCATAGTCTTTAAGACACTCTTCAAAACGGAGTTTTCATGGTTCAGATCTAGCAACATATCTACAATTTAATCTAAGTTTCTTAACTGTTTTATCAATGACTTTCATACCATTAGAAACAATCAAGTTTAAAACATGAGCACCACAATGAATATGAAAATATTCTCCATCACAAGGGAGTTTGAAAATCTGATTCAAGATAGTTTGCAGTTTTTCAACCATAACATCCATACTTGAAGCATTATCACAAGTCAAAGAGGTAACCTTCCTCTCAAAGCCTCAATCCTTAATCAAATCAAATACAGCAGAAAAAGTTTCATCGGACATAACCCGACCCGAACATAACCCGATTGGATATGATGTTAACTTCACTCGAACATAACCCGACCCGTACATAACCCAATCCGAGATCGATCGGACCTAGACCTGAAACGAGATTGATCCGACGTAGACCCGATCTGAGGTTAACCGACCCGAGCATAACCTGATCATAACCCGAACTGGAGTTGACCTGACCCGGACATAACCCGATCCGAGGTTAACTCGACCCGATCATAACCCGATCCGAGGTTGAGTCGACCCGGACATAACCGATCCGAGGTTGACTCGACTAGGCCATAATCCGACCCGGGCATAACCCGATCCAAGGTTGACCCGAACTGGTCATAACCCGATCCAAGGTTAACCCGACCCTCTCATAACCCGGTCCAGGGTTGACCCGGTCATAACCCGAACTGATATAGACCCAAACCGAACTTTACCTAAACCCAAAATTAACCGGCATAACCGGTTTCAAACCCGACCCAATACTGACCAACACGTACCCGAATGTGGTTTAGACCCGAACCACCACGACCCAAAAGTGACCCAATCCGAACCCGACCCTCTCCACCTGGTTGGTTAACGGCACCTGACCCGACATGACCCGACCCAAACACCCAAATTGACAGCTCTACTTGAGACAAGATTTGTGCTCCTAAAGCTCTAGGAGGGCTAGGCCTAAGAAAAACCACCATATAAACCAAAGCCTCCCGGCAAAGCTTGGCTGGAAAATTCTAGCTAATTAGAATAATTTTTGGGTTTTGAAAGTTCGAGAGAAATATTGAAGACATACCTCTTTCTTCATATAAACCAAAACCAAATGATTCAGTCATTTAGAATACCATCCTAGAAACTCGGACTTAATTACAAGCAGTCCGATGGAAAATCGGATTAGGATACGACATCTACTTCTGGCTAGATTACTAGTGCTGCTAGGATAGCATAGTAGAACAATTAAACTAAGACTCTAGTATGCCTGAAAACATAGACCTCCGAGTAAGCGAAGTAACTTGAGCAAATATGACTTGGTATATGGAAAAACTTTAGTATATAGTTCCAACCCTTATCACCCACATGGCTTGGTATATGCAAATTAATAGCAAGGATACCTCTTCCTTCTTCTCCTCGAAAGGACACCCCTGCTGGGGACTTACAACCTCTAGTGATTTTACTGTTAAATCACCCACTTGGCTTTCCCACAACTCGAAATCATTTCAGCAACCGGAATGGGGTTTCTATTGAATCTAGAATATAGACATGCAATCTAAGATTAAGATCTTCATATGGCAGCTAATAAACACCGGTCTCTCTACTCGAGACCCCCTGTCTATCTGAAAATTTAACTCCCTTGGAATGCCCCTTATGTAGAAATGCAATAGAAAATCGAGACCACCTATTTATCACGGGCCCAATTACCAAAATACAAGATAAAGTATCTAAAATGATAAAGATTAACAAATGCCCGTGAATATGAGAATAAGGTAAATAACAGTCTTTTAGTTAATATTATATTTTCATATGTAATTATGTAATTGTTGTATAAGAGTTCGCATACTCATATTACATATTCACAAATCACGTTATAAACTTATAAGTTTTGCAATGGTATAATATTTAATATTTTAATATTCATCCCTTCTCATTCTAACATTTTAAGGCTTCATACTCTATCTTATTTGATTACTCTATCATTATATCCCGTCATATACTTTCTTTGTAACATATTTATTGTAACAAAGAGAGTCGACACGGACTCCTAGGCAAAGTTTGGTAAGTGTAAATTAGCATGTATTATAAGGCAAAATTCAAGCCTTCTTGCTCTTTCTTCAGATCGTCAGAGACTGTATCAAGAGCTAGCTGCAACTCACCCTTTTCCTTCATTAAGTCATTTATCTTGGTAAGGTAAAGCTTGTTGTCGGACTCCCAGGTTGGCCGAGCGCTCCTCCAAGGCGTTCAAGCTTCGACATTGCTTGATTTGATGATCTCACAGGTCTTTATGGCCTCGTCCCCAACTATGGTTGCCTTATGAACAATCTTCTTATTTTCCCGACAAAGTTGTTTAACCCAATATTCGATCATTGTGTTACGAGCATACAACTAAAAGAAAGAAAAAGTTGGCAAAAAAAGTGCTAAAAATAACTAAGTATAAAAGATAAGCGGCAAAGAATATGATAAAGTACCTCCGCGGATAATTGGGACATGTAACCCTCATGCCCTAATATAGCCGCCTTCAAGCTTTTGAGGTAGGCGTCAGGATAGGCATAAAAAATATCTTGCTTAATTTCCCCTCTCCGCCTTAGAAAACTTGGCGAAAGAGGGAGAAGACTCACCAGGCGAGTCGACTCCAATTGGTTATGATGGGGGCGCCTTACTCTTATTTAAAAAAGGGAAACAATCAGTTAGTTTGATGGCGAGAACCACTACAAGCTTGTTGGAAAAACTCATCGGGCGTCCACCAACTCGCAGCGTCCGAACATTTGGGTAGTATAACTCACCAGAGGACATTGACTTCGTCCTGTAAGACGAGGGCATCTGACCCACCAATAGTGAAACAGGCCCACTTTAGATCCAGGATTGAGGAAAAGTCACGTTCGGCTCATCCTGTATAACAACAATTCCAGTTTGATCAGCCGCGTCCGGCTGATTCTCAAAGATTGGAGAAGGAAAGTTTCCTTCCCCTAAGGGAGGTTAGGTGGTAAGATGAAACAATTACCAAAGATTTGGACGGTTTACTCCCTGCCTATTGGCTGACGGGGATAGCATCCAAAGGGGTAGACGAGTCAGTCCGCCCATATCAAATAATAACATGTTTAGTAGGCGATTAAACACGATGGTAATAGATGATAATAAGAAAATTAAAAGTAACTTACTTTTAAAGGGAGACTCAATTTCAAAATTTTATCATGCTTGTGCTTCCAGTAAAAGACATAGAAATCAAATTCAACTATTTATTACAAGTGATTGTCAAAAGTTTATTTGAAAAAAAAATCAGAAAAGAAAGAAATCAGCAAAGAATATAAGGAAAGATTTGAAACAAACGAGAACCCGTAAGTTCAATATAGAAAATGACTTCTATCCAATAACCTCAATCAAATCAAAGGGAAACTACTCTTTTTTAACTCAATCCTTTTCAAATAAAGAAATTAAATATGTTGTGTTTGATTTAGCTCCAGATAAAGCTCAGCGGTCGGTTAATTTCCCCTATTTTCCCAAAAATACTGGAAGTTAGTGAAAAATTCTATGATAAGAGTAGTCAAAGCCTTCTTCCACTTAAGAAAGATTTTAAACAAAATAACCACACCCTCATCACCTTAATTCCAAAAATTGAGAATCCAGAGTTAGCAAACCATTTTCGGCCATTTAGTTTACATTCTACAATCTACCAAATCATATCCAAACTTTTAGACAACATAATAAGGATAATTATAGGGAAAATTATTCATACACTCCAAAGAGCATTTGTTCCGGAAAGATTGATCCTAGACGACATCCTTTCGACCCATGGAGTTTTTCACTCCTTCAAAAATAAAGGGGGAAAAGAAGGAGGGGTAACGATTAAATTGGAAATGAAAAGGGCATATGAAAAACTAGAGTGGATTTCATTCTGACGATATTAACTAAGCTAGGATTCCTTGCAAAATGGATTAGTTTGATTAAAGTATGCATTTCCTCAGTCTTATTCTCTGTCCTAGTTACTGAGATCTTTTGAGAAAAGTTTGCTCCTTCTAGAGGAATAAGACAAGGAGACCCCCTCCCCATCTTATATCTTTATTCTTTGTGCAGAAGAGAGATTATGTATATTAGCATTAAATGTGAAAGAGTTGTAGGACTTAAAGTTGGAAGTTCGGGTATCAAAATTCTCTTTCTCACCTTTGCAGATGATACTATGTTATTTGCCAAAGCTAATGAAGGAAGCGATCAAGTCATTATATATGTTTTAGATAATTATTGTGCAATGTTAGGACAATTAGTTAACTACCGCCAAATCAGCTTTTTAGTGCACCAAAAATATCTCTCTTGCACAAATAACAATTTTTAGGGATATATATTATTCAGATAGAAGAATCACAATTCGTTGGAAACTATTTGGGTTGCCAATTATAGATGGAAGAGTTACTAAAGAGAACTTTGGAGAATTAGTAGATACCCCCCCCCTTAGTCCCCAAAGGATTTCTTATTTTTTTTTCATTTTTTTTGTCCCAATTATATTTCTCATTTTCTTATTTGGACATGAGTCCACCTATTATAATAATACCTTCGTCGCATAATAGTTGCAACATTTTGACTGGCACAATTGTCAATACACAACTTTGACCATTAATATATCTAACTATCAATTACTAAAAATTATGAAAATTAATTTATCAAATTTATTATTGAGACAAATCTAAGAATATCTTATTTATGCTCATTTAATTCTATCCGTGATTTAAAAATCATGGTCAAACTAATACATATGAATAGTGTATAAGTAAAAGTGTTGCAACTAATATGGGACAGAGAGAGTATTATTTTCTTTATGAAAAGAACTTGACCCCATTCTGATTTCTCTCTTAGTTGTCTCTTAATAAACAATTCTAAAAAATGCCTACCACCTTACTTTTCAATTACAAAATGATTATTTTGACCATACCTCAACCTGCCTCCTTGAACTTTATACTCAAAAGAAATGGAAAATCCTTTGGGGAATGAAGAGAGTAATACTCAAAAACAACTCTGCAAATGGAAAGCCAGCATTCTTTTTCAAGTTGGAAGAGGTGTTCTTAATCTTCTTATACAAGCAAACTTAATTAGCAGCAGAAGCAAACTATCAAATGCAAAGTTTCTATCTTCTAAAGTCTAACCTCCAAAGGTTCTAGATTAAACATATAGAAGTTTCTCGAATTGTAACAGCCCTGAAATTCTAAAGGTGTTACTCCGCGATAATTAATAATAATCACCGCAAAGCTAAATGTTCTAACTGAAATAAATAGTCAACAAGCTTTAAATAAATAAACTTACTAGAATCAATAAATATTACAGACTGAAATAAATTTCTAAACTCAAATGAATAACAGTGAAAGTCTTATTAAACCTACTAAAACACAACTAAATCCATTGCTCTCTTTAACCTAACCTTGAGCTAACCACCTTCAAGTCCCTTCACATTAAACACTATAGTATCAGCCAAAAAGCCGAGCAAGATTTCATACTGTAATAAAACAAAACTATCCAATCTGCAGGTAAGATATATAGGAATATCTTACAAATTCATTTCAAAGCTGTACAGATCAAATATATAAGACAAAATAACTGTAGAACAATCGCAACTTTCAACTTTCAACTTATCTTTCTTTCGAAACGATTATGCAAATACCTTTAAAATGTAACTGTTTTGAAACCTATGAGTAGGAAGTATTAAAGTCCAATGAGCTAGTTAGGCTCATGAGACAGGTAAACACCAAAACCCTTAGTATGAATACCCCTAACTTGATAACGAACCAAGAAAGAAGACAAATGACAAGTGTATTGATCAACATACACCTAACTACTAAATATATGGTTAAGACACTGTTAACTCAACCTATTTCCAAACTCGAGGAATTTCGCTTACCGGCAACCCCATAAAACATTGTTATAAAACATAATAAATCAAAATTAAGTAAACATAGAAACTTTCTAGTTCAACTCAAAACCTGTAACAATGAGAAACTTCCTCCTTTTATATTTGAACTTGGCATATGAGGAACTTCGTCCTTTTTAATCTTGATAAGTGGACTTTAGGTTCACTTATTTGCATGTAGTTTTAGGGCATTTAGATGCATTTTAAGTCATTTAATTTCCTTTTCCTTCCCTTTTTCATCATTTCTTATAATATCGTGTTTAGCATCTAGTTTAGCTCATTTGCATATAGTTAGGGTGCATATAGGTTGTTGCATTTGCATATGCATACCCCCTCCCCATCTAATATTTGCCTTGAGTGTTTTGAAGGTTTACAAGCAAGAAAGAGGCTTATAACAGGGGAGCGGGCGCTCTATAGGAGAGGGAGCGGGCGCTCCATGGGTCAAGAAGTGAAGAGAAGGAATCAGGAACTTGGAGCGACCCAGGAGCGATCAGGGAGCGGGCGCTCCATGTTGTGAGGAGCGGGCGCTCCAGGGCCCAGGCTCCGTAGTTTTATTTCGTCTTTTACAATTTTGCCCTTATTTCTATGGGGTATAAATCTAATTTTGTAATAATCTTAGAATTATGTTTTAATTTCTGGATCATAATTAGCTTAATTAGAGAGAGAACTTTAGAGAGATAAGTAGTTTTTAGAGAGATAAATTAGATCTTGAAACCAAATTGAAGCTTTTTGAAGGTATTTCCATGGAGTTTTTCCATTGATGTTCATCTATTTAGAGTATTTCTTCTATCTCTTTGCTTTATTTTGCTTTATTACTTGCTTATTTTATTTTAGCCTTTGATTAGTGCTGATTAGTTGATCTTTAGCTCATTTATGATGTTTCCCACCATTGTTGATCTTCCATTGATATCTCAAGCTTTTTATTTTGCTTCTTTTATGGCTTTAGAGTAATTTCTTAGCTAGGGGAAGGGGATGACCTAGGTTAATCATGAGTTGACCTCAAAAGTCAAGCTAGGGGGGTTAGATTTAGGTGAAATTGGGTTGTCTAACCTATTTAATTGCTTGTTTAATTGCTTGATCATCATTTGAACTTGGTTTGGGGATCAAAAGTGAAGGATTGAGAGATGAAGCTTTTGATGGACCTTAGGTTAGTCAATAGGTTGACTTCACCATGAGAATAGGTGTTAGGCTTCCTAGGACTTTAATCGAATCGCGATGAGTTGTGGAAATACTTGATTGATTGATTTTACCATGAGAATAGGTAAAATTGGTTGATTAAGTCCTCCTAATTAGCTCGAGAGTAGGAAACATATGAGCGACTTAGTCCCTTAGTTGACCCTAATGAATCCCCTTGGCTTGACAAATAGGTTAGTAATTGGTTAACTAGTGATTCCCCTATCCCTAGTGTCTTCTTATTATTGTTAAACCCAAATCATTTAGTTTAATTGTTAGCTAAATAGTTCTTGGTGTCTTAGTTGATCAATTAATCTCAAAAATCACTAAAAATAGGCTTAGCTCGCTTAATTACTTTCAAACCTTGCTAATCCTTGCTTCCTCGTGGAATCGACCCTTTCTTGCCCTAAACTAGGCTAAGTTAGGTTTATAATTTGGCACGTGCAACGATCGTGTCAAATTTTGGCGCTGTTGCCGGGGAAGCAACTGATTACATTGCATTGAATTGTGATTTTTGAGTCTAAGTCAAGTCTATTCCTCCTCCCTTTTTCTAATTTTTGTTTTCTTTTGGTTACCAATTGGTTGCTTACTACTTGGTGATAAGACCTTGTGTTACTAATCTCTCCCTTGAGTTTTTGTATTTGCATGTCAAGAAGGTTACGAGGAGATCCATTGCTTCCAATTGACCGCAATCTTGAGGGCACTTTGTGGGAGTTGAGGAGGATTTTTCGGGAACCAAGGGTACTATCTACTAGTGAGGAGCAACCGGGGGAGGTGTTTGAGGAAGATCAATCTCGTTCTTCAACTTCTAGTATTATGGCGAAGGATCCACCCATTCCAAGAGCTTTGAGGGACTATGGTCACCCCGAAGCATTTGAGCTCAAAAGTGGGATTCGGAGGCCGACAACAACCGCTAACTTTGAGTTCTCTCCACATTTGATAAGGATGATCAAGCAAGAACCTTATGGAGGATGTGCTCATGAGTGTCCACTTGACCATTTGGCGAATTTTCTTGAGCTTTGTGCCACGGTCAAGCAAAATAACGTTACTCAAGAGTTCGTGAGGCTTAATCTTTTTCATTTCTCTCTCATGGGGAAAGCCAAGAAGTGGTTACAATCTCTACCTCCGGATTCCTTGACTACTTAGGTAGAAGTAACGGTGGCTTTTCTTGATGAGTTCTACTCCCAAGAGAAGACTTCCGAGGCTAGGAGGAAGATCTCTAATTCATACAAGATGAAGATGAGAGTTTGAATGAGGCATGGGATAGGTTCAAAGACCTCCGAAGGTCATGTCCGCACCATGGGTATAGTTAATGGATGTTGATGCAAAGTTTCTATGATGGGTTGCTTCCTATGACTAGAGCTAGTCTTGATTCCGGAGCGGGGGGTCAACTCACCAAGCTACGGGTTGAAGATATTGAGCCCACCATAGAACAGGTTATGAGGCACTACTCTTGGGGGAACACAAGGTCTACAAGCAAGAAGGTTAGTGGTAAAGGGAAGTATGATGTGGAGGCCATGGATCATATCCATGCTAAGCTAGACACTCTAGCTAAGAAACTTGAGAAGGTGAACTTGGCATCCCTAAGCCAACCACCTTCCCAAGCTTTCTCTTGTGAAATTTGTGGAGGCACCGATCATGCAAGCTCTTATTGTGGAGGATCTGCGGAACATGTAGCATGGGTTGGTGCAAGACAAGAGGGGCCTTCAAACTTCAACAACCAAGGGAGGTGGAACAACCCCTCTCAAGGAACATGGAAACATCCCCCACCACAAAATCACAACAACTACTCCTCCAATTTTCGACCACCCGGTTTCAACCAACCACAACAAAGACCACCTTTTGAGCCTAACCCACCCAAGCCTTCATCACTTGAGTCTACACTTCAACTTTTCCTAGCCCAACAAACCAAGACCAATGCCGATAATGATAAGAAGTTTGGGGATATTCACTCTTCCTTACAACAAATGCAAGCTCACAACAAAATGATTGAGACCCAACTTGCCCAAATTGCCCAACAAGTAAGCAGTTCTTCTTCTTCTTCTACTCAATTCCTAAGCCAACCCGTGATTCACGAGCATGCTAAGGCCATTACTTTGAGATTCGGAGCAAACTATGAGGGGCCTAAGATGCCTAGTGAGGTGAATGAAAGCCCGAAAGTTGAGAAAAGGGGGAGTGAAGGGGAGGTTGAGAAGCTTCTTGAGGAGGTAATTGTGAAGGATGAGGGTGATGTTGTACCAAGCCAAGAGAAAGAGGTTCATGAGCAACGTAAAGAGGCTAGTCAAGCGGCATCCAAGGCTTATGTGCCTCCGATTCCTTTTCCTCAAAGGCTAGCTAAGAAGAAACTCAATGATAAATTCATGAAGTTCTTAGAAGTCATGAAAGGACTTCAAGTGCACATCCCTTTTCTCCAAGCCATGTCTCAAATGCCTACTTATGCCAAGTTTCTTAAGGAGCTCCTCTCCAACAAGACCAAGCTCGAGGAAAGCGCCACCATTGCTTTGACTGCCGAGGTTAGAGTCGTACTTCAAAACAAGCTCCCCAAGAAGCTTGAAGATCCGGGGTCATTTTCTATTCCTTTGAAGATTGGGGACTTGGAGCCCAAGAGGGACTTGGCGGATTTGGGGGCAAGTGTGAGTTTGATGCCCTTGTCCATCACTAAGCAACTTAATTTTGAACTCAAGCCTACTAGGAGGGTCATTCAACTCGCCGATAGATCGGTGAAAGTTCCAATTGGAGAGTTGGAGGATGTACCGGTCCAAGTTGGAAGGATTTTCATCCCTTGTGACTTTGTGGTTATGGAGATGGAGGAAGACTCTCAAGTCCCTCTTATACTTGGGAGGCCTTTCCTTAAAACGGCCGGAGTTCTTGTTGATATGAAGCGATATGTGCTTACTTTGAGGGTAGGAGATGAGAGCATGGAATTTGCTTTCAAGCAATCAATGAAGTCTCCAATAATGGAAGAGGTGAAGAGGATAGATAGTTTTGATGAAGAGGTCTTGACTTTGAAGAGTTTAAGGGGTAAGAAAGATCCCTTGGAAGATGTACTTTTGGGAGAAGATTTGAAAGATAATGAGGAAGGGAAAAACTTCAAGCTTGCCATGGATGCCTCTCCAACTTATTGTGCTAAGGAGGAGAAGATTGATGCCCTTGAGGTGCCTTCATCTAAGGAGGAGAGTTCTAAGCCTCCTCCCAAGGTAGAGTTGAAACCCCTTCCCCTTCTTTAAAATATGCTTTTCTTGGTGAGGGTGAGACTTACCCGGTGATAGTCAATGCTACACTTAAAGGCACTCAACTTACTCAACTTCTTGATGTCCTTCGGGAACATAGAAGTGCCATTGGGTATAGCATTGAAGATCTTAAAGGGCTAAGTCCTACTCTATGCATGCATAGAATTCATCTTTATGACGATCATGCTTCTTCTATTGAGCCTCGAAGGAGTTTGATTCCCAATATGAAGGAAGTGGTCAAAAAGGAGGTCTTGAAACTCCTTGAGGCGGGGATAATCTACCCTATCTCCGATATTCGGTGGGTTAGTCCCGTCCATGTGGTCCCTAAAAAGGGAGGCATGACCGTCATCACTAATGAAAAGGGAGAACAAATCTCCACTAGATCGGTAACCGGGTGGCGTATGTGCATAGATTACCGGAGATTGAATAAAGCCACCCGAAAAGATCATTTCCCCATCCCCTTTATAGATCAAATGTTGGAAACATTGGCGGGCCATTCCCATTTTTGTTTCCTTGATGGTTATTCGGGGTTCTTTCAAATTCCCATCCACCCCGATGACCAAGAAAGGACTACATTCACTTGTCCATTTGGTACCTTTTCTTATCGAAGTACGCCATTTGGTTTGTGCAATGCGCCCTCTACATTTCAAAGGTGTATGGCCGCCATCTTTTCGGACATGCTGGAAGATACCATTGAGGTATTCATGGATGAATTCTCCGTAGTAGGTTCATCTTTTGATGATTGCCTCAAGAACTTGAAAATTGTGCTTCAAAGATGTCAAAAGATGAACTAGTGCTTAATTGAGAGAAGTGTCATTTCATGGTTGAGGATGGCATTGTGTTGGGACACAAGATTTCCCAAAAGGTAATTGAGGTAGATAGGGCTAAGATTGAGGTCATAGAGAAGTTTCCCCCACCTACTACGGTGAAGGGAGTGCGTTCTTTTTTGGAATATGCCGGTTTCTATCGCCGGTTCATAAAGGACTTCTCTAAGATTGCTAGGCCTCTATCTAGCCTCTTGCAAAAAGATAATGAATTTGTTTTTGATAATGATTACATGAATGTTTTTGAGACTTTAAAGCATGCCCTTATTTCCGCCCCCATTGTGCAAGCTCCGGATTGGAGCTTGCCTTTTGAACTAATGTGTGATGCTAGTGATTATGCAGTGGGAGCCATTTTAGGGCAAAGAAAAGAGGGAAAGCTACATGTTGTACACTATGCGAGTAAGACACTTGATTCGGCTCAAAAGAACTACGCCACAACGGAGAAAGAGTCGTTGGCGGTTGTGTTTGCCTTTGATAAGTTCCGGCCTTATCTTGTGTGCTCCAAAGTGGTAGTGTACACGGATCACTCGGCAATCAAGTATCTCATGTCCAAGAAAGATGCGAAGCCGCGGTTGATTCGTTGGATCCTGCTCCTTCAAGATTTTGACATTGAGATTAGATACAAGAAGGGAACGGAAAATTTGGTGGCCGACCACCTTTCCCGGTTGCCTTTGGTTGAAGACTCCCTGATAGGTTTTAGTCGTATCGCCTTATCAAAAATAAACCTACGGACCTCTAACTAGGTAGTCAGTGGAAGCAGGGTCGAATCCACAGGGAGACAGAGTTTCTAAATCAATATTCAACCAATTCAGCTACTCCAGAGTAAATCAGAGAAGAATTAATTAAACTAATGATTAAGCTAAGAAAGACGGGAAAAATCGAGGATTTAACTATGGAATAAAAACCTAGGGTATTAGGTCGGTCCACCATGCTTATACCAATCAAATAGGATCAACTACTACCAAAACCTAAGTCAAGAGTCGGGTGATTAGAGCCTATGTTGAGCTATGGTTAAGACTCAACGCTCATAGTTCAACATACGCCGCATATTCACTAACGTAATCAGAACTACTGACGTGTCCTAGGCCTCTAGTCGTAAGACGGATCTGTGCAAATAACTATTAACCACAAGCAACCAACGAAACTGCGCAATAACGTTAATTACTCAATAAAGAACAAACCACATCACAATCACCCTAATCAAGCCCTAGAAATTGATAGAAATCTAAATCGCAATCATGGTATAAACATGGCTTTCCTATCTAACACCCTAGAAAGAGACTACTCAGACATGATCGAATTAACAACGACAAAACTAATTGGAAACTCTAACAATTGCATCATGAACGATTAAATAAATAAACTAAGCAATCAAGAATAATAAAAGAGATTAGGGTAAGAAATAATACCAATTGACGGAAAGCAGGAACTTTATTGAAATTGAAATAGGTTTGATCACCTCTAAATTAATCTAAAGTGTTTGAATTAAACTAAGAACAATGAAGAATAAAACTAGTCTAAAACCTAATGAAAGATGAATAAAAGCTGTCTCTAAATAATGAGGAAAAAGGTATTTATAATACCCCTCAAGTCTAATTAGAAATCGGAAACAAAACTCGAAATCCGCGTCATTAAGCGCCAGACCCGATCGGGCCCGAGCACAGTACCCGATCGGGTCAAATGCAACTTCGCATTTTCTCGTCTTGGGCTGTGATGTAGCAGCAGCGCAACAGCATTAGATGGACTTGACGCCCACCCGATCGGGCCTTGGTCAGCCACCCGATCGGGCCAAGCAACAAAATGGCCTAGTGAAAGCGTCTCTTCAGCAGCTCTCTAACAAGACCTACGAGCGGCCCACCCGATCGGGTCGGGCGGTGGACACCCGATCGGGTCTAGTTACATGATGTTCACCCGATCACTTCGGGCAATGCTTGCCCGATCGGGTGCGCAACTTTCATACCCGATCATAAATATTTCGCCCGATCGGGCCATTTCTGCCCGATCAGTGCACGGAAACCTCCTTTGGCTCCTTGGCTCTCTAATCTTCACGTTTAGGGTCTTGGGACCTCCTAAACTATCCATAAAGCTCGCGAGCCATCCTACGTGCCTCGTAACATCTCGTAAAGTCGTGGTTGCTTACAAAAGGCTCGGGAATAAGGAGAAAACTCCATAAAACCTGCAATTCAATACTAAAACACGAAACCACAACTACATACGATAGTTAGCACAAAATAGCTCCCAAGAGCTCCAATGACGCACAAATTAGCTTGTAAATAAGGGAGAAAACTCTATATAAATACGTGATATCACTCCCCCTCTCATGATATGCCCATTGATGATAGCTTAAAGGATGATCTCCTATACTCCATCAAAGCCCTTAATACCCCATGGTTTGCCGACATGGCGAACTACTTGGCTTGTGGGATCATTCCTTTTGAGTTTACTTATCAACAACGAAGGAGGTTCCTCCATGATTCTAAGTTTTATGCGTGGGAGGACCCACTTTTGTTCAAGCGGGGGGAGGATGGTTTATATCGGAGATGTCTTACCGATGATGAGATCTCAAGTGTGATCAAGAAATGTCATTCATCCCCCTTTGGAGGAGATATGGGCGCCGACAAGACCGTTGCCAAGATCTTATCTTGTGGATTGTGGTGGCCCTCTATGTTCAAGGACGTGTGGGGCTTTGTGAAAGCTTGTGATAGGTGTCAAAGGGTCGACAACATCTCCAAGAGGCATGAATTACCCCTCACCAACATTTTAGAATTGGAAGTCTTCGATGTTTGGGGGGTAGACTTCATGGGACCCTTCCCTTCTTCGTTTGGTAACTCCTACATTTTAGTGGCGATTGACTATGTCTCCAAATGGGTGGAAGCAATCGCCTCTCCTACAAATAATGCTAAGGTAGTTACCAAGCTCTTCAAGTCCGTGATATTTCAGAGGTTTGGGGTTCCGAGAGCCGTGATTAGTGATAAGGGATCCCATTTCGTCAAAAAGAGTTTCCAAGCACTCCTCTCCAAATATGGGGTGCATCATAAAATGGGGCTCTCCTATCATCCACAATGTAGCGTCCAAACGGAAGTGTAAAATAGGATGGTGAAGCTCATCTTGGAGAAAACCGTGAACCAATCTCGCAAGGATTGTTCATTAAAGCTCGATGATGCTTTATGGGCTTATAGGACGGCTTTTAAGACACCAATTGGCACAACCCCCCACAAGCTTGTGTATGGCAAATCATGCCACTTGCCGGTTGAGTTAGAGCACAAAGCATATTGGGCCATCAAGCTTTTGAATTTTGATCTCAAGTCATCCGGGGAACGAAGACTTTTGGATGTACATGAGCTCGAAGAGCTTAGGCGGGATGCCTATGAAAATGCTAGGATTTACAAGGAGAGAACTAAGGCATGGCATGATCGAAGGATAATGAAGAGAGAGTTCAAGGTAGGAGACAAGGTCCTTCTCTTCAACTCTAGGCTAAGACTCTTTCCGGGGAAACTTAAGTCTAGGTGGAGTGGGCCATCTGAAGTAAAAACAGTGTTCCCGCATGGAGCGGTGGAAGTGTGGAGTGAAGAAAAAGGGACGTTCAAAGTAAATGGGCAAAGACTCAAGGTATACCACGATGGAACCCAAATTGAGCACATTTATCACATTGCTTTTGATGACTACCCCCTTCCCCTATGAGAATTTTAATCTAGGGAGGTCAAGCTAATGAATTTAAAGAAGCGCTTAAGGGAGGCAACCTGGGTTCTTAGTTTTTAGAAAAAGAAAGTAAAAAAAATTTGAGAAAAAGAACGAAAAAAGAAACAAAAAAAAGGAAAGAAAAAAAGATATGAGGAAAATACAAAAAAAAAAAAGAGTGAATAAGAGGTTTTTAGATGAGAGAAATTAGAGGAAGAGTGAAAAACACCAAAAAATTGGCTAAGTATAGAAGAATGGAGGAGGAGCGAGCCAAAGACAAGGCAAAGGGGGGCGCTCCCCCTCTGGAGCGGGCGCTCCTTATAATACGGAGCGGGCCCTCCGTTCGTGCAAGAAAAGAAGGAAGTTGGCAGGAACTTGGAGCCTGTTAGGAGCGTCCTGGGAGCGCCTCGCTCCAGGCTCGGAGCGGGCGCTCCAGCTTCCAGCACGCTCCCCTTCCTTTTTTTTGTTTTTTTCACGTGCTATTTCATTTAACACCCCCCCCCAAAACCGTCCCACACTCCACTATCCTCACATCACTCTTTCACTCTCATTCACTCATTCTTCCCTTTCAAACCCCCTTTCTCTCCCTAAGCTACATTAAACCTCCAACTTCAAACCTCCATATCTCCTTCATTTCTCAACATTTTCACTCCCTTCCTTCACAAAACCTTCATCTTTTCTCCTCCTCTACACAAAGAAACCACTTTCGTCAAAAATCCCCAAAATCAAAAATTCATCATCACTTCAAAGTTGAAGTTTGGGGGAGATCTCTTGAAGAAAAAGGTTAAGGAACACAGTTGAAGCTTGAAGGCACCTAAATTGTTCGCAATTGTGGAATTTCTTCACCCCTCTTAAAGAGGGAGGTAAAACCTAACCCTAACATTTATTTTTCTTCTAGATTTGTACTAGAAATTTGATAATATGATGATTGTGGTGTTGCTTGTGGACTTAGCTGCTAGATTTAGATAGATTTTGATTTTTAATTGATTTTTTTTTTTGATTTTTTGTGTGATTTCTTTCATTTTTTTTCTTTCTAGTTACTTACTCCTTTTAGCCTAATTTTTCCTAGTTTCTTTTATTTTTAATTTTTCTAGTTTCTTTCCAATAATTTTTGTTTTCCTTCGTTTTTGCTTTGAATTTTTGCCTTGGTTGGTGCTCTTATTTTCGTGCTTATTTGTTGGGTTGAGACCGTGGTCTTTTAATTTCTTATAATCATCTTGGTTGAGTTATTCTCTTTAAACTCCAAGTATGTTTGGTAAACGAAAAAAAAAGTAAAAAAGACCAAGGTTCCTCCTCCCAAAAGAACCAAAAGGGCACCCTTCCGGCCCTTAAGTTCGTCAACCCCAACCATAAACGTCGGTATGACGAACTTAAGCACCGGAAGATTAAGGCTTCTAAATTCTTCCATGGTGAAACTCTTGATAGTCTCGGGATAGTGCGAGATGTAAGGCGTTGTTTATTTGTTTTAGGCATGGAACGCTTTTACACCTTTAGTCCTTTGACATATGAGCGACTCACATTGGAATTCTTAGCCTCTCTCGAGAGAAATGAGGTTGATGGACAAGAGGGGGAGTATGAAATCTCCTTCCAATTGTTCAATCAACCCCAATGTATCTCTTTGGGGAGGCTCAATGACATCTTCCAATGTGATCCCTCCAATGCCATCCGAAATCCCGAGACTTGGCAATACCCCGTCTACTATCAAAGGGACGCATTTTGGCATGATATTGCCGGATACGCCCCCTTTGATCCCAAAACAGGATATTCCTCTCATATGCATTCCCCCATCCTTCGCTACATTCACCGCCTCTTGGTTACCGCCATATTTTCAAAATAAGAACCAAGTAAGGTAGCCTCGGAGGAGGTGAGTGCGCTCTACATTGCCTCCCATCACCCAAGGGACATAGGAGGCAAGTTGAATCTCGGATTTCTATTTCTCCAACGGTGTATTGCTATACGCCGTGGAGAACTATTTAAATCCGATATTCATTGTGGGGGGGATGATTACTATCATTGCTTCCGCTCTAGGGTTTGGGGAGCAACTTAATTTGTTGACTCCAGTTAATGATAACCCCTACCTCGATTTGAACTATATTAGAGCCGCCGGGTGGATTGATTTTACCCCTGATCCCGCGCGGTTCATTTGGAAGGTAAGGGGTCGTCATCATTGTTACCTCCCAAACCCGGAGGTGACCACATTTGACCGCGATGGGGAGGATGTCGATATTTTTCTAATCCCTTATGAGCCCCCCGTCGCGGAAGCCCAGGCCGCACGCGGCAACTTAGCTCCTCCTCTCCATCGCGAGGAGCCGAGTTCCGGCCGTCGTGCCTCAGTGTCGTCCTGCTCCTTTGACTATGAGGGGCCTACTACAGTCTTGCTCTCAACCAAGATCGTATGATGAATACGATCCAAGGCATGAGAGAGGACTTGAGTGGTATGATGATACAAACTAATTCAATGTATCATCACCACGTTGAGAGTGGAAACGTTGACCCCTATGTCAACTTTCCAAATTGGCCTCCTCAACATGGGTCGGTACCGAGATGGAATGAACGCCAACCCACGTACCCCTACTGGCCCCACCGCGACCCACCCTATGATTGGCGGGAACCCGGGGGTTCTAACCCCATGGGTGATCCCGCTTATCCCCACCCCTACGGCGCTTGGCCGTCGGGCTACACGGGCGGTTGGGAGCCTCATGGCCCCGCCCCCTTAGCTTTCTACGGCTCAATGCCGTGCCCTCCCCTTTTGTTAGACATGCCACCACCTCCCCCTTCGGGTGAAGGTCCATCTCACATGGACAAGGACTAGATCCCCTTGCCCCGCTCCCCCTCTACTTGTTTTGCATGATTACACCGAGGACGGTGCGTTGATTGTTTGGGGGTGTTTTTATTTGATTATGCTAGCGGGTTGTGGCTCTTTTTAAGGGTTTGGGGTGTCTCTTTGGGTACGCGTGTTAGAGAGGACGCATCGGTAGGTCGGGTTTACGGGGCATGATAGGAGAGTGTGCTTTATTGATCATTTCCTTGAGGATTTAAATGAAAAGAACCATGGTTGTCTATTTTTACTTGTATATGACTTGTATATGACTTCCTCCTTTTTCTATCCTTTTTGTTTCTTTGTATATATCTTTTTGCTTTGCTTCTCTTTTTATTTTCTTCTTCTCTCCTTTAGGTCTTAGACTTTCATGTAGTATAGTTGCATATCATGATAGTTTTTCATGTAGCTTATGAATTGCATATAGGACTTGCCTTTGGTAGTTTGCATGTAAGCTTTTTAAAAAATTTCAAAAACTTCAAAAAGATTTTTGCATCACCTAATTAAGGAATGACTCTATGTTTTGACTTTAGAGGTTAGAGGTTGGGAACTTGACTTTCGAGTAGGGGTGAATTAGCTTGAGTGTCTTATGTGCTCGTTAGGAGTATTAGGGGTGCTTTAAGCTTGGGTGCCTAGGTCTTGGTACGAATAGACCCCTCGATTGTCCGAGACTCGCCTTTAGCGTGAATTAGTGTCTCTATCTCTCCCTTGACCTTGGATAAGCCCTTTAGCGACCTAGAGAACCCTTCTAGCCCAATGTAGTGGAAGGCTAGTAGCTTTTTTTTTAAAAAAAAGAGAGAAAACAAAAGGAAATCAAAGCACAGAAAAATGAAAAAATGAAAAGAAAAAGAGCCCTTTTTGGCCCATTGGATCAATTAAGTGGTGCATAAGAGCCCACAAGTCTAGTAGCCTATAGTTATAAAAAAATCCATGCTTTGGCCCCTAGAGATGCTCCAATGCCTTTGGTATGAGCTATCTTACCCTCTTATCGCGTCTCATACCGAGTGCTCGGTACCGTGCCTCAGAAACATGACTATCGAGTGAGAGGTAGACCGCGTGAGGAGGTAGTCTAGGGCCCTTGCAATCAAAAAAAAAAAGTTAACTAGTGAATAAATATGCTAGCTTGGGGGATCTTGTGGGGCATGATTGGTACTAGGTTGAGCGAGTTTTTCCATTTTGTAGGGAAAGGTTTCACTTAGGATCAATGAAGGCTTGTGTGATAGTTGAGAGACCTCTAGCACGATCATTTTCTTTGCACACTAGCTTAGACCACTCCTTTGACCCCTAACTTGTGGATAAGGAAGGACGGCTATAAGCTTTGAAAGTTCGTCGAGTTCTCCCATTGCCTTGACACCTCTATTAGGACGAGGACCTTGATTTCGTGATGCCTTTCTTAGTTTTTATTATTGCATAGGTTTCCTTGATGATTGTTAATTGCTTGAGGACAAGCAATTGGCAAGCTTGGGGGAATTTGATAAGTGGACTTTAGGTTCACTTATTTGCATGTAGTTTTAGGGCATTTAGATGCATTTTAGGTCATTTAATTTCCTTTTCCTTCCCTTTTTCATCATTTCTTATAATCTCGTGTTTAGCATCTAGTTTAGCTCATTTGCATATAGTTAGGGTGCATATAGGTTGTTGCATTTGCATATGCATACCCCCCTCCCCATCTAATATTTGCCTTGAGTGTTTTGAAGGTTTACAAGCAAGAAATAGGCTTATAACAGGGGAGCGGGCGCTCTATAGGAGAGGGAGCGGGCGCTCCATGGGTCAAGAAGTGAAGAGAAGGAATCAGGAACTTGGAGCGACCCAGGAGCGATCAGGGAGCGGGCGCTCCAGGCCCAGGCTCCGTAGTTTTATTTCGTCTTTTACGATTTTGCCCTTATTTCTATGGGGTATAAATCTAATTTTGTAATAATCTTAGAATTATGTTTTAATTTCTGGATCATAATTAGCTTAATTAGAGAGAGAACTTTAGAGAGAGAAGTAGTTTTTAGAGAGATAAAGTAGATCTTGAAACCAAATTGAAGCTTTTTGAAGGTATTTCCATGGAGTTTTTCCATTGATGTTCATCTATTTAGAGTATTTCTTCTATCTCTTTGCTTTATTTTGCTTTATTACTTGCTTATTTTGTTTTATCCTTTGATTAGTGTTGATTAGTTGATGTTTAGCTCATTTATGATGTTTTCCACCATTGTTGATCTTCCATTGATATCTCAAGCTTTTTATTTTGCTTCTTTTATGACTTTAGAGTAATTTCTTAGCTAGGGGAAGGGGATGACCTAGGTTAATCATGAGTTGACCTCAAAAGTCAAGCTAGGGAGTTAGATTTAGGTGAAATTGGGTTGTCTAACCTATTTAATTGCTTGTTTAATTGCTTGATCATCATTTGAACTTGGTTTGGGGATCAAAAGTGAAGGATTGAGAGATGAAGCTTTTGATGGACCTTAGGTTAGTCAATAGGTTGACTTCACCATGAGAATAGGTGTTAGGCTTCCTAGGACTTTAATCGAATCGCTATGAGTTGTAGAAATACTTGATTGATTGATTTTACCATGAGAATAGGTAAATTTGGTTGATTAAGTCCTCCTAATTAGCTCGAGAGAGTAATTAGGAAACATATGAGCGACTTAGTCCCTTAGTTGACCCTAATGAATCCCCTTGGCTTGACAAATAGGTTAGTAATTGGTTAACTAGTGATTCCCCTTTCCCTAATGTATTCTTATTATTGTTAAACTCAAATCATTTAGTTTAATTGTTAGTTAATTAGTTCTTAGTTTCTTAGTTGATCAATTAATCTCAAAAATCACTAAAAATAGGCTTAGCTCGCTTAATTACTTTCAAACCTTGCTAATCCTTGCTTCCTCGTGGAATCGACCCTTTCTTGCCCTAAACTAGGCTAAGTTAGGTTTATAATTTGGCACGTGCAACGATCGTGTCAAATCTCAACTTGGCATATGAGGAACTTCCTCCTTTTAAATCTTATAAATTCTTTCAATATAAATATCGTCAAAACGATTTTAAATCTCAATATATAAACAACGTAAAACCTTTTTAAATCTCAATATAGAAACAACTTAAAACCTTTTAAATCTCAATATCAACGTCAAACCAATATAAACCCTTTTCCAAAATAATTTGTACAAGTCTTAGTAAGAAATCTTACCTTTTCAGCAACCACAATCAACCAAACTCAGTCTCAAGTTAATAAGGTTCTTCTACGAACCCACAATCTACAATATAATATAATATAGTATAATTCACTTGAATACTTCACATAATTCACATACAAATAACTTAACCTAGTTAATGAGCTTTGACTGATTTAAAAATGACTCACTTAAACCCAGATCAACACAAAAGTCATTTAAAGTCGGCTAAACAATAATCGAACATACTAAAGTCAAACTAGTCTAACTAACTTTGATCCGAAAAGTTCTAACATCAATTTCTATCAACAACACCCATCACCTATGACCATAGAGCTGCATCCCAACAACATAACCGTTACTAACAGACATATAATAACAACTTATACCACAAATATATCATATCTCTATAACAATCCATCCTCATTATCCCACCACTCCAACCTACAACTATGCACAACAACGACGACAACAACAACAAATACAAACATCAACATGCTAATCATGACTCTAATAACTCAGACCATTATTGCGCTAATTAATCAAACTAGTAAGCTTGCATCCCTCTGAGATAATAAGCATTAACAATAGTTGCAAAAGTACTAATTTTTATATTAAACAACAAACATAAATCAATTACGCAAATTTTACAGCAGAGAATTTTTCCCCAAATCGATTTCTCAAGAACCCTAATTTAAGAGAACCACAATTCCAAAATCAACATATAAACTAAAACTAAAACATGGAATAAATCTTACATTTAGAGTAATTGGAATATAGAGAAGCGTAAGAAGATCCGAAATTCGCCTACTTAGACCCAGAATTCGACCCGAAAACGCACCAAAGCTCCTTTTCTTTTCAATCAAAACGCCCAAAAACAGAGATGAATGATGGTGAATGGTTGGTGTGATGATGGGTGGTTATGTGATGGTGTTGATGGTGAATGATGAATGATGAATGATGAATGGTGGTATTGGATGGATGAATTTGTGTGTTAAAGAAAACAAAGGAAACAGGGAGTTGGAAAGCAGCAAGTCGGCTGCGTGAGGTAAGTCTTAGGGCCTGTTCGTTATCGTTTTTTGTTTTCAATTTTCAGTTTTTTTTAAAACTAAAAACCAAAAACACGAAACCAGATTTTTTTTTCACTTTTTAGTTGTCAATTTTCAAAATCATCATTTTCCTAATAAATTTGACTAAAATTTTATTCATCATAGGACATATATCTGTACAGGGTTTTAGTAACTGAGACAAATAAAAGGTTAATTCCATTGGATTTAGCATCTGAATACCCTTCCCAATTAATATTAGAAAATTCCCATGGAATATCTGTGTGGACGATCTTCCTGCCAAAGCCAGATTGGAATAAAGCCATGTTTTTGTCCCCCAAGATTGCGTAATCTGTTGTAAAAGTCCGAACGATATTGGCCACCTTTTCTTTGATTGCGCCTTTGTTAGAGATGTGTATGGTATGCTCGAAAGAAAAGTCCGGTGGCCTATTGTTCCTAGTATCCCTCTAGATGGCCTTATTATTTAAATCTTATACAATGTAAGGAAGGTTGTCACTGCTAAAAATTCCTCCTAATTTTATTTCGGTTGGTGGTTTATTTGGTTTGCTAGAAATAGTGTTACTTTCAATTCTGAAAATTTTACCCTATCAAAAGTAATCAACCTCATTCTGAATTACCTTTATAATTGGGTCAAGGCAAAGGAAAACAGACATTTTCTAGATTCTAAGCTGGTGAGCTTGAAGATTGGTCTTCGCACCCTACCTCCACCCCTATTTAAGTGAGTTGGACCCCCCACCTCTAAGGGTTTCACGAGTTTAATTTTGACGGGTCTAAGTTCAATACTGGTCAAGCTTCTTTCGATGTTGTTAGTACATATGACCAAGGAAATATTAAAATGTGTTGGTCAAAGGCGCTAGACCCATCTAGTATGGTTCTTATAGGTGAAGCTTGGGGCCTTAGGGAGGAACCAAAGTTGCCTTTTTTCTTGACATCAAAAAGTTAATTATTGAAGATTACAACCTTATTATCATCAACTCTCTTAGATCTACTTGGAAAATTCCTTGGGAAATTGATACCTTTATTTTGGATGCAGGAATTCAAGAAAGGACCCGAACAAATTCGAAGCTTAGGAGGCGTGCCACTGCTTCAAGGAGGCTAATCAAGTGACTTGACTATGTTACTTGGAAGGGCCATCAAAATAACCTCCTCTTTTATCGTCTTTCGGTAACCGATCCTCGAAAGGATGCTTTAGGTTGGTTCTTCCCATTCCCAAGGACCTAACCTAGTTTTTTCTCTCATAACTGAAAAAAAAGATCACATCAAAAGTCAAACCGAGATCGAAAATGATGACGTTTTCAAATTGATATGATTCAAATAACTCGTATCTAATAAGTAACCGACTCGCTATTGACCCGTCCTGAAGTCAACATGAACCTTTTATTAACCGCATGTATCGTAAATATTGATTGTTTATGTAATTAGTAGTCTATAAAAATATGTAAACTAGTAATAGATGATAATGATTGCTGCTAAAGTCAACCTGAGTCCTAAGATGACTCAATTATGAAAATAATATTATTCAAATATAACTCGAAGTCGATAAGGACTGACCCTACCCAAAGTTAACTCAAACCTGTTATTGACCTCACTCGGATTTAACCAATCTAAACCGGACCTGCTATTCACCCGAATCGGTGTGGATTGACATGTCACGAAGACTCATTATGGATCCGGCGGCCATCGATAGTTCCGATCCGACCCAATAAATACAGGCTCATGTGTCCATTTTGATGGGTCAAGTTGATGTGCTATCTCTGAGATATACACGTGGGCCACGTGGCAAGCACAAGTACACCCTCCCTTCCCCCAAAAGTCGATCCCAAATTCGAAGGAACGCCAGTATCTACTGTCTAGTGTCTACTACCAATACCATTACTATAGTACCCTTTGCAGTTTCATAATTCATCATCAATCATCATCTTCCATCGAAATAAAGAAGTGAATGTGTTACTACTGTATGACCCAAAATCCAAATTTTAACTAGCTTCTGCTACTGATGATGAAGCATTGATTGAAAAATTGGGGGTTGATAAAAATACACAAAAAACAAATAGAAAGATGGTAGTGAAGCATCATCTTCATCTTGTGGCAAAAACTCCTTCAAAACCAGAAAATTCTATCTATGGATATGGCTATGGTGGGAAATTACTTCCATTGTTAGCTGTCCCCTCTTCTCTCCGCTCAATTCCTACTTTACCCACATCCCAATTCTCTCTCTCCTGTAATTCCATCATCCTCTCCCCCAATTTTTTTTTTTTCAATTTGTGGATTTTTGCCCCTTTAAAGTTTGATGCTTTAATTGCTTTTTAATGTGTTTTAAGGGACATTTCTCAAGTTGGAGTTAATTGTTGAGATTGAACCGTTTGTTTTGTCCTAGTAATATCCCATGTTTTAACTCATAGATTGGAATTATTCATTTGTTTTGCATAAAGTAGATTTATGGAGCTTGGGGTTATCTAATTTGTTTCTTTTCATGGTGCTTGCCTTTTTTTTTCCACATTTGTCTATACCATCACTTTTTTCAACGGTTTCAGATGACGTTTCATGTTAGCTTCTGTCTCTTGATACTTTTTATCATCACCTTAGAGAGAGAGGGAATCAAATTTCTGAATATTATATTTGTGATATTTGGTGGAAGTTCTTCAGTTTATGAGCGTGGAAAATGTGTCCCAATGCTGATATTCATATGTTTTTTAGCATCACTGTATGTAATTATATAGTCCGATCTTGCTAAAGCTTGAATCTTGATGATGTGTTTATGAAACCAAGAACAATATTCATGTGATTTATTCCTTAGGCCGTCTTTCTAGATACTCTCTTGCATGAGTTGAATGAAGAATGAACTAGAATCAATTTCAGTCTTGATGATGTTTAGCTGAAAACACACTTTTGGTAAAATGTTAACTATCTATATCTAGATAGACCTTTACCTGTTATGCTATTAGATATAAGGACTAAGGAGTCAATATGAATGTGGAAGTTGAGCTTCTCACTCCATTCTTTGTATGGTGACCAGAGACTGGTGTTTCGTGGCCGTCATCGTAGGTGTCTTTTATTGTTCCAATATGGTCCATAATTTACTTGTAATCTTGTTTTTGTGTTGACATCATATTTTGTTTTTCCTTTGTTATGGAACTGGTGAGACTATTGTGTTGTCCTTGCATTTCGAGTGTGTACTTGGTTCATACCTATGTTTTTTTTGCTGTTTCTTGTTGGAGTTAAGATCTCCTCTGAGGATCTCCTTGCTCTACCGACATGCTTTATGCAAACCGAGCTTCTGGAATTTGATATCTGCCTGTGGACACGCTAAATTTGACTTGCTAATAGGGAAACCTTCGTGTTTTGTAGTAAAACTTAAGGAAATAAGGAAGTTCAAGTCAGTCACACGGCCAGTCCGCACCCAGGCTTCAAATGTTGGTGTTGGATCAAGTAACTATGATGGAAAAGAGGAGTTTAACAGTCAGAATATATTTTCAAATGGCTCCTCCAGTGAAAGTTCCTCTCAAATGTGAGCATCACTTGTAGGTTTTGACTTTTTGCAACAATAATGGCTTAAGTTTAATGTCAAAGAGCTCATGATCCTTTTTAAGCAGGTCTCTAATTATTTTGTGATCTTAAGACTTCGAAAGCTTTACGATAAGCTCTCAATGACAATAGAATATCAATTATTGTCTTTGAAGTTTGAGCTAACGCACTCAACCTATATATTGACTTAATATGAAACACAATCTATGAATTATTAATCTGTCTCCTTTTGTCATGTCACGTATCTCATTCTAACGTCTGTTACTTCAATTCTTCATTTTGTCTTATGTACTTGTATCCGGTAAGAGTGTAGAAACCTTACCAACTTCCATTTAAATCTAGACACTTCATTCTCTTCAACCACATATTCTCTGGAAAAAGAAATTATGTTTTCACAATGCAAAAAGGGAAAGAGAACATCATGTGAAATATGCATATGATTGGGCTTACAATTAGATTTCTATAAAGAATGGGCAATCAAGAAACTTGAAGTCTGATACATAAATATGCATTTGCAATGTGCCTAGCGCGTGCAAAATGTCTTATAAAATCAACTACATATTTCATGAATGTCATATCACCACGTGACACACTTTATCCAATTATGATATTAAGCTTTGACGTGTCTCACACTTGGATATGAACTCATACTAGTGTCTCAGTGAGCTGTTTGGTGGTCTAACGCCTTTATTAAGAAATCGAAATGAATGCTGTCAGGCTTTCGATTGAAACTTGTCAATAGTCTTTCATAGAGAATTCCATGCCTGTTTTCTGTTGTACATGCTGAGTTGCAATTGTTGTTAACTTGATATTGGCTCATGTCTAATGTTTAATTCTTTGGCAGTGAGAAGGGTCCTAATCGAATCCCTTATCCTCTCTCTATCGCTATGGTGTTATTTGGGTGTGCTTTAGCATTTGCCCTCATTATGTTTGTGAAAGGAGGGCCTTCTTCAATTTTGGCGGCAATCGCAAAGACGGGATTCACTGCCGCATTCACATTGATATTTGTCTCAGAAATAGGAGACAAGGTATACATTTTTATGACAAAGCTTTCTCATGTTCATTAGAGTTGTTTGCCTGTCATTTGAGTCCATATTGTGATTTAGAATAATCACTAGGAGGGTATGAAGTTTCTCGATCACACTTAAGTATGTATGAGGTGTTTGCTTAGGGTGATAGGGGTAAGGGTAAGGGGTTGGGGGATAGGGATAGGGATACACAAGTACACAACTCTTTATTCCACTTTCCACCAAAGTAATACATGGTGGAGGGGTGGTTTAGGGGGCAGGGATAAGGATGAGGATAGAAAATACCTTTTTACTCTTCATGACAAGGAAGGAAAAACTTAAGAGTATCTATTTTTATTTTTATTTTTGAGGAGATACTAGAGTATGTTAGTAACATTGTTATTTATTCCCAATGTAGTCCCTAGCCATAGCCAAACAGTAGAAATACATAATTTTATCCTTATCCCGCAGATCAAGCACATAATTCTTAACACACCTTATCCCCATAATCCTTATCAGCACACCAAATGCGCCGATATTGTTTTTGTGGACAGTTGGTTACTTAGTTTCCCCATCATCAGTTAGAGAGGGCAACCAACAGTACTTGTTTTTTTCTTTGGGTTGCAGGGTTGAGGTGGACGTGAGCGAGTTGGGGCCTTGAGGTTGGGGTGCCAGGTTCCAGTGGTGTAGAACTGTGAAATTTGATCTGTTCTTTTGTCATATACCTCTTCCTTTATGGTTCTTCAATTTAAGGTGTTACGGAACTTAATTTTAAGGCCTTATGTTTTATGAACTTCAGATGCTACTTTTTTTTTTTTCTGTTATAATCAGGTCAATACTACTGAAATGTGCTGTTAGATTAGTAGAACAAGCTGCATATCTTGTAATCTACGTAGTTTCTTGTTTGGCTTTCAAGAAGGTTTTTGTATGCGCCAAAAGATGTTTATGATTATGCTTGGTTTCCAAGTTACCTAGCTTCTTTCAAAAAATTTCCATGGTCTGGTTTGGGTTAAAAGCTCCTTGCATATGGTTTGGGAAGAAAAACTCAATTCTGTTTGAAGTCTGGTACAACCAGTTTTGAGAAGGTATCTATTTTGTGTGTCCTGAGAAAACAAGCTCTGTTTGAACAAAATATAAACATATTTTTTTTGGCAAATTGAAAGAGAAAAGTACAACCATCACTAATAATTGTAAAGGCATCAGCATGAGGATGCTCCCACCTTCTAGGAAGGACGTGCTAAGAACTGATATTAGGGGGAGGGGCTCTTTAGACATTAGCTTTACTTGTTTTTAGTAGCTTAAGAACAAGTTAGGGAGTTAGTTATAGATAATAACTCGATTAATAGAGGTCATTAAAGAGGGAAAAGGTTTCTTGAATTTTTTTGCAAAATTTAGAGGTTTCATTTTGGGAGAAAGAAGCCTCTCGAAAACTTGTAGCTATCATTTACTTTGCATTGAATTTCCGTTGTCAATCAATTAAACTTCATTTCTTCCCCAATTTCTGTAGTTTCTTGATTTGATTATGCTTAAGATAAGCTAGCTCTTAGGTGTAGCATGCTCACTCTTTCTCTGTAGCAGCCGTTTACAAACCCTACCAAACATAGCATAGCTTAGAGAATCACTAATCTGTAAAGATCATTACAATGACAAGCAACTCAGTTTCTAATACAGCGTTGGAGAACATGTTAATAGCTCTTAATTCTTAGTAAAGGACACGTATAAAGCCTTGGGAAAGTTGAAGATTGCCTTAGAGCATAATCAACCTTTTGACTGTGGGTCTTCTAATGATACTACACACAACACAAATACAAACTACTGTAGCTCAAACAGCTGCTGAATAAGCCAATAAGGACAAGTCTAAATTAAGTGCTGAGTAGTCTCCTGAGCTGTTCCACACAGACTGCCGACGGGGTCCCTGTTGATATTCCACAGTTTGATAGGCTTTAATCGTGTCACCTAATAAAAAATAAACCTACGGACCTCTAACTAGGTAGTCAGTGGAAGCAGGGCCGAATCCACAGGGAGACAGAGTTTCTAAATCAATATTCAACCAATTCAGCTACTCCAGATGAAATCAGGAAGGAATTAATTAAACTAAAGAATAGACTACAGAAGACGGAATAAATTGAGGATTAAACTATGGAATAAAAACCTAGGGTATTAGGTCGGTCCACCATGCTTATACCAATCAAATAGGGTCAACTACTACCAAAACCTAAGTCAAGAGTCGGGTGATTAGAGCCTATGTTGAGCTATGGTTAAGACTCAACGCTCATAGTTCAACATACGCCGCATATTCACTAACGTAATCAGAACTACCGACGTGTCCTAGGCCTCTAGTCGTAAGACGGATCTGTGCAAACAACTATTAACCACAAGCAACCAACGAAACTGCTCAATAACGTTAATTACTCAATAAAGAACAAACCACATCACAATCACCCTAATCAAGCCCTAGAAATTGATAGAAATCTAAATCGCAATCATGGTATAAACATGGCTTTCCTATCTAACACCCTAGAAAGAGACTACTCAGACATGATCGAATTAACAACGACAAAACTAATTGGAAACTCTAACAATTGCATCATGAACGATTAAATAAATAAACTAAGCAATCAAGAATAATAAAAGAGATTAGGGTAAGAAATAATACCAATTGACGGAAAGCAGGAACTTTATTGAAATTGAAATAGGTTTGATCACCTCTAAATTAATCTAAAGTGTTTGAATTAAACTAAGAACAATGAAGAATAAAACTAGTCTAAACCTATTGAAAGATGAATAAAAGATGTAAAATAATGATCTCCCTAAATAATGAGGAAAACGGTATTTATAATACCCCTCAAGTCTAATAAAAAATAGGAAACAAAACTCGAAATCCGCGACAAATGCACCAGACCCGATCAGGCCCGAGCACAGTACCCGATCGGGTCAAACACCAAACTCAGCGCTTTGTCCTCTGGGCCTTCGCTTAGCAGCAGCGTAGCATTAAACTGATTATAACGACCCACCCGATCGGGCCGTGGGCAGCCACCCGATCGGGCCAGGCGACAAAACGCGCCCAGCAGCTCGCCTCATCCGCAGCTTCACAACGAGACCTAGCAGCCTTTGACCCGATTGGATCGGGCGGTGGATGCCCGATCGGGTCTGGGCACATGTGTGCTCGCCCGATCTGATCGGGCATACATTGCCCGATCGGGTCCGCAACTTTCATACCCGATCATAAATACTTCGCCCGATCGGGCCATTTCTGCCCGATCAGTGCACGGAAACCTCCTTTGACTCCTTGGCTCTCTAATCTTCACGTTTAGGGGTCTTGGGACCTCCTAAACTATCCATAAAGCTCGTGAGCCATCCTACGTGCCTCGTAACATCTCGTAAAGCCGTGGTTGCTTCCAAAAGGCTCGGGAATAAGGAGAAAACTCCATAAAACCCGCAATTCAATACTAAAACACGAAACCACTACTACATACGATAGTTAGCACAAAATAGCTCCCAAGAGCTCCAATGACGCACAAATTAGCTTGTAAATAAGGGAGAAAACTCTATATAAATACGTGATATCAACTGCCGACGGGGTCCCTGTTGATATTCCACAGTTGCTAGCTAGTCTCCTCTGACGTTCCACAACATAAACACACTTTAAGAGAGGCCTCATTGTTGCAAATCAATCCTCATTGAGCAACTTTAGGTATAACCTGTAACAAAGCATGATAAACCTTGTTCATAGAAAGATCTGCGTGTGAGTGAGAGAATCCCAGCCGCCATGATCAATTATGATATGTCTTGAATGCAAGATCTTCGTCGACCTCCATATTCACGAACACTGCTCCATACCTTTAATTGCTTGCTGATTAATGTAACATAAGTGCACCCACTGAACCCAATAGCCCAAAAAGTGTCAAAACGGTAGCTTTGTTACTAAAAGCATGTTTGTGATGTTCCACCCACCTGGAGCTCTAGTAAACAAATTGCCTTCTACAAAATAGGAGACTTTTTGGAATCTTTAGTTTTGAGTTTTGACTGTACATAAGAACTTCCTACGGACACTCAACTTCTTTGATAAATTTCTTAGGCAAAAGGAGAATTTGAGCCCAGTAGTTATTTTGTTTTTTTTGAAACAAAGTAAGAAATATCATTAATGAGCAACCACCATCAATATTACAACATAGACTTAATTTGAGAGGACAAATCATCTAGGATGGACTCCCCAACCCAAACAAGTCAACACCAACTAATCATAACTAGAACAAATCTTATCAAACCACTCCCTATCCTCAACTGAAGTTTTTAAAGACATACAACCTTTACCTCTAGTAATCACATCAAATTGTAAACTAGCTAAAACAAGTTTTCAAAGACATACAACCTTTACCTCTAGTAATCACATCAAATTGTAAACTAGCTAAAACAATTTCAGATCTAGGCACTTTACGATTCCAGTAAGCCTCATTTCTCACTCTCCAAATGTAATAAACTACAACATTTAGACTAGCAGCAACAAGAAGCTTCCTAAACTTGGACAAACTAGAGCTCTTTATCCATCTATGCCATCTGTGTAACTGCCTTTCTTGCCATCTAACATCCAACCATCTGAGGACATCTTTGAGCAATCTGCAGCTGTAAAAACACATAAAGAACAAGTAAGAATGAGTCTCTGAGCTGCTGCAGATCAGACTGGCTCACACCCCAACCACACAATCTTGACAGAGTGCTTAATCTCTGCTGTACACCCAACCAACAAATAAATCTATGTTTAGGGAATGTGTAGCTGCACCACACCAAACCATCCCAATGGCATCTAGGAAGATCACCCACCAGCAACTGATACACAGCCTTAACATGATATTTGCTCATCTGCTGAATCTGAGAATAAGAATACACAAACTTCAATTTCTCTTTGGTTTCACACAGAGGTTTCTCTTTGGCCAGTAGTTAATTTTGCATACTGCTCAAAATAAAATAGCTTTACCAAGGTGAGAATAAGTCATCATGCTTGCAACCCAAGCTTAAGCCCTAAGTAATCTTCTCAAGGTCTTCATTGCACATAACTAAGCTTTTGAGAAGATAAAGGCATCCCTAGGTACTTTAAAGGTAATGAAGCAATAGCGAAGTGCGTGGTCTAGAGAAACCAACCCCATGACAACCTGTTTGCATAAGGATGTTGTATGCTCTTTGGAAATACACATAATCAAAACAAATCTATAACACCTAAACCTATCCTTAGCTACCAAAGTAGAAAGGGGAAGTATATGTATCTACATAGAATGGTGGGTAATTTAATCAATACAAACAAGCTAATCAAGTTGAGAAGGAAATTTTGGGGTCTTGGAAAAATGTTTGATCGCTACGAACTAAGGCAACTAAAGCTAATGTACTAGGATGAAATCAAATAGAGAAATTTGTGGGTACTTGCAATGAAATCAGGAGAACAAGAAGGTGCATAATTAAGGGGGGAAAGCATGTAATTATCAAGAGGATGACTCACGAAATTGGTTCAAGATCCCTCTTTCGAGGTGATCGATATCAGACATCTCTCAATCCCCGCCATTAGCAAGAACTCATCTCTAAGTCCCTTGCCAATGGTGGAGTGAACAGCAACTCAAAGCTCCAAATTAACAGAATTTCATTGAACACCCTCTAATCTTGTAGTAAAGGTGATTAGTTGTCCTATTACGTTGGAGTTTCCTTTAGCTAGATACATTGAATCAAGATAATATTAGGATTATCTTAACCATGAGAAGGGTTAGTAATCATGGTAAGGGGCTTCTTTGGGCTAATTACACTACATAAGAACAATTTAGAGATCATCCTAACCATGAGAAAGGGTTAGTAATCATGGCGGCTCCTCAAAAAGCTAATGTATCCACAATAACTTGTATATAAACATTACTATTTTACATACACAAATTAGTCATTGTTGTATCATTTTCATATAAGTAATTGACTTATTTAACTTGGTCATACTCATTAATTATTTAAATAATAGGAAAAATTGATAGGAATAATTCGACCTTTGGCCGGTCTTCCATCAATGGTACCACCTTCAATTAATCCAGGTATAATCCGACCTTTGACGCCCATATTCTCTCATTGGTCCCTCACCTGTTGGTAAGTCATGGTGACCTACAATCATGGGTAATCCTCCTAATTACGTGATTAATAGCTAATTAAGTATATTTAAAACTTAAATTTTTAATTAAAATTCTAAATCAAAGTTATTAAAAAAAAATTTAATTAAAATCCCTTCCCTCCCCCAGCCAACCCCCACCCCCTCCCCTCCCCCTTCCTCTGCGCGTGCCACCCCACCCCCTCCCCTTCTGCTGGCACCCTCCCCTCCCCCACCGGATTCGCTGCATCTCCGGCGACCGCACTCTCACTGTCACGCACTTTCACTCACTCACTCACACTCAATCACTCACTCACTCACTCACTCACCACTTACGGAACGCCGGAGTCACTGCGAAAGGGAATGCAGAGGTGGGGGAGGGGAGATAAGGGGGCGACAGTGGTTGGGGAGGGGGGGGGGGGGGCGACAGTGGTGGGGGAGGGGAGATAAGGGGGCGGCAGTGGTGGGGGGAGGGGAGGAGGGGGTGGCAGTGGTGGGGAGGGAGGGGGATGGGGGTTGGCTGGGGGAAGGAGGGGGGTTTTCATTTTCATTTTTTTTTTATTTTTTGAAAAAGTCAACGGTCATTTTGGCTAGTCAAACAGGTTGCCATCATTCCATACCATTGAGAGAATATGGGCGTCCTGGATTAATTGAAGGTGGTACCACTGATGGAAGACCGGCCAAAAGTCGGATTATTCTTATCAATTTTTCCTAAATAATATACGTGGTGTTGTTACTAAGGTTTCCTACAGACCAGCTTTGTCGATGAAACTGTCTTTCTCCTAAGAGCTACGCATATATGACACACAATATACTGCAAATATTTTACAGTGTACACACCAGACAATACAGTGCAAATATATTTCTAATAAATTGAAATTATATTAGAATGTTCCCTTAATTTCTAAATAGTAGTGTTATGATTAATACGAATAACAAAAAAATGGAGGACAAGACTTTGATTTATACATGGCTGTAGTGACAAAAAAGATGAAGGGAGGACAACACTTTTGATTTATACATTCGATAGAGAATCGTCGTATCGATAATGGATCAATAACAAGGAAGAAATTCACGGATGGGTCGCGTTTGCGGTAACCGTCGCGATGACGCGGGAGCGGCTTGTAACGGTCGAATAGAGACAAATCACGGTTTGACGCGGCGTGAATTTTAAAAACAATTCACACAATTATTATTTTAGCCTCAAAATGGCATTTTTGAAGTTTTATAAGTATTCTTATAGCTTAATTTGACCACAACAATCATATGGGTGGGTTACACATATGGTGAATAAAAAATTACTTTAAACATGAAATTCATATCCTATTATATATATAAATTGATACTAAATCATATATATTATTCAACTCGAAAGCCTATGACAAGTTTTCTCCTTTCGTTGGTGTGTCTCTATTGTTTTTGCTATTATGCATATTTTCCCTTGCTCTTTTTTTGACCAATTCTGATATGATAACCGATGTAACGGGTAAAAAAACGCTCTAATGTCGAGTCACCGTTACATAACGGACAACGCAGCGAGTTGGACGTGAATTTCATCGCGGCGTTACGTAACGGCATTTCGCGTAACGACAAGTTCAAAATCCGTTACATAACGGCCGTTACGTTACGTAACGGCCGAGTTTTGTTTCCATGATAAAAACAATTATCAGAATTCAAGTCTCGATTGGAACAAAATGCAATAATTACCCGGTTTTAAGAATGATACATTCTGAATATAGCACAACTCGATATAGACTATTTTATTCCAACAAAAGACGAAAATGACCAGACATGCTATTGACCATACGTATCAAATGATAGCCAGTCTAGAAGGGGATTAAACACGGTGGTAATAGATGATAATGATCGCATCAAAGTCAACCAACAACAACAACTAAGCCTTATTCCCAAAGTGATTTGGGGTCGGCTAACATGAATCGTCAACTGAAAACCGTTGTCAAAGGAGATGTCATCGACAAGAATGATAAAAAGTTTTTAAAAGGGTTTAAGTTTTAAGAATTTTTTAAAAAGTTTATTTGAAAACAAGGTTTACACCAAAAAGTTTTAAAAGAGGTTTTTAAAAGGTTTTAAATACCAACACAATTGAGAAAAACAAATAAATGCAGTAATCACACCCCTTCCTCCACATGGATACTGCCCCTCTACCCGCTTCTATCCAATGCCATGCTCTCCTCAATCCCAAGTAGTCTCATATCACTTTCAATTACCTTCATCCAAGTCATCTTAGGTCTTCCCCTACCCCTTACAATTTGATTACTCCTCCACTCTTCAATTCTTCTCACCGGTTCCTCACCTGATCTCCTTTTCACATGACCAAACCATCTTAACCGATTCTCCCTCATCTTTTCTTCAATTGATGCAACTCCAACTTTTTCCCGAATCACTTCATTTCTTAACCGATCCTTCCTTGTGTGGCCACACATCCACCGCAACATACGCATCTCCGCCACGTTCATCTTATGAACGTGGCGTTGTTTCACCGCCCAACATTCGGTGCCATATAACATAGCAGGCCTAATTGCCGTACGGTAGAACTTTCCCTTCAATCTTTGGGGAATACTAGAATCACAAAGGAAACCGGTGGCGCTTTTCCACTTTAACCAACCCGCGTTAATTCTATGAGCCACGTCTCCATCCAGCTCTCCATCCTTTTGGAGAATGGATCCAAGGTAACGGAAGACGTTCGATCCTTGAACCACTTTGCTATCCAAAGTGACCGCCCCTGCCTCATTGCTTGTAACCCCACTGAACTTGCACTCCATATACTCCGTCTTACTTCTGCTCAATCTAAAACCACGGGCTTCTAATGTATCCCTCCATAATTCCAACTTACTCTCAACACCTTCCTTTGTCTCATCAATCAACACAATATCATCCGCAAACATCATACACCACGGTATATCATCTTGAATTGACCTCGTTAATTCGTCCATCACTAAAGCAAAGAGAAAGGGGCTAAGTGCAGAACCTTGGTGCACTCCGATCATAATAGGGAACTCTGCTGTCCTCCCCACCGTAGTCCGCACACTCGTAGTTGCCCCCTCATACATATCCTTGATGATATCTATATATTTTTGTGGAACACCTTTCTTTGCCAACGCCCACCACAGTATTTCTCTTGGTACTCTATCATATGCCTTCTCCAAATCAATAAAAACCATATGTAGATCCTTCTTCCTATCACGGTAATGTTCCATTGTCTGTCTCATGAGGTGGATGGCCTCTATAGTCGATCTTCCTGGCATAAATCCAAATTGGTTCTCCGATATCTTCACATGTTTCCTAAGTCTTTGCTCAATCACTCGTTCCCAAATTTTTATCGTATGACTCATTAGTTTGATTCCTCGGTAGTTGGTACAATCTTATACATCACCTTTGTTCTTATACAAAGGAATCAAAGTACTCTTCCTCCACTCTAGTGGCATTTTGTTGTATCTCCAAATCATGTTGAAGAATGTTGTCAGCCATTCGATTCCTCTCCCCCCTAAACACCTCCAAACTTCGATAGGTATGCCATCTGGCCCCGTAGCTTTCTTCAATCCCATCTTTCTTAATGCTGCAACGACTTCTCCCTTTTGAATCCTCCTCATAAACTCTCGATTTAACATACTTGGTGGGATGTGTACATCCCCTATATCTTGTGTGTTATCACCATTGAACAAGGTATCAAAGTACGTCCTCCATCTATCCTTTATCTCCTCATCCTCCACAAGCACTCTTTGGTCCACACCCTTCACGCATTTCACCTTTCTTATGTCTCTTGTCTTCCTGACCCTCATACGCGCAATTCTGTAGATGTCTTTTTCCCCTTCTTTCGTATCCAATCTTGCATAAAGCTCTTGGTTTACCTTTGCTTTAGCTTCCCGTACTGCCTTCTTGGCTTCTCTTCGAGCCTCTTTGTACTTCTCATAGTTCACATGGCTTCTATCTTTTCCCAAAAGTTTATAACCTTCTCGTTTGTTTTTTATCGCTTGTCTCACCTCCTCGTTCCACCAAGATGTGTCCTTACTCGATGGTACAGTTCCTTTAGATTCTCCAAGGATCTCTTTCGCCACTTCCTTTATACTAAGTTCCATCTTTGTCCATGTCGAATCTACGTCCATTTCCATGTTACATAACCAAATATTTTTAATAGCCATCTTAGCTAGGAAGTTCTCTTTGTGCTCCCCTTGGAGCTTCCACCACTTGATTCGCGGCTCCACATTGGAGCTTCGCTTTCTTAAAGACTCCCTCCCCCGGAAATCAAGTACGACTAGTCTATGTTGGGTGGCCGCGCTCTTACCCGGTATCACCTTGCAGTTTGTGTAACTCTTCCGCCAAGCATTCCTTACTAAAAAGAAGTCAATCTGACTCGCGCTACTTCCACTCCAATACGTCACAAGGTGAGATTCTATTTTCTCAAACCAAGTGTTCATAATACTAAGACCATATGCTAGTGCGAAATCCAAGATACCACTTCCAGCTTCATTTCTCTCCCCATACCCAAAACCTCCAAGAATGCTCTCAAAGCCAACTCGACTAGTGCCCACATGTCCATTAAGATCAATGTTACAAGGAACGGGGTTCGATTCGAAACGGGGAACGAAAACGGATACGCGAAACGTTACCCGGAGTGAATCGGGAACGACTGGGTGCGAAAACAATTAATATATATATATATATATGTTCTTCCTGGTTTCAAAAAAATAAAAAAATGAAATTTTTAAAATTGATGAAAAGCGTGTAAAGTAAACAGTAAAAAATAAAAAATAAGTAAATTGTAAATTTTGATTTTTTTTTAATATATTTAAAAACTTAAATGCAACTTAAAAAAAAGGAGAGTGGGCCTAGTTGTTAGTGCTAGTCAAAATATCAATATCACGTTTAAGTTTTAACCTATTCCTCTTCTCTCTCCTTATATCACCTGTTCAGCCGCTTCAGCACTTCCCCACTCTTCTCTCTTCTCTCAGCGCTGCTTCTTCTCTCTTCTCAGCCCTTCTTCTTCTCTCTCGATGGCCGATCGGTCTTCTTCTCAACCCTAAAACGCTGTATTCATTCGAAAACCCTAGATCTGTGAAGGAACGCCACCTTCGACGAACTGGGACGCGACTCACAGCGAATTGGGACGCGTTTGTACCGCGATCCGGAACGAACGAATCAGATCGGAGATCGGCCCTCCGTTCCTGGTATCATTGATTAAGATCCCCACCAATGATCAACTTTTCACTAATAGGCACTCGTTGCACAACCTCCTCTAAATCCTCCCAAAATTGTTGTTTAGTAGATGCTTCCAATCCCACTTGCGGCGCATATGCGCTTATGATAGTCACCGCCTCCCTCCCTAATACTAGCCTGATACTCATAATGCGGTCGCTCTTTCTCGAAACTTTCACCACATCATCAATATATTCCTTATCAATAATGATGCCTACTCCATTCCTACTCTTATCCTTTCCGGAGTACCAAAGCTTATAACCCCATGGGGCTAGTTCTCTTGCTTTTCCACCAACCCATTTGGTCTCTTGAAGGCACATTATGTGAATCTTTCGCCTCCTCATAACCTCCACCACCTCCGCCGATCTTCCCGTCAAAGAGCCAATGTTCCATGTTCCAAAGCGCATCCTACTACCCCTACCACTACCCTGGACTAGCTTCTTTACCCGCACCCGTCCCTGATGCGGGAACCTTTGCATATTTGACACCACCCCCAGGCGCTGGGATGGCGCGCCGCTTCCGGGCGACGACCTAGCAACCCTTGCATACTTATCACTACACCCGGGTCTATGAAGTGTGCGCTGAGTAGGGAACGCCCCCACGTTTTTCATTTGTCGATTCATGTCATGATATGGGGCTATGTTTTACGCTGGCCGCCCCAAACCTACCACAACTCTCCTCCTTTATCCGGGCTTGAGACCGGCAGTGAACTCACAGGCGGAGTTCGCATCAAAGTCAACCCCAACCCGAAAATGATGAGGTTTTGAAAATGATATGATTCAAAATAACTCAATCCAATAAGTAACCAATCCGCTATAAGTTAATGCTTTAACCCAAAACCCAGAGAACCACTCACTAATCATGCTAGACCTTGAGGAAAACATGAATTAATTAACTAATCTACTGCTAATCATGAATACTGAACTAATTAATTACGGTTAAGAATCACTAATCAAAAGCCTTAGCAAGCATCAACTTGTATTAAGCAAGTATTAATAATTAAGAATGAACATGGAAGGATAATTTAGAAAATTAATTAACAAAGCAATAAAAAATTGACAAATCACCTTAGAAGAAGATGACAACAAGCTTCACGAAAATAGCAAAGATCAAATCCAAGTACTTTTCCTAAATCAATTTACTTTTAGCTCTCACTCCTGAAAATTCTGATATCTAGAAATAGGGGTTTTTAGAAATAGGGATGGTGCAAGCTTCTAGGCGCAGCATGCTGAGCTCGCGGATGCGACAAAGTCTAGCGTGCGCAGCGAGTTTTCTTCCAGACTCAAGAGCGACTCCTTGGTCTCCTCGGCCACGGGCACCACTTCTTAGCAGGAGCAACTATGCGTGCGCAACATGCCTCTCTTTTTCCCAGGATGCTTAAGCGAGTCCCTTGGGCTTGTACCTACATGACGTAGTAAGCAACCTTATGTGGTGATTAAAAAGTAAAAAGAATGGGTTCAAAATTGGTATAAAATACCAAAATGACCCTAATGACTCAGAGAGAAAACAAAGTAAAAAGGAAGAGCCCAAAACTGGACTTGGAAGAGCCCAATAAGTGTGACAAAAACACATTTATCACCCCACTTTCATAGATACAACTTTTGTCTACATTTTCAGATAATTCAAGAGGTAAATGAAAACTTCTGAAAAGTAAGTATTTTACAGAAGCTCGAATGCTGAACAGAAGCAACATCATGCAGATAACTATAAGTCATTCGCAAACATGAGATGAGCGAGTTTAATATTTCAGATTTGGGGTGAAAGTCTGGGTCAGACTTAACCTCGTTAAGCCACCTACTCCAGTACTCCATCCTTGAGGCCTTAGGAGAAAGTGGACCCCTTCTCTCAACCCCTTTTTAGCAGCAAAGGGAATTGAAGGTCTAACATTCACCAAGTTGAGTATGACACCCGTCTAGCACATGTGATAACCCTGTTAAGATACACTGATGAGGAAAACCAAGATCCCTAAGGATAATGTCCAAGAAATCCCACTCAACAGATGCCTAGGATTTCTTAATATCAACCTTACGTGCACCTACGGGCATGTTTACTCCTGCATAACCTTTAATGAATTCAGTGGCCAACAATATGCCTTTTAGGGATAAAACCAGATTGAGCATGATTAACAACTTCACAAGTACAGATTTCTGAGATGATAGTGTACTACAACAAGCAATAGGCCTAAAGTCTTTCGATTAATTGGTATTTGGGACTTATATTTCAATTCAGATCCATGGATGTGACAAAAGTTTGATGGTAGCTATCATCCACCTAACGCGACCCTCCTTTATAAGGGGACGAGCACGTAGTGAGTCAGACATGCAGTTTTGTACTATTTAAATGAGCAAAAAAAAAAAAAAAGAAAACTACATTGATTTGAACAATAAAGGAAAGGAGGCAAACAGACTAGCTGAAATAAACAATGAAACTAGCTCTCTCTCTTTAAGAGATTTAGTATCTCGATTGTTTTCATCTCACAATCTTTGTATCATAAATTAGGTTATTCCATGTGTATTTTTAGATATTGGTGTATGTTCAGTCAGTTCGTGTTCTATCCTCTTAGTTTCTTTCTCTTACGTTTTTTTTTGTTTTTGATAATTGTTTCTTTTGCATTATTAAATCACAAGGATATGAACAAACTCTTAACTTGGAATTGACTTATCATGTGCATGAAATAGCTAATGTTTCCTTCAGGCGGTACCTAGTTGGTCTCAGATGGGATGTAATTGATGTATATACGAGAGATGCCTATCAGAGTTCGGAATACCAATTTTTCTATCCACTCTGTTTGTGGCATGTTTTGATCTCTAATTATGATTTGGTAGATGTTTAACAATAATAGACCTTACATCTTGCATATCTTCTGTTCCTTGGACTGCATTTGAAGCATGATTTTATGATTTGAAGTATTGATTGAGTTACTTTTGTTCCTGGATCAGACATTCTTTATTGCTGCTCTCCTGGCCATGCAGTATAAAAAAGGACTGGTATGATCCTCTCTCTCTCTCTCTCTCTCTTCATGCATGAATCTGCTTGTATACTACATACATCAACTGTGCACCTGATGTTAAAAATCGTGTTGCTTGATGGATTAGATAAACTAAGTGAAAAGTCTGTTGAATACCTCAACTCCCCAAGCCTAATTCCTTATAAACAATCGAGCTTTCTTTTTCTATTCATGATTGACGGTTGTTCAATGTGGAAAATTTTCCACATGAGCTCTGTCGTAAATGCCACAATGATAGTCATCATGTTGACAACATGTCTAATATCATCCTAAGGTCTGATGCTTCCTCACATCTTTTAATTTTTAGCTGCAAACCAAAATTTTCATAACTGCAAGTCCAGCAAAAATATTAATTAGTTGTACATATTGATGTTCACTCTCATCCAGATGGTGGATGACATTTGAGTCAATATATTAACTGGCTTGGATGATTTTATTTCAATCTCTGCAGTCAGTGAAATAATGCAATTTGGATTTATAATAAAACCCGACTTGGGCTTTCATATAGCCATATACTGAAGGTGACACCCTGATAGCTATTCTACAAGAGAAGCCTCCTGTATCCTCTGAATATATGCATCAGTATCTAGTAATGGTTTTAGATGGCTTTGTGCTCAGGCTTGGTCAATAGTAGATATGAGCGAGTCAAGGCTGTTTCCTTTGTGTACTGTTCTGGTTGTTAGAATATATGCATCAATTAGGAGCTAATGTAATAAAGAGAGGCAGTACCAGGTAACGCGAAGAGCAGACTGGACTCTGGAGTGTCCACTGTTATCGTTTTGGGTCGAAACTGTTGTACCTAGGGGTGTTAATGAGCCGAGCCGAGCCCTAATAGTGGTAGGCTCGGCTCGAGCTTGTGAGTTTGAGTTCGAGGCTCGGCTCGAGCTCGTGGCTCGTCGAGCCTTAAAAAATGAGCTCGGCTCGAGCTCGAGTCATAAAACAAAGGGCTCGGCTCGAGCTCGACTTGTTTGTAAAGGCTCAATTTGAGCTCGTTATAAGGCTCGAGTTCGACTCGTTTGTAAAGGCTCGATTTGAGCTCGTTTAAGGCTCGAGTTCGAGCTCATTATAAGCTCGTGTTCCTTTGCTTTGCAATCTCCAAAGTCCAAACTATGCTCAAAACTAACATGAATATTACGTAGAATTTGTTACAAATCTTACAATCCAAGTCTCACCAATACATCTTCACACATCAAAATACATTATTGTCTTGCTTTTGAAATGCAATCACAAAGATAAACACCAAGTTTCACATATTTCAAATTACATTAAGATCTTGGTTTCATGTCCATTGTCAATTTCCATGCCGATCTACGATGATGCCGAAATGCCCTTGTTTTCTACCATTTCTTCCAAAAAATCTATAACATGGCAAAAAGCCATACATACATACATATATATATATATACATATATATATATATATATTAAACTTTAGATATATCATATATAATTGAAACTGATTTTTAAAGTGCAAGGTTAGAGAGGGGGAAAAAACCTTTGTAATAACAAATTAAGGAATAGGAAGAATGATCTCTTTAGGTTGGTCATCTTCATTATCCTGCATATATAATAAGAATGATGTTATTAGTAGGTAACATAAATAAAAAAATGGTTTGCAAAAACAACATTTTCATGTATTAAACTTACTTTGTTCTTTCTTTTAACACCAAAGGTAGACCTAGTCCAATGCTCCAATCTCCTGAGCAAATCAACATTTGCACGAAGCAATGATGCTCGATAAGGATCGATAACACTACTCCCTGCACTAAAAGTAGCCTCGGAAGCAACAGTGGTTATGGGATAGCTAAGACATCAGCAACAATTTTAGATAAAATCCTATATTTCACTTTTCTTCCCACCATTTCAATATATCAAACTTCCCTTCTTCCTCGAATTCTTCCTCCAAATACAAATCAACATCTGATCTCTTAGGTTGAGATACTTTCTCAGATCTAACTTTTTGCAACACCCTACTCATACCCTACTCATTCCTGGGTTGCTCCCTTCACCAACACTTGATGCTACATGGAGAAGGATACATTCTCTTATACTCATCATACAACTCATACAAAGTATCTCTAACCTTAAGGATGTTAACTCTAACAAGTTTTGGAGGAAACATATGAGGAAAAGTAACATCAAGTACATCCATTTTCACACGAGGGTCCAAAACACCACCTATAGCCACGATCAAGTTGCATTCACCCCAGTACTTATCAAACCTTTCCTTCATGTTTTTCACCTTGTGTTTCAAATTTCAAAAATTGATTAGAGGATTTAGCATGCTTATCTAAAATCTCTTTAATGTAAGAAATCTCGCTAAGAAATACATTAGATGTGGGATATTCGGATCCTACATTTTCAATATCAGAAGCAGCTTTTCAATTTTAATCCAATCCTCAGCACTAGGACAAAAAACATATTCACTATTCTCTAAAGCAAGTCTAAAGAATACCTCTTTGAACCGGATTGCACAAGCCAACATTTCATAAGTTGAATTCCATCTCGTCTTGCAATCAAGAACTAATTTTCTTTCTTTGATATTAAATTGCTTTACAAGTTCAGAAAACTTCTTCAATCTCAATTCACTTCCATTAAGGTAATCCACTAAATCATGCACATTCTTTACAATGGTTTTGACTTGCTTGATACCATGTTGCACCATAATGTTTAAAATGTGCGCATAACAACGAACGTGAAACTATTTTCCTCCACAAATCAACCTCTTAGAGAGTGAAAGGTCTCTTTCGTTATTTGGATGCAAGAATCATTTGCAGTTGCATTGTCTACGGAAACTGTGAAAACATACAAAAGTTAATAACAATATTAGTTCAAGTATCAAATTAAGAAACAACAAAATGAAATAAATTAACAAAGCACTTACTTTATTCTCAATTTCACTCCTTTAGCCATTTAAAAATGCAATTTGCAATATTTTTTCCTTTCCAAGGAGGAGGAATATGCACAAAGCTCTAACACTCGCTTTTGTAGCTTCCATTCCTTATCAACATAATGCCCCGTAAGTACCACGTACTCAATGCGTTGTGGCTTGCTACGCCACAAATCGGTGGTCAAAGAGATCCTATCCACGTCTTTCAAAGTAGCCTTTAACTTCTTCTCTGCCTCATAACATTTGAATGCATCACTTCTTATAGTGGGACGTGTCACACTAGTCCATTGTGGTATCCCCCTCTTTAACATCATATTGAACCCTTCTTCTTCAACAACACTAAAAGTATTTTCATGCATCACAATCCAATTTACAGTCTCTTCTCTCATACCGAACATATCAAGTTTACCATCATGTAAAGCACTAACATAACCCGCATCAGGTTTATCAGCATTTGAATTAGAGGGCAGAAAGTTTAACAAAATTTGTTTCCTTAAACAAACAGCCTTTTTCAAACAAGTATTTAAATGTCGTTTTAGATGACTAATAGTGCCAGATTTTAAGACACTAAGAGGCAGTTTGCAATACTTACACTTAGTTTTCCATAGTCCATTTGTAAGTATTGGATCCTCCAACTCTGCCCACACTTTAGATGTTCGTTTTCTCTTATGTGGATGAGCAGGATCGTTGTTAGCTCGTTATTAGCTGTTACCTCTTCAACAACTTCATTGGCTTTCTCTTGAATCTCATCTTCCTCATCACCTTGTTCTTCTTCATACGCCGGATGCTCTTCACTAGGATTCACAAAGAATTTTCCGACAGTTGGGGTAGAAGAACAATTAGGTGTTGATAATGGTTCATCATTAGATTCACCTGGACAGAAAAAAATAGAGCAAAAAACAGCGAGAATAAGTGCACAAATAGGTGCAAAAAATGATCAAAAGACAGGCACAATAAGAGCTAAAAACAGACAAAAAATAGAAACATCTATATATATATTAAAAGGCGTAAGCTCGCTTTGCTATCCGCCACATGTCACTCCATGTATTTATTATTCTGAACATGGAAATGTTTACAAAATATATACAATGAAATTTGAACTTGTGACCTATCGAGTAGAATTCCATGACTTTTCCACTAGGCTTCACCTCTTTTTTTGATCTACTTTTGCTTTTAACTTATAAGTATATCTCATCAACTTAATCTATATATATATTAAAAGGCATAAGCTCGCTTTGCTATCCGCCACATGTCACTCCATGTATTTATTGTGCAGAATATGGAAATGTTTACAAAATGCATACAACGAGATTTGAACTTGTGACCTATCAAGTAGAATTCCATGACTATTCCACTAGGCTACACCTCTTACTTTTGCTTTTAACTTATAAGTATATCTCATCAACTTACTTTTTGTTATGAAAAAAATATTCCTCTTCAAACTTTTACTCTTTCAATGCATGTCTACTTTAGTTGTCCAATCTAATTCCATATTAAATATTCTACCTTATTCTCTTTCTACAGTCTATATTAAAAAAAAAAAAGCTCTTATTACAATCCCTTTTCGACTGTTAATTTGTTTGTTCATTCCAATTCTCCCTTATTTCTACCTTATCCTCTTTCTATACTTTATGTTTAAAAAAAGGTAAACAATCTCTTATTACTTTTTATCCTTGATTTTGTTTGTTTCTAAAACCCCCTAACTGCTTTATCTTATCCTCTTCCTAGACTTTATATATAAAAAAATCCCATTCCTACCATCCCTCTTTATTTGTTGACTCAACCTTTGAGACAAAAATGGTGGTGGATTGGTGGTGGCGGCATGGATTTGCAAGGATGACCTTTTGCATCGGTAGACGTTGACAAGGCTTGCCGACGAGCAAGAGTAAGATATATACTTTATTTAGCTCATTGGCTCTTGGACATGGAACATATTGTTCAAGAATGCTATAGAAAATGAAACTTAGTGATGAAATAGAAACCGATGTCATAATTATTATTCCATAATGTAAAAAAATATTCCAAGTGGGTGCAAAAGGTATTATGAACCAGAACCTTATATAATTATGTATATCAATAGTAAAAATAAACACCCATCTCATAAGGAAAAAGGATCTTAAACTCAAAACCCAAGGAAATAATTTTTAACAAATACGACCATACAAAAACCACATGCAATCTTGGTGAGAACAACACACTTAATGAAATATACAAAAGATAACATAAAAGAATTGTCCTAGGGCATCGCATGGGACAAAAAAACTAGTTAAGAGTTAAAAACAAAACAAAAAACAGGAATAAGAGCTCATAAAATAGAGTACAAAAACAGCAGCTATGATATCAAAAAAACAAACAGGAATAAGAGCTCATAAATCAGCTGAACCAAAAACAGGAACAAAAAACAAGAGAAAAATAGAAAAAAATGAGTCCAAAAACAGCAGCAAGTACACCAAAAACAATTTAATGGTGACTAATAAAATAGCAATTATCAAAAAACAACAATAATAAGTGTATAAACAGCCAAAGAAGTTTAAAGGTGTAAAACACCTAAGAAAGAACACAAATTAGTATTTAACTGATTTAATTCAAGAATAAAAGTAAAGCATCACAATTTGACGATTTAACAATCAATAAACTGATTTAAATAAGAACAAAAATAAAAAAAAATCAATTTCACCTGTTGGGTCGCTCGCCATTGCCGGAAAAAGGAGCCAACGTGTTGCAGAGGGAAGAGACCGATCGTCGGTTGTAGCAAGCAGAGGACGGCGGTCGTCGGCTGTAGCGGCCGGCTAGGAAGAGGCGAGGAACCGAGGAGGAGGGGATTTTAGGGTTTGAAAAAATAAGTTGGGTTTGAAAAATGGGGTTTGAGATTAGATTGTAACCGAGGGAAGGCCGTTATTTATTTATTTATTTTTATTAGTTTTTTTGGATTTTTTTATATTTTAAAATTTAATAATATTATTTAAATATTAAATTTATTTCGAGCCGCTCTCGAACTTTTCGAGCCGAACTTGTCCTAGCTTGTGTATCGGCTCGTTAACTCTCGAGCCGGACCCAAATTCGAGCCGAGCCCTACCAAGCCGAGCACTGGCCGAATTGTGACCAAGCCGATCCCGAGCAGTTTGCGAGCAGGCTCGGCTCATTAACACCCTTAGTTGTACCTATTGACTTTTGACATTATTCATGTTCTCCACTTTGACCTCCTTTTTTTTTCTACATTAGGAAAAATATAGTCAAGTGGGAGTCTTGTTAGTTTCGTCTTGGTATGTAGTTTCAATACATCAACTTTATATAGTCTTTATATTTACAAAATTGTAGATAAAAGCGTTTGAAGTTGTGCTTTGACAAACGTGCCAAGGCCTTTGGGTACAACTAAAAAAATGGAGGAAATATTATGCAAAACATTATCAATTATTTTCCCTGTATAAAGATCGTCTCATCATTTGTTACAAAAAGATGCTGACAATAAGATGGTAAACTTTCAATTGGGCTGTATAGGACTAAGAGAAATTGAGCAGAACTTCCTATCAATAGAAGGGTCCAGTGAATAATGACTTGGCTATTGGGAAGTGATGAACACAACCGTATATAAGTAAAGTTACGTAAACTGATACATGAAAACAGTAAGCAAGTCTGACTAGGATGTGCAAAGATGCAGGATAACACGAATAGATGCACTAAGAAGCACAAGATTTCTAGCTAGACCTACATAGCTTACCTTATATGGATATTGAGTCAGAGCCTTCGACCAAGATTTGTCAAAAGAGGCTGAGTATACTGTTGTTTTATATGCGCTTATTGTGTGACTAGTTTCTCATGATCAATTTGAGCTAAGTGAGACTGCAAGGAAGCTTCAAAAGTTATGATTGTGGGCTTTTATTAGTAAGATGTCTCAATATCTATGCCTTTGGCTTCATGATGATTAAATGAAGATTCTGATTCGCCAATGCGGGGAAGCTAAAAATTAAGAAACTGAGTACATTTTTAGCTGTGCATGTCCTTGTTCTGGAACGTATTTCGGTTGTAGAAGCAGGTTCTTGTGATATTTTCACCTTGTGCTTCCCTCAAAAAGATCTTTAGATATAGGATCTCTCAGCATATTAGTAGCAAATGATAGCATCAAGAGAATGTAAGGCCTTTATGTACTCATCCTCATCTCTTACTAATCCAGAAAAGGAACACTAATGTGCATAATTGAACATGTTTCTGCTGATGAAAATCCGATATTACAGCCTATCTTTCGTGAACCAGGTATTGTTGGGATCAATGGGTGCCCTGGCGCTGATGACCGTCTTCTCTGTTATAATAGGACGGATATTTCAGTCAGTACCTGCTCAATTTCAGACAAGTAAGTATTTACTTTGTCATATGAGTAAGGCTAATTGAATTTTTCCCTTTTCACTTTTTTTTTTCTGCAAGGAAAGGAGAGAGAATGTGTGAGGGGAATTGTTTTGTTGAAGGAATAGCTGCTGTAATATTAGAATATGAACTCTGCTTCTGATCTTTCTATCTAAGACATCAACATTACAGCAAGATATATGTGAACGAGGGATTTTGATGGAAGGGGAGGGAGATTGCAGGGCCAATGGGGCATGAGATGGGAAATGAATTAAAATAAAGCCTCCTCCGAGAAGATCTGGTAGAAAAAGATGTGGCTTAATCTTCCTTTCTCTCCCATGTCCCATCTCTTTCCATTACTTGTTCCTTACTCTGCTAGTAGGTCGTGGTATTGGTGTTGCCACTATGAATCTAAATTTTGAGGAGGGGTGCGATAGTGGTCACCACCATTGTTATAGGTCTAAGGATTTCTTTCTTTATCAGCAATAGTTTTGCATTTTGAGTAGAGAGAGGATGAAGTTTGGCTTTTGAGCTTTGCTTACTTCTTCGGTCTTGGTTTCTCCAAGCTATTAGACTATTGCGCTCGTTTTATGTTAGGCGGTCTAACCTTGTAAAATATTAAACAAAAACAGAATCTCTCATTTCTTGGTCATTTTTCAATAGATCAAACTCCATTTTTTACCCCCACTTCATCTTCCTCGCTCTTTCCTTCCAAACACATTTCATGTCCTCCTCCCGTTTGTCTTGTCTAATGTCCTACTTCTTCCCCTTCAACCCTTGATCAACTCTTGACCCTGAGGCCTAAACAACTAAGAGTCGTCCAATCACGAAATCTCTGAAGCGCAAATACCCTTGTCCAAATCCTGTGGTCCCTCACCTGATGCCCTCAAGCGACAACTCCAAGCCCTTTTGCCGAATTTTTCCCTTGTCCTCACCGATTTCTCCGACGAGGGTTCCCTCTCAATCAGCTCTCAATTTCTCTCCTCCCTTCAAGATCTCCACTCTAGCTACGAGCTTTCCTTTCAAATTAGCTTCTAATCTTCTGTCCTTCACTTTGTTAACGTGTTTGGCTTAGTCTTTTCGTGAATGTCATTGATCTATCAAAGCTAGTGGGTCCGGAATTATACTTGCTAATCTTTAAACAAAATTGAATAAAGTCACCATTTTTCACGCCAATCTGTAAAATCTTGGCATTCTAATATTTCCCACCTTAATTTATGTGGTAATTTGCTTTAGAAGTTCAATCATTGAGCCCATAATTTTTTTCCCGGTTTAGATTTCCTTTCGAGGAATTGAATTGAATAATACTCCATCCTTCTCAATTTGATGTTCCCATCTGTAATATGGGGAAAACCAATGCAAATTGAGGTAGATGAGAATCTTTTTAATTTTATATTGTATAAAGTGTACTTTAGTATCTTTTTGCTTTTAAAAAAGTAAGAGAAAGAAAAGTGGGTGATTGGGAAATAAAAGATTCTAAAATAGGTCATGTGTAAGACAAAAAGTAAATAATTGGTTGTTAAAGGGTATGATGGGGAAATAAATATTCTTAAAATGGAAAAGATTCGAAGTGGGAAGAACTTTTTGAAACAACCCAAAAAGGAAAATGGGAACATCAAATTGAGACGGAGGGAGTACTATTATATTTAATGCTTATATATAGAATCAAAAGGTATGAATATCAAAATCCATTTTTTAATCAATATGTGAATGTACTTTTTTTTATTATAGGATTTGGTAAAATCTAAGATTGCGATTTGAAACCCTAGATATTCTTACACTGTTATACACTCACTTATATTCGGATTTAGGTTTGCCAAAAGCTGTTGTTGCTTTTTCAATAGACAGAAAGGCAGAAATATAGAGATAAGAGCGAGAGATAAAAGGATTGTTTAAAGAGAAAGAGATTGTTCATTGCTTAATTCATGAGTGTTTACAAACTATAGGCTATAGCTATAAACTGAAAAACAAGAAAAGGGAAGAATTCTGTTTATAACAACTTTGTTGTAGTGCACTTAGGTCCAAAATCTGTAGCATATTCCCAATAAGCTTCGTGAGCTTCAAAACCATCCCATTGAACCGCATGATTTTTCTGTTTAACAAGTCTCCTATCCAAGATGGCTTTAGGAGTAAGATTCTATTGACCTTGGAACCATGTGTTATAGACCGGATTTGATGGACAAGGTAGATGATAATGTAAGAAAAGGATTAGTGATAATAATGGTGATTTAAGAACTAGAAATGAAACTTAGATTGATAAGATGGATATATTACATGAACCCTAAGAATAATATAAGCTAAGTACTACAGTACAAAAGATTCATTCTCTCATTAATTTTCCTGATGACTACTCTCTCTCTCTCTACTTAGCTCTATTTATAGATAAGCTAACCCTAAAACTTCTAATCCCTAAATTATTATAAACTACCTAAAATACCCTTTATCCTAGTAATATCCATTCATTACACTGCCGGCCCCATAAAATTCCACCTTGTCCTCAAGGTGGGAAGTAATTTGCACAAAATTCCAGACCTTGCGAGCAATGAAGTGGTGTTGCTGTGCACAAAATTCCAGCCATGAGGTATGAATCGAGTGGTCTTTCGTGAAGAAATTTTGGAATTTGGGTGGGAGGGAGGTGTTTGGGTTCAGTTGGTGGTGAGTGTTGGAGGAATGTAGCTGGGATGTAATCATGGGAAGTCAGCATGGGTGGGGTAGTGGAGAGTAGAAGGCTGAATAAATGGAAGATGGAATTCGGGCCCACGAGAATGGATATAGTAAAGATAATCATAGGCTCCAACTTCTTGAGTTTGGGTGGGCTGTGAAATTCGGGTGGATTATGTTTAATTAGGTTAATGGGAGTAATCGAACTTGGGTATGGTTGACAAGAAGGCTGGATAACGGAGCTATTGGATTTTTGGTAAAGGTAATTGGGCTGAATTGTATTAGGTTCACAAATGAATTTATCCCTTCTACAAGAATAATTGGGTTCAAAACTAGCAGGCTCAATTGTTGATATAACTTCACAGGTTTCTGCACGTGGTCCCAATTGCTGATTCTCCTATGTTTTCTCAGCTGACTCATCCTCTTGGCAATTTACAGGTTTACCCTTACTAGTATCTTTTAATGTTGGCTTCCCTTGCAAGCCAACCCAAGACTCGGTCAACCCTTCCTTGTACCCCCCCACCTTCCAGATTTCTCTTCCCTCCTCCACTGTTGATGTCATCAATAAGGTTACATGCCCAACCCGTCGAGCCACTTCCGGCAACGTCTCCTGGCCAGAACCACAGCCACCACCTTGCTCGAATTTTTCACCATGTCTACCACGACTCTCACTTCCAACAAAGGTACATCCGCCGGTGTACCCACAAGCCAAGTCACCCTTCTTTTTCTCCTCGTCTCCGGTTGCCACTCCAAGTCCACCACCGAAGCCGGAACTACCAGCACCACTGATAGGCTAAAGTCGTATCACCTATTCAAAGATAAACCTAAGTCCTCTAACAATAGTAGTCAAGGGAAGTAGGGTCGAATCCACAGAGAGACGGAGTTCTAAGTTAATATTCAGCTAAAAAGCTACTTCAGACAAAAATCAGATAGAAATCAGCTGAACTAATAATTAACTACTAGAAAGAAATATAAAGATCGGAATTTAACTATGAATTAAAGGTCTAGGGAATTAGTTCGGTCCACCATGCTTATACCAATCAAAGGATCAAACAACTATCAGAACCTAGGTCGAGAATCGATAGATTAGAACACGTGTCAAGCTATGGTTAAGTCTCAACGTCCATAATTCAACATATGCAGCATGTTCACAAACATAATCAGAATTACTGGTGTGTACTATTATTAACCTCAAGTAATCAAAGAAACTGCGCAATAACGTTAATTACTCAATAAGAACAAATCACACCATAACCTATCTCATTTAACCCTAGAAACTAATAGTAATTCAAATAATCATGGTATAAACATGGCTTCCCTCTCTAAATCCCTAGAAATTAAACTACTCACTCATAATTGAATTGACAACAATAAAACTAATATGAAACCCTAACAATTGCATTATGAATAATTGAATAAATAAACTAAGCAATTGAGAATAATAAAAGAGATAGGGTAAGAAAGAATACCAATCGACAGAAAGCAGGAACTTTTATTGAAATCGAATAGGTTCAATCACCTCTAAATTAATCTAAAGTGTTTGAATTGAACTAAGAACAATGAAGAATAAAACTAGTCTAAAGCTAATGAAAGATGAAAATAAAAGATGTCTCTAAATAATGAGGAAAAGGTATTTATAATACCCCCTCAAGTTCACTAAAAACGGGAACAAAAAGTGAAAAAGCGCGATAAAGAGCACCAGACCCGATCGGGCCCACAGTACCCGATCGGGTCAAATGCAACTTCGCATTTTCTCGTCTTGGGCTGTGATGTAGCAGCAGCGCAGCAGCATTAGATGGACTTGACGCCCACCCGATCGGGCCTTGGTCAGCCACCCGATCGGGCCAAGCAACAAAATGGTCTAGTGAAAGCGTCTCTTCAGCAGCTCTCTAACAAGACCTACGAGCGGCCCACCCGATCATACCCGATCGGGCCAAGCAACAAAATGGTCTAGTGAAAGCAGCTCTTCAGCAACTTTCATACCCGATCATAAATATTTCGCCCGATCGGGCCATTTCTGCCCGATCAGTGCACGGAAACCTCCTTTGACTCCTTGGCTCTCTAATCTTCACGTTTAGGGGTCTTGGGACCTCCTAAACTATCCATAAAGCTCGCGAGCCATCCTACGTGCCTCGTAACATCTCGTAAAGCCGTGGTTGCTTACAAAAGGCTCGGGAATAAGGAGAAAACTCCATAAAACCTGCAATTCAATACTAAAACACGAAACCACAACTACATACGATAGTTAGCACAAAATAGCTCCCAAGAGCTCCAATGACGCACAAATTAGCTTGTAAATAAGGGAGAAAACTCTATATAAATACGTGATATCAAACTCCCCCAAGCTAAACCTTTGCTTGTCCTCAAGCAAACAGCACATGAACATGGAATAGACTACCTCACCCCAAAGATAAAAACAAATCAAAGCTCAAAACATTTTCAAGACTAAGAATCGTTCAAGCGGCATAATTCAAGTTTGGCTCATCAAATCCATCCAACCACCAATCATTCAAGCAATTTATCAAACTCAAGCACCCACAAAGCATACAAGTCCTGAAAAGGCACTCACAAGGGTGTCACTCCTCTCAATTTTGCGGCAGGCAAAGAATGTGCCCGAACACTCACCAACCCGACCATAAGTACCCTTCCCACTCACACTCTCATGTGTTTAAGAAGGTTCAATGACGCTCATCCTAGTCAAGTCGACTCAATTAGCAGAAATACTCTTTAACTTGACAAACTAACTCGAAATCAATCAAATGAACATTGCAGACACGAGCTCAAGAGGACTTTATAGGGTTGTAATGGGGCTTAGATGAGAGGTAGGGGATACTTTTGGGTAATGTGGTGGAAAAACCAAGAAAGGGGGAGCATAAACCATTCAAACAAGGCCTAAGATGGCCTTCACAACTCCCAACAACCACCATAAAACCATGTAAAATAACCCAACTCTCATAAATCAATGAAAAGCGCATAACAAACCCAATTTTCTAGCAATGGAGCGAATATTCTTTTATGAACGTACGTGAATGAAAGAACTAGAATTCTTTTGAATTTTCATTTCATTTTTCTTTCATTTTTTCTGAACTTCATTCACGCAACTCTAAACTTGCTTTTTCTTTTCTCTTTCTCACTCTCAAACCACAGCAAATACACTTTTAAATTCCTCAAAAACCAAACTAAACCAACAAACCAATCTCAAACTCAACCCATACAAAAGCTCCCCCAAGCTAGGCTTGGAATAATATCAAGTGAAGGCTTTTGGCTCATAATAGGGGTTTAAGTAACACGAAACAAGTCATTAGGCTCAGCGGGGCTAAGGAGGATAAAAGTATATCAAAAACTCACTCTGAAGCTCAAGAATAAGACAAAAGAACGCCTCTATCACAGCACATGCTACAAGTCATCTAAAATCAGACAAGTACGAAGTCAAAGTCAAGATCAATCCAGTAAAGAGGAACTAACACACAAGAATAGACTGGATAATAATATGAATCCAATAGGCTACAAAGAGGCCTCACAGTCTAACCAATTCAGGTATGCAGCACAAAGTGGTCTAATATAATCCAAAAATGCTCGAAATCATAGCAATCAAACATCAAATCAAAGCCTCAAGATCACAAATGCCCAGCTATCCAGAAAACAAAGTCAAATCAATTTCAAATAGAGCACAAAAAGGGGCACAGGGAGGCAACTAAACCAGTCATGGGAACCATATTTTTTTTGATTTTTTTCAGTATTTTTGAAAGCAGTAAATCTATCCTAGGAAGCAGTAAAAGAGATAGGGAATACAAACAGAACTCCTCCCCCAAGCTGAACTTGGCAGTGTCCTTAATGCCAAAAGGTGATAAGGACTATGCTAAGAGGAAAAACAATGTTAGTACCCTCACTTTCGCTCACAAAAGGAAGAAAAATAAAAAGAAAAGAAAAAGGGAAAGAAAAGAAATACGAGTTGCCTCTCGCACATCGCTGGTTTATAAAGGTCCCGCACGACCATGATCCGCCCTCTCTCAAATAGGAGGGGCGTGGCAGTGAGTGCCACCCTTTTCAAAAATCTTTCTTCTCCAAATGTTCTTGACTATGCCTCCAGACGGTGAGGCGACCTTAGGTGGAATTGGAGCCTTCTCCACCCCTACTTCATCTAAAACCTTATCCCTGCAAAAAGATTGTTCAAGCATAGGTGCCTTAACAGTATTGGTTAGTTTAAACATCACTTTGTCATCACCAACACTAAGAGTTAAAGACCCAGACTTGACATCAATGACAGCACCAGCAGTACACAAAAATGGCCTACCCAAGATAATAGGAATCTGGGCATCCTCATCCATATCTAGCACCACAAAATCAACAGGGATATAGAATTTTCCGACCCTAACAGGAACGTCCTCTAAAACACCTAGAGGGTATTTGATAGAACGATCCGCCATCTGTAAAGTGATTTGTGTGCATTTAAGGGCTCCCATGTTCAGTTTCTTATAAACAGATAATGGCATAACAGAAACAGAAGCACCTAAATCACACAAAGCATTATCAATAAATATAGGTCCAAGATGGCAGGGTATAGAAAAACTACCAAGATCTTTTAACTTTGGTGGAGTTTTATTTTGAATAAAAGCACTACACTCTTCAGTAAGAGCGACACGTTCTACCCCACCAAAGTCTCTTTTCTTAGTAATCATGTCTTTCAGAAATTTGGCATAAACAGGCACTTGGGTAATTAAGTCTGTGAATGGAATCGTTACCTCAAGGTTCTTGACCGTAGACAAGAACTTACCAAACTGCTGATCGACCTTGGACTGTTGCATCCTGTGAGGAAAAGGTAGCCTTGGTGTAAAAGGCGTTTCAGAAACCTTCTCCTTTTTCTTCCCTGTCTGTTCAGCTTCTGCATACAAATCGACTTCAGACGTCGAATTCTTTCTTTTTCCTTCCTCTACCACCCTCTTCTTCCCTGCAGTCGGGGTAACCTCATCAATGGGCACTGGAGGGGCATCATATGCAATGCCACTACGAAGAGTGATGGCATTCACATGTTCTCTCTGAACTGGTTGCCCTGGCAATTGTCCCTGCTGCCTCTGTGCATTAGATTCTGCCAACTGAGCAACTTCAACCTCGAGAAGTTGGATGTGCTTCTCTTGAGCCCTCCTTGTTTCCTCATTTGCCTTTTGCATAGACAATATCAGTTTCATCAGTTCAGAATTGCTAGGCTCTTGTGGGTTGTTTTGTGGAGGTGGGGTGTGGAAATTTTGTGGAGTTTGTAAGTTATTGGGATGATGGAAGTTTTGTGGTGGTGGTCTTTGGAAATTTTGTGGTGGTTGATGGTATGAAGGTTTAGGGTAGTTTTGTGGAGGTGGAGGTTGATGGTTTTGTGGGTTTTGGTAGTTATGTGAAGGGGGGAAGGTTTGTGGTCTTTGTTGGAAGGCATTGGCCTGCTCCATCTGAAATTGACTGAACTGACAGTCATGCCCAAAGTGACCCTGAACACCACATACCTCGCAGTAAGATGAGGTAATGGGTGCTACTGCAGACATAGCATTGATACTCAAAGGGGGTGCTGCTGAGGAAGAGGAACTGAAGGTGTTAATCTGCTGACTCAGCTTCGCCATCTGCGAAGTCAATAATGCAATGGCATCTACCTCAGTACCTTCCTCGTAATGCTTCGGGAAGTGGAATGATCATTGGCTGCGAGGTTTGATAGAAACTCGTAGCCTACATCCACTTCCTTATCCAGAAAAACTCCTCCTGCAGACGAATCAACAATACTCTTCGTATGAGGCTGCAGACCATTGTAAAATGTTTGCGTCAAGAACCATTTGTCCATGTTGTGGTGTGGACACTCTCTCTGTAAATCTCTAAACCTAGCCCACGCTTCCCTTAATGTTTCATCAGGCTCTTGGGAAAACGTGGCTAGTTTATTTCTGATTTCTGCTGTTTTAGTGGGTGGGTAATACTCTATCAGAAATGCAGCAGAAATCTCACTCCACTCGGTTTCTTTCACATCGTTCAACCATTTTTGGGCTCTATCTCTCAGTGAAAACTCAAACAACATGACTTTGAGTTGATCTGGAGTGACGCCGGCATGTTTAACGGTTCGACAGAGTTGTTGAAACCGTTGCAGATGATTTGCCGGATCTTCAGTAAGATGCCCACCAAACTGATTTTGCTGGACCATGCTGATGAGTCCAGGCTTGATTTCGAAATTTGCTGCGGCAATGGTGGGCATAGTAGGTCCAGTGGAGAAACCATCCGGGTTGGGCACCCAATATGACTTCAGTGATTTTGACATAACTGAATTCAAGGTGTCTGTTCCAGAGGTGTTCAGCTGAACAGACTGCTTTTCTTTCTGCTTTATCTTTCGGATCCGCCTGATTGTCCTAGTAAGATCGGGGTCCGCTGGAATTGGGGAACCGTTTCTTTGGGACCTGGGCATACAAAAGAAACAAAAGGCAGCAGTAAAACGTACCTCGATTGAAACAATGAAGTTCCAATGAGGTACAGAGAAGTAGACCAAATAATTAAATAAAAACTTAGAGGACTAGCCGTCTCCCCGGCATCGGCGCCAAAATTTGATAGGCTAAAGTCGTATCACCTATTCAAAGATAAACCTAAGTCCTCTAACAATAGTAGTCAAGGGAAGTAGGGTCGAATCCACAGAGAGACGGAGTTCTAAGTTAATATTCAGCTAAAAAGCTACTTCAGACAAAAATCAGATAGAAATCAGCTGAACTAATAATTAACTACTAGAAAGAAATATAAAGATCGGAATTTAACTATGAATTAAAGGTCTAGGGAATTAGTTCGGTCCACCATGCTTATACCAATCAAAGGATCAAACAACTATCAGAACCTAGGTCGAGAATCGATAGATTAGAACACGTGTCAAGCTATGGTTAAGTCTCAACGTCCATAATTCAACATATGCAGCATGTTCACAAACATAATCAGAATTACTGGTGTGTACTATTATTAACCTCAAGTAATCAAAGAAACTGCGCAATAACGTTAATTACTCAATAAGAACAAATCACACCATAACCTATCTCATTTAACCCTAGAAACTAATAGTAATTCAAATAATCATGGTATAAACATGGCTTCCCTCTCTAAATCCCTAGAAATTAAACTACTCACTCATAATTGAATTGACAACAATAAAACTAATATGAAACCCTAACAATTGTATTATGAATAATTGAATAAATAAACTAAGCAATTGAGAATAATAAAAGAGATAGGGTAAGAAAGAATACCAATCGACAGAAAGCAGGAACTTTTATTGAAATCGAATAGGTTCAATCACCTCTAAATTAATCTAAAGTGTTTGAATTGAACTAAGAACAATGAAGAATAAAACTAGTCTAAAGCTAATGAAAGATGAAAATAAAAGATGTCTCTAAATAATGAGGAAAAGGTATTTATAATACCCCCTCAAGTTCACTAAAAACGGGAACAAAAAGTGAAAAAGCGCGATAAAGAGCACCAGACCCGATCGGGCCCACAGTACCCGATCGGGTCAAATGCAACTTCGCATTTTCTCGTCTTGGGCTGTGATGTAGCAGCAGCGCAGCAGCATTAGATGGACTTGACGCCCACCCGATCGGGCCTTGGTCAGCCACCCGATCGGGCCAAGCAACAAAATGGTCTAGTGAAAGCGTCTCTTCAGCAGCTCTCTAACAAGACCTACGAGCGGCCCACCCGATCATACCCGATCGGGCCAAGCAACAAAATGGTCTAGTGAAAGCAGCTCTTCAGCAACTTTCATACCCGATCATAAATATTTCGCCCGATCGGGCCATTTCTGCCCGATCAGTGCACGGAAACCTCCTTTGACTCCTTGGCTCTCTAATCTTCACGTTTAGGGGTCTTGGGACCTCCTAAACTATCCATAAAGCTCGCGAGCCATCCTACGTGCCTCGTAACATCTCGTAAAGCCGTGGTTGCTTACAAAAGGCTCGGGAATAAGGAGAAAACTCCATAAAACCTGCAATTCAATACTAAAACACGAAAACACAACTACATACGATAGTTAGCACAAAATAGCTCCCAAGAGCTCCAATGACGCACAAATTAGCTTGTAAATAAGGGAGAAAACTCTATATAAATACGTGATATCAACCACCACGCTCGAAAGCGCCTCTAAGGGATCACTGGCAAAAGATTTTCCGGCGAAACCATCCATCTCACTAACTCGATGTCGGCCGGGGAAAACCTTGAGAACACCGGCACCATTGGTTGAGTTTTCTTGACCTCCACTAAAGTTACCAGAAAACATGGAGGAGCCACCAAAATTCAACCCAGAATCGAATTTCGGCCTTTTCTCCAAGGTTGAAGAAACCTTCTCCACTTTTCTTCCCTCTACTTGTTGCTCCACCTTGTTGCCAAAACTCGCCGGAGTTTGTCGCTCGTGCTGACACAGTAGTGATCCAAAACGCAGCCCCAACAAGAGCTAAACAACAGTTGACGATGCTGCTGCTTCTTCCTCAAGCCACCGCCTTGCTTCACCAACCACAGACATTAGAACAGCCTTCAACTTCTCCTCCTTAAACTGAAAAAAATGGAAAATGTCCTCCATCTTTTGAATCCAGTTATAGCAATTTCTTCCATTAAACTCCGGGAGTTGAAGCTCTCGCCGGATACGTAGTTCTTCCTCAAGGTTTGAAACACCATACTGTCTCTTTAGTGAGATGTATGCGAACTCATCTTGGATCCAGTGTGAATAAATTGAACTGGGTTGTTTTTCATTAAGGTCCATTTTTTTCATTAAGGTCCATTGCTGCTGCTCTTCTTTTCTTCTTTTTTGGAAACTGGAAATCAGCAACAGTTTTGCAGAACCACCGGTATAACTTCCGGCTAACCTTTAGCCACCACGGACCCTCTAGCCAGCGTGAGTAAATCAGTAGCTCCGACCACCGCCACGGACCGTACGGCTCTGATACCAAGTTGTTATAGACTGGATTTGATGGACAAGGTAGATGATAATGTAAGAAAAGGATTAGTGATAATAATGGTGATTTAAGAACTAGAAATGAAACTTGGATTGATAGGATGTATATATTACATAAACCCTAAGAATAATACAAGCTAAGTACTACACTACAAAAGATTCATTCTCATTAATTTTCCTGATGACTACTCTCTCTCTACTTAGCTCTATTTATAGATAAGCTAACCCTAAAACTTCTAATCCCTAAATTATTATAAACTACCTAAAATACCTTTTATCCTAGTAATATCCATTCATTACACCATGGTGCAAAAATATGGCCGTATCGGAACGGTTTGCCCGAGTTGGAACTGTTTTCAATTTTGGCGAACCGAATTTGATCGGTTCAACAAGGTGGATATAAAAAGACCAATATTTTGGCCGTTCGGCCGTATCACCCGTGATAACAAGGGTTCGCCGTTTTTTAACGTCACTCTGCAAAACTTTTTAGAGATTTCTTATGTTTACTTATATAGTAGCACCGATCTACCTCCAATAATGACTCAACGATAAGAGAAAAGAAAGAGAAGGGGCACCATTGCACTACCAAACTCTATATAACTCCAGTAAGATCTAAGATTAATTGAAGCAAAAAGACAAAAAAAAGGTCTAAAACTTAATTCGTGCCGCGACAACCGCAAAGCGGTCCGCGACCAGCATGTCCGTTCCGTTACCTTGTAACGCGACCGTTCCCTTTTCGTAAACCCAAACCGCATTTTCGAATCATGCTTGTAACCATGGTGGTATGTGAGCAGCTAAAGTACCATAAAATTTCTTCAATTGAGACACATGAAAAGTATCATGAATTTGAGCATCCTCAGGCAAAGACAACTTATAAGCCACCTTCCCAATCTTAGCCTTGACTTAAAAAGGACCAAAGTGTTTAGGAGCCAGCTTTTGGTTGGATCTGTGCTGAAGAGCCTGTGTCTATAAGCCTGTAGTTTAAGCTGTACCCACTCTCCAACTTGAAATTCTCTACCAAATATGTGCTTGTCAGCTTGTTTCTTCATCCTTTTTTGAGCCCTTATCAAGTGATATTTAAGAGTTTGAATCATTAACTCTCTTTTCAATGAACTTCTACCGACTGTTTCAATCTTTGATGCCCTAGCCAAATAGGGTAAGTGAAGAGGGGGAGGTTGGTTATATACCACCTCAAATGGAGTTAACTGAATAGGTGAATGGAAGTGGGTGTTGTACCACAATTTTGCTAAGGATAACCATAAGCTCCAGTCTTTGGGAGAGTTACCATACATACACGTTTAGTATGTTTCAAGACACCTATTCACTACTTCAATTTGTCCATCTGTTTCAGGATGGTATGATGAAGATAGGTTGAACTGAGTCCCATACAAAGAAATAACCCTATCCAAAACTTACCTAGGAAAATGGGGTCTCTATCACTGACAATACTTCTTGGCCAAGAACACATTGTCAAGATAACTTGGGATACTTGTAATGCAGTAAGAGGATGAGATCATGCTAGAAATGAGCATATTTACTCAGCTTATCCAAAAGTACAAATATCACAGTTTTTCCATGTGAGTAATCCGGTGATAAAATCCATGCTCACATCAATTCAGACTCCCTCGGGAATAGGCAAAGGTTGTAAGAATCCTGGTCAACATTATCATACTTTGAAGATTGACAAATTTGGCAAGTTCTGATAAAGCTTCTAACTGCCAAAAGCATTCCTTTCTAATAAAAACAGTTTTAAGTCTTTTGAAAGTCACATCTCTACCTGAATGGCCTCCTTCTGGTGTACAATGGTGCCGAGTGATCAGTTTAAGTCTCAATTCTTCATCAGGGCCTACTTCTTCCTTTCTTCCTGGGCAAACCTGACTTCAAAGTAAATCCAGCAAAACTAGGTAGATCTTGTAGTTCTTCAATGATATGCACTAAATTATAATCCAAATGATAGCTCAGTCTATGTTCATAACAAGCATTACTATTATAAGATACTAGTGTCCAAGTTTGTAAACCTATTAAGCAAGTAGTACTTGGTCTAGTACTAAGGAGGGTACCCTTCCAACCTCAAGGTTGGGGGTTCAATCCCCACTAGTGGTACTTTGAGGGTAGGGATTCCCCTCACCTTTCACCCCTACTCTCAAGTGCCTGCCCGATAATCCGTTCCGAGTGGACCCGTGTAGTCGCGGTAGGGCAATCACATTACCTTCCAAAAAAAATTCCGTTTAGTGTCTACGTTTCAGACTTGTATTACAATTGAAAACCTAGAAATCGTGAACTTATTAATTACATAACTAAACACAAGGATTTTTATTCATTAGAAAACCTCTTAAACTTTTAAATATCAATACAGAATTCACTATGTGTACGTAATTCTCAAATCATGAGTTAAAACTCGTGCTATATATCATATAGAATCTCCAGCACTTTACACAATACCAAACTTTTCTGAGGTCTACTTTCTAAAACCACGATAATTAATGTTTTTTAACCCATTTGTTATTTGTTGGGATTCAAGGAGAGGTACCGACAAGAACTACATAATCTTGACAAACCAAATAATACTTTGTGAGTAATTTTTTTGCACACTTCCATAACTTTGTACACTCTTTAAGCAACATGCTTTCCAAACTTTCGGAGTTTAACACTGAAATTTTCTCCCTTATTTTTTGTGAAACCAAGGGTATCCTCCATGTGAATAGTGACTAATCCCTTTGTCCTTTCAACTTTTTTCTCCACGGTATGTGATAGACAGAATAGATGGATTGAATAAAGGTTTTTCCCCAAATTTACTTGACCTTTAGTGTCTTTTTAAAATTCAGGTGGGTTTATTTGACCCCATACTCTAATGGGTTGAGATCTCTAGAGTTCAATAAAAACTCTACCTTGTAGATTTTACTCAAAATAGAAAATAATGTTCATAATTTTTTATTTTGTGAATTGTGATTGCATTCCTATTTTGTTATATAACGTTGTTTAGTAAACTCTAATAACTTTAGAGGATCCTAACCCTATCCTAATAGGTTAATCTGCCCCTACCTCTTTCATCATCATATTCGACATGTGATAAATTAACATGTTCTAACCTTGTGGGTTTCATTTTTCCTTAAACAAGATCTAATTATTGTCCTTCAATGACTGATGCACGCACTAAGCGATCGTAACTTTTGATGTATATTGCTGTTTTCTTGGATATGTATGGGTCGTGTGAAACTGGCTTTCAGCTCTTCATTTCTTATTGTTTGATTGTTTACAGGGAAATTGATGCTAATCATGAATGGTCTTCTTTACAGCACTTCCAATTGGAGAATATGCTGCCGTGACCCTGCTGCTATTCTTTGGTTTGAAGTCAATAAAGGACGCATGGGACCTTCCGACAGATGACCCCAAGAATGATAATAAGGGTGGCTCTGAACTTGGTGAATTCACTGAAGCTGAGGAGCTCGTCAAAGAGAAGGTCAGAAATGACACATTTTCAAGATCTTTGATCACCTATTCCTTAATCTTCCCTTCCTTGTTTTAATTGTTTATTGCCCCATCACTTGACTCTTAAACACTCAGGTATCTATCTTATGCACCATACTGATCAAATATTCCCCACCTACTATTTATCTTTTTCCTCAAATTTCAATGAGCAATTTAGTGGATTGGGTGGAACCAATTGATTTTACGACTTTCTATGGGGTTTACAGCCTTTTTCATTTACTTTATTTGATCCATTTCTGATTGAAATGGGTTAACAGATCTGAGGTGTTGAAGCTTTTCTACCTCTTCGAGGACAACAAACTCTTTTCCAGTCTTTCCTCTTGTATATGCAAGCCAATGGCACAAATGAGGATCTTGCTCCAAAAGAAACTAATCTTGAATAACTCCACACCACCCCCTCCCCCACCAAAAATAAAGAGAAGAACAATAATGATAATATGTGCCTTCGTGATTTATAGCTGGTGTTTTAAATTTGCAGGCTTCAAAACGACTGACAAACCCTCTTGAAATTCTGTGGAAGTCATTCAGCCTTGTATTCTTTGCAGTGAGTATTTATTATGATCAGTACGTACATATGTATGTGAACCATCTCGATTTTCTAAAATATGCCTATGCCATTTCTTTTCTTCGAAGGAATGGGGTGATCGCTCAATGCTTGCTACCATTGCCCTTGGTGCTGCCCAGGTATAATACAAAACTAATACAGAGCTTATGCGCATCCATGAATTCAACCATCATGCCTTAACTCTTGACTTTCAGTCTCCTTGGGGCGTGGCAAGTGGAGCCATTCTGGGACACCTAGTTGCCACATCTATTGCAGTTGTTGGAGGAGCATTTCTTGCCAACTACATTTCTGAAAAACTGGTACGTCCCTAATTCTTATCCTTCTGCTGATTCTTATGCTACTTCGCTCTGCATGGCGCTATTGTATCTCACTAATTTCCTCTTCAGGTTGGTTACTTGGGAGGAGTTCTGTTTCTTCTTTTTGCTGTAGCAACATTCTTTGGATTTTTCTAGTTCCTCATGATAAAATACAGTCGAAGGGCAGAAGGAGATTTCACCTTATAAACTGTTCCATACATTACCCATCAAAGGAAATGTTTGCGAAGATTGATTTTCCAAATCAGGAACTCATCTTTACTGACTCATTAGTCCAGTCGTGCAAGCAGAGATTATTAGCTTTATGACCAGCTCGGGAACGTTAATAAGAGTTACGAGATGCCATTTTAGTGAATGGATATCTTTGATAGGAAATTGACGAACTCCAATAACCAGGCAAACAAACTGAAATCTGTCAATGATAGATCTCTTTGTTAATGATACTTGATTTTATTTCCCATCTCCGCCATGGGTGACCATGTATTTCAACAATCAGCTCGCCTGCAATTTTTGTTTCCATAATATTATTTCCAGAAATAGTCCAGATTCATTTGAATACTAGTAACAAATCGGTGGGTGAATGTAGTAAAGTTGTATATCTGGGCAAGCCTGCACCTACATTACGTTTTATTCTGAGATGCACTTAAGTTTAGATTAAGAGGAATATCTTCAGCAATTCTCTTTTTCATTTTTGCAACACTTTCTGCAAGTTGTATGTTTATTGTTTGCTGGGAAAAAAAAAGATTGAGGTAACAAACTAGAAAAATCTGGAAAATGGTGAATCATCCAAACCGCTCCAATACCAGATTGGAAATTAAGTGTGGATCACGTTGGACCGGAGTCCTCCGGTCAGCAAAGAAGTGATGAATTATGTTCAGGTCCTGTATAGGTTTGGACCTATCGCATCCCTAATTACAAGTGTTGGTGTGCTTAAATTGTAGCGCCAATGTTTTGCCAATCTTATATTGAGTATGTTGGTTTATGAGATCATGGACTTTACGCTAGAGGCGGCCTATCCTCTTCTTACAACTTGTTTGGATAGCGAAAATAGGAGGGGAGTAAAAGGGAAGGGAGATGATAAAAATTCATTGTTTGGATAACAAGTGAGGGGGTGAGAGATTTGAAGGGGAGGGAAATGGAAGGATCAATTTATGAGAATATCCTCAGTCCAACATTGGAGAGATTTGGAAGGAAAACTCATCCTTTTTTCTTCCCCTCCCTTTCCATTTCCTCCCCTTCTTTTCTTTTCCCTTTTTTATCCAAACACAGTGTTAAAGCCTATGGAAGAAACGGACTTGAATCGCATGGGGTCCTTTCCTTGAAGTGAGAATTTATAAACTAGCTTTTTGATGCAATTAGGAACTACGTGGGGATGGATTTAAAATCGCATGGTCCCACTCTGCGCATCATTGGGGATGCCGTCAACTTGTTACATACCAAATATGGAGTGGGATACGATTCATACGAAGGTTCTATTATGACGGAGTGCGCCATAATAGGCATAGGTGGTCTTTACCTCTTGATTTTCTTAATAGTGTAGATTCAGTTTAAAATAGGCCAAATAACTATTACTATAGATATTAATTAAAGACAAGTTTTTTTTAATCACAAAATACTATTGTAAGTGGTTGGAATGTTAGACTTTTATTTAATGCATTGTTTTAAAATTCGAGTAAATTATTTCATTAAATTGGGTCATAAATTTCGCAATTTAGGAGCAAATCGTTTGGCCTAAATTTGACACCTACTATGGACGTCGAGTCGTGTCATCAACTGAGTGTAGGACATCAGGTTACAAAGAATAGAAACAAAATTCAGTATAAATTAAGCATGGCGGCTAGTTGGACGTGCCCTATATAGGGATTTAGTAGAGGATATGGGTGAAGTTAGTAGTTGTTTAACCTAGATAACAAGTAAAGGGATAAAGAGCCAAAGAAGCTGAGAATTAAGGGGGATCTCCGACGAACAATGTCAGTAGATATATATATGCATAGAGAAGAGAGAAAACGCACACAATCATTAATACCTACACTACAAACTGATCTTAATCCCAACTAAACACTCTCAAGCTTTAGTTTGCATTTTGTTTGCTTACTTTTATTATCCATTGTGATCGCTACTACGATTTGAATTTGTATAACATAGAATCTAGGATTGTAACTGGTGACCTGATTTGGCGTTATAACACTACTTATCGACTTGGGGGAATCAAAACCACCCGTGATTTTTACCCATATTCATCAGCATTTTCATTGCCGTTATCTATTGTGTCTCCTTTTTAATTTGCTTTCTAATGACTTTACTTTTTACATCGCAAAGCACAAGTCTTTCGTCATAATCTAGTCAGTAACGCCCCTTGCCATCAAGAGCTCTCTTGCTTATTTGACATATTGTCTTGGTGTGGAGTATATGTCTATCGACAATTTATCAAATATGTTCCCCCGCTTAGAATCCCTTCCAGATGAGCTTCAGGAGATTACCAGTTCTGCTCCGGATGCTGCTACCGAGAGATGGTATACTTCGCTGAACATAGAACTACATACTCCCAACTGCTTATTTATAATAAACAATAAGAAGATTGAAGGTAACTCATTTGCATTTGGTCAACTTATACTCATGTGGTTGACTCATACTCACTTGGTTGACTCAAATTCATTTGGGTAACTAATATTCATTTGGCTAACTCATAGTCATTTCGGTAACTAATGCTCATTGTAGTTTGATATTTTTGGTGTACGTAGAGGTATGTTTAAGGACTCGGCGGAAAAAATACTAAAAACAACGACAATAGTGAAACTAAATCGAAGGCGCGAATTAGTGAATAAAAGGCAAAAAGATTTGTACTATATATAAAATTTCTCACTAATTAGGTAGGGCAAAAATACCTTTACACATTTTTTGCTAATTACTATGAGCAACTGCTCTTAGTAGTCTCTTCTAACTAGGGACATCAAGTTGGCTCACTTTTCCACACTTTATCTACTGAAACTTACTTAAAATTGCACCCCAACCATCTTTGTATAGAGGTTAGGAAAATCCTTTTCCAAGTATAGAAAAGATAAAGTAAAAGATAATGAGATAATATTCAGGGAACAATTATTATCTTGTCTTAAGGAAAATTATTATCCTATACTTAGAAAATAAATAATATTATAATTACACTAGATTACAAATAATTGAATAAAGAAATAAGAGCAAACAAGATCGTTCAAAGAAAAACGAACAATGCCTACGTTGAGCAGATGCTTACTCGCCCTGGAGTGTCGTGAGGTGAGATCGGCTTCTACCCGCTTCCACTTTTCTTGTTTTCGATCATTTCCTCACGTATTTTGATTAGCTCGAGACGCGCAATGCATGTCCGAACCCGTTAATAGCTTCGCATGGTTGTTGGGGGCAGTGATGCCTCGCCTCGAAACAAGACCTCTTATTTCTTGACGTACTCCTCAATAATGAAGATGCTTCTTATTATCCGTATAGCATTTATGATTGCCCTACCACTTTCGACAACCAAGATGGTTCCTTAATGCATCTCAATAGTGCATCCATCTTCAACAAGCTTCCCCATCGAGAGTATGCAACTACTTAAGCGCGGGATGTACCTCACTTTCGTGATACGCCTACAACCTTCGTGAGTCTCAACATAATCTCACCAATGCATCAACCTTCACCCTATCCCCATTAGGTAGATTGACCGACACTTCCTTCGATAACAACATCTTGCTCCTTGTGGAAAATATGAAACCCACATCCCAAATCTAATACCCCAGCTCTTGTTGATGCTACTTCACTTTCAACCAACAAAGCATCATATACATACTCATCATCATCATCATCATCAATAAGATTTGCATCTACATTCACCTCATTAAGCTTCTTAAAATCCTCCCAAGCCCATTTGGATTGATGGTGCCCCTTCTTGTCACAACAGTAACATGTTGCTATATAAAGTTTTGATTTTTCTTACCCTTGCCCTTGCCTCGTATCGACACAACTAATGCTCCACTTTGGCTAGTGGATCCCTCTCCTAGCTTCATCAAATTTTCGGCTTTCAGGAAGCACACGACGATCTCAGCGAAACTTTCGGTCTACCTAACAACAAAGAAGTAATAACGTTAGTATACCATTGTGGTAGCTATACCAAGGGTAGAATTCCTTTGTCTTCGCTCTTGAAATTTTCTTCCAACTTCGTCAAATGGGTAATCAGTCAATTGAACTTATTGAGGCGATTAATCAAGTCTTTGTTTGTCCTCCATCTCCTAGCCGAATAAATTTTTCTTCATAAAAAACTTACTTGCTAAAAACTTTGAGCAATAAATTTTCAAGCTTCTCACATTACTCTTTCGATTTTTCACATCAAGAAAGTCATACATCATCTCCAGTTCAAGCGATAACCGGATTGTTGACGTCACAATCGCTTCAAGTCTTCCCACTTAGAAGCGTTGACTTCATCAGCCATCTTGTCATGTAGGGTATCGTAGAGCCCTTGCTGAATGATTATATCTTGAATCATATTTTGCGATAGGGTAAAATTGTTATTGCCATCAAACAATTCCATCTCAAACTTTCCACCATAGATTTAGTCCATCTTCTCTGACCAAGATCTTGATACCACTTGTAAGGACTTAGCGGAAGCAAAATACTAAAAACGACGAGAACCATAAAAAATAGAAGCGCAAATTTTGAGAATACAAGACAAGAACTTTGTACTATAAAAATCCTTCACTAATCAAATAGAGCAACAACAATTTTACACATTTTTGCTAATTTATATAAACAACTACTCTTAGCAGTCTCTCCAAACTTGGCTCACTTTTCCAAATTTTCTCTACTCATACGTACTTAAAACTGGCACCCCAACTCTCTTTGTATATAGGGTAGGAAAACCTTTTTTCATGTAAGAAAAGATTAACTAAAAGAGAATAAGATAATATATAGAAAACAGACGTTATCTTACTTTAGGAAACAATATTATCTTAAAGTCGAGAAATAAATAATATTAAATCCTACTTCCTCCTCTTTTTTTTACTTGCATCATTTCCCATTTTTGGAAGTTGCAAATTACTTGCATCATTACCTTTTACGGAAATACCTCATCTCTACCTCTCTCCAATTACATGGGTCCCATTTAATCCCCCACTCTCTATCTCTCTCCTCTCCTTAATTCTTGTGCACATGCTCAATGATGCAAGTATAAAAAAACGGAGGAAGTATTAGAAAACGAATTGAGAAACAAGATCAAACAAGATCAGAAAAAGAAAAACGAACAAGATCAAACCAGGCTATACTCGCTTCTATCTTTTCTTGTTTCCAATCTTTTTCTCCACGTACTTTGATTAGCTCGAGTAACCTTTATATTATTTTGAATTTGTCTTCAGGTATATTTTCAAAATATCAACTTCAAAGTTTTTATCGATGTATACGTAAGACTGCGGATATTAATTTCTCAAACTGTGCATTATCAAATAAACAAGGCAAATTGTTGCAATTTACAAAAACGAAGTACTTCATCCATTCTTTAATAAGTGATACACTTACATAGTGTTCTTGATTAACTGATTAGACTTTAATTAGCTTTACTGATTTACAGTTTAGGAAAAACATAGCCATGCGGGATCTTGTTAAATTTGTCTCGATGTGTAATTTTTAATATTAGCCTTTTATAATTTTTGCTTATTAGTAATTATATATATTAATGTTCAAAATAATGCATTAACAAGTGTGAAAACAAAAGTTTGTCGCTTATTAAGGAAGTGATGAAGTACAATATAATAAGGCATCTATCTTTGCTTGCAATACACATAAGTTGGCCAGATTTTGAGATAAGAGTATGTGTGCAAAACAAAAGTGGAATTTTCCTTCACCAGCTAGTCCCTGAGCGTGGAGCATCTTTCCAGAACAACAATTTCCTCTAATCTAAAATATTTTCTAGTTAATTTACAACAATTACATCCCCTGGCCTGGGTCTCCAGGATCATATTGCATTGAATAAAAATGAGTGGAGGACTCACACGAGCGACTCATGCGGACGACATCTTTATCAGTGCAGCCGACACCATCCTTGTGAGATTAGGCTATGCATTATTGTTGTTGTACAACAAACAACAAAAGAAAGGTTTGGACACTTATACTAACCGTCGTAGCATTGCCAGCTTCATAATGAGAAGAACTAAGATGAGCCAAGAAAAGAATGGTCAAAGCAGCTGAAGAGTTTTGATTCCCGGCGTGTGAAGCGGATGTGATAATTAGAATTGAAGTTATTTGATCAAACACTGCCCAGTCCGGAATGTCTCATTTGAAAGCAGCTCAATGATACGTTTTTCAAGTCTCTTAGCTCCAGGACCTGGCCTCAGGATGTCTGCATCACCCCATACAGCACAAGTGTTGTTCATGTCGCCGACACACCAGCCACCAGGAACAACTCTTCCACGGCTTCTCCCCAGAATTTCTCTATCGATATGATCGAGTATTGGGTCATTTGAACGGAATTGCGTGGCAAATGCTGATCCACTCCGTAGCATGTCTTCTAAGTCTGAGCTATTCAACTGTCTGGGATTCTCGTTTGGGGAAGTGTAGTAGGATCCATACTGTAAATTATGGTTTATGGCGTTCTCTTTGAACTCTGGAGAATTGCAGACAATGGTTGGTATGTAACTCAATAGTGATGATGGGGTATTTGCCAGGTACATCAGTAGTGTCCTCGGTAAGTTGTCTGAACCCAGAACACAGAATTCAACAAACTTCCGATTCAAAATAGAGGTTGGTGAACCTGCACGAAGAGCACAGAAGCTATCAGCTGACATTCAATTGCTACACGTCCTATTTTATAATAGATAACACGAGATGTCCATCTCTTTCATGTATTCTGACTAACTGTGAACAAGTTTTCCATCCTTAATTATGTGGTTTATTAAAAGAAATTCTTTAGTAGATCAGATTGGATATATGGAATGGTATGGATGGGAGAATTACTTTCCATCTGTCTCATTTAGCTGTTTGAATAAGAACCAATGCTTCTAGTTGCACCTAAACAGAAGAACCATAATGTTCTGACAAGAGTCAGACAGCAGGTATTATTAACTTGGATTTATTGATGTTTGCGTACCCTAGTCACTTGGACATTAGATTCGAACGAAAAGGAGCCCTGTTAGTAGGCCAGAGTAATCATCTTCCAGACTTCCACAGCATTGATCTTACTGTGAAGAAGAACACAGGACACTGGGCAGTCATATAGGGATTGGGACTTGCGAGAAGGTACCCGTCCTGCTTATAGATCTGGAATCATTCACGTTCTCATTTTCACCTTTTTGGCCCGAAGTCCTAGCTATACTACAGTACCCTTTCTGGCTTAAAATCCCAAGTGGAACTGCTAAGAAAGTATAGCTACAGAATCGGTACCAAAACTTATAAACACCTAGCATCCTGGCTGTCACTAAGATGTCCAACAACATCTCTAGATTTATTATTCCTAATTTTTAGCAACTCAGGAAGTGAGCGCAGGAAAGTCAGATCCCTCAGGAAGCATCAATTTTCATATATTTCATACTCAGGTATATATTTTGTTTCAAGGGGAATAACTTTGTTACTACATCAAAGTAAATCAGGAGAACGAGTGCGAAGGAAAGTCGTAAACTAAGACCTGCGGTTCAAAAGAAAGAATATCATGACTGATGAGTATTGTATTTTATTTAGCACTGTAAGGCTCAAGCCAACACCAGTCTAATTAACATGCTTCAAGAAATTCGAACTCTTAAGATATGAAACTGAGACGGTAGACTCACCAGAGAACAACTGATAAGCATTTGGAAAGTCCCGCTTTTGGGTGGCATAAAACATCCCAGTCTTTTCTGCAAGGTAAAGTCCAGGATCCACAATAATGGGTTTCATCCTTCGAGACCTACAACGGCACATGCAACCAGAATTACTAAAAGTGAAATTACTTGACAATCAAACAATTCAATTAGATAAAACAAGTAACAGTAACTCACTCTTTCCATCCAATGTAGCTAGTATGATTCACAAAGATAAGGTCTTTCGGCAAGTACGACAATATGTGAAGCAAATCTGTCCAAAATCAACATTAGAACAGATCAAAATGGAACCTGGAGGCCCTTAGAGAAGCAGTACAAAAATTATGCAGCAAAACCCACATTATCAAATCAGCCTTCAACACAAAAAAATAGAATCAAACCAAATGAATACACTACTCTGATTCAGACAAACCCTCAACCCTTTGAGCAGATAGAAAATACTATATGCAGCTAAGAAATCATTCAGTCTACTGAGCTGCCAATGAAGCTGAAATTGACAAAGTTGTAATCCTCACAGAAAAGCGACCAAGAAAGAAAATGAAAGGAAACGCCACCCCACGAACCTAGCATCTTAACACAATAAAGCTCACCAATTAACAATGACAAGAAAAAAAGTTAAGGCCTTTAAGCAACCACAACAAAAATGCAGCAAATTAGAGCAAAACTAGAAAAACCCAGATCACAAAAGCAGTAGATTAACTACTAAAATCTAGAAACCAGAAAATATCCATAAAAATCAGTACACAAAAAAAGAAATAAAGGAGAAAAAGGTACCATCTTGATTTACAAGAGGATAATCTTTAGCAGATAAATTGATGAACCAATCCCAAGTGGAGCTCAAACGAAGCAAAATAGAAGCACCCCTAAGCAAAGAAGCAATAGGGGAAGATCCTTTAGGGTAAGCAAAATCAGCTTTACCAATGACATGAACATTACGGGCAGCTTTAAAAATGGGGAAAGAATGAACCTTGAAAGCCAAACGGTCACGGTCAGACTGAGGGGCAAAACGGTCAAGATGAAGTAAGTATATATTTTTAGGGTGATAAATGGAAAGAAGAAGTCGGAAAATGGGAGCAGAGTCAGAAGAAGAACCAGTGATGAAATAAGCAATGGAGGGTACAGTGGGAAGAGGTGCTGAATCTGGGTTGTTTATAACATATTTAGTGTTTGGAAAAAGGCGTGGATCAGGGGTGGTGGTGGATGCTGTGGTTGTGGTGGTGGTTGTGGTGGTGGAGAGGGAGAGTAGAAAGAGAAGGGAGAAGAATATGGAGGCTGATATGAAGTATAAGGTGGTGGAATTGTCTCTTGGAGTTGGTGATGACTGTGATGATGCTAAGTTTTGCTGCATTTTTTGAGGACTGATGATTGAAGTTATAAATTTAGTGGGAGTACTGCAGTTGAGTTTATTCAACAACAATGGAGTTTTGATTTGGATTAAGGAGTTGGGTAGTTTCTAATATTTGATTTGCTAAAGAATTGGTAAATCTTTGTTTTTGTGGGGGGGGAAGTTTAAAAGAGCATGATTTATGTTTGGATATGTAAATATATAGTGAGGAAAGTGTGGATCTTTTGTCGGAAGATTGGTGTGGTGTTTGAAATGCTAGATATTAGCCAGAAAATTAGGAATCTGATGCTCAAGTCTCAAGAGACAAGAGGTAGAGTAGAGCCATTACAATTTACCAGCTAGGGGCTGGCTATGTGTAGTAATAATGGTGGGAGTGGGTAAAGACTAAAGAAAGAGCCAATAAGGGGCCAAACACCTTTGTTGGGTTGGAAAGCAAAGCAAATAGTGAATCGTGAGCCCGTGACGGTAGGTAATTATACTATTTTAGGGAGCCCAATGAAAAGATTCTAAAGTTATTGGTTTAGCAAATTAGGATTAATGGATTTGAGGTGTCTTCTCTTCGTTCTAAACAGAAATCACTTTTAGGTTTGATCAGTATTCTAGGATGAATTGTATATAAAACTTAGATATAAAGCAAACTAGACTTACTAGAGGTTCAAGAGAGATTTTATGAAGAAAAATTTTCACATGTTAACTATAAGGAATTTTAAACTAAACTCTTTCATTAATTAGGCCAAACACCTTTGTTATAATCTAACTAGTCCTATAAGCACGCGATGCGTGTTGATCATGTAAAATTTTGTATAAAAATTATAAAAATTCGTTTGTTTAGTGTTTTTCTTAAATGTGAAAATTAGTTAGTTATGGAGAGAGAGTTATTCCATTAAATTAGGAAGTAAAATAAAAGATTAATTTTGATTTTTGGTGTCCCCCACCTCTTCCCTTATAGAATAGAGATTATACTTAAGGCCACTACTTAAATACCTAAACTCAAGTTCTTATTCAATTGTTTCCTTAACAATAGTTCCTCTTAACTTTATTTGAAGTTCTCTCTTTTTCACTTGTTTCACTCAAAGCTTCTCTTAGAGCACCCACGATGCTAAGGGGCTCCAAATCATTTCAAAATGTTCTCTCTCCTGTTCTTCTTTTGCCACATTAAATTCCACTAACTTTTTTCATTCACCTTCCCATATTTCAGACACCTTCCTACAATGCTAAACCTCCAAATACACTATTCAGGTTTACCCCCACCTTATTGTCTCTCTCCTACTCATAATTTAACTATATATTTACACTTAGTCTTTTTCATATTAATTTATGATGAATAACACTAATGTAATTATAAAATAATTAGTATATGTTAATTATCATTGTGTTCACTTACTCACTAATTAAATTAAGGAAAAATATCATTTTGGATACCTGTGTTAACTTACCTTTAAGTGTGACCCACTTAGACTTGTCAAACGGTTCGGTTAAAATAAAATATTTTCGAGTTTGGGTTAAATAAACCTTGTTTAAGACCCAGCGTGTTGGATTTCGGGTAGACCTAACGAATTTAGGAATTTGAATTTGCTTTTCTTTCATTTAGTTTATGGGTCTTATATGTAACAAACTATACACAATATGTAGTGGTATAATAAATACATTAGATAATTAAACATTATAAGAATAATCGAATTTTTGAAGTGAACAAAAAATACTCAAAATTGGACTCTAATTATAGAGAAAATAATAATTATAAAGTTAGTGTTTTTTTTTTTTTTACTTTAAACATTGAAAAAATCATAAATTGAGTTACAAATACTTGAAAATAAAAAAAAAATTGACGTTGGAGCCTTATTGCCTTGTTGGAGCTGGTGTCAGCCATCAACAATTTCATGAGATACATGTCACACGCTGGAAGAAAGAAGGAATGCATAATTTTTATTTTTATTTTTCTTGTAGTCCATATGTTGGCTGTGAGGTAAATTGAGGCTTCTAGTTTTAATTGCCTCCAATTATATTTGAACCTTTCTTGCAATGGGTTTGGAGGGTATTTGGATTCCATTTCATAAATTGGACCCCATATAAAGAGTGCATTGCTGGTGCTCTTATACATGATATCACTCAAAATCCCTCTTACCCCAACACCAAGATTACAGTCAATGTTATACTTATTGGAAATAGAGTAAGAAGGTAATAGGAACAAATGCTCTTATAAGAGAATGAAGGCACTGACACTTGAATTACTTAAGTTCACTTAGTCACTTAATTAGTCACAAACTAGAATTTAATTAGACTTGTTCTTTTATAGAAGTCATTTAGAATAAACGTGGGATTAATCATGTGTTAGTAGATTAGTCCGTTATGCAACGTTTGTTCCTTTGCTTGAGCAACAAGCAGCACTTTCCCCACTATTGCACTTTCACATAAAACATTGCCACTAAATCAAACAATTCCTAAAATCAAGCAATTTATTAGGCATTATCTTAGATATTTTCGGTTACTTGATTTAAAATAAAACTAACTTTAATTTCTTTTCAACAATAATACTTTTAGTTCCCAAAATCGTCATTTTTGTTTCTTGCACCCATACCATAAAATTTGTATTGTGATTGTGCATCACATCTCGTTCAGTCCGTGTTATTTTGTGCACCAAAGCAATAGTTGATGTTGTTCGCATAGATTTTTCCATAAAATGAAGGGTTAAATAAACATTAACTTACTATAATAAATTTTAATTTTTGATTAAGGTTGGATTAAAGATTTATTGTTTGTTCCTTTCACCTTATCCCCTTTGTCATCCTCAAAAAGATCAAACCAATTGTGATTTTGAAGATTGATGTCTATATACCTTAAGACCATAAGCAAGCACAAAAAATGCTAAGTTAGTAGACAAAGGTCAGACTTGCTCAAACATCAATCACATAATACTAGTCATTCCAAGTAAGAAGTAATGCAAGCATATCAAAATGGAAGATAAGTAGCAAAAGTAAATTCCCTTAGTCGTTTTTCAATAGTTACAAAAAGAAATAGAGTAGAAGAAAAAAAAAGATAAAAGAAAAATTCTAAGAGTTTCTGCTCCTTTCAAAGATATAGGAACTTAGTTTTAAGGGGAAGGAGGTGATGTAACAGCCCGAAGTTTCACTAAAATTTCGCGCGTTACTTTAGTTAAATTATATATATACATATTTTTTTCGTAAATAAATTTATATTTGAAAATTTGATTTTAAATATAATAAGTATATTTCCAAAAAATATGAAAGTGTATAATGTGGTATGCTAACGTGATCGATTTGGAAAATGTATATGTTTATAATGTGCGTAATTCTTTCATAATATAGATAGTAATTTTAGTTTACATATTTAAGTAGCGTTTGGTTTTTTTATTCTAAGCACTAAACATTTTTGCAGATCGACTACTATACGAACTATTGCGCACGTCATACGAGACCATATAGGAGCCGAAAATTCCGATTAGTGGGAGGGATTTGAAGAGTCTTGGCCAGCTTTTTATTAGCTATGTAACTCATGTTAACCCCCTCTTAAACTCTCCATAATGAGCCATTATCACCCTACTTATTGTGCACTTAACACACCCTTATTACCACCTCTTTATTCACCCTTAATTCATCATTTAAAAACCCCCAATTTTGCCATTTCATCAGGAGATCAGTCCCCTTCCACTCCTCTTCCTCCCCTTTTCACATTTTCGTCCATTTTTGCACACCCATCTTGTTTGCCCTATATCTCCTTCATTTCTTATCGGGTTTGGGCGTGTGAATAGTCGAAATCATTTAATCGGAAGGATCTTGCTCATGGTGTAATTGGTATTTGAAGAAAGTGAAAGACATGATTGCGATTCCTGTTTTGATAAGACGAGTCATGTAGGTTGCATTGTATTGGAATTGTGATCATTTCTGCACTTCTCGAGTTGGCCGAGGTAACTAACGTCGCCTCTAACACGCCAAGATAAAAGTAGTCGTTTTTAAACGTTAGTATTATGGTTAGGTTGATAGTATTATGTTAGGATTTTTACATGTAAGTTAATTTAATTTCTGAATATTATTCATGCTAGAATCATGTTAGGAGTTTCGGTAATTTGTGACTATGTAAATTTTTATGTTAGAATCATGATTAGGGATGGTTTGGAACTTTTGATTGTGTATGATGTCGTGAAACTTATGTCGGAATTTCCGTAGTATAGTCCGTGAATGCTTTGTTGTTATGTATAAAAGTATGTACGGTGGTCCCATTTGTTTATGCTTGTTGCCATGGATTTCGTATTGCTAGTATTACCACGTTATCGAACTTTATTGTGAGTCCATGAAAAGCATGCTTAGTTGTTGTTCTTGGAATTTTAGTTAAATTGTTAGAATTCATGTTAATTGGTAGGTAGGATGAAACCCTATGAAAATTTGTTGTATGATCCATGTTATGTGTTAGTTTTGTTGTTATATTGGTTTTAGAGTAGTGTATGCAAGCATGATTGGATTTAAGAACCATTGGAAGAAATTCGGCTGAACATGAGTCTAGAGGCAGTAGCTGTCTCGCGAGTCGCAACCTATATCGCGACCCGCAAAACAGTCTGGTCGCAGCACGCGACTCAGTTAGCGGGCCGCGGACAGACTGGACAATTTGTTTTCAAATTGTCATATCTCACTCGTTTATTATCGAAATTAATCTTGTGACCAGTCGTTGGAAAGCTAACGAGATAAATTATTAATGTCTCACTAGAATTTTATAGAAATATTATCTTCATTGTGAGTTATATCTGTTTGAAATTGGTGCTTGTGTTAGAACACCCATCTAGAGGCTTTACTTCATCTTATTGAATCATGAATTCATGCCTGTTGAAGCTTTTTGTTGTGTTTTGAAATATTAGATTATTTGATGAATAAGCATGTTGAAGTATGTTTGAAGTTATATTTCGATAGTATTTGTAAAATTGGTTTAATGAGTTATTGTATTGTACTTTTGAGTTATCGACGTCGTAATGCTCGGGGAAGAGTAATTTTGTCCTTAGGATTACTTCGCCAAGAGTTACGTACAGAGGGTATTACGACTTGTCGTAATTAACTTCGTACCCAAGCTCAAATAACGAATTTGATGGTTGGCATGTTTAATTTTGTTAAAATGGATGTATGTAAAGGTGTTTGTCGGATTTGCAGTTACAGTGTGACTTTAGTAATTATTTTGAAGTCCGTTTTTTGAAGGCTCTTTTGATGTTTGAAGCATGATGTTGGGTTAAGCGTATTTGTTGCTTTGTCGTCGTTTGATTTTGAGTTGGGTTGCCTAAGTGACGGCGTCCTGAAGCTATTGAACATGCACTCCGAGAGAATTTGATAGCCATAATAGTACTTATATTAGAGGATTTGTTAGCCATGAAAACACTTGTGGCAAAGTAAATTTCTAGCCATGGGAATGTCTACGGCGTAAAAATGAATTTACGTTACATCCTTCGTTTTTTTCGTGCCAAAGTATGTTATTATTATTATTGTCATTATTATCGTCCTTAATGTAGTTATTATTATCGTTATTATTATTATTACATTAACAAACTTACAATAACAATTAAAAAGTAAAATGGTAATAATATCTCTTATTTTATTAGTTGGATTCCAATAACGTAAGCTATATTGATATGCATTGATTCAATGCACAAATCATATACATTATGATAAACTTACATTGTTTACTATAACGGATTATTACACAATGTTTCAAAATTACATCAACACATTGATAAAACACATTAATCTAGTGCATTAATCTAATACACTATTGTGAATTGATTGATAATTATTTTGTATTAGAACATTGTTAGAACGTTATATTAACACATTAATCTCTATACATTATAGATAAAACATAACACATTATTATTGTAAATGTTTCATGGTGAATGGAGCAACATCTAATCACGCTTTAGTAGACAAGTCTCTTGATATGATGAGGGTACCATACCGGTCAATTGTTGACAACTTTGAACAAACCGCAAGTGCAACTAAGATTAAAGATTTTGAAAGATGTTCTACCTGAAACATATAACGTTTTTCGAAGAAATAAAATTTAAAAGGACACATATTACATAACAGATATTGATTTTCATCCAAACTGATGCGATAATTTGTCATACAAAATTGCAATTAACTGAAGTTAACGTGAAAATTGTTTAAACTGATATTGGTGGTTGAACTGTAAACCGTTTAAAATGTGTTGTATGGTTCAAACCAAATGGGAAACTATAAATGAACCAAATTGGAAATAGAATAACTGGAGTCACTTGAACTGAACCAAAAAAATTGGAATAGAATCAATTAAACTAGAAAAATATAATTGTTGTCCACTCTATTGAAATCAACTGAACTGTCTGGTTTCAAACATAACTAAATTGAATAGCCAAAATGACACCTCTAATTAGGGATGGGGCAGGGTTCGTGGATACCAGCCCTGCACCCACTCCAGCTCGGCGAGGATGGAGGGAGGTTTCGCGGGTGATGGGGGACGAAGATGATAGATAGGGTTGGTGTGGATTTTAGAATGTACCCACCTCATCCCTATCCGTCTCGCCTCGTAACGATCCTCACGGCCTCATCCCCCACCCGCCCTATCTCTTCCCGCTCTCAAAAGTACTATCCATTAGAGTTGTATTTAAATAACTACATTGGATAGGAAAATTGCATTTTTTTCCCGCCATATATAATAAGACGGATAAAGATTATTTTTTTAAAAATGATGGTCTAGATGTGAATATCCCTTCACAAATGGTGCACCCTATTGATATCCTTGAAATTTTTTTGGTACTCCTAGAGCACAATGCTTCAAGCTCCGGCCTGATGTGGCAGCGAGTCACCAGCAGGAATGCCCGGCAACCCTCAAGCTCCGGGGTAAAATGGTCGGCGTTATTAGGGTTTTGGAAAGGGGCGGTTAGGGCGCAGCAAATCGACGATTAGGGTCATCCTCCGTCGGGCCTCGTTCACCGGAGACCGTCGTCGATCGTCCATCGGTCAACCTTCGCCGGCGTTGCTTTGCTCTCTCTCTCCTATACTGCCCAAATGTTCTTTGAATTTTTGGAAGATGTTCTGTCAGATCTGTTTTGATGCTCTTCCAGGTCATTCATTTTGTTCTTTTAAAATACTTGTTATGTTTTTTTTGAACAAGTAAGATAATATTATAAGCTCAAAAACAAGGCATACACCCTAAAGCCTCCATGCTCTGAACAAACCAACTAGGTTGGACTCTTCATCACATGGAAACTAATAACAACTACTCAAGAGAGTTATACAACACTATATTAAACTGTCCCACCAGGACCTATCATCACTACTCAATCTAACAGGTAAATGAGCATTGATTCTGCAAATTACATCACTTTTGATCTTAGTAAAAAGACAAACTGGATATTTAACTATAGCACTCCAAACAGCTTCATTTCTAACAAACCAAACAGCATAAGCAGCAGCATTAATGGTAGCAGTATACACCTTCCTATGAAATTGTGAACATCTACACCTCCCTAGCCATTTGTACCAGTTCATCAGAGATTTATCAGCCCATTTGATCTTAACCCAGCTCGACACTAATTGAATCAATCTAACACTGAAGACACACTGGAAGTAAAGATGGCAGTGTGATTCATCACAGTTCTGGCATATAGGGCAATGAGCAATATCAAGAACACCCCATTTCAGCAGTCTATCTCTAGTGTATAGCCTGTTTTGGACAACCATCCAACACACAAAATTATGCTTTAGAATAGCTAATCTACACCACACAGACTTATCCCAAAAGCATCTTGGATTATCACCCATAATAAGCTTGTAGATATTCCTGATCTGGTATGTATGGAGTTGCATCAGAACAGAGATAAAGATTTTAGATTTCAAAAGCTCTTTTATATCACAGATACACTTCCAATACCAACTAGCACTGCTAGGAGATTTGTACTCCCACCAATCAACATACTTGATATACACTTCATTGATCCACTTATCCAAAGAGAGTCTTCTTGTAACACCCCGTAATTTTATAAATTGTTAATAATTTTTATATTGAATTATTTTATGAAAATAATTTAAATTGGAACCATAGAAGGAATTCAATCACTACTAATTGGTCTCTTTATTTATGCATCAATGACGATAGATGCGACATGACCGCGACTTAAGATTCAAGTACTTAGCCTTTTATTAAATTATTTTACTTTCATACTTTGACTTTATTTTAGAAATAGCCCGAAATTCAGTTCTAGTTGGATTAGGTTTAACACCCATAACCCATTAGGTTTAACACCCATAACCCATTAGGTTTAGTTAACTAAACTATAAATAAATAAATAAATAAATAAATAAAACATATCTTACAGCTACTCGACGCCATTCACCTGACATCTTCTTCCTGCTTCTCCTTTCACTCCACAACAATTTGCTTTATGCTCATCCATCATCACATACTACCATCACCATCCATCATCCCATATCCATCATCATCATTCTATCTCATTGTTATTTGGGCGTGTTGGATTTAAAGTAACCAAGATTTTTTTTTGTACGTTTGTCGGGTCGAATTCCATACCAAAGAGGGTGAATTTCGGGTCTTTTTACATTCCTCTATATTCCAATTACTTTATTAATCAAGTAAGGTTCTTTTCCATATTTTAATTTTTGATTGGTATTGATTTTCGAATTGGGGTTTTTATTAAATTAGGGTTCTTGAGAAAATCGATTTGGGGGAAAATTTATACGATGCTCAATTTGTTTAATTGGTTGATGTTTTAAGTGTAATTCGAGTTAATTAGCATACCTATGAGTTTACTTTGCAAAAAATTGATACTTTTGAAATTACTATGAATTCTTGTTATATTAGGTTGATGGTTAGTTTCTTATTTTGAGTTATTAGTTCAAATATAGTTACATTATTATAGCTATTGTGACTTTAAATGTTATTTTGAAATTATCGAGTATATTGGATTAGTTCTTAGTTGTTAGTTTTAAATCCTAAGTTGAAGTTTTGGCATATAGTTGGTGTAGGTTGTTGTTGTAGTAGTAGTCATGGTTGTATGGAATTGTTGTTGGTATAGGGTGAATGAGAAGAACTTAGTTAGTGGGAAAATAATATGGATGATATTAGAGTCAAAATTAGTTTGACTTTTGTTGACCAAACTTGACCAGTTTGACTTTTGTTGACTTTTGTGTCCTATTGACGTTGAGTCATTTTCAAATTAGTCAAAGCTCATTAACTAGGTTAGGTTATTTGATGTGAATTATGTGAAGTATATAGTCAAGTGACTTATACTATATTTTATTATATTGTAGATTGTGGGTTCGTAGAAGAACCTTATTGACTTGAGATTACGTTTGGTTGGTTGTGGTTGCGGAAAAGGTAAGATTTCTAACTAAGACTTGTACAGATTATTTTGAGAATTGGATGATATTGGTTTAAAGTTTATATTGAGTTTTAAAAAGGTTTTGTGTGGTTATATATTGAGATTTTAAAAAGAGTTTTACATTATTTATATATTGAGATTTAAAAGGTTTTACAATGTTTATATAATGAGATTTAAATCGTTTTGACGATATTTATTGTGAAAGAAAAATGAGATTTATTTATGAGATTCAAAAGGGAGGAAGTTCCTCACATACCAAGTTGAGATTTAAAAGGAGGATGTTCCTCATTGCTACAGGTTTTGAGTAAACTAGAATGTTTCTATGTTTACTTAATTATGATTTATCATGTTTTATAAGAATGTTTTTGTGGGGTTGCTGGTAAGCGGTATTCCTCGGGTTTGGAAGTAGGTTGAGTTTTGTCTCAACCATTATTTAGTAGTTGGGTGTATGATGATCAATACACTTGACATTTGTCTTCCTTCTTGGTTCGTTATCAAGTTAGGGGTATGCATACTAGGGGCTTTGGTGTTTACCTGTCTCGTGAACCTAGCTAGCTCATTGGACTTTAATACTTCCTATTCACAGGTTTCAAAACAGTTACATTTTAAATGTATTTACAGGATTGTTTTAGAAAGAAAGAAAGTTGAAAGTTAAGATTTATTGGAAGGTTGTTTTATTTTATATATTTAATTTGTACAGGTTGGAAATGAATTTGTAAGATATTCCTATATATATCTTACCTGCACATTGGATAGTTTTGGTTTATTTCAGTATGAAATCTTGCTCAGCCTTTTGGCTGATACTATAGTGTTCAATGTGCAGGGACTTGAAGGAGGTTAGCTCGAGGTTGGGTTAAAGAGTGCGATGGATTTATTTATGCTTTAATAGGTTTAATAAGACTTCCGCTGTTGTTCTTTTGATTTTAGTATTTTATTTCAGTCTGTAATAATTATTTAGATTCTAGTTAGTTTAATTAGTTAAACCTTGTTGACTATTTATTTCAGTTAGAACCTTTAGCCTTGCGGTGATTATTATTTATTATCGCGGCGTAGCACCTTTGGAATTTCCTTAAATTATTTATTATACTATGTTTTAAAGTAGCAGAATTTCAGGGGTATTACACTTCTTCTTTTGCAATTGCCCAAATAAGCTTACCAAGAGCAGCTTGATTCCAGCAGTCAATTCTTCTGAAACCAAGACCACCAGCCTTCCTAGGCAAACAAGTTTGCTTCTAATCAACATTGCCTGGTTTTGAACTAAAGTATTCACCACTCCATAAAAAGGATCTGCAAATCTCCACAATCTTCTTAATCACCCCTTTAGGAATAACAATACTCTACCCCCAATAGATGTGAAGACTCATCAAGACAGAATTAACCAGTTGGACTCTAGCTGCATAGGACAAATTTCTAGAGCTCCAAAATTTGATTCTGCTAACCATTTTATCACAAATAACTTGACATTCTCCATTACTGATTCTTGAAGAGCAAATATGCATCCCTAGATATGTGAAAGGGAGAGAACCTAGGGTGAAACCAGACACATCCAAGATTCTTTGGATCTCATCTTCCATCATACCAGCTGTATAAACAGCAGTTTTGTTTTTATTCACACACAAGCCAGAGGAGTCTGAGAAGAGCTTAAAACCTTGCAGGAGCAGATAAGTGGACGCAAACTCTCCTTTACAAAACAGCAACACATCATCAGCAAAAACAAGATGATTAAGCTAAATGGATTTGCACCTAGGATGAAAATTGAAACCACTCTTCATCCCCACAAACTTCATAATCCTAGACATGTACTCCATACAGATCACAAACAACAAAGGTGAGATAAGATCACCTTGTCTTAGCCCCCTCTTAGGCTCAAAGAAACCAACAAGATTACCATTAATCATTAAAGAGCATCTTGTGCTAGTAACATAAGTCATCACCAGATCAATGAATTTTAGAGGAAACTTCATACATATCAGCATCTCTCTCACAAAAGACCAATCAATAGTGTCATAAGCTCTCCTCATATCCATCTTTATCACTAGGCCTGCACCTCTTCCTCCCATAACCTCTCAACAAATCCTGGCATATCATTATATTACTTACAATGTTCCTACCCTTAATGAAAGCCCCTTGATTTTCAGAAATGAGCTTAGGCAGAATACAATTTAATCTCATACACAGAATTTTAGAGATAACTTTATAAATCACATTACAGCAAGCTATTGGTCTAAAGTCAATAACTGAAATAGGAACCTTACATTTAGGAATAAGGGCTAAAATAGTAGCATTAATCTCTCTTAGAATATGACCACTATGAAAAATGAAGTAATAGTTTGGGTTACCTGAACACCAATCACCTCCCAGTTATCTCTGAAAAAATAAGAGCCAACGCCATCACTCCTAGGTGATTTATCTCCTGGGATGGAGAAAATAGCTTTCTTCACTTCTTCAGGAGAAACAAGAGCAATGAGGCCTTCATCATCATCAGCAGCTACACAAGGGCCAAGATCCACAATTTCCTGAACAACAGGCTTTCTTTCCACCATAACAGATCCCAACAGTTGTAGATAGTAGTCCGGAAATGCTTGATGAATCTGATCAGGATTATCAACCCAATTCCCCTCTTTATCACATATACTATACACATTATTTTGTAACCTTCTTTGCTTGATAGCTTGAGGAAATAATCTAGTATTCTCATCTCCAGCTTAATCCAAGCTGCTCTAGTTCTTTGTCTCAAGAAATCAACATATCTCTTATGCACTCTCCTGTAATTATTAGCAGCTACCTACTCTTGATTTCTTAAAACAGTATTGTGAATATCTGCCTGAAGTTGCTGTTGATAGTCTATCAATTCCTTCAAAGCCATTGCATCTTGAGACTGTATATCTATAGAGAAATTAACAAGCCTTTTAATAGCCTGTTTTGTAGTTTTCAATTTAGACACCACATAATACATCTTGGAACCAGAAACATGACCATTCCAGATCTCACTAATAGCCTGATCATAACCTTCCAAATCTTTCCAAACTCTAAAATATCTAAAAGGCCTCCTCCTAGAGTGTACATCTTGGAGAAACCTAATAGACATAGGAGTGTGGTCAAAATTCCCTTCAGGGATGAATCTCACTTCTGCATTAGGAAAAATATCACACCAAGATCATTTACAGAACACCCTATCCAACCCCTGCTGCTTATTACTCTAAGTGAAGAATTGCCCCAGTTCTTTGAGATCACTCAAACCACATCCAAAAACACACTTTCTGAAAGCTTCAGTTTCTCTACTAGAGACAAAAGAGCCAATCCTTTCATTTGAATGCAGAACACAATTGAAATCACCAACCACCATCCAGGGATTATTATTCATGCTAGCAATCTCCACCAAATCCAACCAAAGACTCTCTCTACCAATAACATCATTAAAAGCATAAACAAAGCTACATCTGAAACCATAATCCCTATTTTGAACAGGAGTCACAACAGAATGCACAAGTTGACTAGTCATTCGGCGAAAATCAACAAAAAAAAGATAGGGGATTCCAAGCAACCACAATTCTCTCACCATTGTGAAAGCTGGAATTTGAAGTAAAACACCAACCCTGGAAAACAGTTGTATAAAGTGATCCCGTATTCCTAGGCTTCACTTTAGTCTCCAAGATGCAAACTAATCCCACAGATTGACTGTTAAGAAAATTCCTAACACTATGTTGTTTCTGCAGGCTGTTTACCCCTCTAACATTCCACACCATAATTCTATCCATTAAGGATAGGGAGATTTCCACCCCCCTTGTCCACTTCCTCACTAACATCTGAAATAGGCACACTCACCTTCATATCATTCACAACCTCCATTTCAGGCAACTCAACTAGATCAGTTGCTTCATTTGCAGACAAAGAAGCAAAAGTATTAGCCACTTCCACCTCAGAAACCTTTGGAGCAACATATTTAACAGATTTACTAGGGCTCACAAACACATCATCACCTCCCACCCCTACTGCCAGCTCTACCGGGGCTTTAGCAACTTCCTTAGGAACCCACACCTGCTTAGTTTAAACCTTCTCCACCACCTTTCTGCAATCCTTCTCAGAATGCCCCATCAAATTACACTTAGTACATTTAATAGGTTTCCCTTCATACTCAACATCCACATAAACCTCAGAGCCATTTTTATTGATGAAAGCTAGTTGATCTGGGAATTCATGATCAATATGTATTTCAAGTAAAATTCTAGCAAATCCCAGTCTGTCTCTATTCCTTGTAGCCAAATCAACTTTTACAGGTCTACCCAACCCACCAACAATCTTAAACAAGCTCTTTTCACCCCAGTATTTGAAGTCAAGCCTCAGCCTCACCCAAGTAGGAACAACCTTAAAATCATCTTTATGAATCTCCATATCACGGGACCAAGCCTTAAGAAACATAGGCTTTTTGTCAAAAAAAAGGCATACCTCTAGTTAAAACCAAATCTCTCTTTTCCATTGATTTGAATCTAATCAAATAGACCCCAGTTTTAAGCAATGCTACTTTAACAACCCCCTCATTCCTCCATATTCTCCTACAGAATACATCCATAACTGTAATAGGTGGATTAGCACCAGCTACATATCCCACCGCAGAACTCCAAAAATCAATCTCAGATTGTATATCTTCAAGATCGATTTTAATAGGATTAACCACATTAGACATATGAACATTAACATCCGGTTCCTTCACACTCACACAGTTTTCAACATTCAAATCAGCATCAACAGGATTATCCACAACATTTTCAGGCAAATCAGCATTCCATTTTAGAATCGGAATTGGAGAATGAGCATTACCTCGAGAGCTTCCGGCAGCATTCCCATCCCACTCAGATCGATCATTGGATTTCTTCGAAATGACTGATAGCTAATCAGTAAAATTCTTCTTGCTAGCAGAATCAACAATGAATTCCTTCAATGAATCATCATGAGTTTGTAGATGCTCAATGTCGCAGCCTAGGTTACGAATCTCACTGAGTCGCAAATCACCAACGCCAACAACCTCGTCCACCAATTTCATCTTCCGAGCTTGAGAATCCACATTAGGTCCCTTATTCTTCCCTACAGAGGCCTTACCTCCACCAGATTTCCTTGCCATGGCTTCGCTGATCAAAGCGAGAGAAAGCTAGAGAGAAAAGGCGCCAACATTTCATCACCTATCCTCTTAAGTCTTAATCCCTTAAAAAAACTTATGTTGTTTTGGTTTTTTTTTTTTTTTGGCAATTCAAAATTATTATTGACTACCAAAAAAAAGTAGTGAACACACCAAGTACAACCTAAGGTTACACCAACCATATCAACATGATATAGTAGTAACCTGACACAACAACAAATTATACAATGAGTAACTCTCTACTCTTATCATCATATCTAGCAGAGACTCTAAACCGAACCTCTCTAAAAACCTGGATATGTGATAACAACCTATCACTAAAGATCTTACTATTACGCTGCATCCAAATTGAGTAAATTGTTTCAGTATAGAGCATTACAAACAGTTTTGACACTCTAGATCTACTGTGAGCTCTACTACAGGCAACTTGCAGATTCATCTGATAGTCAGAACTGCTCCAAGGCAAACCCAACAGTTGTAGCCCTGCTTTCCAGATACTACTAGCATAATCACACTCAAAAAACAAATGAGAAACAGATTCAGCATCAAGATCACATAGAGCACAAACTCCATTACACTGAATACCCCACTTAGAAAGCCTATCAGTTGTAGGCAATCTGTTCTGCACAACAAGCCAGAGAATGAACCTGCTTCTAGGAGTAGCTTTATTATTATGGATAAGCCTACTCCAAGAAATCCTCTCACTGGAACCTATCAGCAGCCTATAGACTCTTTTGATGCTGAAGGAGCCCTGATACAGAACATTAGTCCATCCACCAAGATCCAACAGAAGAGAAGTACAGCCAATGATTTTCCTCAAAAGCCAAGAGGTGTTGCTAGCAACAGCAACATTATTCAACTCTCTATTCTTGATGTAGTAAGAATTAACCCACCTGACCCATAGCTTGTCATCTGAAAGCCAAAGCCCACATAAGTTTAAGCATAGCAGCTTTATTCCAAAGAGACATATTAATCACATTCCAACCCGCAACAATTTTATCTTTATGCAGTTCAGCCCAAGCAACAGGAGCTTTGTGAGAGGGACCAACAGACCCAGTCCATAAGAATTTCCTGCATATGCTCTCAACTGCTCGAATCACCTTTTTTGAGAGAGGGAAGATGTGTGCCCAGTAGTTTTGCAAACTACTCAATATAGACTTCACCAGTTGAAGCCTCCCTGCATATGACAGCAAATGAGCCATCCAACCTGAGCTCTTTCTGTGCTTCTATCAATAAGAGGCTTGCATTGAGAAAAGTTCAGTTTCCTAGGGGAGAGAGGAACTCCTAGGTACTATTTTGGTTATTTCTGTATGTTCTTTCCAATTGACACCTATTTTTTACTTTTTAATAATCCTTTAAATAATGTATAATGTTCTTTTGATGATTTTTTTTTTTGAATTTTCGTATTTTGCTCCTTGTATTTCAAGGAAATATTCTTTTAAATTAACGTTTTTTGAAATTTTATATTTTGTTCTTTGAATATTCGTATTTTTGTTTTAAGTAAATGTTCTTTTAAAACTGTCAGGATGTTTTTTTAATGTTTTTTTTTTGAAATATTCTATTTTGTTCTTCACACAAAAGTATGTTGGTCTTTGAACTTTTGTATTTAGTTCTTTTTAGACAAGTATGTACTAGTTCTTTTGAAATTTCGTTTTTGTGTTCTTTTCGTTTCAAGTAATAGTTCTTTTCATTTTTTGTTCTTCCAATAAGTTCAGTTCAGCTTCAATAAGTTCAGTTCAGCTAGAATTAGACGAAGAGAACATGCTCGATATGTTCTTTGTAGTGCTGTTAGGGTTTGAAGTTTTGGGTACTCCTTACTGTTGTACCGGAGATGACGTCAGGGCCGGAGATGGTGACGTCATCCCCGAGCACAGTGCTCCGTGCTCCCGAGAGCCCCAAAAAGGGACTAATCCCCTCTAGTTACAGGTTTACAGTTATCAACTCTGGCCACAATTAAACTTGAGAAAAGCAAGGCCTCCATATGGTTAGGATTTGGGAATTAGGTTAGTCTAGTAAAACTCTGAAAGTGATATTGGAGTAGCAAATTTAACAATGGACAAAACTCTGTTACCAGATATTTCAAACGTAGGTACTAGAAGAACCACATTCTCCACACACTTGACGATCTAGTTTTGTGTCAAATCATGCAGTTCTTATTAGTTTTTTATTATACTAATTTGGCAGATAGTATATAAAGCAGTTTTGCAACTGTAGATGATATCTGTCCTAGTTTTGCAACTCACCATCTAAAACTCTGTTAAAGTTCAGCATTTTAGCCATGGCAATCGAGGTGAGGACTCTTGGTCATCAATACCCCTTTCTTTAACTAACATTTATTCTCAACAAAAATAAATAATGGTAAGTGATGATTGTAATTGTATAAATTGTTGAAGGCTTGGTATATGGACGAAAGCAATGAAGATCCAAGACTCCCTCATCACCTAACCCCTCAACAATATGTTTCCCTCCACACCCTTTCTGGTATCTCAACTCTCTCCCTATTTTCTTTTTTTTTGGGATTTTTTGTATTATTGCTAATCATGGAATGGAATTTTGTTGCAGAAATTGGTGTTTTACATTGGAAATTGAATGCTAAGGACTATAAACATGACCCCAATTTGGAAAAGATTAGAGATGAGAGGGGTTACAATTATTTTGTAAGTTTTCTACTTTATTTAGAAGCTACCTATTATGTGTGCTAATTTATTTTGATTGTTCTGGATTGGAAAGTGGGTGAGTTGAAGAGAAATCTCAACTGGGCCCAATCTTTTTTTTTTTTTGCAAATTGAATTTCCTACATTTCATGGGATAGGTGAGTTAATTGCCGGAGAATGGAAATTGGATTAGAAAGTGGGTGAGTTGAAGAGAACTCACAAAGGCTTGGTATATTGAACTGTTTTGTCTCTCTAAGCCTGTCTCTGTCTCTTATGAGTGACCTACAAAGTTGGACATATGCAATTTTTATGGCTAACACCGTGCGAGTCTTTTAGAATTTGGATTCCGGACACGGGGATCTTAAGGGCTCGGGTTAAGTTTGGGACATAGAATTGGGGAACTTCATTCATGTTAGTTAGACTAACAGCTTGTTTGGATAACCAATATAGGAGGGAAGGGAAGGGAAGGGAAGGGAAGGGAAGGGAAGGGGAGGGGAGGGGAGGGGAAGGGAAGGGAGATGGCCAAAATCCATTGTTTGGATACGAAGTAAGGGAGTGAAGGATATGGAGAGGAGGGAAATGGAAGGATTACTTTGTAAGAAATTTCTCCCTCCAACAGTGGAGAGATTTGGAAGGGAAACTCATCCTATTTCCCTTCCTTCCCTCCCCCTTGTTTTTCCCAAACTGTAAATAAATGCCATGGAAAGATGAGCAAATCTGGAGAGATTGATTGAACCAGGGATGGCCGGATAGAGCTTTTGATTCTTGAAGTTCATTCTACGGCTGGGCTCTGTTTTTGTGGTGAAATGAGGATTCATATTAAACTTTGAGGATATCAGTTATGCTCACATGTGAGCCTATTACAATCCGCTAAATAGTTCACCATAAAATAACTAGGGGGATAGGGGTCTACAGCTTGACTCTGTTGTTCGTGCCATGGTTCTAGTTTTTAATAAGAAGTTCCATGCACATTGTGTCTACCTCTGTTGTCATCTCGTATCAAAGTCCTATTTTCATTGTTTTTAGCTAATGAAGTTTGAAATTGTTGTCTGAAATGATCTCTTCTGAGTGATTGCACTAGGTTAGTTAGCATACATGACATCTTGCCCAAACAGGAGTGGACTTTTTTCTTAATCGTTAACTTAGTATCTCTTCACCTGCTTTTGTTTTTTTATTCTTTACACCTTTTGTATAATGGAAGGAAGGAGACAACTTTTGATTGTTTAAAAAGAACAGATATCTTTTACGGCTGAAATACTTGTTGATCAAGTTACAAAAGTGAAAAAAGTAGCAAAATGATAAAACTGCACCAATAGAAGAGACAGAAAAGGAAGCATCTCTTTGGCAGCAGTCTGCTGAGTTTTGTGCTTTTATTGTTTTTCTACCTTGACCTCTCATTGGAGCAGTTGGGTGATGATCTTTGCCATCATCTTCTTAATTCAATTCTCCCCAGCAAAAACTCTCTATGGCGTTATGACGCATGGCTAAAAGCCTAAAACTCTAGTCTCTATCTTTGTAACACACTGGCATATTGCGGGTGGGTAATTTAGGAAGTTCAATAGAATTGTAGTAGCTTATAGAAGAAGCTAGGAAGTTAGGTATACATAAGAGTAGATTATAGAGAGAGGCATTGTCAAGTGTGTTTTGTGGAACTTATAAGAGTTTTCTGGGAGAGACAAGCCTCTCGAATGCTGATTGGGAGTCCTCAAGCCACTTGCAAGCTTGATGTTTATCTTTATTTTCTGTAATTTCAGCTTATCAGTGTCAATATCATGGCATTTCCTTACAATCTCCTGAGAAGACTTGCTAGAACAGGCTGAGCAAAGTGGAGTACCAGCTATAAGAAAAACAACTGAAATATTAGGCCATTGTTCAAATCTACACCTCCGACTTTCTTCTTTATTGTATGGATAATATCTTGAGTTAGAGTTGGATTACTGCTCGAGTTGGATTCAGTTTCCTAGTGATACTAGAACTAGTTTGTGATTTATAAATATGGTCGATGATTAATAGCAATTACGATTTTGAAATTGATTTAAGAGATGAAAACCTACGACAATGGCTGTAAAACACTCTGCCATACTTGGGTTGACATATGCTCAATAAGCAGACTTTAGTCTGGCAGCTGTAAACATAGTGGCCTCTGACGCTTATTAAAACAAAGTTGCCCGTTCTAACAACATTTTGGCTGGTTATGGAGAGCTCTTTAGCTGTCTACAGAAGCTTCTAAAACAATCTCTTAAGTTTCATTAATAATTCCGTTTTCACACTTCTTGTTACAATTTTCTTCATTGTAACTTGGTAAGGAGACAGCTCAGATCATTTTACAATCAAGAATAGGTGAGAACCAGAGGGCTGATCTGATATTGTATGGGCCCTAGCCCCTAGGTCAAACAAGAGACAACATGCCCCTCCATTGGTTTTACTATAAGTTCTACTAACTCTAATTTTTTGGTGCAGAAAGGGGCAAGCCTCACTATTTAGGTTTTGCTATACACTCACATAAGATATCAATTATATGTTCATTACAAATCATACATTTGATTACCTTTACGAAATACACCAAACACCATATCTCATCTCCCCCCCCCCCCCATACCAAACTCACTTAACATTATCATTTATTCAGTCTGCTACCATATATTGTTTACAGGTATAACAACGCATACTTTTCGGAGATAAGTTGTTCCTAGATTATCAATTGTACTCTTGAGCGAAAGAGTGGGCACGATAAGAGTCAGTTAAGGTATAATTCGTTGATAATGTTGATTTTAAAGGAAATAGTAGGGTAGTTTTTTAACCGAAATGAGCGTTGTGTAGTACCCTTTTTCTGTTAGCATTGGGGAACAATAGTGTTGAAATATTAGTGTCATTCTAGAAATGGAAGTGTGTAAAGAATATTATAGGACAGATGAAAAAGAAGGTAAAGTGTAGGAACAATGGATTAAGAAAGTAGTATTCATTGTAAATTTGATAGAAAGAACTATGAGACATGTGGAGAGGTGTTTAATAGGAAGCAGAAAAAGATACAATAATCTTGTTATTTTGGAAGCCCATTGATGAAGGTGTGAGGGCTCGATTGGGGTTTATCCAGAAATGGATACAAGGAGAAAAATGGAGATATTTTGTGGGTGCATGCAATGTTATTAGAATCGGGATTCTACTTTGAATCGGAAGGGGCTGTTAGAATAGAATCGTAAGATCGGATGGTAGAATCGTATGATTCTACAAACAGACATAATCAAGATATTATAGTCAATTTCCATTAAAACATGCACATATTATAAGTTTAAAAAGATAATCATTAAAGAAAATAGATGTTTACACTATAACAAGTAATAAATGACAATATATATTGATTATTACCTTTGTTGACATGATTTAGTTTGATCTATAATTCTGGAAGTCATCGTAAGTTATAAGTAATTACTAGAATCGTATAGAATCGTAGATAGAATCGGATGATTATAGTTGGATCGTAGAATCGTACGATTCTACGATCCGAATCGGGATTCTAACAACTATGGGTGCATGTGTGGGTAACCGGGTATTGTGTAGACTCCGTGAGTTTAAGAAATTGTAAGAATTCATTAAAGTTAGTGGAAAGCATATTGTTGGTTATACAGCCACTGTTTGGAGCTTCATGTTTCCAAACCTACATTTTGCAAAGTATACCTCACTTTTGCGTTTTCAGTTTAAAGAAGGATATTTGCCTTAGGAGCTCATATAAAGGACTATGATGTGCAGGATATTCTTGATTTGTGCCCAGAGAAGGTGGAAAATTATGAGCAGAAGCTGAAGAACTTCTACACAGAACACATACATGCCGATGAAGAGATACGCTACTGCTTAGACGGAAGTGGCTACTTTGATGTGCGAGACAAGACAGACCGTTGGGTTCGTATCTGGGTGAAAGAGGGCGATATGATTATACTGCCAGCTGGAATCTACCACCGTTTCACTCTTGACACCTCTAATTATGTGAAGGCAAGTGTGATTCAGTAGTAATTTTATGAGAAGTTGTACAAGTTCAGAACTCATGAATCGTTTACCTACGTATACACACTAGTTTATTTGTAACCACTGAAGAAAATACAGACACTATTGACTACAATAATGATGTAACCGTACTTCTGATGATCTTATGCATGATATGCAGTTGATGCGGCTTTTCAAGGGAGAACCAGTGTGGACGCCATATAATCGACCACAGGACAATCATCCAGCTAGAAAGGAGTACATAAAGAATTTGGTTGAGAAAATGGGAGTGCCTGTCGCAGCTCATTAGTCACTTTGAGTCTACATTATGTCTGAACCTTTGATAATATTGAATCTAGGCTGCGTCTTATGTGGCTGCATGCCTGCATCATTGTGTCCTCTGTAGCAAAAATTAATTTGTATAGATAAGTTGGCGCTCCTGTTATAGAAGTGCTGTAATTGTCTTGCAGACAGTAACTCATGTGATCTTGCAGTATGTTGGTCTGGAAATAAGTTGGGCCTTCTATATATATACTATAGGTCGGGCCTTCTGTTTTTTTTGCTTGTTTTTCCTTTTCTTTGGAGTCAAGGTACGCCTGTACCCCTAATGTACCCCCTAAATCTTCACCTACCTGTGAGGCTGTGAGCCTGTGACTGCTCATATCGAAATTGTTGATGTTAAAAGGATTCTAGTTTGGCTTACTTGGCACTATGAAGGAAGTGGAGAATCGAAAATCTTACTTCATGGCAGTTTAACTCTAGAAGCTAACCTTAATTTACTAGTACACTAGCCATATATGCATGCGATGCGTACTTCTTGGCTCGTGCAAAAGATTAATAGGTAAGGATTTGGGAGAAACTATACTGTAATTTACCAAGTGAAGTGTATATATATATTTGTACTTTTAAAAGTAATTGATAAGTTTTAGTTATTTTGTTATTTTAGAAGGTGTAATTGTAAGCACAAGAGTTTAAATGGTGAAATATTTCAAATACATAAAATTGAGTATTAAATATTAGAGAGTAGATTAGCAATACTGATTTAAAAACAAAACACCAAAAAATACCAAAAACTTTACAAAAGATTAATGGAAGATGTCATTAGCATCATCACTCATGTGTAAAAAAAATATTAACTACTCATGAGCTATCAACTACTCATGTATTTGAAAATATAAAAAACTCAAAAGTGGTAAAAATATAGCAAAGTGAGTGTCTATTTATAGATCGCAAAAAAATATGACCATTGATATAACTTTTACTTGTTAACTTTGTAGATTTTTAGATATTGAATTTTGAAGTTTTAAACATTTTTGGCTAAAAATTTGATGGCTAAGTTTGGAACTAAAACTTAATTCCATAATAACTTCCTTAATTTATTTAAATATTTTTTCTTCTTTTAATTTTGGTGTCCACCCCCCCTTCCTTTTGGTATAGAGATATTGATTTTTTTTGGCCAAATGCAATCATTTAAAAAATACCCACTTTGTCAATATTTCTCTTTTTTTTTCCTTTAAAGAACTTGTTAATTGCAACTAAAGGACAATTTAAGCAAAATAACTTGAGATGTACATCATTATATAAATGAGTTCATGAGAAAAACATTTAAGAAACAATTGATTTGCACCCAAAATACATTGTAAAATGTTCTAAAATTTTGATGTAACTAGTTGTTATCCCGTGCACCATGCGGGTGGTCCCCTAAGGTATTGTATGCTCACTATAAAATTTTTTGGTGAGATCATTTACCTCCTAAATGTTATAAATGGTGATAGTTAACAAACTTTCCAAACAATTTTGATAAAAAATTAGGCAGGCATTTTATATAACATAACAAAAAATACGTTTGTATTATGAGGTGTTAAAGAAGGTTAAGAGTTACTAACAAATATTACTCCATTTTTATTATCTTATGTATCTACCAACATTTTATCACATAAGCGTATCCGTATTTGTAATAAAAAATATTACTTTTTACTTCTTTTTTTTTTAGAGAAGCCCATATATAGAGCTATAATTATAGTATAATTTAATGTAGCTATTTCCCTTATCTTTCAAAATCTTTTTTATAATTAAAAAGAAATGGATTTTCATATATATATTTATTTATGTATTTTCATATTTTTCTCATCATCGATTTTCATTTTTTTTAAATAAATAATAATTAAAATATTTTTTTAGACCTATCAAACATACCAGTTTAAATAAAATACTTTTGGATTTAGATCGAATAAACCTTGTTCAAGACCCACCATGTTTCGTTTTGGTCGACCCAATGGGCTAAGAGATTTGAATTTGGTCTTTCTTTCATTTAGTTTTGGAAAGATTGTCAAGAATAAGTCAGCCTTTTCTTTTCGCGGTTTGCTATTAATAAGTTAAACTTTGGCTAATATTGGGATAAGTTATTTTTGGGGTGTGCAACTGTAATAAGCAAATTGCGAGGTTTTTGAAACGCAAATCGAGGCAAAATGTTTTTTACTTATTAAGTAAAAGAATTATGTCATTTAACGGAAGATTCCCTGTAAAAGTCACCATTGGGAGCATGAAAGAACCTTGGGTATATCATTGATAATTTTTAAAATTTGATACACCACTGGGATTACGAATAATTACCGATATAGCAGTGGAAATTTCTCTATTAAATATCCTCATACCATGAAAAATGTAAAGATATTTTATATATTTTTCGATAAGAAAAATATATAAAGTTAAGTTTTACTCAAAATTATTGTTATGACCTTTATAAAATATTTGCATATACTTCTAGCTAAACCTTAACATAAAGATTACATATACCTAAAGATTGACCTTAAGATTATATCACCATAATATATGTCATTCCTACAATATGATTGATCCCCTTAAATAAACCTTTATTAAAATTTTCAATGGTGGCCCTTAGGTTTCAGAACTTCTCATTGGTGGAAATTCCAAAAAAAACTTTCCTGCTAGTAACCCTGCTTTACAAATTAATTCCAAACATAACCTTAATAAAGAATAGTTCATTAATAATAAAGCATATTACATTATTTAATAGTTAAGGTAGTTACTCGTCGTAAAACGAGGTATTTTGGGTCATTTTTTGCCCTTAAGAATTGATTTCAGTGCGTCAGTTTTAGTCCTTAAGGATTGATTTTGAGGTCGCAATTGGCAAAAAAGATCCAAAATGTCTCATTTTATCTGCGAGTGTCCACCTTAACTGTTAACTAACAGAACATGCTTTATTATTAACGGAATATTCTTCATTAATATTATGTTTGGGAATAATTTGTAAAGTAGGGCTACCAATGGAAAAACTTTTTTCCCGGCAATGGGAATTTCTGAGACCTAAGAGTCACCATTGGGAATTTTCCAATTAATTTATTGATATAAGGATTATTTATAGAGTTTTTCTCCTTTGTTTTCAAGATAAATCGTGCTTAATTGGAACTCTTCGGAGTTAATTTGTGCTAATGTTGTTTTCGTGATGAATTACAGGTTTTAGGGTGTTTTCTCCCTTTTTTGAGCCATATTGAGGAAATCACGGCTTAACAAGTTGTTACGAGGCACGTTGAAGTTATTACGAGCACTATGGATGAGTTACGAGGTTCCGAGACCTCTAAACTTGAAGATTGAGTGCCAAAAGCCAAAGAAGGGTTGGAAGGACGTGTTTTGATCGGGCATTATGACCCGATCGGGCTGATTTTATTGTATCGGGCTAAAGTGTACTCGAGCCTGATCGGGCATAGTGGTCCGATCCAGTCGAGCAGAGTGCAAAGTTAGTGATGTCCGTGTTTTGCCAAGGGAGAGAAATTTTGGGTTTTTTTTGCTTAGCCCGATCGGGCGAATATGGCCCGATCCAATTGGGCGAGGCCCAATTCACTTCAGGTTGCTACTGCTGCTTTAGCGTATGGAAGAAGGAGAGCTGAGCTTTTGTCCGTGCGGCCCGATCGGGCTGGCCCAAACTTGAGCCTGATGAGTTGCACAATAAATAAACTAAGAAGCTGGGCTTTTTGTTATTCGCCCGAGTGGCCCAATCGGGCAGGCTTGCAGCGGACCAAATTCTATCTTTTTTATGTGAGTTTTTAGTTAGTTTTTAGGAGGTATTTAAAGGACTTAAACCTCATTACTTTGGACTATCTTTATTTCCAGCACTAGTTTGCATTAGCTTAGAGAGCTTTTCATAGTTAAACACTTTAGATTAGTTTTGGAGGAGATCAAACCTCGGATTATTTTCAATTAAAGTTATTGTTCTCCGTCATTCGGTATTGTTCTTGTCTCATAATTTCTTTATTCAATTCTTGTTTGATTTGATTGCTTAATTAATTAGTTCATGAGACAAAGTTTAGGTTTTTATATTAGTTTTATTATTGTTGATTCGATTATGTCTAAGTAGTCGTATTTCTAGGGTTTTAGGGAGGAAAACCATGTTTATACCTAATGTTTGGGCCCCTTTCAGTCATGGCCCACCTAACCGGTGAAATGACTAAAATACCCTTAGGGGGCAAAATTACCATTTTACCCCTAAGGATCCCATAGGCTGGAAAGTACAGGCCTGGCCCACTGACAAAAAGGCTTTCATGACATCATCATCTTCACCAGATGACGTCACCTTAGTACTACCTATAAATAGTACTCTCATCTGATCATTCAGGTACGTTTTTCCATATATTGCAGAGCATTCATTAGTACTTTTCTCTCTGACTTCTGAGATCCGATCTGATTTAAGCATCGGAGAGCCGATCCCGGAAACATCCCCGGGGTAGTTCACGGTGCTCGGTTTTGCAGGTGCCGGGATTCGAAGACCTTGAACTTATTTGGTTACTACCCTAGCTGGAAATTGGACTTCCCCGAATTACAAATTCACTGTGTTTCTTGTACCCGAAACACCTGATATATTGATTTCTTATAGAGTTTTTCCCTTTCTTTACAAGCTAAATTGCGCGATATTGACGCTCTTAGGAGCTATTTATGCTAACTATTTCGATATAGTTGTGGTTTGTGTGCTTCATATCGTTGTGCAGATTTTTAGGGAAAAACTCCCTATTTACTTGGCGTTTTGATCACCACGCTATAGCGGAAGGTTATGAGGCATATAGGTGGTCTCGAGACGGTATTCGAACCCCCTTGTGAAAAAGAATTGTCAAAAGACTTGGCGTTTGAAGCCAAGTATGAAGCAAGATTGAGATGAGCTTCGCCCGATCGGGTCGGGCAACCACTGCCCGATCGGGTACGATCTTCTATGGCCAAAAGTTTAGATTTTCCGCCCGATCAGGCGGCCTTGCCCGATCCCATCGGGCGAACTTATACTTAGTGATTTTGGCTGATTTCTGGAATGCTGAAGAAGACTTTCACCTGATGGCATCGGGCGGCTTTGCCCGATCGGGTGCTGGTGTTGCGGCCCCGATCGGGTGAACATTGCCCGATCGCATCGGGTGCACACATAATTGTTGCTGCTAGAAGACTGTTCCCAGGCCCGATCGGGCGGCCCTTTGCCCGATTGGGTGGACGACACGGAGGACACGATTTTGCGTCTTTTCCCATTCTATCTTATTGCTTTCCTAGAAGACTATAAATACTTTTTAGGTTATTTTTACAATTATTTTTTATTATATTGAACAATTAGAGAGCTCTTAAGGTTAGTTCTTCATAGTTTTCCATTGTAGAAGAGATCGAACGTTAATTCAATTCAATTAAAGTTACCGCTTTCCGTCAATTTGGTAATCTTCTTTCTTATTGCTTTATTCTTATTTCTTGATTGATCTAGTTTAATTGTTGTTTATTCAATTAGTTCATGATGCAATTCTTAGGGTTTCCAATTAGTTTATTTTGTTATTGTCAACTCGATCATGTCTGAGTAGTTCTCTTTCTAGGGTGTTAGATAGGGAAGCCATGTTTATACCATGATTGTTATTTAGCTTCCTATCGATTTCTAGGGCTTGATTAGAGTGATTGTGATGTGGTTTGTTCTTAATTAGTAATTGATGTTAGTGGCCAATGTCATTGATTACTCGTGGTTAATAGTTGTCTGCACAGATCCGTCTTACGATTAGAGGCCTAGGACACATCAGTAGTTCTGATTACGTTAGTGAACATGCGGCGTATGTTGAACTATGAGCGTTGAGTCTTAACCATAGCTCAACACATGCTCTAATCCCTCGACTCTTGACTTAGGTTTTGATAGTAGTTTACCTTATTTGATTGGTATAAGCATGCTGGACCGACCTAATACCCTAGGCTTTTATTCCATAGTTAAATCCTCAGTTTAATTCTCGTCTTCCTTAGTTTAATCATTAGTTCAGTTAATCTCCTCTGATTTCATCTGAAGTAGTTAGTTGATTGAATATTAATATAGAAACTCTGTCTCCCTGCAGATTCGACTCTGCTTCCATCGACTACTATAGTTAGAGGACTGTAGGAATTATCTTTGAATAGGTGATACGACTTTAGCCTATCAATACCATGATTTATATTTGAATTGCTATTAGTTTCTAGGTTTTGATTAGATTGATTATGGTGTTTGATGAGTAATTAATGTTGTTGCGCAATTTCATTGATTATTTGTGGTTAATAATTTTTTGCACATATCCGTCTTACTTTTAGAGGCCCTAGTACACATCAGTAATTCTGATAATGTTAGTGAACATGCGGCAGATGGAATTATGAGCTTTAATACTTAACCATAGCTTAACACGTGCTCTAATCTCTCGACTCTTGACCTAGGTACCGATAGCTATTTGATCCTTTAGATTGGTATAAGCATAGTGGACCGAACTAATGCCTTCAACCTTCAATCCACAGTTTAAATCCACTTTTATATTGCTTTTATTGGTTTAGTTAGTAGTTCAGCTGATTCTTCTCTGATCTTGTCTGAAATAGCTGTTTGACTGAATACTAACTCTTAAAACCTGTCTCCCTGTGGAATCGACCTTGCTTTCCAAACTGTTTGTTAGAGGACTTTAGGATTACTTTTGATTAGGTGATACGACTTTAGCCTGTCATCTATACAATAAACTTAAACTGAATCAGAAATTTTTAATTGCCAAATGATAAGGATAACTTTAATAAAATATTGATTAATCCTTTGAATTTTATAAACGTTCTTAATAAAATTGTTAAAATGTATTTTATCATTTGATAAGTGCTTGGATGTAGTATTTTCCTTACATAGAATCTGCTATTTTTTTTAAAAAAAAACTCGTTAAAGGTGGTGATTACAATAAAAATGAATATGGCTTTAACATGTGGTGTCCTAATCAGCTAAATGATTTTAGGGTCGACATGTGACGAAAACGATTTTGTTATACTCCTTCCGTCCCATAATAAACTTCCCATTTCTCTAATGCGTAAAATTTAAGAAACTAGTTGGTGGTGGGTCATTTGTGATTTTTTACTAATAAAGTATCATTTTTGTTGTCTTTTAAAAGTATTGTTTTTGTTTCTAGTGACATAAAATGTGGTCTCATATACAAAAGCAAGTTATTTTACTATAGAGACTACCACTTGAAGAAATGAAAGGCTTATTTGAAAAAAATATTTAGAGAAAATTAAGGGACAAATGGAGTATATATTTATATAAAATATAAATACTTCCTCCGTTCCCCAAAAGATGTTACACTTTTTTTTCACGCATATCAAAGGAGCGATTTAATGGTGTAAACGAGCAAATTTTTCGACGAAATTTTAGGACACGCCATATACAATCTCATTCTTGGTTGTATTAAAATTTCGTCGAAAAATTTGCTCGTTGACACGTTTAGATCACTCCCTTGATATGCGTGAAAAAAAAGTGTAACAGTTTTAGTGAAACGGAGGAAGTATAAATAAATACTTGTAAATGAGATTATATTTAAAAAGGATAAAAAAAATAGGAAAATTATCATTTTGGGTACCTGAGGTTTGACAATAGGTTCAATTTAAGTACCTCCATACTAACGGTGTTAACTTACCGTTAAGTGTGACCCACTTTGACCGGTCAAACAGGCTGGTTAAAAAAATCGGGTCCGGGTCGAATAAAAGTTGAAAAGTGAAAACCCTGTGCGTTCGGTTTCGGTAGAACCAACGGGTTAAAGGATGTGAATTTGTCAAACGAGTCGGTTAGAATAAAATTTTTTCGAGTTCGGGTCCAATAAACCTTTAAGACCCAGTTCAGTTTCGGGTAGACCCAACGGGTTTAGGGATTTGAATTTGATCTTTCTTTTATTTAGTTTTTGGGTCATATATGTAAAAAATTCCCATAATTTCATACTATTGCTATAGATATAATGATTTTCCGGTCGGTCGAGTAAAAAACGGCTTTCTCGGTTCGGGTAAAAAAATTTGTGTTCAAAACCATTATTTTTGGGTTGGATTTCGAGTCGGATTTTGACAGGTGTAGACCCACTTCTTAAAATGATCAATGACCCTAATCTATTTCAAGAGTAGTATTGGATTTGCCACTTTTTTTGAAAATAATAACAACAATTACATCTTTAAATACATTAGAACCGTTTGATTATCTACCCGAAACTGAACTGAGTCTTAAGGTTTATTGGACCCGAACACAAAAAAAATTTATTTTAACCAACCCGTTTGACAAATTCACATCCTTTAACCCGTTGGGTCTACCGAAACCGAACGCTTGGGGTTTTCAACGTTTATTCGATCCGGACCCGATTTTTTAACCGGCCGTTTGACCGGTCAAAGTGGGTCACACTTAACTGTAAGTTAACACCGTTAGTATGGATGTACCTAAATTGAACCTATTGTCAAACCTCAGATACTCAAATCGATATTATTGAAAACTAGACGCCTACTAACTCGAAAAGATTTGCTACGCCATTCTTAACGTCAGCAGCTGGCAGCTGCTTGGAGTTCCCAGAACCCAAACTCTCCCTACCTTCCTCCCTTCTTCACCATTCTTTCTTTCTAAAAGGTGATTACGCATGCCCCCCCATTAATTAATTTATCCCCAAATTCAACTTCTATTTAAGCTCTTTATGCTCTTGTTTCTGAATTTCATACATTTGCTTATACATTTAAGTCATAATCCTAGAATTTGAAGATGAAAGGGTTTGTTATTCTTATGATTCTTTATTACTATATTCCATAATTTTCTTATACATTGCATCTTATTCCAATTCATCAATTAACTATATTCCAATATTGATTAATTGGGTTCCCAATTTCAAAATTATTCTCCCTGCAATGCAAGTTTTACTTTCCTTCCTTTTCCCATTTCCAATTATTCCCTCCCTCTGTATTGTATTGTATTGTTATTTATTAATAAGTAAAGCTTAATTGGGTTGATTGCTTTAATTTGTGACAGCAACTTTTGTGAAGGGAGGTGTTTGGTTAACTCAGAAATGCCTCAGGTGAATCACTCCAAAAACAAAAATGTGGTGATTGTTGGAGGTGGAATTGGTGGCGCTCTTCTTGCTAAACTTCTTCAGAATCATGCCCATGTTACTCTCATTGATCCGTATGTTTTCCTTTTTTCTTTCTTCTTTTTGTTTTGTTTGGTAAGCTTTTTCCAATTCATTTTTCTTCTGCTTAAAAAAAGAGGTCATTTTGAGTGAATTTTACCCTAGGGACTTCATATTCCTTGGTCATTGCATCATTGGGCTGTACAAGTAATTGTGCATAGTATGCCTCTGTTTTGAACTAGTTTGAGGAATAGTAAGGCGCTATTCTTTTGGTCTGCGATGAACTTAAATTAATTACACTTCAGTGAGTCAGGGCTTGTAGTTAGATTCACTTCAGTTAATTTCAGTTAAATTAAATTTAGTTCAGTTCTTTGCAGGCCAAAAGAACACGGCCTAAGCCTGGTAGCCAAGATGTCATTTTGCTTTTTGAATTATAAAATCCCATAGAATAAATGGATATTATCAAATATAAACTGTCCTTAATGCACCCAAAGAAGGGGGGAAGGGTTGCTAGATGATGGAGAATGACTCATTTAAGTAGTTACTAATTATATGGTAAGGATCCATGGTTAACCGCTAACTGGACCTTTAATTTACAGTAACGGTTAATCGCTCCTTAACGGTAGGTTATGGTTACTAAAAATATCATAACCATTATAACAGTTAACCGTCCTGTTCAGCTTAATGAGATCGTTAACCGATCGTGAACAACCTCACTATGCTATTTTTAATTTGCAATCATATGCTATATCACCAATATGGTTTTCTTTCACTATCACCATTCTAAGATTATCGTTGTTTTGAAATATATTTCCGTTCTTTGCATATGTTATTTCTATTATGATATATTCTTATATACAAAAAACTGTAAAACAGAAAGGAGTATTTTGAGATCACATGGGCTTCTCTGAGATCAATGGTGGATCTATCATTTGCGGAAAGGTCCTTAATGAACTACAGTGTATTTCTCCCTCAAGTGAAGTTGATTACTTCTTATGCCACACGTATCACAGATACTGAAGTATTAACTGCACATGGTGATTGTGTTCCATATCATTACCTTGTAATCGCCACAGGTCATGTATATAACGACCCTGTTACTAGAAGTGAAAGTCTTGGCAAGTACCAAGAAGGTCTGTTATCTTTACTGTTATATTGAAGCAAAACATCTCTTATATTTTCGTTAACTTTTCTATTATCTGTTTCAAATGAATGTTGTTTGTAAAATTGACATGCCATCTGTTTACAAAACTCAAAAAGAAGGATATTAAATTCTTTCTCCTTTGTTTTATGACCCCTCGCATAAAATTATCGATAGTACGTACATAAAACGGAAAAATTGATAGCTTTAGAACAACTTGTCATATTAGCATCATTATGCTGCTCAATATGTGTGTGTTAGATTTTTTTTCAGACTAAGTGATAAAGACCCATTTACTTTTCAGCAATAGAGATTATCAAATCTGATCTTATCTTAATACTCCTTTCACTAATTCTTGCAGCATTTGATAAGATAAGGCTTTCAAGTTCAATACTGATCATTGGAGGGGGCCCTAGTGGTGTAGAGCTTGCTGGTGAAATTGTTCATGAGTTTCCTGATAAGAAAGTTACTCTTGTCCACCGCGGATCTAGACTGCTGCAGTTTATCGGGCCTAAGGCATCGCAGAAGTCTTTGGATTGGTTGACCTCAAAGAAAGCTGAAGTTATCCTTAATCAGTCTGTCAATATGTCTTCAGCCTCAGAAGGTACTTATCAGACTTCTGGTGGAGAGACTATATTTGCTGATCAGTATTTCAACTGCACCGGGACTCCGTCAGGGTCTTCATGGCTTAAGGATACAATACTAAAGGACAGCTTGGATACTCAAGGGAGATTGACAGTTGATGAGCGCTTAAGGATCGAGGGTCATAAAAACATCTTTGCTATTGGAGATATTACAAATGTCCCAGTGAGTAATCGTATATCTTTGTGTACATATTTGCTCTTTATTAGTTAAGATTTTTTATTGGCTGTATAGAACTAGAATTTCACTTAAGAAAATAGACCTAAACATTGAAACCCATCATTTGAAGCCGACAATCCTTAAAAGGTGAAGCCTAGCCACATGCTACAATATTGTTAACAACAGACCAAGCATTAATCTGACATGAGATACATGCTATGTAAAGTCAGACGTAGTATCTGCCGAGTCCACATAAGGCACTCTGTCTCTCCCACATACTTCCATCTCATGCATGTTGCATAGCATGATGTATTTTTTGAAGTCGGAATATGAAAACTCTATGTGACTTATGAAGTCTAATACCTGTTACATGCATGATCTATATATTTTGGTATGATGTATTTTTGGTAGGATATAAACTCATTCTCCCACCCTTCCTTTTGCAGGAACTGAAACAAGGTTATTTGGCTATGAGACATGCTGAGTTGACTGCAAAGAATTTGAGGTTGCTGCTTGGAGGAGGCACTGAGGAGAAAATGGGTGTTTACAAGCCTGCACGACCAATGGCATTTGTTTCACTAGGAAAGAAAGAAGCTGTGGCTGAAATTAATGGTTTTACCATGAGTGGCTGTCTTCCTGGATTGATTAAATCAGGCGATTTGTTTGTGGGGAAAACAAGAAAGACATATGGCCTTAACTCTTAAAAGATTTTAATGCTAATATATATTTATGGGCCAATACCAATTTCATAGCATATACGACAAGGGAATGAGAATTTTTTTTTTTAAAAAAAAACTTTCTTCTTGAGTTTACTCAAAAAGGTAAATAAAATTCATAATATTTATGTTCAATTGATACAACAAGCTATTCTATATAGTTGAAAGGTTGCTTCTCATAACTTCTGGTAAGTTTATTGATATATGATGTATGTTATTATCTAGTTTGGTGCAATAAAAAGAAGTAATTGAAAGAATGATTTAATGCATTAAAATCAAGGGTCTGGTGTTCTTTTTTATTTAGAAAAATTCAATTGATGTATTACAGTTGCAGATATTGTTTTGTTCTGTGCGTAAAGACTAAAGAACAATAAAACTTAGTAATGTACATGACCAGTTTCAAGTCTTATATACCACCGCCATAAAACCAAGCTAATTAATCAAACTTGCAGAGCTTGTAATGTACTTAAATATTTATTTCTATCTTGTCCTATCTGGACATCCTTCAATCTCTAAACACTTACCTCATACATCTCTTATCTTGAACACCGAAAATTCTTCCTAAATTCATCATGACTCTTTGGAGCATTTGATTAAGAAAGAAATCAAATGATTTTTCATGAAGAACGATGTTTACCCGCAGAGTTCTACGTTGCACCAAATACCTACACCAAGAATGGAAATTTAGAAACTCTTGCGACCAAACTAGTGTCTTCTAACCAACCACCCCTTGAAGGTACCAAAAATATTTCAATATATGTTGGCACCGTCTCTCAAGGACTTCATCAAACTTAATTTTGATGGCCTCCACACGCTGTCTTCCACTTCTGCCGAGTTTATTTTTACGCAATGCCAACAACAATGTTCTAGAAGCCAACACATTGAAATGTGAAATTGGGTCATGCAAACCCACTGATAGGTTTAGCGACTCCTCTTATAAGTTGCATGTTCATTGCCAAATCCCTTCATATCCGAAATGTTATCATAGAGGGAGACAACCTTGTCATCATAAATATCATAAGGTGGCAATTTCGAAATCCTTGGAGTATTCAAACGCTCATTGATGATATATTTCAAATTGTGTCTACTTTTAGGAAAATTACAATTACTATTATGCTCTTCCAAAAGGAACGTCAACTCTAGCAATTCCGTCGTCATGGAACTTTATTCACAATTGAAATGTTGTTTATTTGAATCGCTAATGAAAAAAATTATTTATTTTGTCCAACTCTATTCTAAGACTAAGAATTGCGAGGCTAACAGAGGAAGGGTTGAGATTTATGTAATTAGTTAGAAGTTAATGAGGGGAGGGACGGGTACACAAGCCTAATAGGGGCCCGTGTAAGAGGCCCACTCGGAACAACATTATATAATTAGTTAGGACTTAGCTTCTTATTAGGATACTAATCCTAATGAGTATATAATCAAAATCATACAAAGAAATCGAAAGGGGTTCCCCAAGAGTCTAATCAAGTTAGGAGACCACACTTCTAACTTTTTGAATATCGAATACACGTTTGAAGCTGTAAGTTAGTAAAACATATCTGATTTGTTCTAAGAAAACGTGAGAGAAATACTTCTGCTCAAGATCTAAGTTATACTGTCCTTGTGTTGTGGTTCGATCGTGCAGGAGATTGGGTTGAGGGTTTGAGATTCTCAAGAAAATAAACTAATCGAATCTACTAACTAAGAGCACATTACAAAAGTATTTTAATGCAAATAACAGATTCATAAATTAATATGTGTTTAGATTTATAATTTGTTTTGACTCTGCAAAATTATATAGTTTACCAAAACCCTTCAAGTTGCAATGAAGTTATTTTACATGTAAGGTTAATAGTACGATAATAAGGTCAAGGTATGTATAAATGAAAATAAATTGAGCTTATAATAATACAAATCTTTTAATACCGATGTTAAAATCATATTATATAATTATCATTCACCTTGTCAATCATTCCTGAAACTGTTTTCCAAAGAACTAGATGCAACTATCTCGTCCATTCCATATTTGGGTCATTTTGTTCGCTATTTTTGAATTCTAAGAAATGGAATCAATTAAATTATCATTCTTCTTGTTTGCCTTTGGTTCACCTCTTCCTGATTACATTATCATTACTTGATGGTAATGGAATTCCCCAATTTGTTACCTTCCCCTCCCCCTCAAATAACAAAAGCCATTACTCAGTGGTAATGGTTACCACTCTTTATCTACAATAAGTAGATGGTATACACGCTAATAGCATGCACATTGTGCGCTCAAGTGAAACGCAAGCCAAATCATATAAAACGCTGAGCAAATAGAACAGACAGAGCACATAATGAATCTTCTGTTCATTTGTAATGAACGACAAGGTTTAGAGCCCCTTTTTTTCTTTCTCCTCTGCTTTTTTAAAATTAAATATGCCTTTTCACCTTTCTAATAAACCACCTCTCTCTTCATTTTCCTCCTCAGCCAAAACTCACTTTCTCTCTCATCCTTAATTCTATCTGCCTAAATTGCTTACCTTCTCCTTGTTTATCACCATTTCCCTCTCCTATTTTCTCTGACCTTGTTCATCATCATTTTCTCCGTAATCTGCTCTGTTTTTTTATTTTTATAATTTTTTGCTAAATTAAGTATTGATTTATGTTTATTTTTTTGAAAAATAGGAAACAAGGGGATGAAGAAGATCGTCCATTGGTAACGATGATGAAGAAGTCGAAGAGACATGCAATTGAAGGAGATGAAAGCTCTAAGTAAGTTTTTTTTTTATAAAAAGTGTTTCTTTGTTCATTTATAAATACTTTTTTGTTCATTGTTTCAACCTTGCATGTACATATAAAAATTATAGAAATTTTTGTGTTGCTAAATCTCTCAGTTTTTTGGATGAACCAAGTTCAGTTTTTTTCGGATGAACCTTCTTGCTTTTGGTAACTTTTTCTTGTTTTCTGGATGAACCTACTACTTACGAAAAAATAAAATGAACCTTAGACTAAAATCGATGAACCATTGAATTTTGTAAAAGACTATAATTTCGTTATTTGGTAATTATTTTCATTACTTTTGGTGTTTTTTTGAACCTCTATCAGTTTTTTTTGGTAAATTTTGTTACTTTTGGTAATTATTTTCTGGTAATTAATATTATTCTAAAAATGATGAATTAAATTTGGTAAATTTAGGATCGAAGTGCTGACAGGGACTCTGTAAAGCCGCAACGTTTGAGTAGAAGGAGGAGAAAGACGAGGAAACCCTTGATGGAAGAAATTGGGGTTTTGAGATTGAGGAGAGAGAGAGAGAGAGAAAGGAGAGTAATGGTGGTTGGGGTGGTTATGGTGGCGGTTGGTCGGAAAAGAGTTGGGTATGGAGGGGCCCACGACGGCGACAGCGGGATAAAGAGAGAGTGTGAGAAGAAGAGAAGTTGTTGTGAGAAGGATAACATGGTTGCCTGGTTAATGTTGGCGGCGGTTTTGGACGAGGCAGAGTAGGAATTCACCGTCGTTTTTGGGAAGTGGTGGTGGTTGTAAAGGTGGGTTGTCGGCGCCTCCGCCGCTGGCCATGTGGTGGGGTTGATTTGAAGGGGAGAATTGTGTTGGTGATGATGAATATGATGGAATCATGGTGAGGGGTTTAAATTTTTTTTCCTAATTGTTTTGGGAAATTTGAGTTAGGGTTTATTAACAAAACTTAACGGAAAACTGAACGACAGTTAGTAGTAAGGGTATTTTAGCCACAAATAGTGACCTCGATGGCATCTAAGCTAGGTTAAAAATCAGAGCGGTACCCAAGAAATTAGCTCTAAACCCAGGGATACCTTAGAAAATTACTCTTTTTTTTAATTTTAAACATTTTTTATGTTAAACTAAGTGTTTTCATGTAATTCATTAATTTATGTTTATTTTCTTGTAAAATAGGAAACAAAGTGATTAAGAAGAAGCGTCATTGGTGACGATAATGAAGAAGTCAAAGAGAAACAAAGTGATGAAAGAAGAAGCGCCATTCTTGAAAAATAAGAAACTAAGTGTTTTTATGTAATTCATTGATTTATGTTTATTCATTAATTCATTAATCTTTTTTTTGAAAGAACCTATGTTACTTTTGTTCATTGTTTTATTACCATATGTTTATATATTTCTTAACTTGTTCATTTGACTATGACAACATGTTCACTATATTTGACTAAAACAGAGGGGATATTTTTGGGCAAATGATTTCAAAATGTAATTAACAATATGTTCATTTATTGCCATAACCCAGTTCATTTTGAGGCAACTAGATGTTCATTCAAAAGTTACATCATTTTCCCTATTTATTAGATTGTACAATAAACATTTGATTTAAATAAATGAACAACTTGATTTTACGTTGATTTTGTAATGAACATTATAAATGAAAATCTTCAATACCCAGTATAAACATAATGATTAGGTAAGAAAAAACATGTTCAAATGAAATGAAACTAGAACTTTTTTTAAGTTGATTTAAAATAAACATTGGTTATCAACAAATGAACATCTTGAATACCCATAATGAACATTAAGATTATGTAAAAAAATGTTCAAATTAATTGAAACTAACACCTTTTCGACATTAAGTTGATTATACAATGAACATTCCATATCTCTAGATAAATGTCTAGAACAAACAAAATGAACATACTTATTATATTAAATAACATATGTCAAACTTAATTGTAAGTAACTTTTTTTTAAAAAATTAAGTTGATTTTACAATGAATATTTGATATGAATAAATAACATTTTGAATTCATTGGCCAAAATATCTGACCCCATTTATCATTGTTCATTGTATATGAAATGATGTTCATTAATGAGGATTAGATAGGAAAAAAAACTTCAGTTTGTGATGTTCACTGCAAATGAATTAAAAGTGCATTACGTTGAGCGCACCATCCGCATCAAACTAGTGTGTGAATGATGGAATTTGCGTTGTTCTTATTATATTTGGTTGAGAATGGTTGTGATTGCTGATTTTACAAGACAAGTGAGAAAATTATTTATTTGCTTTTGCTATACATTGTGTGACTTAGTGACGAATGGAGAAAAATTACCCAGTAAGGTCAAAATGTAATTATTAAATTTTATCGGGGTCAATTAATCAACTTTTTATGATAATTTTTAAAAAATTTAAATTTTTAAATGAAAATTTTAACAAACCTACCAATTTAAATAAGTTAACTAACCCCACTTATCTATATATAACATTAAAGCAAAATCATTTTGGCCACGTGTCATCACCAGAAGAAACCAAAGAAAACCTTGATCTCTCATTAATTCTTGCCTTTTACTTGCCACGTGTCAGCCTAATATGTTTTACCTTTTTTTAATTTGCATAAAATCATCCTAAAAATTACGTTTAACAATTCTGTTAATATGCATTTTACCTTTTTAAAATTCCGGCCAATTGACAAGTTCCCTTAATTATAGGAGTATAAATTTCCGGAAATATTAACCTTCATGTATGCCTAAATTAGTGTTTGACTTTAAGTAAGAATAAAAATTTAATTCGATTTACACTTGGCAATATACTTTAAAATTTTAATTCCTAAATTAGGTTTGATCCGATTTGTATCTTAAATTACGAATATAAAGACACAAAATTCACATCCTAATTCTATTCCTAAATTAGTGCAGTACCCAAAATAACGTTTGATTTGATTGCTTGAATTTAGGAATTAATATTATTCCTATATTTTTCCTAAATAACATTGATTTAAGAATAAAAATATTTTAAGTTCCCTTAATTATAGGAGTATAAATTTCCGGAAATAATGCCCTTCATATATGCCTAAATTAGTGTTTGACTTTAAGTAAGAATAAAAATATTATTCTTTTTACAGTTTACGTAAAAGCAATTCAAAAAAATAAAATTCACATCCTAATTCTATTCCTAAATTAGTGCAGTACCCATAATCACGTTTGATTTGATTGCTTGAATTTAGGAATTAATATTATTCCTATATTTTTCCTAAATAACATTGATTTAAGAACCATCCAATTGTAAGTATCATATACTATCATATACCTATATTAAAGTCCCGAAATTAATGAATGATTGATTTAATAATTACCTACTTAATCTATTCCTAAATTATTATTCCATATAGTTATAATATCAATAAATATTAGTTGCCGAAATTAACATTTATATAGTATTTTCGAACAGCCTATGAAATCATATAAATTCAAATCAGGTTAACATTTAATTCAAACATTCACCACAACATTGTCTCAAGAATTATATCATCCAATATTTTTCTCTCCAAGTTTATGGCAACCACACTAAACATCATGACTCCAGAAGTTGTTCAGATCAACTCTTTGACACTTGAATATTCATCATCTACTATCTTAGTTAGGATAATAAGGCTTTGGGAAGAACAATTGCTATCGAATTTGGTGGAGATCCGTACCGTAGAAATGATTTTGGTTGATGAGAATGTAACGTTTGCCCATAGTGTTATTTATTGGAATATTATTTATTTGAAGGCTTTCGGAATATATCCCTTATAATTTGGATTGCCCATAGTCCTTTGTAATTTTATCTATCAATTATTATTATTTTTTTGTACGTTTAGTAACGATTGTTTTCTTTGAATTTTGTAGGGAGACAAGATTGGAGCCACTTTACCTAAGGAGTATATACTTACATTAGGTCCTTTGCTTAAAGAAGGGCAAATTAATAGGATTCATAATTTTACTATTCGTGAGCAAGATGATGGTGTCAAACCAACTACATCCCTTTATAGAATAATCTTCAACGAGTCAACCGTTGTTGAGAACATGAAATCTGGGGATTTGCCCTATTATGGATTCTTCTTTTATTCATATCCCCTTATGCTTTCAAGTGATTTCGAGACATCTTATTTACTAGGTATAGATTTGTTATTTTGTAATTTAAATTATCATCTAATAATTTATTTATGTTGAAGTTGAACTAAAGAGTTTAATGATAATATTTTTTTTTCAGATGTCTTTGGAAGGGTTTTGCCTTACACTGTCCAAAAATATACTCCACATCCTAGCTACTTCATTATAAAATTTGCAATTATGGACTTTCAGTAAGTCTATCTCATATAATTTAATAACTTTTCAAATTCATTTACATAGTCGAGTAATAGATTATAGTTACAATTTATATATATTTGATTTTATTTGAAGGTACACTCGCATGGATTGTTATCTAGAAAGACAGTATGCTGAAATATTATATAACTATATGGTTAATAGGCATCCATTGAACGACCTCTATATAATTCTCCAAGGTTGCAAAATTTCTTACAACCACAAAGGTAAGTGAATGTACTTTTGAAAGTAGTTTTAATTCAATTCGACTGGAAATAAAATCAACTATAAGGGACTAATTGACAATAAATGAGGAAATATTTGAAATATAATTTTTTTAATTTAGCGTACCACATTTTTTATTTAGTTTTTATTTATGAAAGCATAGTCTTGAACAGTTATTTCTTGCACACATGTTTAATTTAAACTGCTAATTTTAAATAACAAACAACTTGAAAGCATAGTCTTGAACAGTTATACCACATAAATATACCATTAAATTTTTATTTGATAATTGATAAAATTTAGATTTTTTGTGACTACGAATAAAAGACACTTATTTTTTAAAAACAACAAACGCAAGGATATCATATCACTTGAAAGCATTCTTTCCGTTATTGATATTAAATTTGGTATGTTAAGACCTTTCATTTTAGTTAATAAACGGCAAGATCATCTTTATAGTCAACTAATATTTACAATTTTGCATTTGTAAATGGTCGTTTTTATTTATGATTTATTAATAGAAATATCTAACAATAAAAGGGGCCAAAATCGGAATATATCCCTGTAATGTGGAAGATTGAATTTAAATTACACTAATACCTAAAGTAACGTTCCCTTATAGTTGATAATTAAGGTAACGTTTTAATCATCTTATTCAATAAAACTATATAATATTCAAGTATAAATGTGGTTTAGATTAAATCGTCATTTTAAATAGATGTGAAGTTAAAATAGATTCTTTCTTCTTTCTGTGAATTTTAATTAAATAATTAATTATAATTAATGACTTCCACTAATTTAGAACCGTGTTATTTTATTGTAACTCTTAGCAGAATATTGTTTAAAAGATGATCTTGCCTAATTTAAAAAAGATTCATTCCAACACCAATTTGACACGTATATACTTAATATAATATAGACTTGAAGTTCATATAGTATACACGTAAAAAGTAGTTTATTGAAATTTTGATATTTGATGTACTTTACTTTATTAATTTTTTCACATGACTAAATGGAATTTATTAGTACGAAAATGATATATATAATTATGAGTGGGATTGGGAAATATTATAGAGTGTGATATAATTATTTTATACAATTTAATTTTCATACGGTCTTATTTTGTTTGAGTATGACCCAAATACTTTTTTGATGGAATCATATTTCTTGCCTACCTTTGTCAACTAATTTTTACGGATATAAATCAAGTTATATTATTTTATCTAATACTTTGTTTGTTATATGTAGGTGCAAAATATGTGACAAATGTTAGATTTGCAACTCGATTGCTCATTGACTGTCAAATCAATGAGTTCCACTCACAAGAAGGAAGAAATGATTTTATTGCCCGTCCAGTGGGTATTAAAAGTGTTTCCAAAATAGATCGTTCAGAAATCTGTTGTCTACGCGAAGCTATTGAAATGCACAAGGTTATTTTGTGAGATTTATTATGTTTTATACCATAGTTCTTACAATGATTTATATTATTTATTTATTTATTGCCCTCTTGGATGATATTAATGACACCAAATTTTTCGTGTTTTTAAATGTAGGATGTAGAAGTTAGTTGTTTGGTGAACATAGATGACATTGATGAGAATTTCGGCTATTACTACGATGGGTGCATTAGGTGTGGTGTTAAGGTGGTTAAAGAGGGCGAAAATATGGTTTGTCCGATAGACAGATATGTTCTGAAGAAAACTCAACCTAAGTAAGTGTCGTCACAATTTTGATGTTATTAGATGGACAATATCATTCTTCTTATAACTGAATAATTTACTATTTGGTCAAACAATAGATTTAGGGTGAAGATAAACGTATCTGATGATACAGACAAAGCAATTTTCGTTCTTTATGATAAGGCTGTTCAAGGATTGCTTAAGAAGACTACTCAGGATTACCTTGATGCGCAAGAACAGGTATGACACGTATAATTATGCTATAGATATATTTTGTCTTATACATATATTTTTTTATAGTTGATATATATGAGATGCCAAAAGACCTGACTTATTATATTTCTTTCTTAGGAAGGTGATATTTATGAGATGCCTAAAGAGTTGACTTTGTTGAACAGCAAGTTGTTTCTTTTTAAGGCGGAATTCTTAGCAATGAATAAATTGACAAATAAATCTGAATTTATGGTTTCAAGTTTGACCAATGATGAAGTATCTATTGATTTATGGATGCGTCATTACAAAACCATTTCGGTAAGTTTCAAAGTTATGTTTTATAAATTCATAATGGTTGTGTATTAATAAGTGTTCTATTAGTATTAGCTGAAATATAGTGTAGCTTACTTTTAATAAATTATTTTCACTTACGTTTTGTAAATGTGTTATAAATATGTAGGATGCTAAACAAGCAAAGGTAGATATCATCGACAATCTTCGTGTTAATTCAGTACGGAAACGTGTTCTTGAAGAACAATCTGAAAAGGAAGATGCAACTGGAATGAAGGATGAGAAGGCGGCCAAAAAAAACTGCATTGATGAATAACCAGTTTTGAGTGGTGTTATATTAAATATTTCATTTTGGATAAGATGGATTTTATATTTTGTATTTTTCCGGAAATTTGAGATACTTTTGGTGCATTTGAATGTTTTTTTTGATACAATATTGGTTATCACTCTATAAATCATTGTATTGAGTATTTTTTATTTTATATCTTAATTATGTGAGTCATTATAATATTGGATTTATTTTTATTTGAGTCTAAGTAATAAAAAGTCGAGGTAGTGATGTTATTGAACTATGAAAATTCGTAAGAATAGCATTTTGTAATTTTAGATATTTGGCAAGCTTCGATCAGATGTGAAATATATTAATCAAGTAGTAAATTTTAAATGGAAGGTTGACAGTAATTAAGGTAAATATAAATCATGATAGGTTGATAATAATCTATATAATTAATGTTGGTTATTAAAAATGGAAGTAGTAGTATTTGATTTGATCATCTTGCGTGTCGATTAAAGGTATTTATTTCATATAACAACCATTTTTATAAATATGAAATTGATTGCACCTTAAAATTTGGGTGCATTTTTGGGGAAACCATTATTTTCAAGTGGTTTTTTCAAAGCAAAATGGTTTTTTCCATAAAACGTGTATCCTTTCACAGTTGATATTCCGTGTATCCATATACAGTTACCCTAAGATTATGTTTAAAAATAAAACCAAGAAATATATTATTTTCGGAAAATAATGCCAAAATTAAGGGATTCTTTTTCATGAAATCAAATTGATTGATTTGAAGTCTTCAAATGTTCCATAAATATAGAGATATTTTTCTTTAAAATCTATATTATAAATATACTATCAATTTTAAAGATATTACTAAGATCAAATCTACATAAATTTAGGGAATGTGTTGGCTAATTATGTAAAGTGGCACTGGTATCCAAATCATATTGTTATGATATTTTTTCCAATTAATAGAAATACACCCTATTTAGCAATACAATCAAAGATAGGTGAATCTTAATAGAAATCACATAAATGATATATATTTGATGACCATATTTATAGTTATTACCTAATACGAAGTATATATGTTTTAGCAATACTATCGGATGTGATTTATATTATTTTCGGAAATATAATTCCTTAAATTAAGGGATTCGTACTCCTGATGATTAAAAATAATATTTTAAGGTGCCATATATGGTGGAATCTAAATTATAGGAAATCTTTTTCCATTCTCCTTAATTTTCGATTAAAAGTATCCTTGAATAGTCTATACACGTTTTTACTATATAAATTAATATCCTCTAATTATTTTGAACAACATCATAAACATTTTAATTTTGACAACTCATTATTTATAATATTTGGTAGCCTTTAAAAAATATTTTTGATAAGCCATAAACATTCGTTAAATAATTATATATAACATATCAAATGTTCCATAAATGTAGGGATCATAATTTTTTTAAGAAGTGAAATTAAATATACTATCACGTTTTAGAGATTGTACTAGAATCAAATCTTCTTAAATTTAGGGAATGTGTTGGCTAATTATGTAAATTTTTAAAACTACCCAAATCATATTGATATGAATTTGGTCCCAATTATACGACTACCTTATTTAGCAATGAAATCGATTACTGACCATATCTGATAGTATTGATATTTTTTTAAACCAATACCTTCATCATTGCCTAAATTAATGTTGATATTATTGCTATTTTGTTCATTCTTACTAGGGTATATTGTATAAATAGGACAATTCAATGTCACTTCTAGCAACAGTATAATAAATTTACCTTTTCTCTATTCCAAGTTATATCAAAAAACCTAGCAATGGATCGTAAATGCCAAATGATCAATGTCAGTGACATTACGAAAGGGAAGAAATTTTGCAGCATTAGGGTTCGAATAGTACGATTATGGGAAAGGACTAACAAAACAACCCCTTCTGAAGTAAATTCTGTTGAAATTGTGTTAGCTGACAAAAATATAAGTACAATTTCGGAATAATACATTAAATTATACTTATTTAATTTTAAATTGTTTTTCTAAACGTTTTTTAAATTTATTTTAGGGTGACAAGATTCAAGCTTATTGTCGTAAGAATTTAATTAATGCATTCAAGGACATGATTGTTGAGGGAGAAGTTCGAGAAATATCCAAATTTCTTATTCTCGAAAGCACTGGACTAGAGCAAGTAACAAGACATAGTTGCAAGATTTCGTTTAACTATTCAACTACCATAAAGAAGTTTGAAGATAATTCCATTCCGCTCTATGGGTTCGATTTTATTCCCTTTGAAGACATCCTATCCAAGAAAATTTCTGATGTTTATTATATAGGTAATTGATTAATTAATTAATACCAATTATGTTATAGAATGCACCGTTAATAATCTAATTGGATTAGTAATGTTACATAATGCTATTTTTCATTCCTATTATTGCAGATATAATTGGTGAATTAACGGGGTATAGTGCTATCGTGCCAACAAAAGCATCAAAGTGTATGACTTTAGAGTTGGTCAATAATGAGTAATGTCCTTTTAACTTTTTTTGATATAACTTATTTGATAGATGTATATTATTTTAACATTACTTCACATTCTAAAATGTTTATTTAAAATAGGAACCAAAGCATTACATGTGTACTATGGGGAGATTATGCGGATGAGACAACAACGTTATTGGCAAACCAAAGTGATAAACTACCTATTATTGTTATCATACAATTTGGAAAGAGGGTTTCTTATCAAGGTAATATTATAATACAAAATAAATTTATCTGTAAGGTTGATATTGAATAAAAGTAAATAATTGTTTAATGCATTACTGTAATATTTTGCTTAATGTTACTGTACATTTAGGTGAAGTTCGTGTTCAAAATTCATGGAATATTACCCGTTTGCTTGTGAATCCAGACACTCCAGAAATTGGTGAATTTAGTACAAGGTATTGAAGTTATTTAAAGTTTCGTATATAGATTCACGTTGTGAATATTTTGTAATACAATCGCTGACAAAACCATTTGATTGAATATATATTGGATATTTGAAACATTTTTTTAAATAGTTGAGCTGTATTATAAATCATAAGTGGAGATTATTAAAAGACATGTTCTTATACGTTCAAATAAACGAAATCTATATAATATTTGCCCAACAATATTGAAATACAACATATGTTTTTTTAAATACATTCTTAATGGCAATACAAAGATTTTATCATTGTAAATTTCTTAATGGTCAGTCTTATATTTGGAAAACTAGATTGTTTGCTACCGAATTTCAGAGGACAAAGGCTTTTATATGATAACCTTATGGTAAATAATATAAAATATAAATTTACATTTTTATTATTTAAAATTTAATATAAGTAAAGTAATGCGTAGATTTCTTGCAACGTATGTAATTATTTGTAGGAGAATTGCCAATAGAGATTCATCCACTTCAAAAGGATTGACGCATCTTCAAAGCCATGTATCATCCGAGACTAATGAGTTCTTGAGAGAGGAACTAATAAAAGACTTACTTGATTTGGTTGCATGCGAAAAGGTACTAATTTTTGTTTATTGGTTTTCTCCGTGAATTAAATTTTTTAAAATCAAAGCTTATTGTATTTAAGGATTCTTAATACATTTTCATAAATATAGACTGGATTGTGTATATGCCTTGCAACTATTGAAGATTTGGATGTCGATAACAATTGGTATTATGAATCGTGTCCAACATATTTGAGTGGTGTGAAAAAAGAAGGCAACATTATCAAGTGCAAGAAGGAAAACAAAATTTTGAAGAAGACAACACCAAGGTACCTAATAAGAACTATATTGCCACTAAGTAATATATGAAATAATTAAATAATGTTTAATGAAATTTGTTAATTTTTTTGTATTTTTGCGATTGCATAGGTATCGGTTGAAGATTGTTGTTGCAGATGAGATACGTGACACTTCATTCATCATGTTTGAGCGGGAAGTTGTTAAGGAAATTAAAAAAAGTGCTGCAGAATTGTTAGAGGAACAAGAGAAGGTTATTTGAATAACCTTTGTATATTTATATATATATATATATATAAATTCCATATTATTAACCATATAAATGCAATTAATATAGGAATCAGATTATATTAATCCAATAATCAGAAGTTTAACACCACAAAATAAGCTTGAGGAAGAGGTTCATGTGAGTGAGATTGATTTCCTTTGGCCACGTGTAACACTACGCTAAACATATTCTTAAGTTTGGAATCCCAATCTGACTTCAGCATCTATAGATTTCCCTCATTGATTTGTATATGTGTATATATATGATTTCCATATTACGACCTGTTATATTTTCAAATTAGCTATATAGTTAAGACTTTTTATATTTATAGAATTCGTTTATCATTACATACATTAATTCGTTTAAATATTAATAAACATATAACACGTAATATAATATTTGTTTTCCAGAATGGTGACAAGTATGGTTTTCCAGAAATATTGAATCAACTTATTGGGAGGAAAATGTTATTTAAAGTTGATATTCCTTTTAGAAGTAATTCTAAATGGGAAACAACTTACACAGTTGTTAGCACCTGTGATGACCAATCCACGATAGAAAAATTCATGGCTATGTATCTCAAACAACAGGTAAAACCAAAATGTTTAATTGGTTCCTTATCTACATTAGTCATTGTTAGATATTTTCATGCAAATTTTATTTTGACGTTTACCTTTTTATAGTGTGACAATGAATTGAAGGCTATAATTGAATGTGAGAGTGTGAAAGAAATTGATGAAGCTTCTAAGGTACATACTTTTAAATCATTATAATTCCATGATGTTATATTATTTATGCTATTATATAATTTTTTTTTCTTATTATTAGGAGACATTTGATGAAACTCCAGACAGCGTTACTGACCAACCACTATTGACTCCCAACAAAAGGAACTTAATTGGTGCAGTTAACCTAGAAGATGATTTTGACTCTTATGGTAATGAAGCTCAGCTATCCAGTACCAACAGGAAATTGAAGGCCGTCAAGACCGAGCCAAATCCTACAATGTAATTTGGTGTGATTAGACTGAATCACTATTTTAGCTGATATCATTATGAAACTATTATTTTGTCGAAAACATTAAATCATCTACATTTAATTCTGTTTTGCTACAATTTAAATCACTTACACTTTATTTATGTTTTGCTTTCTTTGGAGAAGCAATGGACCAACTAGATTCATGAACATTGATTTCTGAATGATAATGAATATATTTTTGTTATTCTGCTTGAAAAATTCGAGAAATGAAAACGTGATTATGTAATAATTGATAGAGTTTGTTTAATCCCCATTATACTTTCTACAAAAGAATTACCTTTTTACCTTGCCACTAACCTTTTTTTTTTACCTTGAACAGCTTTATACAAACTATTTTACTTGGTCCTTTTTTATATGCCAAATAATTATATATAACTATTTGCTATGAAGTTGTTTATCTATATATAGTTACTGTAGTGACAGTTAATTATATACGTTGCGATGTAGTTGGTTTAATGTAACAAAATTAAGGGGACACCTAATGGGACAAAATGATATCTTTAGGTGTTCTATTAGTATAAGGGTTTGAATGTCTGTATAATCATATATATACCTTCAATTATACTTAAATACATTGGAGTAACGTATTTATAAGGTTAGTATTTGATATTCGTATTTTATTGAACAATTATTTTTATTTTTCTATGATATTCGATTAAATTAAGTAGTTTGAGATGGTAACTAAATATTCTAAATTTATTTTGACTACGAACAAAACAGCCTTTAAAAAAAAAACGCAAGTATATTATATTATTTTATTTTATTGCTTCCGTTATTGATATTGAATTTGTTATGTTAAGACCCTTAGTTTTATTTAATGAACGGCAAGTTCATCCTTATAGGCATAAATATATTTACATTATTTATTTCCTCCTTAAACGTTGCCATGTGGGAAACTTATAATCTATATATAACATTAAAGCAAAATGATTTTTGCCACGTGTCATCACCAGATGAATCCAAAGCAAACATTGATCTCTCATTCATTCTTGCGTTTTACTTGCCACGTGTCAGCCTAATACGTTTTACCTTTTTTAAATTGCATTAAATCAGTCTTAAAAAATACGTGTAACAATGCTGTTAATTTGCATTTTACCTTTTTGAAATTTTACCTCTTTGAAATTCGGCCTAATTAGACTTTGATTTCCCTTAATTATAGGAGTATAAATTTCCCTTAATTAGTGGAGTACCCAAAATCACGTATAAATTGGTTGCTTCAAATTAGGAATAGATTTGTTTTGACATTATATTCCTAAATAAAAGTGCCATAAAAGCATCATATTCCTAAATAAAAGTGCCATAAAAGAATTAAAAGATTTAACATTCCTATATTATTTCGGTTGATTAAAGCAAGAATTACCCACTTAAAAGATTTATAAGAATTAAAAGATTTAAGTATCATATACTATTTTGGAAAGTCCAAAATAACATTCCTATATTATTCCTAAATAACATTGTTTTAAGAATTAAAAGATTTAAGCATCATAGGCAATACAAAAGTGCCGAAATTAAGAATGACTGTTTTAACATTCCTATATTATTTCGGAAGATTGCTATAAGAATTACCCATTTAAAAGATTAATAAGAATTAAAAGATTTAAGTATCATATATTATTTTGGAGAGTCCAAAATAACATTCCTATATTATTCCTAAATAACATTGCTTTAAGAATTAAAAGATTCAAGCATCATATACCTAAATTAAAGTGCCGAAATTAAGAATGATTGCTTTAATAATTACCCACTTAATCTATTCCTAAATTATTATTCCATATAGTTATAATATCAATAAATATTACTTGCCGAAATTAACATTCATATAGTATTTTCGAACAGCCTATCTATATATTACATTAAAGCAAAATAAATTTTGCCACGTGTCATCACCAGATGAATCCAAAGCAAACCTTGATCCCCCAAGCATCTAGCGTTTATAGAAGCCACGTGTCAGCAACAGATTTTTTTGCTTTTTTTTAAAATGCATTATAGCAATTAAAATACCAACGTGTCAACTTGGTGTTGTTTTGCTTTTTTTAAAAAAATATTTCCATTTAATTAGGCAACAATAAACAACCATTTACTTCCATTTATGCTGTTGATTCCTTAATTAAAGGAATTTCATATACCGAAAATCAGTCCCTTAATCTATTCCTAAATTAGCGTTTGATTCTTTATTATCTTCCTAAATATTCTGGCATTTATTTGGCTTAATTTCAGTAAGAATTACCCATTTACATCCATTTATGCGGTTGATTCCTTAATTAAAGGATCTTCAAAAAAAATAAAAATCAGTCCCTTAATCTATTCCTAAATTAACGTGATTTTCAAATCATTCATTGAATAGATTCCTAAATTTTATTCGGTTGATTCCTTTAATTAAGGAATAGATTTGACTTTTCATTATCTTCCTAAATATTGTGGCAATTATTTGGCTTAATTTCAGTACGGATTATTTTTCTCAAATCCCATGAGATTTGGCAATTATATAGCCCACGTATGGGATGAACCAATAAAATTCCTGTGCATTATATTTAAAAAACGAATTGCATTTATATGTACTTGATCACATTTAATATTTGTTCTGCCATAATCTAAATTTGTAAAGTATATTGCATTCACAATATTTAAATTATATAGATTTCAATGATTATTCCATAAGCTTATAATATCAATTAATATTACTTGCCATAATTAACAAACCTATATTATTTTCGGACATATTATCTATATATTACACTCAAGCAAAATAAAATTAGATCCGCAAAATAAAATTACACTAACATGCCTCATAGCGTTTTTTTTGCCACGTGTCAATATTATAGCTTTATTTTTTTTTGAATTAGATAGCTGGTTTATTTAGGAAATCATATCTTCAATCATTTTCTAAAAAAGCTTTGATAATAAATGCCTTAATTGAATAAAATCTGCTAAGAAATCCGGCAATTAAAAAATTCCTAAAAAATCGTTGACATTAAAAGGGATAATTAAGATCAATTCGGTATAACTGCCTAAAATTAGGTTCCTTAATCAATTAGGTTCCTTAATCAATTTGCTTAATTACATAATTGCTTAAAATAACAAATCAAAAGTTAAGATCTGCTTTCATGTTTTAGGAATTTGAACAAATCAAAATTGAACCGATCAATGTTTTTAAATTTAATCTTCATTATAGGAAAGAGTAATTGTAGGAAAGAATCATCATAGAATGAAAAGAACCAACGTTTTTTTTAAGAAAGTTAGCTCATTGTTTCATAAATATGCCACTATAAATACATACAACAAGATAGCTCATTTCAATCGAAATTAAATCTAGCTTCTCTCATTCTAAATGTTTCTCTCTCAAATTGAAAACATGGCTTCATTCAATAAAATCATTCAAGAATATTGGAATGGTTGGACAAATTTCGATTGAAAGAAGATTGTTACTTTGTTTTATTTCTCAGATTCGAAGAATATTGGATGAATTATCCGAATGCGATTGAAGAAAGTTTCATAATCATCATCACAAAACATCACAATGGAGGTTTTGAATATTTTCATGAAAGTATCATCGTTCTAATCGGTTTTTTTCGTATTGTCATTTCTTTATGTATTTTATTGTTTGTTAATTCATCAAATGTAATCCTTATCTTAATTGAATAATAGTAAATTCATTTTTTTGTTTCTTTTGTCGTATTTATATTATAATTCGATTATTCGAATATATATTTTGTTTGTTCTTTATTCAATCTCAAAGTTATTCTAGATTTTTACCTAATTATTTTTTGAGTATTAGTAAATTGTAGTGTTTTGTTGTAGTAATTTTTAATTTTCTTTGCATTTGTTGAATACAATATCTTGATGTAGCCAACCGATTTATTAAATCATTATTATATACTATTTTGAAGTTTACATTAACCCAAGTATTAAATTGATTTTTTTTGAAAATGTTCACAGTAATTTTCGTAATATCTTTAATTTTTCATTTTAAAAATTATAATCATTTTCGTTAAAAAAATCATTTATCCATTGACATTTTTTCCCTCCCATTTTTTATCTTTTCTGATTTTTGGTTTAAAATCTTTATAAATTCGTTATACATTGAAATCAATAGAATAAATTTTTACAAAATATCTTAACAAATATTTCCCAAGTTAATTAGATAATATTTTCCTTAACTGATTTCATGTATTTAAATTTGACTAAGCCATAAATTTCCTTTTTTAGTGTAGAAGTAGTCAAATTTGACTAACATCTTTTCTTCTCCAAATTTGTATCTTTTCTGTTTTTGTGTTTAAAATATTTTTAAATTCGGTTATGTAAAGAAATCAGTAGATTAAAATCTCTAACAAAAAATTACGACAAATCTTTATGGGATTTTTTTCTTTGGCAAACCATTCAATAACACCTATTTTGTCAAAAATCATTTATCCATTGACATTTTTTCCCTCCCTTTTTTTTTATCTTTTCTGATTTTTGGTTTAAAATCTTTTTATATTCGATTATACATTGAAATCAATAGAATAAATTTTTACAAAATATCTTAACAAATATTTCCCAAGTTAATTAGATAATATTTTCCTTAACTGATTTCATGTATTTAAATTTGACTAACCCATAAATTTCCTTTTTTATTGTAAAAGTAGTCAAATTTGACTAACATCTTTTCTTATCCAAATTTGTATCTTTTCTGTTTTTGTGTTTAAAATATTTTTAAATTCGGTTATGTGAAGAAATCAGTAGATTAAAATCTCTAACAAAAAATTACGATAAATCTTTCTGGGGTTTTTTTCTTTGGTAAACCATTCAATAACACCTATTTTGTCAAAAATCTCCTTAATTAATTAGACACCGTTTTCCTTAACGGATTACATTTATTCAAATTTGACTAACTTTGTAAATTTCCATTTTTATAGAAAAATATCTTAGCAAATATTTAGATAATATTTTCCTTAACTTATTTCATGTATTCAAAATTTGACTAATCCATAAATTTCCCTTTTTGTTGTCAAAGTAGTCAAATTTGACTAACATCTTTACTTCTCCAAATTTGTATCTTTTTTTTTTTTGTGTTTAAAATATTTTTAAGTTCGGTTATGTAAAGAAATCAGTAGATTAAAATATCTAACAAAAGATTACGACAAATCTTTCTGGGATTTTTTTCTTTGGTAAACCATTCAATAACGCTTATTTTTGTCAAAAATCTCCTTAATTAATTAGACATCGTTTTCCTTAACTGATTACATTTATTCAAATTTGACTAACTCTGTAAATTTCCGTTTTTATAGAAAAATATCTTAGCATATATTTCCCAAGTAATTTAGATAATATTTTCCTTAACTTATTTCATGCATTCAAATTTGACTAACCCATAAATTTCCTTTTTTATTGTCGAAGTAGTCAAATTTGACTAACATCTTTTCTTCTTCAAATTAGTATCTTTTCCGTTTTTGTGTTTAAAATCTTTTTAAATTCGGTTATGTAAAGAAATCAGTAGATTAAATCTCTAACAAAAGATTACGAAAAATCTTTTTGGGAATTTTTTTTCTTTGGTAAACTATTCAATAACGCCTATTTTTGTCAAAAATCTCCTGATTAATTAGATATTATTTTCCTTAACTAATTACATTTATTCAAATTTGACTAACTTTGTAAATTTTTGTTTTTATAGCAAAATATCTTAACAAATATTTCCCAAGTTAATTAGATAATATATTCCTTAACTGATTTCATGCATTCAAATTTGAATAACCCATAAATTTAAATGAACGATCTTTACCATTTACAAACGATATTATCTTATCTTTACCATTTATAAACGATCTTTAGAATTTAATTTATAGGAAATTAATTTGGTTTTATAAATGGTAATTATCAATCAATTAGACAACAAAACTTCCTATTATGATATCAATCATGTTTAAATATTTTAAAATAAATAAAATTTTAATAGTCTTATAAATGGTTCTGTTTGAGAATAACATAAAGCACTTGCCTCTTTTTATATCAATCACGTTTTGAAATATGATATCAATCAATCATTTAGCTTATCCCAATCAATCAATAACCTATCAAATTAGATCAATCACGGACTCAATCAATCAAGTATTATAAATGGTAATTATCATTCAGCTAAACAACTAAACTTCCTATCAAGAAATCAATCACGGTTTCAATTAAATCAATCAATTTGATAGGATATTGATTGATTAAGTTGAATCAACTAATAAATTAAATCAATTAAATATTTCATAATTCAATCAAATTATCACATAATCAATCAATCAACAATTGTAATCCTACTCCTATTATAAAAAATGATTATAATATTTTAAATATTGTAATTATAAAAATTTAAATTTGTTTTTTAAAACATGTATTAAATTACCATTAAGAGAGTGATTGACTGCCAATGGATTAATAAGTTGACTAATCACTTAGTTATTATATATATTTTTTTAAGTAAATATAGTAATGAAATCTCATTATATTGATTTAAATCAGATCATATAATATAATCATTTAATATATTATAGTATAACCAATTATAAAATCGTAACTTCATAATAATAATATAATTTAGATACATAATATTTAGTCGTTATCTTGTGATATTCATGCCCATAATATTTTAATTAGGTCAATTAATCATAATCTAAGTTCGTTTTTATCCACTTAAGTTCAAATTTTAAATTCAAACCTAAACCTAAGCACTTACAATTTTCCATGGTTGTGTCATAGATTATACTTATCTTTACCATTTATAAACGATCTTTAGAGTTTAATTTAAATGAAATTATCAACTTTCTAAACGATAATTATCAATCAAACTAAACTTCCTATTTTTTATCAATCACATTCTTATACTTTAATTTAAAGGAAATTATATATTTTTATAGATGATATTTATCAATCCATTAACACAACTAAAATTCCTATTTTGATTTTCAAGCCCACAGTCTTTTTACAAGGACAATTAACTATAATCCATCCACTTATATATATAGATTGATTAGCAACCATGTAGTCTATATAGATTAATTATATAATACTACCTCCATTTTTATAATAGGGACATTTTTTCATTTAGAGGTCTTTTTATTCAATTGAGACACTCCTACCTTTTACCATAAATGGTAGGTTGGTTCACTTAATTATTACACTTCTCTCCTTCTCTCTACCTTTTTTACTTTTTCCTTACTTTTACCATCCTTCTCTCTTAATTTTGCACATTTTTCTTGAACCGTGTGGAAAGGCAAACATCCCTATGAAAAAGACGGAGATAATATGTATAAAGTTGTCATTCAAAATGTGATTGATTATCATAAGATTAATAAGTTTCCTAATCACCTATATTGTTTCAAATCATATCATAATATAATCATATAATATATTATAGTATAATCAAACATAAAGTCATAACTTATTAATAATAATATTTAGCCGTTAGCTTTTGATATTCAAGCCCATAATCTTTTTATTAGGTCAATTAACCATAATAATCCATCTGCTTAAATTTTTTCCTCAAGTATCTTGATTTTATTTAGTTTAATTATGGACGTTATAATTTTATTTAGGTTAACATTTGATGATAACATATTTTTTATTTCTTCGATAATAACATTTGATACAAAGAATAAAAAAATGTTACTATCAGATGTTGTTTCAAATTTTATTATCAAAGAATAAAAAATATTTTTACACTGAAAGGGAAAACTGAAGCAATTGTATAACCCTCATTAAGTATTTTCCTAAATTTCCAGCATAAACATTACTTCCTCCGTTTTTTTAAATATGCACATAGGCTTTACACTAGAACCAAGGAAAAAGTGCAAAAGTATGAGAGAAGGTTAGTAAAAGTAAGGAAAAAGTGAAAAAGGTAGAGAGAAGGAAAGAAAAAGTATGAGAGAAGTGTAATAATTAGGTGGGCCAACCTTTCATTTATAGCAAAAGGTAGAAATGTACCAATTAAGAAAAAACACCCCAAAATGGAGAAATGTGCATATAAAAAAAAACGGAGGGAGTACAATGCAACACGCTCAAAATAAAGTTTCTCATAAATTATGTAGTAATAAGATAAATCACCATAAATAATAATTCTAAAAAAAACATAAATAAAGATTCCCATACAAAAAATCACTTAAAAAATCACCATATCTGTCAATTTATTATTATACGTTTTAGGATTTCCTTATTTCATGTTTTTTCCTTTACTTATTGAAGATTTTAGGAGTATCCAATAAATTAGGACTATTAAATACAATTAAGATAATCTGACTTTTCACTACTTAATAGTTAATATCCATATTTAACGATTCTCCTACAAAAAACTCACCATAATAATCACCATATTTGTCAATGCTACATGTCACCTTTTAGGATTTCCTTATTTAAAGTTTTTTCCTTTAATTAAGGAAGATTTTAGGAGTGTCTAATAGATTAAGACTACTAAATGCAATTAAGATAATCTAATTTTTCTAGAAGAACATAATATCCATATTATTTTCGGAAATTTATATGAACATGCTATCTTTTTTGTTATTTTACTTTTACAAATTTTCCGTAATTTTTTGGATTTCCTTATTTGAAGTTTTTTTCCTTTAATTAAGTCACTACCTACTTAATATTATGTATAAATATGATAATATTTTTAACAAATTTGTTTTGCATTTTCCAACTTTACAAGAATCATATTTAAGTTCTTTCAAAATAAATCTACAATGGATCGTCTATGTCAAATAATCAGTATAGATGAAATAAGCAAAGAGAAGAAATTTTACACCATAAGGGTTCGAATAATACGTGTATGGGAAAGGAATGACTATGTCACTCCTAATGAAGTGGGAAGTATTGATGACGAGTTAACAAAACGTACAATCAGCATATAACCTATCCTTTTGCCATAAAATCATCGTCTAATGTGTATAATATTCTGTTTGAATATAAAACTGTTTTGTTTAAATACAAAAATAGTTATCCCTTACTTAAATAGGTGATATATATGTGACAAATATGAGATTTGTCGCGCGTTTGTTTATTGTTTGCGAAACGAGGGAGCTTTATGGCCAAGAAGTAAGAAATGATTTTATACCCCGTTCAGTTGGCATTCAAATTTTTGCTTACGAGATGATCCCGAAATTAGTTGCCTTAGCGAAATATATGAAAATTCAAAGGTATCATTAAATTTATGACTTTAAAATTACAAAAAAAAAACTAATTAATTGGGAAAGTTATTTGTTTGGCAACTATAGTGGACATTGATTTTTGATTTTGGGTGGTGGTATCAGACTTATATAAGATGTGCTACTAAAGTTATTAAAGATGGTAAAGACAAATTTGTCCAATAGATATATACATTGTTAAGAGAACCAATCTTAGTAACTATCTATTTGCATTACTTTTTTGAAACTTTAAATGTACAAAATACTCCTCATAACTTTAGATAATTTTTTTTATCACAAAAGATCTAGGTTGAAGATTATTGTGTCTGACGGAACAAAGAATGATTGTTTTATTTTATATGACAGGGTAGTTCGTGAGTTGGTTAACAAAACTCCCGAAGAGTTTTTGAATCTGCAAGAAGAGTTATTATTATAATAAACCGACACTGTATTGAAAATAGTTTGTAAAACCGATTGAATTTAATTAATCCTTATTCGACCTTATCTTATATATTGTGAAAAGGTTATATATAATGAACCAAAATTATTGTTTGTGTCTATTTATATTCTTAACTTGATTAATTTTTTTATTAGATCAATTTACATTATTCATCTTCAATTTAGTTTGTAATCTTACGATCTCTTAAATAATAACTCAAAATCTATTTACAAAAAAACTTTCCCGTGCATTTTTGTGCGGGTCTAAAAAAGCTAGTTCTATAATAAATCCGCCGTTGTTGTGTATTAGTCGTGATTACTTTCCGAGCAATTTTCAGATCCATTACGTTGTTTGTGATTATTTTCGAACAGTTTTCAAATCCGTAAGCTGCACCGACTTTTCGATCAAAAACTTGGGGGTGGGGTCTAGTCCGCCCAACTCCTTAATTTTCTTCTGCATCAATCTCACAGAAAGTTGTGGTAGAAAAAAGGGTAACTCAATATTTGGTAATGAGTTCAGAACTCTACTAAAAATGGAGAAGTTATGCATTGAAGAAGAAGAAGCAGGATGGTCCAAAAAGGCTTGGGAATTTCTATCAAGTGTACGCCAAAAATCACCATTAATTCAATGCATAACAAACTTAGTATCAATGGATTTAGTAGCAAACACACTTTTAGCGGGTGGAGCTTCTCCTGCAATGATAATTTCATCTGAAGAAATCCCAGATTTTACACCACAGGTTGATGCTCTTTATATCAACGTCGGCACACTCTCCTCTTCCGTTCTACCGGCTATGAAATCCGCCGCTGAAATCGCTTTTAAAAATGGTAAGCCATGGGTGTTTGACCCTGTTGCTGCCGGTTCTTCCAGTTTCCGGTTAAGGGCTTGTTTGGACTTGCTTTTGTTGAAACCTACTGTTGTCCGGGGTAATGGGTCTGAGATTATTGCTCTTTCTCTTGCTTCCTTTGGTGCTACTAATAAGGTACCCTTTTTTTTTTTTTGCTACTTTCTCTGTTTGTTTGTTTGTTGATGTTGGTTGTAGACTTGTAGTGTATCGTTGGTGCTCATTTGGATGTTAAATTAGGTTTCATTCCACTCTTATTATCAATTCCTCCCAATTCTCACTATTGGTTTGTTGGGAGTTTGAATGTATTCTTAAATCAACAAGTTTTGATCACTTACATTGTGGTTTTTCAGTTCTCTTTTCTTAGGTCTATGATGGGTAAAAATTAGTTTTTTCTTAAATTGATAATAGTTTTTCCAAAGATGGGAAACATTAACACTAAGAGGTCGTTTGGTTCGAGATATAGAATGGAGAGGGAATGGAAACAAATATAGGAGAAGAATAGTAACAACAATGGTTACCTTTATCAGGTGTTTTGTTCAGACTATGTAATGGAAATGGAATGGTAATCATCGCCGACAAGTAATGGATTTTGTTACTTGAGGGGGAGGGGGAGGTAACAAATTGGAGGAGTCTATTTCTTGGAGCCCAAACAAGAAGTTAATTGATAAAGAGTCAAACCAAACAAGAAGAAAGGGAATTGGTAATTGATTCCGTTTCTTGGAGTTCAAAAACAGTGAACCAAACGATCCCTAATAGTTAAATTGTGCTTTCCTCTCGAAATTGTTTTTCCGTCCAATCAAACAGAGCTTAGGAAAAAAATTGCCTATTCTAGAAAGGCGGTGAGCGGGGACATCCTTTTTGATGATACCTCGTATACTACTGATATGAGACCAGAGTTTCACTCGTGGGTAGCGCCACAAAGGGGCAATGATGTAGACGAGGTTCATACAAGGATACGGTAAGATAACGATGTTCCTATGGGTTTTACTCAGATGGTTGGTGGAACCTAATCTTAGTATAGGAATAGATGTAGGAGTTAGGATGAACTTTTGTTTAAGGAAGAGCTGTGCATACTTGGTATATTTGGTTAAAGCAATACTCGGGTAAAACCTCCTTTGCAATCACCAAAGAAATTCTTTTACTCTGTTGTCAGTGGGATGGAGTGTCAGTTGAACTCTTTGTTTCTTCCTCTACTCCTTTCTAGAATCTAATTGCATTGGCTCTTAGCTTGTCTTGTCGTGGAGCATTGGTTCACTATATGACTATGGAATTGTCATTAAGCAGAGTATTTAGATCTAAAATTCTTATGTGAAAGCTTGATTTCTACCTAGATAGTTGTTCAGCAAATCATTAATTTTGCGATACACGTTATCAAGGCTTGCTTCATTTTATAGGGTGCAGACAGCCTGCATGAATCAAAGGACGCATTAGAAGCTGCAAAATCATTGGCCCAAGCAACTGGTGCTGTTGTTGCTGTCACTGGAGCTGTAGATATCATCACGGATGGGAAACGAGTCATTGGTGCACACAACGGCGTGCAGATGATGCAGAAGATAACAGCGACGGGGTGTTCTGTCACTGCCTTGATAGCTGCCTTTGTTGCAGTTGATCCAACTCATGCATTTGAAGCTACAGCGGCAGCATTATCTATATTTGGCATTGCAGGTGAGCTGGGTATGCAGGCAGCAAAAGGTCCAGCTTCATTGCGTCTTAACTTGATTGATTCATTACATGGGCTTGATAAAACCACCGTACATCAACATGCTAAAGTTTCTCGTTATTTCAGTGCTTAATGATGCTTTATAGAATGTTTTTTGACGCTACAAAGCGGTAATCATGTACAGCTCAATTCTGGTGCATACGTAAAGATAAAGGGTTGCTGTCAAGTAAGCCCTAATAAAACATGTGTCTTGTGGGGAAAGATCTTTTAAGAACATCTTGTCTAGAAAGACCTAATATATATACCTACATTTGTTACTTATACAACATTACTAATTTCCAGCTGAAAAGTCAACGATACATTGTTGACTTATTATTTCCCTCCAATTCCATCCTTTCTTTCCACCTCCAAAACATTGGTCTATGGGATGTGGCTTTGTTTTAGGTGGGAAAATATAAAGCGACAAAAGAAAGGAATAATTGGAGGGGAATAACAAGTCTACGGCAGATAGTTTTCAACTTTCATTCGGAAATTAGTAATGTGGTTTTCAGTGACAAGTATATTAGGTCCTTCTAGACAAAAGTGTTTTATAATATCTTTCCCTATAAAATACTCCCTCCGTTCCTCAAAGAATTTCCCATTTTCCAAATTTTGTTTGTTCCAATTACTTTCCCATTTCCTTATTTGGATAAGGTCCGCCTGGTACAATATTATTTTCTTTACAAAAAGCATCTGACCCCCTCCGCCTCTCTTAATAAACAATTCTAAAAACTACCTACTATCTTACTTTTCAATTATAAAATGAAAACTTAGGCTCACACCAACCTCTTTCCTTAAACTTTGTACCCAAAAGAAATGGGAAATTCGTTGGGGGACGGAGCAATTATTAGGTCTTATATGACAAAAGACCCTAAAGATAATTAAAACTTAGTTGGCAGTTTTTATGTCACAGTGTATGCTGATCGTCAGATACTACAATAAATTGCTAATAATTTGTGATATCCTTGCAACTTTATTTGTTGTTAATAATATGCACTTGACATGCTATCTGATCGTTGTTTAAACGGGAGTGCATATGCATGATGTTGCACTTATGTTTAGCTAATTAATATATTTATACTCGTGATATATATGACTTGCAAGTTGCAAGTCTGATTTTCTGTTACGTATGAATAAGAGATTTTTTTCGAGGAAGTTGGGGAAGGATGAAGAAAGGAAAGTTAAACTGCAACAAACAAAATCATGTTTATATGTGTTTAAGAATCTAATCATACCATGATAACGAAGGTAGTGATCTTGTTTATGCTGTGGATAGTTGCCCTGTCACTTTGTTTCTACTGTATGTTACTAGTATGATTGGTCTTTTGATGTCACGATGAGTGTAGTTTACCGTCTCATCTTGCTAAATGGTTTTGGACACTATTAGAGGATCCATTTGACTTAGTTAAGATTTTACTTTGTTCATCATCTGGTAGCCGTATATGTTATTTCGGGCAGCCAAAGGTCCAGTAATGAAAAGTGTTTCATATCTGTTCCGTTCTCCTGATCAGCACCTCTCGCTGCCCCTAAAAGAAAACGTCACATCTCATTTGGGGTATTAAGAATTTAGCTAAACTTCTGTGTCTTCCTTCACGAATTAAATTATATATCCCCAATATACCAATGTAATATTTACTACTGAATTCTTATGGTTTAATTTAGGGTAACCTTAGGAGGTTTAAAATCTTACTGGCTGAAGCTCAAAATTGCTTATTATTTTGGGATAAACTTCAATAAAATGTGGCGTCACCAGCGTCCTCCTTGCTCCCTTCCCCTGCCGCTCCAATGTTATGAGATGATATGCTTATATATCTGACCTGTAATCTCATCAGTGTCTATTGGTGAAAGTTCTAGTCTTAAACGATAGGAGCCGGATAAATTTGTTAGATTCTAGCCTCTTTTCAGTTTCATTCTTTGCCTCAAGCAAAACTTTCAGCATTGATATAATCATTTCTTCCCGTTCTTTTCCTCAATTTAAAAGTATTTGGCTGCTGAATACTGAAACTTCATAGCTAGACCTTCTCTAGACTGATGCTAGCCTAGCTCTAGGGTTTTAGGGCGTCAGAAATTCTGGTATGGTCCGGGTCAACATTAAATTTGTTGTAGAACTATGTTAAATAAATAAATACCTTTTTATGTTCTAAAGTGACTATAAGCAATCATATTGGAGTTACCTTTCATTTGCTGAAGTTACTAACTTGAAAGGGGTAATTTTAAGAATTAAAGTACTGACTTTAACAATGACAAAGTTGACTTGTGCAAAAATGAACTCGGTCCATCATAAAATAAATGTGGATTGGTTTCTTGTGAGATTCTATTAGGGTGGTAGTGACTGTTGCTCTGGTTGTTGCTTCTGTTTGGAGGTATGTATTGATTAAAACAAATCCGTATGCTATTATTGAGCATATGGTGTATATTGATGTGCAAATTTTTCAAACATGTGGAAAAGATATAGGAAAGATATATTACACACTTTTTTTAGACTTTGATGTTTACAATAATAATGGAAAACGTAGTGACCAATACACATACATAACCAAGCACAAATAGATCATACAATAACTTCTGCAGCAACTTCATCCAAGCTCAGTACTTCAGATGAACTAAAATCCTGAGCAGCGCCTCTGCTCCGTCTGTAACATGTTGTCCAGATGGTATCAGTGGCCGAAGCTCAGCGAACCCACAAGCATTCTTAAATTTTCCAGTGCCACCTGTCACTGATAACCTAGAATAAGGACTTCCTATCCTGTAAATACCATAGAAATTGATGCTGTCCCCATATTCTCCTCCCTCAAGCATAGCAGTGAATGCCATCATCTGTGTGCTTCCTTGAGCTGAACTCGCAACATAAACACCTTGAGCCTTTCCAACATTCTGTGAACCCAAGTCGGGAGAAGTTGTCAGGATATCGTCAATAACTGTAATAGTCCCGAATCCAAGGCCTAACCCGTCAGGTAAAAGCTGTGCTGTGTTGATGTTCTTCTGGTTGTTGTTATTTCCAGCAAAGGCTGTACCAGCTAACCCTGTTCCTAATGGGACACCATTTGAACTCATAGTTGGAATGGAACCACCACTGTTAGGGATGGCCACCCCATTTTTTGGGGGATTAAACCCGAGCGGCCTAGCAAAGGGTACCTGCCCATTGTAGATGTTCCCGAGAAGACCGGTGATTGGCCGGGCTGTCGGGTTACTCCCTCCTAGAATGTCGTGCATGTACAATTCAATGACGGGTGTTTCAGGGGGAGCAACAGCTTTTGCTGTGTGCATTGCTGCTAGCAGCAGCATCATGGCGAGCAATGGCATGGAGGAATTCTTCATGTTTTCCGGCTGTTATGTAGTTGTTAGGAGGGAGTTTGATGCCTTGGGTTGATCACTGGAATATTTTGAAGGTTTTTTTGGTTGAGTGAGATGGGTGTGGATAGAGCAGATTATATATAAGAGGGTTGATGATTATTATGGAGTTGGTGTTACCCAAAAAGTGGTGAAGTTGTTGGACTTGTTACACAGTGAATTCAGATACTAAGATAATGAGGTGGGCTCTGCTGCTGAAGAATATACAGCGCATATGAGTGGTTAATGGCTTAATGCAAACAGGATAGTTCTTTTCGCCGGACTTAAAAATGTGTCCAGTGCAACAAAACCACTCAACCCATATGGTAAGATATAAGTAAAACATAATGTGATAAAAATTGGTGATGCGGTAGCTAATAAATGATGCTAAAGCCTATGAAAAAGATATAAAACATAAGGAAAAGATTAGAAAGCATAAAACTAAGGAAAATACTACTAAATGTGAGTTGGATTCCGACACCAAGACAAAATTGTGGGTTTATGTTGTCATCAACTTAACTTGGATATCTGGTACAACTACACAAAAACTCACCAAGACGATTTCAACCACAGGGACATCCGTGATTCCATGTTGATCTTGTCCATATCCTGAATACGTCTACAACAACACTTAAAAGGTTGCTTACTGCTTATTCATGGCCATGAAGACCTTTTCCCGCACACTCTCAATAATAATCTACAAGTTTGATGAAAACCACTGCCACCATTACCAGATCCTGCACAACCTCCTCATAAATGGTATTATTCCCACAAAACCAGGTTGCCAATGCTAATGCAAGGAACATTTTTCAGTCGTGTCAAGCTTACTAGCAAGCCATTAGATGCACTCGTCTATGGATGATGTCGGGCTGCCCAAATTGCCTCGCTATGAAATAAGGCATTATGGAGGTTTTTTCTGTTGCACTACAAACAGAGTTACGCCTTTGCATTATTGTGTGTCTAAGGAATAAACGGTCTTTCAGGGCCATGCTACCCTAAATCAGTTTCGATTGGCATCCATGGCAATGATGCGTTGGCTGGGAGGTAAAAGGTACACCTTGCTACGCACACCCAAAATACCTTAGCCAAATGAGTATAAGTTTTCCAAATGAGTATGAGTTTTCCAAATGAGTATAAAGTCAAATGAATATAAATTTTCCAAATGAGTATGAATTTATCGAATGAGTATGAATTTTCCAAATGAATAAAAGCTACTCATTGTTGTCAATTCTGTGCACATTTAATATATGATTATTGCTCGGGGATGGCCCACACTAAAATAGTGTAGACCCAATTTCCATCTTCCTCACAAGAACCCATATTGATGTTCTTCACGCATCCAGATGAGGGCAATTCAAGCCGCAACAGTAGCCATTGACCTCGTCAGAAACATGCTCTTGCTCGCCGTCGACCCGTCTGCCACCAGCTGCAAAGCACTAGACCCGAAGAAGAGTCGTTCGGGTCGCGAAACAACATCATAGCTACTCGCCAACCACGATGAGCCATTAATGAGGTTCTGAAGAAGAACAGGACAAGGTTGATTTGGGGAAGATGATGATGATGAACATGGGTTGTTAGGTGAGACAGATGTGCATTGAATGGAGCGGCAATGGAGGAAAGTAATGGTGGGTTTTAGAGAGGAAGAACAATCGAGGTATGTAAATGGTGAGTTAACCTTCAATTTCGAAAATTTCTAGGTTAAATTCGAACAAATCGACCAAAAATTAGGTGAATTCAAGCATAAAATCCCCTTCCTGTTGGTTTCAATTTCATGAATTCAAAGGTTTTTCACGATTTGGAATGTTAAATCTCTATTTAACACCCATTCAAATCGAATTTCGAAAAACTTTAGGGTTTTTATGTTGATAATAAAACCTTGACTTTTCATTTATAACACTTAACTTTTGATTACAAAACCTTAACTTTTAATTACAAAATATTAACTTTTGCTAAAGAAATCTTAACTTTTGATTCATAACACTTAACTTTTGATTACAAAATCTTTAACTTTTGCTAAAAGAAACTTAACTTTTGAGACTTGCTCTAATCTACAATAAATTTAGTATAGACCGGGTTTATATTTGATATAGACCACATAGGCACACAGTATTGCTCGAGTATGCAGTACACCCCGGTGTACCTAATACTCCCTTGGCATGCAAATGACCAAGTCTGCACACCCAGTTTCCTGTTTCACCGTTTTTCTATAGCATAGACATAGATTTGCTAGCCATATAAATTTGTTTTATTTCTCTTCCTCCTAAGTGTTTAGGGTTTGCGTTTGTTCTTGTTCTACCGCGAATTGGTTTCATTGGTTGGATCAGTAAGACTTCGTAGCAATTCTTTTCTCAACCAGTTAAATCAGATTCGAGACGATAGCTTCTTGGAAAGAGCTGCATAATGAAACATCTACATTATAAAAGGCACGCATAAATGTTAGTTTTGTTGAAAACTTCGTTATATTTGTTATGTACTCCTATATGTTAGATTTAAGTTTTCACTATGAATTTCATATGACTTACAAATAGTGAATCAATGTGAGTTGCCAAAGGAAAATCTCGGTATTAATTTAAAAGTTCCCATCACTAGACCAGACGTCTAAGAAAGCAGCCAGATAAGAGATAAATGTTGTCAATGGAACGTAAAAGAGCACATATGTAGCCTAATCTAATTTCTGTATCATTTAATAGCATAAATCATCATTCAGTCCCTCAAAAAAATGTAATTCTCCAAGTCGATCATAAGATGGAGAAAAGAATAAGAATAAAGAAAGGATACATATCAATTTGGCATTTTCGCTACTCTAATTGTGATTGCTTCCTGCAATCTACAGTTTTTCAGTTGCATGCACTCACAAGCCGAATTCCACGAAGCTAATAATGCATCTTGAAATTACACAAAAGGAGATAGCTTTATCTTTTCAAGCTAACGTGACGCAGTCGGGTTCTCTGGCTGCATAGCTCCTCCTTCATCCATAATCTTGGCTTGTCTTACAACAGGGGATATTAATTTCCACACTGTATTTGATTGGTTAAGGAAAGACAAGATAACGATTAGTTAGAAGTAAAATGAGCGGCCTCAGAGAAGTAACGTTTGAATTTTGAAACAGGTTCACTTTCATATTGCAGTGTAGATAACCAAGTGTTTTCTGCATGCACAGAGCTAGTCCTGATTGTTTTACTATTTACTTACAGTGTAAAATAGGCAAGAACAATTTTCTGGAAATTACGATATCTCTTATGGTAAGTTGCCTTGACTTTAGGCTCTCTGGTAGGATGGAATATGATTTTCCATGGGGAACGCGATTTCAAATTCAGTTTTTCGGGTTTCTTCTATATTAAACCTTGTGTTTTGTATCAAAGGAAATGGAGGAACAAACAAGAGAGAGGCTTATACAGCCTGCTATCAAAGAGCACAGAACAGAGAGAAGCAAGGAGATGCACGCAGAAGCCATGCAGCGTGAGGTTGGGTGACATGACAGTTAACAAGTTGTCAGGGTGCCTTCCGTAAGAATTTGGCTGTTGAAAAAGGTTTGGATATAATGTAGCAATCGAAGAAACATGAGGATATAACACAGAAGAACAGGTTTTTTTTCTTTTAGTTCCTTAAAAAGAAAAGTTAAAGAGAAAGGAAAAAAAAAATTGGAAGGAAGAGGACGGACAAGAGAGGAACAGGAATGTGAGTCCTTTCATTAGAAAGGGAAGGCTTTTCCATCATTGGAAAACTATTTTCTACCAGTTACAAATTAAACAAAGCAAGACAGGAAACTATGTTTCTAAATAAATATTTTCCTCCCTACCATATACTCCCTATATGAAGATAGAACATAGAAGTGTCAAGATTTTATGAACACTTACTATATATGGTGGCCGCAAACCACTCATTGATAATTTTCACCCAGGTGCTTGCCCATCCCACATCGATACTCCATCTGGCCGTGATAAGAAAATTTTGCAGTAAATGATAAGATTATGTGGAAGGCCAAGTAAGGAACAAAAAAGAAAAAATATATGAATACAATTGGTCTTTACTTTCTGGTAGAGCTGTTGACGTCCCAATTTATGAATAACATTGCAAAATACATGGCTCCCAGGGAAAAAACCAGATGGAAGAATCCATACTTATATGGAATATCATCCTCTTCCTGAACTTCATCTTTTCGAAACTGAAAAAAAAAAAATTTGTTTAATGACAAGGTACTTTATTCAAGCAGTCTCACAAAATCTTCCTGTGTATTATTATCACATATTTATACATAAATTTTCTCAAGCACACATATAAAGGATTATTGTTCACCTGAAAGGACTCGGAATCAATCCCTGTTGAGAAGGTTGCCATGACTATTGCACAAATTCCAATGAGGAAACTCTAGACAAGAAGGATTAATGTGAGATACCAACTATAAAAACGAAATGTTGTTGCCAACATCTAAACAAAATCAACATTTTGAGAAAAGGAAATAGTATGCTGCCCAAAAGCATCACATGTCATCTTTTTCCCATAAAAATATCAATAATGGAGTAATCATAATTTGTTTTGCACAGCTCAAACAACTCCCAACACTTCGAGAAATATTGTGTCTGGAAACTTGTACAGGTCAATGCTCGATTTGAACTGTTTTCGAGCCGAGTGGGGTCGAGCACAACCTAAATCATGCTGTGCTCGCTCGATTAGCACTTCACTCAAAGAAACTTCTTTCCAGATATTTTTTTCCATTTCTTCCCTCTATTTAATTTGTAATTAGCAACTGTAGGAACTTAAGCAGCCGAAAGAACAAACTGATACACCGTGGTTTTCAGTAAAAGAGACCATATATACGAGAAAAGAAGAATGAGCAAAGCCCAATCATGTTTTCATGCATTGAACCAAATATAATTCCGAAGCAAGTAATGATAAAAGACTTCACGATGCAGAAAAAGTCTTACAAAAACAGTCATCCAATCGTGATGTCCATTGACCTGCTTCTGTGGACTGCACTTTTCCCCAGCAGGCTCACTGCAACAAAAATGTCTCTCAGATATAAGAGTTATCATATTCATTGAACGCTGAAAAAAAGGATAACCAAGCAAATATCCTAGTTCGAGAGTTAGGTTTAAGATTTGAGTTGTGTTGAAACCAAAAATATACAAAACATTATTACTGAGACTGCAGAGTGTTAGGGCCTTCTTTTGGTTGTGAAACATACATGTTATGCATTTTTCTTGAGTTTACTCTTCTATTGGCCTTTGTATCGCCTTCAGGGGGAAGAATATGAGCTTTTCCATTTGAAATTAAGATGACAACAATTAAAAGAAGAGCCACATATATAAGAGAATGCTACAGATGTTTAGGCTATTTATGTCAACAGACAAATGGCATTTCCGGTTTCCATCAGGTTGTTACTTAGTATCTTCAATTAGAATCAATTTAACAAATCTAACCTTCGAATGGCAGACCAACACAGAAACACAATATAAGAAGCCATGATTCCTGACGACAAAAGACCTCTGTTGACCTAACACAACAATTGAAGCATGTTGTCAACAAAATGATGCAATCCCCACTCCTTTTCAACAAATGAAAATTTGTATTCTAAACTTGCATTACAGCAAATCGTACCTTGGAATGCAATGAGATAAGCATCAATACTACAAGCAAAACTGCTGTCCATGTGATAAAAAATATGTTGAGAGTGCACGAGGATCTTGGAACATACAATATGTATAGGACACCAACTCCACATACAGAAGCTACATAAAAAATTGTTGACATAAACAATCCAAGGGAGCAGCTGCGCAAGCAATCAAAGAATGCATCAGCAAATTTCATAACAGTGATATTCTATGGCAATGTTTACAGAATTAAGTCCATCCAAATAGGAACAACAAGGTCAAATCGATGATGCATTTACTTAACATAGAAGTGACTGTAACATGAACAAGACTAGAGCAGCCATCTTTAAAATTCAGCATCGACCTCTTCAGTGAAAGGACATCCACTTGGAAAAATTAGGTGTGTACTGGGTAGTGATCAAAAGTTGTATGAAGCTTAGGGCAACCTCACAGTTGGAATTTAATGCAAATTTGAGACTATAGTATGCAGGACATTTCTTGATCCATCTTCAACATACTACTAACTTTAGTATGTAGTTATTAAGAATGGAACTATAAGTACTCCCTCTGTTTTTTTGTTTGTCCAACTTTGACCAAATAGCTCTTACATAGTTGGTCAAAGTAGGACAAACAAAAAGAAACAGAGGGAGTAAGATTTTTCATTTGCAAAAGTTACAGGCAGCAGGATATAGAGACGTTACATGGAATAGAAAAGTATTATTTTTCAGCAGAAAGATGTTTGTCTTCTGACGCTAGACTTGTGGACAACAAGATTTATGACTTGAGAGCCTAAGTTTCTTTTTCCCCTCTATGGGTAAAGTTGGCCTAAAAAAGCTTCAGCAACACACCTTTGCTTCCTTTTCACATCAGGCATCCAGTAGTTGTTCCACCAGGCTATAAATTGAATGACGCTGATGAGTTGAAGAGCAAGAAAAATCCTACACAAGCAACCATGACAAAGATGAACCGTCATCCACGAAGCATAGTTAGAAAAATCTTTCAGCTCTAAATTTCCATATTCTTATTTTTTGGTACTTGTTTACCAATTGCCAATTATTATGAAGTACAAAACTGGTCTTCAAACAAAAATATCAAGAAAAATGAGTTTGTTTTGTAACTAGTTTCTTTTGCATTGCAAACATCATCTCATTCTAGAAGGCACTAATGATTGTTCAGCTGTTCAGGAAAATATAGCTAGGTGTGCTAATTTACTAATTGATACAAGAAACCAGATTGAAAATAGGGTTGCCTGCACTTCCTCTAAGAATTAAATCAATGTTATGTTTAATACAATTTAGGTACAGTATCATCGTCTCAACAAAGCACATTGCCAGCGAAATAATAACAGAAGACCTGAACAAAAGTTTGATGAACACAATCGGACACAAAAGGAAGGGGGGGGGGGTTCCATATACAAAATTATGTCAATTAGATCAAAATTGGAGAGATCACTCTTAAGGATATGTTCTGAATAGGCATTAGCATTAATTTGAAGCAAAAAAAATAAACAAGGTAGAGTTAGAAGAATACCCTGCACCTATACGGGCAAACTCACCTGCAAATAAACGGTTAAACCAAAGTTAAGATTTTACATCTGATGATACAAGAATAAAAGCTGAAGGGATGACTTTTTTTGTGTGAACATAATGCATATCAGAAAAGGCTAATAAACTTTCAACGATTAGACATAATAGATGAGCTTTAGATTCTGCTTTTTTTCACGAACTTAATGGGTTTCATGCTGGAACGTACCATAAAAGTGAATGTATTCCGAAGATAAGAAGAAAGGAGACGTCATCGATATAACTAGCAGAACAAATTTTGCTGACCACCAGCTAGAATGCCAAGCATTACGAACTTCATGTAGCTTGCTAGTATTCAATGTTGTGAGAAACATAAAAAAGAAAAAAATCTGATGCATAGATTAAGGATTCAAGTATACAAATTTAAATTCTTGATATGCATTTCGCAAGAAAATTTTGCTTTGGACCATTCATAACATAATTTGTTATTGGACAATTTGTCCAATTACACTGCTGAGTGCTGACACTTGACAGCGAAAAAGCTATGTTTGACCAATTATACTATCAAAAAAGATGTACTATAATTGACAAGCTGATTAATTCTAGTGAATTTTTTAACTCTAGACATATAATCATGCTCAGATATTCTTCTTGCTAATTAAAAATGGATACGAAACATCCAAAGCTGATTCGGAGAACTCCATTTGTATGAATACAGTCACGACCTCCATTCCCACACGTTCTAAGAACTGCATGAAAAACAAAAATCATCAGAATAGAAATTCATCGTCATTATCATTTGTTTGATTTTAAATCAATTGCAAAATAGATAAAGCGAGGGCATTAGAAGTGTATGGCCGCAGAAAAAAATGTTGGAAGTTCTTTGCTAGATAAAGTACAGGCCGTAAGAATTTCAATAAAGTTATCCATCTAAAATATCTCAAAATTGACAAGAAACACTTGCATTAATGCTCGCTAGAATGTGGCATCATGTACATAATGTAAAATCTACAGCAGCTCCAAGAGAACATAATCACATGGATGCTAGTGAAATTTGGGGATGAATGATCTAAAGAGTACTTAGTCATATGTTAAGATCTACTCCTAGAAAAGCTAAGGCAGAAATTTCAGCAAGATATCACCTAGTTGCTTAGGCAATTCTTGAGTCACTTATCCTCTCCCTCTCTCTGATCCTCTAAATTAGACAATATGACACCTCATCAGTTAATTTTCCAAGTTAGAAATTCAGATAAACCAAGCAATCCGAGCTCTAATTTTGTTAAGATATGAGTATGGGTTTGGGCTACCCAAAAATAAGAAGAGTTCGGACCACTCACAAGTCCAAGTGATGTTCCATCTAATTAGCTGCTCAGGCTTATAAGTTGATACCTATCTCCACTTCTCCAATATGAGACAATGCAATGTGCCAAAAACCATGGCATCCTGGCAGTTCAAGATATTGGTCCCTTTATATTGGAATTGTAACAGAAACCATGTCTAAACCAAAACGATTGAGCGATAAACTCCAATAGACCTGCGTTATACTAACACAAAATTTCAAGCATATTCTATATTAACTGCAGTTATTATTAAATTTTTAAATGGAGAAAGTTTAACACACGTCCAAAAATTTTGCACGGATATACATAGATAGTGTAGCATGCATCCGAAATAGTCTCATACTGTTGTTATTGCTCGAATATCTTAATGGCAAGCAGATAGCATCTAGGGATGGTACTTTTGATTGCTTAGAGCCTGTTTTCTTCTGCAGAAATGAGCTCATTTGAATTGAATTGAAGTGGATTGAATTGAATTGAATAAAATAGTGAAAGGCAAGAGTGAAAGTATTGTCCACAACTGAACTGAACTGAACTGAACTGAAAATAACTAAATTGAACTGAAAATAAGCTCTCCCTAGGCCCTTAGCATGATCATCTAATATTCTCTTAGTAACAAAAGATACAGTAGAAGATAAATACTGAACTACAAAGATGATGATGAGATTGAGGGCTTACAATGTTTTTCTGGGATAACCCTTTGGATATAGTCACGAATAAACCAAGCAATGAAATTCGTGATCAAGAAGATTAGTCCATAGTAATAGCGGGATCTTAAGGACTTTCTCCTTTGTATTGAAACATCAATCTTCTTGTGCTGATTCCTTGATAATTCTTCCAAATAAAAAGCCTCAGAAATCCTTATAGCTCTCTCTTCTTCACCCATTCCTATTGAATTGACTATCCTGCAATATTCAACCAAATTCATGCAAACCCATTTAATCTTGTGAATTTTCTCATATCTAAGGAGTGATGATCCTCTTCAGTGAATTACCCTCATTACACCAAGAATTAAGGGTGATTTGGAGATTCCGTCCCAAATTTATACTCTCCCTATAGTGTAAATAGTAGTACTGGACTTCCCGTGGACCGGAGAGGATCCTGACTCATATCTAAGTACTGTTCAAATTCAAAGCAATGCCAAAAGCTCCTTTACAATTCCCTTTCCAACGGTAACTTCCTTCAATTTTGCATAAAATCTACAGGTGCCCATCATATTTTACTGGGAAAATTTTCAAAAAAGCTCATAGAATTTGAAGAGTTCACATTACCAGTACCATGGTCAGTGGAGTAGCTACATTGGCACAAGGGGGTGTCTGGGTGTCAATGATTAAATTTATTTTTTTATCGATTCTCTTCACCAAACAACTAAACAATTAATATACTTAATTTTTAATTTTGCAAATCTCCAGTAAGCAATCCATAATTTTATTTTGTTACTTCAATACTAAAATGGAGTGTCCGCCCCTGAAGACCACAATACACACTTCTAACTTAGAACTTAGAAGATATGATATTTAACAGTTGAAGCATGTCATATTGTAAAAACAAAGGACAGTGAGGAAAGTATAATTATATGAAATTGATAATGAAACATTAATAGAACATTGTGATGAATAGTACCCTGATTGGAGCTGCAGCAGCTATGAGCAAGAATATGAATAGGGAAACATACATACCTGCTCTATTATTGTACTGTTCTTCCTTCTTGTTGGGACTTGGTTTTAACCGTAAAAAAAAAGAAACCCAACCATTCACATTTCACATTTCACATTTCACATTTCATATTTTACATTGTTTCTCAGAAGGATTTTATCAATATAGTACTTCAAATTATTAAGGAACAAGTTTCGGTAATCAAGAAATAATTTGGTGAAAGAGCTACCTTTTTTTTTCTATGATGAGACAAACCAAAAAAGACAAAAATATAAGCTCTCCTTTAACTTTAAGCTGTGCCAGGGTCCCACTTTATAAACAGTTGGCACAAAGGAGCGGTGCTTAGAGGTCAATGCTAAATAAAATCAGTAATCTTAACTCGGAAGTCAGAAGAGCGTTCTTTAACGTTCTACTCAATCAATTTCTTGCATGTGAATGTAATGTAATTCTCCTCAAGTTCGGGACAACGTGGTCGTATTTGGTAGAAATTTGCTGTCTTATATGTATTGTGCAGTCAATAAAGAAACCAACAATAGTTTCATTAATCTTCCGGCTTCCACCCTGTAAATATGATTTTGTCAATAGAGAATTAGAGATATCAATAGATTGTCAAGTGTTGGTTCTATCAGGTACTATTTTAGGATTATATTGGTATCGTATTAAAAAAAATTATTCTAGGAATAAGGCTATGTTTTTCAGCTTATTTTCAATTCAATTCAATTTAGTTTTTACAATATTTTTACATCTCACAATTTACTATTTCTTTCACTTCACTTCAATTATTTTCAGTTCAGTTCAACCGAACATATTCTCTTCGGCTGAAAACAACTGAACTAAACTGAATTAACTGAATGCAGCTGAACTGAATAGTATTGAATTGAATTGAACTGAATGCAGCTGAACTGAACTGAACTAAACTAAACTCAACTGAACTAAATTGACTTGAATTGTAATTAATAATAAATAATAATTAATTGACAATAATAAATTGTTAAATAATTACTATGAATAATAATAAAAAAATTATGATAATGCTAAGTAATAATAATTCATAAAAACAATTTATGAATAATAATAATAGTATTTTAGTTGTTATTAAATGATAATTATAAATAAATAAATAAGTAATATTAATAATAATTAATGTTAATATAAGTGTATTTAATAATAATAAGTAATTGCTACTATTATTATTTATAAATTAATACTTGATGATAATTATATAACAACAATAATGACTAAGAAATAAATTAATATTACCATTATAGTAATAAGAATTAATAATATAATAACAATAATTAGCAATAATAATTGGTCCGCCAAAAATTGCAACCCATCCGTTTTCAAGCTGTTTGGCTTAGTTATGGGCTTAAAAGAAGTGGGTTTATTTGTTCTTTCAACCAAAGCACAATTTACGATTTTGAGTTGGTCTATAATATTTATAAATCGAACTGCACCACAAACCACTAAAGTGTCTTTAACATTTGACATAACGACAATATTGTACCTTAAATAGTGATTTTAGCGATTTCTTAATATTTTCAATATGTTCGAGCTTTTTTGTAGCTTATCTGTATGATTTTGGTAGTGAATATCTGGCGGTAAATAAAAAAAATTGCAAAATTAGAATATTCGTATTGCGATAAAATATGGGTAAACAGAAAACTGTACCAAACTGTTTTATATGGCGTGATTCGGGTTGGTTCGAAAAAATCTCAAACTTTTTTCGTGTGGGTTGGTTACTTGGTTTGGGTTACGTCACAAATTGCACCAACCCAAACCATGTTCATCCTTAATAATAATACTTCATCCGTTTTAATATAAGTGATACAGTTTCTATAATTGAGTGTTTGCAAATAAGTGAAACACTTTATAAAGTTTCTATATGTGGTAAACTTTTACTTGTAAATTGACATAAATACCCCTACTTAAATTTATAACCACACTTTAACTTCATTAAAGGTAGTGGGGGTGGGGACCACACATATTAACATCACAATTAAAAACCCCCTAAACATACTTAGAATCTTTTTCCTCTAAAGTTAAAGTGACAATGTATCACTTATATTAAAACGGAGGAAGTAGTTATAATAGTTAGTAAAGATATAATAAAAAATAATATATAGCAATACTATTAACAATAAGAGTTAATAGTAAAATAAATTAGATCAATATTAATAATAATATTAATAAAATAGTAAAATAATAAATTGAGTTGAATTGAACTAAACCAAACTGAATGAAGTTGAACTGGTGATAGCTGAACTGAAAATAAGCCAAAGAGAAAAGGTGCTCCCAAGTTTTTAGTTGATTTTAGAAAATGAATTATCAACTATGAATCTTGCAATACCGTAAAGACGATACCAATTTTATTGTAAATGTCATCAATTGATTTGTAGGTGGATATCAACACACCAGCTGATAGATGCTCAATCATCTTCCACATATAAATACCTATTACACATCGTCAATAGACATGCTAAATGGATTTCGGATTTGTGGAGAGGTGATACACATACACTTGATGTATGTGGGCCTTATATACACTTTCAATAAAAATTTGCCACATCATTGTTAGTAAAAAAAAAGATAGGGAAAAATGGGGGGGAAATAATTTGGCTGATGGCGCCACAAACCATAGTGTGGCGGGATTCTTTATTGTAGGCGCCAAACAGGCATTTAATGCATATTACTCCCAGCCGTTATTTGCTAACTATAATATAGGTTTTGGTTACTTATTAAATATATTTTGTTACTAGAAAAAATACAAACTTATAACAAATATAGGTTTTAACTATAAATGCGGGGTTTTATAATTACTCCATCCATCCCCTTTTCTATATACCTTTTGATTGGACGCGGTATCCAAGATGCGTATTAAATCCAATATATCTCTGATTACGTTTAAGTAAAAATTATATATATTATATATTATAAAAATATACATCGAGACGAATCTAACAAGATCCCACATGACTATATTTTTCATATATATTGAGAAGCATATGTGGTCATAATTTTAAAACTATAATATAGGTTTTGTTTACTACTTTAACGTATATTGTTACTAAAAAATGATAAAGTTACAATCGTTTGAACCTGTTTTGTTATTAGCTTAGTGCCCCATCCCCCCCCCCCCCTTTTATTTTGTAGTAGAACTTTAGTCTTTTTATTTTGTATAAAACATCTTAATGAATTTTTATTTTCTATATATACAAAAATCAATTATTTTAGTAGCACGCAAAACAGGTTAAACGATTTTTTAAGTTTATAAATACGCTATTTGAACATTTTGCTTCATTTGTATTTGTTTTCACAAAACACGATATTTATTAGTAACCAATAACTATTATGTGAATTTTAAGCGTTATTCTTTATGACCCTCCGCTATTTGATTTTAACCCTTCAATGTTTAATTTTAATCATCCAACTTAAGTTTAGTCGTTATTATTGAGTGGTTGTAGTAGCATAGAGTATTTATTAGTTTGTAAGAATTTCTTCATGCATAATATCAATTTTAGGTGACACAGATCGAGATTTAATATTTGTATAGTAAAAGATTAATAATTATAGTGTCTTATAACAATTCATGGCATGCCTTCAAATAGCTATTGATCTACCCTATTCCAAATAGGTATAACAATTCATGGCATGCTGGTTACTATTAAATGTCGTGTTATGTTGAAACAAATTCAAATGAATCTAAAGGTTCAAATAAAATATTTAAAATAATAAAACTTAAAATTTTGATACTGTTTCATTGAGCAATTCATTCACTACTCGTTAGCATTACTAATACATGTGATCTTATTCTTTAATATTGATTATAGGTGCATATAAGCCACTTTATTTGATCATTTATTTTAACGTTATAAATGTTTTTTATTATATTTTAATATGAAAATAATCTTATTCTTTAATATTAATGATAGGACGGGTTTGTATGGTCGATTCGGGTTTGGTGACCTTTAGGTCAGGTAGATTTCAGTTCAGCTTATAGTTGAACACTCAATCGATACATTAGATCAACGTATAAGATTAAGATCAATGTATGAGATCAAACATGGATATTAGATCGATATATATATATATATATATATATAAGTACTATATCAATTTACATATATATTAGATCAAGCAAATGATAAAGATCTATTTCAATCATCAATATATTAGTGTACATCAATTACCGATATAATAAGTCAATGTATTAGATCAATTAATAATTAATATCTATATATTATATCAAACATTAATGCATCAATTACCGATAAATTATTAGATCAATGAACAAAATAATTAAGATTAGTGTAATAGGTCGATCATCAATATATTAGATCAATCTAATAAGAAAGTGAAGATCGATCAATGTAGTATATCAATTATCGATGCAGTAGATCAACCTATAGGATAGTTAAGATTTGTTATAAGATAGATCAATTATTAATGTATTCGATCAATGTATATGATAGTGAGGAGTAGTGTATTAGATCAATCATAAATGTATTAGATCAATTTATGCGATAGTTAAGAGCGGTGTAGTAGATCAGCCATTAATCCATTTAAGGTAAGTAGTTAAATACATGTATTAGATCAATTGTTAGCCTTTAAAATTGAAGTTATGCTCCTTAATATTAATATTAGACAATAGATTATTATTAGACACTTCAATTGATCTTTTATTATAAAGTTATAAATATTTTTCATTATATTATAATATAGAGTTTTAAAATATTTATTATTATATCACATAATTGTATGTACTCAGCCATTCTATCGTTTTGAACTATATATTTCTTCCATTTTGTCTATAACATATTCATTTCAAAACGTCTTAAGGTTTTAAATAAATAGTGGATGGTTAACAAAATATCCATTTATAAAAAAAATCTTTATCTCCTAAGTAAAAGCTACAAACATATTATTACAACTTGTTGCTTCAAACATTAAAGGGTTAAAATAAAAAGGCAGAGGGTTAAAAAGATTAACAATTGAAATTCACAAAATAGCTATTGGTTACTAATAAATATCGCTTTTTGTGAAAACAAATACAAATAAAGTAAAAGGTTAAGATAACATATTTATAATAAAGCTTATATTTTTGATGTTGTGTTACTTCTTGTAAGAAGATCTTTAACTATTCTTCGTTTCATTATCCTTTTATCAATTCATGTAATTAACGAGATTACTAACGATACTCATTTACTACTCGTTAACATTACTAACACTACAAGAAAAACCATTTATTGCAACGACTTTTAGCAACGACTCTTTTTATGTCGTTGCAATTAAAGTTTTTTGGCAACAAAAAAAAAAAAACTCGTTGCCATTGTTGTTGCCAAACATGAAAATTTCATTTCCCTCCTACTGAATATTGCGCGGGTAGGCTGTGAAAATTTACCCTATTAATAGCAACAAAAAAAGTCGTTGCTGTTAAATAATATATATGTAAGGCAACGAAAAAATTCGTTGCTATAATATGTCACTTGTATTTGTAACGACCTGTGTCATTGCAAAATAATCATTTATACTATAGTAACGAACTTATTGTTGTTAAACATATATACGTATAGATTGGAAAAGAAAAAGAAAGGCAAAACAAACATAAGTTTACATTGTCTTCTTCAACCCAATACCCTTGCTCTCACAACATAACCCATAGCACTCAATTTCGTTCACCAATACAGTAAAACCCACGACCACCACCCACGGCAAAACCCCCGACCACCACTCACGCTAAAACCACCACCACCTTCGACGCCAAACTACCACGCCAAAGTAGAAATGGGGCAGCAACTATTTAACCCCCAAAACCCATTGAAATTACACCTTTAAAGCATCAATTTTTAACCCCAAAAACTACCAATCCAACAAAGATGAGCAACAAATCTGGGCAGCAAAGTCACGAAATTGCAGCAGCAAAGCCAACAAAATTGAGCATCTAATCATCAACAAAGAGCCCAGCGAATTCGGCAACAAAACCCGGCAAATTCAGCAGTACAACCCAACGTATTTCGGCCAAAAACGCTGCTGAATTTGACAGCTTTTATGTAGCAGTAAAATTCAGCACAAAAAATTGACGAGTTTCAACAACAATTGTTCACTAAAAACACCGAAAATCGTCACCCAAAACCCACCAAATTTAGAGACCAAACTCAACAAATTTGGGGTTCAAAAACAGCAAATTTAACATAATATAACAGTAAAGAGGTGTGCATTTACCATTTAAACGTAAACTAGTTCGATTTGGGGCTTCTTTGTATTGTTTACTTTTTGGAATTTAAAAGTCAGTGACTTTTTTTTTCTATTTTTTGCCAAAATCAGATTGAAGAACCAAACTTTGGTCTTCTTCAAACAAGCACAACGATTAGGTATATCTTTCTTTTCTCTTTCTTAAGTCCTCATATTGTTTGATTTTTGTAGTATATGATATGTTGTGGGTTATTGCAAACTTTGATTCAATAGTATTGTTTATCTTTTCAAAGTGTGTTTCTAGTAGAATTTTATGTTCAATTAGTTTTTACATTATAATTCTATTTTGGCTGATTATTTTATATTTTACAGTAATTGAGTCAATAGTTAATATTTGAAATTCTCATGATTCTTATGATCTGATCATGTTTCCTAAGAAGAGGAGTTTACTCAGAGATTAGAAAGTAATATATTTTAATCTTATTATTTATGTTTTTTCTTTTTTTTTTAAATTAGGATATGGCTTTGAATAAGACATGGATGAAAGAAAAGAATCGTTCATCTTCTGATTATGTGAATGGAGTTGATGAATTTCTTGATTTTGCTCTTTCTAATATTAGAGAGGAGGATAAGGACACTATCACTATTAGGTGTCCTTGTAATAATTGTCGAAATATTTTACTTAAAAGAAAAAGTGATGTCAGATTTGATTTACTTAAGTGGGGAATGTATGAGAAGTACACTTTGTGGGAGTTCCATGGAGAATTATGTGATGAAGTAAGGGATGAGGAAAATGATACTTGTTTTGATAATGATGATGACGATATTGGATATACAATGCTACAAGACGCTTGTGGCATAACTAGTTTGGAGATGGGGATAGATGAGGATACAATGAATCACAATGACCAGATGCCCAATGAACCTAATGAAAATGCAAAAAAGTTTTATCGCCTCTTGCAAGATTATCAAGATCCAGTGGCAGTAGATGGCACAAGTATGTCTAAGCTATCCTATATTGTGAAGTTACTACACTTGAAGGTCCTTAACAATTGGAGTGATAGTTCTTTTGACAGCTTGCTAAAGTTGCAACGTCAAGCATAGGGAACTAAACTGCCAGATTCGTACTACGAGGCAAAGAAGCTGATTAAGGACTTAGGTCTTGATTATATAAATATTGATGCTTGTCCAAATGATTGTATTCTTTATTGGAAAGAGCATGCGAATTTAAGTGAGTGCCCCACTTGTGGTTTGTCAAGATGGAAAAGCATCGACAATGGTTATTCCAAGTGGGTAAAGGTTCCTCATAAGGTTTTGAGATATTTTCCTCTAACGCCTAGGTTGCAACGCTTATACATGTCAAGGAAAACAGCTAAAAACATGCAGTGGCACATTTTGGAAAAGGAGAATGATGACATAATGAGGCATCCTCGAGACTCGTATGCTTGGAAATCATTTGATGATGAGTATAAGGAATTTGCAAAGGAAGGACGCAATGTAAGACTTGGTCTAGCTTGTGATGGGTTCCAACCTTTTAATAATTCCCAACATAGTATTTGGCCTGTTGTTTTGATTCCCTACAATTTACCACCATGGATTTGCATGAAACCTCACTCATTTATGTTGACTTTGCTTATACCCGGACCCACAAGTCCTGGGAGGAATATAGATGTGTACCTTAGGCCACTAATCGAAGAGTTGAAAGAGCTTTGGGAAAGCGGGGTTGAAACTTATGATGCTTATTCTAAGGAAAATTTTAATTTGCGTGCATCACTTTTGTGGACTATCAATGACTTTCCAGCATATGGAGATTTATCGGGATGGACAACTAAAGGTACTTTTGCTTGCCCATGTTGTCACAAAGAAACAAAACGCACATCATTGAAGCATAAAGGTATCGTCGTTGGCTTCCACTTAATCATAAGTGGAGAAAAGATGCTTGTTCGTTTGATAACAAGCAGGAAAAAGGTCGTGCACCACAACCTTTGAGTGGGGATGATGTGTTGGAGCATTATACTCGATTTACACAAGAGAAGTTTGGAAAAAATTTCTCAAAGAAAAGAAAAAAAGATGCTGGAAAATATTTGTATGGGTGGAACAAGAAAAACATTTTTTTTTTGAATTGCCTTACTGGTCCAAGTTAAAAATTCGTCACAACTTAGATGTGATGCACATTGAGAAGAATGTCTCCGATAATATTTTAGGTACCTTGATGAACATCAAAGGTAAGAACAAAGATACAATAAAGGCTCGCATGGATTTAATGAAGATGGGAGTGAGGAGTGAGGAGTGAGTTGCATTAATATCAGACATTAACATATGAAATCTATATATGCTAATTAAATTACTACTCGTTAATATATGAAATATATATATGCTAATTAAATTAGAAATTAAAACATATTATATATATATAACATTCAATTATACTAGTAGCATAACAAGTTCAAACCATTTTAAATTTGTAAATTTTCTAGTAACAACGTATATTTAATTAGTAAGCAAAACCTATATTAGAGTATGCAAATAACGGTTATGTATACTATAATTATTTAATGTATCCACTTGTTATCATAGTGAAATCCTGCCCACTTGGTTACAACAGCAGCAATGAAGGCGTCTTTGTGGCTACTAGGTCCCGAGTTCGAATCCTATGCTTGTTATTAGTGCCACATTTTTTCCTTAATGAGGTGGTTGTTAAATTGGGAGCATTAATTATGTCTTGAAAATACAAATCAGATTTGAAATTTGAAATGAAATTTGAATTTGAATGAAAATTCTGAAAATATAATATTTGGGGCCCAAATTGACGACCACTTACATATTGCCACATCACAGTGTATGTGTGGCCCACATACATCCAATGTATGTGTAGCCTTTCTCGGATTTGTGTCATATGTTTTTCAGAGTTGAGTCATATCCAGGATGGAGTATTAATTGATTCCAAATTCATATCAAATGCTATTCAATAGCTAAAACATTTGGCTTAAAGTTGATCAAATGATTTAAGTTTAAAGTTTTCATCTTTTTTGGCTACATATACAAAATGCACCATATACGTCACAAATATAAGTTCTAATAGATATAATCGTTCATAATCAAATCCATCAACACAAATTAAATGTGGTCTAACTTTATTCTAATTGTTATTGATTTTGAAATTGAAATGCAATTACTTACGGGATAGGAGTAAATCATCAAACTACACTTACATGAAACTTGAAAGTGGCAAATTCATCATGCAGCATGTATCACTTACGTGAGTGTAAATACTAAAGACTTAGTACTGGTGTCTACGTAGGATGAGCTGTCCTGCTAATTCGTACGCATTCTAGTTATGTCCCGTGGACAGTTGTTTAGCTAATTGAGCTTTTTTAATCTTCTAAATTTATTTTCTTATCCTTCATTTCTTTCTAGAGGGTAATAATTTCCAAGTTTTGAGTTTTTAAAATTTGATTTTGTGTCCCATCTTTAATCAGCTTTCGTATTTTGATCATGGTCATTGTTCTCATATAGTTGGAGTCTTGTTGACATAATAATGCTGAAATGGAGTATTAGGTGTCTTATTAATATTACTTTGAGTCTTATATTATGGTTTGTTGAAGTAGGAGGGAACTATGGGGCATATATAAAGTGCAACTAAATATTAGTAGCCTAAAATACGGCAATATTTCATCTTTTAATCATCTTTAGTAATAGAGTCGAAATAAAGTCACCAATAAGTATTTTAAAGTAAAACTCATTAATCACATTGGAGCAGAAAATGAAGAGGGGACAAAATTCCCTAAGACTTGATTAACAACTTACCCTTAAATAACTCAAATGCTATGGTCAATGAGGAATATTACATATTCGGGATAATCCACAGTGGTAACAAGAAAATAGATCTGACTATAAAATAAAACATTAAAAATTCCCTAAGACATGTATCATTAAAAATTAGGAAAAATTTTCACGAATAAGTCAACCTCTGCGTTGACCGCTTTTAACAAGTCTACCTTAATTTATTCTATTAACAAGTCAACTTTGCAGCCACTCCGCTTTTAACAAGTTTTTTTGCCGGTTACCTTGTGCTAACTTGTTAGTTTAAGTCATTTGTCCACATGTCTTGTTCTCATTAATTTACAATAATTAATTAATTAATTTTTTATATATAATTTCTCTCTTCTCTCCCTTCATAACTAGAGATGGCAATATCCAATGGATGATCCATTACCCGCTCCACCCGAAAAACAAAAAAGGGTGAAAAACCGAGTTAAATGGATGATGGACGGGTGATGGATGAACGTGTAATGGTGATGGATGGATTAGGGTGAAAAAGTTTCATCCATCACCCGACCCATCACCCGTTTATCACCCGCTCCATCACTCATTTCTTACATTTTTTAAATGTCTATCATTTTATTTACATTAGTATAATAATTTTCCCTTTTGTTTACTATCGACATGTTTCCATAAAATGAACTTATCTCAATTTGACATGAAACTAATACTACCTCCGTTCTTTTTTAGTTGCAACTATTTCGTAAAACGGAATTTTCCCAAAGGTTGCAACCTTTCTTTTTTCTTCCTTATATAGTTGTAATCCCCCACTCTCTCTCTCATACTTAACATAATTAAAATTCTTTTCATTGTGGTCCCCCACACTCTATCACATACTTTTTACACAATTAAAACACTCAATGGTCCCACACTCCCCTTAATTATACCAAAACATTCACCTAATACCTCGTTAAATTTTTTTTTTTTTTAGAAAGGTTGCAACTAAAAAAACGGAGGTATATAGTATATAAATTGTGATTTTGGAAGTTTGATTTAACTTTTCTGGCTCAATTATCTTAAATAGATAATCACCTTGTCCACCCGGTTCACCCGCGGGTGGTGGATGGATACAGGTGATGGTCTTACCGGGTGACGGATGGATGGATGAGAGTTGGCCTAACTGGGTGATGGATGCGGGTGATGGCTCACCCGACCCAAATCCCACCCGTTGCCATCCCTATTGACAACAAACTATCACCACCAAAATTGCCCCACCACACCACCTCCACAACCAACCCACGACCAAAAACACCCCTCCCCCGAACCACCCTAATGCCCTTGCCCACCACCTCCCTACCACAAACCCCACCCCCAATGCCGCAACCACCACAAAACCGGGTTCTTTGGCGGATCCAAAGACAATGTGGGTTTTTCCGGAACCAGTAGGGCCTAAAGTAGCCAAAAGGGTGCTTCTTCCATTAAGAAAGTCTTGAACCATGGGTCTCATCAGCTTCTCATACACCTCAACCTACAGCACACATGATTCAGATCAAAAATCTTGAAAAAAAGCCTAAAAATGAGAAATTCCAAAGGCAAGGCAATAGAGACCTGAGAAGAATATGAAGAGAAAACATGTGAAAATCCGTTGTATACTTCGGATTTCAATCTGTTGGAATCGCAGAGTGGGAGTGAAACAGTAACGGAATGAGAATCTTTGATAACAATCTATTTAATCTTATCAATGGTATTCCAGCCGATCTTGTATTTCATAAATGAAATATTGAAAACCAAGTTTGAGAAAGTTATAATCATTATGTTATTTTCGAAATACATTAATGATGTGTCAAATTTATAATATATTTTTTAGATGCATTTATATTGCATTTAGAACTCCTTTTAGAGCATTTAGGCGCATAATGACATGAATTACGTAACTTGTTCTCTATTACTCCCCGTTTGCGTGTTTGAATGATTTCCAGGTTATTTTGATAGAAATTGATCATGATTATCAAGGATCTAGCCTATAATCATTGATGATGAAGGTACGTTGCACAAGGATCACAATGCATCCGTTTGGGACAATTTTGAGTTGGTATGAAGCAAAGAGTTAGTGAAAGAAGTGCTAAAACTAACACACGTTCACTATTTTCATCATAAATTTTGATAAAAATTAATAATCAAGAAATTCTAATCGGGTTGGATTCTAGACTTCAAGAGCTTTCCAATGATAAGTCACACGGCCCAATCGGACTTCTGGTATGAGAGATATACCCTTTACAAGTTGACGCAGTTCGCCAGAATGTCGGTCTGCCCGCCCGCCCGGGCCTCAGAGCCTTTTTTTCTCCCTTTTCTAGGTTTTTCAAAGTATTGAGCGCCCGGGCAGGTGTGTTCGCCAGACCGGCCGGGCCGTTTTTCGGGAGAGCGTTTTTCTCCGTTTTTAAAGTAGGTTTAACCTTATATCTATAAATAAGATGTAATTTTGGATTAAACATCACTTTTAGCTTATCTTAGTTCAGGTTTAATTTGCACATACTTTGAAGATTATTTCAAGTTTAATTCAAGTTTTTGTCTTTCTTTTCATTTGGTAATTGTTTCTTCTATTGTTCTTCATCGCTTTCAAGTATTTCTCTTTTTGTAGTTAAATGTTTCAAAGTATGAATCTTTCAATAGTTATTGCTTTTGTTACTTTAGTCATGAGCGAGTAGATTTTTATTCTAGGGTTTTAGGGAGGAAAGTCATGTTTAGACTTTGATATGATTTGAATGTCTTTGTAGTACATACGATGTGATTAGAGCAATATAGTGTGATTCATTCCTATTTTGTGGTTTATGTTATTGCGCAGTTTCATAAATTATGTTTGACAATATTAGTTTGACCTGATTGTAGGCTTACTTTTAGAGGTTTAGAACATACTATTAATTCTGATTATGTGAGCGATTGTACTGCATATATTGAATTATGAGCGTTCTAACCCGATCGTAGGCTTAATACTTGCTCTAATTGCTCGACTCCGGACCTAGGTATTGTTAGTTATTTGAACCCCTTTGATCGGTATAAGCATGGTGGACCGAACTAATACACTAGGCTTTTTATTATTTGATAAATCCTTGATTTAATCCTGCTTTTATTAGTTTAGTAGTAGTTCAGCTGTTTTCTCCCTGATTTTGTCTAAAGTAGCTGTTTAATTGAATAATGACTCTGAAATATGTCTCCATGTGGATTCGACCCGTACTTGCAATGCTTTGCTAATAACAGACACCGTGCACTTGCGGTATTACATTTTGAAACACATCAATTAATGTTTTAAAGAGTTTTATACTACAAGATTGTCGTAGAATTCACATTTTGGAACCTTTAATTTTTTTTAAAAAAATTATATTCTAATTTGATTACAAATACTTATGTACTTCTTTAAAAGTTGATATAATGAAAGTAATGCTTTAGCGAATTGTCAAAAGAAATAATTTTCAAAGTGTAAGTAAAGACATTTGAGTTTATTCAAATGAACATTTCCACGTTTCTTCATTATCTTTACGTAGTAGGATTTCATCATTCTCTCCAAAAGTTTAGAATGGAAAACCGTGGTTTCGATGAAATACTTATGGAATATATTAGAAATAGTGTTCTTATGAAATGTTTTAGAAATAGTATTTCCAGTACATTTGAGTTTACTAGAATTCTAAAGCTAATAAGAAAGGGTTTTATCTTAATATTTTCGTATAAAGATTCATAAAGCAAAGTGATCTACCTTAAGTCATTTCAAAGCAAATTGTGTTGATTCTTTGACAAACTCCAGAAAACGAGTTTGACCAAATAAAGGTGTTCTGTCAAGGTCTTCAAAATACTTTATTACATACATATCCTTGCACACCTCATGAGCATTACTTTAGAAATATGATATACCTTACGAATTTATAAACCACTTCAAAAGTGTGAGGTTTTGTTATAAAATAAAAATTACCATTTAAATAACTACGAAAATATTCGACTATTTGATTATAAGAAATGAAGTGTTTAAGGTTATCAATGATAAGTAAGCCCAAGGACTAAATAAAGACAATGATTGATGCAAATGACATCTCAATTCATACGCTAATAATGTTGGAATGAATAATAATGTTAACAAATAAATGCATAAGTGAGAAGAGCCGATACCCAATGGTACGGTATGAACAACAACCCTTGCAGGATGGGTGATCTCCTGGGAGTCCTTGCAGGTTGGGTGATCTCCTAGCGAATGAATAATATTGGGACATGTCCTAATGAAGGCTTGCGAGCAAGCATAATAATGAAATGGTGGGGCGACGACCTCCAAAAGTCTAGAGACAGTCGGTTTACCTGTACAGGAAACCCCTCTCTATTCGTGTTCACTTTCCAAATATTTATACAATCTATTTTGATAAGAAGTTCTACAATATATATGTGCTATGGCGATAAGTTGCCAACAATATACGAATAAAAATATCATTTATCATGAGAGGGTTTGACAATTGTACTTATACAAATTTTTTGGTTGAAATATTTCTACACTTGTAATACTAATAAGTTTAATAGAAATAACACGTGGTTGCTTTCGAGGCTTTACTATATACTATCTAATTATAAAGTTATTCTTGTCTCCGTTAGTTCCTAAATACTAATGTTTTCACACTTCGTGATGAATCGTTTAAATTAAAATGTTTTGACGGGGTGAATTAAAGGTTACGAGCTTTCCCCTCATTTTGGAAATTTGTTTGTTTTGTATATTATCTCTTCTTTTACAGATTTTTGTTGGATGTCCGGAATCAAAGCTAGAGTGACTTCATAGTGCAAAATATATTGGAGATTCAATTTTGTATGATGTTAAGTTGTTCTATATTGGAAATTGGGTTGTATTAATTGGACATTAATGATTTTGCAATTGATCTTTATAGTTTTCGAGAATTATGTTGGGCCAGTTATGTATTTGAAAAGGTTCGTTTAAGACCATTATGCTGTGGGTAATTACCCACACGTCCATGATCGAGACTTTGGGTCGAAAATTCGCTTCCAGTTGGAGTTAATTTATATTTGATTCTACTTATTAAGAAGATAAATCAGGTTTATAATCATTAGTATCTTTAGCTAGCAGCTCCAAAAGGTTGGGGCCGTTAGAAATTAAATAATTAATTATTTCATTAACTTAATTATTTAACACAAATCAACGCACGCAAATCAAGACATATCTAGAATGCAAATCAAGGCGATTCTGATTGTTTTTGAAATTTCGACGTAAAAATTTGACCCATCAAGAGCCAAAATGACACCCACAAAACCTTAGTCGGGCTATTTATTCGACATTTACATGCAAACCAAAAGCACGCAAATCGAGGCGAATCTGGAATGCAAATCCAGGGAATTCATTTGTTTTTTGCAAATTACGACCTCAAATTTGACCCTGAAGGGTGAAGTGACCCCTCAAAACTTTGCCTGGGCTTTTTTCGCACGCAAACCAGTGTACACAATTCGAGGCGAATCTGGAACACAATAAATTTAGGTGAAATTTATGACCTCAGTTTTGTTTTTCAAATTTCGACCTCAAATTTTAATCATAAAGGGAAATATGACCTCTAAATCCTTGATCGGGCAATTTTTTTGGCATGCAATCCAAGGCTAACATGGAACACAAATCGAGGCAAATCCGATCTTTTTAAAACTAATTTTCACCTCAAGTTGGACTCTGAAAGGCCATAAATGACAGGCCTTTTTTTACAAGCAAATCGAGGCGAATATGGAACACAAATCGAGGCAAATTTATTCGTTTTTTGCAAATTCCGACCTCAAACTTGACTCATGTAGGGCGAATGTGACCCCTGAAACTTTGCCCGGGCTATATATTTGCACTCAACCAATGCACGCAAATCTAGGGAAACCTAGAACGTAAATCAAGGCAAATTCTGACCTCAAATTTGAACCATGACGGGATAAAATGACCCCTAAAACCTTGATAGAGCTCGTTCTTTGGGGACGCAAATTAATGCACGTAAAATCGAGATGCATCATGTAAACATTAATGAGGCATGAAGTTTTTTAATTACACTAATAAAGCATTAAGTTCTTTAATTATAAAAGTTAAGGACATATACCTTAATATTCCGTTAAATCTAATGGAGTTTCGCTATTTAGTATCAAACTCAAAATCTACTCTCAAAATTCCCTCAAAAAAAAAAAACTACTCTCAAAAGTTTTCGTAGTAATTTTTAATTTTTATAATGCGGTAGTAGTTTCAAAAGGGGCAAAAATTCTTGGTAGGAATTATCAATCTTTCCTTAAAAATTAGTATTTTCATGTTTTATCTTCTCACAATTTTAAAAAAGTTTGGCAATGAGAAAATATTATTATTTAATTGTTTTAAATATCTGTGTACTAAATCATTGCACACCAAATCAAATGACACTATATTGATGTTTTATAAACGTGTACATATGAAGTTAGCGAATCGATCTTACGACCGATCACAACAAAAAAAAATTGTCATCGCGATTGCATGAACAGAATGCTATCATACTAATTACTAACTAGGATTAATAGTTCGTGCAATGAACAGACTAAAAGAATGAAAATTGAGAAAAAATTAATATACATGAAAAAGTAATCCTAACATTAATGAGTATCATTGTATTTTTACAACATCTATTTTTATACAAAATCCTGATATTATTATTTTTGACGAGTCTATTATTGGTATTATTGATTCTAAATTTTATTTCATGTATAATAATTAACTTTATTTCTTAATTATATTAAAAAATATTTCATTCTTTTTATCTTAAAATCTATAGAACCTACGTATTACCTTTTTCCTTAAAGTTTATATTTATGCTTGAACAAACATATGTAGTTGTAAGTGTGAGGGGCCTAAACTCTAGCTTTGACTCACTCTTTATTTAATAAATTATAAAAATTCTAAAGATCTTACGTGGCGCGTTGTATGCTCATGAAATTATTTTCTTTTAGTATTTTCTTTGTATGTATGATGATTATCTTTGTTACTTTGTTTAAAACTAAAGTCTATCTTTGTCTTTATCTTTTACTTACTCTTTATTTAATAAAATATAAAGATGTAAACTTGATCTTTTTGCATATGATTTTTATCAATGATTTTTATGTATGATGATTATATTTAATACTTTATTCAAAACTAAAGTCTATCTTTGTCTGATCTCTACCTTTTACTTAATCTTTATCTAATAAAATATAAAAGATATAAACTTAATCTTTTTTTTCATGTATAATTATTATCTTTAGTTCTTTATTTAAAGCTAAACTATATTTTTAACTTTTTTTAATAAGTATAAAGGATACTATAAACTTAAGGAAAAATTGTATCTTAGCACCTTTTGTGTATCACTTTTTGTAAATTACCATATTGAGTTTTTTTTTTTAAATTACCACCTTTTGTCTCCATTTTCTCATAAATTCCCACCAACTAACGAAATCTGTCAAGAAATCCGTTAGTGTGGGCCCACTTTTTACTAACTTAACAAATTACTCATTTTAGCTTTGAATTATCAACTAATTAGGGATATTTACCTAATAACCCTAATTCAATTGAACAACTAAAACCCCTAATTTAATCATCCAAGCAAAAACCCTAAATCAATTGAACAACTAAAAACCCTAAATGAATTAAACAAGCAAAATCATAATTCAATTGAATAAGAAAACCCTAATACAATGGAACTATCAAAACCCCTAATTCAGTTGAACAAGCAAAAACCCCTAAATTGATTTTAACAACCAAAACCCTAATTCAATTGACAACATAAACCTTAACTCAATGAAACAAGGATAACCCCTAATTCAATTCAACAACAAAAACCCTAATTCAATTTTCGTCAAAAAAACCCTGATTTTCGTATCATTCTTAGTTAAACAATTGCACTTACCTTCTTCAACTCCTTCTACTCCCAAATGTATCGAAATCAGGTCACTCTTCAATATCTCCTACTCTCTACTTCTTGATTTGCAGAAAGAGAAGCAAATTCGATTAATTTGGCTGAGCTTGATTGTCAATTGCATTTAATACGATGAGTGTTCAAAGGAAAAATGAGAAATTGGTAAAGCTATGTTGAAGTGGGCCCCACACTAACGGATTTCTTGACAGAAAAAGTTAGTTGGTGGGAGATTAGGAAAAAAGTGAGACAAAAGGTGGTAATTTAAAAAAACAAAAACTCAAGGTGATAATTTACAAAAAGTGATACACAAAAGGTGGTAAGATACAATTTTTCCTAAACTTTATATTTTTAGGCATGATGATCTTTAGTGTTTATTTAAAACCAAACTATATATTTGACTCACTCTTCATTTTTTTTTTTGGAACGGAAAGGAACCTAAGTTATTACCCTCTATAGTAGGAGTAACTTAACTCCTCCTTGCGGATGATCATAGGAAGCATGGGAGAGAGTCGTGCAATAGACCTCCAAAGCCCTTCATGGTGACCCCAGTTGGGAAGGTAATCCGCCGCTTTGTTGGCACCCAAAAAGCAGTGGAAGATAGACAAATCCATACTAAGAAGGTCCAAACCTGCATCATAAATAATGATATTAATTTTCTAAGGGATATGCCAGATTCTTTTAAACGAATTAATGGCTGCCAGGTTGTCTCCTATTTGGAGACAATTAATACCCAAGATTTGGGCTTGCTTGACGCCCTCTCTAAGGCCCATTGCTTTGGCATAGAGAATCGAGCGATCAGGGGAAAGAGGCTTAGCATCGGCTAAAAGGTCTCCTTTATCATTTCTTAAAATAAAACTACAAGTTGTCTTGCATGAGTTCAATTTAAACCTATCAAACTTGAGCTTGAAAGAACCAGTAGGGGACGAGGACCAAGAGAATATTGAGGGTGGGGGGGGGGGTAGAGGTTTCTAAGTCTTGCTTCTTAGGGGCGAGCCAATTACTACAGAAATAATTAATAAAAATAACCGTGCCTGGGATATTAACAGTGTTGTTGTTAAAGCATATCCTATTTCTTTGGATCCAAATAAACCAACAGGTTATTACTATGAGTTGAATATCTTTTAAAGAGATCTGGGACCAATTTATATTTATTGATGGTATTAGACTTTAATTGTGAGAAAGGATGGGCAATTGCAGTCATTGACTAGCTAGTTTTTGGAAAATATACTACCTCCGTTCCATAGGTATTGCAACATTTGACATTTTGCACTATTCATACACTACTTTTTGACCCTCTTTTGTGATTTATACACAAGGATAAATATAGCCATGTGGGATCTTGTTAGATTCGTTTCGATATATGCTTAATTAATATCTATTTTTTATAATTTTTACTTAAATAAAATTAGAGATATTAGCGTCTAAAGTAGTGCGTTGGGAGGCGTAAAATTCCCTATGTTGCAATACATATGGAACGGAGGTAGTATGTGATAAAGGGGCACTCTGCTAAAAGGTGACTTAGTTCTTCAGTGTGATGATTGCAAAAGACATAAGGAAGAGGATTTGCCACCTTGCTTTGATAAAGTTTTGTCGGAAGGTTGTTGCAAATTTTCTAGATAAAGTTCTTAAATTTTGAGGAGGACCAAAAGTTTCCAAATCCAACGTAATGAGCATTTAGAAATGTTGTCTGCAGTAGAGGACATTTTATATCTTTACAGAGCATGTGAGTATACCATATTAACATACTTATATAATAGAAGCTATTTAATTTCCCGAAAAATAATAATGTTAACTACTAACTATATTAGCTAATTCATTTTTAATACTTTGGCCGGCCACGTGTCGTGCGTGTTCCAACAACTAGTATAGGAAAGTCGTACTAACTCCTAATAGAACATCCAAAGGTGATATGACAGCATGGCCTTATATAATGGGTCATGTGTCACTTTGGAAATCTTTTAGTTGCCACGTGTCATAAGGTCCTTCTCTCATCTCTTCTATAAATTAATCCTACCTCATGACATTCTCCTTTTGCCCTGAAAACAATTTAGCCTCTTTCTCTCTCAAACAACTTTCTATGTGAACCATTCCGTTTATTTTTGTTTTGGGCACAAAAACACAGTAAAATTTATAGTTTGGGGAAGTCCAAATCTAGCTAGGGTAGTAACCAGTAACAAGTCCAAGGTCTTTGAATTTTCGGTACCTGCAAAAACCTAGCACGGTGAACTACCCCGGGGATGTTCCTGGGATCGGCTCTTCGATGCTTAAGTCAGATCTGATCTCAGAAGGTCAGAGAGTAGTACAAGTAAATGCTTTGGAATGTGTGTAAAAACGTACCTGAATGATCAGATGAAAGTACTATTTATAGAGGTGGAGATGAGGATGTCATGAAAGCCTTTTTGTCAGTGGGCTTGACTGAAGGCCTGTACTTTCTGGCCTGAAAGATCCTTAGGGGTAAAATGGTAATTTTATCCCCTAAGGGTATTTTAGTCATTTCACTGGTTAGGTGGTCCATGACTGAAATGGGCCCAAACATTAGCCCCACGCTCTATGTTGTACTTTCAGGATCATGACGAAACTGCGATGTGGAGCGGAATGTTCTGCTTTTGCTATTGAAAACTCGACGTACCCCAAGTAGGGTTGGCTTATCAAAAATTCGAACGCGTCTTGAAGGGCACCCTAAAACTTCGAACGCCCTCTTAAAGAGACCCTGAAACTTCGAACGCCCTCTTAAAGAGGGGCTGATAAAATTCGAACGCCCTCTTTGAGAAGGGTTCAATAAAACTCGAACGCCCTCTTTAAGAAGGGTTCAATAAAACTCGAACGCCCTCTTTAAGAGGGGTTCAATTAAACTCGAACGCCCTATTTAAGAGGGGTTCAATAAAACTTGAACGCCCTCTTTAAGAGGGGTTCAATAAAATTCGAACGCCCTCTTTAAGAGGGGTTCAATAAAATTCGAACGCCCTCTTTAAGAGGGGTTCAATAAATTTCGAGCGCCCTCTTTAAGAGGGGTTCAATAAAATTCGAGCGCCCTCTTTAAGAGGGGTTCAATAAAATTCGAGCGCCCTCTTTAAGAGGGGTTCAATAAAATTCGAGGGGTTCAATAAGAGGGGTTCCAAAAAAACTCGAAGGCCCTCTTAAGAGGGGCTTATTAAAAACCTTAAAAACTCGAACGCCCTCTTAAGAGGGGCTCCTTAAAAACCTTAAAAACTCTAACACCCTCACTTGAGTGTGTTGATAAAAAAAACTCGAACACCCTCTTAAGAGGGGTTCACTCAAAAACTCGAACACCCTCACTTGAGTGTGTTGACAAAAATCTCGAACACCCTCACTTGGGTGTGTGAAAAAAAACCTGAACATCCTCACTTGGGTGTGTGAACAAAAAACTCGAACACCCTCACTTGGGTGTGTGAAAGAAAACCTGAACATCCTCACTTGGGTGTGTGAACAAAAAACTCGAACACCCTCACTTGGGTGTGTGAACAAAAAACTCGAACACCCTCACTTGGGTGTGAGGTGGGCCTGGTAAGGGCCAATAAGTCCAGTTTGGGGCTTCGAGGTAGTCTGGTTAGGGCTAATTGAGTCCTATACTCATTTGGCTCGAAGTGAATGCCTTATATGAAGGGCTTAGTATACTTAATATTTCAGAAGTATTGGATTCAAAGAACATCCTTGAAATTGCTCGAGGTGGCTCAGTCAAATAATTGTTACTTTGAAGAGTTCGAGGTAGCCCCGGTGAGGGGAGGATTGCATAGCCGAATTTCTTCGTAGTAAACCCAGTGAGGGTCAACGGTTTGAGGTCAACCATATATTCCTTTTAGTCAACCGTATTTTGACCGGTATTTTTACGTTCAACCATATAAATGATGTATCGCATTAAACCTCCCTCTACTATCTGGCGCGAACTCCCATTTTGAATAACTGTTCACATTAGAGGGGTACTGTTTAGGGTAGGTGAGATATAAATATTTCACTTGTTTCCTCATTTACTCACTTTGCAATTTCTCTCTCTCCTTTCTCTCTCTAATTTTCTCTCTTTAAGAAGCCTTTTGCTTCCTTTGCTTGCTGCTATCAGAGTGCGCCAAGAGTTCGAGGAATCTCCTTAGTGTAATTCGATTAAGGTATGATTTCTCATTCTTAACTCTTTTCCTTTTTTTAATAAATTCGACATAGAGGTTGTTGTATTATAAATAATGAACCCCGTTTTTGAATTGAGCGCCTTTCATGCTTTGCCCCTTCCTTATATGCCTTGGGTTGAAACATGGGTAGATGGGTCTCTTATTGTAACAATAGCCTATTGGACCCCGAACTCTGATTTTTTGCTCGACGCCGTTCCTATTGAGGAAGACGAGTGTGAGGAAAACTTCGAGGGACTAGAAGAGTTTTTAGATCATCCCAATAAAGTAACGATAGCCTTTCCTCCTTCTAAGAGGAGTTACTTAGATTCTTTCATTTCCCTTGGTGTAGTGCAAATAATGGAGGCAACCGATGAAGTCACTTCGACATCTGACCAATGCGAGCCCTGTCCTTCCCCCAACAAGAGATTGAGAATAAGTGGCCACTAGTCAACGGGGATGTGGTGAAAGGATCAACAGAGAGGGTTGTCGTTCCTGTCGAGCCTGTATGCAATTAAACTGCCTTATGTAATGTATCCTCCCCGGGTCACCGACCTCATAGTGGTGCCACCCCCTGGGTGTATTGGTGTATATAAAGCCTATTTCGAGCTGGGTTTGCTTTTTTTCCTTGCACCCGCTTTTTAAAGAGATTTTAGAGGCGTATAACATAGCACTGTGTCAACTTATGCCCAACTCGGTAGGGGCTATTGTATCTGTAATTTGTCTTTGTCGCATGTTGGGAGTGCAACCCTCGTTGCGCCTATGGCGCAACAAGTTCAGGCTGAACGAGGTGTCTGAGCTCCGCAGCGGGCCTGATTGGTATTCCTTCTAAGCTAGGCATCTCATCATGATAAAGGATGGGCTAAGAGAGGAAAATTCCTATAAGGTTACAACTGAGATGCCTACCAACTAGGCTCTATTTCGAGGGGAGTTTCCTTTTGTATTTTGAGGGGACAATCCATGGGATGTGCCCGTAACTCTATTCGATAGCCCTCCTAATTTCGGCATGAACCTTAATGTGCCCGAAATGGATGCTGAGTAGGCTATTGTGGCCATTCATTGCCAAGCCACGGGGTATCATGTTGATGGGAAGCAAAGGTACAAGACGGATTACTGGCTGCCCTACGACAAGGACCTAGCTAACGAGCACTTTCTATCGGCTTTCGGCGTGTCCCCAGCCTATGACCAATGTAGGGGTCGATTACTCCTTATCTGCTTATCTTTTCTAAGTAAATTTTGTTTTTCTAACTCTGTTTACTTTTGTGGTGCTTGCATACAACAATCTCTACGAAGAGATGAAGAAGAACACGACCAAAGGTGGAATGGCAGCCATGGCCCGTTTATCTATTCAGAAGGGGGAACTTAAAGTTCCCAAGCCACCCGCAGTAAGTTCGACTACCATATCTCTTTTTGTTTGGTTTTGGTTTTTGATCTTTTCTAACTTGTCTTTTCTTACGCAGAATCCAAAGCACAAACCAAAGGCAAAGTCGGCTCCACCTAAGCCCCTGCCTACTCCAGCTAAGGAGGTTGCTCCTCCCCTTGACCAGTCGTTAACAGAGGTCGAGGCCCAGGGCAGCGTCGGGTCGAAGAGGAAAGCGACTTCTCCCCCGAGCTCGACCCACTTTTTCCTGGTCTAAGCTTCATATGGGTTCGAGTTCGGGCCCCCTTGATGAGCAGGAGATCGATGAGCCTGTTGTAAAGAAAAAATAGATCGTCCTGGTCCCATGATGCTGAGGGTCAGCTCGGTGCTGTCAGTATTGATAAGGCAAGCAGGAAATCCCTTCGAGCTCGCTATCAGGGAGTTCGAGAGACTCTGCTGGTGCCTGGGGACACAGAGGATGTATCGAAAGAGGGGTATAGAAGGAGATTGAAGCCCTGAACGAGTGTTGGTTGGAGGTAAATATCCTTGGATTTGATGTCTTTGCTCATATCTCATCTCTGTAACTTAATATTTTTGCTGGTTTTACAGATGTCTATCGATGGCCTGCCTTAATGAAAAGGAAGGTCAGGATTCGAGCAAGCTGGCTGAGGAGCTTGCAAAGTGTAAACAGGCTTCTGGAGGCTTCTCGAAAGGTTGGTACTCTCGAGGTGGAGTTCGAGAAAGCTAATAGGTTGAATGCCAACAACCTCGAGGCTTTCAATAGTGAGAGCACTAGCCTTTTGAACAATAAAGAAGAAGTTTCCATCCAGCTTAAAGCAGCTGAAAAAAGGCTCGAGGAATGGCGCAAAGAGGTTTCTGATCTCGAGGGCCGACTGCAAGGTCAGAGGGAGCTGCTCGAGCGTACCTTAGCCCAACGGGATGACTTGCAGTCGAAGTATAATAAGTCCGTCAAGGACCTTAAACAGAGAAGAAGCAAGTTTATCCATCGGGGGAAGAAGTCTCAAGATGGCCTCACCTTCGCTGATCAGAAGGTCGTTGAGGGCTATCAGTCTGCCCGCGGAGATATTCATCGCTGTTTTGAGAAGACTTTAAAAGACTTGAAGTCCTGGCCATGTATGATGAGTATGCGCAGGCTGCCCTTGACAACTATATTGCCAAGGAGAAGGGCAAGCATGGTGCTGGCGATGCTTCGACCTCTGTTGCTGAGGAGGTCGAAGAAGCTAAGGAGGAAGAACAAGCCCCTGCAGACCCTTCGCCCATCAAAGAAGGCGAGGCCGAGGCTGCTGAAGGCGAGGCTGAGGCTGCCAAACTGAAGACGGGAGCTGCTCCTCTGGCTCCTCGTCTGAAGAGGAGCTAGTTGACATAGAGTCTTAGATGCCTTAAGCTTGTTTTCTTGACATCTTTGTAGCCAGTTTTTCATTTTGCTTACTTTGCTCAATGTAACCCAACACTTGTAATTTTTTGATGGAATGATACGAAATGGCTCATTTTGCTCATTTGCTCATTGTGTTCCAAGTTCTATTTTGCACTTTTTTTCCGACCTGCTAGGTCCCTTGTTTTTGGAATAATATGCCAAGTTAAATTGTTTTAACCTACTTCCAGTTGAATGAATAACAAAGTTTGAACACCCTCAAAGTTGGTGTTTTATAAAAACTCGAACACCCTCAATTTGGTGTTAAGTAAAAACTTCGATCATCTTCTTTAAGAGGGTTTCAATAAAAATCGAACGCCCTCCTTAAGAGGGGTTCATAAAGAACTTCGACCACCCTCTTTTGAGGTGGTGATCTTTGATTTCGTATAACATGTTAGGTTAACCTATTAGGTCGAAATTCGAATGACCTGCCAGGTCTTTTAGTTTTGTTAATTGTAAGTCATGCAAATAATAACAAGTTCGAAGGACCGGTAAGGTCAAATTTTATTTACAACTTCTAACAAGCCTGTTGGACCGGCAAGGTCTTTTACAAGTTTTTAGAAGCAATACTACTAATATTTCAACGTACATCACAATAATTTAATCTTTGTTTAGACCGCTTACGTCGAAGCAGCCTAAGCAGTCTTGCTCCTATATTAGCCCCTTAACTTGTTGTGTTGTGCTCATACATAGAATTTTCTTAAGTTAGCAACATTCCATGGACGAAATAAAGGATCATCATCCATGTTTTCGAGCCTATACGTTCCAGGACGAATTACCTCAGTCACTCGGTATGGTCCTTCCCAATTTGGGATTAGTTTACCGAGGTCTTGCTTTTTTCCTGTAGCTTCAATCTTTCGAAGTACAAGGTCTCCTACTTCGAACTTCCTCTCTTTGACACCTCGATTGAATAGCCTGTTCATTCTCATTTTATGAGCAATTGACTTGAGCAATGCATTCCCCCTGGTCTCTGGTAGGAGGTCGAGTTTGATGCTTTTTTCTTCCTCATTCTGCCCATAATCATATAAGGTTATCCTCGGTGAGGGGATATAAAATTCAACCGGAAATACAACTTCACTTCCACAGACTAGGTTAAAAGGCGTGTGACCAGTCGCCTCTTTAATAGTAGTTCGAGCAGACCATAGTATGCCTGGAAGGTCTTCTACCCATGATCCCTTCGCTCCATCTAACATTTTCTTCATCCCTTTGAGGATGACTTTGTTGGCTGCCTCGGCTTGCCCGTTTGTTTGTGGTCGACTGACAACAGAGAACCTTGTTTTTATACCAAATCATGCACAATAAGCTTTGGTGAGTCCACTGTTGAACTGTCGACCGTTGTCTGAAATGAGTGCTTGGGGTATGCCGAAACGAGTGATGATGTTTTTCCATATGAAGTTGTGTACTTGATTATCTGAGATGGTGGCTAAAGGTTCTGCTTCAACCCACTTGGTGAACTAGTCGACTGCTACCAACAATAATTTCCTCCCACCAGATGCGGTTGGGAATGGTCTTAAGATGTCCATCCCCCATTGATCGAACGATAGCACAGCTTGCATAGTGGTGAGAAGGCTGGCGGATTATCGATGCACATGAGCATATACATGGCAGTTATGGCACTTTTTTACCATTCCTTTGGCATCTTGCATCACTATTGGCCAGTAATATCCGGCTCGAAGGGCTTTTCCAGCTATAGTTTGAGCTCCTTGGTGACTGCCTCAAGTTCCTTCATGTATTTCTCAAAGCACTTGTTGGCCTTCTTCGAGCGTCACTCACCTTAAAAGTGGATGTGTGAACGACTTCTTATACAGCAAATGGTCATTCAAGAGGAACTAACTCGAACGGCGTCGAATTCTTTCTGCTTCCTTTTCATCTTCTGGCATTTTTTCTTCCTCGAGGTATGCACAAATACTTTTCATCCAATCGTTCGAGGGGTCTATGTTGTAGATGAGGAGTTCACTGTTGATACTTGGCCTGTACAACACTTCCCAAGAGATAGTTAGAGGTTCCAGTCCGGATGCTGAGCTAGCCATTCGAGATAATGCATCTGCCTGCTGGTTTTCGGACCGTGGGATGTGTTGGATTGTGAACTTGGTGAACTTTTGCTGCTGCTCCTTTACTTTACCCAAGTACATCCTCATGCTATCTTCTTTTGCTTCGAATTCTCCTTTGACATGACCGACGACCAGTTGTGAGTCTGTCTTAACTGTTATTTCATTAGCCCCATTCGAGAGGCATAATTTCAATCCCAGCAAAAGGGCTTCATACTCAGATTCATTGTTTGATGCAGCAAAATCAAACTTTATTGCGTGCTCCATTTTATTTTGGAGTGGGTCTATTATCAAGAACCGTGCTCCACACTCTGCTTTCGAAGAAGAACCATCTACAAAGAGTTGCCATGTCCCGGTTAGGGTGGCAGTCTCAATCTCCGATGGGCATTCAGCGATAAAATCTGCTAAGGCCTGTGCTTTTATTGCTCTTCGGGGCTCTAACTCTAGGCTAAAATCAGATAATTGATTATCCCATTCGACGACTCGGCTACAACCATTTCTATTTTCGATAAGCTTCTTGAGCGGCTGGCTGGTGAGCACTTTGATTGAGTGAGCTTGGAAGTAAGGTTTCAGCTTTCGGCTGGCCATTACTAGTGCGAATATCATCTTCTCGGACTGGGGATATCTACTTTCAGCCCCTCAAAAGGCATTAATGATGAAGTAGACGGGGTTTTGTTACTTCTCTCGTTCAGCAACTAGGACGGCACTTAGCATAGTTTCAGAAACTGCGAGATACACGAATAGTGTTTCTCCCGGCAAGGGTGAAACGAGCTTTGGCAGTGATGCTAAGTGTGTCTTTAGTTATTGAAATGCTTGTTCCGCTTTATTATCCCACTCGAAGCATGGCTTCTTCAAGGTATTGAAGAAGTGCAAACTTTTGTCAGCCGATCGTGACAAAAATCTTCCCAATGCAGCCATGCACCCAGTCAGTCTCTGAACCTCCTTAATAGTTCGAGGGGATTTCATGTTAATAATTGCTTCTATTTTGTCGGGGTTTGCTTCGATGCCTCTTTCATCCACAGGAATCCCAGACACTTTCCTCCTCGAACTCCGAAAACACATTTTTAGGGTTTAGTTTCATGTTGTATTTGGGGAGAGTGGATAAAGTTTCTCTCAAATCCTTGACATGCTCTTCGACCATCCTGCTTTTAACAATCATGTCGTCCACATAGACTTCGACATTGCGTCCCAGCTGCTTCTCAAACATCTTATTGACTAATCGTTGGTATGTAACACCTCCGTTCTTAAGTTCGAATGACATGACTACAAAACAATAAATCCCCGAGCTAGTGATAAATGCGGTATGCACCTGATCTTCCTCGGCTAGGGGAATTTGGTGATATCCGGCGTTTGCATCCATGAAACTAAATAAAGCATGTCCAATAGTGGAATCGACCAGTTGGTCGATTTTCGGAAGTGAGAAATCATCTTTGGGGCAGGCTTTGTTAAGATCCGTGAAATCGACGCCATGCTCCATGTCCCGTGGGTTTTCGTACTAAACATCATTTGAAAGCCATTCGGTATACTGGCATTCTCTAATTAGACCGACACTTAGCAACTTTTTTACTTCTTCTGCTGCTGCCTTATTTCTCTCGATGCCCTGGTGTCTCAACTTCTGTTTGACGGGCTTGTATTCTGGTTTGATATTCAGCTGATGCTTGGTGATCGAGGGGTCTATCTCTGGCATTTCATTAGCGGAAAATGCAAACACCTACTGATAATATCTAAGGAGTGCCACTATTTCATCTCGAACAACCTGGTTAAGGTCTTTACCTACTCGAACTGTCCAGGTAGGATCAGATCCGAGTTGTATTTCTTCATCCTCATCGACCGGTTGGGGTCGACTGTGGTTGGCAGGGTTCTCATTGTAAAACAATCCCAGTGGTGGGGGTGAACTTTTGGCTGTTTCCTATTCTTCTCTTTTTCTCTTGCTAAAAATTTGCTCGACTGGCCTGCTTTTTCTTAGGCTGTTGACATAGCATTCCCGAGCGGATTTCTGATCTCCATGCACTCGGCCCACCGTCCCGTCATCTGCTTCGTACTAAAGCAAGAGCTGATAGGTCGAAATGGCCGCTTTGATTCTGTTCAGCGTAGGTCGACCTATGATGATATTGTATGGGAGGTCGATATCGACTGAAGGAAATTAATCGGAAGGCATCGTCCTTTCCCCTTGTCACCAAACCGGCTAGGTAGATTGATGACCCCAAGGGCTGGTCAATGGCCTTGATGTCTTTCTTTTCATACTTGAGCTTCTGCAGACACTCTCAGGTGATGATGTCCGCCGAACTCCCGTTGTCTATTAAAACTCGACCAACCCTGTGGTTAGCCACTTTAAGTTCGATGACCAAAGGATCATCATGGGGAGTTTGTGTTTCTTTTGAACTCTCTCCGAACACCATGGTGGGGGTGTCCAGCTTCTTCATTCTCTCACCATTTTTCAGGTGATACAAGTGATTTTTCCTTGAATTGCCGGTCAGGCCTCCTGAAGCGAAGCCCCCAGCTATGACTCCCACATAGCCCTCGGTTTCATCGCTCTTCGACTGTTTCTCTTTTCCTTTCTCTCTTCTTCGATCACCTTAGGGTTCTTTCAAGTATCTGTTCAGTTTTCCTTCGTCAGCTAACTTGTCTAGGGCCTTTTTTAGCTCCCTACAGTCCTTGGTCGTATGACCGCATTCTCTATGGTATTCGCACCATAGCTTCTTATCTCTTCGATAACTTTACGTCTTGATGGGGGTCGGTCGAGGCAACACAGACTTCTCTTTGAAGTCTAAGTATATCTCCCTTCGATTGACGTTAAAACGAGGGTCATGGCCCCCATCAGAGGGTCGATGTCTTTTCAGCCTTTCGGCCATGTCCTTTTGGCTCGATGACTCAGTTTTTCGTTTGTTACTTCCTTCATCATGTATATTCTTGCAGATGTCCGACGCCTGGATATACTTATGCGCCTGCCTCATTGCATCTGCTAAGGTGAGAGTCTCTCTCATGTCAAGTTCGAACTTGAACCGCCCAGGATGGAGGCCATTCATTAAGGCCGTAACGGCAACTCCATCTTGGAGGTCGGAGACCTTGAGGGGGTCTTTCTTAAATCGCTTGATGTAGCAGCTTAGGCTTTCCCCTCTTCGCTGAAAGACTGACATCAAGTGCAAACTGGTCTTTTTTGTGGCGTTTAGCCGCTATGAAGTGTTGGGAGAATAGTGCCTCAAGGACCGAGAAGCTGGTGATGATACCACAAGGCAGGCTAGTGAACTAATTAAGGGCCAACCCTTTGAGGGTGGTCGGGAAATACCTACACCATCTGGACTCACAGAATGTTTGCACGCTCATTTGTGCCTTGTATGCTGCCAAATGGTCAGCAGGATCAGTGGTTCCTGAGTAATGCTCAATCGAGGGGATCTTGACGTTGCCCGGGTTAGGGGTCTCCATGATGTGTTGGCTAAAAGATGATTTATGTGCCACTGCTGAACCAACTCGAAAACCTGATTCAGCTACCTCTTCGGGATCCTTGACGTGTTGCGGGGCCCCGATCCTCGGCGTGTGATGGTTAGTCACGGGGCGAGACAGTCCTGTGGTTCGCGTGGAAGTTGAGTATTCCCTACCTTGGACTGTTCTCTTATTTTCTCAATGATCTCCCGAGCATCGAAGTTCTTACCCCTCATTTGTTCTGCTGTATAATGTGACGAGCGTCGTCTTGATTTGGCGACATGATAGACTTCCCTTTCGGAGCGGCAGGTATGCTCTTCGAAGGGCCAGTTGCAGCGTGCTCGGTTAGGGCACGCTTTGGGTTGGCTACCCCTCGATCAGCCTGCGGCTGATCTAGGACTGTCCCTCGGTCAGGGGGAGTTGTCTGTTAGTCTTGATTACTGAAACGAGTTGTTGCATGACAGTAGTCATGTGTCTCTCCATTCGGAGCTCGAGTTGTCGAAGATCCGATTAAGTGGGTGGAGGTGCTTCGAAAGCTGTGTCAGCTTGGATTCTAGTAACAGGGACGTCAGTCTCGTCCTCCACGATAGCACCTCCTTGGTTCAGCAGAGTAGTCTGCGCATTCTTAGAAGTGGTCTTTCGAGTAGTAGTACCGCGGTTACCTTGTCTCGTGTCATGGTGTTCGAAAATGCAGTTGTTATGTTAGATCCCCACAGACGGCGCCAACTGTTTCGGGTAGAAGAAACACAGTAAAATTTATAGTTCGCAGGAGTACAAATCTAGCAAGGGTAGTAATAGTAACAAGTCCAATGTCTTTGAATTTTCAATACCTGCAAAACCGAGCACGGTGAACTGCCCCGGGGATGTTCCCGGGATCGGCTCTTCGATGCTTAAGTCAGATCTGATCTCAGAAGGTCAGAGAGTAGTACAAGTAAATGCTTTGGAATGTGTGTAAAAATGTACCTGAATGATCAGATGAAAATACTATTTATAGGTTGTACTGAGGTGATGTGATATGGTGAAGATGATGATGTCACGAAAGCCTTTTTATCAATGGGCTTGTGATATCACGTATTTATATAGAGTTTTCTCCCTTATTTACAAGCTAATTTGTGCGTCATTGGGGCTCTTCGGAGCTATTTTATGCTAACTATCGTAAATAGTTGTGGTTTTGTGTTTTAGTGTTGAATTGCAGGTTTTAAGGACTTTTCTCCTTATTTCCGAGCTATTTGGAAGCAACCACGGCTTTACGAGATGTTACGAGGCATGTAGGATGGCTCACGAGTTTTATGGGTAGTTTAGAAGGTCCCAAAACCTCTAAACGTGAAGAGTTGAGAGCCAAAGAGTCAAAAAGGAGTTTTCCGTACCCTAATCGGGCAAAAATGGCACGATCGAGCGAAGATATAATGATCGGGTACAAAAGTTGCGGACCCAATCGGGCAAACCATGCCCGATCAGATCGGGCGAGAACCCATGTCCCAGACCCGATTGGGCCACATCAGCCACCCGATCGGGTGGAAGCCCAGCTTCCTTTCTTGTTTCTACTGTTGCACGCGTGAGTTGCTGGGCTAAGATGCAAGCCCACCCGATCGGGCAGGCACAATATATTCGCTGCTACTTGCGTCAAAGATGCTGATGGGCCCAGATTTGTTGGAGAATTATGATATTACGTGGTAGTCAATTAGAGCAAGGCATTAAAGGTGGGTGGGGCCCAGCTGCACAATCCTATCATTTAATTTCCAAGTCTAATTAAGTTTCAATGGGAGTATAAATATCTTTTGGCTCTCATTTTCTAGGGACGTTGTTTTTTAGCTATTACTTTCTCATTAATTAGAATTGGTGGAGAGAATTTTCCAATTCATTAGTTTTAGTGTTAATGGCTTTATTAGTTTAAACACTTTAGATTAGATTAAAGGTGATTGAACCTTGGATTCGATTTCAATAAAAGTTCTTGCTTTCCGTCAATTGGTATTCTTCTCTACTTTAATCTTTTTAATTATTTCTTGATTGCCTAGTTTAATTATTATTTCATTCATGATGCAATTATTAGGGTTTCATATTAGATTTATTGTTGTTAATTCAATTATGAGTGAGTAGTTCTCTTTCTAGGGTGTTAGATAGGAAAGCCATGTTTATACCGTGATTGTTATTTAGATTTCTATCAATTTCTAGGGCTTGATTAGGGTGATTATGATGTGGTTTGTTCTTTATTGAGTAATTAATGTCAGTGTACAATTTCATTGGTTGCTTGTGGTTAATAGTTGTTTGCACAGATCCGTCTTACGACTAGAGGCCTAGCACGTCAGTAGTTCTGATTACGTTAGTGAACATGCGGCATATGTTGAACTATGAGCGTTGAGTCTTAACCATAGCTCAACACATGCTCTAATCCCCCGACTCTTGACTTAGGTTTTGATAGTAGTTGACCCTATTTGATTGGTATAAGCATGGTGGACCGACCTAATACCCTAGGTTTTTAGTCCATAGTTAATTCCTCGATTTAATTTGTCTTCTTTAGTTTAATCTTTAGTTTAGTTAATTCTTCTCTGATTTCATCTGAAGTAGCTATTTGATTGAATATTAATTTAGAAACTCTGTCTCCCTGTGGATTCGACCCTGCTTCCATTGACTACCTTAGTTAGAGGACTGTAGGTTTATTTTTGATTAGGTGACACGACTAAAACCCTATCAGCTTGACTGAAGGCCTGTACTTTCTGGCCTGAAAGGTCCTTAGGGGTAAAATGCTAATTTTAACCCCTACGGGTATTTTAGTCATTTCACCGGTTAGGTGGGCCATGACTGGAATGGGCCCAAGCAGTTTTCATAATTTTACCATGCAATATTTGATAATTCCAAACGTTTTCTATAACAAAAGATTCTTCAATGAAGATGGATTTATGAGAAAAAATTTGATAATTCAAACAAAGATCCTTCTCCAAAATCGAATGAAGATGGATTTATGGTTATGATTATTACAAAAGATCACCATAGCAAGGCTATTAGTGTTTTTCCGGATTATTATGGAGTTCTTTGTAAATTCGATTGATATTTTCATTTTATGTTCATGTAATTCTTATGGAATAATAATAAATTTCTTTTTGTTGTCGTTTTCGTCTTATGAATATAATATCTTACGTTTCTTTTATGTTCATGTCATACTTATACAATCACTTGTGTTTCTTTTATGTTCATGTATCCTTATCGAATAATAAGAATATTCATTTATTTGTAGTATAATTTTCTTTTTTCGATTTTGTTTAATACAATCTCATTTATATTTTCTTTTTTTAGCTAATTTATGTTACATTATTACATATGTTCTATTTTTGTGCTATTTTTGATATTAGTTGTTCTGATGAATTATTGTTATTATCACCACCAATTTAGAATATCAATCCATTTCTATGGAACCATATGTTTTATTAACAACCCTTAATTCATACCTTTATTCAACACATTTTTCAAAATAAATCATTTCTTACTATTACTTTTGATTTTTGATCTATATTGACATTAATAATAAAAGATTTTTAAGTGTTTCTAATTTAATATTTTTTAAATTTTTATTAATTGTATTATAATTTTTTGGTATGGGTCACTACATAGTATTTTAATAAATTATTATATTAAATAATGTATTTTGAATTCAATTTGATTATATATTGCTATAACAACTTTTGGTAGCAATTGTTGGTAAAAATAGCACAAAAAAAATCAATTACTCCCCAAAAGTACATTAAATCAATTAACTAAAATTGGGGAGGACGCCAGTTAAGGTAACAAAAAAATTTGGGAGGACGCCGGATTAGGCAACAAAACTCTAGTTAAGGGTTTATTGGTAAGTTAATTTGGGGGTTAAAATAATTCGTCTTTGAATTAGTTTAAAATTACCATAAATATTAATCGACCCAAAAAAAATCGTCTGCTATTTAAATTGTGAAGCAAGTTTTGGCAAATTGACCATAATTTTACAAAGATTTTACTAAGGTTAGCTATTCAATGACCATAATTATTCAATGATTATACAAAGAATGACCATAATAAAAAAAAAACCTAGCTATTGAAGTAAATTGTGAAGTAAGTTGTCGCAAGTTTTTATACAAAGATTATACAAAGAATGACCATAATTAGAAAAACAACTATTGAAGTAAATTATGAAGTAAGTTTTGGCAAGTTTATTATACAAAGATTATTCAAATCTTGATCATAATTAAAAAAAGCCACCTATTGAAGTATTGTAAAGTTTGTTTTGGCAAGTTTATTACAAAAAGGTTATACAAAGAATCATCATACTAACAAAAACGCCAGCTATTAAAGTAAATCGTGAAGCTAGTTTTGGGAAGTTTAAAAAAGTAAGAAATAAATATATAAATTATTCTTTGGGAACATTATCAAACAATGACCATACATAGTCATTGACCAAAAATTTCACCAGTAAAAAATAAGTTTATAAAGTAAGTTTTGAGAACTATTTTGCATGAGCTAGAATTTTTTAATATTAAAAAAAAATCATAAATAAATAAATGAGTAAAATACAAAGTACTATTTCCTACCATTTTAAATTATTTTTGTTGGCCAATAAACTTACATAATCCAAATTCGATTAATACTTGGTATATATATTATTAACTAAAATATTGTTATTGCTCCTTAGTTGTAATTATTTTTAATTAAAATTTGACATTTATATTTTATGATACTCCCCTTAAAAATCTTCTTTTTGAACCATTCTATAATTATATAACGATAAATAATTACCAAATCATGATCATTTAAAATAATTTTACATTATAATTTTGAATTGTTTACTTCCCTTAAAAAACAAGATTTTCCTAAAATATTCTGATTTACGTGTAAAATATAAGTTTATTCCAAATAAGAACTACCATAATACATATCCTAAAAAAAGCTTAAATTTTCGAAAATAATATAGATATTAAAAGCATAAGTTAATATAGCATAAAATCAGTAAAATTAGTAAATCTCCATAATATAAAATATTCTTAGTTAATTCCTAATATGACTACACGGTTTTAAAATGGAATATATTCATAATGATGGTAAGAACTTTGCAAATAGCTATTATCAATATCATGAGGATATTATTTACAAATAAGATATTTATCAAATCGATTTTGGGATATGAAATATTTTTCATAGATAATGCCATCATTGACTGAATTTTAGAGTCTAAAATTAGCAATAAAGTTTAAAAAAACATCAATAAAAAATCATATTAAATGGTAAAATATTATAGGCTTAGATATTTTGAGCAAAAGCTTGCAAGGATATAATCATATTTACTCTAAATTATTGTCCATCGTTGACTGAATTTTAGAGTCTAAAATTAGTATGAAATCTTTAAAGAAAGGATCAACTAAATGTATACAGTTTTAAATGGCAAAATATTTTAGGCTCTAGATATTGTTAACAAAAACTTGTGAGGATATAATCATATTGATTATCCCATAGATTGAGCATCTTAAAAAATCAGCTTTCATTATGGAACAAATTTATAAAATAATATGGAATCTTAGTTACCATTAGTCACCCATAATATATGCCGCAAAATTATGTAGGTACTTGCCATAGTTTAAGTTTAATTTGCATTCAAACTAATATTCGCACTAGCTACTTCGTCCAGCACGACTCACACCGGTGCTTTCCAAGGTCGGCCAGTGAGATGATGTGTGATAAGCTTCATTGTCACCGTAGTTTCTTATTTTAAGTAAAGTAGAATATATGAAAAAACTCATTTTAGAAATATTAGAATATTAGATATCATATTGTTCAAAAAAATAATCAAGTGAATTTTGTTAGTGAAAAAATTAGCTTTAATTTTTAGTGTAATAAAATTACTATTTTGAGATTATATGTAACAATGATGATTTCAACGTAAATATTTAATGTTAAATATGATTAAAGATTTTTCTGAAACAAATGTCTCTTTTTTTTTTAGATTATCTATTTGGATTCTCACACGCTGATGATGTGCGGTTAGATATTATTCTTTTTTTTGGTTTAAGATCGTGCTCCTAAAATAAAAAAATATATAAAGACTGGTTTTTGTTATCATTTCACGTGGTTATAAAGATAATATAATTATGCGTAAAAACTTTATGTAGCAACATATATGGACGAATTAACTATATACAACCCTTAGGGTTGTATTCCCTCCGTTTCTTTTTGTTTATCTCATTTACTGTAGCTCCAAATGCCAAGGAGAGTGATGTCATAGACATGTGGGTGGGGACAACAATTAAAAAGTTGACTTATTTTATAGTAAATTGGTGACTAAAGTAGGTGAGAGAAGATTATAAGGTACATGTGAGACTAAAAAGTGATAAAGTAAGGGTAAATGAGTAATATAATTTTTCTATATAAGGAAAGATGATAAAGTAGGACAAACAAAAAGAAACAGACTGAAACGGAAAGTAGGACAAACAAAAAGAAACGGATGGAGTATTTAAGTATTAAAAACATTACCTAAAATGTTATTAAGTTAGGAATATATGTCAATATCATGCGTAAATCGGTATTATTAATGTTTATCATTTTCCTAAAAATGAAGCCAATAAAAAGTTTTTACAAAAAATATTTAATATGCTTAGAACAACACAAATCAAAGATACAAGTTATTATTATATACGTACTCCGTTCTACAATAAATGAAACTTAGGGGGGAGGTACATGGATTATAAAGGAAAGAGATAAAGAGAAATAAGAAAAGGGAGTCATGTGATGAAGATTGAGATAAAGAGAAGTAATTGACAAATAAAGTAACTTTATTTGAGTCCATATAACATATTCACTTAGCACTCAGAAGAAAACACTTATAAAACATTTAAGCAGTTGAATAATTTGTTAGTGCTTCCATCTTATTTTTTATTGTTAATATATTAAACTATTTATTAACCACTGTATGTGAATTCCTACATTTTATTGATTTACCATATCTTAAAGAAACAACTTTCAGAAAATATGCATCCATTAATACTTAAATATAAGTATATTTATTCAACAAAAAGCTTCTCGCATCTCGCGCAAGTCCAAAACAAAGTCATTATCTTAAACTTTGTTGATGTATGACAACCATGATCACGACTACTATCGAATAACTTTATGTTGAATAAAACAAAAAAAACAATCTTGTGGTTTTACACATTTAAAAAATGACAAGAGGAAGACATATATAATTTTAAATCTCAACTCTTTGGCTTCTTTGGGGAAAGAAAATAACACAGTTAGTTTTTAAGTTTTAGATGTAAAAATAGTAAAATTTATAATATTAAAAGTGGTTATAGCATATGCTCCCAATGAACATAATTATACTTCCTTCGTTTTTTATAATGACTACACTTTCCATTCTAGGAAGTTTTAAATTAATGACTACACTTCTCCTTTATTTCCTTTGTAGTAACTTTTTCTCTCTATCTCTCCTACCACTTTTTCTTACACACTTTTACTCACACACTAAAGTTTTGCATAGGAGTTCGTATTTAGAGAAGTGTAGTCATTAAAAAAAATCGGAGGAAATATATAAATTTACACTTAGGCTATGTTCTTTTATGAACTTAGTTGAACTCATCTGAACCTATTTTTACTCTTTAGATCTTACTTGACCTTATTAGACATTATTCGATCTTATTTCACCTTATTACACCTTATTCAACCTTATTATATCGTATTTTACCATATTAGATGAAATATTATTCGCCCTTATTGAACCCTACTTTATTCGACCTTATTTCACAATATTTGACTTTGTTTTCCATTATTTGACCTTATTAAACATTATTTAACTTATCTGAACTTATCTGAACTAATTGATTTTGATACGGGCTGGAATTAAGTTGAACGAACATCCTCTTATTAGAACATGTATAATTTATCGACATTGGATTGAACATAATTTGTAAAACCGATTGAATCTAATCAGTCCTTATTCGACTTTACATTATTTATTATAAATAGATTATGTACCATAAAAATAAATTATCATTTGTGTTTATTTATATTCTTATCTTGATTAAATTCCTTATTAATCAATTTACATCATTCAATTAAGATTAGTTTTTAGGCCAACGGTTTTCTCATCTATATATTATTATTATTATTATTATTAAAAAGTGTAGCCAAGCATTGCAATCCGCCACGTGTCAAGAATTGAATTTGAACCCACGACGTTGAGTATGCAAGAAAATATCTCCCACCACTACACCAACATACTATTGTTGCTTATTCTATCAAAATCAATGATGATATATAAGTGAAAACTAAGAGTTATAAGTTTTAACTTTCATTTCATATTTTAAATGAGACAAAATCTTATCTCTTTTTTAATGATAAGTTTTTTCATGATAAATGAGATTAATTATTTTTAACTATTAGTAAATTATAACACATAAAATTATGAAGTGTGGCCCGTGTCTAATTACGAGTAGTTAATAACTCAAAATCCGTATAAATTTTTATTGCATGTATTTATGCACGGGCCTAAAAATCCAAGTAAAGATAAAACCTTGGAGTCTACGACGCGGATGCTGGAACTTCGAACTCGAGTTCAAGACTAATATACACCAGATGAGATGGTCTCTAAACAAAAACCCCATTCCCATAGCATATTGTTTGTTATTTGTTGAGTTCCGTTCGTGGCTTTCTCTCATACTTTGTCAATTGAGCTTAAATCTAGAACATCAAGTCTCCACTACCGGTAACTCCTTTTTCTTGTTTATCATTCTCAAATTATTATGTTTAGCATGCAAATTTTTATTTCCATATATGTTTGGTTATTGGTATATCATCCATATATGTGTCTGTGTTTCAATTTTTCTTTGTATAATTTTCTTGTTTAGATGCATGTATGTTGGCTTGCTTCGATGATTCCGAATTTATTCGATTTTAATTTAAATTGTCGTTACTTTCCATTTGAGAAATCTGAAAATTAAATTCGGTATTTTTACTCATTAGTTAAGCGCTAAGTTTCCAGGAATTTTGATCCAAGTATCAATTTTTTTTAATGTTTAATACGATTCCGAGCAAGAAGTTGTTGAATTATCAAAAGTCTTTACTTGCAGCAATAGCAGTATGATACATAATTATATACCGAATAATACCGATAATAATATGTTTGAATGTCGTGTGAATTTGGTCTGGTTTTGCATTTATGAATGAGAATTAAGCATAACTTACTGTATTTGCTTCTGTCTTTGTTGATTTCAGTTGGTCAACATGAACAATCGAGCTTATAAGTCTCAGTGCATGAACTTTTGTCTTCCTAATGATCTCCTTTTGGAAATCTTATACCGATTACCAACCATTGAATCGATTGTTCGATGTAGGAGTGTATGCAAGCTTTGGTTGAAGCTAGTTACTGAACCTGGATTTGATACCCGATATATTGCCTATAGAATCAATGCTTACTCGTCTAATAGCAGTGAAAGGGATGAACAACACCATCCACATGTATTTTAGTTTCCACGACACGATTTTGAGCCCTTTATTTATCCTAATCATAGCTCCTTTACACGTCTTTACTCTCTGCTAAGTTTTATTCCTGCTTATGGAGGAGGAGTTGGCAGTATCGTTGTAAAATCATGGTGTAATGATCTCGTTTTATGCACCAGAGTCTTACCAGAAGAACTTGAGCTGTACATCTGCAATCCTTGCACACGCCAATATCTTCAATTACCTGCACCCTCTAAAAGGAAAACTCTCTGTATAGCTGGTTTTACTTGGGATCCTTATTACATGTTTGACAAAGAGACTGGCCAAGTGACTCTCAATAAGAATTGTCGATACTCTGTTTGCTATGCTGTTCCTGCGTTATATCAGTCCTCTAGACTAAAGGTGGAAGTTTTCTCATCTGAAACAAGAGTTTGGAGGAAAGCATACTTACGGACGCCATTCAGTTTCAATTATTTTAGTGTTCGCCGATTCAATTGCTTTACGTACAAGGGGATGTTGCATTTCTGTAGTGACGATGCCATTGTGGGCTTTGATCCCTACAATATTGACGGGAATAGTGTCATCCACGGCCATATGATTCAGATGCCTCCTTATGAAAGAAATGTTTAAGTACAACCATTCTGTCGTCGTTGGAGTTTTTGGTGGAAAATTACATCTTGTACAATACCGTTCACGTTTTGTATATCCAATACAAAACATATCTCAAATTAGGATTGAACAGAATATGACATATGACATAAAAGTTTGGGAGCTAAAGAATTATAATACTGGTGAATGGAGCATGAAGCATATGATTTATCTTGTTTCAGAAGACTTTATCCTCATTGAATACATCAAACGAGGATGTCCAAACTCGAGGCTCTTATATATTTACCCAAATGATGATGATATTGTGTTGTTGTTCTTCAGCAAACTAATTGTTGAATGTAATCTGAAGACGAAAACACTGAAAAAAGTTTTTAGGTTTCGTAAATACCTCATGAATGTTTTTAGTGTTGCTTTCTCATCGTGGCCTTCACCACTTCCCGTGAGTATATAGTACGATGTATAATGTATTGTTTTCTTTGTTCAAAGAAGATTAGTGGCTGAAATAGTTTGGAGTGTATTGTTTTTTTTTTCTTATGTTGAATCATTCGAATTATATATCAATTCCTTTACAACTATATAAATAAACTTTTACGATGGGTCATTTTGTTGGTGACTATGGTTTCCGTAACTTGTTAGACTTTCATGTCCTTGCCTCTTTGTAAATTTTTTTGCATGTCTCTCTATTCTTTGTGGCATTTTAAAGATTGTTTTGGCGTTGTTATCATACTTAACGATGAACTCTAGGATCTACTTAAGTTTGGTTGTAATTCTTTTCTGTACATGCATGCAGTATAAAAACTGGTATTGTTCTTTTCTTTTCTTTTTTCCTCTTATTTTTACATTATTAATTTTTTTATATCCATTCATGTTGTTACTTGTAAATTTTTCCTTGCTTCCACTCTTGTCTAGTAGAATAATGGAAAAGTTTGTGTTTTTTCCTGTGGTATTGCCTCGAATAAAAGCATGTGGAATCATAGACAAGAAAGAAGCATTGTGAGAAACACTTTCGGTATAACGTATAAGCCCAATTATGAATTGCATCATCAACTATTATTATATTTTTATTATTTATGATTTCGGGAGCAACTGTTTCAGTGGTGTATTTGATTTGATATTGGAAAGGAAAAACGTAAGGAATGGTGTGGCTTGTTGTAATCTTTGATACAGTAAGTTGCTGCTGGTGTTGGTGTTGTGAAACTGTCAATCCTAACAGTACCGAACCAGTTTTAGAGGCCTTAGCTGCTGCATGGCAATGCTCAGGTTATTACAATAATCTTCTTATGTTATAGATCTCCTCCGCGCTTACCACTTTGCTTATTTAGAGTTATCGATTCCATCTTGGATTGTGCAGATTTAATCAATGTGTACATTATCTCAGACCCTAGGATTGGCGATGGTTTGAAGTTGAAGGTATGACTTTGTATTATAAGGTTTATGCAATAACTACCACCTTCTAATGATAAACCGTTTAATATGGAGTAGGAAACATTCTTTTTTTTAGGTCTTACCTTGTGGCAAAGAGCTCTTGGTTTTTGTTGATATGAGTTCAGCTGGTAACCTTGCAACCGGAGATTACTCATATCGCTTAGGATAACTCAGGTTTTGTCATATTCCATGAAATCTAGCATCTTGGAAATGAGGACTAATCAACGCAGTCGACCCTATAATACCCATCTCTTGTTGGTTGTTCACATGCCTGGTAATGGTGTAATACTTGTATGTTATATGATTGTGTACTTGTGTGATAGATGTGTACTGGTTCGAGACATTTATATCCTTAATAAACTTATGCACTAGGGACTCTGCCGCTCTTGTTTTGGTCGTATTAAACTCAGATCTCTTATATACACAGTAAATCTTCTATTCCGTATTCTTAGTGGCACCGTTCTAGTATGATTCAACAATAATCATTTGCGAATAACATTATAACAACATATATGAGTTCTGCTCTTCTTTATGTAGAAGGTGTTAGGCTACATACACTACTTCAGCTATCTTTGAGCCAACTCATAATATCAAATGTAAATGCTTAGTTCTCCTGTTGCATACTTGCATGGTAGGCAGTTATAACAAGTTTTGGTTGTTCCATACTTATCAAAGTTCGAGTTGTTGTGCATGCGTGTTAGACCTTTAAGGTAGTTAGGGTGCCTTATTCCCATACAGAAACTACCACTAGAATAAATGATTAGCTATTGTTCTCATCAAATGACTTTGTTGGTGGTCATTTTCTAATAATGATTTATATTCATACAAATATACAATATGTGAAACTACATAAAAAAGGAGGGGGACTAGGATTGAGGAATATTGAAACCGTTAATGAGCACTGTTATGCAAGCAAGCTTTTGGAAAATGTATGAAAATCCTCATTTTACTGGTATCTAGATTCTAGAGTGGATAAAGCGAAACACCAAGAGGATTTGCTTGAGAAGGCTACAAAAGTTGTCATTCCTGGAAACACATCATGGACAATGAGAGGTATTCTATCAAGTGTAGCCTATCTGAAAAAAGGTTTTAGGAAAACGATTGCAGATGGAAAAACACAAGAATAATAGAGGACAGATGGGCCGAGAGAAAAAGAGAGGAGATATGGCATTTTATTTGGAGCTTGAAGATGTTTTGTAGGTGGAAAATGTTAATGTGGAAATTATTACATAATGATATACAGGTAGCACCTTTTCTGAGGAAGAGACCACCAAACGTTGAAGACAAATGTTCGTTTTGCAAACAAGAGGTGGAGACACCAGAGCACTTATTTAGAGACTGCAACATCTTCATGAGAATCTGGAATTCTTCAACTTTGGGCATAAACACAGCATGGCAGCAGTGTATTCCATTAAAAGAATGGATTAGAAACTGATCCTTATGCTTTCATATTTTGAAAGATATATATATGAAGATCAAATCACCCAATTTATTGTAGCGCTATGGTCCTTATGGGCTATGAGAAATGCCATCAGATTCAAGGAGGAAACCCTCAATCCTACTGATAAATCATATTTTATTGATCAGGCTTGGGAAGACTCTAGGCAGACTTGGGAAGACTTGTGAAGACGACTCTGAACTAAGCTGAAGAGATTAGACACCATTCTTACTGTTCCCTGCAACAGAAAAGCCATGTGGTCTTGTCCTTAACACAAATAGAAGTCTCGTCAAAACAAACGGCGTAATTATGGTCATGACTCAACTTTTGAACATAAATCAAATTATATTTTAATTGGAGAACATGACATACCTTCGAGAGGCGAAGGGGGCGACTAGGGGAGAAAAGAGTTAAATTTCCAAGTTTATTAATGGGAAGTCTTGTGACATCACCAACAACAATAGAACTCGAACCAGTGTAAGGAATAACATTAGATAGCTTAACATCCTAAGAGGCCGTGTGGGATGCGGCTCCAGAATCCGAATACTAGACGGAGTCATTCGTTTCACCACCAACATACATTGCTACTAGGGCACGTGTGACACCATCAAAAGAGGAAGGCACAAACGAGTATTGAAACACCGAGGACAATAGGCTGCTTGGCGACCTGGATACCAACAAAGACCACAAGTATTGAAGGAAGGAGTAGTGGCTAAACTGTTGTTAGAAGGATTACATCCTGCTGAAGACAAATCATTAGCAATAAAGTTGGCACAAGAATAATCAAACAATGACTTGTTAGAAAAATTACTCATACCATTGTTTTGGCCTACATTACCACGACCACCCTGTCCTCCATTTTCGCGTTCTCTATTGCCACGATCACCTTTGTTACGGTTATTCTGATTCGTATTCTTTCCATCCCTTGACCTTTAGAGTTAGAACACCCAACATTTAAATGATTGTAACCCCGAAGATCCAGACTGAACGAAAACTAAGGCCTCATAAGAGTATGTGTCTTATCATAAGCACGCATAGCTTTATGCGTTGCTTATGCTGAAGTAGCTTTGGGTGAAGATCATTAGACGTTAAGGACGTTTGAAATTGTAACAAATTGGTGACAAGAGCATCATAATCATGATCATGATCCAATCAAAGTATAATGAACAAGATTGTACTAAGAGTCTGAGACACAGGACACTGAATAGCAGCTAAGCCATCAACAATTATTTTAAATTCACGTAAAAATGCTTCCATAGTCTGCTGTTTCAGACTTCTTCATATGACTCAATCTACTTTTCAATTCTATGGACCTAGTCATACCAGCATGTAAAAATCGAGACTTCAAACGACTCCAAATCTCCATAGAAGTATGTAATTCATGCACATTAAGCATAATATCACGGGTTAACGTAGCATACAACCACAATTTTGTTTGTTGATCTAGCCGTAAATACTCGTAAAATTGTGGATTAGGGATGGAAGTACCAAGAAGATCAACACAAGTAGGAGACGGTGTAGAAATGTACCTTCGACAATACCAAGTAGTTGATGCGTTAATAGAAAACAAGTAACCTGAGTTTTCCAGACGAGAAAATCCTCAGGAGTGGTTAATTTGATCGTAACAAACCTCGTGATGTCGTGATTGTTGAACTGTTGTGCTATAGAGAAAGGAGAGGGAAACGATTGCAGAACATGAGTGATTGGAGGAGAAATAAAGTCAGAAGGGGACGGCAACGATGAACTTGGAAAGGGAGTGGCTTGGCCACCAAAACCGAGTGGAAATCGGTTGAAAGGGCTTTGCGAAGGGGAGGGTTGCACCGCAAGCTCATTGTGCGCCACCAGTGGTGGGTGGGTGGCCGCATGAGAATAGGCGATGGGCTACGGTTGGGCGAATTTTATTTGAAATGAGAAATTGCGTGAACACGAAAAATAAGGGGGAAAGATAAACAAAATATAAAAAAACTTTTTTATGGAAAATAGAGAGCTTCAACAACTTTGTTTCAAATGAGCAAGAATTTGTTTTGAGGGGTTTTAAATGAACAACTTTGTTTCAAATGAGCAACAATAAAGGGTTTCAAATGAGAAACATTGTTTCCAAATGAGCAATATTGTTTTTTCATGGTATTACATGAACATATTTGTTTGAAATGAGCAATTGCGTGAAAAAGAAAAATAAGGAGAGAAGATAAAAAAAACAAAAGAAACTACTTATGGAAACTAAGGGAGTTTTGAATGAGCAACTTTAATTTATGAAGGATTCAAATAAGCAATTGCATGAACATGAAAAAAAGGGGGGAAAGATAAACAAAACAAAATAAAATTTTCATGGAAAAATGAAAGTAAAATTAGGCCCATTTGTTTGAAATGAAGAATTGCATGAACAAGAAAAAAGGGGGGGATAAACAAACCAAAAGAAACTTTTTATGCAAAATAACGGGGTTTTAAATGAGCAACTTTGTTTTCTGATGTTTTTTAAATGAGCAATTGCGTGAATAGGAAAATAAGGGGGAAAGATAAATAAAATAAAACAAAATAAACTTTTCATGAAAAAAAGAAAGAAAAATTGGGCTCAAACAACCTTCAGCACGCATGCAACGACTTGCATCGCTCCTCTAACCACTGAGCGAGGTGTCGTTAACTTGCATCTTACTGCGCGTACTATATTTAACCCTTTCAGCTGAAATTCTCATTAATTACAATAATGTCATCGAGTGTACCGTTCATGATCTCTCTTTTATAACCATTTTTTGCGAGAAACAACTTTTTTAATTGTTTTTTTCGCATTTAACAACCTAAAACAATTTTTTGTAAGATCAGACCTCAAGGCCATTTCCCGACATTGTTTTTGGTTTTCGAGCGTTGTTCTATGCGCAATCCTATGTAAAAATGTTTTTTTACGGACTAGTATAACATGATTTCAATGGTGTACCGAATGCAGTAGAAGTTTAATTTGTAGTAATTCTAGGTTGTAGTTTTTTGTAATTTGCAAAGGTAAAGGGGTAAAATAGTCTTTTCACGGACACGTAGATATTTTTTGCTTTTTAACTTTTCTATTTTTGGTCTCCACCCGTGTTGGCTTATATAATAGAATTAGACATAAGTTGGTTTTTGTGAAAATAAATTAAATTTATTAAAAATTATTTTAATTAAGTAAAAATAAATTTATTTCAATATAAAAAATAATTTTAGTTCACTACAAAGAACTTCAGTTCAATAAAATTGGCTACTTGGCCGTGAAAAAAGTTCCCGCCAATGGTTGCCTCTACTTAACAACCAACGAACTGCACTCTCTTCTTTCCTGCTACCCTTCATCTCTTCAATGGAATTCATCTTCCTTTGATTTCTCACCGTCTCCAAGCTTTACAATAATGGTTAATCGTGAACTCTCCATTGCTTTCCTCATCAATTCCTTTGCTAATGCCCATAAATTCTTCCAATCTCTTCTCCTTTTTAAACATGCTAACTCTTTGTCATTGTCTTTTTTGCCAAATTCTGTTATTGCCGTCTTCCCCTCTTTTATCCAGTCTTGTGTTCATACTTCCCCCTTTTGTCTTGGCAATTGCTTCCATGGCTATGTTTTCAAACGTGGGTTTTTGTGTTCTATTGACATCAACATTAGCTTGATTCACTTGTATGTGAAATCTGGAAAAAATGTGAATGCTTATAAGGTGTTTGAAGAAATGCCCACCAGAGACAGAACATATTTTGACTTGTTAGTTCGTGTGTTTGGGTCTGCTCGATTCTTTGAGGAAGCATTGGCTATTTTTGAGCAAGAGATATTATCGGGTTTCGTCCCATGTTCGGAATCAGTTCGTCAAGCTATAGTCGCTTGTGGTGAATTGAAACCATTGGACAAGGGAAGGTGGGTGCATGATTTTGTTGTTCGTAATATGTTGGATAAAAGTGTTGTTATTAGCAATTCGTTGATCTCGATGTATGTAAAGATGGGAAAGCTGGACTTGGCGCATATTGTTTTTGATGCAATGGAAGTGAGAGACTTAGTTTCTTGGAACACATTAATCACAGGATATGCACAGTGTGGGGATTGGGTTAAAGCTTTTGATGTTTACCTGGCCATGAAGACATTTGGAGATATCATTTATAACAATGTGACCCTTCTAGGCCTGGTTTTCGCTTGTGGTCAGTCTCGTAATCTTGAACAAGGAATGAGTGTTCATGGACAGTCCATTCGGACAGGGTTTTTATCCGATTTTCGTTTAGGGACTGCTATTCTTGACATGTATGCAAAGTGTGGGAATCTTGAGTCTGCAGAGCTGCTGTTTGAAGAAGAGGTCTTTGAAAAGAGCTTGATTTCCTGGAATTCACTGATCTCCGGGTTTTCTAAAGCTGGATACTACCAAAGGGCAGTAAAATTATTTAAGAAACTCTTTACACGTTCAAGATTTATGCCTGATTCATTCACTCTTGCTAATGTTATACCCGCATATTCCAGTCTAGGAGATATTGAAGGAATAAGATCAATCCATGCACTAATTGTGAAGAAAGGTCCTGATATGCGAGCTGATGTTGTTCTAGGTACTGCTATGGTAGATGCATATGGGAGATGCTCTGATATAGCAGCAGCGGCGGAGTTGTTTTATGATATCAGAGAGGCCAATACTCCTACTTGGAACTCTATGCTAACTGGATATTATTTGAATGACTATGCTGATCAGGGCATACTGCTTTTTAAAGAAATGCTTGAAAGCCAGATTTTACAAGACACAGTTACTATGACCCTTCTTCTGCAAATGTGTGGCCTGATAGGATCATTAAAGCTAGGAAGTATGGCGCATGGGTGTGTACTTGTCAAAGGTTTTTCTTCCAATCTAATGCTGGAAAATGCACTTCTGGACATGTACATGAGGTGCAAATTCATGGAGAATTCGGAACGACTTTTTGCACTAATAAATGTCAAAAATATCGTGACATGGAACACTATGCTTTCTGGATATGTCAAGCTTTCTCTTTACTCAAGCTTTATGAAGATGTTCTCCCAAATGATGTTGGAAAGTGCAAGTGTACCTGACTCTGTGACAACTCTCTCTCTTATCCAAGCATCGGCAGCCTCTTCAATCAGTCATGGGGCTGATATGGCTCATGCATTTGTTTTGAAACTTGGCTTTGATTCTGACACGGTGATCATGAATTCACTAATAGACGCATATGCAAAAAATGGTTTTATAAGCAATGCAAGTTCTTTATTTTTGCATATGGGTCAAATCAGAGATCAATGGTCTTGGAACGTAATGATTGCTGGATGTGGGATGAATGGTGAGGGGAATAAAGCTTGTGAACTTCTATACATGATGAATGAAGAAGGTTTTGAACCTGATTTCATTACTTTCACTGCTTTGCTTTCTGCTTGTGCCCATTCTGGCATGATTGATGAAGGTTGCAAGTATTTTGATCTGATGGTAAACAAATACAAAATTCAGCCAAGTTTGGAGCATTGGACTTGCATCATTGACATGTTTGGAAGAACTGGTAAATTAGAAGAAGCATATGAACTTGTTATAAGTTGTCATCATTCTGGTCTAGACGGTGTTAATTCTGCTGATTCTGCAGCCATATGGGGTGCTTTTATGGATGCGTGTGGGATGTACAAGAACACAAAACTTGGCGAATTGGCTGGGAGAATGCTACTACAGATGTCACCCCAAAATACTGGCTATGTGACATTGCTGTCGAACTTATATGCTTCAACAATGAGATGGGATGAAGCAATGAACGCAAGACAAGTATTTAATAATGGGAGAATGGTGAAGAAATCCGGTTTCAGCGCGGTCGGTAGGTAACAGGATAGCTCTGCTAATCCCTCCAACACAGCTCACAAGAGTATTAGCTTTGTCAGATAGAGAGTGAAGGATGAGGCTTGTGTTCTACTAAATCAACCTATTAGTCTATTACCATGTACCAGGGGATTTTCAGAAGAAGTGAAGCACTAATGACCAAGATTTAGATCTGCAAGACCCCACTATGATATAGCACAATCACGAGGAGAGCTGTCATTGAGCTGCAGCGTTCGCGATGCTATCTTCTTCTAATGCTATAAGGTCACTGCAAAAGACAACACAAAGTTAACTAGTGGATTTGAGCAGTAAAGTATTGATCACCGACTTGGCCCATGATTCTTCCAATGGGAAGGATGTCGTCTGTCCTAGCAGAGGTATAGAGTAACGGCCTCCTTATCCTTTCAACAAGGTTCATTTGGTCTTGCGCATAAGTAGGAGATAATCCAGGAAGATCAGACTTTAAATTTGATGAACTAAGGCCTTATTGGGTTGTATATAGGAAGTCATACATCATAGGAAGTTGTTTTTCCCATGAACTTGAAATTGATAGAAAGTGTAAAGTTAATTGTGGAAAGTAAAATTTCTCATGGAAACTTCTACTTACCAGGGGACCTAGGTAAGTTAATTCCTTTATTTTGTGGGAAGTAGAACTTTTTAGAAAGTGTAAATTTTCATGTTTTTATCAATAAAACAATTTCGTGTTCTTCTACTTCCTGAGATTGTTTTGTTAACCAAACCAGTCCTAAGTGGTTCCGATTTCATGTGTAAACCCTAGTGGTATAATTAGCTTAATTGACTTTGGTTGAAAATTACGGCTTATCAATCTATATCGTCCTACCAGAAACGTGTATCTAGCATTATGAAATACATACTTCAAATATTCTTGCTTTCTATTCATTTGATTTAATTGTTAGTAATAGTTGTTGGCTATTGAATCATTGACCCTGCTTTCTCGATGGATCGTCCGGCTAGCTTTACTTCATCCAAAACAATTTGGCGCCCACTATGTGGCTTGCACTTTTAAAATAGCCTCATCATCCACACAGATACAAAGAAATTCATCATTCATGATAAGTGCATCGTTGATCACCTTGTCTCACATCAACAAGCACTTTGACGAACTAGCCTAAAACGTAACTGAAATAGATAACCTAATAGAGCGAGTCACTCTCCTTGAGCACGAAAATGATACTCTATGCTCCTAGTTCCAATTTGTAGTGTCGATAATGTCCAACTCTGTCCTTATACCATAAACAACTCCATCAACATCTTCCCCTCGACCCTGGAGGAAACGTTTCACGCCTCTAAGGATTCATGATCCAATCACCACCATCTCTGAAAGGCATCCAAACTTCCTCTAGTTAGAGTCTCCTGCCTTTGGAGTAACCCCATTAGGCGATCGTGCCTTTCCCCCCTCAAAAGAGAAAGGGGAATAACGAGGCGCTAACCCCACAGGGTCCTTCCATCAAGTGCGAGGACCAGAGTCAGATAAATAACCCCTCCTTAAGCAGTGAAAAAACTGCCTGAGTTTCTCGATTAAAGGGACAAAGTTAGAAGTCGTCAGTGAATCTTTATGATGGATCAAATTTTACAAACCACGTCGTAGTTACACATGTGGGATCCGCTCCAGACATGGAACTAAAACAGCATGACTCCACCCCGCATCCAATTGGAGATGACTCCAACTAGTTTCATGCCAAAGATGGATTCGGGGCGGTGTACTATTGTGAAGAAGTGCGCCATAATAGCCCGTAAGACGACCCCTACTTTATGTATTTCCTCATACTAAATGCATGTCCGGTTCAAACAAACCAAATAACAATCTTACTACAAATAATAATTAAATGTTCGTTTCTTAGTTAAACAAAACTATTCTTTAAGGCCAATGAGCAATTGATTCAGTTTTAGGGTGCCTAACAATCAAAGAGCAGATTTGTCCAAGGTAGTATAAGGTGATGACTTGAAATACATGAAAGATTGTCAGATAATAAAATCAACCAATATCAAACAACACTTACAAAGTAGATTTTCGGCCTTCGTGAACTTACCAATTAGCCGTTTAAGTTTGCCTACGAGCACGTTCTCAGACTTATGGAGGAGCATGTGCCACTTTACAACAACATGAGAGACCAGTTAAAATCAGAAAGTACTTAAAAATCAAATGGGATAGTATGAGATTTAGGGAGTCTGATAGAACGTGTTTTTAATATTTGAGAATTCTACATGTAACCACTGTACTTTAGTCTTATTTTCTGTAATTCCATTGATTAAAATGGTAATTAGGGGTTAAGTACGGTTAGGATTTTGTCTCGATATGTATGTTATGATATGTGTACGGGTAAATTAGCTGGATTCAAGTTTTTAAGGGTCATTTTGGTATAATTTGAGGTCAAAATTAACATAAATCATCATAGTCGATTTTGACCATAAATTTGACCCTTAAGGGGCCAAAGTAACCCCCAATACCTTATTCGAGCATTTTTTATAGCACACAAATCAAAACACGTAAAATGAGATGAACCCTTAACCCTATTTGACTCCTAAATTAACATTTTACTTAAAGGAATGTTATGATATAGAATAAGATCAAATTATAGTGGTACCATGTAGAATTCCAAAAAAATAGTGGTACCACATAGAAAAGCCAAAAGTACAGTGGTACCATATGAAATATCCCTAATATTTTTAAAATCACCTTTCGAAAGTCATTTGGGGCCTTGATTTATAGGTGCAAAATTTGTATGGTAAGACAATGTTCTGATCTACCTAATAATAAGATAGAGTTGCACCGAAGGATAATAATAAATAAAAGGAAAATTTGATAGGAATAATCCCACCTTTGGTCGGTGTTCCACCATTGGTACGACCTTCAATTAATCCAGCAATAATCCCACCTTTGACCCCCATATTCTCTCATTGGTCCCTCACCTGTTGGTAACCTACAATTACAGGTTAACTCTCTTAATTACGTGATTAATGGCTAATTAAATATAATTTAAACCTAAATTCTTAATTAACCACTAATTAAGTATAATTTATAAATTAACTTTAAATAAAAACTCCCCCACCCCTGCCAACCCCATCTCCCTCACCTCAACCGCCACCCCTCCCCCAACCCCCCCCCGCCTCTGCCGCCCTTCCCCTCCCCCGCCTCTGCCGCCCTTCCCCTTAAAAAATTACAGGTAAACTACGCTTCCCCTTCCCCTTAAAATTATTAACAACTACGATGACGAAACCATTGATGATGGAAGGAGGTGGAGAAGGCGGGAGCCGGCGGTGGAGAAGGCGGAGAGAGAGAGAGGAGATGTGGTGGTGGAGATGATGGAGAGGAGAGAGAGTTGGCACATATGAGAAATGGTGGGTTTGTGGAGGAGGTGGGAGAGGAGGCAGAACGTGGAGGAGGATCTGGTAGTGGTAGCCATTGATGATGGAAGGAGGTGTGGGGTGGTGGTTTTAGGGGAGGGGAGGGTTTTGGGGGGAGGGGGAGGGTGGCAGGGGAAGGGGAGGGGAGTGGAGGGGTGGTATGGGGGGTGGCAGTAATGGGGAAGGAAGGGGGTGGGGTTTTTTTGTTTTTTTTTTAAAGTTTTTTTCTTTAAAAAGTCAATGGTACTTTTGGCGGTCAAACAGGTTGCTATCATCCTGTACCATTGAGAGAATATGGGTGTCAAAGGTGGGATTATTGCTGGATTAAATGAAGGTGGTACCATTGGTGGAAGACCGGCCAAAGGTCGGATTATTCTTATCAATTTTTCCTAAATAAAAAGCCAAATAGAAAAGGAATATTCTGGAAAAATATGCCACTCATCTATGGATGACAAGTGCGTCATACACACGCACTACTCACATGCCAGCGCATGACCTGCACGCGTTGGAACATGAATTTTGCATATTATAGGCGGCTGTTGCTAGATCTGTTAACAAAAGATAAGATATGATCAGAACGAGTGGTTCCAATCTACCCTCCAGATTTTTAAAGATGTAAACTGATTTTGTTTTAAATCTTTTTAATCAAGTTATATCTTTAATTAATAAATAATTAAATATATTTTTTAATTATTATTAATATAAAACATGATAAAAATATTGATTAGTTGGGAGGATTAAAGATTGAATTGGTTGGTACTAGTGGGGATACTTACCCCTTATTTGATTAATTATCTACTTTTTATTATTTATAAAAACAAGTAATTTAATTGAACCTTTTATGTAGGATTAACCCTGACGTACCCTACTACATAATTAGAAGGATGAGTTTGCAAAATCTATGGTGGACGCGTACCTTTGTAAAGGTAGGTGCGCCCACTTGAACCGCACAACCAAAAGAACAAAACGTAGAAAGAAAGAACAACCTAGATGATATCTGACACGGAATGGAAATCAGGCATGAAGATATACATTAACAACATTAAACAAACCGTAAATCAGCATCCGGTCTATGTTTGACACGGAATGAACACCAGAGCCAATAAATATACATGGAAAAAAGACAAACAATATTTCGTTTTGCTAAGAAATAGTTTTCCCCTTGATTAATGTACATCAATGAGAAATATATGAAATAAAGTTTTGCCCATTTATCTCTTAACTAATAAACATCAATTATCATACGAAGAACCCATGAATACATTATATGAACATACCACTATTCTTTAGATAATTTTATGTATAACTGAGAAAAAGAGTTCCACAATGAGTAGATAAAAGTTTTAGATGAACATAATGAATGGGAAGATTTACATCATTTTGTAACAATTAAAAAAGAAGATGGGCAATATTTGTAAACAACCAGAAAATGAATATCAGTTAGAATATAAATTACAACTGGCAAAACTAAACGAACATGGTAGATTTCATGGCTTGAAATTATGTGTAAATAAAGAACGAATGAACATCAATTATCCTATGAAGAACCCATGAATACATTAAATGAATAGGTGACTTTTCTTTAATTAATTTATCAAAATGGGCAATGGGATATATTGTTATCAATGAAATTCCCTGTTGTTAATGTTTAAGTAGTTATTATTAAAGTTCATTATGTATGAGTTATTGTTCATCTTATTAGTACACACGTTCATTGTGTCTACTCTATAGTTTATGTATTGTTATCAATGAACTTTTTCATTGATAATGTTTAAGTACTTATTATCCATGATTATTATGTTTGTTCAAACATTTATCTACTTGGTACAAAAGTTCATTTTGTTTGATATGGATTGTTATCAGTGAAATTATGTATTGTTAATGTTCAAGTACTTATTATCAAAGTTCATTTTGTATGATTCATTGTTCATCTTATCAGTACACACTTTCATTGTGGCTAATCTAATGTTCATGAATTGTTATCAACTAACTTTGGTATAGATAACTTTCAAGTACTTATTGTCAATGTTCACTATGTTTGCTTAATGGTTCATCTACTTGCTACACAAGTTCATTGTGCTTGATCCAATGGTTCATATATTGCGACCATTTATTCTGTATTATCAATTGCTATCTAATGATCATTTTATTGGTACACATATTCATTGTGTTTGCTCTAATGTTCATGTATTGTTATCAGTTAACTTTGGTATATTTAGGTACTTATTATCAATGTTCATGATGATTGCTCAATTGTTCATATAGCTGGTACAAAAGTTCATGGTGTTTGATTAAATGTTCATTAGATGAAATTAGCTATTCATAATTCCCGATTTGATGTTCATACATCTAAAAGTATATATCTAGATTAGTATTCATTGATTTGAAATGTAATACTCATTTGTTCATTTATCTATAGTTGTTATTCCTTTTTAACCTGACGATTCAATAACGTCAATTAGGATGAATTGAATTAAGAACGGTGAGAAATTATTTAAGAACAATATGGAAATAAATAGAAGAAAATATTCTTATTGTTTTCGAAAAGTGAGTACAATGTTTAGCATAAAATGTTGTAAATAAATTTACAAATTACGTCTTTACAATATTTATAATATCTAAATAAATAAAGAAACGGCCGCCAAGAAGCCCTAACATCTCCCTAGTATTATGGGATTTTCCTTGATCACCTCCTATCCTCACGCTGGACAGCACTTCCTCCATCTCCACGTCTAACGATACGTGAATTCACAACAGGGTTCTGGCCTTTGAGTCAGGGGTTTGCTCTTCACAACAGGTTTTATGGTTTTGATCTCTGTGGCCAGGGGTTGCCCTCAGTAGCGGCCTTGCTTGGTGGGTGGAGTTTGGTTGTAGCAAGTGGTGTGGTGGAGTTTGGTTTATCACTTCTGCACATTCATGAAGTGGACAATGAACATTAGATGACAAACAATGAATAATAGATTAAAACTAATGTACAATTGAATAAAATGAAGGGAAATTCTCTTTGGTAGCCCCTAATTTTTGATTTCTCTCAGTGGTAACTTTTTGTTTGGCATATTATCAGTGGTAGACCCTAATTAGTATTAAAATTAAAACTGTAGCAGTAATTAATGTTTAGCCGTTAAACTGTTGTTAGATTAGCCTTAAACTAGTTGACCCTAAATTAAATTAAATCCCTACCCTAACCCCACTACCTAATTACTCCCTAACTCCAACCACCACTGAAAATTCTGGAATTAACGTTCGAACTTTACACTCCTTGAATGGCCGAATTCATTGCTCAAATTTGACAAAAATCGTTGGAGTTTTGTTAAATTCGAATGAGGGTTTTTATTCGTCAACTTTTGAATTGCAAATTGATGTTGTAAATGGATGTTTTCGTTTTGAAATCAAGTAGTAATTATTCGCAAATTGCTGGGCGATTTCGGCCCATTTCACCGGCTTCCCAAGGCGTTTTCCGGTTGCCACGGTGGCGCAAGTGCTGCGCGACGTTGTCCCAAGTTGTCGCCGGTGTTTTATTATTGTTTTCCGGCGGTTTGGTGTTGAGGGGTGGGTCAGTGTTGGGTGGTTGTGGCTAGATTTGGTTTGGGTTGTGTGTGGGGGTCATGGGTTAGGGTGAGGGTGGGTAGCTGGATTGAGGTGGATTGTGGGTGGGGGGTCGTGGGGTGGCTGGGGGTGGGGTTGGGGGTAAATGGCTGGGGGTGGCTCGTGGGTGGCTGGGTTTAGAAGTGGGGATGATGATGATGATAGGATGTTAATCATTTAAGTTAATGGTGGTTGTTACTTTAATTAGATGTTAGGTGTTAGAAGATGAAAATGTGATGGCTGATGAAGAAGTTATAAACGACCCAAAATTAACCCAAATAATCACCAAAATTCTTGATCACAATCAAAACCCAATACCCTATGTCGATTTTTCCCAGATCTTTTCGATATAACTATTATAATCTTGCACTTAAATAATAATTTTGGATGGAAGATAAAAATTTTGTTGCGTTATTAATGGAGGAATAATTCACAGATGAATGTAGAAAAGGAAGGTGAACAGTTTATGAGAGTGGAGAGAGTTTGAACTTTGGGAGAAGAAAAACTTTTCCTTAGGGAGTAATTAGGTAGTGGAGTAAGGGTAGGGGTTTAATTTAATTTAGGGTCAACTAGTTTAAGGTAATCTAACAGCAGTTTAACGGCTAAACACTAATTAATGCTACAGTTTTAATTTAATTCCAATTAGGGTCTACCACTGATAATATGCCAAACAAAAAGTTACCACTGAGAGAAATTAAAAGTTAGGGGCTACCAAATAGAATTTCCCTAAAATGAATGAACAACAAAAATGGACTAGTGAATAGTGAACAGTGAACAACGAGAAAGCAGTAATGAACAACAGTGAAGTACCAGTAAAATATTAAATAAAATGAATGAACAATTGTTGTAAAGAATGAATGAACAATTGAAAAAATGAATTAACAATATAGGTAGATGAACAATAGAGTAAACAATTGAACAAATATTGAAAATATTGGACAGTAGAAAAGAACTAGTTAACACTGAATAACATGTAAGAACTAGTGAACAATGAATAACTGAAAAGTCATAGTGAACAATAGGAAAGTTCTAGTGAATAATAGAAATGAACAATTAAATTAAATGAATGATTAAATGAACAATTGAGTGAATTGAAGGAACGATGGAATAATATGATATGATTAAATGAACAATTGTTTAATATGATATGATTAAAAGAATTTTAGTAAACTCATCATTTTAACAGAATTTTAACTTTACCATTTCATCAGGGTCATGTGAATAAGTTTTGCAATACTTTAGGGCTATATCGTAGATTGTCAGAAAGGTGTGGTCATCATGTAGAATTTTCAATACTACAAGGTCACCATATTCCAAAATTTTAACACCATGAATGAACAAAATAATAGGAGTAACATGAATGAATGAACATATTAACAATATCAATGAACAAATAATTAATTGACCATATGTATGTTATGAATGTCATTAAAATGTTTTGTAATAATATACCTTTCCCGGGTTGCAACCGAATTTTGGAGATTTTGGGTTGTGGTTTACGTGGTCCTTTTGAATTTTGACTTCCGCGTAGAAAATTAGGATATAGATAAAGATAAATAATGAAGATTTGACAATCATTATGTGATCAAATGAGCAAACTGAGTGAATTTAACTGAACAACGTTTTATGTATATCTGAATGAACAATCAAAGAGACTAATTGAACAAATGTATAAAATTAATGAACAATTGGACAAAATAAGTGAACAATATAGGTAGTTGAAGAATAAGAACTAGTGAACAATTGTAAAAAGTGAATGAACATATACATAACATGAGTGAACCACAGAATAGTATGGATGAATATTAAATCCCGAATACTGAATGCACATATATATAACATGAGTGAACCACTGAATAACATGGATGAATCTTAAATCCCGAATTTGATAAATTGAACATTCCAATAACATTTAATGACATGAATGAACAAAAATTAAATAATGATCATAGAATTAAATTATATTACAAAGAAACATACTTTTGTTTTTTGCAGTATTTTTTTTTTTGAAATTTGACGTTGTGGTACCTCGGATCTTTCGTCCTACATAGTCAATTAAAGATAAACATTAAAATATGAACACTAAAACACCCAAGCTGAACACTAAAACATCGAGGATGAACATTAAAACACAATAGATGAACCACAACCCACTCTTACAAATTAGAGTATATTCAAAACATCAAAAAGAACCCCCGGAGGGACAAGATATCAAATGAACATTAAAACATATTAGTTAAACACTAAAACACCCAAGATAAAAACTAGAACACAGTAGATGAACCACAAGCACCCTTTTCAAATCAAAGCCATTTCAAATGAACATCAAAACATAAAAATGAATCCTACTAAAAGACGCAATTTAGATTAACATTATAACATACCAAAAACATCCCATATTAGTTGAATATTAGAACATTTTGGATGAACCAAAAATCTCAATTTCAAATGAAATTCATTTCAAATGAACATTATAACTTTTCAAGATGAACATTTCAACATAAGAAATGAACCTTATGTCAAAAGTGCATTAGAACATTCCAGATGAACATTGTCATTTCAGATAAACATAAGCATATATAGCAATGTACAATTGCCTAAAATTATAAGGACTAACCTTGTTTGGCGTTGGGGTTGTGGATGTGCCCCTGGATCTTCAATGCTAAAATGAAATGAATATATAAGTTATAAGATAGCAATTAAACAAATACCTGATGAACATTAGAACATTTCAGATTAACCAGTAACCCCATTTCAAAATAGCGGCATTTCCAGATGAACAAACAAACATTCAAAATGCACGGAATACCTCATGCCAAATGCGACCGCATTTTAGATGAACATTTCAACATACCAAAAGAACCCTTTGAAATGAACTTTACATAATGGATGAACAACCTCCCCCCCCCCCTTTACGAATGAGATCCATTTTAAATTAACATTATACTATTCCACGATGAACAATAGAATATACCAAATGTACCCTATGTCAAAAGAACCAATTTTAGTTGGACATTTCAATATACATAAAGAATCAATTTCAGGTGAACAATAGAACATCACAAATGAACCCTTTTTTTTAATAGCATTTAAATCTACATAAGAACACCGACACATTTAAGGTTGAACATAAGCATATATCCAATGAATATCAGCACAACATAAGTGAAGATACGTAGTCATTTAGGAACCAACAAAAATCGAAGTATGTGGGAAAAAAACGAGCAAAAGACCTGTGAAATATTCTAAATCTGTAGAAAAAAAATGAGTGCATGAACCCAGGAAAACGAGTGAATGTACCCAAAAAAACGAGTGAATGAAACCCAAAAAAAAACGAGTGAATGAACCCCAAAAAAAACCATATGAAGATGGAGGATTAGATAGTAAAAAAACAAGAGAATCCAGAAAAACGAGTACAAAAACCCAGAAAAAACTAGTAAATAAAACCCACCTTTGAGATGAACAACAAAAAATCTGACCTTTAGACAGAGAATGGAAGATTAAGAATTGAGATATGACTTTTGGGATACACAACAATGGCGGATTGATGAAGGATTGAGAGAGAATAGAAGAAGAAAACTTTGACAGAAAAAGTAAATGGTTTAGAGAGAGACAGTGCTTTGGGTTTTGTGTGGGGAAGGAATGTTGTTTTTGTGTGGGGAAAGTGGGAGGGGAAAAAAATTTTGAAATGAAAAATTGTCAGAGGAGAGACAAAAGGGGGGAGAATTCTTTGGAATTTGAGTTCATTTACAATGAACCATTGTTCATTCCATGTCGCGAAGGAGATTAAAGGGTGCGTTTTGTTCAATTGGGTCAGTGTTTCACCTAGGCGCACCTTTCTTTATGTAGGTGCACGTCCATGGTGTACCTATTGGGATTAGTTAGGTTGTTTTTGATAGGTACGCGACATGTCTTTAAATTTTGGCGTCGTTGCTGAGGAAGGTAACATGTTAATATTAGTGTACTTAGAAATGTAATTAGCTAGAGTTTGTATGTATATTTTCCTTATTTTTTCTTTTCTTCTTTTTTTTTGTGTGTGTTGATTCTTTGTGTATAAATTGTCATATCTATATTATTAATGCAAAGTAGTTTTGGATTTTGGGAAAGCAATGACAAGCCACCAAAGCCTAAACTCTATTCCCACATAAATTCCACCAAAAGTCATCAAAAATAAATCAAAATTGAAAAAAAAACGTTAGATAAAAGAAAAAAAATCGGCAACTAACAAATGAGGAAGCAAAACTTCTATCAAAAAACAAACGGAAAAAATAACATAAAATAAAAACAAAACAAAAAACGAACAAACCTACAAAATAGTAACTAAACGAAAAATACTAGAAAATAAATGAAAGCAAAAATAAAAACAAAAACTACCAAAGTACAAATAATAACTAACAGGAAACGGAAGAAGAAAAAAAGGCACCTACAAGAGAAAAAGTTGGAATAAGTGAATAACTACTATAAAAAAGGCAAAAAAAATAAAATTAAAAAAAACAAATAACCACTAATCCTACAAAATAGTAACTGCCAATCTGCTATTACGTCACTTATCTTCCTTCTTTTTTCCATTTAACAAAAATATAAATGCTACTCATCGAAATAATTTAACATTTAAGGTTGTTTATCTTCACTCTTCCAAATAAAAACACGAGAAATTCTTCTTTTGGCTATTCATCTTTCATTTTATTTTTGATGTGTTTAAGCATAAAATTTTATTTTATTTTATTTTGGTTTGTTATTCTTTTGATATAGAGTCCAATCGCAGTTTATGCAAACTGGAGTTATTTGATGACGTGAAGGTGAGATTAATCACTCCAAAGAAAGGTTTGTGTTGGAATTAATTGTGTTGCATTTTAAAACAATTAAAAAGGTTTCTCAAAGAATTCTGTATTTTTGATTTTCCCTATTAATTTGTAATTTTGAGTTTCATGTTGTTTGATTTTCGTTCTTAATTTTGTAATTTTCATCACCTTATTTTCCGAATTGATAATAAAAAAAATATTTTTTCCTCCATTTTATGATGTTTCGGCCAGTTCTATTTGAAATTTTCAATAATTGATTATAGTTTTTATGATTATCTAGATAAATGGTTATCAAAAAATAAATTGTTTCTCCTTTTTTTCATCAGATTTAGATTAATAATTGCGGGAATTTTTTTATGAAGTAAGAATGAATTAGGTATCATGATAGAAAAATCAAACTGAAAGTGATAAAAAAACTGCAAACTCAAAATATTTGCTTGAGTATTTGATACCTTTACCTATAAGTAGAGGGAAAACTGATTAAAAAATATTAATATTGAAGTAATAGCGTATCCATTTCGAGGATAAAAATTGCCAAAGTCATGACCTTTGATGGCCTCCAACTGATTCTTCTCTATTGCATTAACATAACTTGATATTAAGTGATCTGCTTTTGTGAACATAGTACATTATTTTGTAATGGTGTCCATTTTTTGTTTCATGTAGTAAAAACTTATAACACATTGACAAGTTTTAGGGTTTTTAATGTGTTTCTAATTTCATTTACTGTCAAGCTTATATACAAGCTATGGACTAAGTATACACGCTAGGTTACAAATACACAAGCCCATTAGGGTTAATTACACATGAACCTCAATTAGTATTTACTAAATACATTCTAAGTATAGCAACGTGGCCCAATACCCCCCTCCCCCTCAAGTTGGAGCATGAGGGTTAGAAATGCCCAACTTGCTCAATAAATGTAGGAATTGGCGTTTTCCAAGAGTCTTAGGCTCCGTTTGTTTTAACGGAAAACAATTTTCATGGAAAATTACTTTTCAAGGAAAACAATATTCAATGGAAAATATGATTTTGGAGAAAGTTTTCCTTTGTTTGTTTGGTTAGAGGAAAACTTAGGGAGAAAAGGTAAATGGAGTCAAAGAGAAGGAAAGATGGGAGGAGATAATGTAGAGAAGTAAGGAGTGAAAGAGGAAAATGTGGCATACCTTCTTCATAAAAGTAAATTGGTTTTCCTCCTCTAAGAGCATTTTCCCACCTTTAAGAAAATTATTTTCCCCTCCTTACCAAAACAAACAACGGAAAATAGAAGGAGGAGGAAATCCATTTTCCAAGAAAATGGTTTTCCACCAAAACAAACGGAGCCTTAGTGAAAATATCGGCGAGCTGCGCATGAGTAAGAACATGATGAGTGGTAATGAGACCGTCCCGTATCGCATCTCGCACGTAATGACAATCAACCTCAATATGCTTCGTGCGCTCATGAAACACAGGATTCTGCGCAATGTGTAAGGCAGACATACTATCACAGTAAAGGGACATCGAACGAGGCTGCTGAACCCCCAAACACTCAAGGAGAGCTTTCAACCATTTCAACTCAGATGTGATGTCAGCCATCGAACGATACTCGGTCTCGGCAGAGGAACGAGACACAGTGTGCTGTTTCTTAGTCTTCCAAGAGATAGGAGATAGACCAAAAAACACAATCCAACCAGTCAGAGAACGGCGAGTGAGCGGGCAACTGGCCCAATCCGAGTCACACGAACCAGATAAAGCCAAATCGCACTGAGCACTAAGTAAAATACCCTGGCCAGGAGAGCCCTTAAGATACCGAACCACTCGCAGAGCGGCATCCCAATGATCCTGTCGAGGCGCTTGCATAAACTAGGCGAGGATATGAACACAGTAGGTCAAATCTGGACGAGTAAAGGAGAGATAAATAAGACGACCGACAAGGCGACGATAGGGCTCGGGATCAGACAAGAGATCGCCAGTGGCAAGAGCAAGAGTGTGATTCTGCTCGATGGGAAAAGTAGCAGGCTTAGCGCCCATGAGCCCAGACTCGGAGATGATATCTAATGTGTATTTGCGCTGACACAGAAACAGACCCTCTAGAGCACGCGCAACTTCAATCCCAAGAAAATACTTCAGGACACCTAAATCCTTCATATGAAAACAATCACCCAAGTATCTTTTAAAGGAAAGGATAGCCTCGGAGTCATTGCCTGAAACAATAAGATCATCCACATACACAAGCAAAGACAGCTGAACACCCTCACGAGTAAGAGTGAACAAGGAGTAATCAGAATAACACTGAACAAACCCATATCTCAACAAAGCCGTGGCCAATTTAGCAAACCTACACCGAGGGGCTTGACGGAGCCCATAGAGAGACTTCCGCAAACGACATACCATACCAGGCCGAGAAAGAGTGAAACCAGGAGGAGGTTTCATGTACACAACTTCATCCAAGTCACCATGAAGGAAAGCATTATGAACGTCCATTTGATGCAACTCCCAGTTCTTTGCCGCGGCAACGGCGAGAAAAGCACGAACAGTGACCATTTTAGCCACGGGAGCAAATGTCTCGTTGTAGTCGATACCTTCAACCTGATGATTACCAAACACAACCAAACGAGCTTTAAGCCGTTCAACAGAGCCATCAGAGTGATATTTTACCTTATACACCCACTTACAACCCAGGGCTTTATGGCCAGGCGGAAGCGCCTCTACATCCCAAGTAGCATTGTCCTCCAGAGCACTAATTTCCTTTTGCATGGCCTCACGCCAACCAGGGTCCTGCATGGCCTCACGAAAATTGCGAGGTTCTGTACCTGAAGTAACAGCTGCAAGAAAAAGACGGTGTCGCACAGAAAATTATCACAATTCACAAAGTGTGCTAGAGGATAAGGAGTACCTGAGGAACCCAAAGAAGGAGGATCAGACGATGAAGGACTATTTTTCCGTGCGATTTCAGTGACAAAATCTCGCAGCAAAATCGATGAGCGTTTCGCACGCATGCCCCTACCACGCTCCTCAACACCTTTGTCAACAACCTCAGTGGCAACATCCCCACGAGACGAGCCAACACAATGTGGCCCAACAGCATACCCACCATCATCCGCGGACACGCCCAACGCACTGTCAACACACGCACCATCAGACCCAAAGTTGGGCCCAGCAGGAACAGCGCAGACCTGGTCCACGGGATCAGTGCTTTCAGCAGCACACTCAAGCTCTGGGCTAGGCGAAGCAGGCCCAGATGGAGACCCAGCCACAGGAGAACCCAATTCATCCTCGTCAATGGGAATTACATTATGGGCCATAGAGAAATCATCATGAACATGTGAGCCAACATCACTATAATTAGCACATTCCAAAGCAAAGGGGAATTCATTTTCGTGAAATCGAACATCACGAGAGACAAAATATTCGCCGGTTTCGAGATCATACAATTTCCACCCTTTCTTGCCATTAGGATATCCAACAAACACACAACGACGACTCCTACTTGCAAATTTATCACCCTTAGCCCGTTGATTATGAGCAAAATACAAGCATCCAAACACTCTAATGGGATCAAAGGAGGGGGCATGACCCATAAGCACCTCATAAGGGGTAAGACCATTCAATAAACCCGAAGGAGTTCGATTAATCAAATAGACAGCGGCCATGACACATTCCCCCCAAAAACTCACAGGAAGATGAGCTTGAAACTTGAGAGCCTGACTAACATTTAAAATGTGTTGATGTTTACGCTCAACCCGCCCATTTTGTTGAGGAGTACCCACACAAGAGGTTTGGAAAAGAATCTCATGAGTGTCCATATAATCAGATAAGCAGTTAAACTCAGTGCCATTGTCAGTTCTAATAATCTTAACAGTAGAATCAAATTGACGCTGAATCATGGCAAAGAAGGACATAAAAGCACTCTCAACTTCCTTTTTATTACGTAGCAGATAGACCCACACAGCACGGGAAAAATCATCCACCAAAGTCAAAAAATAAATAGCATCACATAAGGAAGGTGTCCGATAAGGACCCCAGAGATCACAATGAATGAGTTCAAAAACACGAGAGGCTTTATTGTCACTAACAGGAAAACAATCACGAGTTTGTTTAGCTTGCGGACACACAATACAAGCTTTATTTAATTTCTTCCTAGAACTACTAGAACTAACAGCAGGAACTAACTTGACAACACGATCAGAAGGATGTCCCAATCGCCGATGCCATAACTCGAACTCAGATAAACCCGGAACTTTCACTGCCTGAACCGTGGGAATGCTACGGAAAAAATAGAGTCCATCACGCCTTTCACCTGCTCCAATCAGGGTCCCCGTACGTTGGTCCTGTACAGCACATAAAGAAGAAGTGAATTTTACGTGACAATTAGATTCATCAATCATTTGCGACACCGAAATTAAATTGCAATTAATATGAGGGACATATAAAACATGATGAAGGGTGAGGCCATGAGTGAGAGTCACGCGACCCTCCATGGTAGCAATAGCACGGTTACCATCCGGCAAACCAACCGGGCAATCAACAATCGGAGTGACGTGAGTAAGACAAGAAAGATTGCTAGTGACATGATGCGATGCTCCCGTATCGATAATCCATGAAGTAGAAATAAACATACCCGTCATCCTTTCACTTTTGGAAGTTTCAGTATTTATGAGATTCAACAAGGCATTGACTTGGGCTGGGCTCAAGTCATTGAAAGGAGAAGCAGGCTCGCTACTGCCAAGAGGAAGCACAGCGTGCGCTGTGACTGCAGACCCGCCACGTCTGCTGTGGGGTGCATCCAGCGCTGCAGCAAGCTGGCGCGCCGTACCAGTGGAGTCAGAGGCAGCAGCTATAGTAGACGATGCAGCCCGACGAGCACTACGACCAAATTTGGCCTCCCACCAATCCGGTTTGCCGTGCAATTGAAAGCACGTAGAGACCTCATGGCCTCTCTTTTTGCAGTGACTACACACTAATGTAGTACGATCAACACGATCACGAGTCGGTCCACGATCGGCTTGAACGGCAAAATCGTGAACTTCTTCCTTGACTGCTTTACCACGTGCAATGTCCTTTGATCGTTCTTCTTGAATAAGTGTTTGATAGATACGATCAAGATCGGCCGGTGGTGATTGAGAAAGCAAGTTACTACGGGTTATGGCCTAAAGATCATCATCTAACCCGATAAGAAATTGGTGGAGCTTCTCCTCCTCCCGATCAAGAGCGAGTTGATCGGCCATATTGCACTGACATAAATTACACACACACCCACGAGGGGGTTTAAGTCGATCAAGATCATCATAAAGACTCATTAGTCGAGTAAAATATGCCTCAACGGTCATGCCACGGGTTTGTCTACACTCCACAATAGCGGTCCGTATTTGTTGCAACCTAGGTCCATTCGCTACACAAAAGCATTTCTCTAAGTACTCCCAAAGGCGCTTCGCCTCATCATGAAAAGGGATAGAAACCACAAGCTTGGAGTACATACTACGTAAAAGCCATGAAACAACCATGGAATTAACCGTCTCCCAATCAAGGAGTTTCTTTTTCTCCGTGGGCTTCGTGATAGTGCCATCAATGAAAACAAACTTCTGACGAGCTTTCAAAGATAAGGTCATAGCACGTGCCCAAGACACGTAATTCTCTCCAGTAAGGATGATGTGAGTGATCAAGTTTCCGGGTTGATCGCCCGAGCCGAGGTAAAAAGGGGAAGCAAACTTCTCGTCATCTGCCATAACGGTGCTGTCCACGCTGGTGGTTTGGGGCAGAGTAGAACGGTAGAGAAGAAGTGAAGGGAAAAGAGAAGAAAAAAAAAAAAGGGTGGCTGACTGGCGGCAAACACCAGCGCTGGTGGTGCTGTGACTGGAAGTCAGCGAGTAGAAATTCTGTAGAAGAAGGCTTAACAACCTTGCTCCGATACCATGACAAGTTTTAGGGTTTTTAATGTGTTGCTAATTTCATTTACTGTCAAGCTTATATACAAGCTATGGACTAAGTATACACGCTAGGTTACAAATACACAAGCCCATTAGGGTTAATTACACATGAACCTCAATTAGTATTTACTAAATACATTCTAAGTATAGCAACGTGGCCCAATACACATATTGATTATCCAAAGGTAAAATATACCGTGCATTAGCACGGGCAAAGACTAGTTGGAGTTATTACAATGTCGATATTCTTATAACTCTACCGGAAGTCATGGGTGTAATACTTGAGATTGTCATGTTTCATAGATGATGCATCTTATCATAATTTTCACAATTTTTGCATGAATTTCTATAAATCATCCCATGTTCCCTATGATGAGTCTTATGAGAATTATTATTATTTCACTGTGACTATCAAAATACTTACCAATCTGAATCGAAGTCATCCACATCTATCTTAGAGCCTTGTTTTGTTGATTACACGAATGCTCAAATTCAGTTGGGCAAATCTCTTGATAGTCAAGTAGGGAATACCTATGTTGAGACTTATGAGCATCAATGTGATCGCTCTCCTTAATTCGATTTGCAAAACTTTTCAACCTTTACTACAACCATCTCGTTTGGAGTTGATGTTGAAGGAATATGAGAAAAGTTTAGAGCAGGTAGCCAATCAATTTAATGAAGCTCAAGGTAGGATTCAAGCCAATCTTTCATCTATACAACGCGATCTTGAATTTTCTCAGTCGTGTATTAATGATATTGTGGAATTAGTTGAGTCTAATGATTGTTCTAATGATAATGTGTTGGCCAATGACAATTTGAGGATGAAAATTATGGGGGTAGTAATCCCATTGATGACTATGATATTAATGGAGATGATGGAGTAAAGTTGTGAGGTTGAAGAACATATTTTTGAAGAATATGAGGTTGACAGAGAGGAGGTTATTGAGCCTTATTTTCCTTTCTCGAAAAAACTTGACCTTAATCCATCTTCTCAACCCTTACATCTCCCATCTTTTCTCCTTTCACTGCCATTACTCCATGATGATATTGTGAATAAGGACTCTCATTTAGATGTAATTAATGTAAATATGACTTTGTCTTCCCAAATGAGTCTAACATAATTTCTTTTTTTTAGTCTTGTTTTTCTTTTTGTGAATATATTAGTCTTTGGTATTTTGTATATTCTATATGTATCAATCAATATTTTCTAAGATGAATGCAAATGCATATGACAAGCTGCTAAAGGCGTTGATGACCTATCCGTGACTTGAACAGAAATAATTTGAAATGAAAACAGAAGACTGACCTCAACTGTTACAGACCTGCAACTTAACAATCTGAACTGAACCTGAATTAAAAATAACCTAAACTATAACCTCGTAGCAAACACAAAATATTTATGAACTGAATTGAATTGTGCATACTATTACTTTAAAAATTAAATTAAACTAAATTAAATTAAATCTGAAACGAAACCAACTCAAACCTAATTTGGCATGAAAGTAACACTCGTTATTTGAATTTCTTATGTTAGCTAGAATTTAATATTATATTTTATACTCCCTCCGTTTCCTAAAAATTATTACACTTTCAAAAATCCAACTAACCAAAGAAATAGGTATGAAAAGCCTGACAACAATAGAAAAAGTATGTTTAGGAAAGAGAATAAAAAATAAAAAATAAATAAAAAGCATAACAAAATGATAAAAGTATAGGACCCACTAACATTTTAATTACATAAAAAAACTAGTGTACTATATATCCCAAAATAGTAAAAGTAAAAGTGTAATAATTTTTGAAAAACAGATAGAGTATATACCTATTATTCTATATTTGGATAAATAATAAACTACTACTTTTTTAGACTTCACATTTAATGATAAAGTCACAGCTGCAAAAACCCAACCCAATAGTTCCGATCAATTATCACTGCGGAACCTACAGAAGTTAATCGAATTCATACTTTCCTTAAAGCTTCAAAGCATTAAAATCTCGGAATGAACATTTTTCAGGAGCGGTTATCTGGACTGGCAAATCATTTATTGCTAGCAAAAGAGGTCCCAGCGCGTAGCCACAGGCTTGGTTCTGCGCAATCGGCATAGCACAGATAGACATTGGCTGCTGTACTTCTCTGCCAGGCCAATATAATCTGGTAGATAAACAATCTCCCCACACCCTTTTGCTCAAACACCCAAAAACATTGAAGAGCATGTACATACCCTGAAACACGCTCTTGGAGAACAAATGGAGCAGTAGAGTTCTCACGCAAAGCATGAGATATATCAAGTACAGAATCCGTGAGCACAGAAAATATCACATATTATTATTTTTTGTGCCAATTTATATGCTCTAACACTTTGTTTATGAACTTGGACATTGAGCACAGTTGGGACCCAAATATTGTAGTCCAGTGAAAAATTATCGTTGTTGCTGTTCATTTTTGAATGCAATCAAAACATGGCTTCATTGTCTTGCATCAGCAAGCCACCCTACAGACTATTCTCTCCCACTATGTTTTACACAATTTCCTCCCTAAACTAAAGCATCAACAAAACCAAGTAAGAGAATAACTCTTTCGCATATTCAATCAGCCCCTCAATATTCCATACCGCCCATGCCACCCATTGAAGGAGTTGCATCCTTCTCATCCTTGGGTGCCTCAACCACAACAGCTTCCGTAGTAGTCATCAAGGATGACACACTGCCATATAACATAGAATTGAATAAGAATTTGGGATATAAAGATGTTTGCTTGGCTAAGAGGAAAGCAACAAATAACAGACAAGATCTTACCTAGCAGCATCTGACAAAGCTGTCCTAATAACCTTCAGTGGATCAATAATTCCTGATTTGACCATATCGACATATTCGCCTGCTCAATCAATACACACTTAGTAAATATACATGTATACCCACAAGCAGTGTACTAGTGCACTAATTAATCAACAAGGAGGACAAAATAGGGCTTAATACCTTTAGCGGCGTCATAACCGAGATCATGGTCATCCTGCTCTAGTAGTTTGCCAACAATTAGGGCTCCCTCCACACCAGCATTTGAAGCAATCGTGTAAACAGGAGTCTGCAAGAAAGAAAAAAATTATTTCATTTCATTGACCATAACTCCTAAAAATAATAACATCAAGGTCCCATAATATCACTACATCGAATGGAGTGTTCTGAATCAACAAAAAAAAATTCCAGAGTAATCTGAGTGAACAGATATAATTTCTACACATACTGAACTTTTTTTAATTAAATCACAAAACTAGGGGGTTAAGGTTTTCATTTTAAGTGGGTTGCTGAACGTCCAAACACAGCCTGACATGACAACCACTTGCTCGCTCTTACTATCCGTGTCCTCAGCATGGCTTGTAATAGCAATAATTGTTACCAGTGTAGCAATCCATTTACTCATAACTACTATCAATAACCTCTCCATATTTTAGTTTACAATTTTGTCATCAACGCTGACGCATACTTGTACTTAGTTCTTTTAGATATCAGTTCATTTGTTTGGTTATAATAAAAGTATGCTTGATAGATATGTATAGCATATACATCTAACGTTCTTGTATAATCAATGCATATAACCTACAGGCGTGCAACTTCAAAGGTTAATATCTCATTACATGTTCAAAGTGAAAGTTGTAGAAAGTCTTTATTATTAAAGTAAATAGCAAGACGAATCTTGAAAGTCCCACTAGGATTGACCTTATGCATAACTCATCATAGTTGGTCAAAAGGGACTATAGGTTCAAAGTGTAAAGTGAGACATTGATTATTAAAAAAAAACAAAATTGATGAGACAAAGGAACGTGCTGAAAGTAAGTAAGAATTGTGGAGACACCTTGGATGCCCGAGGTTTCAAATTAAGCAAAAGCGCACGTTTAGTGCGGTTAGAAGCAACGAGGTAAAGGCAATCACATTGAATGGCAAAGTGGTTCAAGGATCAGCTCAAACCTATTCTCCAAAAGGATAAAGATCTCAATGGAGATATGACTCAGAAAATCAACGCGGATTGAATGGCAAAGTGGTTCAAGGATCAGCTCAGACCTATTATCCAAAAGGATAAAGATCTTAATGGAGATGTGACTCAAAGAATCAACGCGGATTGGTTAAAGTAAAGCACAATCAAGTTCCTTTGTGAATCCGGCATTCTCCGTATACTAATGGGAAAATTATTTACCGCATGGCATTGCTATATAAAGCCGAGTGTTGGACAGTGAAACAAAGTCATGTTCATAAGATAAATGTGACGAAGATGCGTAGGTCAAGGTGGATATGAGGCCATACAAAGAAGGACCAATCAAAAAATGAGTTGATCCATGAAAAAGTATACATCTATTGGAGAAAATATAGGGTAAAGTCGCTCAAGATGGTACTATCATGTGAGAAGGAGACCAAACAATGCGGCAGTTAGAAGACTTGAAGAGAATAAAAGTAATCACCCTTCGTGAGGGTATGATATAGGTTTACTTGGGATCGATGAAAGCATGGCAATTAGAAAGGATTGGGGCGAAGGATTCACGTGGAGAAAAGGTATAATTATCTTATTTATTTGTTTATCTTTAATATGTTTGACCGTCTTTGGGCTTGCCCCTTTTTTAAAAAAAAGTTTGAGACACTTCTCGATAATTTACGGTATCTAGACGACGATGATTCACGTTGGACGACCCCAAATCATTTTGAAAACAAGGCTTTTTTTGTTGTTGTCGTTGGATTAATTTGATCAAAAAAACAAGACAAAGATAGGCTACGATTGAAGATTTTTAACATATTTAATGAACAAGACAAGACATTGAGATTTTTGAACTAGTTAAATGGACGAGTTGGATTGGTGTAAAGTGAGCCACTAATTAAGATGATTATACTATGAATCAAACACAACCCGACTTGTTTGTCAAGTAGGGATGGCACGGCTTTACTCTAAAGACACATGACGCAGCTAGGTGTACGGCACAAGGTAAAGGGTGCTCTTATTATTTCTTAAGTGTTTTGTTTAACTTGTTCCTTTTCGTATTAAATTATAAGAAAGGGACCAGATTTTTAGTTGATTAATCAACAATTAATAATAAATCCATAGCTTCCAAAAGGACAAAAAATAGAACAAATAAAAGAAGGGGCCAAGTGGGATAGGTTATTCTCTAACACATCATATAAGAGGTTGAAAGAGATAACTCCATCGAAGAGACACAGAAAAGAATAAGAGAGAAGACCAATAACACTTCACAATCTCCATCACCACCGACGAACAAACGAAACACTAACCATCAACCAACTCCACAACATGATTAAGGTCATTTTGAAAATTAAGATTCTTATTGTAAGGTTTTATTCAAGGCCATTTAGTCAATCAAAACGAGGGGCTTTGCTATAAATCCTAGGTAAGGTTCAATGAGAAAAAATAACGACAAGGCGAAGGGCCTTACGCCTCTCAAATAAAGGCCCGAGGCATGTACTTTTTAAAACTAAGGACGTGTGAAACAAGTCAACCACGAGTGCTAGATCAATAATAAACTAGTTATTAAGATATTAAACCCAAAATTAACCTATTTATAAACGGAATTGGAAAATCAACGTGACTAAACCGTATCATCTACCGAACCTGTTTGACGGGTTTCTTATTATTATTATTTAAAATTTACCAACTTAAACTAGACTACACGAACAGATCCATTATAAGATGTCATTTTATATACATCAACCTATTTTAGAGCTGCTTGTATTTTTTAGAAAAAAATGTAATATCAACAATATGCTCCCTCCAACTTCCAAAAAGCCTTCCCCATTTTACTATCTATATTTTGTCACAGTTACATGACTCCTTTCTTTTTGTGGGCAGGACCATCATTTAAAATAATATATTTGTTGTCCCAACTTCATGACCCGTTTCCTTTTATTAACAAGGTCCAATGATTAATAAAATGATATCTTATTTGTTTGTCCTAATCAAATGGCCCATTTCTTTTTATGGAAAAGGTCCACTAAGTAAAATAAAAATACTCTTGCCTTTTCCATTATATTTTAGCGGAGAAATGATTCTCCGCTATGGATGCCAATGAGCACATAAAGAAAGCCTAATAGAAGCTCGTTTTTCAAGTAAATGAACAAGTCCAAACAAATCCTAAAATCATTTGCTCAATCTTGATCATGCACAAACTCGCTCACTTAGACAACTCCCATAACAACTTGCTCAGTACGAGTAGCATGAAAAGAATGAGCTTGTTAAGATTTGTTCTCGTATAAATCATATATTACCATGCAAAATATCTTATGCTATATGGTAATTGATGGTTGTTTTCTTATTAAGTTGAAGACATTTGAGCTATTTGGGAGCTGGATTATTCTTTAGACTTATTAGGTGATTGAAATGATTGATTTAATCTCTTACAAAATGAGTTTAAATTACAAAGCCCTTCCCCTAATACAAGCTCCTTTCGTACTTGTTTGAGCTCGTAATTGAGCTCAAATTGTAAGTGATTAAACCACACTCATTCAACTGCAAAGGTAATAAAACGCAACTCAAACAAGAATTCAATTACCTCATGAACTCAATCCACCTTTATCAAGCTCAAACATGCTAAAACTCAACTCGACTGCCTTGAAATCCACAATTTTAGAGCCAATTATTAAGCATAGAAGGCCTGCTCCGTAGCTTCTTGATACTTGCGCCTAAAAGATCTAGAAAAGCCTTTGGGGAGAATAATATTTTTCGATTTTTGTACCTAAATTAGTTCAAAAGAAAGACATATTTTCAAGTTGAGAACCCTAATTAACTCATTCACTCGAATTAATTCAGCCCACCTATTTAATTATATGGGTTACAAATCCCCATCATAACCCACTTATTTAGGGTTAGGTTCAAGTCAATTTGGGTAAACCAGCATAATTTAGGATTTTTGATGCCCTGGCCCACTCTCCAGTCACACAAACATCTAAATCTTACAAGTATACCAGCAAAATTTCCATGTTGGTTTTCTTTCCCACGCTATTCTTCCTAAATCGTTAACAAGGAACAAGTGGACATGTGGCAGAAGTCCACTTGAAGGGATGTCTTGAAAATATTAGTTTCAAAATACCTTAATTAATAGTGACAATGTGACAAATAGTTCCGGACTAATAAGCACAACAACAAAGAAATACCTTCAGTGCAGCTTGTATAATTTGTACTCCAATCTTCTGATCATAGTTGGCTGTTTGAAGCTTGTCCAATTCTTTTGACGCGTAGAGAAGTGCAACACCACCACCAGGTACAATACCTTCAGCAACAGCTGCTTTAGTGGCATTCAGAGCATCTGTTACTCTATCTTTCTTTTCACCAACTTCAGCTTCACTAGCTCCTCCAATCTAGACATAAAGATAAAAACAAATCTAAGAGAAACAGCAGAACATTGAAATTGTTGAAAAGTTGAACTACTATAATTTGTAAGAACACGACAAGTACAAACCTTCAAAACAGCAACTCCACCTGACAGCTTAGCAAGCCTCTCTTCCAACTTCTCCTTGTCATAATCAGATGTGCTTAGTTCGATACCAGATCTGATCTGTTTACCCGCAAAAAGTACCAACAAAAACTATCAGCTTTCTACAGGAGATGATACAATAAATGTCATATTGACATCTAACTACAAATGAAAAGCAGAATATGTAACAGGCTGAACACACCTGTTCACATCTCTCCTCAATGGATTTTTTATCACCAGCACCATCAAGAATCACAGTGTCATCCTTTGAGATAGTGATCTAGAGAACACCAAATTTAGAATTACATACAGTGACACTACAGGTACAGGAGCCCAAACTCATCGGACAAGCATACTAATACACCAAAAGCTCACCTTTTTGCATGAACCTAGCATATCGACTTCAAGCTTTTCCATATTCATGCCAAGGTCTTCAGTTATGACCTGCACAACAAAGACATTAGTTTCTCTCAAGGATCTCAATGATCCAAAGTCAAGCCCACTTAAAGGCTCTTTGGTTCATGAAACAGTTGCACTTGTTTTAGAAGCTCTTGGCTTTTCTCCATTTGTTCTTAAGCCCGAGTTTGTTACTTGTTTAACTTGGATGGTGGATTGAGGCGTGCATCACATTTTGAAGAGCCCAAGTTCTGTTTGGGTTTCAAACATGATTGTAAAGGAAGCCCAAGTTCTGTTTGGATTCCTATTTAATCTATTTCTTTTTTTTGTTTTATTTCAAGCTTAAAATAAAGCCTAGTGGTTACTTAAGACACTAAGGCAAGTAGGCGTGTGTTTTGTGGCTGATTAGGCATGTACCTAATCAGGGGTTATTTACAGCTCATAATTGCTGATTGCCTTCTTTGTAGCAGCCCCTTAAATGAGGCTTAATTAGGGCGTGAATCAAGGAGTTTCCTCAAAGCCATTCCTCTTAGGACTTTTTTAGGGTGTTTCAGCTCCTCCTTGCTGCTCCTTATCTCTATATAAGGAGAGAAAATGATAATAGAAAGCAGATTTGAGTTTTGCTAAAAAAAACCTTTGTGTTATAGTTTTTACTTTGAATTTGTCTCAAGTATTGCTAACCCTTATTACTTTGAGTGAGTCTTGAGTGATAAGCCTAGGAGAGATTGAGTGAGTCTTATCTCTGACCTAGAACCCCAAAACATTGAGTGTGTTCTTGTGTTTTGGTACTATATCTTGTTTCGAGTGATTTCTTGTTAAAGTGAGTGTTCTATTATTCGTAAGTTTAGAATCATCATCCAATACTTTGGAGGGTGATTTTAGATTCACATCATCCGGTATCAGAGCTTTGGTGAAGAAATTCGTCGGAAAGATCGAGTTTTGGAGAAGAAATGAAACTGCCAAAATTCAAACCGTTTTTCTTCCGACTTTGAAGGACGATTTCTCAACCTTCAGGAGTCCAAATTGGTTGATTCTTTTTTTCATTCTGCATAACTTTTTTGTCTAGAATACTCACATAATTTTTCATATTTTTGTGATTTTTTTTGATATTAAGCTGGGCACGTTTTTCGCAACTGCGCCAAAAACGGAGCAAATCTGGCACACAGAACTTCAAACGACAATTCCTCCTTCATACGGAAAGCTTTTCAAGAGTTTCTTTTTTTGATTCTGCTTGAAATTTTCTGAGTTTTATTAATCTGTAAGTCTTTGAGAGTCTCAAGGCCATTTATAGTTTCGTTTTGTTGTTCAAGTTTACGGCAGTTTGCATCTTGTATTTGTAATAGTCTAGCAAAAATAGTGAAATCATGGTTGAAGGTGATCTTGCTAGGATGTTACAAGTAATTACTGAGAAGTTGGAAAACTTAGAGAGAAAATCAGAAGCAAATGATGAAGATAAGGCTCAACAAAAGACTAGGTTAGATGCCATGTCCGAAATGTTGATGCAAGCAAGTAGAAAAATGAATTTTCTTGAAAATGAGGATGGTGAGGTTAATACACCTAGAAACTTTGATGATGATAGGGGTTTGAAAATTGAGATGCCTGAATTTGATGGGGGACATGATAGTGAGGCTTTTCTTGATTGGATGAGGCAAATTGAGACCTTTTTTATTCTAAGGGGTATAATGATGGGAAAAGGTTTAAACTTGCTGTCTTAAAACTCACTAAACTAGCTGCCTTGTGGTATGAAAACCTAAGTCAAATAGAAGGAGAGAAGGAAAAGAGAAGATAGACTCATGGGTTAAGTTGAAAAAAAAGATGAGGGATAAATGGGTTAGTAAGGAGTATGAGCAAGAACAGTACCTAAAACTTAACCACCTTTTTCAAGAAAATAACATGAGTGTGGAAGAGTACATGAAAGAGTTTGAAAAATTGTGCTTGATTTGTGATTTGCAAGAAAAGGAAACCTTTAAAATTGCTCGATTTGTTAAAGGTTTGTCCAAAGAGATCAGTAAGAAAGTAGAAGTGACTCACTATGCCACTTTTAGTGATGTTTGTAAACTTGCTTTGAAATATGAGGCACAAGCTAAGGAGGAAAAGGAGAAAGAGAATCCCAAAACTTCTTCTTTCAAGGGTACTTCAAAATTTACTCCTTTCAACTCTAAAGGGAGTACTTTTCAAAGTAGAGCCTTTTCATCTAGTTCATCCGGTTCTAAATTTGATAAGGAGAAAGAAAAACAAGTGATTTCACCTAGTGAGCTTGCAACTAGGAGAAAATGTTTTAAATGCCATGGGAGGGGTCATATTGCTAGTGAATGTCCTAGTAAAACTGTTTTGACCGCCACTCAATGTGCCATAATGGATGAAGAAGAACAAATGTATAACTTTGTAGTGCAAGAAAAAAATGGCTATGTAGAAGATGACTTTGAAGAAGAGATAGAACCCGAGGGTGAGTACAATATGATAGTTGTGAGGAAAGTATTGTTTAGTGAGCCTCAAGTTGATGAGAAGCAAAGAAACAACTTGTTTCATACTAGATGCAAGATTGGAGAGAAGACTTGCAATGTGATAGTCGATGGTGGAGCTCAAACGGATGTTGTTTCATCTGAAGCTGTGAGTAAGTTGAAACTTACCACTAGAGATCATGATAAGCCTTATAAGCTCAATTGGTTGAATGATGGCAATGGTATTAGGGTGAAGAAGCAAGCTTTGGTTTCTTACTCTATTGGCAAGTTTGAAGATGAGAGATGGTGCGACATTCTTCCTATGGATGCTTGTCACTTGTTACTTGGAAGGCCATGGCAATTTGACCATGATTCGGAGCATAAAGGCAAATCTAATGTATATCTTGTAACTACCAAAGATGGTAGAAAAGTTAAATTACTTCCCCTACCCCCTAAAGTTGCTAAGAAAGACAAAGAAAAGAGCAACTATCTTGTATCTTGTAATGAGTTCGAGAAAATAGTGGAAGAAAACGGTGGGGGGTATGCTTTGGTTGTAAGGACCAAAGACGAGAATGAGACTACTTGCAATAACCCACCACTTTTGGATGAGTTGTTGGAAGAGTTCAAAGATGTGTTCCCCAATGACTTGCCCAGGGGCCTCCCTCCAATAAGGGGCATTGAGCATGCCATTGACTTGATTCCAGGATCACCTTTGCCCAACAAGGCTGCCTATAGGTGTAATCCGGAAGAGAGTAAGGAACTTGAAAGGCAAGTGAATGAATTGATTGAAAGAGGCTATGTGAGAGAGAGCCTTAGTCCTTGCGCGGTTCCTGCCCTCTTAGTACCAAAGAAAGACGATACTTAGAGAATGTGTGTTGATAGTCGTTCCATTAACAACATAACCATCAAATATCGTTTTCCTATGCCTCGTTTGCAAGATATGCTAGATGAATTGAGTGGTTCCTTAGTCTTTTCCAAAATAGACTTAAGGAGTGGATACCATCAAATGAGAGTAAGGGAGGGAGATGAGTGGAAAACGGCTTTCAAAACAAAACAAGGGTTATATGAGTGGTTAGTTATGCCATTTGGGCTTTGCAATGCCCCAAGCTCCTTCATGCGGTTGATGAATGAAGTCCTCCGTCCTTTCCTTAATGATTTTATTGTTGTTTACTTAGATGACATACTTGTGTATAGTAAAAACAATGAAGATCATGTAATTCATTTGAGGAGGTTGTTTGAAAAATTGAGGGAGATGAAGTTGTATGGCAAGCTTGAGAAATGTGTATTCATGACTCTAGTGTTGTATTCTTAGGATACATTGTAACAGGAGAGGGGGTGCATGTAGACCCGGAAAAAGTAAAAGCCGTGCAATCATGGTTGGCTCCAACCAATGTGCATGAAGTAAGAAGCTTCCATGGACTAGCCTCCTTCTATAGGCGGTTCATCAAGAACTTCTCTACTATCATGGCTCCTATCACCGAGTTAACAAAGAAAGGTGAGTTTAAGTGGGGTGAGAGTGCGCAAAAGGCCTTTAAGAAGGTCAAGCATATGCTTTGTAATGCTCCCATACTTGTACTTCCCGAGTTTAACAAAGTGTTTGAGGTGGAGTGTGATGCGAGTGGGATTGGGATTGGTGCGGTTTTGATACAAGAGAGGAAGCCCGTGTGCTACTTTAGTGAAAAGTTAAATGGGGCTAAGCTTAACTATTCCACTTATGATCGTGAGTTCTATGCCATTGTGAGGGCTCTTGATCATTGGTCTCATTACTTAAGACCTAAGCCATTTGTCCTTCATTCGGACCATGAGGCGCTTAAGTTCATCCATGGGCAACAAAAGTTGAACCAAAGGCATGCTAAATGGGTGGAGTTTCTCGAAACATTTACCTTTAGTTCAAAATATAAAGATGGAAAGAGTAATGTAGTGGCCGACGCTTTGTCTCGTCGGAACTACTTGCTTTCTATGGTGGATGCTAAGATTTTGGGTTTTGAGCAACTCAAAGAGGGCTATCAACATGATCCGGATTTTGCAAGTGAGTTCGAGAGTCCATCAAAAGAGTTTGTGCATCAAGATGGTTACCTCTTCAAGGGTAACAAGTTGTGTGTCCCAAAGAGTGGCGTGAGGGAGTTGTTGGTGAGGGAAGTGCATAGTGGTGGTTTGGCGGGTCACTTTGGCATCCAAAAGACTCTTGATATTCTTGGTGAGCATTTCTATTGGCCAAGAATGATCAAAGATGTGACTTTGGTTGTGGAGAGATGTGCTACTTGTCAAAAAGCAAAGGGTCACTTCACCAAAGGTCTCTACACTCCTCTTCCAGTTCGAGATGCCCCATGGGAGAGTGTTAGCATGGACTTCATTGTAGGATTACCAAGAACTCAAAGGGGAAGGGATAGCATCATGGTTGTTGTAGATAGATTCTCTAAAATGGCTCACTTCATAGCTTGTAATAAAACTGATGATGCTGTAAAAGTGGCGAAAATGTACTTTAAGGAAGTTTTCAAACTTCATGGCATTCCTCGAAGTATAGTTTCAGATAGGGACTCCAAGTTTCTTAGTCACTTTTGGAGGACCCTATGGAAGCTTGTTGGTACCAAGTTGCTATTTAGCACCTCTCATCATCCCCAAACTGATGGGCAAACAGAGGTGACAAATAGAACTTTGGGTACGTTGTTGAGAGGACTTGTAAGCAAAACGCAAAAAGATTGGGACATGAAACTAGCCCATGCGGAGTTTGCTTACAATCGAGCTCATTCCTTAACTACTTCTCGCTCCCCATTTGAAGTAGTTTATGGAGTGAATCCCTTTGTGCCTATTGATCTTATTCCTATGGTTAAAGGGGATATTGTGGAGAAAGATGCTAAAAAGAGGGTGGAAGCCTTTCAAAAAACCTGTGAGCAAGTGAAGAAAAGAATTGAGGAGATGAATAAGAAATACCAAGAGAGAGCAAACAAACGACGAAAGCAACCCATCTTTCAACCCGGGGATTTGGTTTGGCTTCATTTGAGGAAAGAGAGATTTCCCAAACTTCGCAAAAACAAACTCATGCCTCGTTCTGATGGTCCATTTAGAGTGACTGAAAGGGTGAATGATAGTGCTTACAAAATTGAGCTTCCTGATGAGTTGATGGGTGTTAGTGCTACTTTCAATGTGGGGGATTTGTCACCATACTTAGATGATTCAAGTTTGAGGGCAAACTCTTCAAAAGAAGGGGAGAATGATCCAAAGTCAAGCCCACTTAAAGGCTCTTTGGTTCATGAACCAGTTGCACTTGTTTTAGAAGCTCTTGGCTTTTCTCCATTTGTTCTTAAGCCCGAGTTTGTTACTTGTTTAACTTGGATGGTGGATTAAGGCGTGCATCACATTTTGAAGAGCCCAAGTTCTGTTTGGGTTTCAAGCATGATTGTAAAGGAAGCCCAAGTTCTGTTTGGATTCCTATTTAATCTATTTCTTTTTTTGTTTTATTTCAAGCTTAAAATAAAGCCTAGTGATTACTTAAGACACTAAGGCAAGTAGGCGTGTGTTTTGTGGCTGATTAGGCATGTACCTAATCAGGGGTTATTTACAGCTCATAATTGCTGATTGCCTTCTTTGTAGCAGCCCCTTAAATGAGGCTTAATTAGGGCGTGAATCAAGGAGTTTCCTCAAAGCCATTCCTCTTAGGACGTTTTTTAGGGTGTTTCAGCTCCTCCTTGCTGCTCCTTATCTCTATATAAGGAGAGAAAATGATAATAGAAAGCAGATTTGAGTTTTGCTAAAAAAACCTTTGTGTTATAGTTTTTACTTTGAGTTTGTCTCAAGTATTGCTAACCCTTATTACTTTGAGTGAGTCTTGAGTGATAAGCCTAGGAGAGATTGAGTGAGTCTTATCTCTGACCTAGAACCCCAAAACATTGAGTGTGTTCTTGTGTTTTGGTACTATATCTTGTTTCGAGTGATTTCTTGTTAAAGTGAGTATTCTATTGTTCGTAAGTTTAGAATCATCATCCAATACTTTGGAGGGTGATTTTAGATTCACATCACTAGACTAGAATGACTTGAAGAAACTTCGGCCGTAAGATGGGACTTTTACCATTCCACCAGTAAGGGTTGCAAGATCCTGCAAATTGGCTTTCCTATTCTCTCCAAAGCCAGGGGCTTTAACAGCACAGATCTGCAAAGACAGACAGAATTTAAAACATCACACAAGCAAATACCACAGCTAAAAAAACCATTATGAAAAAGTGAACAAATCCTGGGTAGATCTGATCCAAGATTACCTTAAGTCCAGCACGGATCTTATTCAAAATGAGAGTAGCTAAGGCCTCACTGTCAACATCTTCTGCAACAATCAACAAAGGCTTCTGCTTCTGTATTACAGAAGAAGTTTTGTTAATATAATCCTACCGGAGTATCCCTTCACATATGTAGGAATTAAAAAAAAATCATGATGCACTAAATACCTTTAATGAGAACTCTAGGGCTTTCACAACAGCATTAACACTGGTAATTTTCTTCTCATGGATCAAAATAAGTGGATCATCCAATTCCTAAGGAAATTAGGCATATGAAATAATACATCAGAGAAGTATCTATAAATGTGAAACTATGGAAGAAGAAAATAAACTAAAAGAAGGGGAATGAATGAGAAGAGTCCATACACATTTTTGGGTTTTCTGGTTGGTGATGAAGTAGGGTGAAATGTAACCCCTGTCCAGCTTCATACCCTCAACAACTTCAAGTTCATTGAACAATGTCTTGCCATCCTAGAATTACAACAAACGTCGTCCAGGTAAGCTCTTTGATGGATTCCAACAACCATATCAAACAAGATTACAATAACAGAAAAGAAACAGACTCGTGAGAGAAAATGACTTACTTGGATTGTGATAACTCCTTCCTTGCCAACCTTCTCCATAGCCTTTGCAATCAACTCACCAATTTCCCTCTCTCCATTTGCTGAGATAGTACCAACCTATGAAACATTCGAGGTGTTAACAAAATTAATCACAACCCAAAATCCAGAACATTCCAGATAGAATAATGCTTTAAAGAATATGATCACAAACCTGAGCTATTTCCTCTGAGGTACTGATCATCCTTGCTCTACTTTTAAGGTAATTAACAACAGCATCAACTGCCATAGTCATGCCTCTTCTTAGGTCCATTGCATTCATTCCTACTCCAACTGACCTTACTCCCTCAATCAATATTGCCCTGGTAAGAACCGTAGCACAGGTCGTCCCTACACTCCAATAAAATACCACGTACGGCGATTCAATAAAATCAATTCTATCTCCCATCATTCTAATTCAATCCCATGAACTATCACATTGTAACTTCACAAAGCTAGGTACAAGAGACAACAGGAATACAATATCGAACATATAAAACTTAAGACTTGCTCCAAGAAAGACAAATGGTTTGAATAAAACATAAATTCCAAAGTTGGGGGGAATGAAATTACCATCCCCGGCGACATCATTGGTAGAGTTGGCAACTTGTTTAACAAGACTAGCACCCAAATTCTTGTATCTATCCTTGAATTCGATGCTCTTGGCGACGGTGACACCGTCTTTAGTCACTTTAGGAGCACCAAAACTTTGCTCGATAATAACATTACGCCCCTATGAATCATCCACCAAATAATAATAACAACATTATATAAAAATCAAAGTAATAAAACAAGAGATCTGATAAAGAAGAAATAAAAAGGGGGGAAAGGAGGATAACCCTAGGGCCCATAGTGACTTTAACAGCATCAGCAAGTTCTTCAATACCCTTAAGCATAGACTTGCGAGCATCCTCACCAAATCTGACTTCCTTAGCTGCATAATTTCTGCTCCAATTTAACCTACTACCAGCCTACCATACGCATAATAATAATAATAATAGATACAGATATAGTCAATAAGAAGGAGCATATTAATAATAAATAATAATAATGGTAACAAATATGAATAAGTAAACTCACAGAGCGGGTGCTGCTGCGGGCTCGTGAGGCGAGAGCGGCGGCTGCGCGAAACATTGCTGAGAGAGAGAGAGAGAGAGAGATCGGTGGAGGACGAAGAATAGAGAATGGTAGATACAAAGAGTGAGTGAGAAATGGAACAACAGGAGAAGGAGAACGGAGGTAGTGTCGCTGAGATTTTAAAGGAAGGAAGATACCGGATGCGGGAAGAATACTCTAGAATCAGGTGGTTCTAGTTTTAGGGTTTAGGGTTTTACTTCTAATATCTTTATACTCCATTAAATTTTGAATATTAGGAGTAACATACTTAAGAGCAATGCCAAGTTAGTGATGGGACTCCCCTAAAAAAAAAAAAGTTAGTGATGGGATCACTATTAATACTTAATAATGAATAACAATAATAATAGTATTTTGGATATCTTTAAATGATAGTTATAAATAAATAATATTAATTATTATAAATTATTATTAATAATAATGATGATTAATGATTATAATAATAATGATGATTAATGATTATAATAATAATTAATAATAATTATTTTATAGTCTTTGTATTATATTAATACTTGATGGTGATTATATAATAACCATAATATCTAAGAAGTAAATTAATATTACTATTTTAATAATTAGCTTTAATAATACAATACTATTTAGTAATAAAATAATAATTGGGTCGGACCGTACAAAATTACATCATAAACCGTTTTGACGCGATTTAATTGGTTTATGCTTTTGACCTAAACCATGCTCCTCCCTAATGATAATGTATTAATAATGAGTAAAACTATAATAAACAAAATAATATATAGATATAATAGTAATACTCCTTACGTTTCTTTTTGTTTCTCCCATTTACTGTAGCTCCAAATGCAAGGAAGTTGATGTCATAGGCATGTGGATGGGGACACCAATTAAAGAATCCACTTATATTATAGTAAATGTATTGATTAAAGTAGGTGAAAGAAAATTATAAGGTACATATGGGATCAAAAAGTTATAAAGTAGGGATAGATGAGTAATATAATTTTTCCATATAAAGAAAGATGGAAAATTAGGGCAAATAAAATAAACGGACAAAAACGAAAAGTAGGACAAACAAAAAGAAACGGATGGAGTACTTAATAATAATGATATAAAAATAAATAATAATAATAAATGATAATAAAATAATAATAATACTAATAGTAAAATTAATTAGTAAAATAAGTTATACCAACTTAATAATAATTTTTAACAAAATGGTTATAAAAGAATGGAGCTGAACTGAACTGAAGTGAGCTGATTGGAGTTGAACTGACTTGAACTGAACTGTTTGGAGTTGAACTGAATTGAACTGAAAATAAGTTGGGGAGAACATGCCCTATATATATGTGATATATCCACAACCTTATATTTTTTGTTATATATTTAACTAAAAAGATAGTATATAAAAACAGGTATTTTTATATCTGCATAGCTATTTTAAAGTGTGATAATTTTTTATTTAGCATATATTTTAGAATTTAATATATACTACTTTACTTAATAAATATAGTAGTTTGTATAAAGAAATATACTAATTTTTTTGTTGTACAAAAAATTGATATATGTGATGTTGACATATTTCTGATATCAACTTGGCCTTTCTCCATCTTTAATCATCCATTACTAAAATTTCTTAGCCAGTAGGGCTATATATAAGAAATTATAAAGAAGAATATTGTGTCTCGAATGAATATCATTGACATTATTTTACGCGTAATTTTAGCATAAAGTATCAACTTAACATCATTTTAGGAAATTAAATTAAAGAAAAAAGGTATTAAAGTACACTTTATATAATATAAAATTAAAAAGATTCTCATCCACCTCAATTTGCATTGGTTTTTCCCCATTATTCCAAATGAGAACATCAAATTGAGACGGAGAGAATATATAGATAATAATTAAATAATTATTATTATGAATATTTAAATAATGAGTAATTATAATTCTAAGTAATAATTAATAATTAATAATTTTGCATATTAATAAATGAATAATAATAATATTATTTTTGATGTTATTAAATAATAGTTATAAATAAATAATAGTAATAATGATAAATAAATTTTAAAATAATAATTACGGTGATAATAATAATTAATACGAGTAACTACTATTATTAGTATATATATTTTAATACTTGATGATGGTGGTACAATATCAATAATGACTAAGAAGTAAATTAATATTACCATTATAATAATTAGCTTAAAACATGGGTTGGTTTGTGCTTCTAACCAAACCACAATTTGTGGTGGATTAGTCATAATATTTATAAACCAAACCCCACCACAAACCGACAAGGTATCTTTAATATTCAACGTAACAACGATGTTGTACCTTAAATAGTACTCAAATATTATTAGCAACTTTGTAATTTTTTAATATCTTCTAGCTTTTGTAGCTTATTTTTATGGTTTAATAGTGAATATCTAGTCGGTAAAATAAAACAACAATTGCAAATTAGAATACTCGTCTTGACATGAAAGTTGGTTAAACCATGCACCAACCCAAACTATGATCATCCATGATAATAATGAGTAACGATATAATAACAAACTAATATATAAGAATAAAATAATTATAATTATTATTATTAATTAAAATAACAATAATAAGTAAAATTAATTACACCATTATTTTTTCACTCCATCCCATATTAGATGATATACTTCATTTATTCTTATGTCCCACATTAATTAGTTGATACACTTCTATCAATGGCATGAGAGTACAATAGAAATAATATTTTCTAATATTAATGGATTCCACATACTTCCTCCGTTTTGATGTAAGTGATATACTTTCTAAAACGGGGTGTTTTAAAATAAGTGATACATTTCACAAAGTTTCTAAATTTGGTAAAGTTTTACTTGTAAAATGACTTATATACCCTTACTTAAATTTTTAAACACACTTTTACAACATTTAACAAAACTAATTAACCCCATCTAAACCTACCCACTCTATTAATTAATCTCTCTCCACAACCTAACACCTTCCCCATCTCTCTCCTAAAATGGAACACAACCACCAGTCCACCTGTAACGCCCCGAACTCGGGTGCCTTAATTAAATATCATCAATTATAATTAATCACAATTATCACTAATTAATCTCATGCTTTGCGGAAACGTTTCCTTAAATCTGTGGGTTATGGCCCACCAATAATATGATATTCTTACAAAATCTCACCATCTTATAACTAGTACTAAAACCTTAAATGCTTGCTTAATCTCTCATATCGAAATCCATCCCCGAGCTCTTGCTTTCACGGAATCATCCTAATCCTCTTTCATAACCTGGGCTTCGTTCAGAAGAAAAATATAGAGAAACAAGAAAAGACAGAAAACATTCCAAAGTGAGTGGAAAACTCGTAACTTTACTCCAGCCCGTAAAAACAGTTTTGTTTCGAAAACATTTTTGTACACACAGGCATATATCACATCCTTGCACATAATCATGCTTCACATAACTCTGGTAATTGATCGGAATACGAATCGTAAGACATTAACTTTAACTTAACGGACTGTTGGCAAGGACTATTAACACGAGCTTAAACCATTGGCAAGTACAGGCTTTGGACCTAATAGGTTTTAGTCGTGTCACCTAATAAAAAATAAACCTACAGACCTCTAACTAAGATAGTCAGTGGAAGCAGGGTCGAATCCACAGGGAGACAGAGTTTCTAAATTAATATTCAACCAATTCAGCTACTCCAGATGAAATCAGGGAAGAATTAATTAAACTAATGAATAAAGCTAAGGAAGACAAATTAAACCGAGGAATTAACTATGGACTAAAAACCTAGGGTATTAGGTCGGTCCACCATGCTTATACCAATCAAATAGGGTCAACTACTATCAAAACCTAAGTCAAGAGTCGGGGGATTAGAGCATGTGTTGAGCTATGGTTAAGACTCAACGCTCATAGTTCAACATACGCCGCATGTTCACTAACGTAATCAGAAATACTGACGTGTCCTAGGCCTCTAGTCGTAAGACGGATTTGTGCAAACAACTATTAACCACAAGCAATCAATGAAATTGTACACTGATATTAATTACTCAATAAGTACAAATCACATCACAATCACCCAAATCAAGCCCTAGAAATTGATAGAAATCTAAATCACAATCATGGTATAAACATGGCTTTCCTATCTGACACCCTAGAAAGAAAACTACTCACTCATAATCGAATTAACAACGACAAAACTAATATGAAACCCTAATAATTGCATCATGAATAATTGAATAAATAAACTAAGCAATTGAGAATAATAAAAGAGATTAGGACAAAGAAGAATACCAATTGACAGAAAGCGGGAACTTTTATTGAAATCCGAACAGGTTCAATCACCTTTAAACTAATCTAAGTGTTTAAACTAAGCTACGAACAATGAAGAATAAACTAGAGTCTAAAGAAGTAAAAGGATGAATAAAAGATGTCTTTAAAATAATGAGGAAAAAGTATTTATAATAACCCCAAAAGTCTAATTAAAAAAATGGAATTAAAAATAGAATTTCCGCGAATACGAGCACGGGACCCGATCGGGCAAAGGTCACCCGATCGGGTCCATAGTAAAAAAAATCATGACCCAACTTTTCTTTGACTTCACGCAGCAGCGCAGCAATGAATAATAAATATGGGCCCACCCGATCACTGGCCCGATTGGGTCCATGATCGGGTCCCTTCAGAACTCTCCAAATCAACGTGAGAAGAGCAACATCAGTAATAAATTGGAGTTGGGCTGGCCCACCCAAAACCTTCTTGTCTTCACGCTAACAGCAATAGGAGTTTTGATAAGTGGGCTACGTGCAACATGGAAAGCACGTGGGCCCTTATGTTCCCTTATCACCCAGCATCACTCTTTTGGCGTAATCAACAGCAGCAGGCAAATTTGCATCCCACCCGATCGGGTCGGGCGGTCAGCACCCGATCGGGTCTGGGCACATGGATGCTCACCCGATCGGGTCGGGCAAGACTTGCCCGATCGGGTCCGCAACATCTCTACCCGATCACAATATCTTCGCCCGATCGGGCCATTTTTGCCTGATCAGAGTACGGAAAACTCCTTTTTGACTCTTTGGCTCTCAATTCTTCACGTTTAGAGGTCTTGGGACCTCCTAAACTACCCATAAAGCTCGTGAGCCATCCTACGTGCCTCGTAACTTTCGTAAAGCCATGGTTGCTCCCATATAGCTCGGAAATAAAGAGAAAACTCCCTAAAACCTGTAATTCAACACTAACACACAAAACCACAACTATTTACGATAGTTAGCATAAAATAGCTCCTAAGAGCTCCGATGACGCACAAATTAGCTTGCAAATAAGGGAGAAAACTCTATAAAAATACGTGATATCAGGACCTTACATTACTTTCATCATACATTCATCGTACTTGGTCAACTTGGCCCATTAAACATCGTAAACTTTTCCTCAACCTGTAACTTGCCTATTTACCAGTTCAGTTCATAATTTCAAGCCAACAGACTCATTCTCTTTCCACTTTTCATTATCGTATCTTAATTTATAAAACTTATACACTTGTACTCCGAGTAATACCCATAACATACTTTAACATCATAAGCATACTCGTAACTCATAACAACATAAATCATGGATCACATTTTGTCATTTCATATACTCCCATGAATTAAAATATAATCATACTTGAATCACGTAAATCAAATTTTACCATTTCACATACTTCTATGTAATAAGGCATAACCATACAACATATAAATCATGTGTCTGGCATTAACTCGATTCATTCATTACATGTAAGCATAATCATAATGCACAAGGTCACACACAAATTCATACGACTTGGAATTTAAACCACATACGCAATTGACGTCATGCATATGATAATCACGTTAATTACTTGATAAGAACACACACGAGTTATTAACAGGATTACTAATAATGAGCATTGAGTAAATCCATATAGAACATTGACAACACATTAGAACTTAAGACATCCATAAGCACACATATATCATCGCATGTTTCCATCATTGACATCCGTAATAGTTTGAAACCACATAGGTTCCCATTAATACTCTTGAAACATCTTAGGTTTCTATCTTTATTGTCCTAAATTCATTCGGACTCACTTCATTAGTAAACACATGGATAGAGAAAACATCTCAACATTGATAGAACCCAGTAATAACTCATTAATACAATCCATCATTCCTTTTGTCAATTTTAATACTGGCTGTTGCCAATCAGTCAGCTCTGGGACGTCTCCCAGCCTTTGTATGCACCACTGTGCAAGGGTCATGTGCCCCGGGCTTGGCCCTACAATATAACGGGCCATGTGCCCTAGTAGAAATAACAATAACAGTAACGGGCTATTACCTCAGCTCGGTACGTGCACGACCGCCAATCATTTTAAATATAGATCAACAAACCATTGCTTTCACTTTAACTTATCATATTTCATAACTTTTAATATTCATTAGTGGCAATCAACATACTTTAGTCATTCAGCTCAGCTCTACCTATGTATAGGTTGTAAAATCATATCGTAAACATCGTTCATCATTCATAAGCTTTCATAGAGCGCTTATTAAACTTTTGAAATCATTCATAATGACCTTGGTTCAGAAGGCATTTACGCTAACAGTCATTCATAAAACGTTTATAATAACGTCATCCCGCAACTCTTAACACAACATACTTAATCCAGTCACTTAATCATACGACACTTAATAAGGCTGCGTAATTCACACTATTTCACTTATCATGTTTCATAACTTTATTAACGAGTTCTAAGACACTTAAGTTGCTTCATAGATTCTTTATTATTTCGTAGTAACCGTTATTGCAAAACAACACTTCATGCATCACATTGGGCATGGACTCAGACTCAGACTTAAGATCACTTTTAATAAGTCACAGAGGTAGAAAACATAGGCCATGGAAACATCAATCATACGTATTCATAAATCATACTTCACTTAATTCACCATAGTCATGAGTCTCATACTAAAAGCGTTAATCATATATATTCATGAAATCATATAAACATGTGTCACGTAATTCAGAGCCAACATACTTTACTTATATATTAAATAATCATATGAACAATAATTAGATTACATAGCTCACATTAACATCGAGTTGCATGTAAACATGGATAAAGCTGTAAAAATCATACTTGGCACATAATATCATACTTTCATAAATAATTCATGATTCATATCACATTTAAGAATCAAATATACTTTATTCACACAAGAATGAATCATAGATCGACTATAAATTACCTTAATCACATAAACATGATTTATTCGATAACCATATAACATGATTACACATATAACATGATCATATATCATAACTATTCTTTGCTTAAACATATAATAATCATTTAACTCGCATAACTCACATTTATGATAATAAAACAAATCCATACTTCGTACTTTTGTGTGTCACAATATATATAGATATATTCAACAAATAAGTTTTACGTAATATCGATAACTTAAATAGAAAATAACTTTGATTCCATAATTTGTAATACGAAGGTTCACATAATCACATTATAATTTATAATAACACCACATATTCACATAACGAATAAGGTTACCGTCATTTTCATGTTTCGTAACTAACTCTTCCAATTTCTAATCATCGTTCATATAAATAATTTATACTTTATAAACATTTACATACGGGCATATATAGCAATGCTGGACATAAAAGTTACTGTTTCATAACTCACAACTCATACTTCCCGTAAATAATCATCATTCATATCAATAATTATACTTTTTTTAAACACATGCGGGCATATAGTAATGCTGGACATAGAAGTTACCTTAACCGCTCAATCCATAATACCGTCATAACTCCAAGAATCGCATCCATAGACCTTTTGAATTCCCACATTTCGATTATCGCTCCATAATACATCAATAAAATAATAATCAGAATCATTCCAACTTATAACTAATCACGACTTTTCCTTAATGACCCGTTTTCGAAAATCTTTATTTAAAACCTCATTATTCTTAAAACTCAATATATATTTGAAATGGAATTTTCATATATAATTAATAATAATTTCATAAACTGATTTTTCTAAAATGATTTATAATTGGACTTTATGTAATTAAAAGAGATAAATGGTTGTATACCTTCAAGGTCAACACTTTGAGTTTGAGTTAATATAATCCTTATTACTGATACTTTTAAGAACCGGTAACTTGGTTCTCATTGAACCAGAACGAAGGCAGGGGAAACAGAGGAGGGAAGGCGGGCTGGGTGGCCGTAGTTCGCTGCGTAAGGTGTACAGAATGTCGCCGAGCAAAGAAAGGGTGGAGTTGGGTTTTGTGGTGCTGAGTTACAAGACTTACAACCGCAGGCAGCAGCGAAGGGGGACTGGTGCTGCGTGGCTGCAATGCTAAGGGGGAAGATGGAAGGGTGGCGGTCTAGGCTGGGTGGCAGCCGCGGTAGAGAGTGGTGCAACAGCAGCGAAGCAAAGGGAGGGGGAAACAGAAGAGTAGCGAGAAGATAAGGAAGAAGGGGAAGGTGTTCCGGTGTTTTAATGGTGGTTATGGTGGTGCTTGAGGAAGGTAGACATGGCAGAAGTTAAGAGAAGAAAAGCTCCTTTGGTTGTGTTAATGGAGGGAAAAACGGAAGAGGAAGATGAGGGAAGGAGTGAGTTGAGTTGTGTGAAAATGTCTGATGCATAGAGCTCTATTTATAGAGACTTGGAGGGAACAAATATGCCAAGTGAGCAGATTACCATTAGGTGGGTTTCCTTGGGGAGCAAGGAGGAAGAAAGGCAGTCAAAGGGTGAAGGGGAGGTGATGAGTGGTGAAGGTGAGAAGGGAAGGGAGTACGTGGGAAAGTAAGAAAGGGAGATCGGTTGGGTTTTTGGTTGGGTTAAAATACTAGATGGTTAAAATGGGTAGTATAAATTGGGTTTGGATGGACGGTTTAGCAAAAATGAAATTAACCCAATCAGTTAATAATAGAAAATATAAATTGAAATAATAATAATAATAATAATAACATTAAACTCTTTTAAAATTGTTTTAAACAAAATCCGAAATCATTATAATTAAATAGTAAAAATTAAAATTAGTACTTGTTTAAGCTAATAATATAATTAATTAAGCTTTCGAAAAGTCGGGGTGTTACACCACCACCACCACCACCTCAAAAACCCTAAAAACTACCTTGCTCATCAACCTACCACCCTAATAACCACCTTTACCGACACCTCTCTCCATTCCCGTCCTCTCTTCTCTCTCCACCACTGATTCCGAGGTGTTTTCGAAGGGCTGGTGTAGGTTGTTTTCGGCGGCTGTGGAGTTATTTTCGAAGGTGTCTGGTGGTTTTAAGGGAGGATTGGTGGTTTTCAGCGGGGTGTAGGAGGTTTGAGAGGGAGGGTGGTGGTTTTCGGCCAGATTTGAGTGGTTTTTAAGGGAGGGTTGGTGTTTTCGGCGGCTGTGGAGTTGTTTTCGAAGGCGTCTGGTGGTTTTCGACAAGGTAAAGGTGGTTTGTGAGGGAGGGTGGTGGTTTTTGGCCAAATCTGAGTGGTTTTCGAGGGAGGGTTTGTGTTTTCGGCGGTTGTGGTGTTGTTTTCAAAGGCATCTGGTTGGTTTTGAGGGAGGATTGGTGGTTTTCGGCTAGGTATAGGTGGTTTGTGAGGAAGGGATGGTGGTTTTCGGCCAGATCTGAGTGGTTTTATAGGGAGGGTCGGTGTTTTCGGCTGGCTGTGGGTTGTTTTCGAAGGCAGACTGGTGGTTTTGAGGGATGATGGTGTTTCGGGAGGTGGTGGGTTGCGGAGAGAGAGGGGGCCAGTGGTGGTTTGTAGGTTGTGATTATTAATTTAATTATATACATCATCCCTCACTTTTCATTGTTTAATTACACTTAAGAAATTTTGCCTCAAAATACGTTAAAGTGACAATGTATCAGTTATATCAAAACGGAGGAAGTATAATTAATTTAATAACCCCCAACCCTCAACCCCACCAACATGTACTTTATGGGCCTATTCTCTTCGTTTAATACTAGCTAAACTGAACTGAACTTATTGGAGATTAACTGAACTGAACTGAACTGAACTTGTTGAACTGACTGAACTTATTGAGCTGAGCTGAACTGAACTGAATTTATTGGAGCTGAATTGAATTAAACTGAATTTATTGGAGTTTAACTGAATTGAACTTATTGGATCTGAACTGAACTGAACTGGACTTACTGTAGCTGACTTGAACTGAATTGAATTGGATTGAATTGAAATAAATATATAAATACTACCTCCGTTTCGCAATACATGCAACATATACCTCTTTTTGATGTTTTGCAATACATGCAACATTTCCTTTAATAGTTAGTACTTTTAGCCAAAAAGACATTTGTGCTTTGCTAAGAGGTTTTTAGCGTGTCGTTAAGGCACTAAGAACCGCTTAGCAAACACAATTTATAAACCTAACTAGCAACTACTAAGCATGTAGTAACGGCAAGTCAAGGGTCGAACCACAAGGAAATCGGGATTAACTATAGTCCACTAAGTCCAAAACTACCTAAGTGAAGGGTTTTTTGGGGTTTAAGATTGAGTAAGTAACCGACTAATTGACTAGCTAATGAATACCGACTAATAAGCAAATAGGAGGATTAATATGATAAGGAAGACACTAGAGTTCGGGCTACTCGTATGAACATGGGCTAGACAACGAAAATCAACGCTATGGTGATTCAACGGAGTCAATACAAGGTTAAGTTCCCCTCTAATTTACTTGAGTCCTCTCTCGAATGGTCCTCAAGAGTAATCGATTAATCAACCAACCAAATCCTCTTTCGAATGGTCTTTGGTCCGTTGATTAATAAATTCATTAAATTCGGAAAACCCCTAATTAAAGGATCCCCTTAATTCCTACCCAATCCCTTGGTCTAGAAATCAAGTCAAAATATGGGAATGACAAAAGGGATTAGAGTTCGATTAAGAACAATAGAGACCCTAAGTGCCCTAGCATAAACGTGATCAAGATCTATCCTAGGGTGTCAAAACACCACATTCAGTGCATAGACAAACAATTGAATCATAAAAAGCATAGATAATCTACATTAAGCCCTTAATTCATACTTCCGCCCAAACCCTAGATAATGAACTACTCACTAACCATGGATTCTAAGCAATTAAGATTCAATAAATTCAACATCATAAACTAAGCAATAAGATTAAAGGAAAGAGATAGAAGAGAAATTACTTGAGTAATTGATGAATTCGATCTTCAATAATGAAACAAAGGAGTAAACTAGTGTTTGAGAGAGTTTTAGGGCTAAGAGAGAGTTAATTAGAAACTAAGTATGAAGTAATCTCGAAAACTAAGCTAAGAAAACTAATTAATAGAGTCATTAAAGTTTGACGGACAAAATGGGTCAAAGCCCGAAAGCAGGTCCACACGGTCGTGTCAAAATGGACACGGTCGTGTAGACCTGAGCTTCTCAAATCAGTGGGCAAGCAGAACAGGACTGACTTCGTGGAAACAGACCAACACGGTCGTGTAGACCTGCTAGTCAGCGGATAGCTCAACTTCAAACGATCATATCTCTCTCGTCTCTTATCGGAATTGGGCTTATGACCAGTCGTTGGAAAGCTATCGAAACGAGCTAAAACCTCCCACCGGAATCACCTTAATCTGATTTACGGATCAAATGTTATGTCCATTTGAAGTTCAAAAGTCCACAACTAATCTTCCAATGATCATATATGACTTCAAAAACCTGTTAGTTAGTCTGAAAATCATCCAAAACAACTAAACGAGTAGTGAAGCAACCATTTAGCTCAAAGTAATCAAAACCATGCAATGCAAGACTAAAATGCTCTAAATCTATATGTATCGACACTAAAAATGCAACATGGATAAGCACAATAAAGTACTTATCAAACTCCCCCAAGCTAGTTCAATTGCTTGTCCTCAAGCGAACAAACGATAGACATAGGGAAAGAGTTCTATGACCCCTAACAATGATACGCATGCCAAGATGAATAATGTAGACCTTCAAACCTTTCCAACATCGAATGCAAAACACTATCAAGCCTCAAAGTTTATAGCACAAGGAAAAGCAACCAATCTTACCACAAAGTTTATATCTTACCACAACTATTTTATTCTTTATCACATGGGCAATAAAGACAACTACACTCTCTCTCTTCTCTTCCTTGGTCCATGTGCCATTTCCCAACGTTGCATTTATTGCGCAACGGAGGTAGTAATAATTAGACAATAATTATTATGAATAATAAATAATAATTATACTTCTAAGTAATTATAATTTAGAATTTAGAATTTAGAATAATAATTAATGAATAATGATAATATTATTTTTGATGATATAAAATAATAATTATAAATAGATAAATAATAATAATAATAATAAGAAATTAATTTTAAAAATAATAATTAATGATAATAATAATAATTAATAATAACTAATTCCTATTATTAGTATTAATATATTAATGCTTGATGTTGATTGTATAGTAACAATAATGTCTAAACACTAAATTAATATTACTATTATAATAATAATTAGCAATTATAATAATAATTAGCTTAAAATAAAGATTAGTTTGTGCTTCTAGCCAAACCAAAATTTGCGATGGGTTGGTCTATAATATTTATAAACCAAACTCCACCACAAACCGCGAAAGTATTTTTAATATTCAACGTATGAAAATGTTGTTCCTTAAATTGTACTCCAATATTATTAGCAACTTTGTAATTTTTTAATATTTTCTAGCTTTTTGTATCTTATTTGTATATTGTAATAGTGAATAATTAGTCGGTAAAATAAAGCAACAACTATAAATTAGAATACTCGTATTAAGATGAAACATGGTTAAACCGCACACCAACTCAAATTATGTCCAGCCATAAGAATAGTAGTAATAATAATGAGTAAAGGTATAATAATAAAATAATATATAATAATAATAACAACAATAATACTCCCTCTCGTTTTTTTTAATATGCACATTTTACCATTTTGGGATGTTTTTTTTTAATATGTATCTTTCTACCTTTTCCAAAAATGGAAGGTTGGTCCACCTAATTATTACACTTCTCTCCTACTTTTTCTTTCATTCTCTCTATCTTTTTCACTTTTTCCTTACTTTTATTAACCTTCTCTCTTACTTTTACACTTTTTCCTTAGTCCGCGCGTAAAAACAACCATACATATTAAAACCACGGAGGTAGTAATAAGTAAAATAAATTAGACCAACAATAATAATAATATTAAACAAAATGGTTAAATAACGAATGGAGCTGAACTGAACTGAACTTATTGGAGCTGAACTGAACTGAGCTGAGCTGAACTAAACTGAATTGAACTGAACTTATTAAAGCTGAAGTGAACTGAACTGAACTTATTAGACCTGAACTAAACTGAACTGAATTGAAGTGAATTTATTAGAGCTGAACTGAACTGAACTAAAAATAAGATAAACAGAACAGGCCCTATGTACTACAACAAATATCAATAATCAACAACTCTCAATAAAATAAGTTAGTCAAATAACACTCCTAAAACTTGGTGTTAGACACTGAACTTATTAGAGTCGAACCGAAGTGAACTTATTAGATCTGAACTGAACTGAACTGAACAAAGCTGAAATTATCAGAGTTGAACTAACATGACTGAAAATAAGCTGAAGATAACAAACCCATAGACTTTAGAGCTACACATATAAAAACTCTCAAACTTTTATAAAGCTAATATGTTGACAGCCCTGAAAAATATTGTGTATCACATAAATATGAACGACATCAATCTACGCCTGATTTAAGCATAAACTAGCATTTTAGTCTGTGCGAAGCCCCTAGTCAGTTACAATAAATAAGATCTTATTTAGGCCCTTGTAAAGTTTACTTTTAAAAAATATTCAGTGAAAATGAGTTCAGTTGTAAAAATAAGTTTTGTCCAAATAATAAGTTCAGTTCAGTCTAAATCAGTATTGCGAAGAAGAAGATACAACATAAATCGGTAAATATAAGTGTAGTTCAGTAAAGATAAGTTCAGTTAGTAAAAGTAAGTTATGTTCAGTTAAAAAAAATTCAAGTATGGTAAAATCAAGATGAGGTGAACTATAAAATTCATAATTGATTTTGTAACTTTACATATTTTTCTTAGGAAAATGATAATACAACACTTAGGTTGGTTGTATATAAGAGTCAAAAAAAAGTAACTTTTAAACGATAATAATACCAATTCACGCGTAATTTAAGCATAAATTCTCAACTTAATGCCATTATATACAATGTATTTAATGCTTAACATTGTGATATGTTATTACACTTTTCTTATTGTCTTGTGAGAAATTGAAAATTAACATTGTGATATGTTTGGAGATGAAAACAATAAGTTAAAAGGAATTGGGGGTAAGAAAATATGTCAACAATTTTCACTTATATTACCTAAATAAGTGTGTCATATATCGAAATATTTAGGCCATGTTCAGTTCACTTAAAAACAATAATATTTACTAAAAATAAGTTCAATTCAGTAAAAATTAAGTCTAGTTCTACAAAAATAAGTAGTTAACCTTAAAATTAATAATATTTACTAAAATATAAGTTCAATTCAGTAAAAATAAGTTCAGTTCAACAAAAATAAGTTCAATTCAGTAAAAATAAATTCAGTTCAGTAAATATCAATTGTGTAAAGAAGAAAAACGACATAAATTAGTAATAATAAGTTTAGTTCAGCAAAAATAAGTTCAGTTCAGTAAAAAAAATTCAGTTCAGTAAAAATAAGTTCAGTTCAGTAAAAATAAGTTAAAAATAAGTTCAGTTCAGTAAAAATAAGTTGAACTGGATAGGGCCTAAGTCTTTTTAGTTAACTATATTAATATATAAGACTTTATTTTGTTTAATTTGATTTCAAACATTAAATAATGAAATTATGTGGATTGATGATTAGACTCGCTTTTCATTCAAAAGGTCACGTGTTCGTAACTTGTAGCTGACACAATGTCTGTATTTTTCTAACTGAGGAGTTCGATCCCATGGATATTAAGCACTTATTTGAGGAAAGTGTCGCGTGACAGAAATGCTTTCTAAGGAATGCCTTTTGTTATATTCGTTATTTTGATGATGACAAATGAATATTTTTAACTTAGTCTTAATTAGTTTTTATTTATGTAGTTATTTACATAGTATTATTAATTATTTATTTTATTAGACCTAAAATAAACTTATGGAGAATTGGTTTAATAATAACCAAAATTAAGTTGTTTAGGAAAATAGAATATTTAGTTATATTATTTTGTATAGAATTAACATTATAATATTATAGAATATTTGATTCCATACTATTAGTTGAGTTTGTTAGTGGTTTACAAGAAAATAAGACGTTGAAGAGCTGGCGATTTTGCGTGGCTAAATTGATGGGTTGAGGTCCTAGATTCTAGGGGCCATGATCTCAGGTAACAAACCGCACATCTAATATAAATCCTAAACTGCCAAAGACCAAGTCAAGAGCTGTTGAGAAGATCATGGAAGACTCGAAGACTCGTTCAAACTGTGCAAACACACGGTTATGGATCGTGGCCTTAACATGATCCATAACGGCTATGAAGGTGGAAGATAATGCCTAAAAACTTGCGTCCACTAAGAGGAAGCTGAAGAAGACCGTTGAAGATTTATCACAACTATATATACTGAGAAGAACTCAATTTTAGTTCTTAAGACTTTCTATATTAACTGTGTAAATCATTTAGAAAGTTATTTTCGGTTTTATTCTCTTCAACAATTTATTGTATTCCATTAATCTGAGTTGGGGTGAGTGAAATTTTGTGAGAAAATTTCTACATTCAAGAGAGTAAGAGAAGAAAGAGAAGACTTCGAGTGAAGTCAAGAGAGAAAGTCACGTGTTCAAGGGGGACAAGGTGACTGGGAACCAGTTCCTAGAGGAACAGAGTGAGTTGCTGTTTTTAATATGGTGTAAGTTACTATTATAAATAAAAGAGCAAGATTTATTCCTAGAGAATATAGGAATAAGATCTGGTTTAAAAGCAGTTCTAGTGTTCTTTGTTTTAACTTCTCTTCAATTCTTTTTTAACTTGTTAATTCCGCAAAAATAGCCCTAATAGTCTTTACTACAATGCACCCCCCTCTTGTAGTAAACTTAGAAGTTCTATAGGACCAACAATTGGTATCAGAGCTTGTTCCTCCTGAAACAGCTAACACTGAGGAGGCTGATCCTAGAGAACATGAATACAACTGGAGAAAAGCTAGATGAGGGATACTCTGCTCAACGTCCTCCAATGTTCAATGGTAAACACTATCCCTATTGGAAGAATAGGATGGAAATATTCATTAAGGCAGAAAACTATCAAGTATGGAGAGTTATTGAGATATGTGACTTTGAAGTCACTGAAAAGAATGAAGAAGGCGAGCTATTTACAAAACCACTCTCAAAGTATGACAAAGAAGACTTCGAGAAAATGGAAATGAACAACATGGCCAAGAAGATTCTGCATTGTGGTCTTGGTCGTCATGAACACAATATAGTCATGGGATGCAAGAGTGCAAAGCAGATGTGGGAACTCCTTCAAGTTACACATGAAGGAACAAGCGAGGTCAAGAGATTAAAGATAGACATGCTCATGCATAGATATGAGTTATTTCAAATGAAACCTAAAGAGCCAGTTCATGATATGCTTACAAGATTCTCAAATATCATAAATGAACTTGACTCTCTAGGAAAATCTATTTCTCCAGAGGAACTAGTACGTAAAGTTTTGAGAAGTCTTCCACAGGAGGAGAAGTGGATGGCTAAGGTGACAGCTCTACAAGAAACCAAGGATTTCACCAAGTTTAACATAGAACAACTTGCTGGATCCTTGATGAAACATGAGTTGCACTTAGGAACTCATGAACCTGACTCCAGCAGATCAAAATCCCTGGCTCTCATGACTGAAGAACAAGATGATTCAGAAACTGATGAAGAGGAACTATGGGAAAGGTCCGCCACAAATAAACCGTGACCTGAAGCAAACTTGTTGAACCGGTAAACAAGCCAAGTTTCATGCTTTTATTGATTATTATCAATTATTATTATTTTATGCATTTTTTAAATACACACCCTTAGATGCTTCCTTCCCACCCTTCGACACCTCCTCCCTCAGCCCACTGGCCACCATTGACCATCAAAGCCCTACCCAACCCCACCCATCCTCATCCGATTATCCCCATCCCCTAAAAAACAATAATTACAATCTGCCACATTAAATTAATAAGACTGATTGACATCAACTAAAATTAAACTAGGATAACTAACTAAATTAAACTAAACTATCTGCTCCTAGTTACTGGTGGAAATGAAAATCGGTCAATGTCACTGACTCACCAGAAACATCAAATCCAACTGCTTGCCAACCCATGACCACCGAAAGCCCTACCCCTTCCACCTCTCTTTCCCACCACTTAAATCAGAGCAAAAACCAACCGAGAGAGAGCTAAATAGCAAGAAGAAGTAAAAATGGCGATTCACTCTCAGAGATTACTTATACTCTCTCTTCGTCAACCATTTCAATCTTGGCTTACCTCAAATTCATCTCTTCCATTTCTCGTTCTTCTTTACCTTCTTATTTCTCAAAACCTAACATTCCTTCATTCCCATCTTCTTCTACCTTGGTGTCGCCGAAACCCTAACAACATTCAATTCGACACCATTGATCAACAATCGAAGCTGGAGGAGTAGCATCAATGGGGTTTAAAGCTTTGTGACTCGCTTATCAACTATAATAGACCGCTGAAGGAGACAATTATGCTTGAAGGTTGGGATTTTGAGCATTGACTTGTTAAATTTTTTTATCTTAAAAGTAACTTTAAAAAACAAGTAAACAGATCTGGATCCGGGTAATACTTTAGGACCCTGCCCATATCCGTTTTTTAAGTTAGCACCCAGATCCAACCTGACTTTGACGGGTCCTAATACTGAGAACCTAGATCCGTTCAAAATGGATACGGATCTTCGGATTCGTGTCGGGTCCATTACTCATTGTCATCCCTAGGCAGGGGAGGGTTTTTATTTTTATTTTATTTTCTTTTTTATTTGTGCCAAGAGAAAGAAAAGAGAAATATAAAATTACCTTGTTAACAAGTTGCAAGTCACTTGGGTGTGTTTGTAGCGGACTTCCCCAATAATTAGGATTATATAGGAATAACTCATTGTTAGGATTATTCTTGGCGCGGCCATGGTTTAGATTATTCTTGTCAATTTTTCCTTATATAAATTGATAATTTATTGTATTAACTGACAAATATGTGTTATAATTTATAAACTGATTGGTCTATCATATAAACTTTTATTGCAATAACTCATAGATATATCTTATAAACTGATACTTTTATTGTATAAGCTGAAAATTTTATTGTATTAACTTTAAAATATGACTATAGATTAATAAACACATTTTATTAGATGAAATGTAACCTTATACCTGACTAAATGAACCTTATAACTGATGAAAAAAACCTTCTAACTCATTAAAAAATACCCATATAAACTTATAAAAAACCTTATAAGCTGATAATTCTATTGTATTAACTACTTAAAGTGTATTAAAGATTTCTCTAGTGATCTTGAGTGGAATCTTAATACGTGCTATGTGTCCTTGCCCGAGGTGGTGGTGGATAAGATCCTTAGCAACCCCCAGCTTTCCTTCTCTCCAAGACCTTTTAGAACATTCCTTTGTTACCCATAAGGGTTTCTCCCTGACCATGGCCTATGCGGCCCAACTCCAGGACCCTCCCCTCCCTTTTAAACTTGACTAGATCTGGAAGGCCAATTGCGAACCTAAGATCAAGTTCTTCCTCTGGCTTATTTGGAAAGATAGAGTGTCCCATAAGACCCTCCTCTTCACTAGGAAAATGGAAAATTACTCTTTCTGTCCCAAGTGTAATTTGGCCCCGGAGGACTCAGCCCATATCCTGTTTCACTGCCCGGACTCTAGAGATGTTTGGAATTCCTTGCCCATGCTCTCGTAGCTTTTCGGATTTGGTCTCCTGGATGAAAGAAAACCTTTCCATCCAAAACTATGAACAAGTGATGGATTGGAAGTGCCTCTTCGCGTACATTTACCATGAAATCTCGAAGGACCAGAATCAGGTCATCTTTAGAAACGTCAAGGTCGCCCAACCTCATTATTAATGGAGTTAGAGACTGTTATAGAGAGTTTAATATTGCCCAACCTAGTAATAACTATAGTGGTTCTTCGAACAACAACCAAACTTTCTTTCCCAACCAATGTCATGTCCTCGTGCATGTGAATGCTTCCTTTGAAAGTCCAAGTGTTCCAACGGGCCTAGGGGGAGCAGTAAGAGACAATAGTGGGAGGTGGGTCATAGGTTTTAGTGAATCTTGTTATACTAATGACATTTTGGAGGCATAATTGAAGAGTATTCTAAGGGCCCTGCAAGTTGCAGGCAACCATGGATCGTGTCAAGTGAAACTTGTTACTGATTGCAAATTAGCAGTGGATTTGTTACACTAACAAAGTTGCTTAGCTAACAAATACAGACTCATTGCACCACTTGTAGGGAAGTGACAGAGAAACTGGAGAACCTTTAGATTGTACACTGTGGCAGAAACTCCAACAAAACTGCAGATGGCATGGCCAAAAAGTGTAGGAAGGAGGAAATCTCTATGAATGTAACTAGGATTTATCCCCACCCCCTAGTTATAGTATGAACTTCTATAAGGATGATTATAATCATCTCTTTATGTTTAACTAGTAATGAATGACACTATTTTCACCAAAAAAAATGATAATAGAAGGTCAAATTTAAGACTCATCTAAGTCAAGACCTTTTCTTTATTGAAAGATGGAGTAAGTGTTTGGTATGGTATAGTAGGAAACTGGAGCTTAGGAGAAAAATATTAAAATATACTGAGACCATTCCCAAAATAGAATTATCAAACTATTATAGGTTTGATGAAAAAAGGAAAGTCCTAAAAATAATCTGAAATAAAGGGATTAGGTCACTTTGTATTACCGCCTTAAATATACAGATTTTAGCATCGAACAAGGGTTTTCCTTAGCTAACCCCTTAAGTAGCTACCTTGTTCAATCATTTTCTCCATACATGTCATACATCCTATAGGATATCCCGCTATGAAGTTAATCCAATAAGGGCGTGTTCAATGCAGTATTTGAAGTAGTGGTGGAGGAAAAGGTTCGAGGTTTGATTTAGTCCAACACTAGCTGCAAAATACACAAGTGTTTGGCAAGATAGTGACGTGAGTAGTGATTAGTTACGGAGGTAGTGATTAAGTAATGGTTGTTGATTCTCCTAAAAAATGGTAGTGGTTGTTGATTCTCCTGAAAAAAATGGTAGTGGTTGTGGAAAACTAAAATAAATTGTGTTCGACGTAGATCTTAGAGATTGAAAAAAGCATACTCATTCTACTTTAACTAAATATTTACTACCAATTGCTTTTGTCGAACACTAATATATTATGCAGCTACTTTGAAAGCTAAGAACTTATATGTACTATTGCAGCTAATAGCTACCTCCGCACAGGGGCGGAACTAGGGGGTGCATGGGGGTGCACGTGCCCCCCCATTTTTTAAAAAGAAATTCGGATGTTTCGGGCAAATAAATTAAATTAAATAGTGTACTAATATTAAATTCTCCTATTTGAGTCATAAAAAGATGATATCATAGTTGGTGAGGTTGCATTAAAGTTAAAAGTGGTGCAGGGAGGTCATGGGTTCTAGTCTTCTTGTCATCAATTTTGTTTCTTTTAATAATATTCTTCCTTTTTATTAAATTTCTTTGACTAGTTTCTACTACTTACTTTCTTTTTTATTGTTCTAGTAATTGTTCTCTCCTTTCTCTTTCTCGTTCCTTTTTCTGTGACTTTTTTGTTATTAACGTTTGTATTTAGTATTTTCGCATATAATATAATACTTCCTTATTTTAACATTATTTATAAATTATTATATATTCTTATAGTTCATTATATATAGATTAAAAACGATGGAAAAAGCGAGATTCGAGAATAGCGTCAAACGATAGAATTTAACAATCTTTGTGAAATGAAGATAGTATATATACATCCGCTTTTTTGATATGTCTCAAGCATGTACTAGTTCCGTTTAATTGCGCACCCCCGAATTTGAAATCCTGGTTCCGCCACTGCCTCCACATGTAATAACTATCATCATAACTAATAACTACCACCACAACTATTATTTGCAAGTAGACCCTAATACTCTGATGGCAACGAAGAATCTTCGCCGTACATATGCAAACATTAATTAACCCGTTGAATAAATAGACTAGCTTTGCCTTTTGTGTGCGTGCACTAAATTATTTATTGTAACAAAAAGCACCCGATTAAACCAAAAAAGAAGTAATTTAAAACTTGGTTGGACAAGAAGAAAAAAAGCAGCATAGCGTAGACCTTAACGCAACTCACAAAGAAGTAAACGTTGAACACCTCTAACATGTAACTCCATGTACTACTTAATCATGTACATTTTGTCATGTTCTATTCCACACAATCATCTTATGCTTTGCTTTCTAGCATACATCACTTATTCACTCCACAAACACGGTAACATTAGTGAAAGGATGGTTGGGATATTTTAAGATGCATGGGTAGGAAGGGTTCCTAAGCTATCTTTTCTAAGGGTTTATGGTTTTCAAGCATATGTAAAACGTTTACAACCAGAAAAGTTTGAACCTAGATCCGAAAAGCTCCTCTTTGTGGGTTATCCCTAGGAAATCAAAGGATGTTAATTCTATAACCAAAGCGAGAACAAAGTGTTTGTGGCCCACGAAGGTGTCTTTTTAGAAAGCCAATTACTTTCTGAAAAGCCAAGTGGGAGAAATATTAATCTTGAAGAAGTTCAAGATGATCAACCACAAAACACTTATGAAGTGATTGCTTCTCCAGCGGGAGCTCAGGATGAAGCTTTCGCTTTAGTTGAACCTACTAATGATGTGGTTGAGCCTATTCGTAGGACCAGTAGGAAATCTAATCCGCCTAAAAGAAATCCTTTAGAAGGGTATCTTGTTAATTCTGGTTATGATGTTTTCTTATTAGATATGAATGAACCTACTACCTACAAAGCAGCAATGACGAGTGCCGACTCTGAAAAATGGCTTAATGCCATGAAATCCGAAATGGAATCCATGTATGACAACCAATTTTGGAACTTAGTTGACTTGCCTGAAAGTGATAGACCTATCAAATGCAAGTGGATTTATAAGATAAAGATTGATATGGATGGCAAGATAATTGTCTACAAAGCAAGGCTAGTAGCAAAAGCTTTCAAACAAATTCATGGTATATATTATGATTGAATCCATTAGGATACTCCTAGCAATAGCCTCGTATTTTGACTACGAGATTTGGCAAATGGACGTCAAAATGGCTTTTCTAAATGGTTATTTGGAAGAGGAGGTTTACATGACACAACCAGAAGGTTTTATCAATCCACAAAGCCCTAGGAAGGTATGTAAGTTTCAAAGATCCATTTAGGAATTGAAGCAAGCATCCCGGAGTTGGAATATTCATTTTGATGCAGCAATCGAAGAGTTTGGTTTTCTAATAAATCCAGAAGAGGCTTGTGTTTACAAGAAATTGAGTGGGAGCAACGTCGTCTTTTTAGTACTATATGTGGATGACATACTCATCATAGGGAACGATATTCCTATGTTGAAGTCTGTAAAAGCTTGGTTAGGAAAATGTTTTGCTATGAAGGATCTGGGAGAGGCTTAGTATATTTTAGGCATTCGGTTCTATAGAGATAGGTCCAAGAGGATGATTGGACTTAATCAAGAAAATTATATTAATAAGATTCTTGATATATTCCAAATGCAAACCTCTAAAAGGGGTTTTCTACCCATGTCTCATGGCAAGTATCTTACAAGAAGCAGAGTCCCACTACTCCTGATGAGCTAGAGAAAATAAGCAAGATTCCATATGCTTCTGCAATGGATCTATAATGTACGCCATGGTTTGTACTAGGCCTGATGTGTCGTGTGCTTTGTGTATGACGAGCATATTCCAATATTGTCCTGGTAGTGACCATTGGACGGCAATCAAGAATATCCTCAAGTACCTTAAATGGACTAAGGACTATCTCTTGACCTATAGAGGCGATTTAGAGTTATGTATAAAGGGTTACGCAGATGCTAGTTTCCAAACAGATAAGGATGACTACCGATCCCACTCCGGTTATGTCTTTATTCTCAATGGAGGTGCTGTTAGTTGGAAAAGTTCCAAATAGAACACGGTGGTTGGATCCTCATAAGTGGGTTTTAGACTCACTGATTAGGAGTAGTTCTAGGTCATTTAGTTGCATTTTAGGCCACATAGATTCCTTTTCTTTCTCTTTTGTATCCTTTTTCATGATTTCATGTTTTGCTTTAGTTTTAGTGCATTTTCATCTACGTAGGTTGCAATTAGCTCATTGAATAATCATTTGCATCCCCCCTCCCCTTATCTAACCTTCTCTTAAGTGTTGCTAGCTTAGGCGCGAAGAAATGGGACAAGAACAGGGGAGCGGTCACTCCATTTACTAAGGAGCGACCGCTCCATTGTCTAAGAATTGAAGCAGAGAAGCAGTGGATATGGAGCGGGGCTGGAGCGACCTTGGAGCGAGCTGGAGCAAGCTCCATTGTTGTTTCGGTCGGTTTCGGTCAGTTTTGGTCGATTTTGGTTTTTTCGGACGGTTTCGGTTTTGTGTTTTATGGCTTTGCCCTTAGTACTTTGGAGGTATTTAAACCCAATTTTTTAATAATGGAGACACTTAGCTTTTATTTCTGAATTAATTATTTTTAATTAGAGAGAGTTTTAGAGAGAGAAGTAGAACTTAGTGAGAGAAAGTGGATCTTGGATTGAACTTAAAGCTCTTTATATTGATTGCAATGGAAAATTAGTGATTTCATCATCTTCTATTGAGTATTTCTCCTTTCCTTTACTCCTTACTTGCTTTAATACTTGCTTATTTTGGTTTAGCATTTGATTAGTAGTGATTAGTTGCTTAATAGTTGATTTCTATGTTTTCCAACATTGTTGAACCTCCATCAATGCTTCAAGCTTTTTAATTTACCATTTTTTATGGCTTTAGAGTAGTTTCCTAACTAGGGGAAGGGGATGAACTAGGTTATTACTAGTTGACCTCAAAAGTCAAGCTAAGGGGTTATACTTAGATGAAATTAGGTTGTTTAGCCTAAATCAATGACATGTTTAATTGATTGATCACCTTTTAAACTTGATTTAGGGATCAAAAGTGAAGGATTGAGAAATGAACCTTTTGATTGGCCTTAGGCTAGTCAATGAGTTGACTTCACCCTGAGAATAGGTGTTGACTACCCAGGATCTCAAATTGAATGACTATGCTTTGTGAAAATACCCAATCGAGTGAATTTACCATGAGAATAGGTGAAGTAACTCGATAAGGTCCTCCTAATTAGCTTAAGAGAGTCATTAGGAAACATTTGAGTGAATTAGTCTCTTAATTGACCCTAAATAATCCCCTTAACTTGACTGATAGGTTAGCTAACAGTTAATTAGTGATTTCCCTATCCCTAGCGCTTTCTTATTATAGTTAAATTAAATCATTTAGTTTACTGTTAAAAAATTAGCTCATTGTTTCCTAGTTAATCATTAATTTCAAAAACACCCAAAAATAGGCTTAGCTCACTATATCTCATTCAAACCTTGATTAATCATTGCTTCCTCGTGGATTCGACCCTTTCTTACGCTATATTAGGCTAAGCTAGGTTATTAATTTGGCACGTGCAACGACCATGTCAATTCCACAACTGAAGCTGAATACATTGCTGCAGATGAAGCTGCGAAGGAGGATGTTTGGATTAAGAATTTTATTTCTGAACTTGGTGTTATTCTGAGTATTACAAGTCCGATTGAGCTCTATTGTGACAATAATGGAGCTATCGCACAAGCAAAAGAACCTACACCTAACCAAAAGTCCAAGCATGTAGATAGAAATTTTCACTTGATACGAGATATCGTGGATAGGAAAGACATTAAGGTCTGTAAAGTAATAACGCATGATAATGTTGTTGATCCGTTGACTAAACCAATGTCTCAGAAGAAACATGAGCAACATCTTGAGGAGATCGGCATCAAACCCGTTAGAGAATGATTTTGATGTCATTATAGTTATTTTACATTTAATTGTGTTCTTAAATGTATTACAAATAGTTTGATTAAATAAAAGTCCAAAATTAGTCTATGATTTTCATATCGGGCGCCAAGTGTGACTTGCCACATGAAATCATAATTTGTGAACTGGTAACTATAGATTTTTTTTATAGTCTCTAATCAGGTAATTAAGTAGGAACCTTAATTACCTATAATGATTAGAATGTTCTTTTGATTGATGATCTTATTTCATGGATTTTAGAGACATGAGATATCTGGTCAAAAGCATTGGTAGAAAAGTTGGGAACTTCTATTAGACTTGACCCGTTTTGAGTTTTTTCTTTAAGAGCACCCGTGTCATGAGAATATCTCAATTAATTATTAAATCGAATTCTCATATCTGATTTTTCTCCGTGTTTCATATGTGAGAATTAGTATTTTTAGACATACTCTAACGCATTGCCATAAAAGGGGAAATAACGGTTACGATCAAGGATATTATGAATCACATAGTGGAGTGGGGAGGAATAGGATGGGATTGTCTAACCTACTCATGGGTAATTGTCTCCGGCGACTTGGAGAGGTAGAACTGAAAATGCATGGCCGTGCTCAAATGGATTTGTAGTATAATCATTTGTTTTACAGTTCTTCTCTATAGACCGAGAAACATATTCAGACCTTACAAGGATGATGAGAGTTCGTACCTTATATCTGAATGGGACACAATGACAAAGGATTTGAGAATACACAACTTATGAGAGTCAAGTGGGAGCTAGTAGGAGGAGTCTTGTGACTCCATAATCTTGTTTCTGGAACAAGTGGGAGATTGTTGGAAGTGTTCCATAAATCAAGTGTATTATTTAAGTAGTTAAATAACATAATTATTCATCGATGATAATCTTTTAATTAACGGTAAGGAGTATTAACGCTTTGCTAGAAGTCTCTTAATATTGTTATGTTAGTCCCTAACTTAGTGTTAATTAAATCCTGTTGGGTCACACATTATAGTAACAAATTAAGGATTGTTGAAATGGTGACTTATTGGAAGTCTTTTGGAGTTACATTGTAACTCTACTCCATTATGATGGAAAGTAAAACTTCATTTTGATGAAAAGTTTTTTGGAGTTTCATTGTAACTCTACTCTGTTATGATGGAAAGTAAAACTTTATTTTGACGAAGATTATTTTTAGAGTTTCATTGTAACTTCCACTCCATCATGATGGAAAGTGAAACACTTACTCATAACTCTATACCCATAACTCAATTAACATCTACTTAGCTTATAACTCTCATTATGTTAATTACGCTTAATGAGGAGAATGAAGAGTAGTCATACCATTCTCCTATATATAGATGTAATACTAATGATACCACATTAGGCTTGCATTTAGAGTATTTCGGAGTTCGTTTTGTAGAGGTTTTGGCCTTGCAAAACAAAGTTTCGTATTTATTAGCCTAAGTGTGGTATTTGGAGAATTGAGACGTTTTTGACACATTTGAAGAGATTTAAGGACATTAGGAGAATTGCGTGTTCTGCTCGTGTTCGTGGTTTGTGCGATAAGGAAAGTCAACAATATTCGGGAAAAGTCACAAAGTGAAGTTCAAGTCATTCCCCTTGCTCGTTCATGATCGTGGTTTAATTGAGAGTTTGTTTCCAAGCGTCGTGTGTAAGAGTGTGTGCAAATACGGATGAATGAGTGTGGCTTTGTGTGGAAGAAGTTAAGGTAGTTCATGAGGCTAATTATGAAGCCATTCATTAGGCCAAGCGCAAGCAGTAGAGCATCTAGGGCAGTATCTAGGCACGCCTCACGCAGCCTCTCGCGCATCCCGCGTAGCATCTAGCAAGGAGCAGCACAGCAGTCCTCATACAGGATTTCAGCGCGACCTGCGCGCCAGCCAAGCTCCCAACAGCACCAAAGCAGATTCTGTGCGCGCCTCGCGCTTGTCGGGACCCGCTGCACGCGAAGGGTGATTTGTCGAGTCTCGTTTAATTAACTTCGTTTTTTATTAGTTTCTTTCTATAATTTTTATCATTAGCTTTTAGTTTAGCACCCTAATTAGAGAAGAACACTACTTTCCCCTTCTCTAACACTTTCATGGTTTAGATTTCTATTCAAGAATTAATGGTGCACATTATGCCGATCGCAGTGTAAATAGTTTCTTGAAAACAGTTATTTGATCTTCAATTCGTTATTGTGAGGTTTTATTCTTCTTTACATCCTCTTGATTATAACTATTGGTTTCTTGCTTTATTCTATGATTGTTGTTTGCATTGCTAGGAGATCTACTAGTTTGTGTAATCAATCTATCTATTGCTAGGCCATTTGATTAATTGCTGATTCTTTTATTCTTCGCCTACGAGTAGCGACTTAGGGTTTGATTTAGAATCGGATTGTTCTTATCATTCACTAGGGAAATCTTAGTTTCTGAATTGAATAATTTGTGCTAGCAAGTTATTGTTTTGTTAATAGATTCCTAGGGTTTTAATGTGTTATAGAGTTGAATTCCATTGCTGATTCAATTGAATTATTCTATAGTTCAGGTTGTTCAATCTGTCGTTTGGATTGTCTAATTGTTATCTAGTTGGGGAGGGAATTTAGTTCCAATTTGTGAATTGTCAAGAGGGGAATGTTGATAAGAAAGACCAGTGATCAATATTAGGATTGAAGTGACGATAACTGAACTCTAGACCTTTCTTTATTGATTTCATCAATCCTATTTAGTATTGTTTTTCCCTTAGTTTATTAAGTCACTTATTTTTATCTGAAAAACCCCTTCTCAAACTCTTGTAAACGTGCTTCAGGATCCAAGTCTCTGTGGTTCGACCCTGCTTATAACTTACAATAAATTGTGTTGGAAAGTTGGCTCTATAAATATTATCTTTGGTAAACGCGTGCGACCGCGTCACACGAAATTTTGGCGACGTTGCTGGAGACTTAGTAACAACTAAAGTGTGTTTATAATAGATTGTTATTATTTTCATTTTATTTTATGATTTTCTCCTTTTTATGGTTGAAACGCGTGCTCTTAACCAGAATCAACTGAAGTACGATCCAGAACTTGAATTAACTCTTTTCAGGTTGAGGAGAGGATAGCGTAGAGATTTTAAAGAACTTCCTTTCCACCTTGAGTTTGAGGAAAACATGCCACCATGAGCGGAGGCACGCCTTTGAGGGAGCTCACTGCTCCCAACCTTGATCAGCAGCCTTTATGCGTAGTGTTCCTTGAACCTAAAGAGGGCGCCACCACCACCACTTTCGAGCTCAAGTCAGGGCTCATTCATCTCTTTCCATCCTTCCATGGACTTAGTGAGGAGGACTCGGACAAGTTTTTATCTGAGTTTCACGTAGTATGCTCAAGTATGAAACCGACCAGTGTTACTGAAGAGCAGGTGAAGCTAAAGGCGTTTCCTTTTTCCTCAAAGGATACCGCCAAGGATTGTCTTTACTATCTTCCAACGGGTTGCATCTCTACATGGGCAGAAATGAAGCGATGATTTCTAGTCAAATATTTTCCAGCTTCTAAGTCCTCCTCCTTGAAGAAGGAGATAAGCAACATTGAGCAGACATATGATGAGTCCCTTTATGAGTATTGGGAGCGGTTTAAGAGATTGTGTGTAAGTTGTCCCTATCATGGGTACAATAACCAGGACCTCATCCTATACTTCTACAATGGTCTCACTGATGAGGATGTGCGTATGGTTAATGCTGCTGGTGGTAGGATAAAGCCCTAGACGTTGCTCGAGCCTTGATAGAGGAGTTGTCCGAAGGCTCTCGATATCTCAATTCAAGGTCCAACCGCAAGGCAAATGTCAGCAGTTCTAATGCTCAAACTTCCAAGCTAGAAGAGCAAGTTCAAACCCTTACTCCACTGGTGCGAGACTTAGTGGTTAAAGGGCACGGGCAACAAGTAAAGGCATGTGGGATTTATGCCGCAGACCACTACACTGATTATTGTCCGCAGTTACAAGATGAAAAAAGTAAGGAGGTGAAGGGTCTAGGGTTTCAAGGCACTTGAAATCAAAGAAGATATGACCCTTATTCCAACACCTACAATCCTGGGTGGAGGGATAATCCTAGACTTTGATACGGTATTGATTGTGATGCTCCTCAATATACACATTAATTCCAGCTAGAACAACCTTATGTGCGTCCACCTCCCATCCACAATGCTCATCAAGCTTAGAATTCCAGCACGAGGCAAGGTTCCACAATGTCCACGAAAAATATGCTCAATGCCTTAACTAAGAATGTCACCAACATGCAAGGCAGCATGATGCAATTCCAAGAGGAAACCCGCTCCAGTCTCAAGATTCTAGAACAACAAATGAGCCAGCTTTCAAGTGTCGTGCGTAGATTAGAAGCTCGAGATTCTAGAAAGCTTCCATCTCAAACCGAGCTCAATCCAAGAGCTAATGCTAGTGCCATCACTTTGAGAAGTGATACAGAATTGATAGATGCGAAAGGTGGAGATGTAGTTGTTGAAAAACATTCAATGTATGAAACCAAACCATTGCCACCCAGTCCAGCAACAAGTGTGAAGACCCCAGCCTGCTACCTAGCAAACCTCCTCCACCATTTCCTGTGGCATTGCGAGATAACCGCAAGAAGGATAACTACAAGGACATTTACGAAACCTTTCGTAAATGCGAGGTAAATATCCCTCTTCTTGATGTTGTTAAACAAATTCCAGTGTATGCAAATTTTTTGAAAGAGTTGTGTACTGCCGAAAGACAATAAAGGTTAAGTGGAGCACAAAAGGTGCAGGTTAGTGAACATATCTCCACCATGTTTGGAGGTAAATTACCACCTAAGTGTGGCGATCAAGGCATGTTCACTATACCTTGTGTCATAGGGTATATTACATTTCAAAGAGCTATGCTCGATTTAGGGGCTTCCATCAATGTGATTCCATTTTCTTTATATGAAGCTCTTAAATTGGGTAAACTTATTGAAACTAGTGTAGTGATCCAATTAGCTGACGAATATTCCGCTTATCCTAAAGGTATAGTAGAAGATGTGTTGGTTAAAGTTGATAAATTGGTTTTTCCTGCGGATTTTTATGTATTGAATATGGAGCATAATAAGCAAGTCGCCCCCATTCTCTTGGGACGATCGTTTTTTAAAACCGCCAGGACCAAAATCGATGTTCACAATGGATCCCTTACTATGGAATTCGGTGATACCAAGATTGAGTATAATATTTATGATTCCATGAAATTCCCACTGAAGAACATACATGTTATGCCCTTGATGTGATAGACTCAGTGACCCAAGATGTATTTGAAATAGAGTGTAATGATATTTTACAAGTTGTTCTAGAGCATGATGTTAGCATGGATGATATGGATTATGTGTTGAGTACTAACTTGTAGGAGATGGTTCACTCTCTCCAAGAACACAAACGCTTACCACTAACAACATCTCATATGGGACCTATCCCCTTGGATGTCCCTCGAGAGAAGTTGTTACCCTCTGTTTTATAGGCACCAAAGGTAGAATTGAATCCCCTTCCTGACAATCTCAGATATTCTTTTCTTGGTGAGAACAATACACTTCCAGTGATCATCTCAAATAAACTCACCAAAGACCAGGAAGGAAGGTTGCTTGCCGTCCTCCAATAGCATAAGGAAGGCATAGGTTGGACAATTGTCGACATCAAAGTTAGCCCCACCACATGCATGCATCGGATATTATTGGATGACGATGCTAAACCAGTGAGACAACCCCAAAGGAGATTGAACCCACCTATGATGGAGGTGGTCAAAACTAAAATATTGAAAGTCCTTTAGGCAGGTATGATTTATCCCATCTCTGATAGCAAGTGGGTTAGCCCCACTCAAGTAGTCCCCAAAAAGACTGGAGTAACTGTAGTAGCTAATAAGGATGGTGATCTAGTTTCCACCCGAGTCCAAAATGGGTGGCGGGTTTGTATTGGCTATCGTAGATTGAATGCGGTAACTAGAAAAGATCACTTTCCTTTACCCTTTATTGACCAAATGTTAGAAAGGCTTTCTATTCATGCATTCTATTATTTTCTAGATGGTTATTAAGCTTATTTTCAGGTGGCCATTGCGCCAGAAGATCAGGAGAAGACTACTTTCACATGCCCCTTTGGCACTTTTGCCTATAGGCGCATGTCCTTCAGGCTTTGTAATGCCCCATCCACATTTCAAAGGTGTATGCACTACTAGACAAACAACTTTCCACGACGATTAATTAGCGGCACTCACTAAAAAAGCGTTGGCAAAAAGATTCTCTAAGGGAAGTTAGCAACACTTCTAATTAGCAACCCTCATCATGAGGGTTGCCTAATCAATATCGGATATATGTATATATTCATCGCCTTACTTTTTTGGCAGTACATTCCATGAAAATGACAGTATATTTCTTATGTATGGTAGTATATTCAAATATATATGGCAGTACATTTTTTAATGAAAGATTATATGCCAAATACAAACTATATAGTTATATAGCTGTGAAAATATCGATTTTTATATACTACGTTTCTCAATAAATGTACTGCCATTTTCATGGAATGTAAGGCCATTTTCATGGAATGTACTGCCAAAAAAGTGAGCCGATGGATATATGTATGTATCCGATATTGATTAGGCATTCATCCCCTCATCATGGCTGCTATTTTAAAAAGCAATCCGTCTCCTTTCCCCCCAAAGGTCAGCCGTCATTCAACCCTAACTCTAAACTTTGTACAGATTCACACACTATAGTCTCTGCGTAGCCTCGTCGGAGAATCAAAAGAGTCCCTGCATATCCTCGATAGAGAAAGGAGTTCGTGGTCCTGCTTGTCTGTCGCCGGGGTGTGGCGTCGCTTCCGTTGGCGGTCACCGGAAGATTGTGGTCGTTGGTTACGAGAGAGGAGCAATAAGAAGTGGTTGTCGGTAATAATCATGGCCTCAAACTCTATGACTATAAACTTATGTCATCATTTAGTTTCAATTTGACTCACAATCTAAATGCAATTGATCATTTTGCAATTTTTGTCTGCAATTTTCGGAATCTTTTGATTTTCCTTTATTATCTTTAGTCAGACAATACCCAATTTGCTCTAATTTCAAAAAATTATTGATTTTTTATGTGTTTATATGCGATAAATCTTCAATTGGGTATCTGGGTCTGATTCAAATTCTCATTTTGAGTTTGAATCTGGGGTCAAATTTGGAATTGAATTAAGGCCAAAAAAATTCAATTATATTTGAATAATTCAAATAGTTTTTGTATTTCTGGGTTGATTAAGGTTGAATTATGCGTAAGGACGCACCCTCTGAGCAACAGGAGGATCCAAACATTGAATTCATTGAGGTTGATCCAACTAGTCTCTACGGAAGGGCAAGTGTACAATTACATTGCTTTATTGTTTTCCCTGCCTCTATCTCTGTTTCTCTCTAAATACCTTTTCTTCAATTGATTGAGAAACATGTAGTAACCTTTTCTGCTGATTTATTTTCGCATTTAGTGTTTGAATTCATTTATACCTAATTGAATTCATTTACAGCATCTTGCACTTGTATGTTTAGATTGACAATGACAATGCATCATTATCTATTTGTTTGTATATTCGCTTTTAGCATCAGATTAAAGATTCTTAATGTGTTATTGTTTTGTTAAGAGTTAGCAATACTTAAAGTGGTAATGGCTAAGTAAGTAATATTTAAATGTGATTCTTCTCTGGCTCTTTAATGTAGCCATAGAAACGATTTCCTTATAATTGTATTCTATGCTGCTGCTAGTTCCTCATAAAGATTAAGGAACATTGTTTGCTGTTGAGAGTGTTGTTATGTTGCAGGTTATTCTTGTGTATGTTTTAGGTTCTCATTGAATTTGTCTGTTTTCTTGTGTTTGTGGATTAGGAGATTGAAATTCAAGAGAGAGCGTAGGAGCTAAGAGCATAAGAACAACACTCGACTGCAACCGTAGGTAATATATGAATCTTTCTCCTCCTTACCCAAAGCTTCATGTATCCTATTTATTAATCCGAATCTCCAATAATTTACAGTTTTGAACCAACGGATGAATCTGAAGGAAAATGTTGACTTCATGAACTAGTGTGTATTATCAGTTGTCCTACTTTTATAGTTGATTCACTTGGTAGATATATTGCTGATTTTTTTAGGTAATGCCCCCCATAAATATTTTTTTTCCCAATCTTGCAGGTAGGTTATGCATTTGACTCAAAATGGATAAGGAGTTGGACTCGAATTGAATCTTTTTTGGAGGATTGACACAACTTCTTTTTTGTTTTTAAACTAGAAGTTGGAATCAAATATCATAGGTTAAGATTAGTATAAGTATATCTTTTGGTTTAATTGGTTTTTTTGTAGTGGATTTGGATCAACAATATTATTGTTTACCTATTAATAATAATTTAGATCTTTTGATATATGAATTGCTTATATATTTGTCTCTTTCTTAAATATGCGCTTTTAAATTTCACAAAGTGAATATTGCAACATTTTAATAGTGCAACGACGTTCGGGTGACGTTATTAATGCCACCCTATAGAAGCTAAATTTAATTAACCGCATAAATGGATTAGAGGCGCTTGGAAAGCGTGGGAGGTATATCACGACGCTATAAAAGTGCCGGGTGAAGTCTTAAAAAGCGCATCAAATTTAGCGACGCTATTTTTGTGTTATAGAAACGCTTACAAAAAGCGTCGTAATAGGGTGTAGCCATACGGGCTAAGCCAACGCATATGGAAGCGTCTGTAAAAGCTCCTACGACGCTTTTTAGCGTCGCGATAATCTTCCATTTAGCGTCGTAATAGCCCGTTTCTCTAGTAGTGATGGTGAGTATTTTTTGAGAGTTTATGGAGAACTTCGTTGAGGTACTTATGGATGATTTTACAGTCCATGGAAATTCTTTCTATAACTGTTTATCTCATCTCACTTTCGTACTTAAAGGATGCATTGATACAAACTTAGTTCTTAACTCCGAGAAATGTCATTTCATGGTAGATCATGGTATAGTTTTGGGGCATGTTCTGTCTGCCCATGTTATTGCATTTGATCAGGCTAAGATTGATACTATTCAATCTTTGCCTTAACCTACGAATGTCCGAGAAGTTCGTTCTTTCCTTGGTCATGTAGGTTTCTACCGCAGGTTCATTAAAGACTTCTCCAAAATTTCAGCACCCTTGTGCACTATCTTGCAAAAAGGTGTTGATTTCAAACCGAGTGATGACTGAAAGAGAGCCTTTGATATGTTAAAGTCTATGCTCGTCTCTGCCCCCATCACCCAAGCACCGCATTGGTTTCAACCCTTTGATATCATTTGTGATGCTAGTGATTACGCCGTCAGAGCGGTGTTAGGTCAAAAGGAGGGGAGAGTGCCTCACGTCATCTATTATGCCTCCATGACCCTCAATGATGCCCAAGGAAACTACTCCACCACTCAAAAGGAGTTTCTATCTATAGTCTTGCACCGGAGAAGTTTCGTTCATATTTGTTGGACACGAAAGTGATAGTGTTCACCGATCATGCAGCACTCCGTAACCTCATGACGAAGAAGGAAGCCAAGCCAAGATTGATCCGGTGATTTTCTACTAAGTGAGTTCGATGAAGTGAAAGACAAGAAAGGTACTTAGAACCTGGCAGCAGATCACTTGAGTAGGATAGAATCAAGTGGAGAGAAGCAACCAACTAAGAAAATTCTAACCGAGTTTCCTGATGAGCACCTACTTGCTAGGTGCCAAGCTCCCATGATATGCGGATATTGTGAATTTCATTGTCTCTAGTGCGTATCCTCCTGACTTCTCGAAGGATCAAAGAGACAAACTTAAGAGTGATGCAAAACATTACGTCTGGGATGAGCCTTATTTGTGGAAGCATTGTGCCGACCAGGTCATCAGGAGATGCATTCCCAATGATGAGATAAATTTTATTCTCACTTTTTGTCACACTCATGCTTGTGGAGGCCACTTTGGGGCCAGGAGAACGGCTAGGAAGGTACTAGATTGTGGATTTTATTAGCCTAATTTGCAAAAAGACAGTTTTCAATTTTGTAAATCTTGTGACAGGTGCCAAGGAATTGGGAACATATCCCAAAAGAATGAAATGCCCCAAAATTTTATGCTTTATGTGGAAATATTTGATGTATAGGGCATTGACTTTCCCAGCTCTTTTGGTTTCACTTATATCCTACTTGTTGTTGATTGTGTTTCTAAGTGGGTGGAAGCTAAAGCCACTAGGACAGATGACTCACAAATAGCTGCAGATTTTGTGAAAACTAACATCTTTTGCAGGTTCGGCATTCCTAGAGCCTCAATCGGCGACAAGGATACATATTTTTTCAATAGGACAGTGGGAGCTTTGTTGAAGAAATATCATGTCACCCATAAGACGTCCATTGCCTATCACCTACAAACCAATGGTCAGGCCGAAGTCTCCAATAGAGAAATAAAGTACATCCTTGAGAAAACTATGAATCCCAATAGGAAAGATTGAAGCAAGCATCTGGACGATGCGTTCATATAGGACGGCTTACAAAACACCAATTGGTATGTCACCATATCGTTTGGTGTTTAGGAAGCCATGTCACTTACCAGTGGAACTAGAGCATAAGGCCTATTGGGCTGTGAAGAAATTCAACATGAGTGTAGATGCAACCAGTTTCCATCGGAAATTACAGTTGCAAGAGCCTGAGGAGATAAGGTATGAGTCATATGAGAATGTTGAAATCTACAAAGTTTGGCATGATAAGAAGATAATCCTAAAGGAATTTATGGTCGGACAACGTGTCCTAGTTTATCAGTCACACCTTCGTTTGTTTCCTGGGAAGTTGTGTTCTTGATGGCTCGGGCCATTTGTGGTGGTGAGGGTATTCCCTCACGGAGCGGTGGAAATTTAAAGTGAGGAGACCTCTAACATTGTCAAGGTCAATGGGTAACCCCTGAAGCCCTATCATGGAGGTATTGTACCCAATGAAACTGAAGTCCTAGACTTGGAGGACCCGATCTATGAGTGATTTTGGGAAGTATGAAGTCGAGCTAACAACTTTAAACTAAGCGCTACTCGGGAGGCAACCCGTGTTCTTTCTATTTTCCTTTCTTTTAACTCCCTTTTCTCTTCTTTTATTTAGGATTCTACGCTTGGTATATTTTCATTCGTTTCTGCAGGTATTCTTTGTGGCCAAAAGCTCTTTACGGGAGAAGGTGAGGAAGTACAAAAAAAAAGAAAAAAAAAAGTGAAAAAGAAAAAAAATGGCGCAGAAAATCTGGGCAGTAAAGGGGCGCGACTCGGGCAACCCCCAGCGCGCCTTGCGCGCTTGGCTAGCAGCAGGCCCCTCTAGAGCACGACATGCACGACCCGCGCACCCGCACCGCACACCCCGCGCGTCGGGGCTGTTAACTTCACTCGAATCATTTTCTTTGTGAATCACTCTTTCTATTTCCCCATCTTCCTCTCATACTCCATTTCCCTCTAATCTCCATATTTGATCACCTTTCCATCTCTCATCCTCTCACCCATCTTCAATCCTTTTCTTACTTCCCTTCTTCTCACCTTCCATTGTCATCTTCTTCAACCACCTCCTTTCTCACACAAAAACCTGACACGGTCGTTGCACGTGCCAAATTAAATACCTAACTTAGCCTAATATAGGGCAAGAAAGGGTCGAATCCACGAGGAAGCAAGGATTAATCAAGGTTTGAATGTGATTTAGTGAGCTAAGCCTATTTTTTTGAGGGTTTTTGAGATTAATGATCTACTAAGAAAATAGGAACTAAGTAACTAGCAAATAGACTAAATGATTCGAATTAAACTATATTAAGGGGACACTAGGGGTAGGGGATTCACGAGCTAACATTGAATTAACCAAATTGCCAAGCCAAGGGGATTCATTAGGGTCGATTAGGGGACTAAGCCACTCAAATGTTTCCTAATTACTCTCTTGAGCTAATTAGGAGGACATTATCAACCAATTTTACCTATTCTCATGGTAAAATTAATCAACCAAGTATTTCCACAACTCATAGTGATTCTATTGATATCGTAGGAAGTCATTCACCTATTCTCATGGTGAAGTCAACCTAAAATCTAGCTAAAGGTCTATCTAAGGTTTCATTTCTGAATCCTTCACCTTAGATTTCCATAACAAGTTCAAATGGTGATCAATCAAATAAACAAGGCAATGAAATTAGCTAGACAACACAATCTCACCCAAATCACACCCCCAAGCTTGACTTCAAAGTCAACACATGATTAGAAAGGTCATCCCCTTCCCCTAGCTACTAATCTACTCACTAGCCATGGAAAGGAATAAATAAAAAGCTTGAAGCAACAATAGTGAAGCAGTAATGGTGAAAATCATATTTAATAAGCTAATCATCCACTAATTACTACTAATCAATACTAAAGCAAGGTAAAACAAGTATAAAAGTAAATAAAGAGAAGATATAGAAGAAATACTCAAAGATGGATGGAAATCAAATGCAAAACTCCATTAAAATAGGTTCAAAACTTCAATATTCAACTTCTAGATCTACTTTCTCTCCCTAGGTTCTACTTCTCTCTCTAAAAACTCTCTCTAATTAAAGCTAATTAAAGGCTTCTCTATTATTATTACAAAAATGGTTTTTTATACCCCAAAGTAGTAAGGGCAAAACAATAAAACACAAAACCGAAACCGTCTATAAAAATCGATACAAAACCGAAATCGACCGATACAAAACCGAAACCGAAATACCAAATCTGGGCGACGGAGCGCCCGCTCCTTGCAAAATGGTGCGCCCGCTCCTGGAACGCTCCAGGGCCGCTCCAAGCTACTGCCATCTTGCCTTTGTTTCTTCGCATATGGAGCGTCCGCTCCTCTTCCTATGGAGCGCCCGCTCCCCTGTTTGGAGTCTCTTCCTTGCTTGTCTATCTTCAAAACACTCCAAGAAAATATTATATGTAAATGAACTAAAACTAAATGCTAAGTATGAGATTATGAGAAATGATGAAAAAGGGAAAGAAAAGGAAACTATATGGCCTAAAATGCATCTAAATGACCTAAAATTAAATGCAAATAATTGAACCTAAAGTCCACTTATCAAAACCCCACATTCATCACTAAACCCTAACTTTTGGGGGTTTCTGGTTTATCCATCAAATTTTCCGATTGAAAGTATTGCAAGGATGATGGCACATACTTAAAGACTCCCCTATGCGTATTCGGCGAAATTTCACTCCATCATCCGCAAATTTGGTAAACTTTCAATCCACCTTTTGTGATTTTGCTTGGATTTCAATTCTAGCATAATCTTTGGGTTATTTGTTAGAAGGTTATATGTTGTTGGTGTGTGTGTTATTGTTGTTGCAATTGTTGGTATATTGGTGTGAATTTTGTTTTATGAAGGAGGATTGTGGTGAGTTGTGTAAGTTGTGTAGTCATTGCAAACTAGGTGGTTGATTATGATTGAGTGGATTGTGTGTTGTTGATTTTGATTGAGTGGATTGTGTGTGGTCAACAGTGGTTATTTGTGGTTGATTGTGGTTTGTGTGTACTTGATTTTAGTGGTGTGCTTCTTCTTGGTGGTGCTACTTTGTCGGTCCATACTACACCATGAGCAAAAGAAAAGCCAAAGCCAAAGACTTCATGAACCTTGTTCACCTTAATTAGACACAGCAGAAAAGATGGAAAATTTTGACAAAAGCTGGAAGAACGGTCCAAGAGACCAAGTTTGTTAATCGGCATGCCTTAGGTGCATTGGGACTCCATGACCCGGTGCAGTTTCTGTTGGAAAAGGGGGTATAGGCGGTTTATTGCTCATGTCCGAACCCACTTATGAGAGGTATACTCTGGAGTTCCTCTCCAATTTGGAAAAGGGAGACGGTCCCAACGGGCCGTTTATATCTTTCACATTGATTGGTCATGCGTATCAAATGACATATCCTGAGGTAAAAGAAGCCTTTGGTTGGAATTATCAGGTTGATGAACGCTTTATGGTGAAGGGTGTTTTCAATGAGGGTCTTTTCTTGGCGGATATCACTCATGGGCTAGTCTGGCATCAAAATTGTAAAAATAGCCTAATCCCACATCCAGCTTTGAGGTTTGTGAGCAGTTTGCTGGCTATGCCTGTTTTCGGACATGGGGAACCCACCAATCTCCCCAAGTTCGACTTGCAATGTCTATAGACGTTGACGCCGCAGGGTGTTGGGTGTCGGGACTGGCTCATATATTTATTTGAACACATGCCGTGGTATTCGGAAGAAGATCACCGGAAAGATAAGTATATGGGGTATGGTAACTTGCCTCACCTCTTACCTTGGTGAGACAATGCCTCTAGATGAGGAAGAGGACCCCATTCTCAAACCATTGAACTTTGCTAAGAGTCTGAGCGGCTCTCCTAACCACGAGTACTCTTTAGCCTATTTGAGGAAGAGAAAGGTTTTATGGTCCGCCCATCCCATCATCTCTATGTATGGCTTTAATAATATGAAGTACATCGCTCTTCCTCAACAACGGGTTGCCATCTCTAAACATACCTCCCAAGCCGAACTTTTCATTCCACCCGATGATGACTATCGTCAGGTGGTTGAAGAAGAGTTCGCCCGCATCAGGGAGTGCGCTCCGACACCACCACGTGATAGAGGACCGAGAGCCGAAGCAGAAGCTCAAGCTATGGATGAGGATGTAGCGCAGAGGGGTTATTATAGGTAATTCCAAGAGTTGGTGACGAGCAGACTCGATGCATTTGGCAATGAACTTCATGATCTTCGCCAACAATACCATCACCTGGATGACAAGGTTACTCCATGCATTCTATGATGTCGGCTATGAATAGTTTCTTTGTGCACCAATACCCACCGACATCTGATGGTATGGGGTACTATGACCCCACGGCTTTTATTGAAGAGGAGTTGGCCCATTGGAGAGTGGCGAGGGGGTTGTCGAGTTGACACCCCGGAGGACCTTCGGTATCCTAGATTGTAAGTTCTTCCCTTCCCTTTTCTCTTTTTGTTACACTCTAGATCATTGATCGAGGACAATGTGTGATTCAAGTGTGGGGGGAGGGATATCTTACCTTCTATTTGTATACTCTATATATAGTGCTTGGTTTGTTTTGTTTTGAAAAAAAATAAAGAAAAAAAAGGAAAAATGAAAAAATTGAAAAAATACGTGAAAAACCCGCTGAGTTGGAAACTCAGGCAAAAATGGGGGTCCGGATAGGTTGAAAACTCGAAAGAGCAACCTATGCAAAAAAGTGGCTATCTAGAGCAGGTAAGGTGGAGAGTTAAACAAATGAAAAAAATGTGTGTCAATCTAGGATGAAAACCCGAAAGGGCTCCTACGAAAAATAATAGAAAAAAGAGAGATATTTTGAATCTTTTGTCGGAGTTGGTATCATAAGAAGATGGTGTTATAAGGAGTGTTTCGGATAGGATTTCATCTTGGTGCTTGAAGTAGAGGTGATTAGGCTAGAACTCATCTATCTATGGAGAAATAATTAGTGATTGCCGTGGTTTGTAGGAATTTGGTGTGAGTTGGAGTCCTTTGAGATTTTTCGGACCCGAATTCACTTTATTGATCTCATGACATTTGGTGTATATTCTTAGTGTTGAGCGTGATTGAGGATGCTACTAACATTATTTCAGGTGCGTTTTTGGTTCAAGTGTGGGGGTGTCTTTTGCCCTTGTGTTTGACCTTAATTAGGATGGAGAAGAGTAGCATCGTTTTTGTACACTACGATGGAGTGATAAGGGGAGTAGTTCATGTGTGTGTTACCCCATATTCTTAATGACTGAGTTTACGCGAGGTCGACTAAAGTTCAAGTGTTGGGGTATTTGATTAGACCACATTAGGCTTGTATTTAGAGTACTTCAGAGTTCGTTTTGTAGAGGTTTAGGCCTTGCGAAATGGAGTTTTGTATTTGTTAGCCTAAGTGTGGTATTTGGAGAATTGAGACGTTTTCAACACAGTTGAGGAGATTTAAGGACATTTGGAGATTTTGTGCTTTGCTAACCATTTACAGGTGAGTTCCGCTCTTGTTCGTGGTTCATGCGATAAGGAAAGTAAACAATGTCGGGATAGGTCACAAAGTGAAGTTCAAGTCATTCCCCTTGCTCGTTCATGATCGTGGTTTGATTAAAAGTTTGTTTCCAAGCGTCGTGTGTAAAAGTGTGTGCAAATATGGCTGAATGAGTGTGGCTTTGTGTGGAAGAAGTTAAGGTAGTTCATGAGGCTAATTATGAAGCCATGCATTAGGCCAAGCGCAAGCAGCAGAGTAGCTAGGGCAGTACCTAGGCACGCCTCACGCAACCTCTCGCGCATCCCACGCAGCATCTAGCAAGGAGCAGCACAGCAGTCCTCAGACAGGATTTAGCGCAACCCGCCCGCCAGCCGAGCTCCCAGCAGCACCAAAGTAGATTCTTTGCGAGCCTTAGAGCCTCCTTATGCACGCCTCGCGCGTGTCGGGAGATGCTGCCTGCGAAGGGTGATTTGTCGAGTCTCGTGTAATTAACTTCGTTTTTTATTAGTTTCTTTGGATAAATTTAATCATTAGCTTTTAGTTTAGAACCCGAATTAGAGAAGAAAACTACTTTCCCCTTCTCTAACCCTTTCATGGTTTGGATTTCTATTGAAGAATTGTTGATGCACACTATGTCGATCGGAGCGTAAATCGTTTCTTGAGAACAGTTATTTGATCTTCAATTCGCTATTGTGAGGTTTTATTCATATTTACATCCTCTTGATTCTAACTCTTGATTTCTTGCTTTATTCTATGATTGTTGTTTGCATTGCTAGGAGATAAACTAGTTTGTGTAATCAATCTATCTATTGCTAGGGCGTTTGATTAATTGATGATTCTTTTATTCTTCGCCTACGAGTAGCGACTTAGGGTTTGATTTAGAATTGGATTGTTCTTTTCATTCACTAGGGAAATCTTACTTTCTGAATTGAATAATTTGTGTTAGCAAGTTATTGTTTTGTTCATAGATTCTTGGGTTTTAATGTTCTAGAGAGTTGAATTCCATTGCTGGTTCAATTGAATTATTCTATAGTTCAAATTATTCAATCTGCAGTTTGGATTGTCTAATTGTTATCTTGTTGGGGAGGGAATTTAGTTCCAATCTGTTAATTGTCAAGAGGCGAATGTTTATAAGAAAGACCTGTAATCAATATTAGGATTGAAGTGACGATAACTGAACTCAAGTCCTTTCTTTATTGATTTCATCAATCCTTTTTCGTATTTTCTTCCCTTAGTTTATTAAGTCACTTATTTTTATGTGAAAACCCCCTTCTCAATCTCTTGTAAACGTGCTTCAGTATCCAAGTCTCTGTGGTTCGACCCTACTTACCACTTACATTAAATTGTGTTGGAAAGTCGGCTCAATAAATATTATCTTTGGTAAACGCATGCGACCGCGTCACACCAAGTTCATTCTCTCTTAAACACACACATTCCATATACTTAATTCCTCCAACATATTATTACTACATGTCTTATCAAAAGTAAGTAGAGAGTTAGTGAACCCTCTACATTTGGTGAAGATCCTAGCAGATCCCTATAGCATATTGTTTCTCGTGGATACTAATAGAGGGGCTTCATTTGCGGCTCTTTTCTCTAAAATATTACACGCGAATCACTTTTTAAGGCTAATATTCTAACCGACTTTCATCATGGTACATTATATGTTTATTAATTGGATCTTGGGATGATTTTAGTAAAGTATTCCGCCCTATAATAGTTATAGGACTAGAATTCTAACATGACCATGGGTGACTATGATGATAAATTGATAAGTATCCGGGAAGAGCAACACCATGCAATTGTAAATGGTCAACATGCTGCTATAACTTGTATACATGATGTGAGATATAGTTTCACTTTGCTATGGACCCGATACATGAGTTCATACTGCTTAAGGGCATAACAATTTGATATGTTATTGTGTCGGTGCATGACAACTTCATACAATGATAGTTGATCAGGCAAATCTTCACTAAGTAGCATTACTCCATAAACCCATATGAAACCTTCATGTCTAGTATCTACTATTAGATTGTTACATGAGCTCCCTATGAGAATACTTCGGGTTAGAGATGGTAATGATCAACATGGGGCTATAACTTGTACACATGATGTTAGAAACAGTTGCCTATTCAGAGAAAAGAACTCACTTTGGTCTAGACCCCGCTCATGAGTTCATGCTGCTTAAGGGCACAATAATCTGATTTCTTATTGGTTCAGTGCATGAGAGCTTCATACAATGATAATTAATCAGGAAAATCCTCAATAACTAGCATTACCCATAAGTCCATATGAAAAATTCACGTCTACTGTTTGATTGTTATATGACCACGCTATGTTAAAACTTGAGGCAAGAGAGTGTAAAAATTGACATAAAAGATCAGCAATTCTCATTTAAAGGCAATATGGGAAGCCACGGGCCTATAAGATGTTGATACTAGAGAACAATCAGTGATTTTATCAAGATTAAAGTATTAAGCCCATGATATATAACACATTTTGAGAATTCTTATATCTTCATACAACTTGTGTCTTCTAACGCTCTGAAGTAATTTGATCAGGTGAGTTAAAGATTTTATGGGATGTTTGTTTGTTGGGTAGTGGAATGGAATGAATGTGATACCTTTAATGAAGAAATGTTTTTCGGATGAGGTAATTTGGTATGAGACCTCATATCCAAGAGATTACCATCCCCCTGAACCCCTTCAATCTCATGTACCCACTTCCGTATGGATTGCGATTCCCATACCTTAAAACCCTTACTTCAAGGTGAAACATACAAATTTATTTAAAAAAAGTAATGAATTTTGATTACATACCCATGGGTTCTCATACCATTTCATTCCAATTATTTAATGTCCCCTCAAAAGGTTTAGCTGGCGCCCCGGCACACAGTCCACTGAACTTGACACATAAGGATAACACACAACTTAGAAACCAAAAGAAAAAATAAAATATTTTGGCAAATTCAAATAAAGCAATCATGAATCTTTCTTCAAAGGAATTGCATACATTTTAAATTTCCGAAAAATGATTCAGTAATAAATCTAATACATATATTACAAACAGCAACAACATCAGAAACTGATTGAATCATAATCTACATTTTGCATGTATATCATAGAATTTTTGGGCAATATCAGCTCAGCAACATTATATAGCATTGATATGTCCTAATTACTGAGAAGCAGTGCCCAACCGAACTGGAACTCGGCGTAGTTTAATTTCTACATTAACAGTGTGTTTGGTTTTTTTTAGTAAAGGAAAGGAAAAGAGAGGGAGAGAAAAGAAAAGAAAGGAAAAGAAGAGAAAAGAAAGTAACTATAGTTTCTAGTGTTTGGTATTTTGGGGATTTGGGAGGAATCACATGTTTAGTTAGTCTTTAGTAAAGGAATGGAACAGAAAGTAAGAGGAAGAGGAAAAAAAGGACAAAAAGCGTATAAGCTTTCTCTTCTTCCAAATTCCTCCGAAATTAGAAGGAAAGAAAAGGAAGGATTTGAACGTATTCTTTTCCCTCCACTTCCTCTTATTTCCAATCAAATCCCTTTTATTTAATTTTACCAAACATACGAAAGTGTCTTCTTTTCCTTTCTATTCCTTTGTTTTTCATCAAAATCTCATCTACCAAACACACTGTAACTAAATGCTACTACATGACATGAAACAATTGGGAAATATCATACCAGCAAAAAAATGCAGTCTTGTTGAAAAAGGTTTATCGTAGAACAACAAAAACAAACTATTCAAATGTTGAGAAGATACAGTCTTGTTGGACAAAATGTAATTAACCCGAAATCCTCTTCTTTCAATGTACTTATCTGAGTCTCAATTAGGATATTATGGGTGATAATCCGTTAAGTTTAAAGATGGAAAAGGTGCAATTGTAATGGAGGATTAGGGTTAGAGGAGCGGGAGGAGAAATGTCTAGTTAAAATCCGGCAAGAACACAAATATTCATAGTAGGATGTGGGGGCAAATTTGTAATTATCGAGAACAAGATAAGGTCCATAGAGTTTATCATAAACTGTATCACCAATGCTTCCTCGGCGATTATAATAAATGGCCAGATCTCCCCCGCATTTAAGAACTCAAGGGGTCTGAGACAAGGGGACCCTATGTCACCTTACCTTTTCAATATTGGTCTTGAATCCCTCACATAAATTATTAACAAAGCTTGTGAGGAGAAGAGATGGTCCCCCATTCTACTAGGAAAAGGCAAAGTTCCCATATCTCACCTTCTTTTTGCCAATGACCTATTGTTGTTTGGGAAAGTAAATGAAGATACGGCCTTTACCATGAGAGAAGCCTTGAAAAGTTTTTGCGTATCTTCAGGGCAAAAGATCAATGAAGAAAAAGTAGACTTCTCTTCTCCCCTAATACCACCCAAGAGGACATGAATCTCTTCCAAGAGACTATTAACGTAAGAGAAAGAAAGGAATTGGGGACATACCTGGGCAGGCCCTTAACTTTCAATAGACCCAAGAAAAGCCAATTACAGTTCGTGGTGGAAAGAACTAGAAGCAAACTAGCCAACTGGAAAACCAAATTCCTCTCCAAGGCTGGGTGATTGTGCTTGATCAAGTCTTCCCTATCTACCTTATCCACGTACTTCATGCAAACTATACGCCTCCCTATCTCCATTCTAAAGAGTATCGACCCCACTTGCAACAACTTCCTGTGGGGTGATGAAACCAACAAGAAAAGGATTCATATGGTTAACAAGGAAAGGACCTTCATTCCAAAAGATAAGGGAGACTTGGGTATTAGAAGCCAAATCCATATGAACAGAGCCTACCTAGCTAAATTGGGTTGGAAGTTTTTGCCGGGCCCAAACTCCTTGGCTAAATCCCGTATCCAAGCGAAATATATAAAAGAACGGATAAAATACTCCTTATAAAAAAGGATCCCACTTGTGAAGGGATTTGGGCAAGGGATGGAAACTCCTTGGCAACACTGCCTTTGGTATGTGGGGAATGATCAGAATATAAGGGTATGGTAGCACAACTGGATGGGTATTGGAAGACTATGTGATTTAGTGGAAGGACCTCTAGGACCAAATGAGGATGAATCAAGAGTGTGTGACCTACCCGGTGGTGAGTGGGACCTTCAAAACTCCTCTGTGGACCTCCCTAGGGATATTAGAGACCGTATCCTGAACTTAACCCTCCTAACGAGAACCTAGGCATAGACTCTCTATCCCCAAGATGTGAGAACGCTAAGGGTTTGTCCCTCAATCTAGCGTACAGAGCGTTGTACACCCCGGAGCATGACATAGCCCTTGATGAGAACCTCCACTGGCTATGGATCCCAAACTGCCCCCCCCCCCTTTGCAAAGAAATTTCTTCGTGTGGCTAGCCCTCTTATATAGAACCCCGCATAAAGGACTCCTGTTCAAGAGATCCATCATCCTTAGCCCTGAGTGTCCTAGGTGTCAATTCCCCCTTGAAGACTCAAACATGCCTTGTGTTTATACCCTTATGCAAAAAAGGTTGGGGAATTAACTTCCCAAAACCATTCCTTCTTTTCTAGATACTTCTGTAGTTGGTTGAAAGCTAATCTTTCTAACTCGGACAAAGCTAGTAAATTCTCCTTCATCTGCCATGAAATTTGGAAAGACATAAATCAACGGGTTTACAACCCATCGTCCCCCCTGGCCTAGCCAGACCTTAATCTTAGAAAAGCCAAGGCCTTAAATCGGGAATTTGCTATGGCATACATTTCCTCTATAAAAACCTCCCCGAACAACATCCTTGGCTCAAACAATGACAAATTAATGTACCTAAATTGGACCTCCTTAAGTGTGGATGCCTCTTTATCATCAATTAGTGAGCCTTGTGGGTTGCGGGGTGCTTAGAGACAAAGATTATGAGCGGATTAGTGGCTTCATTCTCCAGAAAGACCTATGCTTTAGACCCCATCCATGCGGAACTTCTGAGTATCCAAGAAGGTTTTCATCATGCAAAAAAACAGGAATTGTGAGAGGATCGTGCTCTACACTGATTGCATCAACGCTATAGTTCTCGTTAATTCGGAAACATGTGTTACTAACATATACTATATGAATATGATAACCAATTGCAGAATTCTTCTAAAGAAATTCAGCAACTTGGAACTGGTGCATATTATACGGGAGGACAACAAAGTCGCACACGCCCTAGCAAGACAAGGCAGGACCAAGAATGGTTGTATGAATGTTACTATATTTTCCCCCCACCCCCTAGTTACATTTTAGACTTTTACAATGTGGATTGCAAAAGCCATACATAAGGCTAATATGGTTACTTTTGACAACTTGGCTATTGATATTTGAGTAGTTCCCTTTTGCACAACAAAAAAAGAAGTGAAGTCACCAAGGTTGAAAAATAAGGCAAAGAAAAGAGAAAGAAAACAATGCTGATGAGTGATGACATCATTTATTTCTTTTTTTGGAAAAACTTGTTTCTATAAATTTTTAACAATTTGTTCGTGAATTACAGTTTATTGATTAGTTCGTTTTGCGAATTACAACATATTGATTTTTTCTTGTCAAACACTGTCGTGCGTGCCTGAAAAACCCAACTCATAAAATTAAAAAAATCAATATATACCATAATCCGCAAAAAGACATAATTGATAGGCTGTAATTATTCATAAAAAAATTTCAATTTTCTATTTGGGTTTTCTTGTCCTATTATTTGTCTTGTCAACTTATAATAATGTTTTGGTGAAACGCCTATAGGTTTGGAATCGGGAATTAGGTGATATGGGGTTGGAGGTTGATTCCTAATACCATGTGTTTGGTTAAGTCCTGGGATGAAAATACTACTCGAACTTGTTTTTTATTTTTAAATATTTTGCAATCATGAATCAAGTCTTTTCAGAAAAAAAATGGCGAGAAACATCCTTTTCTAAGCCTTTCTTTTGCGAGAAACCACATTTTAAATTTTCTTTTGGCATATAACCACCTTAACAAAAAAAAAATTTGAGATAAAACCTCAAGGCTATTTTCCGGTGTTAAATTTCGTCCACAAGTGTTGGTCAAGGACCCAGGGTATTGAACACTTTTAAGTGCGAGGATTGAACACATAAAATGCCTTGAGGTCTGATCTCGCCAAAAAGTTTTGGTTAAGTTTGTTAAATGCCAATTTTTTTTTTTGAAAGGTTACTCGCCGAAAAATGATGATAAAATGTTGTTTCTCGCAAAAACTCCTACAATATAAGCATAAAAACGTATGTTACACAATCTTTTTCCAATTTATATATTTTTTATTATCTTATAATATTTAATCTTATAATATTTACATATTTAAGGGTGAGCTCTTGGTCATATTTTTCCAAGATCGACAACCCACAAACTATATTGTAATTATCATAAATTCGCACAAGTCTAAATAAAGAAAAAAGCAAAAGAATTATTGTGAGATACTATATTGTATGAAATTAATGACGTCCGGACTAGCAAATTAAGAAAAAAAAACATATAAATACGATTCTTGGTATTATCAATTGAGAAAAAATATTTATTTCATGAATAATCAAAGTGGGTGACAAAAAGATGATGTAATTGTCACGCGAGCTAAGTAGAGGGATAAAGAAATATAAGGGACCAATTAGTGAAAAAATAAGGTTAAAATGGAGAAAATTATATAACAAAAAAGGAAATATTCTACGTAAGACGAACAATAAGAAATGGACAAAAAGGAAAAGTAAGAAAAACAAAAAAGAAACACATGGAGTATAAGGTAAGGGGAAGGACTTGTTGTCCACATGAAATTACCTTAATATCCTTACTTAATTTTCTTTTATCTTTAATGAATGAGGGCATTTAAGTTAATTACATTCTTATATGACTTTTTATTATAGAGTATTACCTTAATACTATTACTTAATTTTCTTTTCTCTTTAATGACTAAGGGTATTTGAGTCAATTAAGTACTTGATTAAATTCTTTTAATATTGATTATCCAAAAATAATGTCTAATTTTCAAAAAAAAAATAATCCATTTTCATCTAACTATGAAATTTTTATTTACTTCGTGGTTATAATATTTTTTTACAAATTATTAGCATCCTAAGTTTCACGCACGCATTATCGTGTGCAGAAAAGGCTAGTAATATTACATGTGGAGTCTTGATGGTCAAACACTAGGGATGCCAATGGGGCGAGATGGGGCGGATGTTGGCATTCCTATCCCCATCCCCACCTGAAAAATTCATCTCATTCCCGCCCCATCACCCATGGCGGGGAAAAATCTTATCCCATCCTCGCCCCAACGGGGACACACTAAAAACTATCCCCGCCCCATCACCCGCGTGGAACCCACACCCGCTTCACCCCTACTAGACCCGCCCCATCCCCGCCCCACCCCCGCCCCAATGTCAGTTTACTAAATTTTTTGGTCCTAGAGAAATAAATTGTAATTTTTTTTAAAAAAGGTAAATTATGTTAGAACATAAATTTATTCAATACACGGGGATAAAGCAGGGCGGGTACAATATAACATCCACACCCGCCCCATCACCCACGGCGGGTACCATTTTCATCCTCATCCCTGCCCCATCACCCGCGAAACGTTCCCCCATCCCCGCCTAAGTGGGGCGGATACGGGGCAGGTCTCCACGATATCCGCCGCACTGACATCCCTATAAAACACGAAAGAATCAAGACACTAGAAAGAGGATGACGTTGATGGAGCTTATTGAAAGCAATATTTTTAGTCTCTCTTTTTGATTCATACGTAGGGGTTGGATTGAGTCATACCCACCACTCCTCAAGATTTTTTAAACATCATACCTTGTGAGGTTGAAGTATGAGTTTTATGGGTTTAACTCATTCCAAACTCATATGTATACCTGATAACTAAATTATGTAAACCAAACATCTCTTAATTAGTGTTAATTTTATCAAAACAAATTAGATTTGATAAAAGTAAGTTGATATGTTAGTTCGAGTATAAGTTTGTAAGTTCAATAAAATTTAGTTCATCAAAATTAAGTTACATTCAACAATAATTATGTAAAGGTGAGTAAATATAAGTTATACTACATTCAACAAGATTAAGTCATGTTCAACTTTAGTCAAATAAAAAATTAGTTATTAGCAATATAAAGTTCAACCAAAGTAAGATGTGCTAACACACCATTTCGGGGTTGAGATCCATTTCGACAATGATAAAGTTGATTTAAAGTGGGATCAAGTATTGGAATAAAAAGTTATTTACTTACTCTTGGTGATTTATTAATAGCAAAAATTGTCGGGAATAAGTCAACGTTTTCGCGGTCTTCTTTTAATAAGTTAAACTTTCAATAATCCTAGAATAAGTTAACTTTGATATTAGTTAAACTTTTAACAAGTCTAATAACTTATAACTTGTTGAACCGGTAAGTTACGAGACTTCTTTTAAATTTTAAATTCTTTTTTCATTTTTTTTTCTACTTTCCACCCCCCAACCATATCAACAACCTGTCTTCTCTCTCTTCCCCTCCAAAACCCCACCACCAGCCACCTAAAGAATCTCACCAAATTGCTCTTTCTCCTTCCTCACGACACCAACACCTAACACCATATCCTATATTCTTTTTTTTTTTATGTCGGAATATCCATACACAACTTCCAGCTCAATTTAATTTGGACGGTGTGATCATCCTTCACAGTACTCCAATTTGCCTAATTCTCCAATCAAGCATCAACACCAACAACTACTATTGCTAATTTCTACTACATAAACTCAATCCTAACAATTTTTCACATGAATCAGTAGCATAATCAAAACAATTTCCAGCAAAAACTCATCAAATTCAGCATAACAGTTGAATCAAACAACCAAAAAAAGTGACTTGATTTATGCACACCAAATGTTCCATAAAATGTCTCACATGATGCTTACAGATACAACTAAATTATATGGATTAAGGAATCGGGAGTCGTAGAATGTAAGCTTAGCAGATTCACCGGAGAGAAGCTGACAGTGGCAAAATTGCGACAGCGGACGGTTGTTAGACGGAGAACGGTGAGAAAGGTTGTCGGAGGCGCAAGGTCAAGGCATATGCATCCCATAGGTGAGGCACGCCGCAAGTGTTCGAATCAATGTCACCTGTGGGTTTCTTTAAATTTTCATTCTTTTTGTTGGAAAATTTGTGATCTTAATTTTGATTTTGATTGTTGAATGGTGACTTGGTGTTTAGGTAAATCTAATTACAATGATATTTAGCTTTTTTGATGCATGTTGCATTGTTAGTGGCGGCGGAAGGTTGGTGTTTTTGTTGGCAGGGGAGGTGAGGAGAGGGAGAAGGGGGTGGGGAGGGGTGGTTGGTGGGATGGTGGAATGAGTGAAGAAGGAAGGCAGGTTACGTTGGGGGAGGTAAATGAGGGAGAAGGGGTTTTTTTTATTTTTTTAAAAAATAAAGTTAAAATTTATAAACCTCCAATAAACAACTGACACGTATCATAGTAACTGGTTAAAAAGGTTAGCAATAAGTTAAAACCGGTTATGACTTGTTAAGAACAAATACCCCTAAAAGGTTAACTTATTCCAGGATTATTTAAAGTTTAACTTGTTAAAAGAAGACCGCGAAAAGGTTGACTTATTCCCGATAATTTTTCCTTATTAATAAAACTAGAGTATTTTAGGTGTCAACTATATATTCCGTTGAATGTGAATATAGTGGAAAACCATTAATTATTGACAAGTTAGCATATGCTCAACTCAGAGTCTAGGGTGGAGTGAAGGTTTCTATGTCCACATATATCCCTCCAAAATAAACTATTATTTTATATTGCGCTAGATTTCATATATTAATTTAAAATAAAAATTGAGCGCATAATTAAGGGCTCATCATAAAAAAATTACAAAAATGCATCAAAAAATAGACTTTGCTCAACTGAAAGAATTAAGAATATTTGTAATCATATACTACTACTTAGTTTGGAGAAACTATAATATTATCTCATAAATAGTCGTTAATGACCAGTACCACCGCTACTAAGACCAGATGCAAGTCGTTGAACTTGAAGCCCATACTCCATAGTAGACTTTGCCTTGACATACATCGTGTTATAGTTATTATAGACATGTACACCACCATCTTCAGATAATAACCTTATCGCATTTACCGAAGTTGTGAGGCTTTAAAATGCTAGCAAGAGTCCCAAAGTGACCAGAACAAACTTCTTGGTATCACTGTCGTTCATCATGTTTTGTATTTCCCTAAAAGTTTGTCGTGCAATTTTGGCTCTTGGTAGGCAAAAATTCTTTAGATCTTTAAGTCCTGTTTTGAATTTGTGGTTGGTGAATAATGGCTGTCACTTTGAGAGTATTTATCGTGGGTGAGTTTTTTTGTTAGTATTGTAGTATGATGAGGGGTGATACGAATTGAACTTTACAAGTTAGAATATGGCGGCATTTCCTTGACCAAGATTCAGTCCATTTTTATGTTTGAGGATCGGAATTTCTTTGGCAAACTTGTTATGAGGGGTGTTTGATCAAAGCTATGAGGTTAGTTCATGAGGGAGGGGGACCGTATGATATGAATAGGATAACTCTTAAACATTTTATGATTGCAATGACTCTTTATACACCTAAAAAACTTGCAAAATTTTAAATGTTTAGGTATTGTTTCGCATTATTTATTTGGATTGGTCCAATAGATTGTACAACTGTAAAAAGGAAGCCACCGTACAAAAAGACCCAAACCATGTATTTTATCTTGTATAAGGTTATCAATAGCAACCAAGGTAATTAGGATCATGATACTACTTTGGATCGGTAAGGGCATATAGGTATGGATCGTTGGATCAAATCGTATAACCGTACGATCCTACAAAATAACTAAGACTTGATAAAAATAACATAAATATGTTCCAAATGATTTATAATTTGAGGATAATAATCTTAAAAGTGCAAATGAGATTGTTGAAGCTAACATAGGAGTTGAATTATAAGATAATAATGTGTTTGTGCACAAAAGTTACCATTCATATAATAATATTAAACTTTTTTTAGTTTTAAAATTAATTTAAAAAATCCGAATAATTCATAACAAAGTGATAATAGCAGACTTATTTGCTTATTTTTGCATCTTAGATGTATTATTTATATATTTGGAAGACAAAATATAGGTAGAAAAGCAAACAAGAAAGCAAAGAGCAATAGGTTAGTTGTGTGTAGGATTGGTCGATCCTACTGATCTTATGAAACGATCCCACGATTCTATACGATTCTGACTGAGCTTATACCGATTTCAACCTATCCCGAGCGATCTAATGCGAGGCCGATTCTGTAAGCGATTCAGATCGTTTAGTCATTTTAGGATCGCAGGATCTTACGATTCTACAATCTGTATCGCTATTCTAACAACATTAATAACAACAACATAAGCTAACACTATATTAGAGTCAGGACTTTAGGGGGTTTGGTTCCTAAGGAATAAAAGGAATGGAATCAAGACTATCGTAGAGGGAAAAGGTGCAATGTGCAATGCAAACTCTATGTGATGGGTGCACAAAATAACACAGATTAATATTATGATGGGTGCACAACACAAACTCTATGTGATGTGTTCACAAAATAGCATAAATTCTATGTATAATCTCAGGCCAAAATGTGGTTGTGTTGTTTTGTGCACCCATCGTATAACCACTACACCTTATTTAGTCTGTGTTGTTTGTGTACTAAATAAATAGTTGATACTGGCGCTAATTTTTCCTTTTCAATATCAACAAATAGGCTAAAAACCTTAACTTTTGAGCCTAAAAACTTAAACTTATTTACCTAAAACATCAACTTTAAAATTGATATAAGTTCATAACCAAATATACTTAAAATATCAACTTTTAAATAGTGAGAGTTGACATTTTAATCCAAATATTAATAATTTAGGAATGTACATATGAAATCTAACTATTTGACAAGAAACCTTTACTTTTAAGCAAAAGTACTAACTTAACATTAAGTAGAAATCGCAAATAGATTGTGACATTAATAATTGGGTTCAAATCTTAACTTTTCAATCCAAAACCTTAACTTTTGAAACTGTAAATAGATTATGATATTAACAAATGGGTTAAGAAACTTAACTTTTACACCTAAAACTTAACTTTTGAGACTGTTATACACATTACTTACATCTTTTGCGAAATCATGGATTTGCTCATTACTGGGCACATCATGAGGAAGGAGAAATTGAATAACCTTTGGAGCAGCACTAGGAACGGTAGCAGGAGCAAAAGTAGAAGCAGTACCGGGAGCAGCCGGAGAAAAGTGTGCAATAGCAGATTGGCCACCCACTTTGTACCCTGACCTACTACAAATAGGATAAACCCCAAAAACAACAAGCCCACTACCAAAACCAGCCTTCAGTTCTTACTTTATCCTCTTTTCACAATTTCATCATTCCAATTTTTTACTAAAGGAAAGTAGAAGGTGCTCCCACACCTTGAATGTTTTATTATTGGAGATGAATAATCTCCATAAACAACAAATATCCAGCTAAAAGCTCGTTTTTCACATTTACTCTAAACTTATTCAAAGCACTACACAAGGCATCTAACACATATGTGCACCAATCACAAGTACCAATTTTACCCACATCTTCTACTGATTTCAATAACTTACAATTAATAAAAGTGATTAGCAACCGGTTCTGACACGGTGCCAAACGCATAAAAAAAAAGATCTTGAATTCTTCTTCAGATAATGGTGACTTCCCAGCCATAGTCATCATATAATTTTTGCAAAGGAATATCATCATCCCTTTCAACCCCATACCCCCTCTTCCCCTTAGCAACCAAAGATCGATTTGGATGTGTCAAGACACGAGAGGTCTCCTTAACATTCTGACCCTCATGTCTCGAAAGACAAAACACACCAAAGACATCATCCCCATTAAGTTGAACAATGAATTCCTTACCATCGCAATTTTCGAAATTCGACTATAAGAATAAAAAATTTTCTACCAACCAACGTATCAAATGTTGTTTACTTTCGTCAATTTCAAATGAAACAAACCCCCAAAACCTATTTCATTCACCCAACAAATTTGAGCAACAGACATGTGGCTTATCAACTCCCAAAAACTATAAGGACGACAAACAATCTTGAACAACCTGCCAATATAAACAAGCCATAGCATAAACTGACAACCAATCAAATCGTAACTTCATGATGCAATGAAGACAAGAGCTAACAATATTGCCATTTCACAAGTAATAAACAAAAAAAAGTTTGCTACCATACCTAACAAATAGATGATCACAAGAAGAATTCAAAAAGATGCAAATTTCTTATTAGTATTGTGATTTTTAACAAATGGGTTAAAAAGCTTAACTTTTCAACCTAAAACATGAACTTTAAAAGCCGCAATAAAAGAATGAGACCTAAAAGATGGAGTAAACGAAAGGGGAAATAGGGAATAGTTCATGAGCGGTAAAATGCTATATATTTCCATTAAAGACAAGGATCCAAACTCTTTCTTGCTCCACACCTTTTGTAAAACTCTCAAAGATTATAGCTAGTTTAACATGTAGTGGTTCTTTTAGTTGGCTTAAAGCACAACCAAATAGTAATGACGGACAATTGAATGAGTTAGTTTACACTACTAGTTAATGCATTCTTGTATGGTGTAAATGCATATTATCATCTAAAAAGAAGCCAGAGGTGGGGTAGGGAGCAGAAGGGCAGGGGTGGGGTAGGGAGCAGAAGGGCAGGGGTGCGGTAGGGAGCTGAAGGGCAGGGGTGGAGTGGGTGCAACACAATATGCATAGAGTTGAAGAGTTTCTCACTTTCGTCTGCTAGATTCTTCAAGAAGTGGGAACTGTCAAAGTATCGAAATCTTGGAGAAAGGTTATGTATACTTCCCTTTGATTCATGATAATCACCCGCAAAATAAACGCACACATCTAGCAATTACCCAGAAATTACTCGAATAATTGTTTATGGTTGCTTGTTCAAACCATAAATTACTTCCATATTATTAGGCATAGAATTACTCGAATACTTGTTTTAGCAAAAGGACCTTATAATGCCATTCATCCCATATTGCATATACCCAGAAACTCATAGAATTTCAATAGGTCAGGAACTTTATTAATTATACAAACAATATAGTAATCAAAAGAAAGAGACATAATATAGATAAACATCATATCACAAGATCAAATCCCACCACCAACACTTTCAGATTTAACCTTTTGTAACTTGTTTTCCAGATTTAAAGAAGGCTTCACATCACCCTTTCTTTTTTTTTTTCCGTGATATTTTATCATCTTGAGAAGCAACTAACCAAAATCAAACAAATCCAAAAAGTTCAAAAACAAAAACAATAAAAAATCATGCATTTAACAAAACAATTGCTTCTAATAATGCAACCTTTTGGCAATTTGCAAATAATAATGCAACCTTTCGATTATTTTGCAATAATGCAACTTATATACCTCATTTATATTAAATAGGACAAATGACCGATGACCTGAACCATTGGTAATTTTTATTTAAAACTTTAAATTCTAATTAATATATTAATATAAAATTTAAAAACAAAAAGTAAACTCCCCTCACCCCCACCCCACCCTCGCTGCTATCAACCCCACCAGCCGCTGACCGCTGCTATCAACCCCCACCCCCGCTGCTATGAACGCCAACACCCACTGCCACCCCCTCCCTTCCCTTCCCTTCTAACCCATAACCACCCCTTCCTCCCCTTCCCTACCACGAAAACAAACGCCCAAATGAACGGAGGGAAGGAGGGCATGCGAACGGGTGGTTTGCGGGCTTTGTGGACGGAGGACCCCAGGTGGTTGCCGGAGATGGCGACAACAACGAACATAAAGGGGGGTGCGCGAACCGGGTAGCGAAAGGGGGAATGCGTGGCGGTTTTATGCGTGGACAGATGGAGGGGCGTGCTTGGTGGCGTTTGTCGGAGGTATCTGGGTGTTTTAAGGTGGTGGTCTTGAGGGCGGTGGTGGTTTCATGGCTGGGGGAAGGAAGGAGGGGTTGGGTAGCTCCGGTGTCGTGAAGAGATTATTTATAAGAATCTATAACTAAATAACACATGTCTCATTTAACCTCTTCTTTAGGTTAAATTCGGTTTTACCCGATTTAAAATAAATGTGGTATAAAGGTTGCATTATTATTATTATTTGTGAATCGCTATGAAAAACTCGAAAAGACATTCACCTTTGGTTTAGGCTTAGATCCATTGCCTTTAATGGCAGTTGTTTTACGTCCTGTGGTAGATTGCATAGAAAAACTCGAAGAAACTTCACCAAAGTGACAAATAAAAGAGGGGGAATGAGAGTAAAGAGTTAAAAAGAGAGGAAAACCAATTGAATATAGAAGAATAAGGAGGAAACAAACCAAAAAATGAAGAGAAAGACTTACCAAGTTGAACTGATTTCACACAAACTACATAATAGAAATGTCAGGGCAAGTTGAAGACGTGTCCGAGCTAAAAAATGGAGTTCTAGGTTGAGAAAGGAAGTAAAGAAGGAAGAAGACAAACCTCATTTAGGGCAAGTTGAAGAAATTTCTCTCAGAAAAATGGAGTTTTGGGTTGAGAAATGGAAGAAAGAGAAAAGGAGAAGGGATTCTGTTAAGCGCGTGTAACTATGGATGGAAGACACGCGTGATCCAAAGTAAATGTGCCTATTAAATTGATCTTACATTAAGTTCATCTTCTACAAGAATTTGCCAAAACTAAAAGCAAAAAAAAAAGAAAACCGAGTAAGTTGGTATTCAGTAGGAAATAGCAAATTAGATTGTACACTCGAGAGTACGATGTGCATGGTACTCTTGCTAAAAACGCAGCCTTTTTAAAACAAAACGCATGAATTAAATGAATGTTGTACACGAAATGTACATTTGAAGCATTTAAATGTACAACAGTTCATATTCAAAAATCAATTGCCTCAACCAATCATTAAGATGTTCATTTATTTAACGTTATTGTTCATTCACAAACTTAATATGTTCATTTACAGATATCAAATAGTACATTATAAAGCCAAATTAATTTTTCTCAAAAATCACTTCTACTCATCATTTTCATTCACAATTTTTCAAATTCAAATTTTTTGCCAAAAAGGCAATGTACATCAGTTCAAAAATTATTATTTTTTAATTTAAAGTGATTTTTGAATTTGAACTGATGCACATTTAAATAATTTCAATGTACATTTCATACACAACACTCATTTAAATAGAGGTTTCGCTTTAAAAAATTTTATTATTTGAAAAAGAGCACCATACGCATCGTACTCTCGAGTGCAACGTCTGCCATTTGATAGGAAAATGGACAATCCTGGTGTACTTAGTCCTGATGCTTGGTGAGAGGATAGGCTGATAGGTGAAAATTGAAACCAAAACATTACCAACTTTGTTTGGTTACTCCGCCTTGGCAATTCCATTTTGTTTCTCCTCCAACCCAAATTCCCCTTTAAAGTTTCTTCCCTTTGCTACCCAGTACCCACACTCCTTTCTCCTTGTCGCTAACTCACCCCACCGATCAGCCCTCGACCATCCAACTCCGGCGCGCAATGCGGTTAGTTTTCTCAACTTCCGATCCCTTTTTCAGAATTTTATGTTATCGATGGACCAATCCGTGAAGTATATGTTGTTATCAATGGAGGGTCATGTTTTATTCCGATGAATTGATAGGAAGATGAATTTAGTTTAGGCTTTGAAAAGACTGTCAATTTCTTTGAGCTAAAATATAGTAGTAATTGTTCTTGTGAACTTGTAGATTTATAGATTATTTGGAGGAATGCAAGGACGATTGTCAATTTTGTATACCCTTTATATTAGTCACCACTTTCCCTCTATTGCATCTCCTCTCTCGAATTCTATCTCCTTCAATTATATTCCTCCATTGAAATCAATCAATCAATCTGACATGAATGTGTACATTCCCATTCCAATAAATCTCACTTTCTCTCTTCTCTTCACAGAATACGCTTCCCCCCCCCCCTTTCGATCTTTCATCAACCAGCTCCTATTACACATTATAAATCTCCCTTTTACCCACCACCACTGGGATTCACGTTCACCCTTGTTGGGAAGGGATGATTTCCCATCTTAACCGTAAAATCCTTTCTGTTCTTCCATTGGCCTTATATTACCATCAATTTTCCCATCTTTTATCTGATTTTTCGGGTTAATTTCTGGTTTATTCATTTGATTTGATTTGTTGATTTCATTATGCTCCATTGTTGCTTCTTGTTTGTTTGTTTCCATTCTATGTGTCTTCTTTAGGTGTAGGAGACGAGATATTCATATTTGTTCCTAGCCTTATGTGCTGCTTATCTTTTGTATATTTCATATCAACGTACTCTATTCAGTTGGTTTCCATTGTTACTCGTTTTGTCTGATTTTCATTATAACATCTACCCTAATGAGCCACTGCTGTCTGTCTCTCATACTCTAATTGCCTTACACTAATTAATACTAAAAAATGCTTTCAGAGTCTTCTGTAAAAACCACCAATTATCATATGTCACTTTTTTTTTTTATTATTTTGTGTAATTTTGGAGCTACTGAACCCATTCTTTGTTAATTATAACTAAATGTGATTTTATGTCTGATTTTCTTAGTTCTTTTTCATGTTTTTCGTCTCTTTAGCATGATAATCTACATGTGTGTTTCTTCTGATTTAGGAAACATTGTCAAGAATAAGTCAACCTTTTCGCGGTCTTCTTTTAATAAGTTAAACTTTAGATAATCCTGGAATAAGTTTATCTTGTAGAGGCATCCGCTTTTAACAAGTTGAACAGGTAAACAACCTGTTATTGTAGGTAATCTAGCCACGTGTCATATTTTGATTGGTTCTTTTTTTCAATTTTAATTTTATTTTAATTATAAATGATAATTAAACTAAAAAATAAAAAATAAAAAACCTACCCCTTCCCCCCACCCCTGCTAACACCACACCCCCCCACCCAAACCCCCTTCTCATTCTTCCCCCCACCCCCTGCTAACACCACGTCCCCACCCCCACCCAAACCCCCCTTCCTCCACCCCTGCAAATTTGATTGTGGTCTGTCTAACTTAAAATCAACCACCCCCTACTTTAGAAATTCTAAAACAACCTTAATGGAGGAGTATGGAAAATTATTAATAATTGGATGATGGTTTCTCCTTCTTTCTCACCTCTGTTTTCTTGTTGATGGTTTCCATTTATAAAGTTTCATCTAATCCAACGTTTTTAAATTTGTAAATGGGAAGATGTACAGTATTTATCAGAAAGAAATTTCAGTCTAATTAGACCATGTGAAGCTATGAAAGATGTCCCCTTTCCGTCTCATCTCTGTTTTCTTGTTGATGGTTTCAATTTTGAAATCTAACATCATCATTTTGTTGGAATGAACCTAAGGGCCACGAATTGCATCGAAAGTCAACACTATGAAACCCACAACCAACATTGAGGCGCTAATCCATCGTCATTCAACCACCGCCCCTTCAATCGCTCTCCCCTGTTTCTCTTTGCTCCAACCAAAACAGAAGCAAAAAGACTCATAATTGTACTAAACTACAGTCAGAAACAACCAAATGTACCAGTACCACCTCGCTTTACACCCTCTGTTTCCTTCACTTCAGACTAGAAAAAGAAAAGAAAAGAGGAAGACATTGGATCTTGCCTTGAATCACAACCGAAAGGCAAAGAAACCCACTTCGGAGACCAGCTGGTGTTAGCAGGGGTGGCATGGTGGCCGGAAAAGGGAAGGAAAATGGGGTAATGGTGACTGGAAATGGGAATGTGGCCGAGAAAGGTAGCAGGGGAACGAAGGTGGTGGATGGAAAGGGAAAGGGATTAAGGTTGAAGAATGGTAATTGGTAACAGTGCAAAGAGAAAAAAAAAAAATTTACCTACTCTTCAGGTCACCAGTCACCTGAACTTGTTAGAAGCGGATATTACTACTAGGTTAACTTATTCCAGGATTATCTATAGTTTAACTTATTAAAAGAAGACCGTGAAAAGGTTGACTTATTCTTGACAATTTTTTCTCTGATTTATTGATTAGTACTGCTGTATTGGTCTGCTTTGATTTACTCACTAGTTGCGGCCATACTATCGATGTTTAGGTCTGAATCTATGTTTTGCAATGATATGTAATTGAAATTATTTTTTTTGCTCTAATTTTTTCCTACTTCAATCTGGTACAATGATATTGCATTGTTATCTGTTTTCAATTTTTAATAACATTTTTGCTTTATTTCTACAGGTTAATTCCCTTCTGCTAAGAACCAAACAGTTGCAAAAGGATTCAAAGGGTATATCATTTCCTTTTTGGGACAAAGCCAAACAGACAGAGGGATTCTGGGTTATTTCTTTCATTTCTCCTTGTTTTTAATCCAAACGCCCCCCTCATTCTCTCTAATTTCCCACCTTCTTCTTTCTTTTTTCCATTTCTCTCTCTTATCTTAAGCATTCTTGCGTTGTTGCATCATTGGCTATCTCTGCATTTTAAATTGTAACATTCATGTCTCAAGCAATGGCTGTCCCCAAAATTGTTCAGCCCATGAATTTTATATCCAATGAGCAGCCTCTCTTTGATCCCGTTAAATCTGTCCCGACATCTTTTCTGGGCTCTGTTAATAAACTTCGCGTTTCTTCAAAAATAACCTTTTCGTCCTCTCGCCAGTACCCATCTCTTTCCAGTACCGTGGTTGCTGTCTCTGAGGTTGTCAAGGACAGGAAGCCCAAATCAGCTGTTTCTCCTTCAAATCTGGTATTGTTCCTCTCTCTCTCTCTCATGCCCACTGCGAATATCATTACTAGGTAAATGTATGTTTTTCTTGACGATTGTTATGTAAATGGTCGTATGTAAATCTCCTTATATGTCTCTATATACTGGAATAATTCTGACCGAAATGAACTTGATTTGGTGAAAAGGTTAATTTTTGCAATTATTGGATTTTTCTTTATTGGGAATAAAGAGAATTTGATTTTTTCCCCCCCGCATGTGGGTGTATTTTTGTGTAGTTGATCACTAAAGAGGAAGGTCTTGAGGTTTATGAGGACATGATTTTGGGTAGAGTGTTTGAGGATATGTGTGCCCAGATGTATTACAGGGGGAAAATGTTTGGATTTGTCCACTTATACAATGGGCAAGAGGCTATATCTTCTGGGTTTATCAAGTTATTGACAAAAACAGATTCTGTAGTTAGTACTTACCGTGATCACGTTCATGCTCTTAGCAAAGGTGTCCCTGCTCGTGCTGTGATGAGTGAGCTCTTTGGCAAAGCCACTGGTTGTTGCCGAGGGCAAGGAGGGTCTATGCATATGTTCTCCAAGGAGCATAACCTTCTCGGTGGTTTTGCCTTCATTGGGGAAGGAATTCCTGTTGCCACGGGCGCTGCCTTTACTAGCAAGTATAAAAGAGAAGTGCTTAAGGAGAACTGTGATGATGTGACAGTGGCGTTCTTTGGAGATGGAACTTGTAATAATGGGCAGTTCTTCGAGTGTTTGAACATGGCTGCATTATGGAAACTGCCCATTATTTTTGTGGTGGAAAACAACTTGTGGGCTATTGGGATGTCTCATATTAGGGCAACTTCTGATCCAGCGATTTGGAAGAAGGGGCCTGCTTTTGGGATGCCAGGAGTCCATGTTGATGGTATGGATGTTTTGAAGGTGAGGGAAGTGGCTAAAGAGGCAGTTAACAGGGCTAGGAGAGGGGAAGGTCCTACTCTAGTGGAATGTGAAACTTACAGATTTAGAGGTCACTCTTTGGCGGACCCTGATGAGCTTCGTGACCCAGGTAAGTTTAACTAACTGTACCTCTTTAACCTTGTATTTCCTCATTGTAGTGGTTTCTTTCCATTGATTGTTAATGGAAATGTCCTTGCCTCAATAAGTTTGCGAGTGTTCAGGAATGGTTATGTACGAATGGTACCCATCTAACAAAGTTGTTTTTATAAAGAAATTCGCCATGCCTATAGTCTTTCTAGCATCAGATCCATGCCTCTAGTTTGGCTAGTAGCAATCGATGCCTTACTAGCAAAGATAGGGTTGGAACTAAGAAAATGCCCTTTCAAGAATTCTGTACAACGAAAGTAAACATTTCTGTTTTTTATTCAGTACCCACCTATCAATTTATCTAAATTGCCCATAAATCTTCTCCTACACATTTAATTTGCAATGTGTAATTTGTGTAAATGTTATGGATCTCAAGGTTATGTTAAGAGTTCAGACTTGAGTTGATCAAGAACTGTTTCTCTTCAACTTGTTAAATCTTGAAAGAAGTCTTCTTGTTTGGTTAGCCTAATAGCCTGGAACAAGAGATTTCAAGACGTGGAGTAGTTCTGTTTTGTATGTTATTGGGTCCTTCTTACTGATTATTTTGAAATTTTGTTCCATCTTGATCATATTGCATCCCTACTTTTCAAACGAACCCATCGAAATATAATATGTTGAATTAAATCGGTTTACGGCATCAATCATAGTTCCCTTTTGCTCTACCCCTTGTAATTTTTTTTTGTGACGGCCGCTAAGAAGTATTTCATGCTAAAAAAATATTTGGACTTGTTTAGTGTGTATGAATTAGTGGCAATGACGACCTAAAATTGTTTTCAATAACGAACTTTCTCATGGGCTTTATGTGACGGTTGACCATTTAATTCATTGGGTATATTGAGACGACATGGAAGTTTGAGGATGCCTTGGTACTTCTAAATAACTTGGACATGAACAGGCTTTGAAGTGCCAGGCTTCTAAATAACCGTTCCCTTTGAACCTTTTTCATATTAACTGTTGAGTCATGTATGTCCGTGACAATTATTGAAGAAAATTGCGAGGCTTCACTTCCTTTTTGGCAGCTTAGTTTATGTTCTAGCCAACTTTCCTTCTTTTTTAGCATTTTTTGTTGTATTTATGTAATATACCTTGCCCATTTTTAAGGTCTAGGACATACAGGAGTGCATGGCCTTGCTCATTTTTAATATTGTATGTAAGGACATATAGTAGTACTGGATCAGGTCCAGAGGCATCTACCCTTCCCTCCACCCCCAAGGTGTTTGGGCTTCAACTGGGCTGGGAATGCCATGGCCAAAGCCCGGTTTTGTTACTATATAGAATAAAATAAAATACAGTATACATGATGCATCTGATAGTGCATTTTGAGAACTTTTGGTGTTTGTTTGTTAGCTGTTCAAAACTTCTTGACTGATTACACGAGTACCATCTTCGTGCTTTAGAAGGGATTGTGTTTATAAATTATGCTGCATTGCATTTTGATAACATGGTTGACTTGTGTTGGCAGCTGAGAAGGCTCGCTATAGTTCTAGAGATCCAATCACAGCTTTGAAGAAGTACTTAATTGAGAACAAGTTGGCGACCGAAGCTGAGCTGAAAGCCATTGAGAAGAAGATAGAGGAAGTAGTTGAGGACGCTGTCGAGTTTGGAGATCAAAGCCCGGCTCCACTTCGAAGCCAACTTCTGGAGAACGTGTTCGCAGATCCAAAGGGATTTGGAATCGGACCTGATGGTAAATACAGATGCGAAGATCCCAAGTTCACAGAAGGCACTGCCCAAGTCTAACACATATTTGCAGGAATATCTATTAATCTTCAATTTCTTCCTCCCTTTGATGTTTAAACCTTACCTCCCTTTCATATCACCTTGTTGCTTTTAATAGGGTTTACATTCTGTAGCACTGTTGAATTTTAAGTATTTATGCTAGTTGTTGATAAGTGTGTCCTGGAATGAACTTTTTTTTTTTGGAGGTGAAAGTCGGTAGCGGGGAATGTTTACAAATACTTGCTCCACCCCATTAACGGGAGAGTTTACAAATACTTGCTGAACCCCATTAGCGGGAGCGTTTACAAATACTTGCTTCCCTTTAATGTTTGAATCAAGCACTGTTAAGGTCCGACAAATCAATAATGCTATGAGGGAAAGAGCTTACAGAGCTTACAACTACTTGCTCCACCCCTGTAGTCGGAATTATTCTAGCAACCATATTGAGTAGCTGCATGGGTGACTGAATGGAGACGGTCGCTGGACTCTTGAGAGGAGAGGAGCTAGCAAATTACTTGCCAATCAATTTTTTTCTAGTTCAACACAACAACAATGATAACAAGAGGGATAGGATGATTATGCTTAGTTATTTACTACCTTATAAAATCGGGGGGAATTTGCTTAGTTCAACACAACAACAATGATAACAAGAGGGATAGGATGATTATGCTTAGTTATTTACTACCTTATAAAATCGGGGGGAATTTGCCTTAACAACACCAGCTATAAATTGGGTGCACTCAACATGGATTTTAATGGGTGTATGTGCACAACGAACTTTATTTCTATCGTACACACGCTTGTATGATGCGGATGGTGCGCTCAACGTAATGAAACTTTAGTTCATTTGCAATGAACATCGGACTGAAGACTTTTTTTTCTATCATCTCTCCTCCATTATTGAAGATTTTGAATTCATTTGTCCAAAAATTTTTCTTCTTCTTTTCTCATGCCTCTATCTTATCCTCAAAAGTTGTTTATTCAAAATGTTCAAGATGTTTATTTATTCATATTAAATGTTTATTGTAAAATCAACTTAATTTCAATAAAAAAAAAGTTACTTGCAATTAAGTTTGACATATGTTTTTTAACATAATAAGTATGTTCATTTTATTTATTCTAGATGTTCATCTAGTGATATGGATTGTTCATTTATAAAATCAGTTTCATTTCGAATAAGTGTTAGTTTCAAATAATTTGAACATATTTTTTTTACATAATCCTAATCTTCATTATGGGTATTCAAGATATTCATTTGTTGATAAACAATGTTTATTGTAAAATCAACTTAAAAAAGGTTTTATTTTCATCACATTTGTACATTAGCAAATTGTATTATACGGAACATTAATGCAAATGAACAATCACGCAAATAAAATGAACAAATTATTCAAATAAAACGAACGATAGTAATAAAACGAATATTATTATAATGAAAATCCATGCAAATGAACAATCATTCAAATAAAATAAACAATGGTAATAAAACGTACATTAGCAAATAATATTATAATGAACATCAATGCAAATGAATAATAATTCAAATAAAATGAATAAATTATTTAAATAAAATGAACACAAATAATAAAAACGAATATTAGGAAATATTTTTGTAATAAACATCAATGCAAATGAACAATTCAAATAAAATGAGATTATTCAAATAAAATAAAAAAAATAAACAATTGTAATAAAAAAACATTATCAAATATTATTATAATACACATCAATGAAAATAAACAATCATTCAAATAAAATGATCAAATTATTCAAATAAAATGAACAATGCCTATAAAACGAACATTAGCAAATATTATTATAATGAACATCAATGCAAATGAACACTCGTTCAAATAAAATAAACAAATAATACAAATCAAATGAACAAGAGTAAGCAAACGAACATAAACAAATATTATTGTAATGAACATCAATGCAAATGAAAAGAATAACCTAATGATAATTATTGAAACAAAATGATAATTATTTAAATAGTACAATCTAATGGATTTAAATTTCAACAAAATCCAAAATAATAATTAACAATTAAATAGTAAGATCTAATGAACATATTACAATCTAATGAACATTAGTATTATTTAATAAAAATTATTAACATTTGATAAAATAATATTGAACATAATTATTTAAGTAAAATAATAATGAAAAATTTTCCGGGGTACCCATGGGGTTAGAGCTAATTCCTCGGTACCCCTCTGATTTTTGACCTAGCTCAGATGCCACTGGGGTCACTATTTGTGGCTAAAATGCCCTTGCTAATAACGGAGGTAAAGTATTCCGGTAAGTTTTAATTTAAAAATTGGAAAAAGTAATAACAAAATATAGAAAATTAAAAAAAAAAAAAACCGCAACCCACCATGAACTCTCTTTCTCCTCCCGCCACCTCTCCACTCTCTCTTCTCCCCATCCCTCCCCTATTCGGCCACCACCCACCCAAAAAACCCCAACCCACCCAGATTGAACACCCCGGCCACACAAAAACCCCCAACCCACCCAGATGGACCACCATCGGCCTAATCGACCCCACCCAAGCCCTGAAATCGACTCCCACCCCTGGAGTTTTCGCAACCACCCTTGCCCTAACGCAGCTCCTCCACTTTTTGCAACCACCACAAACCCCCCTAGCCCTGGAATGACCTCCCCAACCATAAAAAACGTCAAAGCAGAAAAGGAGTGGGTTGAAAGAGAATTTTAGCCAACCTATGCCTAGCTACGTTTCAAATTTTCGTGGAAGGGTTGTAGGTGGCTGGGGTGGGTCAACGGGGGTGCTAGTGTCGACGGGGATTAAGGGTTGAGGCAAAGAGTGTGGGTGGTGTGGGTGGAGTGGGTGGAGTGGGTGGTGGCTGAGAGTGTGGATGGGCTGGGAGGAGGAGAGAGAGTGGGAGGGGTGGGGGATTTTAATTTTTGTTATAATTTTCTATATTTTCTTTTCCTTTTTTTTCTTTTTTAATGAAAATTAAAGTAGAGTCAAGAAACTTAACGTCAGTTAGTAGTAAGGTCATTTTAGCCACAAACAGTGACCCCAATGACATATGAGCTAGGTCGAAAACTAGAGGGGTACCCGAGGAATTAACTTTAATCCTAGGGGTACCCAGGTAATTTCCCAATAATAATTGTTTAAATAGTACAGACCAATAGAATTACGATGAACATTTGATATCAATTAATGAACATCTTGAATAACCATAATAACCATTAGTATTATGTAAAAAAAATAGTCAAAGTTCATTGGAACAAAAACTTCCTTCAAATTAAGTTGATTTTACAATGAACATTTGATATCCATAAACGAACATATCAAATAACAATAATGAACAATAATATTATGTAAGAAAAAACATATGTCAAGGTTAATTGAAACAAATACTATTTTAAAGTCAAGATCAATCCACTAAAGAGGAACTAACACACAGAAACAGACTGGATGATAATATGAATCCAATAGGATACAAAGAGACCTCACAGTCTAACCAATTCAGGCATGCAGCACAATATGGTGTAATATAATCAAAACTTGCTCGAAATCATTGCAATCAGACATCAAATCATAACCTCAAGATCACAAATGCCTAGCTATCCAGAAAATAGAGTCAAATCATTTTCAATAAGAGCACAACAAGGGGCACATGGAGGCAACTAAACCAGTCATGGGAACCAGATTTTTTTGATTTTTTCAGTATTTTTTCGAAAGCAATAAATCTATCCTAAAAAGCAGTAAAAGAGATAGGGAATACAAACAGAAATCCTCCCCCAAGCTGAACTTGGTAGTGTCCTCAATGCCAAAAGGTAACAAAGGACGATGCTAAGAGGAAAAACAACGTTCATACCCTCACTCTCGCTCACTAAAAAAAAAGAAAAAAAAAAGAAAAGGAAAAAGGTGAAAAATACGAGTTGCCTCTCGCACAACGCTGGTTTATAAAGGTCCCGCACGACCATATTACCTCAACCATCAGTCAGAAGAGGAACAGGGTTGTAGGAATAGTACCCCAACATGCCCATACACGATCTTATCCTATCATCATTGGAAGAGTCCAATGCCTTGAGTAACTTATCAAATGCGCCTGCAAACATGTCATTGAGCACTAGATATGGCTTGATGACAAGCGCATCTATCTTCACATACATAATATCGGAGAAAACAAATGATTTGTGAAGATAAGTAAAATCAAAATAAAATGGAGAAAAGAAGGACAATGAAAAACTTCCCTTTAGTGGCGTAGGCTGTGAGGGCCTCAAGGTGAGAATAGGAGTAACTACAACTATGAGAGAATATGGGGCATGGTGAATAGGGAGAGAAGGGACAAGATCAAGTCTATGTGAAGATGGAATATAGGGGCAGGGAATAATAGGCTCAACCTTGACGGTTTTACTTACAATTTCACCGTCCTCAATAATTGGCTTGTCAACACAAGGGCTCTCAACCAATTGTTCCTCCTCTATCAAAACATTCATTACATTCACACTCCCCTCAATCTGATCATTCTTTTCAATATCAGGAGTCAGATTATTATCATTCATCTCTAATATGACATTCTCAACACAATAATCATCACAATCATTATCATCTTAAATCGCCTGTTGACTATCAAGTTGCATAGCAAATGATTGAAAAGAATTTGAGATACGTTCAAGGTCACACATCAATTCTTTATGAATTTTTTTAGTTCGTTTACCATGAGACTCAATCCTCTGCTTAAGTAGATCTAGACTCACTGAAGATTCAGATTGGGAATAATTACAGACTCCATGTGGGTCAGAAGGGATCTAATCAGTTGCATAAGACTCATTAGGGAAATGATGAAATTCATAGGAATTCATGCACACATTATCTGAATATTGACAATAAGAAGATGCACCAGACACATAACTATTGTAATACCCATTATCAAAATTATATTGCCATTACAAATTAGAATACCCATTATTGTAGTCTTGCCCCTGATAATTGGAATATCCATTATAATTGTTATATTGCCCCTGATAATTAGGATATCCATTGTTACATGCATATTGCCCTTGAGAATCGAAATATCCATTATAGTTGTTATATTGCCCCTGATAATTAGGATAACCTTCCTCATACGAATTATAACCAGGCCACTCCTTATAAACTCATGAGTAAGTAAGGAAGGAAGAATATACAAATAAAATAAAAGAAATAATAAAAAATATATATTTACACAAGAAAGTAGTTTGAATAATCGAACAAAAACTGAGAAAACTAGCCGTCTCCCCGGCAACGGCGCCAAAATTGGACAGGCTAAAGTCATATCACCTAGTCAAAGATAAATCCTAAGTCCTCTAACAATGATAGTCACGGGAAGTAGGGTCGAATCCACAGAGAGACAGAGTTCTAAGTTAATATTCAGCTAAACAGCTACTTCAGACAAGATTAGACAAGAATCAGCTGAAATACTAATTAAACACTAGAAAGCAATATAAAGGGAGATTCTAATTTATGAAATAAAGGTCTAGGGGATTAGTTCGGTCTACCATGCTTATACCAATCAAAGGATCAAACAACTATCAGAACCTAGGTCAAGAATTGATAGATTAGAGCACGTGTCAAGCTATGGTTAAGTCTCAACGCCCATAATTCAACATATCCAGCATGTTCACTAACATAATCAGAATTACTGATGTGTGCTAAGGCCTCTAAAAGTAAGACGGATCTGTGCAAACAATTATTAACCACAAGCAATCAATGAAACTGCGCAATAACATCAATCACTCATCAATAACAAATCACACCATAATCAATCTAATCATAATCTAGAAACTAATAGCAATTCAAATGTGAATCATGGTATAAACATGGTTTTCCTCCCTAAAACCCTAGAAATAAGACTACTCAGACATGATTAAATCAACAATAATAAACCTAATATAAAAACCTAAACTTTGCATAATGAATGAATTAAATAATAAACTAAGCAATCAAGAAATAAAGAAAGGAATTAAGAATGAAGAATAATACCAATTGACGGAAAGCAGTAACTTTTATTGAAAATAATCCAAGGTTCCATCACCTTTGAAACTAATATAAAAAGCAATTAAAACTAAACTAATGAAAGGTGAAAATAAAGTAGAATAAAAAGGTGTCTCTAAAAATAATGAAGGATAGTTATCTATAATAGCCCCAAAATCTAATTAAAAATGAATAGAAAAGATAGAATTTCGGAAAAAAGAGCTGTCCGTGCTTCAGGCCTGATCGGGTCAACTTTCGCCCGATCGGGTGGCTAAATTGCAATTCTGCATCAACTTGCGAAGGCCGTATCTCTCAAACCAGAAGTCCGATTGGGGCGTGTGACCTATCATTGGAAAGCTCTTGAAGTCTATAATCCAACCCAATTGGAATTTATTGATTATCAATTTTATATCATAAGTTATAATGCAAATAGTGAAGATATGTCAGTTTTGGCACTTCTTTCACTAACTCTTTGTTTCATTCCAACTCAAAGTTGTCCCAAACGGATGCATTGTGATCCTTGTGCAAGCCACCTTCATCTTCAATGATTAATAGGCTACATCCTTGGTACTCATGATCACTTTTTATCAAAATAACCTGAAAATTATCGAAACACACAAACAGGGAGTAGTAGAGCACAACTTATGTAATTCATGTCATTATGCACCTAAATGCTCAAAAACGAGTTCTAAATGCAATCTAAATGCATCTAAAAACTATATATAAATGTGATACATCACCAATCCCTCTCCCTTCTTGTGATTTTACAAGGTAAAAAACTATAAATTCTGTCTATACAACATCTCTGAATCTTATTTACATGACTTTCTATATTAGCAATCTTTCCATTCCAGAAAGCATCATTTCTAACAATCCAAATCTGGTAGATCAAGGCAGCCAAAACAACATTGAGAGCATTCCTCTGGTATCTGGTTAACCTGCCACCTCTAATTCTCTCATAGCTGCATAAAGGATTAGAGCCAAACACATCCATATCTGTCCATACATTTAGTAACCTGATTAGTTTCCTACTAAATACACATGAGAAAAACATATGATCATGAATCTCCTCATCTCTTCCACATAGCTTGCAAAGGGGATCACCTGCAATTCCAAATCTAAACATCTTCTCTGTAGTATGCAATCTTTGATTCAACACTAACCAGCTAATAAATATGTATTTAGGAATAGAAAGCCTATTCCACACCAAACTTCTCCAAGGTACTCTATCCACCAAACCTTTCAGCATTTCATAATAGTTTCGAAAAAAGTAAGGCAAACTACTCAATTGCTGCTCTGAGTAAGCACTCTTCAAAGATTCCTTTACTTCACAAATTCTACACCAATACCGGCTACTCCCCTGGGCAATGACTTGCAGTTGTGAATATAAATTAGAGGCAGCAGGGAGGACTGAGAACCAAAAGAAAAATAAAGAAAAAGATGAAAGGGAGATGAGGACAATGAGAGGTACAAAAGGTTGAATTAGAATGACAGTAGAGAAAGAGGAAGCGTTTGGAAGGTGACTAATGTAATTAAAGAGTTAGAAAAAAGTATTGAGTTTGAGGTTTATAAATTTGTTTTATATGGATAACATAAAGTCCGATGTATTTTATCGTACATTTAGACACGAGTTCGACAAGCTACTGACTAGAATTTTGGGACTTAATTTAGTGAATTTGAATTAGACATTTCCTTTGAAATAGACTAATACTTTCAATACAACTTAGAAAATTAGGAGCACAATTTAAATAATAATTTGAAATATTGATCAGCTGTGAGAAGAATTAGAATATGCAACAACAAAAGTGAATATGTAATAAACCCATAAAATTTTACTTTTTATGTGCTGTCGCACACATGCTAGCAAATAAAACTAAAATCCACATCCAATATTCATTTTGTCGCTCATGTTTTTCAATTTCAAGTCTACATTTCCCCATGAAATTAAAAATTAGGTGAAAGTACCTTCTTTGAATAAATAAAGTAAGCTAGATTAAGCTTTGCGCTCAATGAAAATAAATTGCCTCTTGATTTGTTATGTTTGTACAACAATTATTATACTACTAAAACTTTAAAATAAAATTAAACTTCGTGATCTGAGGCATCAACCTAGTTAAATACTTTAGTTTTATATTTTAAGTATCCAGTGCATTAGCGCGTGCACATACTAGTGTTCAGATTAATTGAAACATGAAATTAAGTTGATTTTACAAATGAACAATCATTAAATGAACATCTTGAATAAACATAATGAACATCCTTATTATGTTAAGAAACATATGTCAAACTTAAATGCAAGTAACTCATGTAGAAATTAAGTTGATTATACAATGATATTTGATATGAATAAATGAACATATTGAACATTTTCTATAACCAAGAAAGATGTACGGTCTAATGAGGCTACTACGAAATATCCTTCCATATAGACTTTAAGGGTGACAGCCGTAACTATAAACAATTTTAAATGAGAAGATAGAGGATTGAGAAAATAAGAGGAAATTTTTTTAGACAAATGAATTCAAAATGTTCAATAATGGAGGAGAGAGAAAAAAACTAGACCCATGATTCAATGTCATTGAATATGAAATAATGTTCATTGATGAGGATATATATTAAAAAGAAAGACTTCAATTATCCAATGTTCATTTAAAATGAACTAAAAGTTCATTACGTTGAGCGCACATGTGCATTATACTAGCGTGTGCACCATCGAGCCTTTATTGATGAAAGGTACAAAGAGTGACATATTTTTGGGATGAATATTATGGACTTGTTTGCTTGTGTGTTCGTAATTAAGATTATGATAATTAAGTTTACTTAATTTAAAGGAGAATTTCCAACCTTAAACTTTATTTATGTCATAGGTTGCACCGAACATCAAAATTTGTGTTGATGCTTTACGCGTTAGGGAAAACTGAAAAGTGAAGCCTTAAAGTGCTTACTTAACTTTCCTATTTTTTGTTTGTAATTGTTGCCAAAACTAAGCAATTAGTTTAACAAGCAACTGTAATGGTTGTTTTTTGGACAACAATATTCATTTCCCTTATTTCACAAAATATATGTCTGATAATATTATCTGATTAATGATTTTGTTAATTAAATTTTTTGTTTGATATCCATTTTTTGTATATATTTAACAGTTGTAACCCCATTTGTGTAATGTAAATTAGAAGGTGCACCAAAGTGTACCTTATAAGGTACACCTTGTACTTAAACTATGTAGTTTTTTTATTTAAAAAAAGAAAAAAAAAATAGAAGAAAAAACAAATATCACATGAGTTCTATCAAGGAGAGAGGAGATCGAGAAAAAAAATAACTACTTAATCTAAGGAAATAGAATAGAAAACAAAGATTTTTTTAAATATTTTTTAATTCAAAAACAAAATCTTCATAACTTGTGATCATCTATTGTTGTTTTAGGTTTTGCTCTTCAAAATTCAAAATTATTCCAAATAATGTTATCTTAATATTTTTAATTTCAACCTGTTTCTACAAAAAAAGTCTCTAGCCATTATTGTGGTGTCGTAGGAGTACTCTCCCTTAACCTTAGCGGTGTCGTAGTATCACAAAGTACGTCACCCACAAGCACAACGTAAGGAGGAGAAGGAAAGGAAACGAAAGAACATGGCTGCCCAGCCATTCCCATGGGCGCAGGGGTACCTTGCGGGTCGGCAGGAACGTGCAGCCCAGCCTCGCTGAAACCCGCGAAGGGGGGGGAGGCAACAATGTTCAACCTAGGCGCAACACTACCCGCGGTATTAGGTTCATCCATTGAGCCAACAACAATTAAACCATCATCACACCTATCAACGGGCCAATCGTCACCATCATCATCCCAAATTGATGGTTGCAAAATGTAAGCATCTCATTGTTGATGAGTGGAATCATTTAATGCATCAAAGTAAGGAAATATGTCCTCTAAAATTGCACATTCATGAATTACGAAATATATATATAGCACCATCCAAAACATAGAGGCGCCACCCCTTTTACCAAATGGGTACCCAACAAAACACATCGAATCAAACTTGTCTTTAATACGAGGGCGATTAGTAGCATAACAAAGGCATTGAAACACACGAACACTTTAGTATGAAGGAGGAAACCATAAATACATTCATACGTAGTCTTCCCATGTAACACATTAGTGGGAGTGAGATTAATAAGGTGAGTTGCAGTCATAACACACTCCCTCCAATATAACTTTAGCAAACGACCTTGGAAACGTAAAAGCACGTGCCACACATTGAGAAGGTGACAATGCTTATGTTCCACACGGCCATTTTGTTGAGCCGTGTCTACACAAATAGTTCTCCCAAACTTAAAAATTCTTTTCCATTTTCACTACGCACCAACTTCAACTTCTTATTAAATTGATTTTCAACCATGGAATAGAAATTTGAATAGGGTGGGAAACATTAGACTTATGTGACATTAAAAAGTTCCAAGTAGCACGAGAATGATCATCAATATTAATAAGGAAAAAACGAGCATTGCAAGTGGCGAGAGATTTATTTGGACCCCGGCCAAATGTCACAATGAATTCAATAAAAAATGCCAGCAGCTTTATTATCACTTAAAGGAAAAGAGTTACGAGGTTGTTTTCCCATAAAACAGATCCGACACTCCAAATCACATTTCGAACCACTAGAACTCGTTAATCAGCGTAACAAAGAAACAACTTTAAATGATGGATGATGTAAACGACGATGCCAAAGAAGACTTATAAAATCAACCTTTGCCACTTTATTTGCTAGAACACGGGAACCTCGAACCGGTTTGAAAACATAAACCCATTACACTGCACTCCCACTCCAATCACATTCTTTAAAGTGAGGTCCTGTATAATACAAAGCTTATTAGTGAAGAAAACAATTATTTTTTTTGTATCTAAAATTTGCGAAACTGACAATAGACTACAAGCAAGAACGGAAACATAAAGAACATTATGAAGAATTAAACCATAACACAAAGTGACGGTGCCTTCCTTTGTAGCAACCGTGCTTTTGCTATTAGGCAAACCAACGTCGGAAGATGAAGAGGAAGAGGCTTTAGTCCCTTTGAGAGCCCCCAAAAGTTGTTCTCACTGATCATCAGTAACAGTTGGAGTGCTGCGACGATCATCATCAGAAATTCAGAAGATCCCCCACGCGAAGCAACGCTCGTGTTCATGGAAAAGCATGAATTACCGGGGCCACTACGCCCTCCTTGAGGGCTGCCACCACAACCCTCGCCTATCCGGCCAACCGTGTAACAGGAAACAACTATCTTTGACATGCCCAGATCAGCCTGAGTGATTGCAAAAACCGAACTCCTCACTGACAATAGATGGTGTACGAACAACAACAACAGGAAGTCCCTCCGCAAACCCCACTGTATCTGGGCGCGGGTGGTCTTGAACGTTTGAAAGATTTGTTGTCGTTCATCAAAAATTATCTTAGCATAAGCAACATTAAGAGAACGCAATAGATCCTGCATTAACAAACCGAAAACAAGAGTGAAGAGTGCCATATGTTTTCGAATTTTAACCCAAACAGAATTGGTGAAGATTCTCCATCTCCTACAAGTAGAGGGATTCACAGCAGTAGAACAAGTAAAAACGGGCAACTTGCAATAGCTAATCAATTCATCCCGCAATTGCCTTAATTCACCAAAATAAAACAACATATTGTCCTCCTTGTCTACAATCGAATTTTATATTTTAACTTAAGAATACATGGTCCGTTTCCAAGAGAATAACGGTCCCTTAGATCTTCCCACAAAGATTGAACCTTTTCAGGAAAATGCATAGTAGAACGAACAGACACATGAAGAGTATTAATAATCTAGGAAACTAACATCGAATTATCAATTTTCCATTGTGGAAAATTAGGAGATTCCGAGTTAGGAACTTTAATTGTATCGTCATTGAATCCAAGTTTACTTTTTGCTTGTAGATTGTTGTGCAAAGACCTCGACCAAGCTTCATAGTTGTCACCTGTGAGCATAATCGGACTAATAACAACACCAGTTCCTTCACTCGGATGAAGATAATACTCTGAAAATGGTTCAACGTGGTGTCTTTGGTTCACCCTTGGAGATTTAAGTGAGAAGAAAAAGAAATTAAGAAGCTGATGGAGTAGTGGCGTGTAGCCACAGGAAGCAGTGGAAGAACGTGTAAAAATACTAATATTTAGATAGCTGTGATACCATGTTATTAAGAATTTAGGAGAAAGTGGCTTAAAGCTTTCGTTGATTGTGAAATAATGTATGTATGACCCTAAAGATGACCTAACTCCTAAATATAAGATAATAACCAATATACAAAAGATAATATTTCCTCACAAATAGATCCCTAAATCTTAGGAAAATATACGCCTAATAGGGAAGCCAAATCTATACCCGAATGAACATCGTGATACCGTCATTTATCCTCTAGAATCCTATCTCGTAAAATCCTAATACTAATAATACTCCATCTTTGAGAATGATTGGACTTGAATAAGATAGGATAGAGTTTGATTGAGAAGAAGATGAGAGGAAATCTTACGCAAGATCTTAGGAGTTGCATGGCAAAGGATAATTCATGGATGTTGTGGCTTGTGCTTGTACCGAGTTTGCAACTAATATTTAGAGATAAATGGGCTTTCTATATTCTTCACGAGAAATGCCAAGTATATAACTGATATATGTAGTGTTTACATATATTAATGGCATTTCTTGTAAATAAAATCAAGAGCATTGCCTTTATGGTAAATAACCAATTAAGCAACACTATTGATAATCAATATATATAATAATAGAAAATAATTTCTTGAGCATACGGCGCACCACACAATGTATTGTAATCGGGATTCTACTTGGAATCGGAAGGGGCTCTTAGAATCGAATCGTAAGATCGAATCGTGGAATCGTACGATTCTACGAACATGCTTCGTCAAAATCCTATAGCCAACTTCCATTAGAAAATGCTCATATTATAAGTTTAAAAAGATAATAATTAGAGAAAATAGATATTTATACTATCAATAGGCAACAAATGACAATATATATTGGTTAGTACTTTTGTGTTTCATGATTTAGTTTGATTTTTAATTATAAAGACCTCGTCAGTTATAAGTAATTACTAGAATCGTAGATAGGATCGGTTGACTGTAATTGAATCGTAAAATTGTACGATTATACGATTTGAATCGGGATTCTAACAACTATGGCACCACGTAAGATATTTAGCATTTTTATAAGAGTGACTAATAATAGAGACAAAGATAGTTTTAGTTTTAAATAAAGTACTAAAAGGCTAAAAGCAATCACCATACACCATAGATAGGGTTAAGTTTTAAATAAATTACGAAAGATAATCATCATACATAGTAACAATTTTATTTCATAATTCGAAATTGTATGATGTTTATACCATCAAAATCACTTCGAAAAATATTTCAAAATAAGATCCATATGTTATATATCTATACAACTTATAAAATTGTTATAAGCCCTATCCCTTACAACTAAATAGGTTTGCTCACTCATAAATATAAACTTTAAGTAGAAAAGTTCGTAGAGTCTTTGTTTAATCAATACACATAATTAGATTTTAAGATAAAAAGAATGATGTAGTTTAGTTTTTCATATAATTAAGAAATACATACATTAAATAAAATTTTGGATCAATAACACCGATAATAAGACTCGCCAAAAACTATTATTATCACCTTTTGTTATAAAAACGATTGTTGTAGACTTACAATGATACTCATAAATAATATTAGGATTTCTTTTTCATATTTATTGATTATAACCGTAATTTTTTTTAGAGAAGGTATTGGGTCAGACGCGTCTGACCATAATTTGGTCGGACTACTTTCAGTTGGTTTCATTTTTCTTTCAGTTGGTTTCATTTTTTTCAGTTGGTTTCAATTTTTGTTCAGTTGGTTTCAATTTTTGTTCAGTTGGTTTCAATTTTTTTGCAGTTGATCTTTTTTATTTCAGTTGGATGTCTTTTAAGTTCAGTTACTTATCTTATTGTTTCAGTTGATTATTGTCTTCTTTTAGTGGGGTATTGTATTGTTTCAGTTGGTTTTTATTTCGTTTCAGTTGGATGACATTTTGTTTCAGTTGGAAATTAAAAGAAATAAGAAAAGGAACAACTCTAACTCACCCTGTTATGATCACTCTGTTTCACTCCCTGTTGTTGTGCTATCATCATCTTCACCCTCAGATGAAGAAGATCAACATCTCGCAATTCCTGAGTTTACGGCGAATGGCGGAATGGGGATATTCAGAGCTCCTACAAGAGCTGCTGTACACCCAACTCGACCACCAGCGTTGGAGCTTCGACCTAATCTGCTAAGGGAGACTCACGTTGGGAGATTTTTCCGCCAAGGAATGAATCTCCTTCAACACCAATGCTCATTGCCGTGAGAGAGATGAGAAAGGAGGGAGTAGAGGTTGGAAGAGAGAGAAAGGGAGTGGGATATACTTTCAGACTCATGTTTGGTGGTGGTGCCATGACGGCGGTTTCTACGCATGTCTTCGCCGGAGGTTGTTGATGAAGTATTGAGGTCCGTCTGATAGTAAGTATTGGTCAGACGGTCTGACCCAATACTTTCACTTTTTTTATCATTTATTAATTTTCATTCTTTTAGTCTGTGCATCGCACATGCCTTTAATCATAGTCAAAAATAAACAGAAACATTTGTAATACTAACTTTTATAAGATGTGTAATACCTAATATCCTAAAGTATCACGTTATAAGCAGTATATGAAATGGATATTATTTCAGTTCATATAATAATGTAAAAATTAACATGAATAATCCTAACTATTGCCTATCTTCCACAATTAATCTCACCTTTAATAATTTCCACAATACCCCCACCTATTGTCAACTATTCCCATAATAGTCCCAAAATAGCACCAACAACCATCAAGTGGGATTGTCTTGGGAAGAGTGGACAATAGTTGAGATTATTTTGTGAATTAATAAAGATGAGATTAATTACGGAAGATGGGTAATAATTGACATTATTCATGTTAAATTTTCCTATAATAATCAACTTGCTATGGTGAATTTATACTTGTTTTGGTGAACTTATACATTATTTATCCTATAATAATACTTCATAACCCGATATATTATGTCTATGAACTTTTACACTACCTACTAATTAAGGTGTTCATATTGATCCAATCCGAGATTTGCCGTTTTGGATTATCACACCCCTATAATTACGCCGCGCATCAGACTCGACTTGTACAAGCCTCCTCGCTCTCTTTTAGCTGATATATGCATTGTTGATATCTAACAAATATCAACTTGGCAAAGCTCATTCTTCTTTACTATAATTTTTGTTATACACATGTGTTTACCATGATGACCCAACCCTATTTTATTTGTTACTCAAATAGCCTTGGGGTATTTCATACTCATAGTATACCCGGGTGTATGATGCATAATCTCCTTCTTTACTTCTTTCCTTTGTTTCATTGACTTTCTTTATTTTTGGCTTTCTTTATTCTTTTCCTTCTTTTCTATTCACCACTTCGCACACGTGCACTTGTTTTTGTAGATGCTAAAGTGTATCATTGATCAAGTCCATAACCTATCATTCATAAATAATACTCCCTCCATCCCAAAATATTAGTCATGTTTTATTTTGCACAGTCTCCAACACGCTCCTTTGACTTTCTATATCATCAATTTCAATGGCGAATATAGAAAATATGTTTAGTGGGGTCAAACCATAATCATTAAGTTTTGTCGGGGTCATATAGTCAATTTTCTAAAATAATTTTCAAAAAATCTAAAACTTTTAAGTAAAATTTTATAATTTACCAATTCAAGTGGGGTCGAGTTACCCCACTTTCTAACAAGTGGATCCGCCACTGATCAATTGCGTATTAGTAAAAAATTTAGAAAGTTGATATTTTAAAATACTTATTAAGGTGAATTTGAAAAAATCCCACATGAGTATGTGTTTTTGTATATATTAATAAGAATATTTAGTAAAAAAATTTAGGGATATTTCCTGAGTTACCCCCGGGGTTAGGGCTAATTCCTCGGGTACCCTCCTCGTTTTCGAGCTAGTTGAGATGCCACCAGAGTCACTGTTGTTAGTTTAAATGTCATTACTACTATATTTCCGTTAACTTTCATAATTATACTTTAATTTTGATTAAAAGTAAAATTATATAAAAAAAAAATTAAACCCACCCCCACCCCTCCCATACTCTCTGTCTCTCTCCTCCCCCAACCCCTCCCATACTCTCTGTCTCTCTCCTCCCCCAACCCCTCCCACTCTCTCTCTCCTGCCCCACCTCACTCTCTCGCCCCATAATCTGCACCGACCAGAACTCTCGCCACTCCTCATCACCATTCTTCGTCTGCAAAAGTTGCAACACAAGCGGACGACGAGTACAAATATCACATCCTCGCGGCAAGAAATCAGGACCAAACGCTTCATTGAGTATCCTATTGAAGCAGCTGGTTGCGCCGTCGTTGACGATGAGGATGATGGTCGTGGAATTGAATCGTACGCCATTGGAGAAGAGAATGAATGAAGAAATGAAGATCGATTGAGTGTTTTAAATTGAAACCCTAGATTTATGAGGGGTTTTGATGGAGTGAATAAGGTTTTATCAGGTTGTGGTATTGGAAATTCACAGGCGGAGGTAGGAGAGAGGAGGAGGGGGAAAGCCAAAAAGAGAAGGACGGAATGTGCCGATGTGTGATAAAATGATTTTTATGGTAAAGGGCGGCGGTTTCAGGGAAGGGGGAAGGGGTGAGGCGGCGGTTTTTAGGGATGGGGGAGGGGTGGGGCGGCGGTTTCAAGGAAGGGGGAAGGGTGGCATGGTGGGGGAAGTGGTGGAGAGGGGTGAGGGTGAGTGACTGGGTTGGGGGTGGGTTGTGGGTTTGGGGAGGGGGAGGAGAGAGAGTGAGAGGGGGGCGGGTGATTTTTATTTTTATTTCTAGTTTTTTTAGTTTGATTTTTACTTGAAATTAAAGTGTAATTATGAAAATTAACGGAACCCTAACGAAAATTTAGCCCATGTTTGGTTGGTGAAAAAATAGGCCAGAGTGGAGTTAATGAATATGTTGTAAGTTGTTTGGTTGGGTTGGAATGGGAACCCAATCCGTTTCTTAGGTTAACCCATTCCCCTTATTTGTTACCGGTCATTTATGAGCAGTTTCAAAAGGAGTAACAAAAGTGGAATCCTAAAACCTAATTATATAGAGGAGCAACCAACTAATTGCTCGCATCTCCCTTCTCTTGCTCTCTCATGGTGAATTAGGTTGATGATTTTACAGATCTTGATGCTTATTAGCGTTCTTCAAAATTGGGGTACTTCTTTTTTATTTTTTTGGCGTTGAAAATTTTGGATTTGTTAATTTTCGTTACAGGTACTATACTCTTCAACTTTTGATGCTGAAACATTATTTTGAATTGTTAATTTCGGTAAAAAGAAAAATTAGCTATTTTCTGAATATTTATGTTAATTCAATGAATCACAATAGTAAATTTTAGATTTTTGCATATCAGATTTTGGTAAAAAATGAAATGTTGATGTCAATCTTCAATTAATAATTAAATATTGGCACATGCTAGTAATGTATGCTTGAATTATCTCAATTCATAAAATATTTTTGTTACTTATCTCTTCTTCGTTTTCTTTCGACAAATTCATTTCACAATTTCAATTTTGATTGTGATTTTAGAACTTCCATAATTTATACTATATTATTATAAAAATCTGAAAAATGAAAATCCAGTTCCATTTTGTCATTCACAATTTCTGATCTGTTTGGGTTCTTTGAAAGATCCAGATCTTCTTTTCTATTCTATTATCTTTTCTTTTTTTGTTGTGGTGGATGATTCCTTTCTTTAATTGGACCAAACAACTCAGAAAAGTGACGGATATTGATTCCATTCCTCCATTTAATCTGTTTCCATTCTATTTCCATTCCACCTTGTGAACCAAACAAGGGCTTAGTAGTAATGACATTTAAACTAACGGTAGTGACTCTGGTGGCATCTCAGCTAACCCGAAAACGAGGAGGGTACTCGAGTAATTAGCCCTAACGGCAGGGGTACCTCAAGAAATATCCCAAAATTTTAAAGTTTGACTTCCAAAAAGAAAAAGGGACTTACTACCTCCGTTCCATATGTATTGCAACATAGGGAGTTTTACGCCTCCCAATGCACTACATTAAACGCTAATATCTCTAATTTTATTTAAGTAAAAATTATAGAATGTTGATATTAATTAAGCATATATCGAGACGAATCAAACAAGATCCCACATGACTATATTTATCCTTATGTATAAATCCAGAGGCGGAGCTAAGGGGGGCTGGTGGGGGCCATGGCATGGCCCCCCCTTTGGCTGAAGTTATGTATTAATTATGTACCATAATTCTTGAAACTGATGGTAGCTCAAGTGGTAAATTGCTCGTTGTTGAAGAATATGTGGGTGGTCAAAGGTTCAATTCCTTGGGCATACATATTTTACAACTTTTTATATCTCTAACTTTTGTGATATTAGACCATACAACTAAATAAGTGTAATCTCGGCCCCCTCAATATACGAATCTTGGCTCCGCCACTGTATAAATCACAAAAGAAGGTTAAAAGAAAGTGTATGAATGATACAAAATGTCAAAAGTTACAATACATTTTGAACGGAGGTAGTATATATATATATATATTTTTTTGAAGGAATCGGAGGTAGTATATAATTAGATGGAGCGAGTACTAATTGCCGACCTTTGTCTACAATTTCATTCCACAGTTAAAAAAACCGAATTTGCTCCTACCATATGACGGATTTGGGTAGCCGACCAGCCTCCTTAAATCTTACTTTGTAACTTAATTTAATGAGCTATAGTTGGTTTTTCATTTTACTCCAAGATATTGTGCGCACAAAATTTTATTATTATAATCCAAAAGAATTTATTCCATCTCCACAACAATTTTTAAATATATTTTGCTTGATATCACAACACCCTAACCCCCTTGTTTTTTTTTTTTGTTTTCTTTATTTATTTGCGAAACATTACTAAGATGTTCTTTCTCATCCTCTTATATTAGCATCCCACCTTTGTAAGTAAAATAATGATATCAAACTTTACTACTTTCTCCAATCCAAAAAGAAATTTGTACTTCTTTCTTTAGGGATAAATCGCCACATTTTCTCAAATTTTCATTACAAAAATCTACAATCATGAAAAGACTTCAAAAACACTCACCTAGATAAAAATTAATGGTCACGTTAGGACCAATCATTCCTAATTAATGGTAAGATGCAATTTGACGAAAAATCTCCTTCATAATTGCATAATATTAGGAAGTACATATATTTTTAATATATAATGTTATTTCACCAATGACGATCTTATACATCATCGAAAGCATATGTACAAGTCGGAATAAAAAACCTATAAAAAAGATGTCTCATATCATTTCCATGTCCATTATTGCTCCTATTTTCACCTAATTCATGTAATGGAACATTCTAAATAAATGAACCTGAACGAGTTTTCTGATACTACCAATAAAAACTTTTCTAGAGGATCCTAAAAAAGCATAAGTGATTATTAAGTAGTGATAAAGGGATGATTAAAAGTTTATTACGAGATGCTATGTCATCCATGATCATCTTGTACAAAATCAAATGCCTAAAAGGGTGATTATAAGCTAAATGTCTTCTTATCCATATCTACAGATTCTCTAGAATAATTTCTTCCTTTACATCTTTTCTAAAAATACTAGTAGTATAATTTATTAATATAGATAAAATTCCCTCCTTTTTTATTTTATGGTTCAAAATAATGCAAGCCTTCCACCATCCCCTCCCTATAAATTAGCTCATAAATCTTGTATTTTGATCACATCACTTCACCAAGTAAATATTCTAAGAGCTTCCTTCCTTCCTTAGTACTTCCTGAAAATATCAAAGTACACATTATTTTCCTTAGAAATACATACATACATACATAAAATGGACCGAGTTAATGAGATGGCAAAGTCTAAGGCAGCTGTAATATTTACCAAGAGCTCAGATTGTATGTGTCATAGCATCAAGACACTGTTCTATGACCTCGGGGCGAGCCCGGCAGTTTACGAGATTGATCGCGATCCAAGGGGCCGTGAACTCGAGCTCGCCCTGCAGAGGCTAGGGTGTAAGCCTTCTGTCCCTGCAATATTCATCGGTGGCATCTTCGTCGGCTCTGCTAAAGACGTTCTTGCTGCTCATCTCACTGGCTCCCTTAAAGAAATGCTCATTGCTGCTAAAGCTATCTGGTTTTAGTTCATTTCATGCATCTGAACATTTACATCCATAAACAAAGATATGATGTACCAAGTACTCTTATCTTTTTTTTCTTTTTTTTCTTTTTTTTTTTAAACACGGGGGCAAAAAATATATGGCCTCCAGTTCGGATAGAAGTGCAGCAGTTTTCACGGGCTTTTCTTTTTGTTAGCTCTTGATAGCTGCATTTTTTGTGATGATGACCAATGTAATGTAAATTAAGGGGGACTTAAAAGGCTTCATGCATCTCTTGAATGACGCTGACGTTCTTTTGTATTCTTTTACATTTGGTTATACTATTGTGTGGGTTTCAGGCCAGGTTTATTTTGTGGGTAAGAATACAAATTATACGATGAAGTTAAAATAGCACTAAATGAAGTTTTAGTGCGACGGGAGGTATATGTATACAAGCCCTGAGTACAAATTTACCACCGTATGCTAACTGACTCTAATATATTACTAGCCATTCTGGTTTCAATATTATGAAAATACCAATAATAATATAAGTAGCTCTACAATTACATGCTTTTTGTTAACCTACCTCAAAATTATATGTAGTTTCATTATCATTGATCATATGGGCTGCTCGGTTTTATTTGACATACAAGATAAGGTGCATCTTCTAATGATATCATCTAATTTAAGAATGTACTTCTATTAATTCCTTTTTGTGATGACTTTGACTTTCTAAAAAGGTAGGTGCTACTTTCTATTAATAGGATGATTTAATCTAGTTAAACATGAGGTCGCTATATAGCTCGTCGCATACACTGCACCTGTATTTCTTGCCCTAGGTTTTGTGATCTTGAACATATCCGTTCTAGCTTTTGTTAGCTCTTGCATAGCGATTAGCGCCCGTTTAGAAATCTTGGGCATAAATTTTCATTCACATGTTAATTAGGATATTATCACAAATATATCTACTTCGAGATATAATTAAAAATATACAAATCGTGTGCTCGATTGTCTTTTAATAAACATGTACACCCTCCGTTCCCATTTGATATTCTCATTTAGAATCTGGGGGAAAACCAATGCAAATTGAGGTGGAGTAGAATCTTTTTAATTTTATATTGTATAAAGTGTAATTTGGTACCTTTTTGCTTTTGAAAAAACAAGAGAAAAAGAAAAGTGGGTGATTGGAAAATAAATGATTCTAAAGTGGGTCATGTATATCACAAAAAGTAAAAAAAATGTAGTAAATATTTGGTTTTTGAAGGGTAAGATGGGAAAATAAATATTTTTAAAATAGAAAAGATTCAAAGTGGGAAGAACTTTTAGAAACATACTGAAAAGGAAAATGGGAACATCAAAAGGGAACGGAGGGAGTAGATTGTATGAAATCTTAATACAAAACTATAAGGTATTGAGTAAAAAGTTCAAGGTATTTAAATTTGAACTCCTTATACTTATAATTCAAAATTGTGCATTAATCATGTTTAAGTTATAATCTATTGGTTTATATGATTTATCCATAAACATGTAGATACATATTTTATCTCAAGATTAATCTTATAATAATTGTCGGTAGCATATTATACATAGTCATGCTGATTAGATATTATTGATACTTGGTACTCCTAAATTATTCAAAATCTTTTATCCTAAACTTTACTCCAAGGGTTTGATATATTTTGATGCCATAAATAGTGGGGTGGTTTAGAATCCTTAAAATATATGCTTGGGCGACCTGTTGGAATAAAAACTTGTCAACAAGCACTGGTATTCCATCGCAAGATGGTTGAGAATATCGAGGAGATTTTTCACTCCGAAAGGTCACAGACCCTTTAAATTAAGGGTTTCGCAACTACTGATGGTATTAAATAGCGTGCAAAAATAATTAGGAAATAAATAGAGATACGTAGCATTAATGATGAATAAAATCTCGGTAAAGATTGATTACATTATTGGTTAATAAATCAATTTCAGTCTTACAGAAACATTAATGTAAATCTTGAAATATAACAAGCTTAATTATTGAGGAAAAATGAAAGGAACAATTACACCGTCATATTTCTTGTGCCAAATGATAAGAAACAATGAAATCTTAGAAGATGTTCAGTTAATCTAACTATTACTAGACTTTGCTAAAACTAAGAGATTCTATGTAGAATGTTATTGATGTTGTCGTGGATGAAGTCCTCTATTTATAGAGGCATTAGATGACATGATCTCCGGTCTTCATATTTTTCATAAACTCTTGATAAAAGTGGGGTTTGACTACATCTACCCAGGGGGTAAGCTACCCACTACTAATAGAATCATTAAAATATTATTATTTAGTTTGGTGGGAGTTCCACCATTACTACTTTTTACTCTCACAATTAAAGGTGGGTAGTTTACCCAGTGGGTAAACAAAGTTTTTCCCATAAAAGTGCCACTTCCTACATCATGGTCTGGAAGAACGAGTTGTGCCCCAAATTCCTTGAAGCTTAGACTCCATATTATGACTTTTTAACTTCCATCACGTTTCTCTTTTGGTTTTGATCGGCCATAAATTGTACTTCCTCCGTTCTTTAATAAGTGACACACTTGTATAGTGTTTACTATTCACAGTTTAAACTTTGATTAGATTTGGTGATTTATCTTTTAGGAAAAACATAGTCATGTGGGATCTTGTTAGATTCGTCTCAACGTGCATTAATTTAATATCAACTTTTTTATAATTTTTACTCATTGAAAATTATAGATATTAATGTTTGAAATAATGCATTGGCAAGCGTGAAAACATAAAGTGTGTCACTTATTTAGGAACGGAGGTAGTATTTGACGTTTGGACTTTATCAATTACTCATCAGAATTTGACTTGGTCAATGTTGGACCTAGACTTTGATTTTATTGGACCTGGACTTGACTACCCTTACTTAGACCAAAATTTAAAATAGTAGTAATACTACTATAGAATATTGTTTTTCGTTGTTTCTTCTACTAGCTGAGACACTATAATTATCAGGAAAATTATCATTTTGGGTACCTGAGGTTTGACAATATATCATTTTGGGTACCCAAGTTTTCAATAATATCGATTTGGGTACCTGAGGTTTGACAATAGGTTCAATTTAGGTACCTCCATACTAACGGTGTTTACTTACCGTTAAGTGTGACCCACTTTGACCGGTCAAACGGGCCGGTTAAAAAAATCGGGTCAAATAAACGTTGAAAATCGAAAACCCTGTGCGTTCGGTTTCGGTAGACCCAACGGGTTAAAGGATGTGAATTTGTCAAACGAGTCGGTTAGCATAAAATTTCGAGTTCGGGTCGAATAAATCTGTAAGACCCAGTTCAGTTTCGGGTAGACCCAACGGGTTTAGGGATTTGAATTTGATCTTACTTTTATTTAGTTTTTGGGTCATATATGTAAAAAATTCCCATAATTTGATACTATTGCTATAGATATAATGATTTTCCGGTCGGTCGAGTAAAAAACGGCTTTCTCGGTTGGGGTAAAAAAATTTGTGTTCAAAACCATTATTTTTGGGTTGGATTTCGAGTCGGATTTTGACAGGTCTACACCCATTTCTTAAAATGATCAATGACCCTAATCTATTTCAAGAGTAGTATCGGATTTGCCACTTTTTTTTGAAAATAATAACAATTACATCTTTAAATACATTAGAACCGTTGATTATCTACCAGAAACTGAATTGAGTCTTAAAGGTTTATTGGACCTGAACTCAAAAAAATTTTATTCTAACCAACCCGTTTGACAAATTCACATCCTTTAACCCGTTTGGTCTACCGAAACCGAACGCCTGGGGTTTTCAACATTTATTCGACCCCGACCCAATTTTTTTAACCGGCCGTTTAACCGGTCAAAGTGGGTCACACTTAACGGTAAGTTAACACCGTTAGTATGGAGGTACCTAAATTGATCCTATTGTCAAACCTCAGGTACCCAAATCGATATTATTGAAAACTTGGGTACCCAAAATGATATATTGTCAAACCTCAGGTACCCAAAATGATAATTTTCCTAATTATTAACTTGCTAATAGATTTTTAGGGTATAGAAGAACAAAGAGCAGTGTTAATAGAATATGAATTTTAGTTTGGCACATAACAAAAGCAAGTTTCGAAGTTAAGACGCTGAAGGACTGGAGACTGGTTAATTTCCTCATTTTTTTACCGTAGAAATAGTTGTATAAGTACAATACTAGCTTTTATTGCACGCAATGGATTCAAAAACTCATAAAATTTTGCATAAAAATATTATAGTTATTGGATGCGAGAAGAGGAAGAAGATTATGGAATGGAGAAGAGGGAAAAGTGATAGTTTATTTAGGTTTTCTTTTTCAAAAATGCTAAACATTAAAACAAAACATGGACAGAGAGAATTAGGGCTATTACTTTAATATGTATACCCATACTAAGTTTATGTTTCCATAACAAACTATTCAGCGTTTTATTTTACTTCTCCAGTTTCTTTTTAATAGCAACAAAAGGGTATTATTTATAAGACATAATAGATTCCTTCGTTACGATTAAAAAGAAAAAGAAAAAGTACTATTTTCGATTTTGAAAAAAAATACATTGTCTTATTAATTATAAAAGTTCTATATTGGTATTAGAAACTGCATTAGTATTAAAATAGTCCCGGGGGCATTAGTTTTTGACAAAAATCTAGTAATACCAAGAGTTTTTTTTTTCCCCTTACTTCCAGCTGACTAGAATATGTTATGGGGGTACCACCTTATCCTTGAGACCTATAAGGATGCAGTTTTGACTTAGGCGTTGAAAGCCTTCTTTCTTCCTTTTACTTCTTTAATGTCGATATTATTCGATGTACCGCTTTGACTAATGTGAATAAGACTATGCCCTAATTACATACTAGTTACCAAGTAGTACTTGGTTTAATAGAAAGGATTGTACCTTTCCAACCTCAAGATTGGGGGTTTAATCCCCACTAGGGGCACTTTGAGGGTAGGGATTTCCCTTACCCTGCCCCCCTACTCTCAAGTGTCTGGCCCAATAGGACCCGAGCGCGGTCCGGGCCACTTCTCCTTACCAAAAAAAAAAAATAAAAAAATTACATACTAGTTATATTTAAAGCAAAAATTATTATTTATAATTTAAATATCAAATTTAAACTCATTAAACAAGATACACAAAATTCTTTCATGTACATTAGCGTTTAATACGAAGATAGAACAAAATTAAATGCTTGTCTTAAAATAACTAAGTTGGTCATAACATATTGGTAATTCACTTTGTTACTAAGATAATTGGTTGGGGTCTCAGCTCTCAGGTTGCAATCCCCACCTTAGGAATAGAAAAAGATCTTTGGCTAATTAACCTGTTACCGTTATCGTTGGTAATAGATACATTGGTTTCAACAAAAAGTTATTAAATTATAAAAGTTTAGCAAATAGCACTTTAAGGAAGTACATAGAATGCACTATATTACTTATTTACCGCAAAATATAAACTAAACTATCTAAAAAATTTGGTGAAAATAAACGAATACATCATGTAAGTCCTCCGTTTCATATTCAAAACATTCTACCATTTCAGAAACCTCAATGAATCGTTTAGGAGTACAATTTTATTATTAACACGTTTCTCGTTTCCTAGTGTGTCTTAAATAGATTTCTTTCTTGTTCACCTTTTCCATATCCATACAACATAAAGCATATTGCTTGATTAAGAAAAAAAAAGCTGTATTATTCGATGTTGAGTCAGGTAAGGATTAAGGAAGAGCTTGTTCTTATTAGTCATAAAAATCAGTAAGAGGAAAAGTGATGCAGAAATAAGCCAGTAAAATGCTGACATTCCCGCAAAGTAAAGGGTTCGTCTTTAGTGGTAAATAGTTAAGGACCATTATACGCACTTAAACTTATCCAATTTTTGGTAGTCTTAGAATATAGATGCACTAGTATGCCAACGTCGCCCGCTATACTACAGGAAAAGTTGAATCTCATTGTGTTAGGAATTCTACTTGTCTCCTTGATGATGGGTGCTGAAATGGACAGACAAATATTGTTCAGATTCCATACCTTCATAAAGCATATTGACTTTTTTTGTGTGTCTAGGGATTTTTCCGAGTGTTTCAAGGAATATGGATGTATAAGGCTACGTTTGGTTGGGCTTATTTCTTCCTCATAAGTTTTCCTTTTTTTTATTGTGAAGGTGAGAACATAATACAACTCGATCACATTCGTTGAAATATAAATTGTGTGAAAATAACGGATTATTACAATATTATTTGCGTGGTAAGGGTTCAGAAAGTTCTAACATAGCGATAAATACCCGTAGAAACTCGAGAACCAGGATTGCGTAAGCCATAATCTTGTAACAGGATGGTAAAATAAAGGGGCTAGTGCACGAACTCCTCTCCTAATAGACTTATACCCATCTGAAATTTTCATACTCATCACTGCCTATTTGGGTAATGTTTCATACCACACGTGGCTACGTCCCTAAACCATCCCCACCCTCATTAACCAAGTGGGTATACCAACCCAATCATATTAGTCTGTATTAGGGTAATATGGTAATTAGACTCTTAGTCTTGTAAAGATGGTTTTATCACTTTATATATATAATAGTGACAGGCAACCTAAACAGATTAGCCAATCATTCTCATTACTCGTACATGGTATCACGAGCCAAGGTTAATAATTTTCTCTCTTCCGCTTATTATTTTTTAGGGCTTTTATCTCTAAACCCAAAAAAAAAAATTCTCACGGTTGTTCCGGCATGTCTCAATCTCCGGCCACCTCTGCCACTGCTCCGGCCTCCGGCGTTTCCAGCAACCCCGCCTGCCCCTCGTGTCGCAGACACGCTCGTTTGCCGCTGCAGCCCCACCCACCGAGGGTCTTTTCGCTGGCCAAGAAGGGTTCTCCTACTCCCCCGCCTTCTCAACACCCTTCCTTGGTGTTTCGTCTGCCTTCAGCGGCGGGATGCAGGGCGCACCGCTGTGGTCTCCACCGCGGCCCTCCATGCTCCATGATGCATCGAGCTCCGTCTTGCACGCAAGCCCTACGTCCATGAGGACTCCTTCACGGTTTCCGCCAGGGTTTGAACCCCCATCGTCGGTTTTCCCGGCATATAGTTAACTTTCCCTTCCCATCGCCGCATCACTCACTCATCATGACATCACTCGGGTTGTCTCTATTAAGTTAGCCACTCCCGAAGATTATCTTATGTGGAAGACTCAGGTTACGTGTTTTCTTTCGACACATCAGCTTCTTGGTATTGTCGAAGGTACTTTTCCGATTCCTCCGTCTACTTTACTTGGTAATCATGGTCGTTCTTTGCCTAATCCACAATTTTACGAGTATATGAGACTTGATCAACAAATTAAATTGTGGTTATATGCGTCTATTTCCCGTGATGTTATGATGGATGTTCATGAATTGCATACTACCGTGGAGATTTGGAATAGGTTACAGTCACGTTTCTTACAGGCTAGTATGGCTAGGTCTATGGAACTCAAAGGTCGTTTGAGTCATATAAAGAAACCTGAACAACAATCTATGGAGTCGTTTCTACGTGAGATTAAAGTTATCGTTGATTCTTTAGCTGTTATTCAGTGCCCTGTCTCTCAATATGATCTTGTTCAGTATACCTTGACTTCTTTGGATAAGGATCGTGATTATGATCCTCTTGTTACCACTTTGTTGCAATTTCAATCTTCCTTGACGTTTGATGATCTTCGCCCCAAACTTTTACAACATGAGCAACGTCTTAAGGCTATATGTGCTTATGATGAGGCTCCCGCTGCGCATCAAGCTTTGGTTGCTGTCCAGTCTGGCTCTTCGGGTTCTCAATCATCTAATTCGGGTGGTTCGACTTCTACGGGTCAAGGGGGTGGAAAGAATAGGAATAGGAACAATCGTAACAAAGGTGGTCGTGGCAACAATAATGGTCGTGGCAATGGAGGACAGGGTGGTCGTGGCAATGCAGGCCGAAGTAATGGTATGGGTAATTTTCATAATGTTTCATATGTTGATTATTCTTGTGCCAACTATATTACTAATGATTTGTCTTCAGCAGGAAGCAATCCATCTAACGGCAATTTAGCCAACACCCCTTCCTCCGATACTTGTGGTCTTTGTTGGTATAACTCCTTTCAAATAGTGGTTTCTATAAACCAAGCAATGAAAATTAATTGTTGGCTACTTGGTTGAAGTGCTAGTTTCTCCGTTGATACCCTTAATGAGTCCCTTAACTCAATGGAACAATCAAAGTCATATGCTTGGATTAATATATATTTTTTTAATAATGAACGGGAAAACTAACAAATTCCCCGTGGCGTTGGATTAGATAGCTTAAAGTGGAAATCATAAATTCTAATAAACAATAATTACACTAACCGACACGTGATTTTGGCTTATTTACCAAAATTAATTTGAGGCCTCGGAGGCATCTGTCAGCAAGATCAATAATAAAATGAGATTATTTAAAGGTTGTCAACTGAATAAAGGATAGGGTGATGCGCGTCTAGAGGATATGGGGTAGTGCGGGCAGATATACCCCCCATTTGCCCAGTATCCATGATAATTATGACTTTTTTTGTATCCATAACCATCCAACCACCAAACCTACCAATTTCATGCCTCGACTGGGGAAGATGGTGCGAAATCCACTAAATTTTACCTTTCTGCTATCCCTAGCAACATGCCTCCGTCATCCTTTGATGTTTTCTCTCTTTGAAACTTCAAACCACAGACCATGAAAACTTCCCAACTCTTTTGAGCTAATTCGAACATATTTCTATTATTAGAAATGTCTTAAAATATAAAATAAAATTTTTATAATTAAATGATAACGACATATATTTTGGGTTTACATATCAAATGATAATGATATAGAGCATAATGATACAAAATTAGTGAAAAATAATACATATAATCAACAAAAATGATAACATTTATTTTATTAATGATACTCCCTCCATTCCTCTTTGCTCTTTCTATTTTGAATTTCTTCAAGAGTGGAAAAAAGTCAAAGTAGGAAGAACAAAAGAGAACGGAGGAAGTATCATTTCTGTGACAATGACATTATACAGAAAATTAACAAAATGAAAATAGTGACTTTAAATGATAGTAAATAATTTGACCATCAAGATACAAAAGTCACAAAATTGACATGTTTTCTGTTATCTATGTTACAAATGATTTCCACCTATGTAACAATGACAATGTATATAAACAATTGGCCAAAGATATAGAGATAGGAAAAATAAAATAAATTTTGAAAATTAATACAAAAGTCAACAATAAGGATATGATATCTATATTGTAGTTGGTAATTTGCCCATCTCAATATACAACAAATAAAATAGTTCCTCCGTTCCAAGTATATTGCAACCTTTACCTTATTTGACAATTTCATATTAATTGCAACCTTTCTATTTTAATCACCAAAAAGATCACATGTGCAACCTTTCTCTCTCTTCATTACTTATTAATCACATCCCCACTTTTTTGCTCTTCTTAATAATGTGCCAACCCCCTATGTTGCAATAAACATGGAACGGAGGTAGTAAATTACAGCAAGTCTTGTGTGCGGCTTGCTGCATGATTAACAAACCGTGTGACAATGACTATTTTAGAGGAGGTTATCAAGTGTTTTGAGGGTTGACTATTTAGAGGGGTTACTAACTATTTTAGGGGGTTACTATATCGTGATTATTTATAGAGTTTTTCTCCTTTATCTACAAGCTAAATCGTGCATTATCGGAGCTCTTAGGAGCTATTTTGTACTAACCTTCTCTATATAGTTGTGGTTTTGCTATTTTGTGCTTAATTGCAGGTATTATGAAGTTTTCCCCCTTTTCCAAGCCATATTGAGGAAATCGCATCTATACGAGTCATACGAAGCACATATGAGTTGTTAGAGGCATGTGTGATGGTTGTGAAGCCCCAAAGCCACTTGGTTATGAAAGATCATGCTCGAAAAACCAAGAAACCGCAGAAGTAGCTCTCGCCCAATTGGGTCGGGCGAATTGTCCAGATCGGACGAGAAGCACGTCCTTGGCAGCCAGTTTTGAGATTGAGGCCCAAGCCATTTGATGTTGCGGGCCCGATCGGGCGGGCCCCCTTTGATATTGATGTTGTTGTTTTGGGCCAAGAAGAAGAGAAATGAAACAACTTGACAATCGGCCCGAGGCCATCGAGAGAATGACTTTCTGTGCTGCTGACCATGTTTAGCGAAGAATTGCTTTCGGCCCGATTAGGCGGGTGATTAGCCCGATTAGGCGGGTGATTAGCCCGATCGGGCGGTTTACACAAAGGCTCAAATTCTATCTTTTTTCGTTTTATTTTAAATGCTTTCAAAAGGTTATTATATGTAGTTAGCTGCAATATTTTGTCATACACTTTTATTTCCGGCATTCATAGTTTAGTTTTCAGAGCTTTTTAGAGTAAAATGCTTTAGTTTACATTCGAAGGTGATTGAACCTAGGAATATTTCAATAAAAGTTATTGCTTTCCGTCAATTGATAACGTTCTCTTCTTTTATTTTCTTTCTTTAATTTGTGATTTCTTTGTCTGCTTATTAATTCTTTCATGATGCAAAGTTTAGGTTTTTATATTAGATTTGTTATTGTTGATTGAATTATGAGTGAGTAGTCATCTTTCTAGGACTTTAGGGAGGAAAGTCATGTTTATACCATGATTTATTATTTGTATTGCTTTTAGTTCAGGGTTGTGATTAGGGCTTTTATAGTGTGATTTGTTTTTGAATCTGTATTGCGCAGTTTCATGAATTTCATTTGGCCACTTGAGTTTGATCGGACCATAGGCTTACTTTTAGAGGCTTAGGACAAATTATCGTTTCTGACTATATGTCGACCGTACCATTTATGTTGATTCGAGGGTGTTACGACCCAATCGTAAGCTTAGCATTGGCTCTGATTGTTCGACTCTAGACCTAAATATTGCTAGTTATTCAACCCATTTAATTGGTATAAGCATGGTGGAACAAACTAATTCCCCAGTCTTTTAATGCATAGTTAAATCCCTATTTTAAATTTTTTTCTTTAGTTTGATTAGTAGTTCAGTTGATTTTTCATGATTTCGTCCGAAGTAGCTCTTGAGTTGAATATTAACTCTAAAAACTTGTCTCCCTGCGGATCTGCCTCGTACTTGCAAGGCTCTGCTAACAACAGACACCGTGCATTTGCGTTATTATACTTGTAAAACACATTAGTTATTAACTGTTTTAAGGGGGTTACTAATTGTTTGGGGGTAACTTATTGTTTTAGGGGTTACTGATTGTTTGGAAGGGTTACTGACCTATTGGACAAGGGTTACTGACTATTTCGGAGGGGGTTACTAACTATTGAGGGAAGAAGTTACCGACAGCTTTGGGTGAGTTTGGAGAATGAAAAAATAATGTATGAGTGAATAAATAGATCCCCTGCACCGTTAATTAATGGTGTGGAGGGCCGCATATAAGATTTTGTGAATAAGTACAAGGATGCAATAGGATGTAGAAGTCAGTAATAATGATATTAATTCTCTTATAAATGTTAGCAATTTGAATAATAATGATAGAGTACATAAAGTACTTAAATACAAATTTGCGGAAAAGTGATATAGAAGTCAGTAATAAAGATATCATTTCCTTAGAATGATATTAATTGTGTATAAATGAAATGAAACTAAATAGAGCAAAATGATATAAATTTATTGAAAAATAATGTAGAAGTAAGTAATAATATCATTTCTCTTATAATAAATGATAAAAAATAGGAAAGACTGATTTGCTGAAAAATAATATAGAGGTCCGTAAAGGGGCAAAGACGTTGATACTGGGTCGCGACCCAGATTGTAGCCTTATGGTTTACACATACGATGACAATTTTTGTTGCACCATAATAGGCATAATTTATGGTGTACCATGTTACATTCAAAATAGATTATTAACCTAATGATTAAGCGAATGAATAGCAATATAATATTATTTTTTTTTGAATTTGATTGTCCCACATGCATCATGTTCCATGCTCACCTCAATTTTTCATCTTTAAGCTTTGCTTTAAGAACATAGAATTCAACTATGTGCATATATCCTCTAGCTCCTAGGTGACCCTACTCTTTTCCAAGTGACTTGTAATGGGAAAAAAGTGAATGAAACTTGTTGATTACAAATTGGAATTTGGAATTTCGCCAAGTCACTCAAAAGTCATATGGGCACTTCTTTGGCATCTATCTCGCAGTGGGTTGACATTCCTTATTATCCTGATGCTACAAACTCATGCACGGGCTCTCATTCATACCATAACTGTGGACTTCAATCAGTTAAACTTATTCCTATATTGATATTTTGTGCTAACATTATCACAATTTATCCATTTATATCTAAATTAAAAAAGATCAAATACATTTCCAACGTTTGGCAAGATATGGAAGAGAGTAAAGTTGAGGATATGCATGCATTGGAACAACAAGAATCTTATGATGTGTATGTATAGTGGCCAAAAAAACAGCCTTACTAATCCGTGGATGATACTAAAGTTAATTGCCTTATCCAAATTTACCAACATGCATGCGTGCGTAAGCCGTTACATTGATCGCTCTTGCTATCAAAGGGCCGAGGAGATCCCTTCTTAGCTTCGACAGGTCAGTTCCCAAAGGAAATTGGGCATTTTTTTTTTCTTATTTATATTGCTACTGGGTGTTGTCGCGAACCCACACTTATCTATCAATGGGAACCTCACACAACTTAACCTAGTACGGCTTGTAATGGGCCTAACATATATAAACAACCTTGTTCACATAAGATTTTGACTTTAAATTCTTTTACTAATATAGACGAACAAGTAATGACCTATGTATAACCTACTAATTAACTCTTTAGACCCTGGCCTCAACTGCTGTTCTACTCAAACTTTACTCGAATTTCTATTTACTCTTGCTTTACTCAAAGTCTTTTTTCAATAAATATTTCACTCAAAATCCTCTTATCCAATAAGACAATAACAAAAAACTACAGAAAAGGAATGAAGGCACTTGGTCTTAGTTATTCATTAATACAGATGTAACCGGCGTCTAACGTTTACTTTTTATTGTTTGGATTGCTTAAGATTCTTTTCTTAATATGAATATTATGGTCTCCTCAAGTTTAAAATGGTGGTAGCTCACCTTGTCTCTTAACCAACTGGTCAGGGGTTCGAATCCTGACCTTTGGGAATGAAAAGAAGTCCTTGGCCAGCCCTTTACCCTTAAGTGGAGCTCCCGGGGCGAAGGGGATTAGTCATTGCTTCCGGCGGTGGACACCCTTGGTATTCACCAAAACAAAAAAAAAAGTTTAAAACGGTGCACATTCTCACCATGTTCCTTTACTTGAGGAATAAGGCTGACCAGCAAACATATACAAAGACTAATAAGCTAAACGTGTACAACTATGTCTTAATAAAAACGTGTTAGCTTAGATTTAACTAGGAATCCTAGTTTAATCAGAGTTCCTTTCTAAATATTTACAAATAGAAAGTCTAATATGGACCCGACCTACACTAAATTTATTGTAGACTAGGGCTAGGTCCCAAAAATTAAGGTTTTTTTAGCAAAAGTTAAATTTTCGCTCACCAAAAGTTAAGGTTTCTTTAGCAAAAGTTAAAATTTTGTAATTAAAATTTAAGGTTTAACAATCAAAAGTTAAGGTTTTGTAATCAGAAGTTAAGTGTTATGAATGTAAAGTTAAGGTTTTATTATCAAAATAAACCCTAAATTTTCTCCCAATTCGATTTGATTGGGTGTTAAATGGTGATTTAACATTCCAATTTGTAAAATGTATTGGAATTCATGAAATTGAAACATAAAGAAAGGATTTTATGCTTGAATTCGCCTATTTTTTGCTCAAATTGTTCGAATTTGACCATATATTTTCACATTTTCGAAATTAGTTCGAAAATTTAACCCATAAATGGACATCTTGGCTCGTTTTCCGGCGACGGTGACGGTGCAAATTGGAATTTAACCCATAAACTCTCCTTCGTCTTCATTTTCTACATCTTATTCTTCTCTGTCGTCTTCAATTAATGGATTTTTCTCCTGTAATCCAATGTTGCTATTGTAATTTCGCACTTTACTTTACTGTTTCTGAACTTGAATTGAATAGAAGAGAATGGGGCGAATTGCGAAGAAGATGAAGAGAGTGAAATTAGGTTTAAGAAATGAGAGTTAGAGATGAATCTCTCTCTTAATGGAGGTATGCAAATTGCTAAGAATGATACCTCCATTGTTGGAGTGAGTGACCGGTCGACGGCGAGAAAGGCATGTATGTCTCCGACGAGCAAGGGCATATCTCCAGCGAGTGCAAGTGGCCGGTCTACACTAAAGTTAACGTAAATCTTTGTCATTTACAAATTATATTCTCTAAGTATATTTTTTGTAAATGAAAAAATATGTAGATTTTGTCTTCTGATTAAACTCAACTTCCTAACAAAATCGATCTTTTATCTAGTGTCAGACGTCTATTGTTTGATAGTTGTAACCGTTGCATTACTCTGTTTCTTCGAGCTAACATTATCTTGTGGCTTAGTGTTCATACGCATTATTAAACACAAAAAGTATAGCGAGTTCATTAAAATTAGTTAGTTCCCTAGAAAAGTTATTGTAAGGATCTAATACTTTAGGCGTTCGTAAATTGGCAATTTTTTTAATAACTTCAATGTAAATATGACTTTTTCTTATTTTAGCCCTAACATGCCCTTTAATGGTATATATTGCATTTTATGTATTTACGCTATAGCTTCATGAAGTCACATTGTTGCCCCCTTCAATTCGGTGTGTAATACCCACTAACTATAACTAAAAAGCTACTTTTTTTTTTATGAATTTATAATTTTCATTAAAAGAGAATTTCATCCGTATTTACTATTTTATTGTTTTCTCCCTAATTCCAAGTAGGAATAACAAAAGGAACGGAGTGAATATTAGTTTGTCCTTTGTTACTTTTGTCATATTTAAAACAAAATATTCACCGACCTGTGTTAAGATCATACATTTTCCATCTTCTCTTGCTATGGGGGATAACCAACAAACACACAACGACGATTCCGACTAGCAAATTTATCACCCTTAGCACGTTACTTGTGAGCAAACCACAGACACCCAAAAACTCTTATGGCATCAAAAGAAGGAGGTTGGCCCATCAGAGCCTCATAAGGGGTCAAACCATGCAATATGCTCGACGGGGTCCGATTGATCAAATAAACAGCAACCAACACACATTCCCCCCAAAGCTAACTGGTAGATGAGCTTGAAACATCAAAGCCCGACTAACATTCAAGATATGTTGATATATACGCTCAACACGACCATTTTGTTGAGGGGTACCTACACAAGAAATCTGAAACAATATACCATGGGTGTCCAAATTAAATATTCAATACTCAGATAAGCGGTTAAATTTAGTGCCATTGTCTGTGCGAATAATCTTAACAAGGGAGTCAAACTGTCGTTTAATCATGGCAAAGAAAAACATAAAAGCACTCTCAAATTCCTTTTTTATTTTGCAATAAATAGACCCAAATCACACGCAATTAATCATCGACCAAAGTCAAGAAATAAAGTAGCATCAGATGACGTCTTATACGACCCCTACAAGTCACAACGAACAAGTTCAAAGATACGATAGGCTTTATGATCGCTAGTGGGAAAACAATCACAAGTTTGTTTAGCTTGCGGACAAACAATACAAGCTTTAATTCAAGAACAATTGATTTCTGCCCAACTGAACACTTAAACAATTGATATTGTGACCACTGAAACCAGGGATGGCAGTGGATCTTGGACCCGCTCCAGAGGTGAGGTGGAGCATTATTTGGAGGATGACCCCATTCCCGAAAATGACAACTTTGACATTCTTAGTTGGTGGAAAAGGGATCAAATGTATCCAACTTTGCAAAAAATTGCCAAGGACATTCTTGCTATCCCCTGTTTCTTCGGTGGCTTCGAAAAGTTCTTTTGGTATGGGTGGTAGAGTGATTAGTTCTCATCGTTTTAGGCTTCACTCTCAAACCGCGGAGGCATTAATGTGTTTGCAAAATTGGATGGCTGATAATATTAAAGGTATAAATACTTATCTAATTTTTATTTCACTTGTTTTTTTTTATTCTCATATGTTAAATTTTTATTATTTTTTTGTTTAAACTAAGATTCTATGGAAGGCACTCATGATTGTTCTACCGTTACCGAAGATTCCGAAGAAGATGGAGATGTAGTTGACTTCATTGATATGGTAAATGGTTTAATTATATTTTCTTACTTTATTAACATAAGTGTATATATTATATACTTTTACTAACTTCCTTTCCATTTTCTTATTAGGATGTTGATGATGTTGAAAGTGCTAGTGATGTGGACGATTATCCTTAAAGTGTTGAAGGCTTTGGACAAGAATATTGAAGATTTTGCTTGAGGAAACTAAAACTATTACTTTCATTTTATATGATGTAATGATTATTTAATTTATATTAGTTTGAACTCGTGTTATTAGTTTTGAATTTGGTGTGTTGAACTAAGTTTTTATGCATTGAGAATTTGAGATGTTGGTAGGTACTCAAAAGTTGAATGTTTTTGAATGTAGGAATGATGCCATGTCGATAGTTCGGCAAACATGTATCTAATATTAATGTCTTCATGCTTTTGATAATTATATTTAACAATAAAAGAGAATTAAAAAAGAAAGAAACAAGAACCGGATCCAGATCCGTAGAACCGCGTATCTCATGGATCTAGATCTGGTTCTTTTTTTTGAGATCCGTTGGATCCGGTCCGGATCTGGGTCCAACACTTGGGTAATGAATCTGGACCTGGTATTACCAAGATCCGCTCCAGATCCGGCCCATTGCCATCCTTAACTGAAACATTGTGACCAACTACCAAGCAATACTTTAAAGTTGCTTTCTGCCTGGCTGAAATCAAGAACAAGTAATATCGAGAGATTGGGATTAGCGAGGCAAGCGAACTGGGCAGGGAGGCTGGCGAGCAGTACAGGTGAACGGCGAGCATGAACAATGATGGTGATTTTCCGGCAGCAGCGACAAGAAAGTGACCGGCAGTACTCGGGCAGAGGCTAGTCGGACCACGTGGGTGGCTGACTAGTAGGCGATGGAAGGTTGTTAAAAAAATTTAAGAGGAAAATGGCTCCAATACCATGTCAAATTTAGGATAATTGTTTTCGTTATTGATTTCATTAAACGTTAACCATCATATACAAGTTAATGCTAAGTAAGATAGGCTACAAGCCCATTAACTAATTACACATTTACATCACTAATTAGATACAACCTAACTATCATGGCCCAATACTGATGAGCTTATTTTTTTTTGTAGGAGTGAATGAGTGATCTAGAACCATTCTTGGTTTCTTACCTATGAATATGATAGACAGACACAAAAATGTGCATCTTCCAAGTTGCTACAACCATTATTATTTCAAACCACTTTTAATCTCTAAGAAAGATTCATTCTAGCATAGGTAGTTAAAATATTACTCCGTACTAACTATACTTTAATCACAATTATAATCTACAAGAAGATCCTTTATGATATTCCTCTATCCTTCTTGAAAAGACTAGTCAATAAAAGAAGAATATATCCTAGCTAACCCACTCTCTAATCTCTATAATGTTCTTTCACATGCTTAAGAAGTGTCATTAACGAACATAATCACTTAAGGAAGTGATTAATTTCTTTGATTACCTATCTATTTATTTAATTTGAAGTTATAATAATACGGGCTTTACTACTTGATATTGGATGCAAAGTAGCACTTCTTATATAAGCACAAAAGGAGTCCTTATCAAGCCAAAATCATAAAAGAACTAAAGCAAATTTCCACCTTATCCTCCTCTATTGAACGCCTTATAAATATTGGTACCTAAAATCTCAATAGTCAGCCCTCAACACATTTCAAACAAACATTCACAGCTTCACTTTCTTGATCTTAAACCTTGAAACTTCTTTTTTTTTCCTTCTACTACTTCCTAAGAGATAGCTAGTAAAATGGATAGAGTAAGTGAGTTAGCAAGGACAAAGGCAGCCGTAATATTTACAAAGAGCTCGTGTTGTATGTGTCATAGTATATACACACTATTTCATGATCTTGGTGCTAGCCCCGCGGTCTTTGAGCTAGACCACGAGACTATAGGCCGAGAAATGGAGTGGGCACTACAACGACTAGGTTGTACTCCTGCTGTGCCGGCTGTGTTTATAGGCGGCAAGTTTGTTGGGTCTGCTAAGGACGTACTTGGAGCTCACCTTAATGGCTCCCTTAAAGATATGCTTATTGAAGCCAAAGCTATTTGGTTCTAGTATAGGGATAATTTGAAATATGAAACTAGATCATTTAATCAAAAGCTTAGTTTTTTGTGTGAGCTTTTGATGACAACATCTATCGTATAACATATGGTAGTCTATATGACTATATGTCGGATGTTTTTGCTTCATTCAGCCATCTCTTAGTATAGGGTTCTAGCATAATGGTAATGTTAGTTTTAACCCAAACTAGAACTTCATACTAAGTTACTCTGTATAATTGTAAAAGCGCACCTTGATCCATTGAAGAGATAACTGGCGGAATCTATATATTTCAATCAATTCTATAAGGTTTTCTTGAGATTCTACTGAAGTTAGGTGGTCAAAGAAAATGAGAAAACTATGGAGCATTATCTTAACCATAACATGTATATATAGGGGATCCATGTCTCCTATATAACCCATCATAAAAAAGGTGACATAATTTGGCCTCTATATAGTAAATACAGTGGCAAAGACAGAATTTAGGATTTCAGGTAGCGTACTTATGTGATTTTATATAGTATGAAAACGCTTTCATATTTATAAAGTTTTAAAACAGAATTATGCCTAAAGTACTTTAATTAATAAAAGAAAGTTACTACTGTTCATGCAGGGTTCATATATTTGGAATAAAATTACAATCACATCAAGTTTCACATTAATCTCTGAGGCCGTAACCAGTCACAAGATCTCGATTCGTACCTCTTAGGTGACCCTAGGAATTTGCCCATACTAGTGCTCCAATTCCGAAAAAGCGAAGCTCGTTGTCCTCTTGAACATTTAAAAAGACAAATCAGTGTCAGATTATAATAAAATGAATAAGGTGACGCAATGTTAAAAAAAATCAAGATTCATAAGATGCATGTTCTGCCATGCTACCAACTCCTCAGCTCTCCAATTCCAAGGAGCAGACCACCTAGGGGCTTTGAACTCTCCCCATTCCTGTTTTATTTGTGCCCCGCCTCCCAGGATGCCTCTAGGGCTCGACATCTCTTACAATAGTAAGTCCTCTCAGGTTTGGCCCCATAACTAGACCCTTGACCATTCTTATTCTGAAAATTTTCATTTTCATTCATGTTCCTCTCGTAACTACCTTGACTTCCTCCAGCATAGAAATCTTTCCTCTTATCTCCTAGGGCAACATTCTTCTTGTCACGCCTAGTCTGCAATCCATAAATGTGAGCGGCTCACCTATACACAATATCTAGGGATGCAAAGGCTTCATCTCCTAGTCCCAATTGGATTTCCTCAGTCAGACTTTGCTCAAACCTCTGAGCTTTCAGTTCCTCAGTGGTGACTACCTCAGGTACAAATCTAGACAAAGCTATGAACTTGATATAGTATTCATAAATAGTCATACTTCCCATCCTAAGGTTAATGAACTCTTGGGCCTTTTGCTTCCTCATGAAAGCAGGGGAAAATTTTCCTCTAATAGCAGTGGTAAAGGAATCCCAATTGAAATCAGTCTCGGCACTAATCCTAGTCCCGTTTTCCTTCCACCAAAGATCAGCCTCATCTTTCAGATACATCACGGCTTGATCTACTTTCATTGCCTCAGGGCAATTCACAGCTCCAAATATTTTGTCGAACTCTCTAATGCAACTCTCGAGGAAAGTAAGGCCAGTCTGTCCAGCTTCTCGAACATGTCGCCTGCAGTGTCAAGATGCTCAGTTCTCTCTTGGGTCAATCTCTCCGCCAAAAGACGAATGGTAGAGGCCAGGGCGACATCGTTGTTGGCCATCCTACTGCGTAACCTATGAAAAACACATACGTCCAGTTTAGGTCACGATTCATAACTAATGCCATTCTACGAAGGAATCGAAAAGAAATTGATCATACAAGATCATCTAAAGAAAATAGGTTCAACGAAATTTTACTTGGAATAAATCCAAAGTACAGACAATTTTATTTGGAACAAATCCAAGCACTAATGAATTTATTTGGAGTACATCCAATCTCAAATAATTTATTTCGAATAAATCCAAGCTCAAACAAATTTTCATTACTTGCACCATCATGCAAGAATTAAATAACCAACCATGAGAAATAAAATAAAAATAATTCCCATTCACGTTCTAAATAAATATTGCTCAACTCATATAACCAATAGAATATTTTATTTCTCCCAAAATAATAACAATGAATATGACCTCAATCCATAACAAGAATTTATGTAATTCCTCTGATGAATAGTACTAAAATAAATAACTAGTGTAGCATGGCTACCTTATTCAAAGAATGCTAAAATAAATAAAGAAATGACATCAAAATAAATCTAAGGACTAACATCATGATTCCTATCCTTATTTTCCTTGTACTTCTCGGGAGTAAATACTTCGTCTTCGAAATCATCCATATCCTCAATCACGTATTTATAATTTGTCTCTTCAGCTCTAGTTGTCCTCCTAATACGTTTAGGTGAAGGTTCGTCAAATTCTTCAATCTCATCTTCACTATCAATGTCATCATCAAGTAAGTCGGCCATAAAAGCAGCATAAATATCCTTACGGGTTTGACCTCTAGCTCGGTCGAATTCTTGTAACATCTCATCATCACTCTCAGTATGTAGCAACTCTCAAAATACGGTGTAATCCAACCTCAAGACTAGTATAGCTCTCAAGCACAGACTCAGTGTCAGACTCGTCATCACTAAGTACAATAGGGTTGTAAAAACTTCCAACACGATCGACTTCACTATCAGACATGCCTAAAGGTCCATCTACTGTTGAGCAAGACATCTACAATGAACAACGTTCACTCTCAGCGTACATTCCCAACAATAAATAGCCACAAAATAAATAAATCAGCAATTAACCAAATAAGAAACATGAACGGACTAAAATAGCTTAACAAACTACCAATATTGGACTAACTGAACAGACTCGCGGACATAAAATAGCTGAACATATTAGCAGATAGGAAATAAAATAAACACAACAAAATAATGCAGACATATGAAATTTCTATCCTATATGCCCATCCTAAACTACAAATCTCACTCAAATAAAATAAATAAGCAAGACAAAAATAATTTTTGAAACTGAAAATTTTCGAAAAATGCCCAATATCACAGAAAAAATTAAAAATTTTCGGACTATCCAAAAAATATTTTCGAACCAAATTCCGAATAATAAAGGGAAATAAATTAGAATTTTCGGAAATAATTAAAGAAAATCAAAAAATAAATAGAGGAAAATAGGAATAAAATCAAAAATCAAGTTAAAACAATAAACTCGAAAATAAAATTCTAACCAAAATAAGATTTGAACCTTTTCAAAAACAAATCTCGAATTCTTTAAAAGAAATTTAAGAAATGAATAAGTAGGAGCTTACTTTATAAAATAACTTTGAAAATAGCTAAGCTAGTTTTAGTTTTAGTTAGGCGCCTAAAAATAGTTTTGGCACGAAGGGCCAATAAAACCTTAAGCTCCGATACCACTTTGTAACACCCCGACAATTCTCTCTTAATAAAACATCTACTTTTCCCAACTAAAATCGAGAATTATAAAGGCGTTATCGCCTGTGTGAAAACGTATCGGCTTAATCCAACTTTAAGTATTAGTAAGTTATTCGATGTTGGACTCTAAACAGACAACCAACACATAACATGAATACAATAAATATTCCTCTTTTATCTTAGGATTAAATAAGTGATCAAACAATTCCAATTGACCACGAATTAATCCTCAAAATTTATTTGTTGACTTAAATCAACAATCGAAAGTCCAATAAATATACATACTCTACAAAGCCCTCGGTCTTTGAAAATTAGTAAAATATCCATATCCAATACTTATCCAACTTACTCATAAAGTCCTCGGCCTTTGAGAGTAATAAAATATCCAATAAGGGAAACAATACAAAAATCACAATCCAACAATGAAATAATATTAATCTAACTTCACATGAGGGTTCAAAGTATAAACATTCCCAAAACAACATGCTTGAATCCATTCAATCATGTAATAAATCATTAAAGCAACTAACAAGCTCAACAACACGTAATTTCAATTCAATAGCCACGTATGAACCATAAAAGGCTTCCCTATACCTGATACTATGAATAATCCTAATCCTTAGGACATGATACTAGTCTAACACATAAGGACATGTACGTACCTTGTGTAAACAAAGTGAGAGGCCACTTTAGAAATCTAGAAGTCGCCTAAAGTAAATCCTCCACCTATCAAAATAAGAATGCAACGATGAATTAATATACTAATTAATTCACAGTAATATAATTTATTTTAAAACATCTGAAAACTCATTTTAAAATACTTTAAATATATTAAAGTTCCAACCTTTAACAATCATTAATATAATACTCATAAATCTATACTTTAAAACTTCAAAAATCACTAATTTAATACTTAAAACTCACAATAATAATAAATTAGAAATTATAATTTGTATTCATAATAAATAAAAATCAGATTTTCAATAATCGAATTATATGGTTTTCAACTTTATTATAAAAACATATAAAAATCATAAAATTATAACTTTAACATGAAACTATAATTAAATATTAAAGCAGAGGATAAGGGTTTAGAAATAACCGAAGAAAATCACAAAAGCTGGAAAACAAGCGGAAGAACACGTGGTGGCTGCCGGACGGCGGTGCGTGCGCAGACGCGTGGCTGCGGACGAACGAAGAGAGGAGGGTGATGGTGCGTGGCTGCAGGCACGACCAGGAGCAAGAGGGGGTGCTGGTGGCGTGCGGTGGCCGGAAAAGAGTGAATGGTGTGGTGCCGGAAAAAGCGAAGGAGAGGGAAGGGCCTTGGGCGCCAGTTAGGGAGAGGAGAAATTAAAAAGTGTTCAATTAAGGGTTTGGGGGGGTATTTATAGGTTTTGCCTAAAACCTCTGGCAATTAGGTTAGGCTTTAGGTTTGGGATTAGATTGATCATAAAACTTAAACAAATTGGTTAGGCTCCTCAACCAACATTTAAAATCATTTTAACACGACCCAAAACCTGTAAATTAAATATTCAATACTTAAATGCAACTAAATAAATATTAAGGATCATTTAAAATGTATAAATAACTATTTGACTTTTAAATTAGTCAATACTTAAATAATTAAATAAACAAAGTATGAAAATGATTATAAATATACTTTAAATATATTTATAAAATTCATAAAATTACAGGGGATTACAATGCCATGTACTGTGTAATTGCTGTTTTCACCAAATCACTTATAAAGCTCATTTTCGACCTCATCAATTTCCCCTTAACATATGACATCTTTTATCATCTCACAACATACCTTTTTTCTCAAGCATAATCATGAATCAAGGTTAAAATCACTTATTGAGTTTAATGGATGAATGGAAGAAGGATGTGATTGAAAAATGAAATGAGACATATATGAAGAAAGAAAAAATAGGGTTCAAATGTCAAACTCAAAAGAAGCAAATCCAAATATTGGGCTAAAGATCAAGCTTGCCATATAATAGTGAATCAACATTTCATAGCTCAATAGTTCGGCAATTTAGGATCATTTAGCTTAATAATTCGGCAAATTAGAATCAATACATTAGGACAGCATTAGTAGACCTTGCGAGTCCTAAATCACAATTAAAAGACTCCTTCACAAATATTCACATGGGCATGTTATGGACTCCAATTTAACATATTAATAATGGAAGATAAGGCATATAACATAATTCAATTGCTAGAAATTAATCCATAGCCAATAATTTTACCCTTTCTTTTTGTTGCCAAATGTAACATACCCTCCATGGTAAGGCTACAAGTGAGAGGAAATATAATTTATCGATAGTCATGTAATAAGCAACCAATGTTGTGGTACTATAGGTTGCTTCCTCTCACATTCACCTGCAAAAGAACAATTGTTAATTTTAGGAACCCAAATAATTGCTTGGGTCCCTTCTTCTTTCTTTGAGCTTCAAGTAGATCCTTTCTTACCCATATTTGATTTGCATATTTGGTATTCTTTTCAACACACTTTTTCTTAATCTTACGGTCATCCATAAGGTGTCTACTTTTTCCACAGAATTAGCAAATCAGATATTTAGGTAAACCAACATATTTCCTTTTATGAAAGTCTCTTTCAAAATTTTTAGCACTGTGTCATATACTGTGTTTCTGGTCACTATACCTTAATCCTTGTTTGTTTCGTTATCAACCAAATTCGTTAAACCTTTTAGGATCTTAGTTCAGAGTTAATTTTGCATGCTTGTTAAAGCTGCACTTTAGGGACTCAATCGTGATCTTTAAATTTTCATTTTTGTCATTTAACGTAATCAAATCCCTTTTGCCTTTTCGAAATCAATTTTTAAATCCAAATCTTGAGACGCCTGAAGGTAAGTAATTTTAGACTCTTGTCGTTCATTCCTTTACTCGAAAATTTCTCCAAAATCGCTTATAATTTGCCCTTCAATTGATGAAGAATACTTTGATCTTCACTTCTTAAAGTTTGGACAAGAATCAGTCAATATGTGGCCCACAAATCGGAGTAATTTATGATTTTTCTATAAGAAGTGGAAGTTTTTAAGAAATTCATAAATTTTTTGTGGTAATTTAAAAAACATATTAAAGGTGGTAACTTTTAAACAATTGTAACGAAAATGTGGTAATTGTAAAATAATCCTAAGTTTAATGGGTAGTATAATTAGCTATTGAAGTTAAGTGAGGATATGATTCATGTAATCCTGTTAGTCTTTATAAATACGAAATTAAGTAAACATTTATTAGGAGGAAGTGTTGGATAATTTAGAGTATTTGGTTGATTAAATTCATGTAACGTATAACTTGAATTACTTGGTTATGGTGTCGTTGTTCAAGTTACGTTAAGTGTGCACATAGGTTGTTTATGGTATAGTAAACAATGAAGTTATCGTAAGATTTGAAGTGAGGAAGAAAACGAGCACAAATCCAATGTGGGCAGTGACGAGCACAAATCCCGTGCTTCATATAGGGTCGGAATATCGCTTTTGGGAAAGTGTTTCCCAAACATGCCTATAGGATCGTTTTGTTCGTTGTTATCATCTTCGTGTTCATCTTGTTTCCCGGTATCTTGCACTAACAATCCAAAAGCGATATTACTATACGATGGCTACACTTCGTGAGATGACAGCGAATTTCCATAAACTTGATAAGTTTGAAGGCGTGGGTTTTCGTAGATGGAAAAAGAAGATGCACTTTCTTCTTACCTCTTTGGCGGTGGTGTACGTGCTCACATCCCCGAAGCCTATTGAAGTTGATGATGAAACTATCGACGCTACAAGGAAGAGGAAGAAGTGGGAGAACGACGACTACATATGCCGTGGTCACATTCTCAATGGTCTGTCCGATGATCTATTTGATATTTATCAATACTATGAATCCGCTAAAGTTCTTTGGGATGACTTAGAGTCTAAATATATGGCCGAAGATGCTTCTAGTAAGAAATTCCTAGTTAACAATTTCAATAACTTTAAGATGGTTGAGTCTTGGCCAATTATGGAACAATTCCATGAAGTCCAAAGAATTTTAGGAAACTTTAAACAACATGACATTAGTATGGTTGAAACATTTTTCGTTGCTTCAATAATCGACAAATTACCCTCTTCATGGAAAGATGTTAGAAATAGCTCGAAACATAGGAAGGATGAAATTTCTATTGAACAATTGGGTGCTCATCTTCGGATTGAAGTGGGCATTCGGGTCCAAGATTGACAAAAGGAGGTAAATCCTAGTTCTTCCACTATTAACATGGTGGAGGATGGAAAGTCTAACGACTCTAATCCAAAGAAGAGAGCACATAACTTCACCAAGGGAAACTATGGTAAGAAACCAAAGTTTGATGGGGGGAGGAGAACAACGAGCTTGTTGGACATGTGGAAAGCCCAGTCACTTCAAGAAGGATTGCACCATTTGGAAGAAAAACATGAACAAGAATGGGCATGGTGGTGGGAAAGGCTAGTCTAGCCAATCCCAAGCCAAGCAAGGTACATGTGCACAAGTTTCACTTAATTCGGTTTTGAATTATGTGTGTACGCTTTCTGAAATCTTTTGTGTACAGGATGATTGTTCATGGTACATCGATTCGGGAGCTTCAAGGCATGTATGCAAGGAATGTTCTCTCTTCAATACCTTCAAGGAGGCGGATGAAGGAGAAGTTCTTTACATGGGAAATAATTCTACTGCTAAAGTCTTTCGAGTAGGGCAAGTTGAGCTTGTCTTTAGTTCCGAAAAGTCTCTTATTTTAAGACATGTTGTATTTGCTCCGGATCTTAGAAAGAATCTAGTCTCGGGAGCTATCTTCAATCCAATAGATTTTAAAATGGTTTTGAGTCGCATAAGTTTATTTTATCTAAAGGAGGTACATTTGTTGGTTTGGGTTATTTGTGTAATGGTATGTTCAAGTTAAGTATTTCGAATACTTTGTTAAACAATGTTTGCGTTGTTAATGATAATTCTTCTCTTTGGCATTATCGGCTTGGTCATTTAATTATAGAAAGTTATATTATATGTCAAAGGATGATTTGATTCCTAGTTTTGATCCAAGCATAGAGAAGTGTAGAACATGCATGCTTACAAAGATAACCAGAAATTCTTTCCCTAATAATGTGGAAAGAGATACTAGTTTGCTTGATTTGGTTCATAGTGACCTATGTGATTTCCATAGCACCCCTTCTTTAGGTAATAAGAAGTATATCATAACATATATAGATGATTATTCTAGGTATTGTTATGTTTATCTTCTATTCACTAAAGATGAAGCTCTAGATAAGTTTAAGATCTATAAAAGCGAAGTTGAACTGTAACTAAATTGACAAAATAAAACGGGTTAGAACCGATAGGGGTGGTCAATACCATGATCCTAGTTATTTCCAATCATTAGAATCATACATAAAATAACCTCCGCTTATACACCACAACAAAATGGTATAGCGGAAAGAAAGAATAGAACTTTACAAGAAATGGTAAATTCTATGTTTTTCTATTCGGGTTTGAGTGATGGATTTTGGGGTGAAGCAGTTTTAACGACTTGTTATATTCTAAACCGCGTTCCTATGAAAAAGAACAAAGTTACACCCTATGAATTATGGTACAAAAGAAAACCAAATCTAAGTTACCTTAGAGTTTAGGTTTGTAGGGCAATTGTAAAAGTGCCGGAACCTAAACGTAAACATTTAGGTGAAAGAGGAGTTGAATGGATCTTTATAGGGTATTCTATTCATAGCAAGGCCTATAGGTTCTATGTTATAGAACAAAATGACGTTTGGTCAATTCACTAGATGCAATCTTTGATGAAAATAGATATTCATCAATTCCTAGACCAAAGGATGTAACTCCAAGTACCATTATTCAAGAACTTGATCGGTCTTTAAATGATCAAGAATTAGATGAGCAAACTCTAGAAGAGAATATAGCATCTACTTCATCACAACCTTGGAGAAGTAAAAGGGCAAGAAAGGAGAAATCATTTGGCCCGGATTTTCATGTATATTTAGTTGAAGGATCTAGAAGTTTCTATATTGACTAAATTTTCATATGTGTTTAATGTGGAAGGTGATCATTTGACTTATGATGAGCCATAAGATCTCAAGATGCTCCTTTTTGGAAGGAAGCTATTGATGATGAGATGGATTCCATCATGGGGAATAACCCATAGGTTTTGGCGGATTTGCCTCCCAAGTGTAAACCCATTGGGTGTAAATGAATTTTCAAGAAGAAAATGAAAATAGATGGAACTTTTGACAAGTTGAAAGCCCGGTTAGTGGCTCAAGGCTTTTCCCAAAAGCCGGGTATCGATTATTTCGATACATATGCACCCGTTGCTAGAATATCTACTATAAGGTGGTTGGTTGCTCTTGCGGCTATACACAATCTTGCGATCCATCAAATGGATGTTAAGACAGCGTTCTTAAATGGAGAGCTAGATGAGGAGGTTTACATGAGACAACCCGAAGGTTTGGTGTGAAAGGTCAAGAAGGTAGGGTTTGAAAATTCGTTAGATCTTTGTATGGGCTTAAGCAAGCACCCAAGCAATGACATCAAAATTTTGATGAGGTTGTTTTGTCTAACGGATTTCAGTTGAATAATTCGGACAAGTGCGTATATAACAAATTTGATGACTTAGGTCATGGTGTTATGATTTGTCTATATGTAGATGACATGTTGATTCTTGGGACTGATTTGTCACAAGTTGAGTGGACAAAGGCTTTCCTATCATCAATGTTCTCCATGAAAGACTTAGGAGAAGCGGATGTTGTTCGGGCCCACTCCAGTCATGGCCCACCTTAGGGTGAAATGTCTAAAATACCCTTGAGGTGTAAAATAACCATCTTATCTCTGGGGCTTCTCAGGCCAGAAAGTACAGGCCTTCAGTCAAGCCCACTGACAAAAAGGCTTTCATGACATCATCATCTTCACCAGATGACATCACCTCAGCACTACCTATAGATAGTGCTTTCATCTGATCATTCAGGTACGTTTTTACACACATTCCATAGCATTTACTTGTACTATTCTCTGACCTTCTGAGATCATATCTGACTTAAGCATCAGAGAGCCGATCCCGGGAACATCCCCGGGGTAGTTCAGCGTGCTAGATTTTGCAGGTATCGGAAACTCGAAGACCTTGGACTTGTTACTGGTTACTACCCTAGATGGATTTGGACTCCCCTAAATTACAAATTTATACAATGTTTCTTGTACCCGAAATAGTTGGCGCCGTCTGTGGGGACGTAACATAACAACTGCATTTTCGAACACCATGACACGAGGACAAGGTAACCGCAGTACTACTGCTCGAAAGACCACTTATGAGAATGCGCAGACTACTCTGCTGAACCAAGGAGGTGCTATCGTTGAGGACGAGACTGACTTCCCCGTTACTGGAAGCCAAGCTGATGCAGCTTTCGAAGCACCTCCCCCACCAGTCACTTACTCGGATCTTCGACAGTTCGAGCTCCGAATGGAGAGACACATGACCACTGTCATGCAACAACTCGTCTCAGTAATCAAGACTCAACAGACTACTCCCCCTGACCGAGGGACAGTCCTTGACCAGCCGCAGGCTCATCGAAGGGTGGCCAATCCAAAACGTGCCCTAACCGAGCATGCTGCTGCTGTTCCATCGAAGAGGATACCTGCCGCTTCGAAAGGGAAGTCTATCATGTCGCCAAATCAAGAGGACGCTCATCACATTATACAGCAGAAACAAATGAGGGGTAAGAACTTCGATGCCCGGGAGATCATTGAGAAAATAAGAGAACAGTCCCTTGTAGGGAATTCGAAGTACTCAATTGCCACGCGAACCACGGGACAGTCTCGCCCCGAGACTAACCATCACACACCGAGGATCGGGGTCCCGCAACACGTCGAGGATCCCGAAGAGGTAGCTGAATCACGTTTTCGAGTTGGTTCAGCAGTGGCACATAAATCACCTTTTAGCCAACACATCATGGAGACCCCTAACCCGGGAAAAGTTAAGATCCCCTCGATCGAGCATTAATCAGGAATCATTGATCCGGCTGACACTTGGCAGCATACAAGGCACAAATGAGCGTGCAAACATTTTGCGAAGCCACATGGTGCAGGTATTTACCGGCCACCCTCAAAGGGTTGGCTCTCAATTGGTTCACTAGCCTACCTTGTGGCATCATCACTAGCTTTTCGGCTCTCGAGGCCCTATTCTCCCAGCACTTCATTGCAGCGAAACGCCACAAAGAGACCAGTGTGCACTTGATGTCGATTTTTCAGCAAAAAGGAGAAAGCCTAAGTTGTTACGTCAAGCGATTCAATGAAGAGTCCCTCAAGGTCTCCGACCTCCAAGATGGAGTTGCCGTTACGGCATTGATGAATGACCTCCATTCTGGACGGTTTAATTTCGAACTTGCTATGAGAAAGACCCTGACCCTAGCCGATGGTGCGAGTACCATCGAGATTGTGGTCATACAACCAACGACTGTGGTGAATTAATGAGAGCCCTAGATAAGTTCGCTGATGAAGGAAAATAGAACAAATATCTGAAAAACCCATGGGATAAACGTCGAACTGAGAAGAAAAGAGAACATGAGTCGAAAAGCAACAAAACCAAAGGGTACGTCTCTTGATCATCAAACCACTCAACCAGGCACATACAGGGGCTAATGGTACCTCGACCTTGCCGGTCAAAGAGGATATCAAAATTTTGTCATGCTAAATTTCTATTCTTAGACGTGTAAAATGCCTTGATGACACGGTCGTTGCACGTGCCAAATTAATATACCTAACTTAGCCTAGTTTAGGGTAAGAAAGGGTCGAATCCACTAGGAAGCAAGGATCAATCAAGGTTTGAAAGCAATTAAACGAGCTAAGTCTATTTTTAGTGGTTTTTGAGATTAATTGATAAACTAAGAAAACAAGAACTAATTAGCTAACAATTAAACTAAATGATTTGGGTTTAACAATAGTAAGAAGACACTAGGGATAGGGGAATCACTAATTAACCAATTGTTAACCTATTCGTCAAGCCAAGAGGATTCATTAGGATCAACTAAGGGACTAAGGTCACTCATATGTTTCCTAATTACTCTCTCGAGCTAATTAGGAGGACTTAATCATCCAATTTTACCTATTCTCATGGTAAAATCAATCGATCAAGTATTTCCACAACTCGTAGCGATTCGATTAAGGTCCTAGGAAGCCTAACACCTATTCTCATGGTGAAGTCAACCTATTTACTAACCTAAGGTCCATCAAAAGCTTCATCTCTCAATCCTTCACTTTTGATCCCCTAATCTAATTCAATTGATGATCAAGCAATTAAACAAGCAATTAAATAGGTTAGTCAACCCAATTTCTCCTAAATCTAACCCCCTAGCTTGACTTTTGAAGTAAACTCATGATCAACCTAGTTCATCCCCTTCCCCTAGCTAAGAAATTACTCTAGAGCCATTAAAGAAGCAAAATAAAAAGTTTGAGGTATCAAATCAAGATCAACAATGGTGGAAAACATTATAAATGAGCTAAACATCAACTAACAAACACTAATCAAAGGCTAAAACAAGATAAGAAAGTAATAAGGCAAAATAAAGCAAAGAGATAGAAGAAATACTCTAAATAGTTGAACATTAAATGAAAAACTCCATGAAAATACCTTCAAAAAGCTTCAAATTGATTTCAACATCTACTTTATCTCTCTAAAAACTACTTATAAACCTAACTTAGCCAACCTAGGGTAAGAAAGGGTCGATTCCACAAGGAAGCAAGGATTAGCAAGGGTTGAAAGCAATTAAGCGAGCTAAGCCTATTTTGAGTGATTTTTAAGATTAATTGATTAACTAAGAAAATAAGAGCTAACTAGCTAACAATTAAACTAAATGATTTGGAATTAACTAAATGATTTGGTTTTAACAAATATAAGAAGACACTAGCGATAGGGGAATCACTAGTTAACCAATTGCTAACCTATTCGCCAAGCCAAGGGGACTTATTAGGATCAACCAAGGGACTAAGTCGCTCATATGTTTCCTAATTACTCTCTCGAGCTAATTAGGAGGATTAAATTTTACCTATTCTCATGGTAAAATCAATCAATCAAGTATTTCCACAACTCGTAGCGATTCGATTAAGGTCCTAGGAAGCCTAACACCTATTCTCATGGTGAAGTCAACCTATTGACTAACCTAAGGTCCATCAAAAGCTTCATCTCTCAATCCTTCACTTTTGATCCCCTAATCTAGTTCAATTGATGATCAAACAATTAAACAAGCAATTAAATAGGTTAGTCAACCCAATTTCACCTAAATCTACCCCCTAACTTGACTTTTGAGGTCAACTCACGATCAACCTAGTTCATCCCCTTCCCCTAGCCTTGAAACTACTCTAAAGCCATTAAAGAAGCAAAATGAAAAGCTTGAGGTATTAAATGAAGATCAACAATGGTAGAAATCAACATGATGAGCTAAACATCAAATAACCAACGCTAATCAAAAGCTTAAACAAGATAAACAACTAAATAGGCAAAATAAAGCAAAAGATAGAACAATACTCTAAATAGATGAACAATAAATGGAAAACTCCGTAGAAATACCTTCAAAAGCTTCAAATATGATTTCAAGATCTACTTTATCTCTCTAAAATTACTTCTTTCTCTAAAGTTTCTCTCTCTAATTAAGCTAATAATGATTCTGGAATTAAAAAGATATTTAAGATTATTACAAAATTAGATTTATACCCCGTAGAAATAAGGGCAAAAACGGAAAAGACGAAATAAAACTACGGAGCCTGGGCAATGGAGCGCCCGCTCCATGCTTGGAGCGCCCGCTCCTAGGTCGCTCCTGGGTCGCTCCAACTCACTGATTCTCTGTCTTCATTTCTTGACCCCCGGAGCGCCCGCTCCCCTGTTATATGCCTCTTCTTGTTAAACACAAGATAATAAGAAATGATGAAAAAGGGAAGGAAAAGAAGTTAAATGACCTAAAATGCATCTAAATGCCCTAAAACTACATGCAAATAAGTGAACCTAAAGTCCACTTATCAAATTCCCCCAAGCATGCCAATTGCTTGTCCTCAAGCAATTAACAATCTCAAGGAAACCTGTGCAATAAAAACTAAGAAAGGCATCACGAAATCAAGGTCCTCGTCCTAATAGAGGTGTCAAGGCAATGGGAGAACTCGACCAACTTTCAAAGCTCATAGCCGTCTTTCCTTATCCACAAGTTAGGGGTCAAAGGAGTGGTCTAAGCTAGTGTGCAAAGAAAATGATCGTCCTAGAGGTCCCTCAACTATCACACAAGCCCTCATTGATCCTAAGTGAAACCTTTCCCTACAAAATGGAAAAACTCGCTCAACCTAGTACCAATCATGCCCCACAAGTTCACAAGATCCCCCAAGCTAGCATATTTATTCACTAGTTAACTTTTTTTTTTGTTTGCAAGGGCCCTAGACTACCTCCTCACGCGGTCTACCTCTCACTCGATAGTCATGTTTCTGAGGCACGGTACCGAGCACTCGGTATGAGACGCGATAAGAGGGTAAGGTAGCTCATACCTAAGGCATTGGAGCATCTCTAGGGGCCGAAGCATGAATTTTTATAACTATAGGCTACTAGCCTTGTGGGCTCTTATGCTCCACTTATTCGATCCTATAGGCCATAAAGGGTCTTTTTCTTTTCATTTTTTTTCATTTTTTTGTGTTTTTGTTTTTGTTTCCTCTTTTTTTTTAAGGCTACTAGCCTTGCATTTTATTGAGCTAGAAAGGTTCTCAAGGTCGCTAAAGGGCCTATCCAAGGTCGAAAGAGAGAGTAAAGACTTTTTATAGGGAAATAGAGACACTAATTCACGCTAAAGGCGAGTCTCGGACAATCGAGGGGTCTATTCGTACCAAGACCTAGGCATCCAAGCTTAAAGCACCCCTAATACTCCTAACGAGCACATAAGACACTCAAGCTAATTCACCCCTACTCGAAAGTCAAGTTCCCGACCTCTAACCTTTAAAGTCGAAACATAGAGTCATTCCTTAATTAGGTGATAAAAAAAATCTTTTTGAAATTTTTTTTTGAATTTTTTTTTTAAAAAGCTTACATGCAACCTACCAAAGACAAGTCCTATATGCAATTCACAAGCTACATGCAAAACTAACATGATATGCAACTATACTACATGCAAGTCTAAGACCTAAAGGACAAAAGAAGAAAATAAAAAGAAAAGCAAAGCAAAAAGATATATACAAGAAAACAAAAATTAGAAAAAGGAGAAAGTCATATACTAGTAGAAATAGTCAACCATGGTTCTTTTCATTTAAATCCTCAAGGCAATGATCAATAAAGCACACTCTCCTATCATGCCCCGTAAACCCGACCTACCAATGCGTCCTCTCTAACACGCGTACCCAAAAAGACACCCCAAACCCTCCAAATGAGCCACAACCCGCTAGCATAATCAAATAAAAACACCCCCAAATAATCAAGGCACCGTCCTATGTGTAATCATGCAAAACAAGTAAAGGGGGAGCGGGGCAAGAGGATCTAGTCCTCGTCCATGCGAGATGAACCTTCTCCCGAAGAGGGAGGTGGTGGCATGTCTCCATAAGGGGGAGGGCCATGAGGCTCCCAACCGCTCGTGTAGCCGGGCAGCCAAGCGCCGTATGGGGGATAGGCGGGATCACCCATGGGTTTAGAACCCCCGGGTTCCCGCCAATCATAGGGTGGGTCGCGGTGGGGCCAATAGGGGTACATGGGTTGGCGGTCATTCCATCCCGGTATCGGCCCATGTTGAGGAGGCCAATTTGGAAAATTGACATAGGGGTCAACGTTCCCACTCTGCACGTGGTGATGATACATTGCATTAGTTTGTATCATCATACCACTCAAGTCCTCTCTCATACCTTGGATCGTATTCATCATACGATCTTGGTTGAGGGCAAGACTGTAGTAGGCCCCCTCATAGTCAAAGGAGCAGGACGACACTGAGGCACGTCGGCCGGAACTCGGCTCCTCGCAATAGAGAGGAGGAGCTAAGTTGCCGCGTGCGGCCTGGGCTTCCGCGACGGGGGGCTCATAAGGGATGAGAAAAATCTCAGCATCCTCCCCGTCGCGGTCAAATGTGGTCATCTCTGGGTGTGGGAGGTAACAATGATGACGACCCCTTACCTTCCAAACGAACCGCGCGGGATCGAGGGTAAAATCAATCCATCCGGCGGCTCTAATATAGTGCAAATCGAGGTAGGGGTTATCATCAACTGGAGTCAACAAATTAAGTTGCTCCCCAAACCCTAGAGCGGAAGTAATGATAGTAATCATCCCCCACAGTGAATATCGAATTTAAATAGTTCTCCACGGCGTATGGCAATACACCGTTGGAGAAATAGAAATCCGATATTCAACATTCCTCCTACATCCCTTGGATGATGGGAGGCAATGTAGAGCGCACTCACCTCCTCCGAGGCTACCTTACTTGGTTCTTTCTTTGAAAATATGGCGGTAACCAAGAGGCGGTGAATGTAGCGCAAGATGGGGGAATGCATATGAGACGAATATCCCGTTTTGGGATCAAAGGGGGCGTATCCGGCAATATCATGCCAAAATGCGTCCCTTTGATAGTGGACGGGGTATTGCCACGTCTCGGGATTTCGAATGGCATTAGAGGAATCACATTGGAAGATCTCATTGAGCCTCCCCAAAGAGATACATTGGGGTTGATTGAAAAATTGGAAGGAGATTTCGTACTCCCCCTCTTGTCCATCAACCTCATTTCTCTCAATAGAGGCTAAGAATTCCAATGTGAGCCGCTCGTATGTCAAAGGGGTAAAGGTGTAAAAGCGTTCTAAGCCTAAAACATATAAACAACGCCTTACCTTTAGCACTATCCCGAGACTATTTAGAGTTTCACCATGGAAGAACTTAGAGGCCTTGATCTTCCGGTGCTTAAGTTCGTCATACCGACGTTTATGGTCGGGGTTGACGAACTTAAGGGCCGGAAGGGTGCCCTTTGGGTTCTTTTGGGAGGTAGAACCTTGGTCTTTTTTACTTTTTTTTGTTTACCAAACATACTTGGAGTTTAAAGAGAATAACTCAACCAAGATGATTAAAAGATATTTTAAAAGACCAGGGTCTCAACCCAACAACTAAGCACGTAAATAAGAACACCAACCAAGGCAAAAATTCAAAGCAAAAATGAAGGAAAACAAAAAGAAATAATGAAAAGAAGCTAGAAAAATAAAAAATAAAAGAAACTAGGAAAAATTAGGCTAAAAGAGTAAGTAACTAGAAAGAAAAAATGAAAGAAATCACACAAAAAATCAATTATAAATCAAAATCTATCTAAATCTAGCAGCTAAGTCCACAAACAACACCACAATCATCATATTATCAATTTTCTAGTACAAATCTAGAAGAAAAATAAAAGTTAGGGTTAGGTTTACCTCCCTCTTTAAGAGGGGTGAAGAAAATCCACAATTGCGAACAATTTAGGTGCCTTCAAGCTTCAACCGTGTTCCTTAACCTTTTTCTTCAAGAGATCTCCCCCAAACTTCAACTTTGAAGTGATGATGATTTTTTTGATTTTGGGGCTTTTTTACGAAATGGGTTCTTTGTGTAGAGGAGGAGAAAAGATGAAGGTTTTGTGAAGGAAGGAAGTGAAAATGTTGAGAAATGAAGGAGGTATGGAGGTTTGAAGTTGGAGGTTTAATGGAGTTTAGAGAGAGAAAGGGAGTTTGAAAGGGAAGAATGAGTGAATGAGAGTGAAAGAGTGAGGGTGATGTGAGGATGGGGAAAGGGACGGATTTGGGAGTGTTTTGTTTAATAGTGGCACGTGAGGATTTTTAAAAAAAACGAACGATGCCTGCATCGAGCTGGAGCGCCCGCTCCAGGCCTGGAGCGGGGCGCTCCTTGCACGCTCCTTGAACGCTCCAACTTACTGCCTGCCCCCTTGTTTTTTTGCACGAGCGGAGCGCCCGCTCCACTTTACAAGGAGCGCCCCCCCTTTGCCTTTTTTGGGCTCGCTCCTCCTCCATTCTTCTATACTTAGCCATTTTTCCTCTTTTCTTCCATCTTCCTCATATTTCACTCATCTAAAACCTCTTATTCACTCAATTATTTTTTTTCCATATTTTTCTTTTTTTGGTTCTTTTTCTCATTTTTTTTTCTTTTTCTAAAAGCTAAGAATCCGGGTTGCCTCCCGTAAGCGCTTCTTTATAGGTCATTAGCTTGACCTTCCTACGATGAAAATCCTCATAGGGGAAGGTGTAGTCATCCAAAGCAATGTGACAAATAAATGTGCTCAATTTGGGTTCCTCGTGGTATACCTTGAGTCTTTGCCCATTTACTTTGAACGTCCCTTTTTCTTCACTCCACACTTCCACCGCTCCATGCGGGAACACTGTTTTTACTTCAAACGGCTTACTCCACCTAGACTTAAGTTTCCCCGGAAAGAGTCTTAGCCTAGAGTTGAAGAGAAGGACCTTGTCTCCTACCTTGAACTCTCTCTTCATTATCCTTCGATCATGCCATGCCTTAGTTCTCTCCTTGTAAATCCTAGAATTTTCATAGGCATCCCGCCTAAGCTCTTCGAGCTCATGTACATCCAAAAGTCTTCGTTCCCCGGATGACTTGAGATCAAAATTCAAAAGCTTAATAGCCCAATATGCTTTGTGCTCTAAATCAACCGGCAAGTGACATGATTTTCCATACACAAGCTTGTATCGGGTTGTGCCAATTGGTCTTAAAAGTCGTCCTATAAGCCCATAAAGCATCATCAAGCTTTAATGACCAATCCTTGCGGGATCGGTTCACGGTTTTCTCCAAGATGAGCTTCACCTCCCTATTTGACACTTCCGTTTGGCCGCTACATTGTGGATGATAGGAGAGCCCCATTTTATGATGCACCCCATATTTGGAGAGGAGTGCTTGGAAACTCTTTTTGACGAAATGGGATCCCCTATCACTAATCACGGCTCTCGGAACCCCAAACCTCGAAAAAATCACGGACTTGAAGAGCTTGGTAACTACCTTAGCATCATTTGTAGGAGAGGCGATTGCTTCCACCCATTTGGAGACATAGTCAACCGCCACTAAAATGTAGGAGTTACCAAACGAAGAAGGGAAGGGTCCCATGAAGTCTACCCCCCAAACATCGAAGACTTTCAATTCTAAAATGTTGGTGAGGGGTAATTCATGCCTCTTGGAGATGTTGCCAACCCTTTGACACCTATCACAAGCTTTCACAAAGCCCCACACGTCCTTGAACATAGAGGGCCACCACAATCCACAAGATAAGATCTTGGCAACGGTCTTGTCGGCACCCATATGTCCTCCAACGGGGGATGAATGACATTTCTCAATCACACTTGCAATCTCATCATATGGAAGACATCTTCGATACAAACCATCTTCCCCCGCTTGAACAAAAGTGGGTCCTCCCACGCATAAAACTTAGAATCATGGAGGAACCGCCTTCGTTGTTGATATGTAAACTCAAAAGGAATGATCCCACAAGCCAAGTAGTTCGCCATGTCGGCAAACCATGGGGTATCAAGCGCTTTGATGGAGTATAGGAGATCATCCTTTAAGATATCATCAATGGGCATATCATGATAGGGAGAGGCTTCATCAAAAGGCAACCGGGAAAGGTGGTCGGCCACCAGGTTTTTCGTTCCCTTCTTGTCTCTAATCTCAATGTCAAATTCTTGAAGGAGCAAGATCCAACGAATCAACCGCGGCTTCGCATCTATCTTGGACATGAGATAATGGATTGCCGAGTGATCCGTGTACACTACCACTGTGGAGCACACAGGATAAGGCCGGAACTTATTAAAGGCAAATACAACCGCCAACAACTCTTTCTCCGTTGTGGCGTAGTTCTTTTGAGCCGAATCAAGTGTCTTGCTCGCATAGTGAACAACATGTAGCTTTCCCTCTTTTCTTTGCCCTAAAACGGCTCCCACTGCATAATCACTTGCATCACACATTAGTTCAAAAGGCAAGCTCCAATCCGGAGCTTGCACAATAGGGGCGGAAATAAGGGCATGCTTTAAAGTCTCAAAAGCATTCATGCAATCACTATCAAAAATAAATTCATTATCTTTTTGCAAGAGGCTAGATAAAGGCCTAGCAATCTTAGAGAAGTCCTTTATGAACCGGCGATAGAAACCGGCATGTCCCAAAAAAGAACGCACTCCTTTCACCGTAGTAGGTGGGGGCAACTTCTCTATGACCTCAATCTTGGCCCTATCTACCTCAATTCCCTTTTGGAAAATCTTGTGTCCCAACACAATGCCATCCTCAACCATGAAATGACACTTCTCCCAATTAAGCACTAGATTCATCTTTTGACATCTTTGAGGCACATTTTTCAAGTTCTTGAGACAATCATCAAAAGAAGAAACTACTGCGGAGAAGTCATCCATGAATACCTCAATGGTATCTTCCAACATGTCCGAAAAGATGGCGGCCATACACCTTTGAAATGTAGAGGGACCATTGCAGAAGCCAAATGGCATCCTTCGATAAGCAAAGGTACAAATGGACAAGTGAATGTAGTTCTTTCTTGGTCATTGGGGTGGATGGGAATTTGAAAGAACCCCGAATAACCATCAAGGAAAAAAAAATGGGAATGGCCCGCCAATCTTTCCAACATTTGATCAATAAAAGGGATGGGGAAATGATCTTTCCGGGTGGCTTTATTCAATCTCCGGTAATCTATGCACATACGCCACCCGGTCACCGATCTAGTGAAGATTTGTTCTCCCTTTTCATTTGTGATGACGGTCATGCCTCCCTTTTTAGGGACCACATGGACGGGACTAACCCACCGACTATCGGAGATAGAGTAGATTATCCCCGCCTCAAAGAGTTTCAAGGCCTCCTTTTTGACCACTTCCTTCATATTGGGATTCAACCTCCTTTGAGGCTCAATAGAAGAAGCATGATCGTCATCAAGATGAATTCTATGCATGCATAGAGTAGGACTTAGCCCTTTGAGATCTTCAATGCTATACCCAATTGCACTTCTATGTTCCCGAAGGACATCAAGAAGTTGAGTAAGTTGAGTGCCTTCAAGTGTAGCATTGACTATCACCGGGTAAGTCTCACCCTCACCAAGAAAAGCATATTTTAAAGAAGGGGGAAGGGGTTTAAACTCTACCTTGGGAGGAGGCTTAGAACTCTCCTCCTTAGGTGAAGGCACCTCAAGAGCCTCAATCTTCTCCTCCTTAGAACAATAAATTGGAGAGGCATCTATGACAAGTTTGAAGTTTTTCCCTTCCTCATTATCTTCCAAATCTTCTCCCAAAAGTACATCTTCCAAGGGGTCTTTCTTACCCCCTAAACTCTTCAAAGTCAAGACCTCTTCATCAAAACTATCAATCCTCTTCACATCTTCCATTATTGGAGACTTCATTGATTGCTTGAAAGCAAATTCCATGCTCTCATCTCCTACCCTCAAAGTAAGCACATCTCGCTTCATATCAACAAGAACTCCGGCCGTTTTAAGGAAAGGCCTCCCAAGTATAAGAGGGACTTGAGAGTCTTCCTCCATCTCCATAACCACAAAGTCACAAGGGATGAAAACCCTTCCAACTTGAACCGGTACATCCTCCAACTCTCCAACCGGAACTTTCACCGATCTATCGGCGAGTTGAATGACCCTCCTAGTAGGCTTGAGTTCAAAATTAAGTTTCTTAGCGATGGACAAGGGCATCAAACTCACACTTGCCCCCAAATCCACCAAGGCCCTCTTGGGCTCCAAGTCCCCAATCTTCAAAGGAATAGAAAAATGACCCCTGATCTTCAAGCTTCTTGGGTAGCTTGTTTTGAAGTACGGCACTAACCTCGGCGGTCAAAGCAATGGTGGCACTTTCCTCGAGCTTGGTCTTGTTGGAGAGGAGCTCCTTAAGAAACTTGGCATAAGTAGGCATTTGAGACATGGCTTGTAGAAAAGGGATGTGCACTTGAAGCCCTTTCATGACTTCTAAGAATTTCATGAATTTATCATTGAGTTGCTTCTTTGCTAGCCTTTGAGGAAAAGGAACCGGAGGCACATAAGACTTGGGTGCCACTTGACTAGCCTCTTTGCGTTGCTCAAGAACCACTTTCTCTTGGCTTGGCTCAATATCACCTTCATCCTCCACAATTACCTCCTCAAGAAGCTTCTCAACCTCCCCCTCACTCCCCCTTTTCTCAACTTCCTGGCTTTCATTCACCTCACTAGGCATCTTAGGCCCCTCATAGTTTGCAACGACGCTAAAATTTGACACGGTCGTTGGACATGCCAAATTATAAACATAACTTAGCCAATATAGGGTAAGAAAGGGTCGATTCCACAAGGAAGCAAGGATTAGCAAGGGTTGAAAGCAATTAAGCGAGCTAAGCCTATTTTGAGTGATTTTTAAGATTAATTGATTAACTAAGAAAAAAAGAGCTAATTAGCTAACAATTAAACTAAATGATTTGGAATTAAACTAAATGATTTGGGTTTAGCAAATATAAGAAGACACTAGGGATAGGGGAATCACTAGTTAACCAATTGCTAACATATTCTCCAAGCCAAGGGGACTTATTAGGATCAACCAAGGGACTAAGTCGCTCATATGTTTCCTAATTACTCTCTCGAGCTAATTAGGAGGACTTAATCAACCAATTTTACCTATTCTCATGGTAAAATCAATCGATCAAGTATTTTCACAACTCGTAGCGATTCGATTAAGGTCCTAGGAAGCCTAACACCTGTTCTCATGGTAAAGTCAACCTATTGACTAACCTAAGGTCCATCAAAATCTTCATCTCTCAATCCTTCACTTTTGATCTCCTAATCTAGTTCAATTGATGATCAAACAATTAAACAAGCAATTAAATAGGTTAGTCAACCCAATTTCACCTAAATCTACCCCCTAACTTGACTTTTGTGATCAACTCACGATCAACCTAGTTCATCCCCTTCCCCTAGCCTAGAAACTACTCTAAAGCCATTAAAGAAGCAAAATGAAAAGCTTGAGGTATTAAATGAAGATCAACAATGGTAGAAATCAACATGATGAGCTAAACATCAACTAACCAACACTAATCAAAAGCTTAAACAAGATAAACAAGTAAATAGGCAAAATAAAGCAAAAGATAGAACAAATACTCTAAATAGATGAACAATAAATGGAAAACTCCATAGAAATACCTTCAAAAGCTTCAAATATGATTTCAAGATCTACTTTATCTCTCTAAAATTGCTTCTCTCTCTAAATTTTCTCTCTCTAATTAAGCTAATAATGATTCTGGAATTAAAAATATATTCTAAGATTATTACAAAATTAGATTTATACCCCGTAGAAATAAGGGCAAAAACGAAAAAGACAAAATAAAACTACGGAGCCTGGGCAATGGAGCGCCCGCTCCTCACAACATGGAGCGCCTGCTCCTAGGTCGCTCCTGGGTCGCTCCAACTCACTGATTCTCTGTCTTCATTTCTTGACCCCCGGAGCGCCCGCTCCCCTGTTATATGTCTCTTCTTTGCTTGATAACCTTCAAAACTCTCAAGGCAAATGTTAGATGGGGGGGTATGCACATGCATATGCAACAACCTATATATACATCCTAACTATATGCAAATGAGCTAATCTAGATGCTAAACACAAGATAATAAGAAATGATGAAAAAGGGAAGGAAAAAGAAGATAAATAACCTAAAATGCATCTAAATGCCCTAAAACTACATGCAAATAAGTGAACCTAAAGTCCACTTATCACTTGACCTTGCCGGTCAGAACGGCCTTGTAAATGACCAAGTTGATAAATGAAACGACCTAGTAGGTCATTCAGGGTCTATTTATAGTTAATAAGCTTGTTTATTTTAGCTACTTCGAATCTAAAGGGCACACCTCCAACTCTCTAACATGGGCTTCGTCGAATTAAACGTGGCACACCTCCACTCCCCTAACCGGGGCTACGTCAAACAACTTCAGCAATATCATCCCTCCCTTACCGGGGCTACCTCGAACTCTTTAAAGAAACACACAATTTCTTTAACACAACTACCTCGAGCCTTCTCAAGGACATCCCTCAATCAAAATGCTATGAAATATTTTCTAAGTATTAAAGCCCTTCAACAAGGCACCTACTTCGAGCAATGTGAGTACATGACTCATTCGCCCTCACCAGACTCCCTCGAAGTCTCAAAGCCCTTCAACAAGGCACCCACCTCGAGCAAAAATGAGTATGACATTCATTACTCCTAACCAGGCAACCTCGAGCAAAAAAACCCTTCCAACAAGGCACCTACCTCAAATGAACCTGAGGCTCATTAGCCCAAATCGGGCTAATTCGAGTAGAGGTCATTCGAGCAACGACATACGAAAGTTGTCATTCGTTCAACGCATGCAACTACCTCGAACTAAATGAGGTAACCACTTCGAGCAAATTGAGTATAGGACTCATTAGCCCTCACCAAGAAACCTCGAAGAAGGAAATCTGTAGTGAGGGTGTTCGAATTTTAGTGAGACACCTAAGATGAGGGTGTTCGAGTTTTTCTAAGACACCCATAATGAGGGCGTTCGAGTTTTATATACACCCAAGGAGAGGGTGTTCGAAGTTTTTTCATGCACCCAAGGAAAGAGGAGGGTGTTCGAGTTTTATTGAGACCCTTAAGATGAGGATGTTCGAGTTTTTATACACACCCAAAGGTGAGGGTGTTCGAGTTTTTTCATACTCCCAAGAGAAGGGTGGTCGAATTCCTCTGAGCCTCCTAGAATTCTCACAAACACCCTTGACCAGGGTATGTCGAAATTATCTACTTAGCCCTGAGCAAGGGCACGTCGAAACAACAAGAAAAGACATTCCGCTCCACATCCGAGTTTCATCAAGATCATAAACTCCGACGAAGAGCGTGGGGCTAATAATGATGTTATCGAGCATACTAAGTATGTAGCGAAGGCTTGGGAGTTCCTTCTAAACAACTATTATGGAGGCATTAGTAACTCAATATGAAATTCGAAGCGTGAGGCCATTCGAAGTTGAAGACACTCGAATTTTGTGGAAGTCACTCGAGTTAATTTTGAGAATGTTGTGTTTTGAGGTGCCTCGAGTTATAAGGTCACTCAAGTCACGAAGTCATTTGAGTTATGAGGTCACTCGAAGTATGTAGTCATTCGAGTCGAGCTATTATACATGCGTGAAGGTTATCGATACTATCTCGAAACAACTTTTTGTATTCCTCAAGCTGCTATACCTCGAGCAAGCATGAAGAAAAAGGTACCTCGATCTTCAGTTCATAAACAAATAAACAATGAGAGTTCTAATATGATACTACCTCGAACCATGGTGCTTAGGGAAGCAAATGCAATACGTCCTCGAGTTGGCTGCTGCACACACCATGGAAGAAAGCCTTATGCCAAGTTTGGAGGGAAAACATGTTTAAAAGTTAATGGGTTGATATCAAGCACCATTGCCAACATCACCATATGATTCGATCTAAACAACCCAAAATGATGAAGCCACATGATCAGCCCATATGATCATCATTTCTTGATCAAACCGATTTCGATCATACATCATCATCATGGCTGGGCATATACATCGACCATAGCGGGGTAGTGCTTCTCATTCTTTCATCACCCTCATCATGATCAAGCAACTTCAAGCTTCTATTGAATATTATATATCATCATCACCGCATGATCGAGCCATATGACCATCGTTCTTTGATCAAGTCGGCTTCGAGCATCATCATCACATAAATACGACCTCGAGATAGAGGTAAGCATGAAGAATAATGCCTTAAGGTGGTAAGCGTGCATGAGAACACCCATTCGAAGATGATGTAGTCCAGACATTGGCGAAACGCATGATCAAATCAATGGGGCATGGAAAATCATGGTATGATGAAACGCATGATCAAGTCACTTGATCGAGTCCACTTCGATCTACATCACATGATGATCAAGCCATATGATCGACATCACCATCCGAGTTTGAAAAAACAAGCCATATAAGTTCGAATTAGCATGATCAAGCCATATGATCGCATGATCGAGCCGCATGATCGTCACTTAAACAAACCAACTCCAATCTACAGCCATGTCTTCGAGCTCCGTGATCAAACCGTTCGAGTTTGTGCAATATTGCCATGTCTTCGAGCTCCGTGATCAAACCGTTTGAGTTTGTGCAATACTGCCATGTCTTCGAACTCAGTGATCAAACCGTTCGAGTTTGTGCAAATGATTAAGCCATTCGAAGTTGGTTCAGCTCAACCTTGAGATTCTTAATCTTCCAAAAAGATAAATACCTTGAGCTCCATCATCATCCATATGAAAGTCACTAGAATCGAAGAGAAAATGAAGATACCCATGAATGAAATCTCGAACTGCTCTCCCCCGACCCGCACTTTTCTTTGAACGCTACAGCCTACACATAAAAGACCCTCCTCGACTCGGGCATAGCAACTAAGCTCTAGCGTTGTAATCAAATCACTCTCGCTCGAACTTATGTTTTCATGGTTGGGTTAGCAAGGGACGAGAAATGCCGAAGTCACCTCGATCTTATTTTACCTCGACTGGGTTAGCATGGGCCTTGCATGCTAATGGGTCGAAGAGGAGTTGCTGCATGAGTGACCTCTAGTCGAGAATGTCGCTGTGTGGTCTAGCTAGAATAATGGTGTATGGAGGTCGAAGACATAGCATGAGTACGTGGATCGAAGCAAATGTATGGGTATTGTGAAGAGATGATGCCTCGAATTCTTGGAATATGGAAAATATTGAGGATGGGTGAATGTGATGAACCTGATGCATGAGGAATAAAATAAAAGTGAGAGAGGAAAATGCCTCGAGCTGACCAGCTACAATAAAGACACTGGGATAAAGTGCAATAAAGTGCATAATGATAGGTGGAGCTTAGTTGAGGCATGAAGACATTGTAATACTAAAATATTCCTATATTAGTATGGTTGCATAAGGATATCAGAAACAATAGAGTACAGTTGCATGGGGGTAAAAGCAGATGACTACTCACATACATTAAATGACAAAATAGCCGCAACGTCTTCAGACGCACCATCACAGGCTTATTCGAAAGACATGGGGATTTAGCTTGGTATTTAGTTAGCCAATGCACTGACAATCACCCATTTTAAGTGTGAAGTCACTCGAGTTCTCTTGTCATTCGAAGAGTGGCGTTTAGTCACTCGAGTTTGATGTCAGTCAAAGAACAATAATACTTATAACCTTGAGCTATTCGAGTTTGGATACCACTCGAAATTGGGGTCGGTCGAATTTGACGTCAGTCGAATTTAAAGTCACTAAAGTTTTTGAGGTTAGTCGAATTTTCTCACTGCACTCAACGGAGAGGGTGGTCAAGTTTTTTCCATGGCACCCAAATAGAGGGTGTTCGAATTTTCTAAAATACCTAGGATAAGGGTGTTCGAATTTTCTAAAATACCAATGATGAGGGTGTTCGAATTTTCTAAAATATCCAAGATGAGGGTGTTCGAACTTTTATAAGACACCCAGGATAAGGGTGTTCGAATTTTCGAAGACACCCAAGAGGAGGGTGGTCGAATTTTTAAGCGAGGTACATCGAGTTCTCGAAGTAAGTGAAATGTTCCGCTCCACATCGCAGTTCCGTCATGGCTTTAAAGCTCTGACATAGAGCATGGGGCTAACGTTCGGGCCCACTCCAGTCATGGCCCACCTTACCGGTGAAATGACTAAAATACCCTTGAGGTGTAAAATTATCATTTTATCCCTGGGGCTTCTCAGGCCAGAAAGTACAGGCCTTCAGTCAAGCCCACTGACAAAAAGGCTTTCATGACATCATCATCTTCACCAGATGACATCACCTCAGCACTACCTATAAATAGTGCTTTCATTTGATCATTCAGGTACGTTTTTACACACATTCCATGGCATTTACTTGTACTATGCTGTGACCTTCTGAGATCATATCTGACTAAGCATCGAGAGCCGATCCCGGGAACATCCCCGGGGTAGTTCACCGTGCTCGGTTTTGCAGGTACCGAAAACTCGAAGACCTTGGACTTGTTACTGGTTGCTACTCTAGCTGGATTTGGACTCCCCCGAATTACAAATTTCTACTGTGTTTCTTGTACCCGAAACAGATGTCATTCTAGGCATAAGAACTAAAAGAAGCAATGGAAAATTGATTTTATCTCAAACACGCTACATTGAAAAAGTACTTAAGAAGTTCAATGTTAGTGATTGCTCTTTTGTGTCAACTGGATCCAAGTGAGAAATTAATGCCAAATGATGGTAGTGTGGTATCTCAACTTGAGTATGCACGGGTTATAGGTTGTTTCATTTATGCTATGACGAGTACTAGGCCGAATATCACATTTGCGGTAGGCAAGCTTAGTAGGTATACTAGTAACCTTAGTATGAAGCATTGGCATGCTATTCGTCGTGTCTAAGGTATTTGGGGAAAACCAAAGATTATGGTTTATCCTACAGTGGATATCCTTTGGTTTTAGAAGGTTATTCGGATGCAAGTTGGATCTCTAATAGAGAGGATCACTCTTCCACAAGTGGATTCGTTTTTCTACTTGGGGGAGGTGCTATCTCTTGGGCTTCTAAGAAGCAAACTTGCATTGCGGACTCCTCCATGACTTCGGAGTTCATTGCTTTGTCCTCGGCTAGTAAAGAGGCGGAGTGGTTAAAGAATCTCATGATTGAGATTCCTTTGTTGCCAAAACCAATATCGCCCATAGCGATACATTGTGATAATGATGCAACTTTGGCAAGGGCATATAGTCAAAGTTATAATGGTAAGTCAAGGCACATTGGTGTGCGGCATTCCTATATTCAAGGACTTATCAAGGATAGTGTCATCACTGTTGACTATGTGCGGACTACGTATAATCTAGCGGATTGTTTGACTAAGGCCTTGGCTAGAGATATGGTGAAGAGGATGGCAATCGGTCTAGAATTGAAGCCCTTTGTTAATCACGAGTGAGGAAATCTTAACTTAACGCCCAATAAGAAGTTGGGTCTTAAGTTCAATAAGATTAAATCCTTCAATTTGATGATTGAAGAACATTTGTAAGTATCCTCAAATATTGTTCTTGGTTGACTATGATGTTGTAAAGAGGTTGTGGAGCTTAATAGTTCTCTTGTTATGCCTTGTCATAGTGGCATGTTTATTTAAGAATTCTACATATGTAAGTGTGAAGTTTAGCCGCTTCAAATAGCTATAGGGGCATAGCTATTATACACTTATGAATGATACGGACACATGGCTTTAAGTGTCAAGTTTAATGAGTTCAAGTAGTTAATCTTGTGTGTATGGTATCTTCAAGTTTTCCACTATGTATTGAGATTAGTTCAATCGCTTGCGACACCTTTAAGATACGGATACTTGGAATGTATATTATACTAGGTGGAAGTTCAAGTCTTAGTAAACTTTCATTGATGCATGAGCTTGTTTGTTTTGATGATGTTTTTGTGCTTAGTATCTTTTAGAATACTCTAAATGGGGGAGGATTGTAAGATAATTTAGAGTATTTGGTTGATTAAATTCATGTAACGTATAACTTGAATTACTTGGTTATGGTGTCGTTGTTCAAGCTACGTTAAGTATGCACGTAGGTTGTTTATGGTATAGTAAACAATGAAGTTATCGTAAGATTTGAAGTGAGGAAGAAAACGAGCACAAATCCAATGTGGACGGAAGAAGCGATGGGAACGATGGAACCCGTGAATACATAAGAATCAATTGAAAATGAATCCTGATGATCCGCGACCCAGGTCGCCCCCCGCGACCCAGGTCGCAACTCGCGACAGGCACATGTGCTTCTATTTTGTCGTTTGTGCTCTATGAGCGGTTTTTTACGGTTTTTCTCATTTTACGTGCATAAGAGTGGCATTTACCACAGATGAATGGATGGTTTTTTCATTGATATTCTCTCTCAAGTATCTCTTTACATTGATCAAACACAAAATCACACAAAACTTGTTCTCATTTGACAAGATTCATACGAGCGTGACTCTTGTTGTTCTTCTTTGTATCTCGGAGGTGAATTCCGTGCAACCCGTTCTTCGTATAGGGTCGGAATACCGCTTTTGGGAAAGTGTTTCCCAAACGCGCCTAGAGGATCGTTTTGTTCGTTGTTATCATCTTCGTGTTCATCTTGTTTCCCCGTATCTTGCACTAAGAGGAAGATTCCGATATATAATAGTCGAGCAGACGTAATAAAGTAGTTGAAAATGGTTTTATGTTTAAGCTACTAATATGAGTATTAGATATGACATTACAATAGAAGGTCAAAGAAGAACCGTTAATCAAGTATTGTTGTTGTTAAGCATGTAAGTAAGTAAATCGTGATGAAGATAGGTGACTAATGAAGATTATTGCGAAAGATAGTTGTTGTTAATAGATATTTATAAGCTAGGAATCAAGGCACTAGACTAGTTACTGTCCCCTCCTTTTATTAATTGTTCTAGCTTATGATGTCGTGTGAAAATTGAACCACGTTGCTTGGAATGTCTTATAAGTAAGTATCTACATAGAACAACTAACTATTTATGATATTCAAATGATTTCAAAGTTGATTGCTTTACATGATACTTAAATGAAAAACGGTAAAACCTGAAAAGTGTTTGATGAAAAAGAAAGTGTAAATTTTGAAATATGGTGAATCACTTACATACATAGCGAAAGTGAATGCGCTGAATAATAATAATTGCGAAGTGAGGCGTGAACATGTACCCGGATCAGGACGGGTAGTCTCTGACTGTTTAGAACATGGAGGGGTAATTCTTAGAGGAGTATGGCATGTCCAGTTTTGCAAGTAGAACTGTAAAAGGTAGGGTTACAATCTTCAACAATTCAGAGACATCTTGGTATTGGGTACCCCCTCTTCACTCGCGTTCACATGAAAGAAAACTATGATAATAAATTACTGAATTTCAATTGAATTTTCATAAATGGAGATTATACTTATGAAACTTTTACATCGTTATGAAATTATTATTCCGATAAGGAGTTGTATAAGCATTTTCTGATAATTGTTTGAGTACACGATTTGGAGTGTACAGTGAGTCTATGTGTTGAGGTAATTGTATAACTAACAGAGCAAGGATGAATGTTTTACTTGTTTATAGGTTTTTACGGGTTCAGTACTTTGCGTTGCTTGTGTGTACAGATGTTTTGTTTTGTCATATATGTGGCTTATCACTTGGTGGGTTGTAAAGTCTTGACAAATATCAAAGGTGAAAGTGGTGAAGTTCCTTCAGTAAGGTTCAAAGATATGAAGAGTTAGAAGATATCTTAATTTTGGTATTGTGCGTAAGTTGAGGCGAAGATGTTCAAATGTAATAATGATTTTTCTCACTAGTGTTGTAAAATTATTTCTATCTCTAATAATAGTTATATAGGGTTTGTTGTCTCCAGCTTATACCAATTTCAATTTAGTTTAGCTGTAAATAATACTTTTGCTCTCACATATTACTATTTCTTTCAATTCAGTTCAATTATTTTCAGCTGAAGAGAAGGGGCTGTCAATTTGGTTAGAGTTGGATTTTGAGCTCCATACTCTCTGAGTTAGTTCGATGAATGTAATGGTAATGGTACAGATTAGCTTGACCGACGTTTTCCACTGCATCTAATCTTAGTAAAGCAGGTCAGGAAATTCAGATTATTACATATCCTCGTGTTTGTCCAAATAATTTCTAGAGAAATCATGGTCTTAATCAAAGACCATGCACGGACGTCGGTTGATGATGTTGGGCTTACTGTTATGTTGGGCTAAATGAAATTTTCGACTGAGAAGGAATCTGGGCCACAAATCAAACCAACAGCAAGGATTCTGTAAAACGAAAGAAAAAATGGAAACATGGTGAGCTAATACATCAACTTGATTAAGTGGCTAATGAGTACTGAGAATTAACCAAGACTAATTATGAGTACATATATGTGATGTGACAGTGTGAACCAGAGTAAAACACACTTGGTTAAGCATGTTTACTTCACTTAACTACTTAAGTGTCCAAGTCTACTTTTACGTGAAAGGCAACAGATAAACTTGTGACGTTTTAAAAATACACAATTTATCTCTGACTAATAGAAACTACAGTGTTTGATTTTGAAATTTGAAAAGTTCTCAATAATTACTCTTGACGAGTCAAGAATAGAGCACTCGACCACGGACCACCCCGCCAATTGTACAGAATAGGAGGTTACAAAGAAGACATTTACGAGGCATACAAAAATATTTAAAGTAATGAAACAAATGCTATCCCATAGTCATTACAGACTAATTGGTCGAAAAGGTGCATTTTCTAGAAGTTATAGATGCATGGTAAGGTTTTCTTAAACATCCAGGGTCATGTGGTGAAATGCCTTAAAAGAAATAAACTCGATTCTACCCTTGGAGTCCAATTTTACAACAAAAACTTAATATGGAAAATTTTCTCAGTCTGATAGTCTTTTTTAAAAAAAAAAAAAAAAAAACTAGCGCCATTCATTACAAATTAAACATAAAGAGTTGATTAGAATCTTCCTTATAGAAGTTCATACAATAATTAGGGGGTGGAAATAGATCATGGTTACCTTCAGAGACAGTGCACAATCTCAAGGTTCTCCAGTTTCTCTGCAAGTGTTGACAATGAGTCTAATAGTCTTTCTATACAAAATCACCTCGGATAGTAGCATAGATCCTATATCTCCTTGTATGAAGAAGAAATCATGTAAGGAAGCTAAGGGGATTCTTATTTGTACAACAGATTCTATCAGAACTCTTAGCTACCATAACTAAGCTAATTGTCACGCCCATTACCATTTTATCGTTTGCTTCTAGTCTTCTATTGGCAGTTTTACAACCAAAATACACTGTGTATTTCTTGGCAGTAGAATAGGAGATCTGGAGATGGGAATGCAAGAGTTCCAAAGACAAAAAAAAAAGATGTAGTTCTGAATACAATTCTCATTAATATGGTGGACGAAGCTACTCCACTACTGCAAATCTCTGTTGCACAGAAATCTTATTTGAGATCGGCGTTTGCGTGTTGACACGTTTAGGAAACAGAAGCTGATAAACCCATTTTGGGACCATTCGACACGGAAATGAACAGTAGTTAAAAGCTAGTACTGACTTTTTAGTTAATTAGCAGAATAATATTTATCACCTGATCCACCTTCCGCACTCAACTATTGCTGAGTGTGAAGGAGTCATTTTGCCGGAGTATTGCTCACTGCAGAGAGGAAGTTTTTTGTTATAATTTTTCTAAACTCATAGTTTTAAAGAGCATCATGCTATCTATCCTATGTAGTAGATACTTATTGGTAGAGAGAAGAAACGGGCAACAAGACTAATAATACAGTTTCTATGGGGCCTAGGCCTTCCAAAAGGTAATTGGACGTGTGCACAGGTTTCAAATCGTTAGGCCTCGAGTTAGAAGACGGGAGCTCAGGGCTCATTAATCTAATAGAATTATACAAGTATCAGCTTGGCGTGTCTTAGACTTGGATATGGATATTCGTTGGATCATTAAACATCGACAATCAAATTTGCGACAAACATTAGCAGTAGCTAGCTAGCTTTGAACTGGATAAACTCCAAGTCTTATACATCAGCTAATAGGGGGCTTGGCATCTCGATAAAGTACCAAAGGGTCATGTTGAGGCAAGACAACTCTTAATAAGTGAAGAACGTAGGATAGATTCCCTTTGAAATAATAAAAGGTTAAGTCTTAAGAGACTAAAAGTTAACCTTTCATTTTTGTGTCTACAATAAGAGACAGAACCACATTTATTGGCTTATTTTCAAAGCGATCGAATGGACTAGGAATAATACAACCAGGAACATGTCTTCACCACAGGTCCACATGCAGAAGAAACAGCATCAAATTAAGGATCTATATGCAGTGATGCTGCATCACCAGCATATGTCGTTCAAAAGTTCAGTAATTAGGGACAATTATTGGACGTTGTTTAGGTCTTGCTTGCTGTAAATGATTCTACCATATGCATCATCTTCATCAAAACTAACTACTTATCACAGAATATATCCTTTCTTGCTAATCCTTCCCATGCATACTTTTTAGAGCACGAATTTTACACTAGGAAGCTATACAGACCAATTGTATTACAATAATTCTTATATGCTAGATTAGGCGGCTAGTTAGAGATGAGCTTTCCAGTTTTCCTCAGATTATTAGGCCACTTGTACATTCCACAAGGGGTCATTTCAATGCTAAATCAAGGTGCAGAAGCATTTTTCTTATCGTTTCAGACGGTTAAAGCAGCAAACTTGTGCACCTTCCCACTGCATCATTACCCTCTTTTCCATCCCTTATAAATTGTTGCTCGAATGTCAATGAGCAAAGTAGAACACTAAAACTTGTCTGATTGTTTGCTTTTACTTTGTTTGTGTCATAGAGCTTAGGAAAATGGAGCAAATAGATTATTTGGCCAGAACAAAGGCAGCAGTGATATTCAGCAAGAGCACAGATTGCATGTCTCACAGCATTGAGACACTATTTTATGAACTTGGTGCAAGCCCAGCAGTTTATGAGTTGGATAATGATCCTAGAGGACGAGAAATGGAGTGGGCCTTACAACATTTGGGCTGTAAACCAACTGTTCCTGCAGTCTTTATTGGCGGAAAGTATGTGGGCTCAGCACGCGATGTGCTTGCCGCTCACCTTAATGGTTCTCTCAAAGATAGGCTTATTCAAGCCAAAGCTATCTGGCTTTAGCACCTCATCATCCAAGAATATAGTTAAAGCCATACAAGTATTCTGCTTCTATCACAAGCTTTTACTTTCATAAACTTCTAGTATCTACAACTATAAAGAAATGTACAGGTGCTGTTAAACAGTCTGCAGCAAATCATCCTGCATTGAGGTGCAGGATCTTAAAATATGACTTAAAATCTGACCAAATTACCAATTAATTCTGATAACAAAATTTATAGCTGCGCATACCGTTTACAAGTACGTATTTTAGTAAAGATGTTAGGAAGAATTTAATTTTCAAATGACCTCTTTTATTCGCGAAAAAAACACATACAGCATGAATACGTACTCTCCTAATACCAACAGTAGTATCGCTTGCCTTGGAATCTATGTAAAACCAACACTTTTGACTTCTGCTTCTTTTGTGAGTCAACATTCTTCCAAAGGAAGAAGAAGACAGCTCAGTTTTATGGCCCTGGGTGCTTGGAAAAGCAAAGGGAATAGGGTTCTTATTATTATTTGAGTAAGCATCTATATGTACAGCAACGCTATTCAGCTTGTCATTACTGGCATCCTGAGAGCTCGCGAAACATTAAGCTTATATTCTTACTTTATAACTCTAACTCTCCAAGTCTTCGCCTTTTTCTATGTTTTTAGCTCACACTCTGTAATTTCACCTCAAGTACCCGTGTCAGATATTCGCGTTGACATGGTATTTGAACGCATCAACTCTCTATAATGGGCTACATTTGTCTACAAATAAACATCTAGAAATACTATTTTGGTCAGTACACAGCATGTTACCTGAGATAGAATCATGGAAGTTTTTCAAAAGATAGCCTGAGTAAAATATTACGTATTCATGCAGCGGACTAGTTACGACTTAAATATTAAAAGCAAAGGGATTTTAATTCAGAAAAAATAATTTGAGAAATTGAGAAACACATGGAGAGAACAAAAAATGGAAAGTGGATATTTATGTTGTGCATGAACGAAGGCTGATACTTGCATGATTATGAACGTACATTTCCTTCCCTATTTGTGAGCCTTTGATACATATTGTATTACAAAAATCAGCAAAAAGCGTGTAAAGAATGGCTCTAGTAGAAATATAAAGAATCTTGCAGGACCATCACGTAAGGAAAGAATCTGGTCAAGTTGTTGAGAACAACATCGAATCATGGCCCATCAGAAGCCAATCTTGATAATCTCCAGCGAAATCAAGGCAAGCCAGATTACAGAGAATCTGCCAGAAAACAACCGCCCTATTGTTTTTGTTTAAAATTAATTCACTACTTTCGAGTCATACAACATTTATAACAAACTCAAAACTAACAAATACATATCAAACTGAATAAAATTTAGTAATACTACGGTCACATTTTGCAGAACCTCTATTATATGTAGTTTGACAACGCCTTACACAGGGGGGTCTATCGATCTTGTAGTCTTGAAGTTGAACTTGATATAGTTTGATGGACTGAAGACGAAAAGTTAAGCTCTATTGCCACACCGCACCAATATCCATCAAAAAATCCAATTTGTAATAGTAAAAAAAAAACCTAGCAATAGTCTAAAAATGCATACATGGAGAGAGATAAAACTGACGGGTAGATATTACTCAATAGATGCGTTCTTCTTGTAGAGTTTTATGAAGAAAAACTTGAAAATTTCAACTATTAACATAAAAGGCAAAGGGGATTACTATTCAAAAAAGTGTGGTGGCAGCCTTAAATTTAAAAGGAAAACTAGAGTTTTGAGGGAGAGAAGAGCAAAATAGAGGCCAGAGGGTTGGCTGTAAACAACCACTCTATTTAGCTACAAACATTGATATTATATATAAGCTCTGTGTTATTACCCTCTTTATTGTGTGTATATGAGTGAGACTCGCATTAGGAAATTATTTTATTCCCGCTTTGGCTATCATTAGTCTCCAACTTTCACCCTAGGTGCATACTCTTTACCTAAACTTTTGCTCAACTGAATTTGTCTAAACTTATTGTTAGAACTTGTCTTTATAAGGTGAAAAGAACGCACCCCACTTATTAAGCTACAAGACTCTAGCTAAGTAAAGTTAGAATCATACAATGTCATTTGAAAGGAAAATTAAAAGACAATCTTTGGTGTGTTCAAGATACCTACCAAATTTAAGGTGTTCAAACTTTTGAGCTAGTGATTAAAAATGACATGACAATATTGTCTATAAATGTCAGCCAACCAAAGCAAGTTGTTGATTCAAGGAGAAGTACATAATAGTTCCAATATCCTAGAAAGTAACTTTACAAGCTTTTAGCATCCAACAAAAGAGCACAATATCTTTTCAATGTTCTTGGACACAAGACTAGAAGAGTAGCTCCATACTCAAACTACCCTTATAAATACTTGATCAGGGTAATGCAAAGTTCCACCAACCAAACCCCATTCCAATTTCTTCTAATTTTCCTTCCTTCTTTAGAAAATTCAGTTCAACAATATCAGATTTCTACACCTGTTGGCATAACAGGTAAAATTTGTGCCACAGGATCGGAGATCCAACCTCCATATAAATTAAGAAGATGGATAAGGTATTTTGTGTGGCCTCAGAACACGATGTTGTGATCTTCAGCAAGAGCTCATGTTGCCTATGTTACTCTGTTAAGGTTTTGTTCCAAGAAATTGGAGTTAGCCCTTCCATCTACGAGATTGACAAGGAAGTCGATGGCAAGGAAATTGAAAAGGCGCTCATGAACTCTGGATGTAACTCACCAGTGCCAGTAGTGTTCATTGGAGGGAAATTAATTGGTTCAACCAACGAGATCATGTCGCTTCACCTACGTGGGGATCTCGTCAAAATGCTTAAGCCTTACCATGGGTTTAACTGATCCATTGTCATTATGATGGTTGTCCATTGCTAGCTGCAGATCAGTGGTTCAATGAAATGTTTAGATGAATAAAGATTAATGAGATCAACATGATAGTTGTCTTAGTAGATGGTCTATGTTATTTGATTTAGTTGCATTAATATTTTGAACAGCCTTTAACTTAATTAGCTAGTAAGTAATCAGAGGCCTTATGGGCAGCTAAGGCATGTAATAGTTTACTGCAATGAAATTCAGCTTCGTTATATATTTCCTTTGTATGTTTTCTTTTAAACTGCAACACTTTGATCCTCACACTCCCAATGAGAAGTACAGATGATAAATCCAAGATGATCCTACCGTTTGTTAACTAGAGAAGAAGTAAGGCCAAAGCTATGATGTGAATAATGCACGCAAAGGTCAAAGTGTCGCAATAAACAAGAAACGAACAAATATTCAGTGGATTGATATTAGTTTCTAGTATGCCTAAAGATAAAACTTATAAACTGTACAGCATATGTTCCTTCATGGTGTCAGCTTGCAACATCTTCACCAAAGGCTTACCCCGTCAGCTCTTCTTGGATTTCAAATCTAGTCTTAGCGCCCCATCCTCCTCCGCTAAATCTTGTCTTAGAAATAATACAGAATTATATTTCCTCATGGATACATTATTTTGTGTAATTATCTTTCAGATAGATTTTATCTAGGCAGCTTTCTTACTATAGTTAGGAAGGATCTAGTGTAACCCTATAAATACCATCAATGGCAAACACCTCAAATTAGGGAGTTTTCCACAATCCAACAATATGCATGGGACAATAATCAGTCCTTCTACAAAGAGCTTCTGATTCCTACAAATACCATATTCTTCCAAAATATAATAAAGAACAATTCCCAGTCCAAGCTAACAATTTCTATTAATCTATAGCATCACATGATACCAGATAATCACTCAAATGTGAAACATGAAAAGGTTGCTCTGGGAGTTAGTCCGTAAACAACACCATATGGAGATTGTGCGCAGAATCTTAGCGGTCGTTTGGTTCGCTGTTTTTGAACTCCAAGAAACGGAATCAATTACCGATTCCCATACATTTTGTTTGGTTCACCTCCTCCTTAAGCCATTACCACTACTAGGTGGTAATGGATACCCCCAATTTTTTACCTCCCCCCCTCCTCTCAAGTAACAAAAGTCATTACTTGGTAGTTGGTAGTAATGGTTACCACTCGCTTTCTATTTCATGATTTGAACCAAACACTCTATAAAGTAACCTTATTTGTTACCATTCCCCTCCTCTATTTGTTTCCATTCCATTACTTTGAACCAAACGCCCCTTATTGTGTAACCTGCGAACTAAGGGGCATAACAGATTTGTATGTAAAACATGATCAATGAGAAACAGTTTTCATGAAGTCTCATTATAATTTTTTCTATTCCGTCTCCCCCGCGACTTTACTTTTAGTGGCAGCTTTCGGAGGTTTTCTAGGAAAAGCTGTAGCTACACACCATTCTTTTTCATTTCTCCTTCTGTTCTTCTTTCTCTTCCCCATGTTAAGGTAACGGCTTTAGGCATGGCCAGGTCACACAGTGTGACGGGCGGTGGGTACAAGGGCTGTCTAATTGATAATGTTTTACAACATTAATTAATATCACATGGTCTCAGATATTCCAAAAAGGTCTGGTCATTTTTAGAATCTCAGCTCAATCACTACTTGATGTTAACAGTGCAGAAAAGATGTTCAAAATAAAACTAATATTTTCCATTAACCGAAGGTGATAAAGTGACAGAAAAAGATTTCTGAAACAAAAAAAGAACATAATGTTTGAACTTTTAATATGTGCTCTTACCACATTGAAGCACAAAAATGAAAGGGAACAAACAAATGCCCTTCTTTTTCCAACTTTGTGGTGCTCCTACTTGCATCTTTTTATCTTAGAATCTTTGATGAAACAAGGACATTAATTGCCAATATATTCCACATTTTCCCTTTTTGTAGAATATATTTTAAAACAATTCATTATGAACTTTCTAATGCTGCAAGTCTGGACCAATGACTTTATGTTCTAACTTCATTACTGATAAGTACTCACAACCTAAGCTCTAATATCTCCTTTAAGCAATATGTCTGATTATATGTGATTCTGAAAAAATATCTTACAGGTACAATGTTTATGTCTAAACGACTACAATGTTCAGTTGAGATGTCTTTGTGGCGATGAAGTCCGCATCAGTATTCTCCATACGTCCAATTCAATCAATTTTGCGCCCATGTAGTTAAAAATCATGACATACTGTCTGACCTATGTATGCCCAATGAACTAATCCCACCTCACCTCTATGCTAGAAGAAAAGGATTTGAATCTTCCTCATGGTGGTGCACCGTGGAAGAATACAACTTCACACGCGTGTCTATGTTGCTTAGGGACCATGATACTCAGACTCAATCTTAGATACGGGTATGTGTTTACAACCATTTAATACTACTTTCACAAGATTTCAGTGCAAAAGAAGCTTTTCGATGTTGTTCCCAGGTCCAAGTATTTAGTTGTATGAAATTTTGCAAGATATTGGTCAATTGAATTGTGAAAGTGGCATAACTAGGTCCGATAATTGTGACCAGGGGAAATTCATTAAGCTGAAATGAATGTTGGAGCAAGGCCTTTTCTTCTGGGCATAATTTTCAGTCTTTCACTGTAGTTCAGTTCGGCGTGGTTCATACTAATAATAAGTACAGTTTTGTTTAGCTCAGATTCATTCAGATAACAGGGCGTAACATAGACCCAAGAAATATCATACACAGATTCTCTATGATGCATGCATATCAAGAAAAGAGACCCTTTCTTTTCGAAGTGATGATGAAGTTTAATTTGTACAGATCAAGTCAACATCAAGGTGATCACTTGGAATCTAGGTGGATACTATCAATAACTAGAAGTATTTTCTTCTGTTATCATGTGAAAGATTCTGATTCCTATTTCAGCAGTTTAAGTTAGCCCAGAAGTAATTATGTCATTCATATACTAATGTATCTTTCACTGAGGTTCTAAGAGTATTAGATTGATACATGGCTACTATCAATCAGGAGATGTGCTTTTCAATTCTTGGAGATTGTTTATTGGAGTACATTATTATGTATTTGGAGACTGGAGGAATTGGGAAAGGAAAGAATAAAATGACCACCATTACCGAAACATGTCTTATATTCATAATGGTATGTGTTATATGAGAGTAATATTATGAGACTCGTGCGACAAGGTCTGTCAAACTTAGAGATGACTTCTTACGTCTTAAATTCCGAAGTAGCACTTGCATGTATTGTATCCATATTACACCTCAACTAAAACTAGTTTGATTCATTATGTTAAGAAAATTTCTACTTCCTCACTTTCATTTTAGAGGCCACGCTTTTAGAATTGCGGACTCATAGGCAATTTTTGGATAGGAAAGAGATATAGGGTAAAATAAAGTAGTGATCCATGTGATAAAAGAGATATAGAGCTAATAAATTGCCAAAAAAAGGGTGGGATCTAAATTATAACATTCAAATTAAAGTGTGGCATCTAAAATGAAACGAAGGAAGTAAGTCACATGTCTTAATGCTTACAATACAGTGGTGGTACTGTGGTAGGATATGTCCTTTCCTAAAAGCTACAGTAATTGATCTGAGCATAGATTCATCTCATCATCTCTCTCTTTCTCCCTATTGCTTTTTTAACCATCAAGATTCATGACTCACAACAGTAAGCTTTCTATTTTTGTAGTATACATATAAAGCCAGCCAGTTCACCATGGTTACTATTTACTAGAGTAGTAACAATCTAACTAAGCAAACAAAAATATCATAGATCATTTATCATACATAAGTGCGTCAGATACGAATATATATGTCATGTTCATTATTAAAATAAATTGAAGTATTTATTTTGGAAAGAAAAGTATAGAAGTTTTGCCAAAGAATCCTAATCCTTATTTCAACCGCTATTTTGGGTAGTAGTATAGGTTTTTTGCAAAATTAGGGTAAAATGGCTCAACTTTCTCACCTCAAAACCAAAAACATATTAAGAGTTGTTAGATTGTAGAAAGGAGGAGTGGTTTTCTGGTTTTGTGTTCCTTGTCATGGGTGGAAACTTGAAACAGAAGACTAGGATCATGAACCCTCATTAGATTGCTTTTCCTAGGATTCCTATCTACTACAATCTTTGGCGAAGAATCATATCCGAAATGCTTTGTTCTAAACCAGATGACTTTGGTAGTGGACGAGTATTCTGAAGACACCAAAACAGAATTATATTATTGTTGGGTTGAAGTTTAAAAGGGATTCAATCTTCAAATGTTAAGAGCAGTTGTTCCACTAACAATGTCGAAAATAGTAAGCTAATTAAACAGAATCAGATAAAGTAAGCAATAAGTAACTACTATGAAGCATACTAGCATAGGGATCTTTGTTTTCTTATTTCCTTGACTTACTGTTTTAGTGATTTCTATCAAAAGACAAAGTTCAGGATTCAGCAGGTACTATTAGTGAGTTCTGCATATGAAAACACATCAGATTGAGCATCACAAACTTTTCTTCAAAAACCCAATATCTTGATTCCTTGAATGTCAACAAGCTTACATCAAATTGTGTTGCACGCCCTCTGAGACGGTCTTTTTCATTAACAAGCCTAACACAAGAAAGAAACTTAAAAACAGATAGCAAAGTAACAATTGATTAAAGTAATATCTCACTTCGTGTTAAACTAATTGTAAGGTGTATCATTTTGGTTGTTCTTTTAATATTTCTTCGTATTTTCTGAAACAGAATAGGCCAAGTTCACTGTTGAACAGATAAAAGAAGAAGAAAGATATTATCAAGGGTGTAATTTAGTGATATTAATAAATATGAAAGTGAGTGAATACTATTTACTTAAATCATTCCTGTAAGACTGCTCCATTTTTCTGATATGAGTCTTTCTAAAATATTCTTACTTTACAGCCATATAGTGGGATCCGACTTCTCTCACAGTTATCTATTAGAAACCGGAGTCTCCAGTTCTATATATAACGGTCCAAATTGCATCTTAAAAAAAATAAAAAGGTGATTTTGGGAATTTGCTTTTGATATGATGAGGTAACTGTAATGTAAACAACAGAACTTAAGGAAATGAGGAAGTTTTCTAGGGACGGAGAAAGTGACAAAAGATCGAAATTCTCTCCCTCGTTGATTTCTCATCTGTACACCACAGCTGATGATGTTGGTTTCATCCTATGAGCACTATACATATGGTGCAATAGGTATTGCGCCTTGATTCTGCCTCCTATATGAAGCTTGGCTTTCCTCCACAATTTTAGCTGATAATGCACGAAACAAAATTCCGTGCTCAGAACATTATTTGTTAGGATTGATAGATTCATAAATTATTATGGTTACTGTAAAGTGGATCTTATCTGAACGCATCCATTGGTCCAGTAACGACGACAGGTGAGGTTGTGCCAATCTTTGTCGCGGTCATGAATGATCGCGTGGAAAATGGAATCAAGATGGATACTATCAATGGCAAAGCTCTTTATCACTCCATTACATTTTATGTGATCTGTGTGAAAGATTCTGGTTCTTACTTCAGTTGTTTTGAGTTATCTCATATTTATAGTTCTTACTAAATTTTGCAAAAACGCATGTATTCCAGAGAGATAAGGACTAACAAAAGTGTAAAACGGTGAAGTCGAATTCAAGGATCCAAAACGAGGAGAAAACCTCAACCACCATCCATTAAAAGGTTATTTTGGAAAACTAACTGACACTGATGATACCAAATTAGCATTTTTTAGTATCTATATAAAGTTATATTGCACCTACCACTAGAACTTTTTAAGAGTACTGATACGAACATTGAAGTTTGAAACCAAGAACTTTCATAATAGTTCCAATGTGTATGACAAACCAAATTTATGAGTAGGAGGTGATTAGTTGGTAGCATCAGCATTTGTTCACGTCGTTGTTTTGGCATACTCTAAAAGAATGCAATGACAGATCAAAGATCAGTATTGTCTGGAATGGAGGAATTAACGGAAGGAAGAATGGAAGAACAGTGATCTAAAGTACAAATGGACATCAGGAGATGTCATTTCCTTGTAAGGGAAACAATTGTAAGGAGGCAAGTGGAAGCGAGTAAGAAATATGTAACAAACTTAAGATGTCAAAAACAAGAAACAATGACAAACGTGATATGCTAGAAAGCCGCTTCCTTGACAAGTACGAGAAAATCAACCTTAGTATCACTGAATCAATTAATAATCATCAATAATCACTCAGTTATTAATAATAATCTCTTGATTCTACACAATCTCCCTATACTTCGTATCACGAATCACCTTTCTCAAGAACGATTAACAATTTTCCTACGAGCATTTTGACTCCCCACCCATATATAAAGAGCAGGGATCCGTACTCTTTATATAAATGATCTCCAATGCGAAAATCATACCATCTAACAAGATCTAGAATCCTGCTAATATGGTTGGCCTTAAGGTCGGTAAGCGTGTTAGTCTCATGATAAGGTGTCCTAAATGTTCTAAGGGGGTTCAAGATGATGACAAATTCTATAGGAGATTGACGATATTAATTAAGATGTACTTCGTACCAATATACTAGAACTTTGAGTTTTAGGGCTATGTCTTAGATATGGTGTCAAGTTTGTTTGTCTTGTTATGGATGCTTGGTGTGTGATGCCTTGAGTTAGTTGGTGCAATAGCTTTCCCTCTGCTTTTTACTCGATGTTATGTTGCATTTTTAAATATCAAGTTTTATAATATTCAAATATGCTTAACAAATTCGTTTCTTGGAGGCCATAAAAGAAGCAGATGTTACATTAAACACTAACACAGGGGTTCAAGCCAGGATGCTTATTTGATCTTTTAGTAGTTGTCCTTTTGGGATTATTCCGGAATTTGGTTGTTAGCTTGTTAACGGTATTTGAGTAAATTAGTTAGAGGTAGATTTAGGCTCTTAAGTCTTCTTCAATTAAGATAGATCAGTGTGATGGTCATGGTCATAGTCTTTAGCCATGAAGTTCCCGCTACGCCTTGTCGTCATTGAACTGTTCCATTAAACAATTTTTTGTGTCCACTCAAGTAGAATCAAATATCCATCCCTCCATCCAAATCAAGCTTTATCTCCTTTTCATGTCGTCAATTCGCATTAGGATCTTGCTTTTGACAAGGTGGTCTTGAGTTGCGTGAGGATGATCGGTCCCTCGAAATTCTCCGAAACAAAACAAAGGGAGTTGAAGTTCAAGTGTGCAACGCTATTGCCTTAAGCTGTTGCAAAATGTTTGACGGGCTTATACGTGTAGGAATTATGACTGGTAAAATAATAAACTTATCTGAGAATTGTCGTGGCGTGATATGATCATTGCCCTAAAGTTGAAATTGCCCCGCTACGAACACACGGACTCGTGGCAAACCAACCTCCAGGGTTAACACGACACTGACTCGCCGGTGAAGTACAGAGAGACAGTTTGAGAACGTTCTTAATATTGCCCAAAAAGAGATAATGTATAAGAGAGAAGGAGGATTTCTGTGTCCCAAAACAATACCAGAACCCATGTATATATAGGGATTGGGAAGAAGAGGAAACAAATCATGGCTATTTTTGGGGAAGTGGAATAAGAGTAGTGGAAAGGTGGAAACAACCCACTAATAGGAAATGGAAACTAAAGTTTCTCAAGTAACCAACTCAAAAGGTAGTAGGAAGACTAATATTAATAAATCTATTACTTACCTTTTTACTCTTCTTATGTAGAACTACTAACCTTTCACATTCTTTTGAAGCAATTAAGAGTTTTTCTCACAACACTTATGAACAAACTCCAACAATCCCCCACATGATTCAAAAGAAGAAAACAGAAAGAAACAGGGTTGGAAGATGATGATATGGGCAATAGATACTCAGTTTTGTAAGCATCAATGTCTTAGAGACTTGAATTGATACCCAGTGCATACAAATATGTCATACTGTCGTATTAGGTAGATTTCTCTTTGAACCTTCTACGGAGTTCATAATCAATACTTGCGCACTAAACCTTTTTCAAAATAAGAAACGTTCTCGCGATATATATATATATATAAGTGCCCCACAATGCCTGGATTTTCATGAATGCTCTAGAGATCCTAAGCCTTAGCGATCTCATAGGGGATTGGCCGTAACCCCCACATTCACATAGGTAAGTTCATCAAGTTTGTACTGTCTCAAACCACCTTATCAAGGCTATGAACTTAGTAAGAGCATTTTACTCATCCTTACACATATTATTACAGTAAAAAAAAATACTACATCACTTTTATCAATATAGGAATGGTAGTAGTATCTACTACTTGAGTTCTTTTATGACTTAGTTTGACCCTTGAACTTAGAAAATTTCTAAGAAGGGTATCAATCATAATTCACTCCACAATAGGCTTTAAAGTCATTCCTTGTGATAACTCTAGCACCATATTTCTACAAAGGCCTTTGGTGAGAGGATCTACAATATCCCTCTCAGATTTTACATACTCATGTGATATCACAATGTATAAACACAATGTATCTATGATTTCTCATAGGACTATCCCATCTCAATGGAGTATAGACAGATTAAGGACACTCATTGCCCAATCTCATATACAAGTGATGAATCCATCAAGTCCAATTAAAGAACCACCACATAGGCTATAGATCTATCATGGACATTCAACTCAACCTCTTAATGCATGGTGAGTGCTACACAAAACATACCTGCAAAAAGACATGAAACCTGACAAACACAATATAGACCGTTAAGAAGTGGCCAATGCCATCAAATTACCCCCACAATGGGCAAAAATCTTTCAAAAGCAAGTTTTTGACTTGACTGATTCAACTATTTGAATCCTAATTCATAGTTGACTTTGCAATCCCCTCTTGCGTTGCAATTCAAACCAACGCACCAATACTCATAGAAAGTACATTGACTAAAACTGCTTTGTATCATAAACTTTCTTACTACAAGACAACATCAAGTCAGGAACATTACTAGCATATTAGACTTGTAACTCGGTTACAACGTCATTTAGAAAAACGCTTTCTAAAACAAATCAACAACCTTGTGCTTTATATATGGTAAGCTGACAAACTAAGTGCATAAGCAATACATGTTAAGAACAACACAAAACCATCAAGTTTAGAAACATACTTAGGAAAACACTTATTTCCTCTAAAATCAAACCAATTGGTTTCTCAAACTTAGCTCTTAATCCATGCTCTACAAATCCATTGCTCCCTAGGCTGAGGAGGATGGTAATCAACTCAAGACACTTTGCATAATAGAGTACTACAAATCCTAATCAATCAAGAGATTTAACAATGGACCCCACACAACACACTTAGAAGAATAATAATCATACCTTGTATAGGCAATTAAATCCACACAGAAAACAAAGTAAACACATGGAAGTTTCGTTCTCCAACACTCTCAAAAGAGAGCCCAAACAACATTCCTATTTGTTTCTGAAAGAATTATAATCCTTGAATTCTCATTAATTACCAAGAGAGTATATATACTAGGTTACAAGCTAGATTTAAGCTAAGATTAGATTACAATCCCTTTGACTAGGGAACTAGATAACAAACTAGATAACAACTAACTAATTAAATTAATTATTAACATGCTTAATTTACATAGTCTAACACACCCCCGCAGTCGAAACGGGAGGAGGACGAACGCTGAGACTGTCTCTAAAATCTTCAAAAAGTATCGATGGGAGTCCCTTTGTGAAGATATCTGCAATCTGATGCCTAGAAGGAACATGTAAGACACGAACTTCACCCCGTGCTACCTTTTCACGAACAAAATGAATATCCATCTCAATGTGCTTGGTACGCTGATGTTGTACGGGATTTCCCGACAAGTATATAGCACTGACGTTATCACAATAAACTAGTGTGGCTTTCGGAATAGGACAATGAAGCTCAACAAGTAGATTTCGTAGCCAGCAGGACTCCGAAACTACATTTGCCACCCCTCTATACTCTGACTCGGCGCTCGAGCGAGAAAGAGTAGCCTGTCTTTTGGAGGACCAAGACAGTAAATTATCACCTAAGAACACACAATACCCAGACGTGGAGCGTCTGGTATCCGGACAACCTGCCCAATCAGCATCAGTATATGAAAGAAGAGTGGAGATGGATGATGGATATAGATGAAGACCATGATCAATAGTCCCTTTAACATATCGAATGATACGTTTAAGGGCCTGCATATGTGCATCCATCGGACTGTGCATGAATAAGCAAATATGTTGCACCGCATACGAAATATCTGGACAAGTAAACGTCAAATATTGCAGAGCACCTGCAAAACTCCGATACAAAGTAGGATCGGAACATGACACCTCAGAATGAGCACTAAGCTTTGGCTTAGTATCAACTGGAGTAGGGGACGGCTTGCATGCCGACATGCCAGCACGCTCAATAATCTCCTCAGCGTACTTGCGCTGGGATAAGAAAAGACCACCTGCATGACGAGCAACAGCAATACCCAAGAAATAATGCAAAGGACCTAGATCCTTCATAGCAAACTCGGAGCTAAGAAGAGACATAATAGATTGTCGAACAACAGTAGATGAAGCAGTCAGGATAATATCATCAACATAGAGGAGGAGGTAAGCAGTGTCAGTACCTCGTCGATAAATAAATAATGAATTATCTGACTTGCTATTACTGAAACCAATCCGAGAAACGTAGTCTGCAAACCTGCGATACCACGCCCTGGGGGCCTGCTTGAGTCCATACAATGACTTTTTCAGCAGACATACATGATTCGGAAACTGAGGATCCCTGTAGCCCAATGGCTGATGCATATATACTGTCTCATTCAGCTCTCCATGTAAGAAAGCATTTTTCACATCCAGTTGATGAAAATCCCACCCTTTGGACAATGCCAGACTAAGAACAGTACGAACAGTCGCTGGCTTGACCACAGGGCTAAATGTCTCACCACAATCAATCCCCACCTGCTGTGTCTTCCCATCACCTACAAGACGAGCCTTATACCTCTCAAAAGAACCGTCAGCATTAACCTTATGAGCAAAAATCCACATAGATCTAATAATGTTAGTATCAGACGGACGGGGCACCAACTCCCACGTCTTATTTTTAATAAGAGCATGAAATTCATCATCCATAGCCATTTTCCAATTTGGGTCACGAAGAGCAGACACGGGGTTCTTAGGAAGAGGAGAACGAGCAACCATAGAATTTAGAGAAACAATTTTCTTATGTTTATAAATTCCATGTTTACTACGTGTCACGGCTTGTGAGCTAGAAGGCGAAGGAAGACGGGCCCGTGATCGAGAAGACCGCGTCTGGGCAGGGGGATGAACTCGTGGTGGGGCAGGACTAGATGGTGCAATAGGAGGTAGAGGGGGCTGGCCCATAGGCGAAAGAGAGGAAGGAGAGAAACTAGGCCGCGTGTGCAGCCCAGGCGAGGAAGAAGAAGTCTGGGTTGAGGAGCCCATAGGCGCATCATGGAGAGGAGGAAGACCATGAGGCGGACTGGGCCCAGCCAGAGGAGGAGTAAGCTGGGCAGAATCCTGGACCACGTTAGAAGGAATGGACCGAGGATTAGGCCCAGACAGAATAGGGGTGGGTGTGGGCTGCTCAGAATGTGGGTTTGGGATAGGCGGTAAGTCCAAAGGGGAGGTGGGATCTAGAAAATCATAGGAGTGGGCATGAGGGCTATGTAACGAGGCAAATGGGAATTTGAATTCGTCAAATAGGACACGGCGACAAATAATGATTTTCCGAGATGATAAGTCAAAGCATTTATATCCCCTATGGTTAGATGGAAAACCCAAAAACACACATGGAGTGGAGCGGGCTTGAAGCTTATGAATGGTGGTGGATGGAAACAAAGGAAAGCACAGACACCCAAAAACCCTAAGGTGAGAATAAGAAGGCTCTTTGTGAAAGAGAATTTTTAGTGGAGAGTGATAGGCGATTGTCTTATGTGGGAGTATATTGAGAAGATAAGAGGCCATTTGAAGTGCGTGATGCCAAAAGGAAGATGGAATGGAAGCATGAGCAAGGAGAGTGCGGACCATATTATTTATAGTGCGTATTTTCCGTTCAGCTTTTCCATTTTGAGAAGAAGTATATGGGCATGAGAGGCGGAAAGATAGACCATGTGTTAGACAGAATTTCCGAAATGGGTCATTATCAAATTCCCGATCATTATCACATTGAATATTTTTAATTTCTCGTTCAAATTGAGTACGAACATAGGCACGAAAATGGAGAAAAGTGGAATAGACATCAGATTTTCTAGAAAGCGGAAAAGTCCATACAAAATTAGCATAATCATCCACAATCACCAAATAATAACGATGTCCAACTGAACTTAAAACGGGAGATGTCCAAAGATCACAATGTATAATATCAAATGGCATCAAAGTACTAGAAGTAGAAGCAACAAAAGGCAACTTAATGTGTTTCCCAAGAGGACAAGAGTAACAAACATTAGAGGAACTAAGTTTATTACATTCAATAAGATTATTTCGCCTAAGACTATCAAGAATAGGAACACCAGGATGACCTAATCGATCATGCCATAATGAAGGTGCAAGAGCAGCAAAGGTAGAAGCAGAATTGGCTTGATTTTTGAAAGCAGTAGTAATGGGATAGAGGGCCCCCTGACTCTCACATCTCATGAGTTGTCTTCCCGTCTGAAAATCCTTCACAGAAAATCCAAAAGGATCAAATTCAACAGTCACAGAATTGTCTGAAGTGAATTTTCGAACAGATATCAAATTTTTAATAAGTTTAGGAGCATGCAACACATTTTTGAGAGTTAAGGGGGGGTTTGGGGAAGGCAAGTGTGAGTCACCATAACCGCAAATAGGAATACTATGGCCATTTCCGACAATTATACCATCATTTTTGCTCAAATTAAAATAAGACGAAAGGTTACCTTGTGAGGAAGTCATATGGGAGGTAGCACCCGTGTCCATATACCAATTTGGATCCGGCGGAGTAAGCCCAAGAGTATGCATAGCGGCCTCGATGTCCGTTGGTGTTGGTGCGGACGAATCTGTCATGTAGGCTTATGGCCTTGAGCCCAATACGCCCTGCTGGGGCTGCTGCTGCCGCGGCACATAGCTGGGCCTGGCCCAGTTCGTTGTTGGGTATGGGCAGGGAGGCATGGCCCAGCCATATGGCCACGCTCCCCCCACGCTGGAGGCCACGCAGACGCTGAAGTCTGCTGCTGTGAAGACCCGCCAGTCCGGCCACCACCACCGCCGGAAGACTGGCGGTTGTTGCCGCCGCCACCCCGTTGACCACCTCGTTGACCAGAGTTCCGGCCACTATGATTTTTTTTTATTATTTTTCTTGGCCTGATTGGAACTACGAGGGGATGGAGAGGAGTCATTAGGAGACCCATCATGACAACCGGCCACTAATGCAGAATTTGACGACGATTGTGCAACCTTCTTGTTCAATCCCGCCTCTTCCAACACAAGCATAGATCTGGCTTGATAAAAGGGGGGAAGAGGGTCACTTTGCCGAAGTAGGGTTCCAACTCCATTATAGGCCTCCGTAAGGCCAGCCACCAATTGTAGAACAAGCCGATTATTAGTAACCGGCGCACCAACATTTTTAAGTTGGTCAGAAAGCATCTTCAACCTTTGGCAATAAGCAGAAGCATTAGGAAAATCCTCCATAGATGTATTGGAAAATTCCTGTTCGAGAGTGACTTCTCGAGAAGTTTTATTATCCTGAAAAATATCTCGTAGTCTCTCCCATGCCTCTTGTGCCGTCGAATCAGGCTCCAAAATAGTGTTGAGGAGATCCTCGGAAATAGTGCCGTATATCCATTTCAACACTGTTGCATCCACCGTAGACCATTCTTCCTTTTCGTCATCAGTAGTAGGAGCCTTAGTCTTTGAATTAGGAAGAATGTGGTGAATAACACGATTTGAAAGTGCATGTACTTTGAATAATTCCGCCCACGTGGAATATTGTACATTTTCCATATCAAGAGTGATAGGAAGAACATGTTTAATGTTTGTATTAGAGAGAGATTGAAGAGAAGAAGAAGAGAAAGAAGGGGAAGAAGAGGAAGACGCCTTAGATCCACCGGCCATGGTGGCGCGTGTGGGAGTATACGGCGTGGGCTAGGCGTGGGTTAGGGTTTGTGCACAGCGGAATATTTGAACGAAACCCTACTCTGATACCATGAAAGAATTATAATCCTTGAATTCTCATTAATTACCAAGAGAGTATATATACTAGGTTACAAGCTAGGTTTAAGCTAAGATTAGATTACAATCCCTTTGACTAGGGAACTAGATAACAACTAACTAATTAAATTAATTATTAACATACTTAATTTACATAGTCTAACAGTTTCAAACTCTAACTTACCCCCACATTGCAATATAATACAATGATAAATATGTAAATGAAAACAAGCATTGAGCATTCAATAAACATATTATGCAAGTTTAGAGTTTAATAGCATATAGGATGATCAGGAAACTTCCCTAAGCACATTGAAGTCTCGATAGCATTCCATATGCGTTTGACCGCTCTCTTTTCAACCTTTGCCCTTTGAGTCATTTCATCGAACACTTAGTGTGCAATCAAGAAAATTATTCCCACACATTATACCAATGATAATCTTAAAATAATAGTCTTGAAAAAGGTTTTTCGAATCAAATCCAAATTAAATTATGACTTGGAAAACTAAAACTGCTCGAAAAACACCTTTCCCAATCGAATTTGGACTCGACAGGGAAGTGCTCACTACTATGTAGTGAGTCTTTCTCAAAACGCTATTTACACCCAAAAAACACTACTTAAAAAAGCAAATCGGAGACATTTAAGTTTTCGCAGATTTTCGCAGATTTCGTCAAAACCTTTCGCATAAATAAATTTGTCATTAAACCTACGAAAATCATACCATCCAAACCAGCCTATTCAAATTAGGGTTTACAAAACCCTATCATATTGAAATCAAAGCACGTAGAAAATCAAATCATAGAAGATAAGATAGTTTTCACCCAAATCATAGGTTTAACATATGATTTTTCACAACGATGAAAACAACAGATCCAAAACATCCCAATAAATCATAACAAGATTTATTCAAAGGAAATATCAACCAACCCATGGAAAAAACTTACGGCCATTAAATTAAAATTATAAATAAATCACCTTTTAAACCACTACCAGCCATATTGAAACGATAAACAGAGAATCAATTTTAACTTTAGATTGTAGGAATTATGACTGGTAAAATAATAAACTTATCTGAGAATTGTCGTGGCGTGATATGATCACTGCCCTAAAGTTGAAATTGCCCCACTACGAACACACGGACTCGTGGCAAACCAACCTCCAGGGTTAACACGACACTGACTCGCCGGTGAAGTACAGAAAGACAGTTTGAGAACGTTCTTAATATTGCCCAAAAAGAGATAATGTATAAGAGAGAAGGAGGATTTCTGTGTCCCAAAACAATACTAGAACCCATGTATATATAGGGATTGGGAAGAAGAAGTGGAAACAAATCATGGCTATTTTTGGGGAAGTGGAATAAGAGTAGTGGGAAGGTGGAAACAACCCACTAATAGGAAATGGAAACTAAAGTTTCTCAAGTAACCAACTCAAAAGGTAGTAGGAAGACTAATATTAATAAATCCATTACTTACCTTTTACTCTTCTTATGTAGAACTACTAACCTTTCACATTCTTTTGAAGCAATTAAGAGTTTTTCTCACAACACTTATGAACAAACTCCAACAATACGTTCTCTAGGTTGTGTCCACCTTGTTGTGGAGGTTATGAGGTTGAGGCTCCTCTTCGTCCCTTGCCTCGTCAAGTTAAGATGTAGTTTTTGCAGCAATGATTGTAGCAAAATTGCAATAACTAATCAAACACGCGGAGAAACTAAGATAATGTACCACGCACTAAGAGCCATCACCCAATTTATGGTTTGAATTTCTATGGTTTAACTCATGGTAGCTTCAAACTAAAAAAAAAGGAATGAAAGGAGATGATGAAAAAAACTGAAAATCTAGCCCATGAATTAAACAAAATCAAATTTACGAAGTAAAATTTGTTGTTGTACATGTTTGCACCCAACCCCTATGTAATTTGTTGTGCATCCACTCCCTATGTTGTGTGAAAGCAAACATGTGAAACAAAAAAAGAAATGGACAAATATCCCCCACCTGGATTTACGTGGTTCACCAATGGAGTTTTGGCTAGTTCTTTGTTGTCAAATTCTTTCTTGTTTCACATTTTTGCTTTCACATAACATAGGGTGTGAAAGCACTGCTCATATGTAACTTAGTATTTTTTTTTTTTTTGAGGGGTTTGTAACTTAGTATTTAATTCAAGGCATACTCTATGAAAAAATGTGCTATTCAAAATCGAGAACCGTTTACTTTTCCTTTTAATAACCCTATAATCGTTAATGAGTATGGCCATTTGCGAGCCAAACTTTGATCGCATGTGCTGATGTGCCTAATGACAACATCTATGGAACTTCTCTGAAGCCCACAACTCTTCTTTAGCTCACTAAGTTGAGCTAAAAGTCTCTGTTTTATTTAATCCTTTAGAGTTAACAAGCTAAAACCAAATTCCGGAAAAGAAAACAAAAAAGGGAAATGTCGGTTTACAACAGTTATAAACAAGACTGATCAGTGTGAAATCAAACACATGATTTTGCAAGAACTAAATCATGGACGAGAGTTTTACATAGTAATCCAGATGAGGCCATTTACAGAATTCCCTAAGCCAGAAGATTTACTAGAGTTACAGAGCTCTCTCAATTCACAAATGAATGGAAACAAATCTCAATGACCATTCAAGAGCTTTGTTTCTTTTCAGAACCAATTCGTAGAAAATCACCTTAACAAGGTGCCGAAAGCCTAAACAAGGGGCAAACAAAGATAACCAAAAAAAGGGGGCACATGTACACGTGAAATAGAAGGGCATTGAACTCAACATATCAGAAGCAGCCGCCATATGATTATTTTAGAACTCAGACAGAGGCCAGAATCCAAAACATCAGATGAGATGATAAGGCAATAAGAAACCAGGTAATGAAGGCAAAGGCGACAGATAACTGGTACTTGCCACAAGGAAGAGATTGTGATCTGCAGAAGTTAAGATCCTTGGAATACAGAACCACAATTCCTGCTGATGAACATGCAGCTGCCAGTGATAAAGTAGCCGTTACCTGGTACCAAAGTTCTAGTGTCAGTTTCTCAAATTGAACAACAAAAACAGCCCGACTCTGAATACTATATCATGTATACGTAATACAGAAGGATAATTGGTTTAATATCTAACTGACTATTACTACTAATTGATGCCAAAATTAATCAAACATTAAATACCAATTTTCTCGATTCAAAAGAAAAGTAAACTGTTTATTTTTGAAGGAACGGGAAAGTAGCAACAGTTGTAAATTTCCTGAACAATACAAAAGTTTTTCAGCTAGCACCGCTAAAACATGCCCTTTGACATCTACTGTTTACCAAACTACACTATACTAGATGCGAGGCTCTAATAATATTTCTAAAGGAATTGACCGTAAGTGTAATTAATAATGAAATTTAAAAAGAGATCTCACAAAGGAAAACACTAGATAGTAATACTGTGACTATTAGGGCAGAAGACAGATATATAGATTTGAAAAGAAAACAAAAAATAATACAACCACCAACCATGAGAAAGTCCCCGTAGCAACTAACTTTTACGTTAGTCAAGGCTCTACCATCTCATGGATAAGGTTGTCAGTTGTCATCATTTATCAATACATTGGCAAAACCTAAATTTCAAATTTGCAACTACAATGTCCAAACATTATGAACAGTCAACATATCAGCCTGGGATCCTATGTTCAAGTACTCCAATAACAGCCGTCATTTAGCAATCTACTTAATGCCATCAACATCATCCCCCATGACGACAAACAACTCTTAAATACAAATAAAATCTGACAACAGCAATTGCAGTCTTAGACCAAATAGAAATTTGGCCCACCTAAGAGGGAATGGGAACATCAGCACGAGCAGCGAAATAGCAGGTTTACTTATGACATAGTCAGAATGCCAGATCCTGACACGTTCTCATCTTTTCTGAAAATGAATATACTCCTTTAGACTCAAATCAACGAAGACTTATCTGCACTTCCATCTGAACTTGCAGCTACTTCCATTTCATCTACTACCAGTAGTTCACCTAGCTATCCCAGGATCAGCATCTCTTCATGACATAACTTAGCACTGTTCATGTACCACATGTCTTCAATTCTTTCCGATTCCATCTACTAGTGATTTTCTTTGCCTATGCTACCAGATTACCCTCTTAAACTTATCAACTTCACCATAGTTATAAACTTGTACCCCATCCTCCCAATTTGATTGCAACACTTGGGCTAATTTGGCCGTCCCAATTGAAGTGCAGCCAAGCTTATCAAGATCGGGGATCCTACTTGGGATCAATTAAGGGGGTAGAATCGTATCGTAGGTTCGTAAGATTCTACATATGTGCATTAATAGGTTGGAAACAATGATACATAATTGCAATTGTTCATTGAAGTTAAAATTAGTAAAAAGAAAAAATATTTTCTTCATTTTTCAAGATGTGAAAAGGGTATCCACTAAGAATCATTATGTATATGACTTACTTGAACCTTTAAGACGTAATAATGGAATTGTTTACCTATGCGTAAAAGTAAATAGTAAAAATCAAAATAATTTGACATACTCAAATTAATAGTTGGATGGTATGGAATCGAATAGTTGGATCGCAGAATCGCTTTAATATCCTAGAACTAGGAATTCTAATCCAATTAGGATAGTAAGATCCTACAAACATTAAGATCCAACCCGGAACCAATTGCACGTCTTTGGATAATAGCATCGTATAATCTGGATTAGAATTTTAATAACAATGATTGCAACATTTTCATTAAAGGCATGGGCCCACTAAATTTTAATTATGTCTCACTATAACATTTTTCACTCAATGACTAGAACACAAGTTCATTAAACTGCATAGTTGAGACCCAGTTGGACAATGATATACATTAAAAACAAAGCAATATGTTTGAAATCAAGAGAAGCACGTACAGGCTTCCCCCCCCCCCTAAACAATCTCCCCAAATAAAAGGTTATGAAGAAACGTGGAAACAAAACTCGATCATTATGTTACGAAATGGCCATTATGTAACAGATTTTGAACTTGCCGTTACGTAACACCGCGAAGAAATTCATGTCTATCTCACCGCGTTGTCCGCTACATAACGGTGACTAGTCGTGTTAGAGCATCTTGTTAATGGTAACGTCCATTACTTTATCATTATTGGTCGGGCAGAGAAGGGGAAAATACACGTAGTAGCACAAAAATAATAGGCAAACACCAACGAGAGGAGAAAAAATTGCCTTAGGCTTTCAAGTCATTGCAAATCAGCGAAGAAAAATCACATTCAGCCGTTGGTGTGGGAGCATTAACATGGAACATTTCATAACAAAGAACAGAAAACTCATTATGGTTCCTTAACTTGTGAGTTGTGACATTATACTGAACAAATAAGAGGGATAATTGCGTATGTTTTCATTAAGCAATCCAGATTCAGGCTAATAAAAGAATCCCCATATTGTTTTTACATATAAATTTTTGAACAAACGCGAGGGCATAACTGCGTCTTTCCATTGAGCAATCCAGATTCAGTCTAGCAAAAGAATCCCCATACATATTAACATATGCCTCCAGCAGAAACCCGTAAAAAGGAAGAAGAAAAAATCACATGGACAACAATTTTTATTCCTGTAATGAAACCACAGTTACCTCAACTAATCATAGTTAAGGCACACAACTAGAAAGTATTGGTCTTACATACCCAGTCACCAACAACGAATAGGCTCACCAAGACAGGACTTTGAAGGTCTCTTTTTATCCTTAAAGCATAGACATCCAGACATGCAAGTCCGAAGCTCCACAACATTTGAAGCCCCATAGACGCAATCAAATAGCTGGATCAAAAGAAAATACGTTAGAACTATACAAAGCAAACAAAATTTAATAGTGCAGAAAATAAAAAGAAAAGGAAGATGAAAAATAATTTTGGTAAAATGGAAAATTTGGGCATGGAAATTACAGCTCCTGTTGCAAAATCAAGCAACATCAACAGCAACCGGGCACAAAAGCCAGATAAAATGCAAATGGTTCTTTACTGGCAGGCTAATAGCATCGGATATTGGTCAGTAAACCTTTTAAAGCTAGAAATCTAGGGGTATTATGGTTTACATTTACCCTAGAGAAAGGGAAAGGGAAAGAGAAAAGGAAAAACAAAGGAATTTCAATAAAATGTTTGATTCAAGTGAAAGTATGAAATCAACATTTTTGAAGACCCTTCTCTTCGTCTTCGGTTTATTTTCAATCACCATTGTTCTAGCCACATCCACAACCCCCCCACCCCCAACTCTGCTCCACCACAGCTTCTATGTAAAGGACACGGAAACAATCTTTTAAGAGGATAAGTAGAGGTTGTTAAGATGGAACATGATGGTCAAATAAGAACACCAACGTTCTAGATCTGGAACACTAGTAGCCAGGGTTGTGATGATCGTCGGCCAGGCAGCAGCGGTACACTCAACGGCAGTGGTGGCACTGGTAACTTGATAAATATTAGTCATGGTTTTGATGATGGGGGCCGTCGAAGGTGGAGTTAGTGTTGGTAATGAGTGTTACTGGTGCATGACTTCTTGACATTTGAAAGACTGAAACTGAATTTTGGTAATTCCAAACCATGGGGTGCACCAGCTAAGGCAAAGTGGATTAACCAATAAAAAACAAAAAATGACACAAACACACACTAATGAAACAAGGGCTTTTTAGTTCCTTTCCTTTCCTTGAGTACCCGAACCAAACAGCCCCTACACATATGCCACTAGCTCACAAAAGGAACCCCTGCAGTGCACCATATTGTCCTACCATTAAAAAAAATACTTTACATGTGAGTAACCAAACACTTTAAGAGCCATTTGTTCAAGGAGGAAGACACGTGGACCTTCACAGAACCTGAAGGTAAACAGTAGGAACATGAATATCTAGTTGAGCATACGAGATTATGTAGAGCAACAAAGTCACAAAAATAAGTCAAATAGCTTAACTGAACTGGAAAAAACAGAATTGAACTAAAAGCACTAGTAATATGTGAGAGTAAAAGTACTATCGAGAGCTGAACTGAGCTGAAAATAAGTTGAATAGAACAGGCCCTAACTAAGTACCTCAAAAAGTCAAAAGTGGTTACACTGACCACCCAGTGTGAGTCTCTACCCCAAATTCAGTTGTGAGTTGTGACCCTTCACACACACACACATGTATCAACGAACATCGTGAGGCCCAAGCCATTATTACCTAAGTTCACAACCACTCTACCACCACCACCACCACCTCCCTCTATCAACCACCCCATTACAGCCCGCCTAAAACTTGAGGAACATCATACCCCACCACCAACCCTAACAATGATATCCCTTATCAACCAACATTTCTCCCACCCTCCACTATCATTACCACACCCGCCACCAAAATCTGCATTGTAACCATCTCAACCACCACCACCACCTCGTCCATTTGTCATGTCACAACCACCCCCTGTTTACTCACAGCAAAAATACCAACAAAACAAACATATCTAGGTAAGGTGCAGATCTTATCTCAACCACGGCAAAGTCAATCACCACTACAACCACAACTCAACTTGAGATTACATCCACCACAAAGAGAGAAAGTTGATTGGAGGGAGAGTACAACAAGGGGATAATATAGGTCAACATAAATAATGATGCTCCCATAATTATAGACTTACTTGTGCTTGAATTCAACCATAAAAACTTCGCGTCATGATGTCAAAACAAGGACAAATCCTATTGTGTCGCGTTACAAAGGTTTCCTAGTCTACCAAAATGATACTACCTCCATTGTCAAGGTGTAAAAAACCGCGTTTTCAGGCCGAGTGAATTGATATCTTTTGGTCTGATATGTGGAGGTACGACAACCGCACCATCTCCATTACCGCTATCACCGTGATCGCGACCCAAACCGCATATTTAAACCATGCTTTAGAGTATATGTTTACAAGCCAACATTCGACCACAAAAACTCCATCATTGTTATGCGGAGAAGTCATGGTGACCGATGATGGAGGAGGTTGGTGTTGGTGTTCATAGTTCTGAATAGTGAGGTTAATGGTGGGTGGGTAGTAGCTTAAATGGAGTTTGAAGAGCAAGAGATCGGTAAACAATATTCAATTCCGTCTCTTTCTTAAACAAAACACATAAATAGAGTTCCCTTTTTCTTAGTTTTTATCCTTCATCATCCTTTTTTCCTTATGTTGCAAACCAAACCAAATGGCCACTTGAAGGATGAGTTGAGCTTGGAAGACAGACTCACAAATAAGCAAAAGGATCTTTACATGGTTATTGTTGACCTTGGAGATATTTATGCCTGAGTACGTAAATTTGGAGATGCTTGAAGGCCATAAAGATTCCATGCGTGATCAACACCAACGTCGGAACCCGTAGTGGTATAGAACACTTTATCAAAACGAGACATCAAGGATCTACTTGAGCAAGTCAATCCTAGACGGCAAGCCATGGTGTATAAGATGACTCCATGGTTTTGCTAGATGTGACAAGAACAATTGACAACATGAAGAGATGCCTTAGAGTCAAAAGAGTTAAAGCTAAGTAGAACTAAGACAAAGTTGGAAATTCAAGTTCATATGAGGACGAGGTACTTCTCACTTATGAACAAAAACAATGTGTTCAAAATCAGGCGTTAATAATTTTAGGGGAGTGAAGAAGATTTAGTATATGTTTAGTGGCTTGAAAAGGGAAGGTAACCTCCAAGAAATTCTCTATGATGACAAGACACCGGTCAAACCCATGGACGAGTTTCATCAAGTAGTCTTGAAAAGGATGTGAGGTATTAGACTTTAACTTTGTTCTGGTTTGTATTTATAAAATTAGTTTAATCTAGTCTAAATTCTTCGGGTCTCTCGCGTTCGATCTAGTCTGGTTTGGTGGTTTGGTCTAGTCTTCTGCTCTAAGTAAACTTTGACCCTATAGGCTAATGTATAATAAAAGACCATATCATGTGAGATATCGTTAATTTCCCCTCATTGCGTATTTCACAATGACCTAAATTTCATAAGTTTAACTAATATGGAACTGAATGTACTTGATGATAAGTAAACGGAAAAAAAAGGTCTAGTATGGTCTAAGTTTTTCTAATACTTTCCAATCTGCTGTGGTTTCATCTAATTAAGAAAAAGTAATAAGTTGTCGAAATAAGGTAAAGAGAACATATCCTTAAAATCCAAATGTCAAGGTTACCAAACCCCCCCCCCCCCAAACAATTTTTTTGCGCGTTTACTCCCCCATCCCACCAAATCAATTAGGTATGTGATCCAAAACTAAGTGACAAACGTAACTTTACAAAGAACACCACAAAACCCCCTTTAGAAATAATGATAATTGGCCTCCACAATATACTTCCGTATGAACCCCTCAAAAGTTATTTATGTGCTCAAATTCAGGCTACAAGAAACCCGTAAATATAAATTTTAAAGTATCAGGTGATTCAAAAGAACCATAACAGTTTAGGGCATTATGTTTTGCTAGAAAGATGTGACGTAAGGGGTGGTTCATCAACTCTAAGTTAGTCACTCATTACTTCAAAAGAGTGGTAAGCTGTATCTAGAAATATTGTTATATGAGGGTCACTAACGAATGACGAGAAGTGAGATGAAGGCATGAAGTTGACCAATATTGCCCCTGCATATAACTGAACTTAGGCCATAATCCGTATATATTTCAACAAGGTGAAACTCCAAACGACACTAAGCCAAGAAAAAGATATGTTTCACTTTAATGATGCTTCATTGATTCATATTTGCTCATCAAATATCCTCCAATGTTCTCACATGTGCTACGTTGACGTGCTAGAGTCGCATTTCTTAATCTTTGTACAAAATATGTTACTGTTATAAGGCGTGAAACATCTGTATTTGCCAAAGATGTGTCCTTCAATAGTAAAAAATTATGTGTTCAGATTCATATAGCCAATAAAAGAAAGATCTTGTGCTTCCCTCCTAGGATAGAAATGTAAGTTTCATTTCCATTTCCTTCTCCTCTGATCTTTCAAGCTACCTTTGTGCACATTATATATCACTAAATGATTTAAAGTTGAGATCTTTTGCTCTTTTCTTCCTCTTTTTTCATGAACCATGTCATTTCAATGTGTTCATCACCTATTTAGTGACTTACTCCTTTTCTTATATCGTTGTTAAATCTCTTATCATCCTAGCGATCTTGTTATTATTGTTTTGTTATTGTTCCTTTGTTATTATTGCTTCATATATTGTAGGCTTATGTTATTCTTTAACTAATATCATCATTTTTTGAACTTTTACCCAAGCCTATTTCTAGAATAGATATTTGCTTGTCTTTCATAATCAGCTTCTCTAATAGTCTTGCAATAAGGTTGTGTGCAACTGGAACTCTTCATAAGTGCATTTCTAGAACCTACCTAAATGAAATTTATACCATTGTTATTGTATAACCACGAAGCTAATATCCTCATTTCTCAAAAGAGAAACTACACTAGTGCCCCAAGCCATGGGGCACCAAGATCATCGTAGAAGGGGGAAGGCAAGGCACCAATATCATCATGGAAGGGGAAAGGCATGCCCCATCTTGCACATAGGTACATTTCTACCACAAGTGATCAATGATCAACAAACCACAAGCTAATCCTCCATAAAAAGCTTCATGTGTCCACATACATTCTCTCAATGCTAGTGCCTTTCTTGTTGCAATGGAGTTTTTGAATTTACTAGCATTGTTGCAATAACATGGAACAACAAATATATTATAACGCACCACTAGACATAGTTATTCTTCTTTATAAAATGAAGACCATTTTGAGTTATTTTCTAAACTTTCGGGGTTCTTTTTCCACTCCAGTTCTGTTATTTTAAGTTCAGTTCAGTTCTTCACCATACTTTTACTCTCACATTTCACTATTCCTTTCACTTCAGCTTCCTCTCACTCAAATGTCACACTGCAACTGTCTCATCTGAAAAATTACAAATCTACTCTTATTTAGATTTCCACAAAAAAGAAAAAATTATCTAATATCATGGATTTTTATCAAACTCAGAGAAAATTTCCAAATTCAAAAAGTAAGTGTCTTTAAAACCAACCTAATCAATTATTAGGGTTCTAACTTGTAAACATAAAAGAACTAATTGAAGTTAGCAACAACATTTACTAATTGAATTACCTATATAAACATACATCCTCATACTTATGAAATTAATATGAATGACTATAGGGGAAGTAATAATTGAAGAAAAGAAAAAGGGAAAAGTAGAAGAAAGTACCAGAAAGCAGTGTAGTTGGAGAAACCAGCAGCACAAACCATAAGAGCAATTGAAGCAGTAGCAAATCCACACTGCCCTAATCTCAATATTAATCCTGTCTTCGTCCCTGGACTTCCTACAACATCTTTCATCCTTACGTCACACTCAATCACACTATCTACTATTACTCTCTCTCCCCTTACCAACCCCACTAAATTAAATAAAAAAAAGCCCTAGATTTCCAAATTCCTCATTTCATAAATTGTCAATTCTTTTACAATGTAACCCTTAATCTCGAAACCCACACTTCAATCTTGTTGCTAATTGAACAATAATGGAAATCGGTAGCATAATATTATACTCTTGAGGACTAGAGAAGTGCGAGATTGTTGAGAGGATTGCTCTGTATGAAGATCTAAAACATGAATTTGTGAAATTAGAATGTCCCTTTTCCACTGTAACGAAAGCTACTACTATGTCCAATTACTTTATTAATTCACTGGACATTGGACAATACTGACTGAGCTCGTGGTATTGCCTTTTCAAGAAAAGAGAGAGGAGAACTCATAATTGACTACAAATATGCATGTTTGTTAGTGGAGACCCGTCTCGCATTCGTTCCCCTTATGTGCGTTAAAGGAGATGTTTACCTGTCTAGACTCTAAATTAGAAGGTGCATTAGGTATTAGGGTATACTTAATAAGATACACTAAATTGCCAAAATCATGTAATACTTCCTCCGTTCTATAATGTTGGTTATACTTTATTATTTCATACTTTACATATATAATATATTCAAGAAGTGTAACCAACATTCTGGGATGGAGGAAGTATTAGTTTAATATAAGAAAAAAAATTAGAAAAAGTAAGATTCGTAAAATGAGGGAGGAGAGAGAAAAATAGTTACTTAACTTCAGGAGAGAAATTAGGAAAGTAATCTCTTTATTTTTTTTAATTCAAAGAAGCTAAAAAAACCTTAATAAATAACGTTTAAGTGTAACTATTAACTACTAATATAAAATCTGATTTGTAAATAAAAAAATTTTATTAACTTTTTTTAGTATATATTTCTCCAACATTATTCAATCATTGTTAAATTGTAAATATCTGGTTCGTTGTATGAATTGTTCTATTCAGCATTTGGTATTGCTCTTTTGGATATTTTTCATTGTTTTGATATTGTTACTTAAGTTATGGTGTATTGTTATTTTGAATTTTTAGCTCTTTCTGTATAGTATCATCTTATTGTATTGTTTTTATCGGACATATCAATAGTTCTTTTCAAATATATCAATTGTTATTTTCAAATATATTAATTATTATTTTCAAATAAATTAATTATTCTTGATTAGTATCATCTTATTATATTGTTCTTTTTGGACATATCAATTGTTCTTTTCAAATATATATATTTATTACTCTCTCCGTTTTTTTTAATATGTACGTTTGCTTTTGCGCGCGGACCAAGGAAAAAGTGCAAAAGTAAAAGAGAAGGTTAGTAAAAGCTAGTAAGGAAAAAGTTAAAAATGTAAAGAGAAGGAAAGAAAAAGTATGAGAGAAGTGTAATAATCAGGTGGGCCACCCTTCCATTTATGGGAAAAGATAGAAAGGTACTAATTAAAAAAACACAACCCAAAATAGAAATAAGTGCATATTAAAAAAAACGGAGGGAGTATTTCTTTTTCAAATAAATTAATTATTCTTGATTAGTATCATCTTATTGTATTGTTCTTTTCGGACATATCAATTGTTCTTTTCAGATATATTAATTGTTGTTTTCAAATATAGTTATTATTTCTCTTTCAAATAATTTAATTATTCTTGATTAGTATCATCTTATTATATTTCTCTTTCGGACAATATCAATTGTTCTTTTCAGATATATCAATTGTTATTTTCAAATATATTAAGGAAGTAACTTTTTCTTTTTTGGAAATTATATACACCTGAAACCAAAAAGAACAATAACAATATGGTTGTGCGTTGTTTTGGAAGATGAAGGTTGGAAAAACTAATGGAGGATTTCTATTTTGTAGAGGAAGGTTAAAGATGAAATTAGTTTTTTGTTATGAAAAATTTTCGGTTTTTAAAAAATATATCTAAAAACAATGTTTTCAGGTCATGTTTTATTGCATTTTTGGTAAGATATTTTTTCTGTTTTCAAATAAAAGAATTTAAAAACCTTAAATTTTCTTATTTTCTCTCCGTAGATTAAGTAATTATTTTTTCTCTCTCTCTTAAGTTAAAACTGATTTTTTATTTTTTATTTTTCCTTTAGTTTTTACACAAGGTGCACCTTGCTAGGTACACCCTGGTGCACCTTGCTAGGTACACCCTGGTGCACCTTCTAACTATTGTGTTTAGGCCTAAGGTCGGGGGTGATGGGACAGGGAGGCGATGGGATGAAAATAGTAGTTCCTCCGTGCTATGTTAGATAATACATTTTCTTTATTTGTCCGGACCACATTAGTTGATACACTCTTATAAATGGCATGGGAGTACAATAGAAATATTACTTTTTAATATTAATAGGTCCTACAAATAATTAATTTAATAACCCCACCCCCCAAACTTGTATGATATGTCCCACCAACATGTACTTTATAAACTAAAACAAATATCAATAATCAACTACTCTTAATAAAATAAGTTAGTCAAATATAACTCCTAAAACTTTGTGTCAGTCAAATCGTATCATCTACTTTGGGACGGAGGGAGTATATATTATGGGTGAATGAAAAAGGGTCCATTATTTTCAACTTATTTGTGCAAATCTGAACTTATATGAATTTATATGAACTTATAAGGATTTAACAGACCTTATTAGACCTTATCTGAACTTATCTTAACTTTTCTGAATTTATCTGAACTCATAATGTAACACCGTCCAAATTTGAACGTTTTTAAAATAGCCAAAAGTACTTATGTTTGAAAACAAGTGTTCAGACTCGGAGGTTGTTACCGCTCGTTTACCATTTAAGAGAGTAAAAGAAGGCTAACTAACAAACTAAACTTAGTTAAGACAACTATAACAAAAAAAAACTTGCCACAAATCTTATTATAACAACCAACATCTGAATTAAAAGTTCCACTAACACAGTTAAACTATCTAGGTGAAATTCTAAAGCTTCCTCACTCGAGATCCCATCTCTAAGCCAACCTGCAAAATAATAAGGAAACAAACAAGAGAGACAAAGCTCCCAAAAATCTGATAACTGAATAATTCGTTTCTATCCCGTAAAAATAATTAATTTAAAATAAGTATACAAAATAGAATGTATTACACTTACTAGTTACTGAAATAATAAGGTATTACACTTAATTTAATTTCAGAAGTGTAATAATAAAAATAAGGGAAACTCTCACTGGTAACCCCCTTAGGACATGTTCTTTTCGGCATGAAACAGATGAACTGAAATGAACTGAATTGAACTGAACTGAACTGAATTGAATAGTGATATGTGAGAGTAAAAGTATTGTCGAGAGCTGAACTGAACTAAACTGAACTGAATTGAACTGAATTGGACTGAATTGAATAAAATTGAATTGAACTGAACTGAATTGGACTGAAAATAATCTGGGGAGAACAGACCCTTACTTTCCATTTTCTCATTGGTAATCTCCTTTGTTTTTTTAATTCAAACAGTAATCCCTACTTAAGCAAATTTATAAGCTATAATCCTATTAGTTTTATAAGTGTTATTTTAACATTAAAATGCTTATCTATGGTTATGCATGCAAAATTACTAATACACACTTCCCTTTATTACACCTAACCTACTCTCATTTCTTCTTCACACGACACTTCCTCCTCCCTCATTTCATAACTACTGAACCAACTCCATTTTTACTCTCACCAAAACCTCACATCAAATATTACAAATCAACCCCAAAACCACAAAACCACAAAATCACTTGAGTAAGAAAGAGTTTTAATTGAATTGTCCATTTTTTGAGCGAATTTTCTGGGCGTCAACTTTGTATGCATGGACTTAGGGAATGGTTTAAAGATTTTTTGAGCGTCAAAGTAGCATATTCGAGGAGTAATTATTTGATTTTAAGGGTTTTTCTCTTCAATCATTTGGAAAAGATATAATATTTACACGTTTTTTTTATTGAATTTCATTAGTAATTTTTCATGTTTGACATATAGTTTTGGATGCTCTGTGAAATTACATTTGTTGTTGTAGGTTGTTGTAAATTTTGTTTTATTGTCAATTTGGTTTAAATTTTTTGATGTTGAATAAGGTTGTAATGTTTTGTTTGTTGTATGTTGTTGCTTGCTTTGTTTCCAGAATGGCTGATGATATAGTGCTTAAGTTTCAATTTTTGGGTCAAGATGTTGACATTGTTGTGCATGATGTTAATAAAGTCAATTTGCTTGACTTGTTGTGGAGTACATGGATAATGTTGAATCCAAAAACCTAGATAAGATTCCTGATTTTGCTTATGTGCACAAGAAGAGATATTGGGACTTGTACACAGATGGGGACTTGATGAAAATGTTTAACGACCTGTCTAATAAGAAGTTGATCTACATTTGGGTTAGGTGTACAGCAAAACCTTACAAGTTGTATTAGTCTACTATGTCACTTAGGGCAAATCAAAAGGCAAAACAAACACTTAATGGGGAGGGTAATGTGAATGAAACTGAGAAAGGAAAAGATATTAGTGAACCTCTGAATGAACAACCAGATAGTCCCCCACCTGCACTTAATGCTTGTGAACTTAAATAGGATGATCTTGGGATTTCACCTATTAAACCAGGTAGAAGGAGAGGTGGTGGAACGCCTAGAGGTAACAGAAGGTGCAGAGGTAGGGGCAGGGATAAGTATGATGGGGATGATTTCACGAATGATGGCTTGCCTAATCTAATCCACTCTTCACCACTCAAGTCTACAGAGCCAACACCCAACACCAACCTGCCTTTAAGGAGGAGTTCAAGGCATTTGTTAGAAGCTCCTAATCAACCCCAACCAACCCTAACCCTAGCAACACCAACCACACCAACTCCAAATGCACCTGCACCCACAATAGGTTTATCTGAACCTACCCATCAACTGTCAGAAAGAGATGTAGGTGACAATGCATGGAATAGTGAAAATGTATCTTGTTCTGCTAAGCTAATGAGAGCTGTAGTTGGGAAAAGGGTACCTAGAAGCACTGGTAAGAGGAGAGCTTTACTTCAAGGTGGGAAAGCATTTGTGCCTATGAATGAAATAACTTCAGTGCCAATGTTTGATTATTGTGAGGCTAATGTAGATTTGAATTTGCACAATGAAGGTGATTTGAAAGATGGGAGTTGCAATAGTGATACTAATGGGGGTAAGAAAGACTCTGATTAGAAGCAAAATGAGGATGGGCAGGATGATGAGGAAGATGATAAAGATAGGCGGGATGATGATGATGAAGATGATGGTGATGATGAGTTTGAAAAGGAAAATAATGAGATGATAATCCATGATGATTGGGATCCATATGTAGAAAAGAAATGGGAGGATGAAGACGACATTCTGCAAAAAAGAATATACAAAAGGGGAGAGATGTACAATGATGAGGATTTTGGTAAAGTAACAATCACACCATGGCAGCTCTTCACAGAAAAGCAACATCTGAGGGATGTTGTGAGAGACTACTGCATACAAAGTGGTTTCTTAATTATAGTGATGAAGGCAAACATTAAAAAAATGGACTGTCATATGTAATGATGAAAGGTGTGAGTGGAGATTACTTGCTGGCAGATTAAACGATGGAATGACATGGGCCATAAAGTCTATCAAAAGAGTTGAACATAGTTGTATGGGACCTGAGATAAGAAATCCAATGGTTAACTCAAAATGGGCAGCAAGGGTTTTGATTGAAGACATCAGGGCAAATAGTGATATACCAGCTTTGTTTTGGACTAGGTTTTGTGTACAGATGGCTACTAGTACACTTTACAGAGTTAAATCAATTGCTGTGGTTGAAATCCATGGAGGATTTGATGAGTCATTGATCAGTGAGATTTATCGCACTCATAGGGTAGCTTTTTGGTCCATTTTATAATTTTTGTTGGTGTTTCCTTACTTCTTATACCTATTTCCATCATCTTTATCTTATTTGGAGCTTTTCACTATTTCCCTTGATTTTCTCTCATTTTCCATGGTTTTCCTTCTTATTTTCTATTCCGTATACTTTGGATTATGTTTTTCTTGTACTTGACTAACATGTAGGAAGAAGATGATTGCAAAGCAAAGAGGATTGAAAAGGAATGAGTTGGAGTCCAACCCAAATGAAAAAGGAAAGAAAGAAAAGAAGAAGAGGAGAGCCCATGCCCAAGTGAATGAAAGAAGAGAAAGAAAAGGAAAAGAGTGAAGAGGAAGCCCCAGTCCAAAAAGAAAGGAAAAGAGAAGAAGGAGAGCAAGCCCAGCTGGATCCACCTCCAGATCGCCCGATCCACCCGGTGACGACCGGGCACTAGCCCGATCACCATAGTGATCACCCGATCACTTTTGCTTTTTTTTACCCAAAAGTTCCTGTTGCGTGGTGATCGGGCGATCATCACTATGGATCGCCCAGTCACTGCGGCTTTGCGGAAACGTCTATTTTATTTTCTTTTCCCTTTTTGTCCTTAGTTGGGGGTTGTATAAATACTCTTTAGACCTAAATTTAGAGATATTCTGATTTTCATATTTTAAACCTTGGGGAGATGTCCTAGTTTTAGGGAGGGCTAGCCTCCATAACTTAGTTTAGAGAGAAAAGTGACACAACTCAAAGAGAGATTGAAGATGGGAGATTCAAGGGTGACAACTTGTATTCAAAGATTCAATAATTTATCAATGAGCATTTCTTACTCTATCTATCTTCTTTTATTGCCTTATTTTAATTGTTTTTTCTTAAATTAATTATTCATGCTTAGTTTAATTATTTATGATCTATTTTGTTTAGTTTAATGTTAGATTAATGTTTAGTATCATGATATTAGTTGTTAATTTCTCTTAAGTTCTCATTTTTGTGTTTATGGAGTTGTTTGTTGGGTAGGGTTTGGGTGAAAACCCAACTATAGTTAATTTTGGGTGTTTGAATTAATATGAAATTAGGGGTTTAATTAGGCTTATTAATTAATTTATGGCACATGATTACTATTTGTTTGCATTCTAGTTGGCCACTTGGATGTTTGTTTTATTGATGGCTTAATCAAATCGAGAGAGGAGGTTAAGGTTGACATTTATGCTATTATCTTGCTTAATTACTCATGAGAGTGAGATTTGAGTGAGGGTTTTGTGGATTGACATTGTGATTATCCCTTGATTGCATGTTTGAGACCATGAGAGTGGCTTAATTATGTGATCTAGGTAGTTTTATGCACCCTTGAGAGAGGGCTTAGAGCTAGTTAAGAGTCAATAACCTCAATTAGTTGCTTGGTCTTCTTTACTTCCATGTTTCACCCTTCAAATTCCCTAATTCATGATTGGTTGGTGTTGGATCCCTTTCCCTAATCCTATTTGATCTTTGGTACTTAGTTTAATTCAACAGATTTAGTTGACACCTTTCGACTCCTTTTCGGCCTAGCTTATTGTTAATTAACACATATTGATGTTCCTTAGTCCTTGTAGAAGAATGACCCTTGCTTACCTTTTTACTTAGTTAAGTGGTCTAGTTAGGTATTAGTTTGACTTTAGGGGGATTAGTAACGACCTATTTTTCCCTATGTCAGTCATACAACCACTTGCCTAAGTATTGTGAAGTTATCAAGATCATAAACCCCGACTCACATGCTCATTGTACTTGAAATTCCCCACAACACCCTGAGAAGCCTCTTGCATTCACTTCCATTTTCATTTCCTTCAAAGCTTGTGTGGATGGGCTGTTCAGTGGTTGTAGAAGTCTAATAGGAGTTGATGGCTGCCATCTCTAGGGTAATTATGGAGGAATTCTGCTTTCTTCTCAAGGTTCTCACCCCTCTCTCCTCCTCTTTCATCCTTTCATCACGCAGCAGACTGTCACGCTGCTAGCCCACACCACCAGACCCCCACACAGCTCCCTACGTAGGCCGCCTAAACCCCATGCAACAGCCACCATTCTTTATCCACAAAAACTGGCAGCGAGAGTCAGACGAGCTGAGAATATGAGCCAACTTGCTCTAGGGAGTTGGCTGTTGAAGATGCTAAATTTAGAAAGCTAAAGTTTCCCCCCAAAAATTGGTAGTATTAGCAATTAGCATAAGATATATACATTGTTTTCAGCACCCAAATAATACATGGGGCCATAAAGAACTTCAAAAGCATAATTGGAGAAAACCCAAACAGGGAATGTAACAAAGATATAATCTTTGATTAAAACACCCCTTTCAATCAAACTCCTCCTGCTATACTCTCCAATCACGAATGAGCTAGATCGTATATCAAAAGTGTAGGCAAGATCATACAAATAAGTAAGAGTGTAGGGAATTAAACAAAATTGAGAAAAATAGAGAGGTGAAGGTACCAAATCGAATCAAGGTTTGCGATGCGGTTTATAATGAAGATGAAGGGGAAAAATTGAAAAACAAACAACTGGCAAAGTAATCAGAGTGACGCCAAAGAGGATGACGAGAGAAGAGATGCAACGCAATTTGGAGCTTTAATGGCGTTATGGATGCAGAGAGATTTTGGTGTAGAAGGGTGGTTTTGGTGTAGAAGGGTGGTTTTGGTTGTAGTTTTCGGCCTGGTCGTGATTGGGGGTGGTGGGGTGATTTTGGTCAGTGTGGAGTGGGGATGAGGTTTTTCTAATTTTTTTTTACTTTTTATCTTTTTCATAGGTTACCAACAAGTTACCTATAATTTAACTCATTTAAAGTTAAAGCAAGTGTAAAGTTAACTTAATAAGGAATAATCCAAAACTTGACTTATTTTAAGAAGATGGGGCAAATGTTAACTTATTAAAAATAATTTTTCCTATATTATATCACACATAGAGTGACTAAAATTACAACTCAACTTTTTTTAGTAAGAAGAAGTAGTCCGGACCCGGCTAGGGTCCTAATGGGCCAGACACTTGAGAGTAGGGGGGAAAGGATATGGGGAATTCCTACCCTCAAAGTGCCCTTAGTGGGAATTGAACCCCCAATCTTAAAGTTGGAAGGGTTCTCTCCTTACCACTAAACCAAGTACTACTTGGTAATCATTACAACTCACCTGATGTGAAAATCTATATGAGTTTTCTATCGCTCTTCACTTAAGGCAACCCTCCTAATATCGAAAATACCCTTTTTCTTCTTTTTCTTCTTTCCCTTCTATCCCCTACACCGAGTCCAATCTCTACCTTTCATAACCAACCAAATTTCATCGATTTCTTATTCTCTTGTGATCCTTCTCCCTCCCGTTCGTAGTTTCTGCATTTTCAATCGAACTTGCAAAAATTTGTTATTATTGCAATGGTGTTTAATTTCTACATTTAGCAATCATGTGCCTTATTGAATCTAATTGGCTTGAAATCTAGGCAAAAACGAGGATTTTGGTTCAAATTGTGAAATCAATTAGGAAAAATTTATGGGGCGAATTCGAAGCAAGTATCATTCAAATCTTATGCAAAACGAGAATATTAGTGTGAAGATAATTTTTTTTTACCTTGTTTGGAAATTGGCTGGTAGCTGGTAGCTGTTGGTTGTTAGACTTGGCTGGTTTGACTAGTTGTTGGGTGTTGGCTATTTTTGTTGGCTTTTTTTTAATCTAAAAACATGCTTGGTATATTCAGCCATTGGCTGTTGGCTGTTAGGGTGCAAAATGAGCATTTTGGACATTTATATTTTGCAACATTTATTTTGATAATAGAGATTTATAAAGGGGTAATAATGTAATTTTAGTCTTGAGTAGCTAACAACCAATGGTGACAAGCTACTCCAAGTAGCTTGTAGTTTTTGGCTAAAAAGCTAGCTTTTAAGCTAGCTCAAAACCCATTAGCCAAACAAGTTTTTTTGGCCGTTTGACCAATTTTACCAGCCACAAGCCAAAAGCTAGTTGTTAAGCTAATAACCCAATAGGGCCTTTACTATTTCAACTTTTCGCCTCCAATTTTCAACCCAAACATGCTAAGGGTATGATTTCAGGGTTTAGTTTCAAAATTTTAGTCCCAAACATGCTAGGGAATCACCAAAACTCATGATTTTGTGCCTAGAATTAACGTAACACTTAACTTTTGCTAAAGCAATTTTTTTACTATTAATATGTTCAATTGTATATTACTAAAGAGTATAAAAAGAATATTTTAAAACTAAATATTGAGATAAGTCAAACAAGATCATACACAAAAGAAAAATTTATAAGGATCTTGCTAATAAGTTCCCCTTGCGCATTAATATTCAATATACTCCAAATCTGGGATTGCTAATAGTGTTAATTTTGGAATATGCCAAAATCACGCATTGCCCGATATAATTATTATTAACATTAATTTAATATTTCTAATTTGGAAAAATTGACCAGAATAATCCAAACTATGCCCGTTCCGCCAAGAATAATCCCGACTATGGGTTATTCCTGTATAATCCCAACTATTGGGAGCATCCGCCACAAATGCACCTAGGTGACCTACAACCGGTTAACAAGGTAATTTCTTGATTTCTCTTTTTATTTTTTCTCTTGGGACAAATAAAAAAGAAAATAAAAAGAAAATAAACAACCCTCCCCATCTTCCCCTGCCACCTTTTCGGCCTTCTCCTCCCCAGCCCTTCCCCTCCCGCCCTCTGTCCAACATGAAACCACAGAGAACACCGTGAAGCCACGAGCATCCCATAACTGAAAGAGAAAGAGAAAGATTGGGTCTTACTCACGAGGAGCCCATAACTGAAGCACCAACCATGGAGGAATCCGACAGTTATGGTGGCGCAGTCGCATTCGATAAAAGGCGAACAATGGAGGGAAACAGGGCGGTAGCGCTGCAATGAACGAAAGAGAAAGTAAGGGTGGATGGGGAGGACGCCGACACTGGTGGTGGCAACAGTGGTCGTCGAAGTGCTGAGACCGCCGCAAGGGAACCTGTGAGAGTGATGGTTGGGGTGGTGGAGGAAACGGATGGCTGGGGATAAGGTGGTGCTTGGGGCAAGCCAGGGGAGGGTGGTGATGGGGTGGTGCTCTCGGTGGTCATGAGTGGCAGTGGGGGTGAGGGAGGAAGTGTGAAGGGAGTGAAAAAATGTAAAAATAAAATAATAATTGAAATAGCCAATGAACGCATAACACGTGGCCTAGTTTACCAGTTAAACAAGTTTCTTCAGGTCACGTTGCATTTGTGGCGGATGCTCCCAATAGTTGGGATTATACAGGAATAATCCATGGTCGGGATTATTCTTGGCGGAACGGGCATAGTTTGGATTATTCTAGTCAATTTTTCCTTCTAATTTTAATTACCTTATATATCAAAAATTGTATTCCGAGTGTTACACTAAGGAATCGTTTGGTTCAAGTTGTGGAATGGAAAGGGAATGGAAACAAATAGAGGAGGGCAATCATAACAAATAAGGTTACCACCGAGTAATGACTTTTGTTACTTGAGGAAATGGGAAAGGTAATAAATTGGGGGAATCTATTACCACCAACTGTAATGATCTCTATACTATAAGGGAAGAGTATGGGGTGGACACCAAAAATAAAATAAAGAAAAAAACAAATAAAATAAACCAAGGAAGTTATTAAATAACTGAGTTTTATTTCCAAACTTAGCAATCAGATTTTTTACAAAAAATGTTCAGAACTTCAAACTATAAAATCTAAAAATCTACAAAGTAAAAAAAATATTTAAAAATATCAATGGTTCTATTTTCTTGAAATCTATAAACAGACACCCATTTTGCTATATATTTATATACTTTTATTTTTTTATTTTTAAATACATGAGTAATTGATTGCTCATAAGTGAAGGTACATTTGTATAGGGATGATGTATTTTTTTTAACTCATAAGTGATAATGCTAATGACATCTTCCATTAATCTTTTGTAAGATTTTTTTTGTCTTTTGTAAATTTTTGTTTGTAAATCACTATTGATAATCTACTCCATAATATTTATTACTCTCTAAATTGTTTCACTATTTAAACTCTTTTGAGATTACAATTACACCCTCTAAAAAAACAAAATAACTAAAACTTAACAATTATTTTTAAAAATATGAAAATATGTATACACTTCACTGAAGAAATTACAATGTATTTTCTCCCAAGCCCTTACGTATTAATCTTTCGCACGAGGCACGCATCGCGTGCATACATGGCTAGTAATGTAACAAGGAAGAGGTGAACCAAAGAAGAAGAATGAGAATCTAATATATTTCATTTCTTAGAGTTCAAAAACAGCAAGCGAAATGACCCAAATATGGAATGGACGAGATAGTTGCACCTAGTTCTTTGGAAAACGGTTTCAGGAGTGATTGACAAGGTGAATGATAATTATATAATATGGTTTTAACATCGATATTAAAAGATTTGTATTATTATAAGCTCAATTTATTTTCATTTATATGTACCTTGACCTTGTTTATCGTGCTCTTAACCTTACAGTAAAATAACTTCATTGCAACCTGAAGGGTTTTGGTAAGCTATACAATTTTGCAGAAACTAACAAATTATGAATCCACACACATATTAATTTATGAATCTATTCTTTACATTAAAATACTTTTGTAATGTGCTCTTTAGTTAGTAGATTTGATTAGGTTACTTTCTTGAGAATCTGAAATCCTCTTATGGTTGAACACACCGCACGATCGAACCACAACACAAGGACAACTTAGATCTTGAGCAAAAAATTTCTCTCACGTTTTCTTAGAACAGAATAGACGTGTTTTACTAACTTAGGGCCTGTTATCCCCATCATATTTTCAGTTCAGTTCAGTTTAGCTAAATCAATTCAGTTCAGTTCAGCTCCAATCAGTTCAGTTCAGTTCAGTTCAGCTCCAATCAGTTCAGTTTAGTTCAGTTCAGGTCAGCTCCAATCAGTTTAGTTTAGTTCAGTTCAGTTCAGCTCCATAATTTTATAACCATTTTGTTAAATATTATTATTATGTTGCTTTAATTTAATTTACTAATTACTCTTATATTATTATTATTATCATTATTATCATTATTATTATTATTATTATTATTATTATTATTATAATTATTTATTTTTATATCATTATTATTAAGTATTATTATTATTATATCTATATATTATTTTGTTTAATATATCTTTACTCATTATTATTACTATTATCATTAGGGAGGAACATAGTTTAGGTCAAAAGTATAAACCAATCAAATCGCGTCAAAACGGTTTATGATGCAATTTTGCACGGTCCGACCCAATCATTATTTTATTACTAAATATTATATTATTAAATCTAATTATTAAATAGTATTATTAATTTAATTTTTAGATAATAATATTATATAATTATCATCAAGTATTAATATATTAATACAAAGACTATAATAATTGTTATTAATTTTCATTATTATGATTATTAATATTATTTACTTATAACTATCATTTAAAAATATCCAAAATACTATTATTTTTATTCATTATTAATTATTCATTATTATTACTTATCATTATAATTTTTATTTAATATTCATATTATTATTGTTTAAATATTATTTTTATATTTACTAAATTCAATTTAATTCAATTCAATTCAATTCAATTCAATTGAATTCAGTTCAGTTCAGTTCAGCTCCAATCAGTTCAGTTCAGCTCCAATTAGTTCAGTTCAGTTCAGTTCAGTTCAGTTCAGTTCAGCTCCAATCAATTCAGTTCCGTTCAGTTCAGCTAAATTATGACGAAGAGAACAGGCCCTTATTACAACTTCAAATGTGTATTTGATATTCAAAAAGTTATAACTGTTATCTATTAACTTGATTAGAAAATCTGGGAAACCCCTTTCGATTTCTTTGTATGATTTTCATTATATATCCATTAGGATTAGTATCCTAATAAGAATCTAACTCCTAACTAATTACATAATGTTGTTCCCAATGGGCCTCCTACACGTGCCCCTATTAGGCTTGTGTACACGACCCTCCCCCTTATTAACTCCTAACTAATTACATAAATTTGACCCCTTGCTTTGTTAGCCTCACAATTCTTAGTATTAGAATCGAGTTGGACAAATAAATATGTTTTTCATTAGTGATTCAAATAAATAACATTTCATTTTTGAATAAAGTTCCATGACGACGGAATTGTTATAGTTGACGTTCCTATTGGAAGAGTAGAATAGTAATTGTAATTTTTCTAAAAGTAGACTCAATTTGAAATATGCCGTCAATGAACGTTTGAAAACTCCAGGGGCTATGAAATTGCCATCTTATGATTTATAATGACAAGGTTGTCTTCTATGATAAAATTTCAGATATGAAGGGATTTGTCAATGAGCATGCAACTTATAAGAGTAGGCACTTCACCTATCAGTGAGTTTGCATGACCCAATTTCAAACTTCAATGTGTTGGCTTCTAGAACATTGTTGTTGGGATTGCGAAAAAATAATCTCAACAGAAGTGAACGACAACGTGTGGGAGCCATCAAAATTAAGTTTGATGAAGTCCTTAGGAGGCTGGTGCCAAGATATATTGAGAGATTTTCGGTACCTTCAAGGGGTGACTGGTTGGAAGGCACTAGTTCAGTCACAAGAGTTTCTAAATTTGCATTCTTAGTGTATGTATTTGGTGCGAAGTAGAACTCTGCAATAAACATCGTTCTTCATTTGATTTCTTTATTAATCAAATGCTCCAAAGAGTCATGATTAATTTGGAGAGAATTTTCAATATTTAAGAGTGGAGATCTATGAGGCAAGTGTTTAGAGATTGGGGGATGTCCAAATAGTACAAGATAGATATAAATGGTTAAGTACATCACAATCTCTGGCAAGTTTGATTTAAAAGTTTAGTTTTGTGGCAATGGTATTCAAGACTTGAAACTAGTCATGTACCAAGTTTTATTGTTCTTTAATCTTCACGCATAGAACAAGATATCAGCAGCTGTTGTACATCAATTGACTTTATCTAAATAAAAAAGAACACCGGATCCTTAATTTTAATGCATTAATCATTCTTTCAATTACTTCTTTTTATTGCACCAAACTAGATAATAACATACAGCATACATCAATAAACTTGCCAGAAATTATGAGCAGCAACCTTTCAACTATATAGAATAGCTTGTTGTATCAATTAAACATAAATATTATGAATTTTATTACCTTTTTGAGTAAACTCAAGAAGTTTTTTTTTTTTTTTTAAAATTCTCATTCCCTTGCCGTATATGCTATGAAATTGGTATTGGCCCATAAATATATATATTAGCATTAAAATCTTTTAAGAGTTAAGGCCATATGTCTTTCTTGTTTTCCCCACAAACAAATCGCCTGATTTAATCAATCCAGGAAGACAGCCACTCATGGTAAAACCATTAATTTCAGCCACAGCTTCTTTCTTTCCTAGTGAAACAAATGCCATTGGTCGTGCAGGCTTGTAAACACCCATTTTCTCCTCAGTGCCTCCTCCAAGCAGCAACCTCAAATTCTTTGCAGTCAACTCAGCATGTCTCATAGCCAAATAACCTTGTTTCAGTTCCTGCAAAAGGAAGGGTGGGAGAATGAGTTTATATCCTACCAAAAATACATCATACCAAAATATATAGATCATGCATGTAACAGGTATTAGACTTCATAAGTCACATAGAGTTTTCATATTCCGACTTCAAAAAATACATCATGCTATGTAACATGCATGAGATGGAAGTATGTGGGAGAGACTTATGAGCTTCGGACTCCGCAGATACTATGTCTGACTTTACATAGCATGTATCTCATGTCAGATTAATGCTTGGTCTGTTGTTAACAATATTGTAGCATGTGGCTAGGCTTCACCTTTTAAGGATTGTCGGCTTCAAATGATGGGTTTCAATGTTTAGGTCTATTTTCTTAAGTGAAATTCTAGTTCTATACAGCCAATAAAAAATCTTAACTAATAAAGAGCAAATATGTACACAAAGATATACGATTACTCACAGGGACATTTGTAATATCTCCAATAGCAAAGATGTTTTTATGACCCTCGACCCTTAAGCGCTCATCAACTGTCAATCTCCCTTGAGTATCCAAGCTGTCCTTTAGTATTGTATCCTTAAGCCATGAAGACCCTGACGGAGTCCCGGTGCAGTTGAAATACTGATCAGCAAATATAGTCTCTCCACCAGAAGTCTGATAAGTACCTTCTGAGGCTGACGACATATTGACAGACTGATTAAGGATAACTTCAGCTTTCTTTGAGGTCAACCACTCCAAAGCCTTCTGTGATGCCTTAGGCCCGATAAACTGCAGCAGTCTAGATCCGCGGTGGACAAGAGTAACTTTCTTATCAGGAAACTCATGAACAATTTCACCAGCAAGCTCTACACCACTAGGCCCCCCTCCAATGATCAATATAGAACTTGAAAGTGTTATCTTATCAAATGCTGCAAGAATTAATGAAAGGAGTACTAAGATAAGATAAGATTTGATAATCTCTATTGCTGAAAAGTAAATGGGTCTTTATCACTTAGTCTGAAATAAATCTAACACACACACATATTGAGCAGCATATTGATGCTAATATGACAAGTTGTTCTAAAGCTATCACTTCTTCTGTTTTATGTACATACTATCGATAATTTTATTCGAGGGGTCATAAAACAAAGGAGAAAGAATTCAGTATCCTTCTTTTTGAGTTTTGTAAACAGATGGCATGTCAATTACAAACGACATTCATTTGCAACAGATAATAAAAACGTCGTTGACGAAAATATAAGAGATGTTTGCTTCAATATAACAGTAATTCAGTAAAGATAACAGACCTTCTTGGTACTTGCGAAGACTTCCACTTCTAGTAACAGGATCGTTATATACATGACCTGTGGCGATTACAAGGTAATGATATGGAACACAATCACCATGTGCAGTTAATACTTCAGTATCTGTGATACGTGTGGCATAAGAAGTAATCAACTTCACTTGAGGGAGAAATTCACTGTAGTTCATTAAGGACCTTTCTGCAAATGATAGATCCACCATTGATCTCAAAGAAGCCCATGTGATCTCAAAATACTCCTTTCTGTTTTACAGTTTTTTGTATATGACATAAGTATATCATAATAGAAACATATGCAGAAAACGGAAATATATTTCAAAACAACCATAATCTAAGAATGGTGATAGTGAAAGCAAATTATATTGGTGATATAGCATATGATTGCAAATTAAATATAGCATAGTGAGGGTGTTCACGGTCCGTTACCCATCCCATTTAGCTGAACGGGACGGTTAACTGTTATAATGGTTATGATATTTTTAGTAACCATAACCTACCGTTAAGGGGCGATTAACCGTTACCGTAAACTAAAGGTACCGTTAGCGGTTAACCATGGATCCTATACCATTTTATTAGTGACTACTCAAATGAGTTATTCTCCATCATCTAGCAACCCCTCCCCCCTTCTTTGGGTGCATTAAGGCATTAAGGATAGTTTATATTTGATAATATCCATTTATACTATAGGGTTTTATAATTCAAACAGCAAAATGACATCTTCGCTACCAAGCTTAGCCCATGTTCTTTGGGCCTGCAAAGAACTGAATTGAATTGAATTTAACTAAAATTAACTGAAGTGCATTTAACTAAAATCCCTGACTCACTGAAATGAAATTAATTTAAGTTCATCGCAGACCAAAACAATAGCGCATTACTATTTACTCTTCCTCAAACTAGTTCAAAAACAGAGGCATACTATGCACAATTACTTGTACAGTCCAATGATGCAATGACCGAGGAATATGAAGTCCCTAGGGTAAAATTCACTCAAAATGACCTCTTTTTTTTTAGCAGAAGAAAAATGAATGGAAAAAAGCTTAGCAAACAAAACAAAAAGAAGAAAGAAAAAAGGAATACATACGGATCAATGAGAGTGACATGAGCATGATTCTGAAGAAGTTTAGCAAGAAGAGCCCCACCAATTCCACCTCCAACAATCACCACATTTTTGTTTTTGGGGTTATTCACCTGAGGCATTTCTGAGTTAACCAAACACCTCCCTTCACAAAAGCTGCTGTCACAAATTAAAGCAATCAACCCAATTAAGCTTTACTTATTAACAAAATAACAATACAATACAGAGGGAGGGAATAATTGGAAATGGGAAAAGGAAGGAAAGTAAAACTTGCATTGCAGGGAGAATAATTTTGAAATTGGGAACCCAATTAATGGATGAATTGGAATAAGATGCAATGTATAAGAAAATTATGGAATTTAGTAATAGAGAATCATAAGAATAACAAACCTTTTCATCTTCAAATTCTAGGATTATGACTTAAATGTATAAGCAAATGTCAGTATGAATACCAGAAACAAGAGCATCAAGCGCTTAAATAGAAGTTGAATTTGGGGATAAATTAATTAATGGGGGGGTGCGCACTAACCTTTTAGGAAGGAAGGGAGAGTTTGGGTTCTGGGAACTCCAAGCAGCTGCTGACGTTAGGAATGGCGTATCAAATGTTTCCACTCATCTTCTCATGTTAGTAGGCGTCTGTTCCCCGGTCTCAAAAAAACTTCACCGTGGCGTGGGGTTGGTACGTGAACTAGAGTTTGAGTATAAAAGGTGGGAGTGAGATCGAAAATTTGTGGGTGAAATATGGATTTAATAGTATGAATGCGTTGTTTGGTATAAGTTAGGAATAAGTTGAGATTAAATGATAAATTTATTTAGATGTCTTTATTAACTCTCGACCTATTTATTTTCATTAAGGGCATTTCAGTCATTTCTCCATAAAATTTAGTCCCCTCCCTAATACCATCGCCATGTCTTATTTTGGTGGTATAAGGAGGGTTTAAGCTCATTCTCATTCTCATTCTCATGAGATTTTAGCTAACCCCCCAAAACAAACATGGGAATACTATTCTTAGGGTTATAAATTCCCAATCACACCCCATAATTCCCCCTGTTTGGGCCCATTCCAGTCATGGCCCACCTAACCAGTGAAATGACTAAAATACCCTTGGGGTAAAATTATCATTTTACCATTGAGGACCTTTCAAGCCAGAAAGTACAGGCTTTTAGTCAAGCCACTGACAAAAGGCCTTCATGACATCATCACCTTCACCAGGTGACGTCACATCAGCACAACCTATAAATAGTACTTTCATCTGATCAGTTAGGTACGTTTTTACACACATTCTAAAGCATTTAATTGCACTATTCTCTGACCTTCTGAGATCAGATTTGACTTTAGCATCGGAAAGACGATCCCGAGAACATCCCTGGGGTAGTTCACCGTGCTCGGTTTGCAGGTACCTAGAATTCGAAGACCTTGGACTTGTTACTGGTTACTACCCTAACTGGATTTGGACTCCCTCGAACTAACTGTCACACACCGAGAACTGAGGTCCCACAACACGTCGAAGATCCCGAAGAGGTAGCTAAATCAGGTTTTCGAGTTGGTTCAGTAGTGGCATATAAATCACCTTTTAGCCAACACATCATGGAGACCCCTAACCCGGGCAAAGTCAAGATCCCCTCGATCGAGCATTATTCAGGAATCACTGATCCGGCTGACCACTTGGCAGCCTACAAGGCACAAATGAGCATGCAAACGTTCTGCGAAGCCACATGGTGCAGGTATTTCCCGACCACCCTCAAAGGGTTAGCCCTCAATTGGTTCACTAGCCTACCTTGTGGCATCATCACCAGCTTCTCGGCCCTATTCTCCCAGCACTTCATTGCGGGAAAACGCCACAAAAAGACCAGTGTGCACCTGATGTCGATTTTTCAGCAAAAAGGAGAAAGCCTAAGCTATTACATCAAGCGATTCGATGAAGAGTCCCTCAAGGTCTCCGACCTCCAAGATGGAGTTGCCGTTACGACATTGATGAATGGCCTCCATCCTGGACGGTTCAAGTTCGAGCTCGCTATGAGAGCGACTCTCACCTTAGCAGATGCAATGAGGCAAGCGCAAAAATATATCCAGGCGTCGGACATCTGCAAGAATATGCATGACGAAGGAAGTAACAAACGGAAAACTGAGCCGTCGAGCCAAAAAGACATGGCAGAAAGGCTGAAGAGACATCGACCTTCTGATGGGGGTCATGACCCGCGTAGCAACACCAATCGAAGGGAGATATACTTAGATTTGAAAGAGAAGTTTGTGTTGCCTCAACCTACTCCCATCAAGACGTCGAATTATCGAAGAGAAAAGAAGTTACGGTGTGAAAACCATCGAGAATGCGGTCATACGACCAAGGACTGTAGGAACTGAAAAAGGCCCTAGATAAGTTGGCTGACGAGGGAAAACTGAACAGATATTTGAAGGAGCCTCAAGGTGATCGAAGAAGAGAGAAGGGAAAAGAAAAACAATCGAAGAATGATGAAACTGAAGGCTATGTAGGAGTCATAGGCTTCGCCTCAGGAGGCCTAACCGGCAATTCGAGGAAGAATCACCTATACCACCTGAAAAATGGTGAGAGAATGAAGAAGCCGGACACCCCACCATGGTGTTCGGAGAGAGTTCGAAAGAAATACAAACTCCCCATGATGATCCTTTTGTCATCAAACTTAAAGTGGCAAACCACAGGGTCAGTCGAGTTCTGATAGACAGTGGAAGCTCGGCTGACATCATCACCTGGGAGTGTCTGCAGAAGCTGAAGTATGAAAAGAAAGACATCAAGGCCATCGACCAACCCCTGGTCGGATTTGGAGGCCAATCTGTTCCCCCCCCTTGGGGTCATCAAACATCCTAGCCATTTTGGTGACAAAGGGAAAGGACGATGCCTTCCAATTAATTTCCTTGTGGTCGATATCAATCTCCCTTACAACATCATCATAGGTCGACCTACGCTGAACAGAATAAAAGCGGCTATTTTAACTTGCCAGCTCTTGCTTCAGTTCGAAGCAGATGATGGAACTGTGGGCAGGCTGCATGGGGATCAGATATCCGCTCGAGAATGTTATGTCAACAGCCTAAGAAAAAGCAGGTCAGTCGAGTAAAACTCAAGCAAGCGAAAAAGGGAAGAAAAGGAAACAGCCAAAAGCTCACCACCACCACTGGGGTTGTTTTACAACGAGAACCCTGTCAACCATAATCGACCCCAGCCTGTCGATGAGGATGAAGAAATACATCTCAGATCTGATCCTAGCCGGACAGTTCGAGTGGGCAAAGACCTTAACCAAGTCGTTCGAGATGAAATGGTGGCCTCCTTCGAGATTATCAGGAGGTGTTCACATTTTCTGCTGATGAGATGCCAGGGATAGACCCTTCGGTCACCAAACATCAGTTGAATATCAAACCTGAATACAAGCCCGTCAAACAGAAGTTGAGGCACTAGGGCATCGAGAGAAATAGGGCAGCAGCAGAAGAAGTGCAGAAGCTGTTAAGTGCTGGACTCATCAGAGAATGCCAATACATCGAATGACTCTCGAACGTTGTGTTGGTTCGAAAGCCCAACGGGTCATGGCGTATGTGCGTCGATTTTACAGATCTTAACAAAGCCTTCCCCAAAGATGATTTCCCACTTCCAAAAATCGACAAGCTGGTCGATTCTACTGCTGGACACGCTTTATTTAGCTTCATGGACGCAAATGCTGGATATCACCAAATTCCCCTAACCGAGGAAGATCAGGTGCATACCCCGTTTATCATTAGCTTGGGGAATTATCGAATTATCATGCCATTTGGACTTAAGAACGCAGGGGCTACATACTAACGTCTAGTCAATAAAATGTTCGAGAAACAGCTAGGACGCAACGTCGAAGTGTATGTGGACGACATGATCGTCAAAAGCAGGCTGGTCGAAGAACAAGTCCAGGACCTGAGAGAAACTTTATCCACCCTCCGCAAATACAACATGAAACTTAACCCTAAAAAGTGTGTTTTTGGAGTTCGAGGAGGGAAGTGTCTTGGATTCCTAGTTGATGAAAGGGGCATCGAAGCGAACCCCGATAAAGTCGAAGCAATAATCAATATGAAATCCCCTCGAACTGTTAAAGAGATTCAAAGATTGGCGGGGTGCATGGCTGCGATGGGAAGATTTTTGTCACGATCAGCAGACAAAAGTTTGCACTTCTTCAATACCTTAAAGAAGCCTTGTTTCGAGTGGGATAACGAAGCTGAATAGGCGTTCCAACAACTAAAAACACACTTAGCATCACTACCAAAGCTCGTTTCACCCTTGCCGGGAGAAACGATATTCGTGTATCTCGCACTGTCAGAAACTGTGCTAAGTGCGGTTCATGTTACTGAACGAGAAAAGCAACAACACCCATTCTACTTCATCAGCCACGCCTTTCGAGGGGCTGAAAGCAGATATCCTCCATCAGAAAAGACGATCTTCGCAATGGTCATGGCTAGTCGAAAGTTAAAGTCGTACTTCCAAGCTCACCCAATCAAAGTGCTCACCAGCCAGCGGCTCAAAAATCTACTCGAAAATAGAAATGGCTCTAACCGGGTCGTCAAATGGGCTAACCAATTATCTTATTTAGGCCTGAAATTTGAACCCCGAAAAGCAATAAAAGCACAGGCCTTAGCAGATTTTATTGCTGAATGCCTATCGGAGACCGAAATTGCCACCCTAACTGGGACATGGCAACTTTTTGTAGATGTTTCTTCTTGAAAAGCAAGGTGTGGAGCCGGGCTCTTAATAATAGCCCCACTCGAAAACAAGATGGAGTATGCAATAAAGTTTGACTTTGCTGCATCGAACAATGAAGCTGAATATGAAGCCCTATTGCAGGGATTGAAGCTATGCCTCTCGAATGGGGCTAATGAAATAATAGTTATAACAGACTCACATCTGGTTGTCGGTCAGGTTAACGGAGAGTTCGAGGCAATGGAGGATAGCATGAGGATGTACCTTGGCAGGGTGAAAGAACAACAGAAAAAATTCACCAAGTTCACCATCCAACACATCCCAAGGTCCGAAAACCAGTAGGCGGACGCACTATCTCGAATGGCAAGCTCAGCCTCTGGCTTAGAACCTTGAACTATCTCATGGGAAGTTTTGTACAGGCCAAGTATCAACAGTCAACTCCTCATCCACAGCATAGACCGCTCGAATAATTGGATGAAAAACATCCGCAAATACCTCGAAGAAGAAAAACTCCCAGAAGATGAGAAGCAAGCGAAAAGAGTTCGGCGTCGTTCGAAGTGGTTTCTTTTGCATGACCATTTATTGTACAAAAATTCGTTTACCCACCCACTGCTAAGGTGTGTAATGCTCGAAGAAGGTCATCAAGTGCTTCGAGAAATACACGAAGGAACGTGTGACAACCATCAAGGAGCTCGAATTATAGCTGGAAAAGCCCTTCGAGCTGGATATTATTTGCCTACGTTGATGCAAGATGCCAAGGGATTGGTTAGGATGTGCCATAACTGCCAAGTATATGCCCATGTGCATCAACAATCTACCAGCCCTCTCACCACTATGCAAGCTGTGCTGCCTTTAGATCAATGGGGGATAAACATCTTAGGGCCATTCTTAGCCGCATCTGATGGAAGGAAATTCTTGTTAGTCGCAATCGACTACTTCACCAAGTGGGTCGGAGCAGAACCCTTAGCCACCATTTCAGACAACCAAGTACAGAACTTCATATGCAAAAACATCATGACTCGTTTTGGTATACCCCGAGCGCTCATCTCAGACAACGGTCGCCAATTCAACAGTGGACCTACCAAAGCTTATTGTGCTCGTTTTGGCATAAAGACAAAGTTCTCTGCTGTTAGTCGACCACAAACAAACGGGCAAGCCGAGGCAGCAAAAAATGTCATTCTCAAAGGGCTAAAGAAGATGTTAGACGGGGCGAAAGGATCATGGGTCAAAGATCTCCCAGGAATACTTTGGTCCGCTCGAACTACTGTAAAAGTGGCAACTGGTCACACGCCCTTTAACTTAGTTTATGGAAGCGAGGCTGTATTACCGGTCGAAGTTGATATCCCCTCGCCGAGGATAACTTTTTATGATTATGGGAAAAATTAAGAAGAGAAAAGCATCAAACTCGACATCCTACCAGAAACCATGGGAAATGCCCTACTTAAGTCCATTGCTCAAAAAATGAGAATGACCAGGCTATTCAACAGAGGAGTCAAAGAAAGGAGGTTCGAAATAGGGGACCTTGTACTTCGAAAAATTGAAGCTACTGGCAAAAAACAGGACCTTGGTAAACTAAGCCCTAATTAGGAAGGACCGTATCGAGTGACTGAGATAATTCGTCGTGGTACGTATAGACTCGAGAATATGGATGGTGATCCTCTGTTTTGGCAATGGAATGTGGACAACTTAAGAAAATTATATGTTTGAGCACAACACGGCAAGTTAAGGGGCCAATATAGGAGCAAGCTGCTTCGACCTCACCGGTCTAGTTGAAAATTAAATTGCTGTGATGTACGTCGAAATTTAGTGTTGCTTCTGGTAAAAAACCTCGCCGGTTTAAGAGGCTTGTAATAGAAAAATCATGAAATAAAATCTCGACGTTACCGGTCCTTCGAGCACATCTGTTAATTATTTTTATAACCTGAAATTGTTAAGAAACTGAATCAAAACCTAACAGGTCATTTTCGAAACCACGACCTAACATGTTAATCAAAATTTTTTAGTTCACCACCCAATTGAGGATGGTCGAAGTTCTTAGAGCTCCCTGAGTTGAGGGTGTTCGAAGTTTCTAAAGAGCCCCGTGGAGGGCGTTCGAAATAAATTGCTAAGCATGTTATTCGAATTAAGGGACCTAGCCGGTCAAATATCAAGTGCAAAAAAGACTACAGAACTTAGTCAAAATAAGTTAACTTTTCCATTTCATTCAAAGAAATAATTACAAGTGCAGGGATTACATCAAAAGAAAAGGAAAAGCTGGTTACAAAAGCTCCAAAAATACATGCCTACAAAGAGAAGTCTAAGCCTTGATATCGACTGCTTCTTCACCAGAAGAGTCAGAGGGAGAGCTCGAACTCTCGGAGGCAGCAACCTCGACCTCACCACCCTTGGCCTTCTCACCAGCCACAGGGACGTCAGAGACGAAGGCCACCTCGGCTTCGCCTTCCCCCAAAGCCGTGGAAGTTGAAGCCTCAGCATCCGCAGTACCCTCCTTATCTTTGGCAACATATTCAGCCAGGGACTGCTGTTCGTGCTCATCATACTTGGCTAAAACCTGCTTATAATCCAAGTCAGGCGCCAAGTCCTTCAGCGTCTTCTTAAAACGACGGTGAATGTCATCGTGGGCGGATTGATAGCCCTCGACGACCTTCTGATTAGCAAAGGTGACGCCGTCCTTGGACTTCTTCCACCGGCGGATAATTTTGCTCCTTCTCTAATTAAGTCCTTGACGGACTTGTTGAATTTCGGTTGCAAATTATCTCGCTCGGCGAATGTATGTTCGAGCATCTCCTTGTGGGCCTTCAGCTTCCCTTCGAGCTGAGCCACCTCCGTCAGCGACGCTTCCAGCTTCTTTTCAGCTGCCCTTAGCTGTTTGGAGACCTCCTCTTTGTTGTTAAGGAGGCTGGTCCTTTCGTTGTTGAATGCCTCAAGGTTGTCGGCATTCAACCGCTTCGCCTGCTCGAGTTCAGTCTCGAGGGCCACGACCTTTTGAGAGGCCTCCAACAGCTCCTGCTTGCATTGGGCAAGCTCGTCAGCCATCTTAGTCGCATCTTGGAGCTCCTTCTCAATGAGGCAGGTCATTCGAATAGACATCTGCCAAAAAGTGACCTTGTGTTATTAAGACAGACAAAAAGGAAAAAGAGGCATGAAGGCATAATTGGAATGAAAGCTCACCTGTAACCAGCACTCGTTGAGTGCTTCGACTTCCTTCTCGACCCCACCCTTCGAGACATCTTCCATGTCTCCTGGCACCAGTAGTGCCTCTCGAACTCTTTGATAGCGAGCTCGAAGGGCCCTCCTACTGGCTTTGTCGATGCTAACGACACCAGACTGGCCCTCAACATCGTGCGACCAGGAAGACTTCGTCTTCTTAACCAAAGGTTCGTCAACGTCCTGTTCGTCGACGGGGCATGAGCTCGAACCCAAATGGAAGCTCAGGCTAGGAAATAAAGGGTCGTGCTCAGGTGAGGAAGGTGCCTTCTTATTCGTCCCGGCGCTGCCGGGGACTTCGACCTCCAACTGAGGCCTGCCAAGTTTTGCGATAGTCGGCAAAGGCTTAGGAGGAGCCAATTTTGCCTTTGGCTTGTGTTTTGGATTCTGCATAGACAAGTAGAGACAAGTTAGAAATATCAACGCCAAAACCAAACAAAAGGGTAGGGTGATCGAACTTACTGCGGGTGGCTTAGGAACTTTAAGTTCCCCCTTCTGGATCGACAACCTAGCCATGGATGCCATAACTCTTTTTGTTGTATTCTTCTTCATCTCGTCGTCGATGTTATTATACGCAAGCACTGCAAAGACAAAATGATGAGTTAGAAAATAGAAGATTAATTAAAAAAGAAAAAGCAGATAAAGAGTAATCGACCCCTACGTTGGTCATATGCTGGGGACACGCCAAAGGCTGACAAAAAGTGCTCGTTAGCCAGGTCCTTGTCGTTGGGCAGCCAATAATCCGTCTTGTACCGTTGCTTGCCATCAATGTGATATCCCGTGGTTTGACAATGAATGGCTACAATGGCCTGTTCAGCGTCCATTTCGAGCACATTAAGGTTCATGCCGAAGTTAGGAGGGTTATCGGACAGAGTTGCAGGCACATCCCATGGCATGTCCCCTAGAAACATAAAGAGAAACTCCCCTCGAAACAGAGCCTGGTTGGTAGGCATCTCAGTTGTAAGCTTATAGGACTTTTCCTCTCTTAGACCATCCTTTATCATGATGAGATGCCGAGCTTGGAAGGAGTACCAAACAGGCCCGTTGCGGAGCTCAGACACCTCGTTCAATCTGAACATGTTGCGCCAAAGGCGCAACGAGGGTTGCACTCCCAACATGCGACATAAGCAAATAAAAGATACAATAGCCCCTACCGAGTTGGGCATAAGTTGACACAAGGCTATGTTGTATGCCTCTAAAATGTCTTTAAAGAGCGGGTGCAAGGGAAAACACAAACCCAACTCGAAATAGGCCTTATATACACCAATGCACCCAAGGGGTGGCACCATTATCAGGTTGGTGACCTGGGGAGGTTAAAATACATAGGGCAACTTAATAGCATACAGACTCGACAGAAACGACAACCCTCTCTTTAGATCCTTTCGCCACTTCCCCGTTGACCAGTGGCCACTTATTCACAATCTCTTGTTGGGGGAAGGGCAACGCTCGCATTGGTCGGACGTCGAAGTAACTTCATCGGTTGCCTCCATTATTTGCACTACACCAAGGGAAATGAAAGAATCTAAGTAATTCCTCTTAGAAGGAGGGAAGACTATCGTTACTTTATTGGGATGATCCAAAAACTCTTCGGGTCCTTCGAAATTTTCCTCACACTCCTCTTCCTCAATGGGAACGGCGTCGAGCAAAATATCAGAGTTTGGGGTCCAATAAGCTATTGTTACAATAGGGGCCCCATCTACCCATGTCTCGACCCAAGGCATATAAGGAAGGAGCAGGACATGAGAGGCACTTGATTCGAAAATGGAGTTCATTATTTATCATACAACAACCCCTTCGTCGAATTTATTAAAGAAAGGAAAAGAATCAAGAATAATAAATCATACCTTAATCGAATTACACGAAGGAGATTCCTCGAACTTTTGGCGCACTCTGATAGCGGCGGGCAAAGGAAGCAAAGGGCTTCTTAAAGAGAGAAATTGGAGAGAGAAATTGCAAAGTGAGTAAATGAGGAAACAGTTGAAACATTTATATCTCACCTACCCTGAACAGTAAAACCCCTCTAATGTGAACAGTTACCTGACATAGGAGTTCGTGCCGAATAGTAGAGGGAGGTTTAATGCGATACATCGTATATACGGTTGAACGTATAATTACCGGTCAAAATACGGTTGACTAAAAGGAATACGATGTTGACTTCAAAACGTTGACCCTAACCGGGCTACTTCGAGAAATTTTACAACAATCTCACCCTCACCGGGGCTACCTCCAACTATTCAAAGTAATAATCCTTTGACTGAGCTACCTCGAGCAATTTCAAAGGCATTCTTTGAACCAAATACTTGTGAAATATTTTCTAAGTATACAAAGCCCTTCATACAAGGCACCCACTTCGAGCAAGATGAGTACAAGACTCAATTAGCCCTAACCAAGCTACCTCGAAACCCTAAAGATATACTTATTGGCCCTTACCAGGCCCACCTCATACCCAAGTGAAGGTGTTCGGATTTCTGATTATACACCCTAGTGAGGGTGTTCGAGTTTTTTTATTACACATCCTAGTGAGGGCGTTCGTGTTTTTTGATTATACACCCCTGATAAGAGGTTTTTAGTGAGTCGTTAAGGCACTAAAAATCGCTTAGCAAACAAAACTTATAAACCTAATGATCAACTACCATGAAGGTAGTAATGGCAAGTTAAGGGTCGAACCACAAGGAAATTGGGATTGACTAAGGTCAACTAAGTTAAAAACAACCCAAGTGAAGGGTTTTTGGGGAGTAAGATTGAATTAGCTACCTACTAACAAGTAGCTATTGAATACCAACTAATAATCAAATAAGAGAATTAATATAATAAGGAAAACACTAGAGTTCGGGCTACTCGTATGAAATTGGGCTAGACAACGATAATCAACATTATAGCGATTCACAACGATGACAATACAAGGTTAAGTTTCCCTCTAATTTACTTGAGTCCTCTCTCGAATGGTCCTCAAGAGTAATCGATTAATCAACCAACCATATCCTCTTTCGAATGGTCTTTGGTCAATTTATTAATAGATTCAATGAGATTGGAAAACCCCTAATTAAAGGATCCCCTTAATTCCTACCCAATCCCTTGGTGTAGAAATCAAGTCGAAACATGGGAATGACAAAAGGGATTAGAGTTCGATTAAGAGCAATAGAAACCCTAAGTGCCCTAGCATAAATGTGATCAAGATCTATCCTAGGGTGTCAAAACACCACATTCAATGCATAAACATCAAATTGAATCATAAAAAGCATTAACAATCTACATTAAGCCATTAATTCATACTTTCGCCCAAACCCTAGGTAATGAACTACTCACTAATCATGGATTCTAAGCAAAAGAGATTAAATAAATTAAATATGATTAATAAAGCAATAGAAATAACGAGAAGAGAGATTGAAAGAAAATTACTTGAATTGAATTAATGATTCGATCTTCAAAGTTGAAACAATGAGAAAACTAAGAGTTTGAGAGAGTTTAGAGAAGTTAACTAAGTAATTAGAGTCTAAAGTATGAGATAAAATGTCAACAAAAACGCTAAAACTATTTATATTGTTCATTAAACAAAGACGGAAAAACGGGGCAAAGGCCCAATATCAGAAACGCCACGGTCGTGGTGAAATCACCACGGTTGTAGCGCCTTAAAATTGTCTAGGCAGCAGGTAATCTTCAAACGAAACTGTTTCTATGCAAGCCAGGTGCCACGGTCGTGGCAAAATCACCACGGCCGTGGTTACCTGACTTCGTCGAGTCAGTCCCAAATCTTCAACAGTCTGCCTTGCCTGCTACAGGTCCCCACGACCGTGGTGACCTACAGGTCAGCGGACAGCTCTTCAAACGATCATATCTATCTCATCTATTATCAGAATTGGGCTCATGACCAGTCGTTGGAAAGCTATCAAAACGAGCTAACACCCCCCACTGGAATCACCTTAATCCGATTTATAGATCAAACATTATGTCTATTTGAAGTTTAACAGTCCACAACTAGTCTTCCAATGATCATATGACTTCAAAAACCTGCTAGTTAGCCTGGAAATCATCCAAAAACAACTAAACAGATAATGAAGCGATAATATAACTCAAAGGTGACAAAAACCATGCAATGCTACGCTTAAATGCTCTAAACTACATGCAAGGATACTAAAAATGATCTACAATTAAGCACAATAAAGTGCTTATCAAACTCCCCAAGCTAGTCCAATTGCTTGTCCTCAAGCAATGCAAATCAAATTCAAGGGTAATAGTTCAATGACTCCTCACAATATACGCATGCCAAGATAGAGAATAAACACCTTTCAAACCTTTTCATCAATAAATGCAAAACACTATCAAGCCTCAAAGTTTATAGCACAAGGAAAAGCATCCAATCTTACCACAAGTTCTCCCCCAAGCTTGGCTCAGTCATATGGATAGTAGCTCTCACTTTAGTCGTGCATAAAAATTCTTGTGTGTTTATATGGTTACAATGATCGCTCAAGGCTCAATTCCGTTGACTATATCCTACCATAGGCTTGCATATCTTCTCACTCTCCATCGCGTGAGACATAAGTTCTTTTCAAGAATCATGAGGACTTTATCGAGGTTGTAATGAAGGCTAAAGGTGAGGGTGTGGATATATTTGGGAATTTGGTGCTAAATAGGGGAAAGTGAAGCATCCTAAATCAACACCATCTAGACAAATGCTAATTCGAAACCATATAACTTTGTTGCAACAACTCAAACAACCAATAATACCTAGTCCAATAGCATCTCCTAGTCTCTCTTTATTAAGCACTAAGAACAAAACCACAATTTTTTTTGTTGGGATGTTTGATGTTCCCATTTTTTTCTTTCTTTTTTTTTCTCTTTTTTTTAACTAATAAGGGAGAGAGATAGGAGGTCAACAATAAGTAGGGAGGAGGTGAACTCAACACAGAACGTGAATTCAACCAAAACACACATCATACAACCAACTTAAATCACTATCAGAGCACTGAATCATAAGATGTACCACTCACCAATCTAGCTTCACAATCCCCTAGGTTAGGAAATCGGTAATAGGCTAAAGATGCGGTTAAACAAGAAAACAGGCTCAGGCTCACGAGGTTGACAAAGAAGATAAGATAATGTGGGTGGCATTTGGCAATGTAGTTCATATATATAATGAACGCCTCAATCATATTCAAGAATCAAACCAGTGAATGCAATTTCAAGGAGAATCAATGCAAGTTCTAGAGAACATTCGTCAAGGAAGAGCATCACACAACAAGCAGATAAGACTGAAAAGATATCAGTCTATAAGGCTATAAAAACATGCTCTCACAAAGGGTATAGCTACCAACATCGGTCGAGCCGCACAAGAGGGAGACCAATCATACCACAACCAATCGATTCCTTGGCCTACTAAAGACTATCAAGCATTTTCTTTTTCAGTTTTCAGGTCATCAAGAAGAACACATGCGTACCAATGGCGGAGTTCTAACCTAAATGCAATCTATATGCATGCATGAATAAAGGATTCTACAAGCACCCTAAACATGATACTAAATGCTAAAATGCAATCTAAACATTACACTAACATGCAAATAATGCAAATCATATGCAACTAATGCAAACTATATGCAACTAATATATACATCCTCCCCCAAGCAAAACCACACAATGTCTTCACTATGAAAAGTCTAATAACAATAGCAAGGGAGGGGAAAAATCCCGACTCACTGATCGGGAGGGGGGTCGGGAACCACGTGAGTTGAGCTTATCCCCTTAAGGCCATCAATCGAGTTCCCAATGACATCTTTATATTTTTGAAATATCTTAATCAATTCTGGTATAGAGATGTCATCAAGAGCCGAGTTAACAATAAGAGGATAAGTACATGCATCATCAAGGAAAACATACTTAAGAGAGGGGGGAAGGGGTTTTAACTTCACCTTAGCAGGAGGCTTAGAACTCTCCTCTTTATCAATGGAAGCGGCAAGGACTTTCAACTCCGCCTCATGTGTCCCCTCGACGATAGTTTTATCGAGAATATAGAGAACTCTTTCACCTCTTCCATATCTAAACTAGGCTCCTTAGTGATAGAAGCATATAGCTCATCGTAAGTGTGAACTTCCCTCTCAAAACCTTCCATTTCACACTCCACATGACCAACCCGACAAACTCTCTCTATCATGGGTCTCTTCGATGTTTTAGAGAACTCAAACACAACCTTCTCATTGGCTACATCAACTGTGATTGTATCATTTCTGCAATTTATTATGGCGCCCAATGTCTTAATAGCCTCTCTTCCAAGAATGAGAGGAGTCTCCGGATCTTCCTCCATATCCATCACCACAAAATCACATGGCACTAAGACATGCCCAACTTGTATCGGAAAATCCTCCAACTCACCATGGGGCGCTCTCAAAGATCGATCCGCCAATTGAATAGTCTTCCTTGTAGGAAGAAGAGGGAAGTTTAGGCGCTTAGCTATGGATAGAGGCATCAAACTCACACTCGCACCCAAATCGGCCAATGCACCCTTAGGCTCGAGGTCACCTATCTTCACCAGCAAAGTGAAGCTTCCGGGGTCTCTTTGCTTCTTAGGCATATCTCGTTGCACTAGAGAACTTACTTGGTATGGCAATTTGATAACTTCGTCTTCAACCTTCCGTTTGTTGGAGAGGATCTCCTTCATTAACTTGGCATAGGCTGGCATTTGGGACATGGCCTCAAGGGAATGTGTATTTGAAGGCCTTTTATAACTTGGAAGAACTTAATGAATTTGCCGCTCAACTTCCTCTACATCAACCTTTGAGGATATGAGACCGGTGGCACATAGGTCTTAGGTGGAGGAGGTGTTGACAATGGAGCTTTGTCACCAACTTACTCATGAGTTTCCTTATCTTCTCCTCCTTTCTCAACATCAACCTCCCTTTCATCTTCCTCAACTTGATTGTCCTTCTCAACCACCTCAAATTCACTTTCTTCACACACATTAGGCATTTTGGGGCCCTCATAGTTTGTTCCCGACCTCAAATGGATAACTTTGACTTGATGTAGGTTGGGGTTAGGAATGGGTTGGCTTTGAAGTTGATTTGTGGGGTTAGATGGGTTTTTCTTGGCCACTTAAGCCAATTGGGTTTCAAACATTTTGGTGTGAGCTTGTAACTCTTGAAACCTTTGATCGTGACTTTGAAGAGCTTAGCTTTGAAGAGCCAGGGCTTGGGTTATGGTTTGAAGTTGTTGAAGAATTTGGGAGGTAGGGTCGGAGGATGGAGTAGGTTCGGGATTTGGTTTGGGAAATGGTGGGTTTATAGGGGCTTTTTAAAAGTTGGATCTTTGATGAGGGGCTTGGTAAACATTAGAACCTTGAGAGGAGGATCCACCTTGATTGCAGGTTTGAGTGAACCCTTGTTAAGGTTGATTAAAGCCTTGTTGAGGTGGATTCCAACCTTGTTGAGGTTGGTTGAAGCCTTGGTTGTATCCTTGTTGAGGTTGTCTCCAACCTCCTTGTTGATTGCTTCTATACCCTTGGTTACCTTGATAACCTTCTCCTCTAGAATTCATGGCCGCCACATGCTCTGACTGAGATCCTTCACAGTAAGAGGTATCATGGTTTGTACCACCACATATGTCACAAGAGAAAGCATTCACTTGTGAGGGACTTGATGATGCAAGGGTGATCTTAGAGGGCTTCTTGTCAAGTTGAAACATCTTTGCTTGAATTTGGTCCATTGGGTCCAACTCAAACTTACCACCCTTCTTAGGTTGAGAACCTCTCCTTCTTCTACCCCATGAGTAGTTCTTGATCACTTCTTCTATGGTGGACTCTAATCGGTCTTGCGGGATCTTAGAAAGTTGACCTCCCGCTCCAGCATCAAGGCTAGCACGTGTCATAGGATCAAGACCATCATATAAGAACCTCATGAGTAGATTTTGATTGAACTCATGGTGAGGGCACAAACGAATCAATTCCCTACACCGTTCCCAAGCCTCCGCAAGTGTCTCATCACATTCTTGCTCAAAGGAGGAGACCTTCCTCCTAATATCCGCTGTTTTCGACTCTGGGAAATACTTTTTCAGAAAAGGCAATGTAACTTGCTCCCATGTAGTGAGGGAGTTAGCAGGCTAGCTCTTGAGCCAAGACTTTGCCTTTCCGGAAAGAGAAGACTGGAAAAGATGCATCTTGATGTAGTCTGGAGAGACATCATTCGTCGTTATCATAGCACAAATCTCCAGAAATCGATCCAAGATGATCAAGTGGATCCTCATCCGACCCTCCACAAAATTGCTCTGCTTTCACCATCCGTGTGAACTGAGGGTGAATGCTGAAATTTGTAGTGGTTGTGGAGAGTCGGATTCCACCCTGTAAAACATAGGACCCCGGATTGCCGAAATCCCTGAAAAGATGTGCATTATCCTCACCCATGTCTGATTCACTTTCACTTGTTGAACTTGAGATTGGTGAAGCTGACGCGGAACCCAAGGTCAACCGTTCCAAACCTCCCCAAAGCTTTCGTAAAGTGCGATTGATTTCCGGGTCTAAAGGAAAAATGGGTGAGCCGTGAGCTCTCCTTCTCATGTACCACAACAAAGCTAAGTAGAGGATTAGCGAATAACAACACAATAAAAAAAATAAAAGAAAAAAAATCACTTAAGCAATACTAAACTCAAGTAAACTTCAATCAATAGCATAATTTTCCCGGCAACAGCGCCATTTTGATAAGAGGTTTTTAGTGTGTCGTTAAGGCACCAAGAACTGCTTAGCAAACAAAACTTATAAACCTAACAAGCAACTACCATGAACGTAGTAATGGCAAGTTAAGGGTCGAACCACAAGGAAATTGGGATTGACTAAGGTCTACTAAGTCCATAACTACCCAAGTGAAGGGTTTTTGGGGTGTAAGATTGAATTAGCTACCAACTAAAAAGTAGCTATCGAATACCAAGTAATAATCAAATAAGAGAATTAATATAATAAGGAAAACACTGGAGTTCAGGCTACTCGTATGAACTTGGGCTAGACAACGATAATCAACATTATAGAGATTCACAACGATGACAATACAAGGTTAAGTTTCCCTCTAATTTACTTGAGTCCTCTCTCGAATGGTCCTCAAGAGTAATCGATTAATCAACCAACCAAATCCTCTTTCGAATGGTCTTTGGTCAATTGATTAATAGATTCAATGAGATCGGAAAACCCCTAATTAAAGGATCCCCTTAATTCCTACTCAATCCCTTGGTCTAGAAATCAAGTCGAAACATGGGAATGACAAAAGGGATTAGAGTTCGATTAAGAACAATAGAAACCCTAAGTGCCCTAGCATAAATGTGATCAAGATCTATCCTAGGGTGTCAAAACACCACATTCAATGCATAAACATCAAATTGAATCATAAAAAGCATTAACAATCTACATTAAGCCATTAATTCATACTTTCGCCCAAACCCTAGATAATGAACTACTCACAAAATCATGGATTCTAAGAAAAAGAGATTAAATAAATTAAACATGATTAATAAAGCAATAGAAATAAAGAGAAGAGAGATTGAAAAAAAATTACTTGAATTGAATTAATGATTCTATCTTCAAAGTTGGAACAATGAGAAAACTCAGAGTTTGAGAGAGTCTAGAGAAGTTAACTAAGTAATTAGAGTCTAAAGTATGAGATAAAATGTCAACAAAAACGCTAAAACAATTTATAAGGTTCATTAAACAAAGACGGAAAAACGGGACAAAAGCCCGAAATCAGGTCGCCACGGTCGTGGTGAAATCACCACGGTCGTGGCGTCTTAAAATTGTCCAGGCAGCAGGTTATCTTCAAACAAAACTGTTTCTATGCGAGTCAGGTGCCACGGTCGTGGAAAAATCACAACGGCCGTGGTTACCTGAATTCGTCGAGTCAGTCCCAAATCTTCAACAGTCTGCCTTGCCTGCTACAAGTGCCCACGACCGTGGTGACCTACTGGTCAGCGGAAAGTTCAACTTCGAACGATCATATCTCTTTCGTCTCTTATCGGAATCAGACTCATGACTAGTCGTTGGAAAGCTATCGAAACGAGCTAACACCTCCCACTAGAATCACCTTAATCCGATTTATAGATCAAACATTATGTCTATTTGAAGTTTAACAGTCCACAACTAGTCTTCCAATGATCATATGACTTCAAAAACCTACTAGTTAGCCTGGAAATCATCTAATAATAACTAAACAGATAATAAAGTGACTATATAACTCAAAGGTGACAAAAACCATGCAATGCTAGGCTTATATGCTCTAAACTACATGCAAGGACACTAAAAATGACCTACAATTAAGCACAATAAACTGCTTATCAACACCAAGTGAGGGTGATCGAGTTTTTTTACACACCCTAGTGAGGGTGTTCGATTTTTTTTTGGTTACACACCCAAGTGAGGGTGTTCGAGTTTTTTGATTATACACCCAAGTGGGGGTGTTCGAGTTTTTTTACTACACGCCGTAGTGAGGGTGTTCGAATTTTTTGATTTTACACCCTAATGAGGGTGTTCCAATTTTTTGATTTTACACCCTAGTGAGGGTGTTTCAATTTTTTGATTATACACCCTAGTGAGGGTGTTCGAGTTTTATTGTCACACCCTAGTGAGGGTGTTCGGGTTTTTTTATTATACACCCTAGTGATGGTGTTTGAGTTTTTGGAAATCCCTGAGTGGAGGGTGTTCGAATTACTAGGCGTTTGAATCCTTTTAAGAACCCTCCATTCCAATGGAGGGCGTTCGAATTACTAGGTGTTCGAATTATTTTAAGGACCCAACATTGTTGAGGGCGTTCGAATTCTAGGGCGTTCGAGTTGTTTGAAAAAACCCAGCCTTTTGAGGGCGTTGAAACCAGTAGGGCGCTCGAATTGCTCGCCCAAGCCAAACCTAACATAAGGTATGTCAAGCCTTTCAACACAAAAACAGAGTATTCCGCTCCACATCGCAGTTCCGTCATGATCCGCAACTACAACGCACATCGTGGGGCTAATGTTTGGGCCCATTCCAGTCATGGCCCACCTAACCGGTGAAATAAATAAAATTCCTTAGGGGGTAAAACTACCATTTTAACCCCAAGGACCTTTCAGGCCAGAAAGTACAGGCTTTAAGTCAAGCCCACTGACAAAAGGTCTTCATGACATCATCACCTTCACCATGTGATGTCACATCAGTACAACCTATAAATAGTACTTTCATCTTATCAGTCAGGTACGTTTTTACACACATTCCAAACCATTTACTTGTATTATTCTCTGACCTTCTGAGATCAGATATGACTTAAGCATCGGAGAGACGATCCCGGGAACATCCCCGGGGTAGTTCACCGTACTCGGTTTTGCAGGTACCCGGAATTCGAAGACCTTGGACTTGTTACTGGTTACTACCCTAGCTGGATTTGGCCTCCCCCGAACTACAAATTTCTACTGTGTTTCTTGTATCCGAAATACCCCCTAAACAAACAGCTAATGGAATTTTTCCCTAAAATGGATCTACTAACACTAATTAACTATATTTTTCTAACATATAAAGAACGAAAAATAGGTCAAAGAAAATAGTATGAATCGTGTCAAAAATCAATATGGTACAACTTTTAAAAATGAAGGAAATATACTATAAAATTAACAAGATTCTTGGGGGTGTTTGGCATTTGGCTGGTGGCTGTTAGCTTGTAGCTTTTTGTTGTTGCTGGATTGACCGACTGTTTTTAGTGGCTTGTTTAAACGGCTGTCAAATTATTGGTTGCACATAAAAGTGTTTGGTAAAAACGGCTGTTAGTGTTGGCTATTAAGTACAAAATAGAGGCAAAAGCCAAAAGCCAGCAACAAAAGCTGATAAAAGTAGATTTTGGCTTAAAAGCCGGCTTTTCAGCCACTGTAAAAGCCGTTTACCAACCACTTTTTTGGCTGTTTGACCACAATAAAAGCCAAAAGCCAATGAAAAAGGCACGCAAAAGCCATTTACCAAACACCCCCTTATCTATCACGAATTTGCATTGGTTTTCTCTCATATTTCAAATAGGAATATCAAAAGGAACGGTGGAAGTAATGATAAATCAAAAAAAAGAAATTAATAATTAATAAGAATAAATAAATACAATATTAAAAGTAAGTCTTGGGATAAACAATCAGTCTATCATATGCTAATGGATAGAACATAGCAAAATCAAAAGGTTTAATCGAAAACAATAAGGTTTTAACATAAAATTTATCGTGTAAGGTTTTAACTTAAAACTAGTCTTTGGCCAGACAATGTTCTGGGAGAATCCTATTGTGTTATCTTTTTATTTCATTAAGTCTGTTGTTTTAACCAAGATTGCATGTTTTGTTTTTGTACGGCTGCGTTTGCTATAAATTATTCCCATGGGTCATTTCTTTTTTTGACTGTATGGTTTTCGTTCATTTTTTGTGAGTTTGAGATCTCTTTTTTCTTAGAAAATGAGTGTTTATTTTTCCTATAGATATACATAATTATATAAGATCTGTAATACCTTTCGCACCCTCTTAGAATATTTTGGTATATTATGGAATAATAGTTACAACTCCTATTCCTATTTCAAATTTTCATCACTAAGTTTTATTTACTAAATAATTCTTAAACAATATTGTTGCTCGTCGGCAAGCCCTGTTAACGTCTCCCGTTGCAATAAGCCATCCTTGCAAATCCTCGCCGCCGCCGCCACCAATCCACCACCACAAACACCATTTTTGCTTCAAATGTTGAGGCGACACATAAAGAGGGATGGTAGGAAGAGTTTATTTATATAAATTATAGAAAGAGAATACGATATAGCAGTAATGGTGGAATTGGAAACTCCAAATAAATTAAAAATTTAGGAGAGATTGTAATATAATTTTTTTGTAATACAAATTGTAGGAAGACAATAAGGTAGAGTTAATTGTAAAATTGAATTCGACAAACAAATCAGACGCTCATTGGAAGAGAAAAATTTTGAGGAGGTTCTTTTTTCTAACAAAAATTAAGGTAATGGGATATATAATTTAAAAGTGAAAGTAGATCACAAAATGAGGTGTAGCCTAGTAAAAAAGTAATGGAATTCTACTTGATGTGTCCCAAGTTCAAACCTTTTTATATGCATTTGTAGACATTTCCAAATGAATTTCCTTGTGGTGGCATATCAATAAACTATATGGAGTGACATGTGGAAAGTAGCAGTGCAAGCTCACACTTTTTAATATATATATATATAGATATAGATTGTAAATTCTTAAAATTTTAAATTTTAAACTTTTAAATTTAAACCTTACAGTTATATGCGGTCTAACACAAGTCTTAATTTGCACAATATTAAAATATCAATGTTAAATTAATTTAACAACTAATAATAAATAATAATTCATTTGTTTTTATTTAATAGGGACATTTGTAATTGTCATGCTTATCAATGTATATCTTTACCAAGAATATATCTAATTACGCGAGTGTGCAAATTATAAAAAGTTAATATTATATAACTACTCCTACTTAACTACGTTTTCCCTGAGGTATAAACTAGCCTTGTGCATGACAGACTAAAGTCGTATCACCTAATCAAAAGTAAATCCTAAAATCCTCTAACAAATACTAATAGTCAGGGAAGTAGGATCGAATCCACAGGGAGACATGTTTCTAGATTTGATATTCAGTTAAACAGCTACTTCAGACAAGATCAGGGAAGAATAAGATGAATTACTAATTAAACTAAAGAAATCAATAAAAAATGGAATTTAAACTATGGATTAAAGGTCTAGGGCATTAGTTCGGTCCACCATGCTTATACCAATCAAAAGGGTCGAAAAACTATAATATCTAGGTCTAGGATCGAACAATCAGAGCCGATGTTAAGCCTACAATCAGGTCATAATGCTCTTAATTCAACATATGTAGTATGATCGCTCACATAATCGAAATCAATAGTGTGTTATAAGCCTCTAAAAGTAAGCCTACGATCGGGTCATACTCAAGTTGCCAAACATAGTTCATGAAATTGTACTCTGACATAAACTACGAAATAAAGAACAAATCATACTACAATTGAACTAATCATAACCTAGAACTAATAGCAATTCAAATATAAATCATGGTATAAACATGATTTTCCTCCCTAAAATCCTAGAAATACAACTACTCACTCATTGACATGAATTAAGTAACAAAAGCAATAACTATTGAAAGATTCATATTTTTAAGCATCTAATGAGAAAAGGAGAGAAAGTACTTGAAAGAAATAAAGAAATAGTTACCAAATGAAAGGAAGGGCAAGAACTTGAATTCAACTTGAAATAATCTTCAAAGTATGTGTAAATTAGATCCAGAGAGAAAACTAAGAGTTTAACGAAACTAAGATAAGCTAAAAGTATTGTTTAATACAAAATTACATCTTATTTGTAGACAAAAACTTAAACCTACAAAAAGAACGGATAAAACGCTCTCCCGAAGTACCGCCCGGCCGCCCGGGCGAAATGGCCCCCGGGCGGATAAAACTGAGAAAAAAATGAGAAAAGGGAGAAAAGAGGCTCTCGGGCCCGGTCGGGCGGCCGGACGGACTACGAAATTGGGTCAACTTTCAAAGGCCATATCTCTAAAATTAGAAGTCCGATTGGAGCTCTTCACCTATCATTGGAAATCTCTTGAAGTCTAGAATCCAATCCAATTAGAATTTCTTGATTATAAGTTTTCTATCAAAAGTTATGGTGAAAATAGTAAACATGTGTCAGTTTTGACAACTCTTTGCTTCATTCCAACTCAAAATTGTCCCAAACAGATGCATTGTCATCTTTGCACTAGCTACCTTCATACTCAATGATTAATAGGCTAGATCCTTGATAATCATGATCAATTTGTATCAAAATAACCTGAAAATCATCGAAACTCACAAACGGGAAGTAGTAGAGCACAACTTAAGTAATTCATGACATTATGCACCAAAATGCTATAAAAGAAGTTCTAAATGCAATGTAAACGCATCTAAAAACTATATATAAATGTGATACATCAATGCACGCGGTGCATGCCACAAATTTTTTAAAAGATCAAAGTTTTTGTTCTAAAAAAAATATAAATTAGTTCGCAATTTGTAATTTATTTGCACCTCCTCAGAAGTGAAATAACTACCATTTTATATATTTCCAAGAAATTATGTAATTTTTGATTTTTGATTTTTTACATTCTTTTATGGTTTACTCTGTTCCCTTATATAATAGAAATTTAACAAAAAAAGAAGTAGGATTGGAATTTCATGTGGAACCAAGTCCTCCCCTCCGTTATCTCTATTATATAAGCCAAGGGGGGAGGAAGATGGTGTCCACTTGAAAAGACTATTTTGCCCTTAATGAAATTACTAAATAAATTCATAATTCCTCTACCTATGTGAATTAACACAATGAAGCTACAAAATGCTTCACAAACATCATAATGCTTAATTAAACATCACAATGCATCATTAAGCATCGCTCTGGTTCATATAGTTAGTTCCATTAATTAACTTTTTTGCCGTCATATGTCTAAAGTTTTTAGAATAATTAGTTGAAGTTATAGTTATTATTTGTGTACTATTAACCAACCACTATTTAAAGTAGGGAAATTCCCAATGGTAGTCCTTAGGTTTAAGCAATTCCAAGGGGTGGAAATTCCAAAATAACTTTCCCGTTGGTAGCCATACTTTACAAATTATTCCCAAACATAACCTTAATAAATAATATTCCGTTAATAATAAAGCATATTCTGCTAGTTAACAGTTAAGACAGTCACTCGCAAATAAAACGAGGCATTTTGAGTCACTTTTTGCCAATTTTTACCTAAAAATCAACTCTCAAGGACTAAAACTTACCCACTAAAATCATCCCTTAAGGGCATAAAACGACCCAAAATACATCGTTTTACGTGTGAGTAACTACCTTAACTATTAACTAATATAATATGCTTTATTATTAATGGAATATTCTTCATTAAGGTTATGTTTGGGAATAATTTGTAAAGCAGGGAAACTAGCGGGAAAGCTTTTTTGAAATTTCCACCAATGAGGATTCTTGAAACCTAAGGGCCACCATTGGAAATTTCCCTTTAAAGTATATATTTTTATAGAACTAAATATAAAAGTATGTGCCAATATTATTAGAATATAATATTTTATATATGTTTGTTATTATTACTTGATTAAATAAAGAATAATTTTTTATTGAACTCACTCATCGCGTGCAAATAAAGCTAGAAAAAGAAAAAATACAAAAAATACCTGCACTTGTGGAAACCGAGGAGAGGAGGAGATGAAACACAATAAGATTCACAAAATAACTAACAATTTCAACAGCAAAAAGAAACTACCATCACGAGAGCAGCAAGGGAGAGGGGATACTATTTTAATTTTGAATGGATATTGCATTCATTAGTATAGAGAAATATGGGTAGTTTAATTGATATAAAATCTAATAAGGTTCCTAATCATTGTTATTTAGTAATTAATTTAATTGTTGTACTCATTGTGTGTATCTAAGACTATTATTTAAAAAAGCTACCTTTGTACTTTATAATCGTAGTTTTACCTTTCTGTCCGCATTACTATATATACAAATGAATTTTCCGAACACAAAATGCGACATATATTATTTTTTTTTACTTATTTTCTAATGTTGTGCACACATTGTGTGAACTTCTTAGCTTTAGAATTAATCAGGCTACTTTAAAAGTATCATTATATTAGTTTCTAATACTGAAAAAATTGATTCGATTTAACAGGCGATTGCCAAAGATCACTATATATGTATCAAATATAAGGGATAGGGAGCACGATGAGTCACAGACTCAAAAAAGGCAAACGATGTATCTTTCCTACTTTGCAATTAACACAATAGTCATGAAACTTATAATTACATAAAATGAAGTTTTGTGAACGTAAACTTCCTAAAATTCTAGCAGAAGTATGAGCAAGGCGAGCATGCCAAACATCTCCGGACTCCATGGTTGCAATGTGGGCAGACTCGGGAAGACTCTGAACAAACTCGGGAAGACGACTCTGACTCTAGAATGTGAGGCTGAAGAGGGTAGACACCATTCCTACTGATTCCCCGCAACAGAATCGCCACTGTGGTCTTGTCCTTAACACAAACAGAAGACTCGTCAAAACAAACTATGCAAGAATTATCCTGACATAACTTTTGAACAGACATCAGATTATGTTATAACCGGGGAACATGACACACCTTCGTGAGGCGAAGGGGGCGACTAGGGGAAGACAGAGTTAAATTTCCAAGTTTATTAATGGGAAGTTTTGTGCCATCACCAACAACAATAGAACTCGAACCAGTGTAAGGAAGAGCATTACATTGCATACCATCCTGTGAGGTCATATGAGATGCGGCTGCAGAATCTGGATACCAAACGGAGTCATTCGTTTCATCACCAACAGACAGTGCAGTTAGGGCACGTGTGACACCATCAGGAGAAGAAGGCACAAAGTTGTGATTGAAACGCTGAGGATAATAGGCTGCTTGGTGACTTGGATACCAACAAAGACCACAAGTATCGGAAGAAGGGGTGTTGGCTAAATTGTCGTTAGATGGACTACTTCCTGCTGAAGACAAAACATTAGCAATATAGTTGGCACAAGAATAATCAACATACGAAACATCATGAATCTTACCCATACCATTATTTCGTCCTGCATTACCACGACCACCCTTCCTCCATTGCCTCGTCCTCCATTTCCACGACCACCTTTGTTATTGTTGCGATTGTTCCTATTCTTGTTCTTTTCACCCCCTTGACCTTTAGTGTTCGAACCCCCCGAAGAAGAGGATTGAGAACCCGAAGGACCAGACTGAACAGCAACTAGAGCCTGATGAGTAGGAGGCGTCTCAGCATAAGCGCGCATAGCTTTAATGCGTTGCTCATGCTGAAGGAGCTTAGGGCGAAGATCATCAAAGGTCAAGGACGTTTGACATTGTGACAAAATAGTAACAAGGGCATCATAGTCACAATCTTGATCCAACGCAGTTAAGGTATACTGAATCAAATCATACTGAGAAATAGGACACTGAATAGCAGCTAAGGAATCAACAATAATCTTAATTTCACGTAAAAATACTTCCACAGACTACTGATCAGACTTCTTCATATGACTTAGTTTACCTTTCAGCTCCATCGATCAAGCCATACTAGCTTGCAAAAAACGAGACTGTAATCTATTCCAAATCTCAACAGCAGTACGTAATTCATGCACATCCATCATAACATCACGAGAAATCGATGCATACAACCACAGTTTAATTTGTTGATCAAGTCTCATATACTCATAAAAGTGTGGATTAGGCAAAGATTGACCAAGATTATCACTATAAGTAGGAGAAGGAACCATAATTGTACCTTCGACTATACCAAGTAATTGATGCGTCTAAAGAAAACATGTCACCTGAGTTTTCCACATAAGATAATCTTCGGGAGTAGATAATTTGATGGAGACGGAACGAGAGATGTCTTGATTGGTTAAGGAGGCGGCAAGGGGTAGCGGTGGTGGAGAATACCCGTGAATGTTCATGAGAGTCGCTAGAGGAGGACCGCTAAGAGGAGAACCAAAAGGCAGCGACATTGAAGGTTGTGAAAAACCGGGCGGAACCCTAGAATAAGGGCGAACAGAGGATGGGCTGCCGCTGAACATTAACGGCGAACCACCCAGATAGGCAATCGACGGCGGCAGAGTCTGCCACAACGTTGAAGCCACGCCGGAAAAGAGACCAGATCCGCCAGGTTGCTGCACTGCAGAAACAAGGGCTGCCTCGTCAAGGGTCGTGCGATGAGACGCACGCACAGCCGTGGCAGAGCTGACGAGGGAGCGCTGAAGGGGAGTGGTGGTCTGGTCGGCGGCGGAAAGGCCGGTGGGGAAGGCGGCAGACATGACTGCTGGCCGGAAAACACTAACAGGGAGTTAGGGTTTTGAAAAAAATTAAACAAAAACCATGAGGGTTAAGAAAGCGTGCGGAAGACAAAAAGAAATTCTTAACCCTAGGCTCTTGATATCATGTGAAAGTATTGAGAATAATCGGCTAACCTGTTTAGGTTGCCTGGCACTATTATATATAGAGAGAGGTATGAAAAACCGTCTTTACATGACTAAGAGTCTAATTACCAAATTACCCAATATCGAGTTGGCAACTCAGATTGAATAAGCATAGTACGTGCCATCTCGATAATGGTTCGATGTTTCCTTTCTGCAACACCATTCTGCGCTTGAGTCTTCCATCCCCCGAGCCCGCAGCATCACGGGAGCACATACAGCAACTCGCTGCCTGCCCGCAGGATGCATGCGCGCCCGAGGGTCGTCTGACCAGCAGCAGCCCCCTTCCACCCGCGCCCGCAGTCGCAGCGCTGTCTCGCAGCCAAGAGACTGCCAGCCCGCAGGCTCGCATTCCCGCGCCCGCGGGGTCTTGTGCGCCTACGCCCCATCACGCTGCCAGCCCGCAACACCCTCCTGCGCCCGCAGGAGGCCTGCTGCCCCCTTCCCCCTCACACGACGTCACACATGATGCGTGTGATGTTTCCACCTCGTCCCCGTCTAGTCTTGAGTCGTCCCCCGTCTCCTATCGTCCCTCCCTCTAGGCGTCCTAGAAAGTCGTCTAAGTGTGTCGATCCTACTAATGTCCATACCATGACCACTCGTTTAAAAGACGGAATCATTTCAACTAGGAATTTAATGAATTTAAAATCCGACGTTGTTGAGTCTGAACCGTCTAATTTTAAGCAAGCGTTTAAAGATTCACGTTGGCAACAAGCTATGCATGATGAGTATGAAGCATTAATTAAGAATGCTACATGGGATCTTGTGCCTCGCTACAACAATAGAAACGCTCTTGGTTGTAAGTGGGTGTATAAGATTAAATATAATTCTAACGGTTCTGTGGAGCGGTTTAAGGCCAGACTTGTTGTTTTTGGTATTCATCAGCAGGCAGGTATTGACTACTTTGAAACCTTTAGTCATGTCATTAAGCCTACTATTGTTCGCTTAGTTTTAACTCTTGCTGCTACTTTTAAATGGCCTATTCGTCAACTCGATGTTAAAAATGCTTTCCTTCATGGTTTCCTCAATGAGGAAGTTTATATGCGTCAGCCTCTTGGTTTTGAACATCCTTCTCAACCACATCACGTTTTGTCGATTACTGATAGGATTTAGTCGTGTCACCTAATCAAAAATAAACCTACGGTCCTCTAACTATGGTAGTCAGTGGAAGCAGGGTCGAATCCACAGGGAGACCGAGTTTCTAAATTAAAATTCAACCAATCAGCTACTTCAGATCAAATCAGATAAGAATTAACTGAACTAATGATTAAACTACAGAAGACGGAATAAATCGAGGAATTAACTATGGACTAAAAACCTAGGGTATTAGGTCGGTCCACCATGCTTATACCAATCAAAAAGGGTCAACTGCTATCAATACCTAAGTCAAGAGTCGGGGGATTAGAGCCTATGTTGAGCTATGGTTAAGACTCAACGCTCATAGTTCAACATACGCCGCATGTTCACTAACGTAATCAGAACTACTGACGTGTCCTAGGCCTCTAGTCGTAAGACGGATCTCTGCAAACAACTATTAACCACAAGCAATCAATGAAATTGTACACTGACATTAATTACTCAATAAGAACAAACCACATCACAATCACCCTAATCAAGCCCTAGAAATTGATAGAAATCTAAATCACAATCATGGTATAAATATGGCTTTCCTATCTAACACCCTAGAAAGAGAACTACTCACTCATAATTGAATTGACAACAATAAAACTAATATGAAACCCTAACAATTGCATAATGAATAATTAAATACTTAAACTAAGCAATTAAGAATAATAGAAGAGATTAAAGTAAGAAAGAATACCAATTGACAGAAAGCAGGAACTTTTATTGAAATCGAATAGGTTCAATCACCTTTAATCTAATCTAAAGTGTTTAAACTAAGCTAAGAACTATGACAAATAAACTAGAGTAAAACTAGAATAAAATATGTCCCTAAATAATAAGGAAAAAGGTATTTATAATACCTCCTCAAGTCTAATTAAAATGGGAAACAAAAGTCGAAATCCGCGTGAAAAGGTGCCAGACCCGATCGGGCCCGAGGCCTCCACCCGATCGGGCCGAGACACAAACAGCACCCACTTGGCTCCTGGGCCCTCGTAGCAGCAGCGCAGCATTAAAGCATAAACGAGGCCGACCCGATCCAGCACCCGATCGGGTCTGTGATCGGGTCCTCACACAAAGACCACCAGCGTGCTCCCCTAATCCGCAGCGTCACAATAAGACCTAGCAGCACCCAATCCGATCGGGTCTGCTGCATTGATGCTCGCCCGATCTGATCGGGCACGCCTTGCCCTATCAGGTCCGCGACTTTCATACCCGATCAATATATCTTCGCCCGATCGGGCCATTTCTGCCCGATCAGAGTACGAAAACCTCCTTTTTGACTCTTTGTCTCTCTAAACTTCACGTTTAGGGGTCTTGGGACCTCCTAAACTACCCATAAAACTCGTGAGCCTTACTACGTGCCCCGTAACATCTCGTAAAGCCGTGGTTGCTTCCAAATGGCTCGGGAATAAGGAGAAAACTCCCTGAAACCTGCAATTCAACACTAAAACACGAAACCACAACTATGTACGATAGTTAGCACAAAATAGCTCCCAAGAGCTCCAATGACGCACAAATTAGCTTGTAAATAAGGGAGAAAAGTCTATATAAATACGTGATATCAATTACGAAAAACCATTTATGGTTTGAAGCAAGCTCCTCGAGCTTAGTTCTCTTGTTTCAGCAACTTTCTACTCTCTATTGGTTTCAAGTGCAGCAGTTGTGACACCTCCATGTTCACTCTCAAACACAGTGGTCATATTATCATTCTCTTGCTATTTGTTGATGATATTGTGCTTACAGGTAGTAGTTCCTCTTTGCTTCAGAAATTTATCAGCGTTCTCTCTGCCCAGTTTGCTATGGAGGATTTGGGTGATTTGCATTATTTCTTAGGCATTCAGGTTTTACGTACACCTCAGGGTTTGCTATTGTCTCAAAACAAATATGTGGTTGATCTTCTTCAGAAATTTCTTCTTCATACTGTCAAACCCGTACGTACTCCTATTGTCTCTCGTGTCACTCTTTCTCTCTTAGATGGTGACCTTCTTGCTGATCCCACAGATTATCGTAGTATGTTTGGTGCATTACAATATTTGACTATGACTCGTCCTGATATTGCCTATGCTGTTAATTCGATTTCTCAATTTATGCATGCGCCTCGTACTACTCACCTTCCTGCTGTGAAAAGATTTTTCAGGTATTTGCAGGGAACTTCTGATTATGGGCTATTTCTTCATAGTACTGGCTCCTACTGTGACTGTTGCCTATTCTAATGCTGATTGGGTCGGGTGTCCTGACACTCGGCGTTCTACTACTGGTTATGCTGTCTTCCTAGGGAAGAATTTGACCTCCTGGCGCTCTAAGAAGCAACCTACTGTTTCGAAGTCTTCTACTGAAGCTGAGTATCGTGCTGTTGCCTACACTGCGGCCGAAACAATTTGGATACGTCAATTGTTGGCTGGTTTAGGGTATTTTAATCGACGACCTACCATTCTCTATTGTGACAATGTTTCTGCTATGTATCTTACTGCCAATCCTGTTCATCACGATCGTAGTAAGCACATTGATGTTGATTATCATTTTGTTCGTGAGATGGTTGCTAAAGGTGGACTTCAGGTCAAGCAAGTTTCGACACAGTTGCAGGTTGCTGATATTTTTACTAAGGGTCTTTCTTCTGAGTTGTTTTGTAAACATGGTTCCAATCTATCCGTGATTCCTCCCCGTAAAGATTGAGGGGGTGTATTAGGTAATTTGGTAATTAGACTCTTAGTCTTGTAAAGACGATTTTTCATACCTCTCTCTATATAATAGTGACAGGCAACCTAAACAGGTTACCCGATTATTCTCAATACTTGCACAGTTTCTCCTTCATGTTACACACGAAATTTTATTACTTTAACATTTTTTGAAAAAAACAAAAAAAATTCACTTCATCAAAACTTACGTTGCAATTTCTCTAAAGTGTTACATATTTCTCTCCCGCACGTATCACGTTCATATAAAACTAGTATTAATAGAGATACTAGAGATTTCTCTTTTAATGGCCACATCTTTTTACTTTAGTAATTTTTATGAGAAAAATTGTCCTCTTCCACTCCATATGTACGCGATGCATGTGAAAGAGGACAATATAAGGATTTTGGAAGAAAAAAGTATTATAATTTCCCCACTAAGGGCACGCTTGGGATGAATTAAGGTAATGTATTAAGGGGTAATAAAAGTCAAACATAGGAAAATTAAGGCATTTAGAGGGGATGATAGAGGGGATAGAGTGGTGGTGGAGAGGATAAAATAGAGTTGGGATGAAGAAAATGGAAGAAATAGGGGAACTATTACCCTCATTATGGGGGTATTAATTACCCACCACCACCCTTAGGTAACTATTACCCTCATTAAAAGGGTAATAGTTCCCCTCTTTCTTCCATTTTCTTCCTTCCACCACCACTCTATCCTCTCCAATACCACTCTACCCCCTCTTTCATTACCTCTAAATGCCTTAGTTTTCCTATGTTTGACTTTTATTAGCCCCTTAGTACATTACCCTCGTCCCAAGCGTGCCCTAAGTGTATAATATTTTTCTTGTTTTTTAACAAATAACAGTTACATTTTAGTTATTTTATTTTTCCAACGGGTATAATTATAATGCCAAAAGAATTTAAAGAGCGAAGCAATATAAAAATACATAATAGAAAATGATTTTAAAATTTTAGATAGTAAATAAAACAATAATAATCTAAAATTAAAATACCGAAAATAAAAAATAAAAATCAGCGCTAAACCATCTTATAAGACAATGAATGGAAATTTTGGAAGGATTTGGGGCAAGCATGGTATTGATAAGGTGATTACTATGTCGAATGGAATTTCCCTTGTTAGATTGCAATTTAGAAGGGAAAAATAAGGCTCTAGAATTCGCAAATTATAGCGTACACCCGGGTGTACCTAGCGGTAGGTACACCCGGGTATTAGTATTATACTTCCTCCGTTTTAGAATAAGTGATACAGTTTCTAAAAATGGGTGTTTTGGAATAAGTGATACACTTTGTAGGAATTCATAGATGCGAATAGCGGAATTTCAGGAAACAATTTCCTAACATCTATAACAGAATCGCATGCATAACAATATATGAATCGATACATAGAGTAGAGAATACACAAACCTTTTATTCACGACTTGAATAGGTATGTAGGGTTTGAATACTGCAAAGTATTATTGCAGATCTGGTTACTTTAGAGATAAAGAACTACAATTGTAATTCCTCTACTTAGTCCACGAACACCGATTAATACCCACGTCTGCTAGAACGGAAGAGTATGAACTATTCACTCTCTTACTTTTGATGGGATAGGCGCCTAGACTAAAGAGGGAGAAGGGTTTTTCTTTTTCTCTCTTTTGGGTCAAGTTACTGACTAACTGAATTGCTTCATCTCTCTTCTTATTATATCTATATATAATAAATAGAGATTAGGTTAAGAGGAAAGGAACAAACTAAAATCCTAATCACCCTAATAGTGGCCGGCCCTTATAAGACTTTATGGGCTTATAATTTATTTATTAATTAGTGTTACTCTGTGTGACCTCATAGGATTAATTAACTTAGTTGTAGGCCCAAACCAATTTGTCTACAAACCGTAATTTATTCTCTAGCAAGCAAATACGGTTACTAAAATAATTAACTATATTATCTCCATAAATGCAATCCCATTTATATTTAGTAATTGCGGAAATTTTCTAAGGACATATTCCTTCAATCTCCCACTTGTCCGTAAGACAAGTACGCAATATTAAATTCCTTAAGTCTCTTAATGCCAAATTTGATAACACGATGTTATATACTCAAATATGTTTCTTGATCACCGAGGTTGAATTGTTCAACTGAAGATCAACTCTTTAATCTCATTTTAGCATGGCCATGCGTTTTTACAATTCTCCCTCATCAAGAGGCCCAGACACCATTCCTATCAAATAGGAGGACTTATTCAATCTTGTATGACCATAACTCCCACTCAATTCTTAGCCAACCTGAGCATTGCCTTTATAACCTCCTTTTACGGCACGGTGTTTAACAATGTCAAAGCTAAACTAATCATATCATGGTTATTAGGACATACTCATGTCCAAGGAATCTATTAAATATAGACATTCCGATTCTACTATTAGAATCTAATTAGGTCAAGTCTCAATGTATCAATCATACATCCATATTTGTTAATTTGACATCCCTATGTCTCTATAGCACAAGGAACTGCGCTATCAATTAACATTATGCTAGTCTTTTAACAAGTCACTTATGTCCAATTCAATGCCTTAGACTAGGGACATATTATAAACTGTGGTTTTTGTTCACTATATAGGGTTCCATTCATCACAACGTTTATGATGATCCTATTTCAAAACACAATTTATTTGGACATCTTATTTAATACTAAACAAATTAAATAAGAATGTAGATTTTTATTGATAAACAATTCCAAGCATAATCAATGTCTTTACAAATGCAAACATAAAGTAAGCATTCCCATCTCTATCCACCACCTGACCACCAGCCACCCACCAAAACAAAACCCTAGCCACCCTCCCTTCAACCTACCACCAAATCGCAACTCTAACCACCCTCCCCACTACCCAAATCCCCGAAGTCACCAATTCGACCCAAATCGGACCCCCACCACCATCCAAATGGAGCAACCCACCAATCGCCAAGCACATCGACCCAAGTCACTACCACCAACCAACGAAACCGAACCCACTAGTGATGGAGCGAGGAGAGAGAGCGAGATTTGAAGCAGGTTTGATTGGTGATTGGTGGGGGTGGTGGATTCGAGTGTTTGCGTGGGTGGGGGTGGTGGATTCGAGTGTTTGCGTGGGTGGTGGTGGTGGATTGGAGTGTTTGTGTGGGTAGGGGTGGTGGATTCGAGTGTTTGCGTGGGTGGGGGTGGTGGATTCGAGTGTTTGCGTGGGTGGGGGTGGTGGATTCGAGTGTTTGCGTGGGTGGGGGTGGTGGATTCGAGTGTTTGCGTGGGTGGGGTTGTGGATTCGAGTGTTTGCGTGGGTGGGGGTGGTGGATTCGAGGTGTTTGCGTGGGTGGGGTGGTGGATTCGAGGTGTTTGCGTGGGTGGGGTGATGGATTTCGAAGAAGGTGGTGGTTTCTGGTGGATTCGAGGTGTTAAGAAGGTGGTTTCAATGGGTGGGGTGGTGGATTTCGAAGAAGGTGGTGGTTTCTGGTGGTGGAGTTGGAGGAGAGAGAGTGGGACAGTGGTGGTAGGTGGGTGGTGATTATTGGTTTAATTACATGCCACATCCCTCACTTGGCATTGCTTAATTACACTTAAGAAATTTTGCCTCAAAAAACGTAAAAGTGACTTTGTATCACTTATTCTAAAACGGAGGAAGTATAATTTTTGCGCCCAGACATTGTCACAAAGGAAGCTTTACCTCAATGGTCAAGCGCGCGTCTCCGCGTACGGGAGGTTGGGGGTTCGAATCCTCTATCCAACTTAAATTGCACATTTCGGATTTAATTTTCTTTTAATTTTTTCATATCTTTCATACTCATTTTATAAGCATTTGTGTATGTTTAATAAATGAGTACGTAAAACTCAAATGAGTATGCTTATTTTTTAAATCAAGAGATATCATAATTAAAAAATTAAATAAAACCCCAATTCAACTCATAGTCATTTAAAAACTCGTACTTATTTGAACAACTTTCATACTCATTTGGACATTTTTTATATAAGCATTTAAGTATGTTTAATCAATAGGTACATAAACTCAAATGAGTATATTTATTTTATAAATCAAAAAATATAATAATTAAAAAATTAAATAAAAAATCTCAACCCAACTCATACTTATTTGAGTACTTATTTAACTTTATACTCATTTAGATGACGCATACTCATTTGAAAAACTTGAACTCATTTGGATATTGTATAGATTGATTGAAATAGAAATCTAGGTTTGAGAAGAAAAACTCATACTCATTTGAAAAATTCGCATTAGGCTAAGTCATACTCATTTGGAAAACTTATACTCATTTTAGGAATTTCTCTTGAGGCTAAGTCATACTCATTTGGTTAAGTCATACTCATTTGGAAAACTCATAAAAAAATTAAAACTCATTTGGTTTCGTACTCATTTGGAATATTCATACTCATTTGGCTTCATACTCATTTTGAATATTCATACTCATTTTGCTTCGTACTCATTTTTACCAACTCATACTCATTTTGCTTCGTACTCATTTTGGCCAACTCATACTCATTTTGCTTCGTACTCATTTTGAATATTAATACTCATTTTGCTTCGTACTCATTTTGAATGTTCATACTCATTTTGCTTCGTACTCATTTTGAATATTCATACTCATTTTGCTTCGTACTCATTTTGACCAACTCATACTCATTTTGCTTCGTACTCATTTTGGTCAACTCATACTCATTTTGCTTCGTACTTATTTTGACCAACTCATACTCATTTACACCAAGGTGTACCTTTTACCTTCTCCTCGAATCTTATCCTATTTTGATTGATAGCAAAACATTTTTGGTATGCTAAAATTGATTTCAGGGAGGATGTTAAATTCTCTATCTGGATACGTTTTACATGGCTAAATTTTCGTTATTGGGGGGTTTCTGCTCTAACTAAGATTGATGGTTGTATTTGTAAGCCATTATGCACATATAAATCTACTGCTCAAAAAGAGATGCTCTCTTATGCTAGGATCTTAGTTGATGTTAAAATCAACAAAGATTTTCCTGATTCAGTGGATTTTGTTAATGAAAATGGCGTAGTAAGCTCTCAAGAAGTACATTATGAGTGGAAACCAATAGTTTGCTCATATTGTGGTGGATTGGACATTATGATATTTAGTTTTTTTTTTTTTTTTTTTTTTTTTGTAACAAGTACAAGGAAAAGACTTAGATAATCCTATTTCAGGAAATAACCAAAGTCCATAAACTAAAACTAAAGACTAAAATAAGACAAATACTAAATACATTAAAATAAAAGAAAGCTAGAAAACTAAAAGTAAGACTAAAACTAAAATAATACTAATACTAAAACTAAAGACTAAAAAACAAGCTTCTCACTGAAGCTACACAAAGCTTCTCAAGGAAGCTAGACAGAGGCGGTGGGTGTGGATAGCAGCGGACCACCGTCTGGGACGGAGAAGCACGTCGGCTTCCAAGGTGAAACCGTTATTGACATGGCTTCGATTTCAAAGAGAGCTGCATGCTTCGTGTGGGGCCAAAGCACATGGACAAGCGAAGAAACTCAAAAGCCTTGAAGCGGTGACGCAATCCAACGACACTTGAGGCGAGGAGGACATCGCCTTGTTCAGATATGGAAAGATCGAGACCTGTCATCTTCCCTTTCAAAAACGGTACAAGTAACGCCAATATGCGGTGAGGAGGACGGTGGAAAAGGACGAAGATGAAGAATAACGAATTGAGGTTGTTCTTCATCTAGAGTGATTTTCAAAGGACTTGAATTTTATGATTGAACTGGAAATCAACTTGCTATGTAGAAAAGACAAAGGTTTTTCAGAATTTCAGCGTTGAAGGATTGATTTGGACGGTGAAGAAGGCGGTGGAGTGAAAGCTATGTTAGAGCTGCTGAAGGGACAAGGTTTTCTAGAGAGATTGGAGAGCCCTTCTCTCTACAAAACTGAACATCATGATATTTAGTGTAAACAGGAAAAACTGAAAATCTTAGCTAGGAACCTCCTATTGAGGTCAAGAAAGTTTGAGACCTAAACCTAACAAATATCAAAAGGGGACCATGTGTAATATCCAAAATTTTTCCAAACTTAATAATTAGTATTAAGGTTTAATTATACTCTAATCTTTAAAAATTACCTTAAAAGAAAAAACATGTAAGTAATAAAACCACCCTAGTCTAGTATCCACCAAATAAAATCTACAACTACTAATAAAACAAGTAAATAAAAAATAATAATAATAACAAATAATAAAAGCAAATAATAAAAACAAATAGTTAAAACAAAAAGAAAAGAAAAAGAAAAACAAGCTACTAACCTCATGCCTAAAGACAACAAGACCAAATCAACTTAAAAGAAAAGGAAAATAAAAACAAAAGAAAGGAAAATAATGAGAAGTCTGTCTAGGGATGAACTTCCTGCTCCTCTGCGTACTGCTAGTCTGTCTAGGGATTAACACAAAATAAAATAAGATGAAAATTGTGATTCTAGTTTAATCTCCAAACCTTCCACAAAGTTCTACTCCCTCTATAAATACCAATAGGCATTTCAGATTTTTCTCAAGCAATTCTCACTGAGTTTGATATAATTGCTCAAAAATTCAACCCACAACCTTCCAATTTCTTCCTCTGTTTTACTCTGCCCAGATTAAACACCACCACCCCGACTCCGCCACGAACCACCACGACACCCTCAAAACGCCCAATTGCCAACACAGAAGCTGCGCCACCACCAGACGAACACCACCATATAACCAGTGCATAGCCCCGTCCGCGCACCACCGCATTCCAATATCATCTTTTCCTCTCCTCTCGTTTCTCTTGGAACAAGGTGTAATTATCTCATACTCTTTTTCATGTGTTTGATTAGTCTAGTAACTTACACCAAAATGCTTACATACTTTGGCCCTGTTTGGCACCAAGCTTTTTCACGAGCTTTTGGAGGTTTTGAAACTATTAAGACTTTTGACCGGTCAAAACTCTAATGTTGATGTTTGGTGAGAAAGAGTTTTGCAAAAAGCTTATATTTTTTTGGGTTTATCGTATGGGCTACTAGCCTAATAGTTGGATGGTCTAGTTCCTGCCAAGTTGTAATTGAGTAATAGTGTATACAATATATACTTGTTCAAGCCAATTGCTAAAACTGATAGAGTTTAATTAACTACTTGTTTTTAAGAAAAATTAGATGGGCCTAAGATAATTACTTGGACTAATCTAAACTATTTAATGTCCTTGCTTAAAAGATATTACTAACTAAGATTAGTTTAAGTTTAACCTCCTTCTAACAATTAGTATGACCTTAAGTTTAAGAGTAGTATGTAGTAAAAATTATGTAGTAAAAATTATGTATTGCTATAATGGGGGGCCTAAATTAAGTTCATACACTTTTAAATGACTAATGTAAGATGACTTATTATATAAAGAGAGAAAAATCTTATAAAGTATGAAAAGTGTCTAACCGATGTTAAGGAGCATGTGTAAAACTGATATGAAACATTTACGTAAACAATATGAAATATTAGTAATATAAAATCACACTTTACCTTTAAGTGAGTAATTATCTTTAACATAGCAACCCCAATTTGCAGAATATTAAACTTCTTGCATAATAACGTCCAAGAGTAAATAAATGCCTGATAACTTATTCACGATGTTAATAGTCCTCTCTATATTAGATAGTTAGACGTGAAAATATTTTTGTAACTATAGACCCATAAATCGCTTAAATAATGAAACATTTAACTACATACTTAAAACTCGATAATAGTTAAAAAAAATATATACTCATAACAATAGTTTACGAAGTAGACTTACACTTAATAAACATGATTTAGTAGTGATGAAAAAAGCATCTTATCTTGTACTACCTATCACTAGAAGCAACTAACAAATATACTTATAGTATCTTAATTAATGACAAGTCATTAAAAGTCTTAATATTAAAATAACATTTCAATAACCTCGTTACTAAATTCTTGGCTAGATTAAAAGGAACGAATATTATAGCCACCCCCAACTAATAAGTACATTTAAGCAGGACTCGAGGTAACGTCTACTGCTAACACCAGCATCCCCCTTCTAAAGATGTTTTACGTGATTTCTTATGAAGTTTTTGTTATTGATATCTTCTATGGAGTGCGGGATATAAATTATTTTTTTTTTCAAAATGATGTTGTTGTTAAAGATTGAAATGTATGATTATGATATGAAGTTAGGAAAGTATTAAGATTTTTATGATGACTTTTTGATGTTTATGGAAGACACCAAAAAGCAACGAAACATGATAAATAAAAGTGAAAGATGGTTCTTGGCAGTATCCCGTTATGTTATGTTGGGTCGTGCACGTACCTCCGGGCGGGTTGTCACCTCCCGTTTGAGGGGGCTTATGCTCTCGGGTGACACCGCATGGGCACCACCTCCCACTATAATGAAATGTTCTTGGGTGGTTGCCTCCCGTTTATTATTATTATGATGATGATATTATATTTGGGGAGACGTCCCTTCCGTTGTACTCGTCAAGATATTAAAATGAAGTATATGTTAACGAACATGATAAAGAAGATATTGTCAGATGATTGTTAACATGTTTCTATCAAGTTATATGTTTTCAAATTATTTTCGTGTCATTCTCTCCTCACTGTTTGCAAATAAAATGAATTTAAAAATAAAACGAATTTACAATGTTAGGGTAGTCGTTACTGAGCCTCGGCTCATGACATTTTGTTTTTTTTTGTTTTTAGGTACCGATGGGGAAGATGGCATGGCGTAGCAGGGAGGATTAATTACTAATTAAGTTATGCAATTATAATGGTTATGTAATCTAAACTTAAGAACTCTAGATTTTGAGACACACTAATATGTTTAACTAAACTATTTATGTTAATGTTAGATAAGTTCTTAATATATTAGGAAAAATGGAAAATAATAATCCCACCTTTGGGCGGTCTTCTCAAAATAATCCCACATTCACTTAATTACAGAATAATCCCACCTTTGACATACATCTGCTCAAAATGGGTCTTTTTGACTAATAACGGTCCATCTTGAGCAGACGTATGAAAAAGGTGGGATTATTTTGAGCAGATATGCCAAAGGTGGGATTATTCTGAAATTAATTGAATGTGGGATTATTTTGAGAAGACCGTCCAAAGGTGGGATTATTATTTACCATTTTTTCCTAATATATAATATGCTCAATTTTACGAATTAATGTTGCCTTGTATTTTCCAAATAGAAAGTACGGCAGTGACGCACCGACTAACTAGGTTTTCCGCTACTAATCATAAATTAAATCAACTTAATAATAGTAATTAGAAGTCGGACGTTACACCATGAATATCTTACCTAATGTTAAAACTAATGAGATATTTGTGGCTAATCAAGGGATTAATGATAACATTGGAATTAGTGTTTCTTCTCAATAGAAGAAGAATAATGTGATACCTTCTCCAAACAGGTTTGAAATGTTGGTGGGGTGGGAGAGCTTTTGGCTGCTCCTAATGGCTAGTGTTGGTTTTTGGAACATTAGGGGACTAAATAGGCCTTTCAAACATGCTGATATCAAATCTTTCTTGATTGAACATAAGGTTGGTGTCTTTGGTCTCTTTGAAACTAGGGTAAAATATGTGAATGTAGCTAAGGTTTTCCCTAGAGTTTGCCCCGATTTGAGTATTTGTGCTAATTATGCTTGGCATAAAGGAGGTAGAATTTTTTTAATCTTGATTTCTAGCTGGTTTAAAGTTGATATTTTGTAGTACGGGGATCAGTTCATTTATGTTAGAGTGACTCAAAGGCATATTAGCAAAAGGTTTTTGCTAACAATGATATATGCTTAGCATGACAACAATTGAGGTATCGTCTATGGAGTGATTTGGTGAGGTTAAGCAGAATTGTGAATTGTGCTTGGAGCATTATCGGTGATTTCAATAATGTTCTTCAGCTCAATGAGAGGAGTGGATCTCCTGTTACTTTGGGAGAAGTAATGCCATTCAAAAACTATATTAACTCTTTGTAACCTTGATGAGTTACATTCTTTTGGTACCTTTTTCACTTGGAATAACAAACAAGAAGGGGAGAGTATAGGTTTTTCAAGAATTGATCGAATTCTATGCAATGATCAGTGGTTGGTTTCTTTTCCTTATTCTAGGGCTCATTTTCTGCTTGAGGGCTTCTTTGATCATTGTCCTTGCATCATCAATATTGACAATAATAGTCATCATCAATATTCTAAACCATTTAGGTACTTTAATATGTGGTCTTCTTACCCCTCTTTTGATGATAAAGTTGCTGAAGTCTGGCAGATGTTTATTTCTGGTCCCCCCCCCATGTTCAGAGTTGTGCAAAAGTTAAAGAAACTCAAGAGGGTGTTCAAAGCTATTAATCAGTCTAGGTAGTCTAATATTGAGCAGCTTGCTGATAGAACTCTGAATGAATTCAAGCAGAATTACAAAGAGCTCCTAATGATCTTCCTCTAATAAAGGTGATCTAATTGCTAGAGATGCTGTTTTTGATGCTCATAACAAGCTGAAATTTATGTAACAAAAGGCAAAAGCTCATTAGTTGCAAGAAGGTGATGATAATTCTGCTTTGTTTCATGCTTTTTTAAAGAAGAGAAGAAGAATAATGTTATTAGCTATTTGAAAGATATTGATGGGTTTTGGTCATACTCTAACTGAGATGTCACTACTGCTTTTGTTGAGTACTATAAATCATTGCTTGTAAGTGACAACCTTCCCTCTATGAAAGTAAGATCCAGAATTGTCGGTAGAGGGAATACTGTTAATCTTAATTAGCAAAGGGAGCTTTTTACCTCGTTTACTCCCCAAGATGTCTGAAAAGCTCTTTAAAATTAATGATAATAGTGCTCCTAGTCCTAATGGCTTCACCAACTACTTTTTCAAGAAAGCTTGGAACATAATTGGTAGTGAGGTGAGTTCTGTTGTTCTTAATTTTTTTAGCTCTAGAAACCTCTTAGGAAAATCAATACCACCGTACCACTCCCACTCTAATTCCAAAAGTTAATCACTCCCAAGATATTTCTCAATTCAGACCTATAGCTTGTTGCAATGTCTTTATAAGGTAATCTCTAAAATGCTTTGTACTAGGCTTGATGACGTTCTTCCTTCTTTAATTCATTTTGCTCAAAGTGCCTTCATCTCAGGTAGAGTTAACTCTCACAATATCCTTCTAGTTCAAGATTTAATGAAGCAATATAATACCAAATTTCTTCCCCCTAGACACACAGTCAAAATTGATGTTAGAAAAGCTTATGACTTTTTGAGTTGGAATTTTATGGAATCTCTTTTGATTAAACTGAAATTTCCTACTCAATTCATTAATTGGATCATGCTATGCATTTCCTCCCCTTCTTACTCTATATGCATCAATTGTGGCTTGTATGTTTTTTTCAAGGGAAGAAAGGTGTGAGACAAGGTGATCCTATGTCACCTTTGTTGTTTGTTCTATCAATGGAATACTTGTCTAGGATTCTTGATTGGTCCACCAATAATTTGCCTTTCCAATTTCATCATAGATGCAAATCTCTAAGGGGGTGTTTGGTTGGGTTATTTTTATTGGAATGGAATGGTATGACATCCATTCCATTGTATCATTGCATTTTTAGGGTAGAATCTCATACCCCAAGAGATTCTATCTCCGCCCCATCCCCCTAGAATCCCACTCTTCCCTCACCTCCTAAGTTTCAACTCCATTCTACCAAAGAATCAAACCCGAATTTGTAGAGAATGAAGCAAAGGCGCCAACCACCGTCACTGTCTGCTGAACATCGACCACCGGTTGGGTAGATCGGCCTGAAGCCTGCCCGAAGATGAATATTTCTTGGTCTAGGTGAAGATCTTGAGAGGCAATAAATTCTAGAGTTAATTGGGCGCAACAACACAAACTATAGCTTGGGTGCAAGCTACAACACAACCTTGTTAGGGTTCACAGCGCAACATGAACTTAATGTGTGGGTGCGTACCACAACATAAATGATGATCGGTGACTCTTTCCATCTCTCCATTAGCATCCTTTTCATGAACAATCTTTCCATTACATAACTCCTTATGTATTCCAACATAACCCTTATTGGCTTTGACCTAGCTTCTACAATCCAACCATTAATTGTCTCAGTCATCGATCATCATTTATGTTGTGGAATGCACCCACACTTTAAGTTCAGGCTGTGTTGTGAACCCGAATAAGGTTGTGTTGTAGCTTACACCCAAGCTATAGTTTGTGTTATTGAACCCAATTTTGCCTAAATTCTAGGTAGCCTCTTTCTATGTCCTTGCCGCAAAAACAACCGTCTTATCACCATTATTGCTCCATGAGTTCTCAGTGGGCAAACTTCATGATGCTAAGATAGTTGTTTCATTATCATCCACGAGTTCTCAGTGGCCAATATTACTCCACAAATTCCAGCAAACCTCTTTTGTTATTATCATCCAATCAATATTTCAATACACAAGTTGTTTTGATTTAAGTTTTTCTTATTTAATTTGTTGTTTTTCTTTTATATTATTATATATACATATTTGGTATAAATAAAATTATATTAAAATAAAAACTGGTTCTAGAACCCATTCCAAGAATGAAACAAACAATAGGAATGAATATAAAAGCCATTCCAACATTGAACCAAACAGTTTGAAGGTGGTATGGGGGCTGGTATGAACATCCATACTAATCCATTCAAGTTCAGTGAACCAAACAGGCCATAAAGCTCTCCCATGTTGTCTTTGCTGATGACTTAATGTTGTTTTCAAGAGGCAATTTTCACTCCAGCTCCACTCTTCTTAGCTCTTTGAAAACTTTTGAACTTTCCTCGTTCAGCTAATAACAACAAATCTGCTATCTATTTTGGCAATGCTCCTATGGAAGTTCAACACTTTATCCTTGCATGATTACTCTAATTTCCAAAAGGGTTCTTTTCCATTTAAATATCTTAGTGTCCCTATTACTTCTAAAAGGATAGTTGCGGTTAATTGTCATACTTTTTCTGATAATATGCTAAGCAAAATCATTATGTGGTCTTTTAGAAACCTCTCTTATGCTGCAAGAGTGATGTTGAATAATTCTGTCCTTCTTAGCCAATATATTTATTGGTCTCAAAATTTTCTCATCCCTGAAAAAGTGATGGCTAGAATAACTCAAATATGTAGATCTTTTTTGTGGTCTTGTACAATCATCTTATTTGAATCCCCTCCTATTTCTTGGGGTTGGCTCTGTAACCCAAAGTATTAAGGAGGTCTTGATCTCATATATGTTTTTGCTTGGAACTCTGCTCTGTTAGTAAATGTGTTTGGCATATAGCACAAAAAGCTGATATTTGTGGGTTAAATGAATTAACTCTACATACATTAAGGATTAGTGTTGGTGGGTGTACCAGCCTAAGAGAAATGATAGTTGGGATTGGAACAATATATGCTCTACTAGAGATAAATTGGCAGCTAGCTTTGTTGGCAACAATTGAGGTTCAGATCCTCCATAAGACTATTAAAGCAACCTATAAATGGCGTATCTCTTGTGATATAAAGGTTTCTTTGAGATTTAGGGTAAGTTTGGAATAAACTCAATATCCCTAAACATTCTTTCATTGCCTGATTGATCTCTCTTAATGAATTGAATACAAAGGATAAACTCTTCAGTTATGGTTTCTGTGATGAGAATCTCTGCCCCTTATGTGGTCTTGCTGTTGAAACCACAAATCATTTATTCTTCATGTAACTCCCCTACTTTTGTATACTCAATTATTATTCCCTCCGTTTTTTTAATATGCATGTTTTACCATATTGGGATGTTTTTTTAATATATATGTTAGTACACCTTTCTATATATTATGGGGTGCATATTTAATGCTTGTCTTGATATTCCCAAAAGTAGGCCCCAAAAGTGCACACATTTAATCATATTTCTCTTTTTCTTCCTTACTTTTCCTCTTTCTCTTCCTTACTTTCATTCTTTCTCTTTCTTACTTTATAGAATTTCCTTAGTTCTAGTGCAAAACCTTAGGTGCATATTAAAAAAACGGAGGGAGTATATTATTAGGTTAAAACGAGTATTGAATTTTTATGATTTAATTATAATTATTTTCAATTTTGTTTTTAAATGTTTAAAACAGTTATAAAAGCATTTTATATTATTATTATTACTACTGCTACTATTATTATGGATTTTTTGGCAAAAACCACCTAATATAATAGAAATTATTGGTTTAACCACTTTTTCTATTTTTTTTAATTTAACTACCATATATATATATATATATAGGCTTCACTACCAACTGGTGGTTTTCCGGCCAAAAATAGTGGTTTTTCGGCCAAATATAGTGGTCTTCCGGCAACAAAAAAAGTGGTTTTCCGGCCAAAATTGGCGATTTTCCGGCCAAAACCACCGGTTGGTAGTGAAACCTACATGTATTATATATATAAGGTAGTTAAATTAAACAAAAATTAGAAAAGGTAGTTAAACCAATAATGTCAATTATATTAGGTGGTTTTTGCCAAAAAATCCTATTATTATTAATATTAAGTTGTAAATGATTTAATTTCAAAAATTTTGTTTAACTAATTGCGCAAGCTAGATAAACTATCACACCTAAAGCCCAATTACATTTAGCCACCAAATAAAGTCAACCGAAATAAAACCCACAAACCCATTTTAACCACACTCCCTCTCTCACCCGATCACTCCTATCTCTCCTTCTCCCACTGATTTCCCTCCTTGCCCATCTACGCAAAACCAGCAATGACATCCTGTTTTGGAGCATCTAAGAAGCTCAACGATAGCTATAAATAGCCATGGTGACGGGCTTAAACACCACAAGCAACAACATCAGTTCTTCTCCTTCTTCCTCATCCTGCCTTTTCTATTTTCCTCCATTAACCGCAAGCTTTGGGAGCTTCACCAACCGTCTTTAACCTTCCAAGGCTGCTGCCCTAAAACCACACCATAACTACCACCTTGTGCACCACCCATAAATGCCTCGGCCTCCCTTTCTTCACTTCTCGCTGCTCCTCTGTCCTCCTCCCCTTGTTTCGCTACTGACAGCGCTCCATCGCAGCCCCGCTGTGGCGCCGTCGTCTCTGACCCGACCAGAACACCGGAAACCATCGCCCAACACCACCTCTTCGATCTCCCCTGCTCCTCGCTACTCCTCCTCTTCCCTTCGCCCACCGTGAACACCAGCCCGCGACCATACTCAAACCACCATCCTCCTTCTCGCTGGCAGCCCATAACCACCTCATGCTGCAGCCAACTCCGGCCTGTGTCCTCCCCTGTTCTTCGTTTCCAATTGAAATAATAACCAAGCAATTGGTTCTTAATGGGGCGTCTGGTATGTGGGAATGAGAGTTTGGAGATTAGAGAGTGGGAGTGGGATGGGGAATTGGTAGGTGGGATAAGGATACAATAGTCTTTATCCCTTGTTTGGTTCGAGTCGGAGATAAGGTGGGATTAAATGATAATTTTACATATATACACTTACTAAGTCTCCACCCCTTTCTTTTCATTTTTTTGGTAAAAAATTCATTTCCTTACAAAATTTAATCCCCCTTCCTAATACCTGCCCCCCTTAGGTATTACTTCCTCCGTTTCTTAATAAGTGGAACAGAGAGAAAGTGGGGGGAAATTAAGAAAGCTAGAGAGAGAAAGTTGAGGACCACAAATTAGTAAACAAAGGGTAATTTTATTAACATAAAACATAAGATTAAACAACATAATCAACAACCAACCCCACCCAACCAATGACCCACCGTCCCACCCACAACCCTCACCACCAACACCAGTTGCCCACAACCCCGACCACCACCAGCGAATGACCCACCCAGAAACCACCGCTAAGCGACCGCAAACTACCGCAAACCACGACGAACCACCCCAGAGGCTTCGAACACCACTGCAAGCCACCCCAATCAACCCTAATGCCACCACAAACCACCGCAATCAACCCAAAAACCACCGAAATTAAGTCGAATGCCGCCGAAAACCACCGCATACACCAAAGACGATCTAAGGCATTGAAAAACGAGCACCAAACCGCCGATTTTCGTGGATCTGAAAAGGAGGGCGTGAGTTCCCAGTTTTCGAAAACAAGGAGGCAGGAAAAGAAGATCTGATTAGGAGGTTGGAAAAGAGGAGATTATAAAGGAGAGAGAGACGACGATGGTCGGAAAAAATGAAGGTTGGTTGATTTTCAGGGGTCGGCGATCTGATTTGGAAGGCACCTGGGTTGGTTAAGGGAAGAAAGAGGGGTGGTGTTTGGGTTGGTTATGTTGTGTTGAGAGAGAGGCGACGGTGGTCGAAAAAATGAAGGTTTTAGTCGGAAAAAATGAAGGTTTTGGTCGGAAAAAATGGAGGTGGGGAAAGAGGGAAGGTTATGGCATGCTTGACTGGTGGCTGGGACTTTGGGTGGGAGGAGGGAGGAGTGGGTTGATTAAAAAGGGGATTAGAATAAGTTAGAAAAATATAAGTAATTAGATGTGTTTAATTTGGTTGAGTAAGGATAATTATGTAATTTTGTCTCCTTAAATTTTCCATTTTAAGAAGTGTGTCACTTATTGTGACATTTCTCAAATTGGAAAGTGTGTCACTTATTAAGGAACGGAGGAAGTATTTTGGTGGGATAAGAGGGGGTTTAATCTCATTCCTAATCCCATGGGAATTTAGCTATCCCCCTAAATAAACATGGGAATACTACCCATGGGGATATAAATTCCCAATCCCACCTCTTAATCCCCCAAAATAAACAACCCGTAAAAGAACCAGTAAAGCTAAACCCATAATGTCCCAAGTTAAATTTGACTTATTTAAGGTATAAAACCCATTTTGCCCTTTTAATTATTGAAGGCCCAATTAGTATAATTGTCATTTTTTGAAAAATCATTTTATTAATTGTTAGTATTGATTTTCGAAAAAGATAAATTATGAAAATGGCATTTTATATTGATTTTAAGATTAGCCTTTTAAGTTAACATTTCCGAAAGAACGGGTTTCCAAGGTAAAATAGTGATATGCTGGATTGATTTTAATTATTATTTTATGATGTATTTTGGATTTATGGAGATATTTGGAGTAAGCGGTGAATGTAATTTTTGTGTCCATATATATATATATAACATTATGAATGCATATGTGTCATATGATCATGATTCATGCCCAATGCAATTGTATGGATAATCAATTATTAAAGTAGATTTCATACATGGATGTGTTCATATATGTTCATGAAATGATGTTTATATGAACGATGACTAATTGAAAAAATTAAACACGAATTATTAAAGTAATGGTAACCAATATGTTCCATATCGTATGCTTATCCAAGTGTGAGAATGTGAATGCTCTTATACGAATTATGAAATTGTTAATATTTTATGCTTTGATATATATGCTTATGGAATTATATTATTCAAGATTAATAAGTTATGGAAATTAATGATTTGATTAAATGATGTGATTTGTGCCTGTGTATGAAAATCATTTTCGAATTAAATCATTTTACGGGCTGGAGTAAATTTACGAAGTTTTCACTCATTTTGGAATGTTTTTATCCCCTTTTGTTTCCTTATGTTTTCCTTCTGAACGAAGCTCAGGTTATGAAAGAGGATCAGGATGGATCTGTGAAAAGCAGGTGCTTAGGATGGATTTCATCATGTGAGATTAAGATTAGTAGAAGCGAGTTTATAAGGTTAGTTGACTTAGTTATGAAGTAGTGAGGTTTTGTATGAATATTATAATATTGGTGAGCCATAACCCACAGGTTTAAGGAAACACTTTCGCAAAGCATGTGATTAATTAAGGCTAATGATGTTTAATTAATTAAGGCACCTGAGTTCGAGACGTTACACTTCACCTACAGCTTCAGCCTATCCTGCTCACAACTTCTTATGAACTGGCTCAATATCAGATACTCTAGAATTGAGGTTATACATTCAGCTTGGAAGAAGTGTTAGAGAAGATTTAGAAGCAAATACAGAAAGAAAGTTTATTTGCTAGCTTTGTTTGCTCTGGCTTACCATACTTGGAAATCTAGGAATGATGCAGTTTGGAGCTTGAAGGTGTCCAGACCTGCCCTAGTTGTCAAGATAATTTACGATGAATTTTGCTTGAGGATTAACAACTGATGCCATATTCAGACTAAATGGCCTTGTAATGAGTTAAGCTCTTTATATAGTTTGCCTGTTTTTGTCTATTGGTAGCTGATACTGAGTTTGGTTGTTAGGCTCTTGTGTTGTTTTAGTTGTTTGCATGGTGTGCCTAAACTCTTATTTTTTGTTTCTTTCTTTGGTGATTAATATATTGCTTACCTTTCACAAAAATAAAATATTATGGTTTATATCCTACTGCCGATATCCTTGGTTTTAGAAGCTTATTCAGATGCAAGTTGGATATCTATTTAAGAGGATTAGTTTTCCACGATTGGATGGGTGTTCCTACTTGGTGGAGGTGCGATTCTTGGGCATCCAAGAAACAAACATGCAATGCGGACTCCTTAATGACATCGGGGTTCGTAGCTCTGTCTTCGGCTAGTAACATGCATTGCGGACTCATGTTTGAGAGACCTTTGTTACCCAAACCGATATCGCCCATAGAGATACATTGTGATGATGATGCATCTTTGGCAAGAGCTTATAGCCAAGTATATAATGGTAGGTCAAGACATATTGGTGTTCGACATAGCTACATCCAATGACTTATCAAAGATACTGTTATCATCGTTGACGATGTAAGGCTATGTATAATCTAGCGGGTTGTTTTACTAAGTCCTTGGCTAGAGATATGGTAAATAGGATGGTAATTGGTTTCAATAAGATCATTTTCTTTAATTTGATGATTGAAGACCTTATCGAATCATCCAAGGTATAGTTCTTGAACACTGTGATGTTTTTAAAGAGGTTGTATATCTTAATAAGTCTTTTGTTTATGCTTTGTCACAATAGCATGTTTATTTTGAGCTACCTAAATAATTGCGTGGCTTAGCCGCTTCAAGGAGCTATTGGGGCATAGCTTTGATACACTTATGTATAAATACGAACACAAGGCTTTATAGTGTCAAGTTATAATGAGTTCAAGTTGTTAAGCTTGTGTGTTTAGTATCTTTAAGTTTCCACTATGTATTGAAATAGGTTCAATTGTTAGTGACACCAGTTGGATAAGAATGCTTGGAATGTGTATTGTATGTACTAGGTGGAAGTTCAAGCCTTTATACACTTTTATTTATGCATGAGATCGATTGTTTATTATGATGTTGTCTAGTGCAATTAATCTTTTTTGAATACTCTAAATGTTTAAGAGTATTCGGTAGATTTACTTCATGTAATGTCACCTTAAGTTATTTGCTTAAGGTGTCATAACGTAAGAAACATTAGGATAATACTTGCTAGACATACGAACTAGGAAATGAACATAGAAGGCAAGCAATGTTTTGCGGATGGCGAAGCAATGCACAAACCACGAAGCAGCCAGGTCACGGCCTGAGTCACGGCCTGAGTCACGATCTGTATCGCGACGCATGACAGTTCACAATGTTTGCGTGCCTTTATTTGACGTTTTTTGATGTTGTAAGTGGTTATTGTCAGTTTTTTTTGTTTGTAACAATATAATTAAATGCTATTGTGATGCATTTGATGAAGGTTACATTAAATTAGTTTATTCTCTCTCAACTCGCGTTCTATCTTCTACAAAAATTCATTCATCATTGCAATCCCACACAAAATTTATTCTCATTTTAGAGAAATTCATAGCAAGCGTGAGTTTCTCTGTTTTCTGCTTTGTGTCTCGAAAGTGATTTCCATACAACCCATGATCAGTCTAGGGTTGGAATATTGCTTTTAGGAAAGTATCCCAATATGTTTGGAAAAGTTCATTCTATTGTCCTTGTTGCTTGCTTTGTTACATGGTACTTTGTTCTAACAAATTACACACTATACTCCCATTGTGGTCGCTAAAACTTTGTTCCTAAAAATTGATACAATTGATGATACTCTTATCTTGTAGTTGTAGGGATAAGAGTACCTGAGGGTTTCCCCTAGTACAATAGTCTTTAATAGGAAATAAACTATTAAGCTTGTACGAGTTTCGACTTTTGAGTCCTAAGAGAATTTTTCATGACACTAGATTTCAGTTACGTTATTGGTATAAATTTGCCATACATTGTTGTTCACGAGGTTATAACGCAATAAGAACTATCCACATTGAAAATTCGACTTTGACTAATTACGTTGAGCATTTAGCCTAGATTTTTGCTCTACAAGGGTACTTAATATATAAATAGACTTATTATATACTTCAGATATATCAAGTAATGTATGTGCAACCAAAGAAAGTTTGAATCTATCTATAACCTCTATTTGGTTGCATGGCAAACATTTCGACATAAAATGATCGATTTCCCATGAAAAATTATTCTCTAAGGGAAAACTTTGTAGTTTAGCTTTTCTTTGTTTTGGTTCCTTAGATAAAAAGTTAAAGAAAACCAAATTTCTACCCCTGAAAAACCAAACAAAGGAAAATTGAAAAAATGTTGTCCGTCCAACCCAACACTCCCAAATGAGTTATGGGGTGGAGGTCATTTTTACATATTAAACAGATGCACATGACACATCAAACATGTATTAAAAACTTGTCTTTCCCATCTACAGAAATGTCCTTTTACTGTTTATTAATTTTAAAAAGAAAACATGAGGAATGTTATTACAAGATAACCTTGAATTAGGTTAATTTATCATAATAATGATAACTTCATACATTGAGAATTCCTAAAATATATCTCGATTGCCAACATCAATCTCTAAGACACATTACTGAGGCTCTGTTCTTTTCAACTTATTTTTGCTTATCTGAACTTGTCTGATCGAACATATTAGACCTTATTAGACCTTATTCGAACTTATTGGACCTTATTAGACATTCTTCGACCTTGTTCGACATAATTCGACTTTTTTAGATCTTATTCGACCTCATTAGATCTTATTAGATCTAAACTGAACTTATCAGGGCTGAAAATAATTTGAAAAGAAAGGACCCTGAAGACTCAAAATAACCATAGAGCATCAACAATGGTAAGACTAGCATCCCATTAGTCTTACTATTTTCCTCAGTCTGTCTTCTTTCTCCTTGTTACCCCTCATATCCCACTAATTCATCCTTTTAGACTCACAATGGCTGGGTTGGTTTTAATTGGTATTTTCACTCATATTTTACTATACCCACCATGGTCACCAATCTACCATGTACTCTCTTTCCTACCTAATAATTTAAATGAACTTTTTTTTTTATATAGACTAGATTATTGTATTCAAGTTTTTAATAGGAGAAAATGAGTAGAAAGGAAAATAGATTACAAAAAGCGTGCAAAATTATATCAAATTTGGACTCAATTTATAGACAAAATTAAAATAAAACTGTTGGCGACATTTTTTTTTAATAACCATTGGCACAATATTTTTATATTAGCGTTACAATATTTTTAGCCACAAAAATATTACCTTTAAAACTACAAGAGAGAGCAACTTCAAGAGAGAGCACTGAAGAGACAGAAAGCACGAGAAATGATGCCCCAAACAAACACGCGTCAGCTCAAGGGAGGGAGAGATAAGAAAAATAAAATTCAACACTTTTTCATTGCCACGTGTATACATATTATTAGAGGAGGCACATCATCTGAGACTTGTGTTGGTCTGGCTGTTGAGACCAACTCCATTTTTCTCAAAGCTGGACTAAGAGCACACAATGGTAAAATCATTTAAGACTTGGTCTTAACATTTTTAGAGTAATTAAAAAACCATCCATTGTACATGCTCTTAATTATAAAATAACTTAAGTAGTTCTATTAATGAAGAAGATTGCAAAATAAACATTAAAGAAAGGGCAATATGAAAATTATAAAAATTGCTACAACGTATTGACTAATCTTTGACCTTTTCATGCTTTTTATAATAGGTATATTATATAACAAAAATATTTATAGATTCAAATGAAAACAAAGGACAACAAGAAAATATAACGTATCTTAGAATGAAATCATGAAAGATTCATTACACAAGCATAAAGGTTAGTGTAATTGATCAAGCTAACAATAGAATCTTGGAAAAAGATGGTCAATTATCAATATATGTCTAGGAAGTTATACCAAAATGGGAAGGGGGGCTCAATTGGTGATGAGGCCTAAAGAAAGATGTAAAGAAATAAAGGAATGAATTGATAAGTGTTGTGTTGATGTTGATTATGTTGCCTTTGGCTCCTTTTCTAGTTTTCAAATCTCTCAAGGCGCTAAATTTTTCTAACTATTCTTTGTTTGGTTTCATTTTTGGACCATGATCTGTTGTAACCAAGGGCAATTACTTTATGGTGTAAGCACAACTATTATTACATGAATAGATTACGAAGAAAATTACAATATACAATTGGATAGATAAACTTATACTTACTCCTTTAACTTTTATGAAAAGAATCACCAAAAGAATGTCAAATCAACAAAAAAATCTTAATTAAATGCATCACATTGAATCCTTATATTTCCATTATTGGCATTCTTAACACCAACCCGACCCAATTTGACCATGGCGGATGAAAAAGCACTGTAGAAGTCCACGATATCTGTGGCCCATTTTTCAACAGTGGGCTTGGATCGTGTGTCTGTGTAGAGGACTTGGTCCGAGGTGAAAAGCCCCTTTCCTTGCTTCAAATTTGCATAGTACCAATTATCGAATCGTTTTGGCGAAACAGGGTCCATGTTCACTACTATCCGTGGATCAACACCCTTAGGACACATGCCTTGCAATTGGGTAGCGTACTGTTGGTCTAGGGTCGGGTCAATTGTGTTATTTGCTGAATATCCGTATATTCTATTGGCAAACGTGCTACAATGAGAAAATCCAATTGTGTGTGCTCCTGTAGAAAATGGAGTTAGATATTGGTTAGTACATAATAGTTCATGGATTTTGGTATGAATAAACTCATTCCTAGCTAGTTTATAATCTCAAAAAGTCAATGCATTGGTCCATGTAGTAGTAACACGTAATGGGAATATGATCCGCGCGAACATCAGTAATTATTCAAAATTGATCTGAAATCGAGAAATATATGAACCAAAACAAAATATTACATATATCCAAATATGATATGTATCCAACTTCAAATACATCAATCGGAATTCACACAAGCATACAACAACTCAGCAACCCGACTTAACTCTATCCAATAATGGCCGGATTTTATCCGATCCAAAATGACCAGTTTAGCAAAGTCTAATGGCAGGTCTACCCTATCCCATATCCATTGAATCCCTCGAATACTTTATACCGAATATTATTTGGGATCGCCCTACATGATTCAGGTCACAAGCTTCCAACTGAAGTCATTATTTTCATGACCATATCCAATTGTCGGTGCTTATTATTCAAACTACGCAGGTACAACACGACTCAGAGCAAATTGTGAAACATTCCAAATGGTTCAGTCATACAAATCTGGCTCATCAAGTTATAAATTTTATTTACTGCTGCATTACTTTCAGCTACATGCCTTTTTCTAAGTGAGCTAGAAAAATAATCATACAAAATCCTATATATTTCAAAAAAATATTCGTAATCTTGTCTTTTCCTCTATGGACAATCTATCCATTGAATGTACGTCCACTACATTGTTTTGTTTTTACCAACACATTCACCGGATATTTTTCTTTTCAATAAATTTAGGAAAAATTACAAAAATATTATTTAATATAAAATTATTGGTTTAACTACTTTTTTCTATCTTTTTAAATTTAATATAACTACCTTATATATGCAATATCAGTAGGTTTCACTATCAATGAGTAGCTTTTGTGTGGAAAACCGCCAGTTTTTGCCAGAAAAATCGCTCATTTATTGCCGAAAAACCACTCATTTTGGCCGGGAAACCACCCATTGATAGTAAAAAATAGCGGTATTATATATATAAGATAGTTCAATTAAAACATTAGAGAAGATAGATAAAACCAGTAGCATCAATTATATTAAGTGATTTTTGACAAAAAAATCCATAAATTTATAAATAAATCGACAAATTATAAAAAAAAGGTCACATGTTTCAGTTGACTAAAATACCCAGCCCACATCATTCTGTAGACTATGGTACTAAACTACTAACTCTATAACTACTAGCCAACTAGTTCATTACCATTCTATTGAGGTTTTTCCTCGGTGAAGTGAAAAAGCGTTGTATATTTAACTCAGTAAACATCTTAAATTAAAGACTACCGGTTGAGTTACTTAATATTCCGTTATTAGTTAGACTCATATGTTTATATCATGTTTACCGATGCATAATAATCTCAATCAATTATATTTAAATTATAAGTAATCAAAAATTATTAAAATAACCTATATTTTGAAAATATACAACGAAACGATTCTAAGAAGATTTCACTCTACTATAAATTTTCATACATATAATTACAAAAGATCATAAAAGTAAAAGTATATATATAATCTAGAAAGTCGAAACATATTATTTAAATAAGTCTTTTCAGTAAGATCATGTATGTTATGCAACAACTACTTTTATAAACTAAATTTTCGAAATCACTGAGTTAGAAAGCTGTGAAAAGTTGAGAAAGTAGCTAGACAACTTACGAAAAGCAGAGAAGTAGCTCAGTAGTGAGAGCATTACCTGAGAGAGCAACCATATCATCTTGGCTAAGACCAAGACTAGCAAATATTTTATTAAGGCGATTTAAATCATCAATTGGCCTAGGTAGCTTTCCAGTTACACTTGATGCTGTCGATGTCAAACTATCAAATCTCCCCAGCTCAACTTTATAAAATGGTCCACCGGCCTACATTATTATTATGTGCAAACCACTCCATAAATCACAAATCATGTGTCTAATCTAATTCATGGATCAAAAGTTAATGCTGAAATGAAGCATACCAGGTTTACAACATCACGGGTAGCAATGGTAAGAATGTCTGCACAGGAAACTTTATTCTTGCATCCTGGTACAGCATCCACTGCCTCTTTAGCCTTGATTATCGTGTCGAACCCGTCTCCGGGTAAGTTTAGATTGTCCCAGTGATCCTTCTCTGCTTTGTTTCCCTCTGTGGATTGAATCATAATTGAAGCATCACACCCCTGCATATTGCACAACATAACCAATTAAGTTTTGTTCTCTTTTTCCTATAGTATACAAAATAAATTTAGTAGCCAAGTAGAGACGTTTACCGAGACAGCGCAATCGTGGAAGTAGAGACGAAGAGTAGCTGGGATTGTAACGAAAGTTTGGCTAATCTTCTGACGAACAGCTTGCCTGACGATGGTCTCAACACCAGGACATATATTGGCGTAGTAATTTTCACTCAGAGCATTTGCTGTGAGGACAAGACTAAGAAACAGGACAGAAATTAAGACATGAAACTGACCCATCATACTTCAATTTAATCCAATCTTAATTATCACACACTTGTTACTCCAAACCAAGTACTTAAAAAAGAAGGATTTTGGTGATCCTATATATAGAAAGGAACTAAGGGAGGAATGTACATACAGCTTTTAAAACCGCGTTAATTGGGAAATGTGATGGTATGATTGGATTGTATACAAGTTTAGCTAAGGAACTCAATGCCAGTTGGACCTAGAGAATCTTATGTTGCGACTTTTTGTTATGGCTGTCAGCATGTTACAAGAATTATGGAGTACTTTAATATCTTATATCTTAACTTTATATTATATGATTTGACTAGCCTAAGATTTATTGCGGTTTGCGGGTAGTATACTGTATGCATGCATGAATGTTTGCGCTAGCTCTTGCCTCTTGCTTTACTTATTAGCAGCCTACTAATTTTTTTGTTTTAATTTGATTTATTATTAGGAATAATATTGCAATGTACTATTCTTGTTTGTATGTACGTCAAATCCTTTACCTAAAACCTGCATAATCCATCCCTGCCGCGTGAAGCCACTGCATCAGAATTACAGAATTCCTATATGTATGTATAAATTTGGGTCTTGAGAACGTGGTCGACTTGGAGTTGTCTCGCCGCTAAATTGGACCCCTTGGCCCCTGGCCCTTTCATATAACGTTACCGGTTACCACATCATACGCCTGAATTTTAGGCCTATAGGGCCTTTTTGGATTAAAAATTATTGTTGCATTATTCCGTTTAGGCCATGGCAAATTATTGTAAAAGACGGTCTTATATTAAGTTTAATGTAACACCAGCCCAATAGGCCCATTTAGCACGGATCTATAAACGCGTGTCTTTCCTTCACATGTTACACGCGGGTCTTGCAGTTTTAAAAGTTGACATTTTACGTTCAAAAGTTAAGGTTTTTAACCTATTTGTTAATATCATAACCTGTTTCCAATTTCTAATCAAAGTTAATGATTAGGGTGAAAAGTTAATAATTTTTGCTTATAAGTTAAGGTTTTTTGGCGAATAATTAAGATTTATTATGTAATATATATGTATATTTCAAAGTTGATGTTTGAATTTAAATCACTTGCAAGGTTTAAAAATTGATATTTTAAGTCTATTAGTTAAACAAAATAACTTATGTCGATATTTAAAAGTTAAAGGTTTTAATTTTAAAAGTTAACATTTTTAGCCTATTTGTTAATTATCAATTCCACATATATGGTATTAGTTATGGATTTTTATGCAAAAGTTAAGGTTTTAAGTTGAAAAGTTAAAAAACAGCAAAAGTTAAAGTTTTAGGTCGAAAAGTTAAAAAAATCAATTTGTCTCGGCTGCTTAGCATGTGATGCGCGTAATTGGGCTTCTAATTAGCTTATTGAGCTGGTCTGACATTATGAGTTAACCTAAGACCGTCTTATAGTAAACCAACTATTAGGCCGTTTTCGAGTTTTTATTATTGTTGCCTTGTTGAATTATGCTTTATAAGTAGTCAAATGATTTTCTTAACAATTAGGATTAGTGGTTAGTATTAAGTTAGTGGGTTATATATTTTATAATAAATTGTATTAAGATGTGATTAATGGGCTAGTGGCTAGTGATTATATGGAGTATATAGTATAAGTCATGTTATCCACTACTTAGTTGTGTGTCTTTTTTTTAGTTTAGTTACTTAAGCGGTTAAGCCTATGAAAAGCTCTTTTATATTGAGATTAGTTTGAGCAAGTTCTACACAAAACTTCTTCATATGTTAATTACTCTCCTCTCTACTCTAAAAACTATCAATTATATTATAGAGGAGTTATAAACGCAATCCTTAATTACGAAACGCAGGTATGCAACCCTTGAATTCGTACATTTATATTTTCTACAAAAATTCTCCTCACCCCTAGATCGAAATTCAAGGAAGATATATTTCATTAGACAAGCTTTTCATTTTACGTGTCTATGGAGCTATTATACTGCTTTTGTTGGGATTTTAGTCCTATAACTATTATAGGGCGGAATACTAAAATCGTCCCAAGATCCAATTAATAAACATATAATATACCATGATGAAAGTCGGTTAGAATATTAGTCTTAAAGCGTGATTTCGCGTGTAATATTCTAGATACAAGAGCCGCAAATGAAGCCCCTCTGTTTGTATCTACGAGCAACAATATGTTATGGGGATCTGCTAGGACCTTCACCAAATGCAGAGGGTTCATTAACTCTACTCACTTTTGATACGACATGAAGTAATAATATGTTGGAGGAAGTATATGGAATGTGTGTGTTCAAGAGAGAATGAACTACATCTATATATAGGAGAATGGTATGACTCTTCATTCTCTTCATTAAGTGTAAGTAACATTATGTTCCATAACATAATGCGAGTTACAAGCTAAGTGAATGAAAGTTATAAGTAAGTTTCACTTTCCATCATAATGGAGTGAAAGTTACAATAAAACTCCAAAAAACCTCTCATCAAAGTGAAGTTTCTCTTTCCATCGTGATGGAGTGGAATTACAATAAAACTCCAAAAGACTTCCAATAAGTCACCTACTTAACAATCCTCCAATAATTATTTGCTCATATGTTTATAACCCATAACTTGTTACTGTAATGTTTGACCCAACATGATTCAATTACACTAAAATAGAGAGTAACCCAACAATATTAAGAGGCTTCTAGCAAAGCATTAATACTCCTTACTGTTAATTAAAAAAGGGGATTGTTAAACAGCGCCCACAAACATACAAAAAACGCCTACACTCGTTATTAAAAAGACTAATACTACTAATCTAATTTCAACACTATAAACCCACCACGCACCACTCTAAGCCTGATATATCACAATCCACTTCGATGAACAATTCAGTGAGCAATATGTTTTGATCCAATATGCTCTGAACTTGCGCAAAAAGCTTCTGAAATGTAGTATTTCTGAAATTTCAGTAACATATTACTGTATTTGAGTACCATTATCATGTCATGATGATGTGAATTTTTCAATATTTAAAAACTCATCATTTTCAATTACAACAACACCAGCTCAATTGCTACTTCACCAAACTGCCAAACCCAACGCCAATGACCAGTTGCTACTACATGAAGATCACAATCAAAAACAATTTAAACCCATTTCATATCCTCCTCATAGTCAGAGCTTTAGATAAAAAGCAGTAAAAAAATTGATTCGATACAGTGAACCAATCCAAAAACCGGTTCTTCCCTGGGAGAACCGTTCTCGGGAACCGGTCCTCCCATGTAGGAACCGATTTCTAGGACCGGTCCCACCATGGAGGAACCGACTTCTAGGATCGGTCCTCCCATGGCGGAACCGATTTCTAGTACCGGTCCGACCTTTTTTAAAAAAAACATCTAAACTGGTCTCTTCTATGCACATGGAGCACGGTGGCGAGGAAGGATGCGAAGGTCTGATTGCGCAACTCGTGGTGGGACGACGGTGGTTTCGTTGTCGGAGTGTGAGAACATGAGAGGGAAGACTGTGGTGCGATGGTGGCAGCTTCGTTACCGGATTCTGAGTGGACAACTCATATTTTTGTGAGAACAGGGAAGGGAAAGGGGAAAAGGGAGGGAATGAGTCAATGAGGTTTGGTATTTGTGGAGGGTAAATAGGTATTCTACATTATTTATTGTAGGCGTTTTTTGTATTTTTGCGGGCGTGATTTAGCTCCTCACTTAAAAAATTATCATCTATGAATAATTATGTTATTTAACTAGTTAAATAATATACTACTTCTAACAGCCTTCCATGGCTGTCATGATTTTTTAACCATTTGACACGTTCTTTGGGTAACTAGCAACAATATCTGAAAACTCCTCGATGATAAGTGTATTAGCATAATAAATATGCAAGCTACATGAATTATGTGTGAAATCGCTTACAACCTGCTCTAATCACTCGCAAGAATATTCAAATAAAAAACACTCATCAAAGTTAATCATCTTTCAAACCAGATGTCTGAACTAGTCTTGTAAAGTTTAGAATCCAACTCAAGCAGCATAAAAACTCCATTGTAGCTCCATTCAAGCTAAGAGATGAAAGAGAGTTGCATAGTAAAAGAAAGGAGAAGGAATCCTTTTTAATAGAGAAATTAGAACTAAACTGATCGGTGTATAGAATGATTACATGCCTCTTTTTATAGTAAGCGGATTACAATGAAATGAAAGCCTAGCTAGTTATGGTCGCTAACAAAATGCATAACATAATCAAATGGAGATGTAATCTAGTGTGGTAGAGCTCACGACGTAGTTGGTGAACATGACTCATTTTCATTAATGTGCTCAACACCCCCCTCAAATTAGACATGAGAAACTTCCTAGTTTGGACAATGATTGAGAAAACTATGGAGATGGAAAGATCTCAGTGAACACATCAGCCAATTGAGATTGAGTTGGCAAGTATGTGCGTTGGATGACACCTTCTAAATCTTGCCTTTAGCGAAATGTACATCAATTACAATGTATTTAGTACGTTCATGATGAACAGGATTATTGATTATGAAAAATGAAAATACACTTTGATTATCATTATGTAAAGTGATAGGTTTGAGAGAAACCTCTAACTCCTCGAGGAGTCTAACTAGCCATGTTATTTCAGAAGTTGCTGATGTCATTGCCCTGTACTCGGCCTTAAAAGAACTCTTAGACATAACACTTTGTTTCTCAAATTTCCGGCTGATAAGAGAATTCTCAAGTAACATGATATAGCCTAAAATAGATATTATGGTATCTAAGCAAACACCCCAATCTGAATCTGAAAAAGCTTGAAGAGTAAGAGGATCTGCAACCTTTAGAATAATACTCTGACCAGCTATAGAAGCAACACAACTAAGAGTATGTTGCAAAGATGTGTAATAAGGTAGTCTGGGTTCCTAAAGAAATTGACTTCGATGTTGCACAGTGAAAGCTAAGTCGGGTCTTGTATGAGTAAGGAAAATTAATTTCTTCGACACCGATCACCACGTTGACAGGCTAAAGTCATATCACCTAATGAAAAGTAAATCCTGAAATCCTCTAACAACAGTAGTCAAGGGAAATAGGGTCGAATCCACAGGAAGACAGAAATTCTAAATTAATATTCAGCCAAACAGCTACTTCAGACAAGATCAGATAAGAAGCAGCTGAACTATTATTTACACTAAAGAAAACAATATAAAAAGGGGATTGAAACTATAAATTAAAGGTCTTGGGCATTAGTTCGGTCTACCATGCTTATACAAATTAAAAAGATCAAACAACTATCAAAACCTAGGTCAAGAATCGAGAGATTAAAGCACGTGTTAAGCTATAGTTAAGTCTTAACGCTCATAATTCAACATATGCCGCATGTTCACTAACATAATCAGAATTACTGATGTGTACAAGGCTTTTAAAAGTAAGAAGGATTTGTGCAAACAATTATTAACCACAAGTAATCAATGAAACTGCGCAATAACATTGATTACTCATCAAGAACAAATCATACCATTCAATCTAATCAAAACCTAGAATCTAATAGCAATTCAAAAGTGAATCATGGTATAAACATGGTTTTCCTCCCTAAATCCCTAGAATTAAGACTACTCAGACATGATTGAATCAACAATAATAAAACTAATATAAAACCCTAATCTTTGCATCATAAATTAACTAGACCATCAAACTAAGCAATTAAGAATGAAAGAAAGTAATTAGAAGTAAATAATAATACCAGTTGACGGAAAGCAGTAACTTTATTGAAAATAATCCAAGGTTCAATCACCTTCGAAACTAATCTAAAAGTGTTTAACTATGGAAAACTCTAAAACTAATACTAATGAAAGCTAAATTAAAGATGTCTTCAAATAATAAACCCTTAGTTATTTATAATAGCCCCTCAAATCTAATTGAAAGCGGAATTAAAAGATAAAAATCGAGGCTCCGCGTAAACAGCCCGATCGGGCCAATGACCCGCCCGATCAGGCCAAGTCAAGACAAAAACACCCAAGCTCTCTTCCTTGAAGCATAGCAGCAGTAGAAAAATAAGTCCCGCCCGATCGGGTCGGGCAGTGCCGCCTGATCAGGTCGGGCTGACCTAAACTGAGCTTTTCCATTCTTCACGTACAAACAGCTAGGGGTGAGCACAACCGGGTACCCGGTCATATTGCTCGGAACCGGTACCGGAACCGGTTGGACCGGGTACCCATAACTTGGAACCAGAACCGGAATCGGTTAGACCGGTTCCTTAATTTTTGGAATTGGAACCGGAACCAACCGGGACCGGTTCCTTGACCGGGTACCCAGTCCCACAAAAGTGATTATTATTTGGTCGGTTCCAATACCGGGTACCCGCTATCCAGTTGCATTCAAAAATTATATTTTTCTTGTTTAGCTAAATATAAGCATCATACATATCATAATTTGATACTTCCATTGACAAATTAGTCTTAAAAACCTTGAAGTCTTAAGCATACATTACATATGCATTAATGTCAAAAAAAATCGGTCTTGGAAACGGTTGAACCGGGTACCCAGTGGGTACCGGGTCTATAATTTCACTACCCGAAATTAGACCCACTTCCAACCGGTTCCTAATATTTGATACCCAGACCAGTCCCGATAGTTCCAGTTCCAATTCCGGAACCACTGGTTCCAACCGGTTCTGGGTCTGGAACCGGGTACCCAACTAATCTGCTCACCCCTACAAACAGCAGCAACAATATTTGGTCTCTCGCCCAATCAGGTCGGGCAAGCCCGCCCGATCGGGTCCGAGACTTCACCCCCTGATGCAATAATCTTTGCCCGATCAGAACACGTCTTTCTAGCCCTGTTATTAGCTTTTGGCACTCAATATTCACGCTTTAGAGGTCTCGGGACCTCGTAAACCATCCATAGTGATCGTAACAACTTCTACGTGTGTGTCAACTCGTAAAGCCATGCTTCCTTCAATATGACTCGGAAAAAGTGATAAAACTCCTTAAAACCTGCAATTCAACACGAAAACACAAAACCACGACTATATACGATAATTAGTATAAAAAAGCTGCGAAGAGCTCCATTGACGCACGATTTAGCTCATAAATAAGGGGAAAAACTCTATAAATAATCACGTTATCAAACTTCCCCAAGCTAAACCTTTGCTTGTCCTCAAGCATATAAACATTAACATGGAATAAATTGCCTCACCACATAAATAAAACATTCAAAACTCAAAAACATTTTCAAGACTAAGAATCATTCAAGGAGGCAAAATTCAATTCAGCTATTCAAATCCATCCAACAACCAATCATCCAAGCAGACCATTGACACGGTCGCAACACGTGCCAAATTAATAACCTAACTTAGCCTAATATAGGGTAAGAAAGGGTCGAATCCACGATGAAGCAATGATTAATCAAGGTTTGAAAGCGATTAAGCGAGTTAAACCTATTTTTGGGGGTTTTTGAGATTAATGATTAACTAAGAAATAGTGAACTAATTACCTAACAATAAACTAAATGATTTAATTAAACTATAAATAGAAAACACTAGGGATAAGGGAATTCCTACCTAACCATTAGCTAACCTATTAGTCAAGCCAATGGGATTCTTTAGGGTTAATTAAGGGACTAATTCACTCAAATTTTTCCTAATTTCTCTCTCGAGCTAATTAGGAGGACCTAATCGAACGACTTCATCTACTCTCATGGTAAATTCACTCAATTAGGTATTTCCACAACCTATAAAGACTAAATCAAAGGTCCTAGGAAATCAATCACCTATTCTCATGGTGAACTCAACCCATTGACTAGCCTTAGGTCAATCAAAAGCTTCATTTCTCAATCCTTCATTTTTTATTCTCAAATCAAGTTTAATAGGTGATCGATCAATTAAACATGGCATTAATTTAAGCTAGACAACCTAATTTCACCTAGGTCTAACCCCCTAGCTTGACTGTTGAGGTCAACTAGTGATAAACTAAGTCATCCCCTTCCCCTGGTTAGGAAATTACTCTAAAGCCATAAAAGAAGTAAAATAAAAAGCTTGAAACATTAATGGAGGTTCAACAATGGTTGATATCATGAAAACAAACTAATAAGAAACTAATCACTACTAATCAATGCTAAATCAAAATAAATAAAGTACTAAAGCAAATAAAGAGTAAAGGAAGATGAAATACTCAATTTGATGAAGATTCAAAGATAAACTTCCATTGAAAATAGCTTCAAGACTCCATTGTTGAACTTCTAGGTCTAATTTCTCTCAAACAATTCTACTTCTCTCTCTAAAACTCTCTCTAATTAAAACTAACTAAATTTCATAAATAAACCTAAGTCAATTCATTATTACAAAAATGGGCTTAAATACCCCCAAAGTACTCAGGGCAAAGTTGTAAAACACAAAACCGGTACCGTCCGAAACAAATTGAAAAAATCCAAAATCGAGCGAAACCGACCAAAAGATTAATGGAGCGGGCGCTCCACAAACTCTCCAGCCCTGCTCCATGCTACTGCTTCCCTGCTTCAATTTCTAGGCTATGGAGTGGTCGCTCCTTAGCAAATGGAGCGACCGCTCCCCTGTTCTTGTCCCAATTATCACACCTAAGCAAGCAATACTTGAAACGAGGTTAGATAAGGGGAGGGGGGAGGCAAATGCTCTAAAAACTAATGCAAAACATGAAATCATGAAAAAGGATGCAAATGGGAAAGAAAAGGAAGTTACGTGGCCTAAAATACAACACTTGAAACGAGGTTAGATAAGGGGAGAGGGATGCAAATGCTCTAAAAACTAATGCAAAACATGAAATCATGAAAAAGGATGCAAATGGGAAAGAAAAGGAAGTTACATGGCCTAAAATGCAACTAAATGACCTAAAACTAATCCTAATTAATGAGTCTAAAACCCACTTCAAATTCCCCCAAGCTTGCCAATTGCTTGTCCTCAAGCAATTAACATCCCAACGAAACTAATGCATGCACTAAAACTAGAAAGAGCATCATAAAGTCGAGGTCCTCATCTCATAAGAGGTTTCAAGGAAAAGGGAAATCCCGACCATCTTTCGAAACTTATAGCCGTCCTTCCTTATCCACAAGTTAGGGTTTCAAAGGGGTGATCTAAGCTAGTGTGTAAAGAAAATGATCGTCCTAGAGGTCCCTCAACTATCACATAAGCCCTCATTGTTCCTAAGTGAAACCTTTCCCTACAAAATGGAAAAACTCGCTCAACCTTGTACCAATCACGCCCCACAAGTTCACAAGATCCCCCAAGCTAGCCTATTTGTTCACTAGTTAACTCCTTTTTTTATGAAAAGGCCCTCGACTACCTCCTCACGCGGTCCATCTCTCACTGATAGTCATGTTTCTGAGGCACGGTACCGAGCACTCGATGTGAGACGCGATATGAGGGTAAGGTAGCTCATACCAAAGGCATTGGAGCATCTCTAGAGGCCGAAAGCATGATTTTTTTATAACAATAGGCTACTAGCCTTGTGGGATCTCAAGTACCACTTATTTGATCCAATTGGCCAAAGGGCTCTTTTTCTTTTCATTTTTCCAAAAAAATTTTGTTTTTGTTTTTGTTTCCCTTTTTTTAAAAGGCTACTAGTCTTGCATTTTATTAATCTAGAAGGGTTCTCAAGGTCGCTAAGGGGATATCCAAGGTCAAAGGAGAGAGTAAAGGCTTTTTTATAGGGAAATGGTGACAATTTTTCAAGCTAAAGGCAAGTTATGGACAATCGAGGGGTTTAAATGTAACAAGACCTAGGCATCCAAGCTTAAAGCACCCCTAATACTCCTAACTAGCATATAAGACACTCAAGCTACTTCACCGCTACTCCAAAGCCGAGTTCCCAACCTCTAACCTCTAAAATCGTCATATAGAGTCATTCCTTGACTAAATGATGCAAAATCTTTTTGCTATTTTTGAAAAATTTTCTTATTACCCTATATGAAACCTAAATAAACAAACTAAAATGCCCTCTCCCCCAAGCTTAAATGAAATGTTGTCCTCAATGCTTCAAACAAGTTAAAAAGACAAGGGAAAAGAAATGAAAATAAAAGATAAATAAGAAAGGAAAAGGGGGGGTGGGAGAGGGGAATGAAAATAAAAAGAAAAATAAGAAAGGAAAAAAAGGGGGGAGGGGAGGGGAAACTATTTACAAAGAGGAATTGAGGTGTCTAGTAAATAAAAAGCTCAACGATTGCAATGACTTGTCATATGCAACCGTACACAATTTCGAAAAGACCAAATAGGCAATAGCTAGAAGCCAATCATGCACAAAGTAATACATTACCATATGCCTAAATGGGGAGAAAAGCAAAAAGGTGGGGGAATGAAAACAAAAATCAAGAAAATAAAAAGAGTCAAAATCAAGTTAGACAGTAAAGTACACGTTAGTAACTCAAGTGCATAAATGGATAAGTCAAAACGATTCCCAAGGCTTTCTTCCTACCGAAGTAACTCTCACTAAGTACTTTACTTGAAGCTTAAGACACTAGTAATCTTAGTTACAATGACTACACATCTCTCATGAAACATATAGCAACTCAATGAGAGTTTTTTGAACGTTTGGCTCTGATACCAACTGTAACATCCCGTCCTTTAACAATAATAAAAAAAAAGATAAAATAAAATAAAATAAAAGAAAGAAACAATTAAATAAAATATCAGTGGCAGCGGAAATACCACTGTGACGGAAATGTTATTCTAAAAACACTAAATAGAATAATAATTCCAAGTCAATAATAAACTCAAAATAGAAAAGGGAATGAGGTCCCATACCCTCATCCCATAAACATACTAAAATCCAATTCAAAATATCCAAGCCATAATTAGACTAAAATGAAATCCATAAAATAGGAACATCCATAATGGAAAATACTTAGACCCACTAGAAAGGTGGTCTTAATCTTCCTATCATAGTGCCCATCTACAACTACTAGGATCATATCCTTCCTCACAGGACCATGTCTCCCAGGCCCAGTCTAGACGGTAATGATCCTAAACTTCCACATCTGCAAAGATATACAACAAAAATCCACAATCAATGGGGAGTAACTAATAGCTCTCCCAGTCCTATCACGATTCAATTAACAATATAAAATATGAAGAATAATGCCAGGCACACAAAACAATCATACAAGGTATACAGAAATCATAAGACATGCGAAGTAAGAATAATAAGTCGAGTCAACAACATTAATATTCATCAAACACCATTCAAGATAAAGAAAGAAATAATTCTATAAATAAGTCGTCAAAAGAGGAAAGAGACTTCAAAATTCAGTAAGTGAAATAAATAAATAATTAACTAAGTGAGATGAACGCTAGTGACTCGCAGCCCACTTCCTAAGATTATGTCATATTGCAACCCCAGAACGGCCTATGGGTTATGTTCACTACCGTCTGTGTCTATGAATGACAAACCCCTGATGCGGGACAATACACGCAGTATTTCCCGACCTCTCGGACGACAACATATCCTAAGTTTCTCCAATGCAGGGTAGCACCCTGCTCAGTGCCCCCTGACCTCTCGGAGTGCATGTACAAGTATCCTTGAGATAACATAATCCCTTAGAATACTCAACTCAAAATAAAACAATTAAAAACAAATCAGGTTCTTCAAGTATCAAATATTCATCAAATCATTCAAAATGTCAAATATACTTCAAATCATCAAATAATTATGACTTTACTATGAAACTCATAGTTCTTCAAAAGAAATGCTTCAAAAACAATTCTTCAAAGTAAACCAATTAAAATAATTAAAATTAAAACTTCTTCAAAATTGAGGTTTCAAAATATAATTAAAACTTCTTCAAAATTCTAAATCAAACATTAATTCGTCAAAGTCGTTATCTGAGTTCAGGTACGAAGTCAATTATAAATTTAATTATAAATCTTCCCCATACATAACTTTTGGCGAAATAATGCTAAGAGCAGTATTATTTTCCCCCGAGCATTACGACGTCGATAACTCAAAAATACATCAAAGTATTCAAAAACGGTTTCACAACAACATGCATTCATACATCATCACAATAAATCAACAATTCAAAATTTGCAACCACAATATACTTCTGTAAGTAACAAAGATCAAATTGCATAAATAAAATCATTAAAATAAGTATATAGTGATGTTACGCATTTAACCAAATGAAACAGCAAGCCAAAGGAAAAAGGGAGGGGAGCAGCACTGGGTCGCGGGCCGCGACTAGCTGTCGCAAAGTGCCACGCTGCTAGCTGATCGCGAGCAGCCACTGCCTCTCCTTCACCCGTTTTGGTACTTTACTGACCCAATAAATTCACATCAAAATCATGCTCAACTAATCTCATGGAAAATTAAATATATAAATTCAATGACATCAATATGCATGCTTGAACTAATACTTCAAAGTGTTAAAGGTACAAAAATATACAAGTCCTTAAAATCGTGAAACTAATACTTTTTAAAACATGTTAAAACATGAACATTAACTTCCCACTAAACCAACTAAAATTCCAACACTAAATTACTCATGATAATACCTTAAAAACATTAAAGAACATTCCCAAAATCATACTTAATATACTATCAAAATTAGGGCATGTTTGAGAATTAAAAACAACACAAAAGAATGCATATCATCATGTGAAAATAATTCCAGCAATATCAAAATGATAAAATAACCAACAAACTATCAAAATTCATTCTAAATCCTATTCCCAATTACTACAAATAATCCATCATAATTCATAGTTCAAACAAAGCATCAAAAATGATGAATTCATTAAACTAAAATAATTCCAGCATTAATAAAATTAATAAAAACATGAATTTAACATATTAATCAATGAAATAAAAGAAGAGTAACATCCCTAACATGATTCTAATCAATACTAACAACATTAACATCATTAATAACGATTGTAAGTACTCTAAAGTATATATATTGAAAACAATAAAACTAACCCTAACATCACTACAACAAAGTTAACCATAAGTAACATCCAAAAAGTGTTACCTATAAGGTAAAAAATGTTACATATGTCAATAGGTAACACTTTGGTGGGTGTTACATCTACCTATGTTACCTATGCTAATAGGCAACACTTTTGTAAATCTATGGTAACACTTTTATAAGTGTTACTGAAAGTCTACTTATGTAACACTTTTGTTTCCTTTTGTAACACTTTGAAAATGTTGCCTTTAATTTCTTATGTAACACTTTTTGTATCATTGGTAACATTTTTATTGTCATGTAATGACCTATAGTAATACTTTAATTAATTTTAAGTATCACTTTTTGTAATTTCATGTAACACGTTGCCAAATATCAGGTAACACTTTTCCTTTAGGTAGTAACCTAATAATAATAAATTATATTATCAATAATTATATTAACAATAACAACATAATTATTATTATCATTACAAAACAACTTCAACAACAAAAACAATGACAATAATATATTCGAAAAACTACGATAGTAAAATTGTATAATTATTGTAATGATAGGTTATATACGTACACGAATGAGCTATTGTCAATATAAATTTAAAATGTACACTAATAATGAGGAACAATACGCTCGATATAAACTACAACAATCCAATTACAAAAATAATCCAAAACAAAGTCTAACTATTCGATAGCTTTTCCCTAACAAATACATCTATAAAGGTGTTGATGCCATAACGTACTACTCCAATCCATCATCTTCAGCGTCTTGATCTCTTCATTATCCTATAAAATATCAAATACAAGTTTCTTACCAAATATCAATATAGTAGCAGGCCTAAACAAATTTAGAAGAAAAAAAAGAATAATAGAAGAATGATTATATGATTTGCTCTTGGTCACCCGCTCCTTCATAATTCTGTACAATGTGTAGATGGTCTCCTAACTCAAGATCACATGGCATATCTCCTAGTCACCGAGTTAAGATGGCATGATTTTATTAGAGTAGAAAGGACTATCATGGCTTTATTTTAACAATTGTATCACTTAACAAGAAGAATACGAGTTCCAACTTCACAAAGCTATGCGATTATACTTTCCACATTTGATTGAGATATCATAAACCTTTCGACGAGTAAAGCTACACCATATAATACACAAGTAATTTAGAGAATAAAGATGGCATACAAAATAAGAGTATTGCTTTTAGCAATCCCACTTCTTTTTCTTGGGGCAATGCGAACATGCCATTATGAATCAGTGAAGTATTAGAACCAACTCACAAGAACTGGACAAGGTCAAACTAAGGAATACATTTTACTGTTAGCAAACTTTATTCTAGAGAATTCAGTTATTATACATAGCCTTTTCTGATTAGTTGCTGACGTTGTGTAGACGTTCACTTTAACGTACATGATACATCTAGAATCACCATCATAACCAGATGACAAAGATGGCAGTAATCCTACTCTACTAATTCAAAAACACCCTAAGCCCCTAAATAATGACCAATACACTACCATGATGTCATACATATATTTATGTACTTAAACTGGCTTCGCAAGCTGCTCACTACTAATACAAAACAAAGGCTAACAAGCATCATAATAATACTGGAAATTTCAAACAGACGAGAGAAAGGCACAAATCCTAATTTCCTGTAATATTCACTCCTAAAAACAATGGGTCCTAAAAGATGAATGTATAGTTCTACTACTACATCATATGAATTTCAGTATTTAACAACCGATAATGTATGTACTTTGAAACCAGAAAACGATATTGCAAAGTAAATTAGAAAATAGACAAAATTCATAAAACCACCAGGATAAGAAAATTAATGTATAAACCTGCAAATTTGATGACTTAAAATCCTTCAATTCCAGCAACTGCAATATCTCCATCCAGGTTGGTTCCCCTTCTCCTCATCCTGGTCCCTTCAGTTTGCTACATTAGTAATCAAAGTAGATATACATCAACAATAATAGTGGTACTTCAGAAATTAAAGTACCTAAGATGCGCGTGCATCTTCTTGATATCAACGTAATGGTAACAGGTGCACTATTCAATGTCAATTATGCGGTCTAAAAGCTTAAACCTTTTATTAAGAAAAGTGGTAACAAGAACAACAAGGCTTCAAGGTGAGAGGAATAATATCTCTATTCACAAGTCATGACATTGTGAAAAAAATAGTAAAGGATATTTCATTGCACCAAAGGAATAATGAACCCATCAAGCAGTAACCCGAAAGAGAAAAAGAAATCAGCTATGGATGTAACACAAGCTTCTATAATTTATATGGTCAGAGATCAATTCAAATGAAGGATCATAAACTGTCACCTTACAATCGGATACATAAAGAAACCCTAATTTCCACAAAAGAAGTAGCAAGACTACTAATGAAAACATTGACATTAGCATGTTTAATAGATTACTACAAAACAAAACCAAATTTGTAAATAGGTCATTGAGGATATACCACTAGAAGAGGAGGAATTGTGACCATCAAAAGGTCCTTGATTGATCAGCGAGGAACGTTCTTAGAGTCATTGTCGTGCGATTGGGCATCACCAATATCCACACTGCGCAAGAAACTCCCTGAATTTCATCCCATTTAGAATTCAGGTTTGTAAAGGTCAGGGCTCAACTGTAGACATGGGAGGACAGCAGACGCTAGACACCAGACAGATTGCTTGTTATCTGTTATGCAGGTAGTGATTCATGCATACATTGAAAGACATTAATTTTTTTGTGAGTTCTGTGGAGTTAAGATATATTACGAGAATTAGATAATCACTCAGATTTCAATCGTTAATAAGCCAAAGCAGAAGTATCAAATGAGCGGTTTTTCTACAGCACGCAATACCCTAGTGCCACCATTATTAGCTAGAATTTTCACACAATGAATTGAGTTTTGAACTCAAAAGATTCCCCTGCAAGGTATCAATTGGATGAACTATGAGATTCATACATTCTGAATAATACCTTATCAAGAATCAAACTATCAAATATTTGAAAGAAACCTTGCTGAACGAAACTAAAGCCTCATGTCTCCCCATGAAAATGAGATCCAAATAATATGAGTAATCTTCAGCATACAAATGGAAACTATCAAATACATCCAACATAATTGTCAAACAAATTGTTGAAAAGAAAATTCTATAGGCTATAAACTATAAACAGTGGCGATTGAAAAGATTCAGATTAAGAGAATCCAAGAGTCAAACCTGGCAATCCCCTGAAGAAAGATAATCCTTGAGAAGCATAATGGATTAGAAGAATTCAGAATTGAAGAACGCGAATTGTGATAAATAGAAGAGGGATTCACAAATGTTGGGACAATTATCTCTTCAATAACAATCAGTCGACGAATTGTGGACAACAACTCCAAATCGACATACCTTCAGAAGCTTGAAGAATCCTTTTAATCCGCCTGCGTATTGTAGAAACCAAGGTTGAAGATCAAGGTGCAAACCTGCAGCGGTTCGTTCGTATTCTATTGAAAGTTGAAGCAGGTAAACCTAGTTCGTGTTCTAATTCTGAGAGAAAGAAGAATAGTTTTTGGATTGTGGAAGGTAGGGCTCTAAAAATTCATTAATTTGATTGGGATTAGCGATAATTGGTTTTCTAAAACAAAAATCTAATTTCAAATTTTTTTAATTATAAATTTGTAATTGAATATACCCTCCAGGCTCCAAGACCACGACACAAGTAACACTTATCTAAGTAACACTTTAAAGTGTTACCTCTGGTAATTAGTGTTACCGAATATGTTACATATTTAAAAAGTGTTACAATAAAATATTACTTGTTGAAAATTGTTATCCAAAATGTTACATATTTATTAAGTGTTACTAAAGTGTTACAAATTTAAGCAAGAGATTTATCATTTCAAAAGTGTTACCAACATATGTTACCTAAAGTCAACTTTCTAGTAGCATGAGTTCTAATAACTATAACATTAAAATGATAGATCTAATAACTAAAACACATCTTAACATGATTCTAACATAGTTAAATAATTAATTAAATACTAAAGTACTAGAAGGGATGTTAGTTACCTCGATCTATTCGTTAGTGAAATAAAAAAACAAAAAGCGAGAATAAAATAGCTAGGAAAATCGCCCCTCGAGAGAAATACCAAGAAGAGATTAAACCCGAACTTGAGTCTTGAATTACCCCTTGACTATGAATTAAAAAGTCACTAGGAAGTAGGAATTTTATGAAAAACAAGTGGGAAATTTTTCCCCCTTTTTTTGATGATAGGCGTGTGATAGGGAGGTGAGAAGGGAGTGTTTAATTGCTGAATTTCTTACTTTAGGACAAAAATAATAATGAAATGGGTTAGAACATATAATTGCTAAAATAGAATAGAGGATCAAGGAGTGATTGGCTTGCAATGGGGGAAAGGATTAGCTACCAAAATTAAGAGATGCTTGCTTCAAAATTCAAAATAAAATCCCCCAAAAACTCCCTCATGGCCGGCCATCCTAAATCCCACACAAGGAGTGGGTCGGTCCACTTAAGCGGTAAAAGAAGCATCCACAATCTTGGCCCAAAATAAAATAATAAGGCTCAAACTAAAATAAATACTAAGTACTAGCTTTATTAAAATGTACATAATAATACTACCTCTTTAAAAATATAAAACTCAAAATAATTTCACAACATTATTCACAATCACCCAATCACAACAACTAAGCATAAACATCCAACACTTATGAAAAATATAAATAAGTTATATAAAATTTATTTTTCAAAATATAAATACATATAATTATAAAAAACAACACTATATATATTTATATATAAATAAAGAATGTATAAATAAATCAAGGATATAGATAAATATAACGTAATAATAATTAAATTAACGCGCAAAATTTCTAGTGAAATTACGGGGTGTTACAAACTCCCCTCCTTAAGAAACGTTTCGTCCTCGAAACTTGAAATAGCAAGAAAAGTACCTGGGACGAATAACTCAGGGTACTTAAAGCCTCATAAACTCTTCGGTCTCCCAACTAGCCTCCTCGTACTTTTGACTCCTCCGAGGTACTTTGACTAAAGGGATCACCTTCCTCCTCAAGGCACGGTTCTGACAATCCAAGGTATGCAACCTCCCGAATTCTCTCAAGAATCTCATAGGGACCTATATACTTAGGGCTCAGCTTCCCTTTCTGCCCAAATCTCATTACGCCCTTCATTAGGGATACCTTCAGCAAGACTTTATCACCAACAGAATACGAAATAGGCTTACGATGAAGCGCGACATATGACCTCTGTTATACTGAGCAGCTTTCATCTTTGCCTGAATCACCTTAATCTGGTCCGTTGTATCCTAAATAACCTTTGGCCCCAAGACCAAGGAGTCACTGATATCGCTCCAACAAGTAGGACTACGACACTTACGACCATACAAAGCCTCATAAGAAGCCATCTGAATACTGGCATGATAGCTATGATTGTAAGAAAACTCCACTAAGCTCAACGATCTAAGCCAAGACAACTGAAATTTTAGAGCACAAGCACGGAGCATGTCCTCCAAGGTCTGAATAGTTCTCTCTGTCTGACCATCAGTAGAAGCATGGAAAGCGGTACTCAACTTCAACTTTGTACCAAAAGCCTCTTGCAAAACAACCCAAAAGTGAGAAAGAAATTTCGGATCCCGATCGGAGACAATATCCTTCGGAATACCATGCAGGCAGTTGATCTCATTAGCATCAGCTTCAGCCAATTCTTCCATAGACCAAGTATTCTTCATAGGAATAAAAAGAGCCACCTTCCTCGAGGTTCTCGGAATCACCCATCACAGCATTCTTACCACTAGAGGTTCTCGGAAGACCCATCATAAAGTCCATCGAGATAGAGTCAAACTTCCATGCAGGGATTAGAAATGGTTGTCCCAAGCCACCCGACCTTTGATGCTCAATCTTTACTTTCTGACAAACCAAGCAACTAGCCACAAACTCGGCCACTCCCTCTTCATACTCGGCCACCAAAAGTTGACCTTAAGGTCCTTGTAGAGCTTATCTCCCCCAGGATGAACGGAATAGGGAGTACAATGAGCTTCTGCGAGGATCTTCTTCTTAACATTCGGATCATTAGGCACACACCAACGACCTATAAACTTCATACCACCATCAGTGCCTATCTCAAAGTTTTCAGCTCGTCCCTATACCTTAGCAGCACGAATCTTATCTAGAGTCGAATCTTCCCTTTGATTACTTTTCAACTCTTGGAACAATTCATACTCGACACTCATGGAACAAAGGGTAGCAAAAGACCCTTGGGTTACCACCTCAATCTCGAGCTTTCGGAATTCCTCACACAAATCCTTAGGCAGGACTCTAGTAGCATTAAGAGAGTGTTTAGTCTTCCGACTAAGAGCATCTGCAACCACGTAAACTTTTCCCTCATGATAATCCAACTTCAAATCGTAATCTTTGATCAACTCCAACCACCTTCTCTGCCTTAATTTCAACTCATGCTGAGTGAAGATGTACTTCAGACTCTTGTGATCAATAAATACCTTGTACAGAACCCCATATAAATAGTGTCGCCAAATCTTAAGAGCAAACACCACAGCAGCCAACTCAAGATCATGAATAGGGTAGTTCCTCTCGTGCACTTTCAGTTGTCTCAAAGCGAAAGCCACAACCTTCCATGCTTAGATGTATCACTGAATACTTCGAACTCAAACCCTTCAGTAGGCAAAGTCAGAACTGGAGCAGTAGTGAGGTGTTTCTTCAGCTCTTGAAAGGCTTCTTCACATTCAACTACCCACGAAAACTTGCTTTCTTTCCTCATCAGCTTGGTCAGATATTTTGGAGAAATCTTGGACAAAGCTCCTATAGAAACCAGCAAGACCTAGGAAACTCCGGATCTCAGACACATTCTTTGGACTTTCCCATTCTATAACAACCTTGATCTTAGAATGATCTACCATAACACCATCCTTATTGATCACATGGCCTAGAAAAGATACCTCCTTCAACCAGAATTCACACTTGGAGAACTTCGCAAACCATTTCTGTTTCCTCATAATGTAATACCCCGAATTTTGATAAATTAATATATTATTCTATTTTAATTAAAAACGTTTCAATATGAATTTTATTGAATTTTCTTTGATTTATTTTGATTTATTTTTAATTATTTGAAAAACATTTATTATTTTAATGATATAATATTATTTCTATTATTAATGTTATTATTTCATATTGAAATTATTTTAAAGAAACATTTTGAAATTTAATGCTATTTTATGTACATCTTATGTACTTAGCTAATTTGATGTACAACCTTTTTTTAAGCTTGATTACTACTCATACTACTCATATCACATATCACTTATCACTTATTACTTATCACCCAACTCAAAGCTCTTATCACCCACCCTCATCATCACCTTCCTCCTTCACCCAACAACCATTAATGGTTTCTCCAAAATCTCAAGCAAACTATAAACTCCCACTTGCAAAATCAGATTTTTCCCACTTGCAAGAAATCAGATTTTTCCACTCAAAAATCTGATTCACTTACACACTTGAGTCAAACAAGCAATCCCTCTTCAACCTCCCTACTACCCTCATCAATGGTGCTTGACCATTCAAACAAAAATCAGATTTTTCCCCTCCTATAAATACCCAATTCAACCCACTCAAATAATCAAGCAAACATCACTCAAGGTTTGCTTCACTCTCTTCTTTCTCCCCTCTAAATTTCTGATTTTAGTTTTGAGAAATTAAGAAAATAAAATCACCATTAACACCACCTCAAGCTCCACCACTTAAACCACCACAACCAAACTCCGAACCACCCTCTACTGCACTCCGACCGCCCAGCCACCACGCCACCACCGCTGCACTGCTGCTGCCGCCACGCAGCAGCCCAGGCGGCAACTCCCCCTCTCTGTCACAACCTCAAAACCTCCCCAAATCAGCCCCAACGCAGCCCTACACTCACCGGCAGCAGCCCTGCTGCGTCCCCCACTGCAACCGGCCTCTCGCCGGCGACCACTGCGCCACCCACCCGCCGGAAACGAGCCCAAAAACCGGGCAACACTCCCACCTTCTTCCTCTGATTTTCCTTTCTTCTTTCTCCTTCTACTATTTCTTTTATTTCCTTCTCTTATGTTTTTACTTAAACCCAAATAACCCAAAGCCTCCTTACTCACTTAAATTGATCCAAAGCCCAATCTTACTCTCTCCCAAATCAGATTTTTAATTCTAAGTTAGCCCAACACTCTAAAATGACCCATCCTTCTTTGTTAGTTATTTTGTTTAATTAAAATAAAACTTTATTTTAAGTTTATTATTACTATTAATGTTTATATTAACTTTTCATAACTTAAAAAAAATATTTCTAAGTTTCTAAAATAAAATGATTATGTTTATATAAATTATTTATAACGTTTAAGTACTTAAAATGATTTTTATAAATAAATTCGAGAAACTTAAACTTCGATTTATAAACTTCTTTAAATAATGAGCTTCTTTAAGTTATTAAATTGTTTAAGTTATTTATTTATAAAATCATAAGGGGTTATTTAGGAATCTAACTTTAGATTTCGCTTAATTATAGACGAGGATTTCCAAGAGTGTTGATTCGTTCGTGATTTAGTTTCAAGCACGCTTCAAGAGGTAATTACCAATGTTCATCCACAAGTAGGTTCCGTAAAATAAAACGATTTAACTTTGAGGTTATGTGAATTAATGATGTGATTATGTGACAATAAACTTAATATGTGGATTTTGAATATGGATTGGTTATGGATTATGATTATTAATTTAAGTATGAATTTTGAGTAATGAAATGGATGACAAGAATGGATCTTCATCATGGACCGTGAATATGGAAGTTGGATTATGGACTATAACAATGACTATTATGACGGGATTTAAAATAGTAATTAAAATAATAATATTATTATTATTATTATTATTATTATTATTATTATTATTATTATTACTATTATTATTATTACTATTAATATTATTATTATTGTTATTATTGTTATTATTAATATCGTTATTATTTCACATGGTTATTATAATCGTTATTAATAATTATGAAAGTTATAAACGGAAGTTGACATTGTGATGAACCAATGGAAATGGTTATGAGTTAATGTAACCAAGTGATGATTGAGAATGTAGATATGCTATCGGAATTAGCTATGTATGAAATGAGTTATGGAATTGGAATAACGGTTTTCACTCTCAGTTAAATGAACGATGCATATGTGAACATGTGTTATGTGATAACTTGAAGTAAAAACTATAAATCACTTAAAGTGAAATAAAGGAAGGAAATGATGAACAGGTTGCCCTGTATGGGAGGTTCAGCGGCCACCTACAGGTTCTTTTGTTACTATGCTGATTTTTCTGTTATTTGTCTTCCTTCTATCTTGATGTGTTTCCAAGTTAGAAGGGGTGTGCACACTAGGGACTCTGTTTTATGGCCAATGTTACTTTTAGTGAGTTGTTACAGGGTGTCCCTGGCTCACAATGAGTTGTTACAGGTTTCCCTGGCTCACATTATTGTAGTAAGTTGTTACAGGGTGTCCCTGGCTTACTGGCGTTCTCTTTCCTCTCCTTAAACGGTCAAAATATTCTTAATTATTGAATTAATTGAAATTATGTGATTATTAACCTTACATATATATATGTATGCACTTATGTGACTATTAATTGTATTTATATATGTATATGTGCTATGCTTTCGACTCTATTAAACTATTAGTTTCACAAAGTAAATTCAACTTAAGTATTTTACGGGATGGAGTTGGAATTACTCAGTTTATCTGATTTTTGGGAGCTTGTCTCTCTTGTCTTTTTCCATGATTATTTGCAGGTGGGTGATCGAGGGGAATTATGATAGTTCATCTAGAAGTTGTCATCCACCTAGCTTAATATTTTTGCTTCCGCTGGAACTGTGAAACACTTAGTATTTAGTACTTAACGAACTAGTTTAAATTTGGTTGTAAGGATGATTTTTTAATTAATTTTGGAATGAAAGTGTTTTAGTTACTTAGCCTTGCACTTAATTCCAAGGAGTTGAGTGCGGCGGTAACGCTCCATCCGAATCGAACCCTCGTTGATTTCCCCTCAAACGAGTTTTATTAATATTAAAAGGGTTCGGTTTGGGCGGGGTGTTACACAGAATGTCCAGGATTATCCTCACGTGCTTCTCATGCGCCTCCTCATTCTTAGTAAACGAGGATATCATCAATGAACACCACAACGCACGTGTCGAAATACTCATGAAAAGAACTGTTCATTTGGTCCATAAGCACAGCAGGCGCGTCTGTGAGTCCAAAAGGCATAACGATGAACTCATAATGCCCATACCTTGTTCGGAAAGCAGTCTTAGGGATATCTTCTTTCTTCACTGGAATTTGATGATAACCTGATCTCAAGTTAATCTTAGATAAGACTCCAACACCCTTTAACTGATCAAACAAATCCTCTATTCGTGGCAATGGATACTTGTTCTTGATTTTCACTTTATTAAGCTCACGATAATCAATACACAAGCGCATACTCCCATCTTTCTTCTTGACAAACAGAGTAGGAGCACCCCATGGAGATACACTTGGCCTTATAAAGTCCTTATCAATCAACTCTTGCAATTGAGCCCTCAGCTCTTGCAGTTCGAACGGCGTCATTCTATACAGAGCCTTTGATAACGGAGCAGTATCAGGCATAAGGTCTATGCCAAACTCAACATCTCTCTCAGGAGGCATACCAGGCAATTCATTAGGAAATACGTCCGGATACTCGAGGACTACAGGGATATCCTCCATTTTCACTTCTTGGGATAGATGTTTAACCATGCATAGGAACACTTATCCCCTTTCCGACGGAACTTCTGCATTTTCAGAGTAGAGACGATCTTTACCCCTTTCTTTAGAACAACTCCTCTATAGGATATACGCTTACCACACGGACTACAAAGCGTTACCTTCTGATCACGGCAATGCATATGAGCATGGTACATAGACAACCAGTCCATACTCGGAAACGGAAAACTCTTTAAGATCAGCAGGAAGATTAGTACCCATAAGAGTACGTCATGATACTCGACATGACAAGGATATCTTTCGCCGGAAGGAAGGGAAATAAGAGTTCACAAAGGAGAACTCGAAGACAGATTAGCCTTCTGAATAAAAGAACTCGATACAAAAGATACCGTAGCACCAGAATCAAATAACACACAAGCAGGTACAGAATTAACAAGGAAAGTACCATTAATAACATGAGGATCAACATCAGCATCGGACTGATTCATGCAGTAAACTTGATTCTTAGGCGGAACAGAGGAACCAGAAGGACTAGCAAAAGGATTAGCTCTCTAGTTCTTAGGACACTCGAAAGTCTTGTGACCCTCCTCTCTAAAGTAGTAGCATACTATCTTAGAACCATCACAATTCTTCCCCGTATGAAACGGTTTATAACACCTCCTGCATTTAGTAGGGTCATAGCTCGGTCTAGTACCAGAATTCTGAAATCCACCTCAAGTACTAGGTTCAAACCTCGGCTTCTTTGCAGGAACCGGAGCATAGGAAGTAGAAGGCTTTTTCACAGTAGCAGTCTTAGAAGCTTTCTCCTCTTTGATCGAGGCATGGATACTAAGGGCTAACTCATAAGCTTCCTGAAATGAAGCAGCTCCAGAGCACAACACATGGGTCCTTACTCTCGGATCCATCTTCTTGATGTACCTCTTAACCCTCTCAGCCTTAGTAGGTACAATGGAAGTAGCAAACCTAGGCAACTCAGTGTAACGGTCTGTATACTCCTGAACACCCAAACTTCCCTGAGTTAAGGACAAGAATTCCTCCTGTTTCTGCCAGCAGAGTTCATCAGGATAGAACCTCTATTTCAGCTTAGTAGCAAACTGAGACCACTCAAGACCAGAGTAAGCGTCTTTGACGTGCTCCACCATTCATCGCCTTTCTTCTTCAGATAATAGGAACCGATAAATACCCGTTCAGCAGAAGGGGAATTAGTAGCAATGAATAGCTTTTCCATCTCCTGTAACCAGTTTTCTAGAACCACAGGGTCAGCAATACCCTCATAAGTTGGGGGTCTATGACGATCAAAGCGATAGAAAGCCGATTGTCAAGAAGTGGAAATAGAGACTTGTTGGCCAAGGAAATGAAAGCACCTTCTGGCACTCGGCGACGACGGCGCGCGACTTCCTTTTGGATACATCGGTTATGTTGTCGTGAATGCATTCTACAAAATAAGGAATCAAGTTAGACAATAAAGCACACGTTAGTAACTCCAAGTGCATAAATGGATAAGTCAAAACGATTCTCAAGGCTTTCTTCCTACCCAAGCAACTCTCACTAATTACTTTACTTGAAGCTTAAGACACTAGTAATCTTATTTACAATGAATACACATCTCTCATGAAACATGTAGCAACTCAATGAAATTTTTTGGAATGTTTGCCTCTGATACCAACTTTAACATCCCGTCCTTCAACAGTAATAAAAATAAAGATAAAATAAAATAAAATAAAAGAAATAAAACAATTAAATAAAAGATCGGTGGAAGCGGAAATACCACTGGGACGGAAATGTTATTCTAAAAACACTAAATAGAATAATAATCCCAAGTCAATAAAATCAAAATAGATAAGGGAATGACGTCCCATACCCTCATCCCATAAACATACTAAAATCCCAATTAAAATATCCAAGCCATAAACAGACTAAAATGAAATCCATAAAATAGGAACATTCATAATGGAAACTATTTAAGACCCACTAGAAAGATGGTCTTGATCTTCCTATCATAGTGCCCATCTACAACTACTAAGATCATATCTTTCCTTACAGGACCATTTCTCACAGCCCCAGTCCAGATGGTAACGATCCTAAACTTCCACATCTGCAAAGATATACAACAAAAATCCACAATCAGTGGGGAGTAACTAACAGCTCTCCCAGTCCAATCATGATTCAGTTAATAATTTAAAATATGAAAAAAATGTCAGGCACACAAAACAATCATACAAGGCATACAGAAATCATAAGACATGCTAAGTAAGAATAATAAGTCGAGTCAACAACATTAATACTCATTAAACACCATTCAAGATATAGAAAGAAATAATTCCATAAATAGGTCGTCAAAAGAGGAAAGAGACTTCAACATTCAGTAAGTGAAATAAATAAATAAATAAATGAGAGAGATGAACGCTAGTGACCCGCAGCCCACTTCCTACGTTTATGTCAGATCGCAACCTCCAGAACGGCCTATGGGTTACGTTGCATACCGTCTGTGTCTAAGAATGGCAAACCCTCGATGCGTGAAAATAGACGCAGTATTTTCCGACCTCTCTGACGAAAACATATCCTAAATTTCACCAATGCACGGTAGCACCCTGCTCAGTACCCCCTGACTTCTCGGAGTGCATGTTCAATTATCCTTGGGATAACATAATCCCTTAGACTACTCAACTCAAAATAAAACAATTAAAAACAAATCGGGTTCTTCAAATATAAAATATTCATCAAATCATCAAATATTCTTCAAATATTGTTCAAAACGTCAAATATACTTCAAATCATCAAATAATTATGACTTTACTATGAAAATCATAATTCTTCAAAAGAAATACTTCAAAAACAATTCTTCAAAGTAAACCAAATAAAATAACTAAAATTAAAATGCTCTTCAAAATCGAGGTTTCAAAATATAATTAAAACTTCTTCAGAATTCTAAATCAAACATTAATTCGTCAAAGTCATTAACTGAGTTTGGGTACGAAGTCAATTATAAATTTAATTATAAATCTTCCCCGTACATTTCTCTTGACGAAGTGATGCTAAGGGCAGTATTATTCTCCCCCGAGCATTACAACGTCGATAACTCAAAAATTCATCAAAGTATTCAAAAACGGTTTCACAACAACATGCATTCATACATCATCACAATAACTCAACAATTCAAAATTTTCAACCAAAGCATACTTCTATAATTAATAAAGACCAAACTGCATAAATAAAATCATTAAAATAAGTTAAACAGTGTTGTTACGCATTTAACAAAATGAAACAGCAAGCCAAAAGAAAAAGGGAGGGGAGCAGCACTAGGTCGCAAGTCGCGACCCAGCTCGCGGGCCGCAACTGGTCGTCCAAAGGTGCGATGTTGATCGCGGGTCGCGAGCAGCCACTGCCTCTCTTTCGCCCGTTTTGGTACTTTACGTACCAATATAAATTCACATCAAAACCATGCTCAACTAATCTTATGGAAAATTAAATATAAAAATTCAATGACATCAATAGGCATGCTTGAATTAATACTTCAAAGAATTAAAGGAACAAAAATATACAAGTCCTTAAAATCGTGAAACTAATACTTATCAAAACATGTTAAAACATGTTAAAACATTAACATTAAATTCCAACTAAACCAACTAAAATTCCAACACTAAAGTACTCATGATAATAAGCTTAAAACATTAAAGAATATTACCAAAGCATACTTAACATACTATCAAAACTAGGGCATGTTTGAGAATTAAAAACAACACAAAAGAATGCATATCATCATGGGAAAATAATTCCAACAATATTAAAATAGTAAAATAGCCAACAAAGTATCAAAATTCATACTAAATCATATTCCCCATTACTACAAATAAGGCCTGTTCTCCTCATTTTATTTTCAGTACAGTTCAGTTCAGCTCCAATTAGTTCAGTTCAGCTCAGTTCAGTTCAGTTCAGCTTCAATCAGTTCAGTTCAGTTCAGTTCAGCTCAACTCCATTCTTTTATAATCATTTTGTTAAATATTATTATTATGTTAGTCTAATTTATTTTACTAATTAATTTATTATTATTATTTATTTTTATATCATTATTATTAAGTATTATTATTATTATATCTATATATTATTTTATTTATTATATCTTTACTCATTATTATTACTTCTATCATGAGGGAGGAACATGGTTTAGGTGAAAAACATAAACCAATCAAATCGCGTCAAAACGGTTTATGATGCAATTTTGCACTGTCCAACCCAATCATTATTTTATTACTACATATTATTATTTTATTAAATCTAATTATTAAAATAGAAATATTAATTTACTTCTTAGATATTATTGTTATTATATAATCATAATTAAGTATTAATATATTAATACAAAAACTATAAAATAATTGTTATTTTTTATCATTATAATCATTAATCATTATTATTATTATTATTAATTTCTGAATATTAATATTTTTTATTTCTAACTATCATTTAATAATATCCAAATACTATTATTATTATTCTTCATTATTGATTATTCATTATTATTACTTATCATTATAACGATTATTTAATATTCATATTATTATTGTTTAAATATTAATTATAAATTTATTCAATTCAATTCAATTCAATTCAATTCAGTTCAGTTCAGTTCAGTTCAGTTCAGCTCCAATCAGTTCAGATCAGTTCAGTTCAGCTACAATCAGTTCAGTTCAGTTCAGTTCAGTTTAGCTGAATTATGCCGAAGAGAACAGTCCCATAATCCATCATAATTCATAGTTCAAACAAAGCATCGAAAATGATGAATTCATTAAACTAAAATAATTCCAGCATTAAAAAACTAGATAAAAACATGAATTTAACATACTAATTAATGAAATAAAAGAAGAGTAAAATCCCTAACATGATTCTAATCAATACTAACAACATTAACATCATTAATAACGATTTTAAGTAGGAAAAATGATAAGAATAATTCCACCTTTTGCCGGTCTTCCACCACTGTTACCACCTTCAATTAATCCAGCAATAATCTCACCTTTTACCCCCATACTCTCTCATTGGTACGGGTGACCTGTGACTTGTTTGACCGGAATAAATTACCGTTGACTTTTTAAAAAAAATCAAGTTAAAAAAAGCCCTCCCCTTCTCCCACCCCCTCCCCTCCCCTTCCCCCAATGCTGTCACCTCCCTCCCCTTCCGCCACTGCTGCCACCTCCCCTACCCCCACCCCCCCCCCCTCCACCCCCTGCCTCGAAAACACCATTCCTCTCGTGACTCTTTCTCTCTCTCCCACCTCCATTAAAACACAAACTCCATCTTCATCTTCATCTTCATGTGCTCCTTCCATCTTCAACACCCAAACATGTGTTCACCACAAACTCATCTCCGTAATGGCGACAACACACACTCTCCACCACCATCACCACAACGCAACAACAACAACTTTCCTCCTTCGCCACACGATATTCGATTCCACTCAACTCTCTATGTTCACAAATTAAAGCGATTTAACTCACTCATCCTCGTCTTTCGTAATGGTAATGGGTCAGAGGAGAGAGACTGTGAAGGGATGTGAGAGGAGGATGCGGTGGTCCATGTGGTGGTTGTAGTTTCGGAGAAAGAGGATGTGCTTCGTGGTGCGGTGGTTGTTGTGGTGGAGTTGAAAAACTCATGCTTTCTAATGAGTCGGTTAGTTCGTCTAGTGATGGTTGCGCCACCCATTGTGGTGGGTTTTGCGGGGGTGGGGGAGGGGAGAGGGTGGTTTTAGGGGAGAAGGTGATGTTTCCGAGGTGGGGGAGGGGTGGCAGAAGTGTGGCAGCGGTGGGGGAGGAGAGGGGAGGTGGCAGCAGCGAGGGAGGGGGAGGGGGATTTTATTTTTAAAGTGATTTTTTATATATATATTTGAATTAAGACTTTAATTAAAAATTTAAGGTTAAAATATACTTAATTAGTTGTTAATCACGTAATTAGGGAAGATTACCTATAATTGTAGGTCACCAACAGGTGACGGCCCAATGAGAGAATATGGGGGTAAAAGGTGGAATTATTGCTGAAGTAATTGAAGGTGGTACCGGCGGTGGAAGACCTGCCAAAGATGGGGTTATTCTTATCAATTTTTCCTTTTAAGTACTCTAAAATATATATATATTGAAAACAATAAAACTAACCCTAACATGAATTCTAATAACTATAACATTAAAATAATAGACCTAATAACTAAAATACATCCTAACATGATTCTAACATAGTTAAATAATTAATTAAATACTAAAGTACTAGAAGGGATGTTAGTTACCTCGATCTATTCGTAGAGTAAATAAAAACTGAAAAAGAGAGAATAAAATAGTTAGGAAAATCACCCCTGAGAGAAATACCAAGAAGAGATTAAACCTGAACTTGAGTCTTGAATTACCCCTTGAATATGAATTAAAAAGTCACTATGAAGTAGGAATTTTATGAAGAACAAGTGGAAAACTTTTCCCTTTTTTTGATGATAGGCGTGTGATAGGGAGGTGAGAAGAGAGTGTTTGATTGCTGAATTTCTTAGTTTAGGACAACAACAATAATGAAATGCGTTAAGATATATAATTTCTAAAATAGAGTAGAGGATCAAGGATTGATTGGCTTGCAATGGGGTAATGGATTAGCTACCAAAATTAAGAGATGCTTGCTTCAAAATTCAAAATAAAATCCCCCCACCCCCCAAACAAAAAAAAAAACTCCCCCATGGCCAGCCACCCTAAATCCCACACAACAAGTGGGTCGGCCCACTTAAGCAGTAAAAGAAGCATCCTACAAGCTTGACCCAAAATAAAATAATAATAAGGCTCAAACTAAAATGAATACTAAGTACTAGCTCTACTAGAATGTACATAATAATACTACCTCTTTAAAAATATAAAACTTAAAATAATTTCACATTGTTAATCACAATCACCCAATCACAACAATTAAGCATAAACATCCAACACTTATGAAAAATATAAATAAGTTGTATAAAATTTAGTTTTTATATTTTTCAAAATATAAACACATATAATTATATGCAAAAACACTATATATATTTATATATAAATAAAGAATATATAAATAAATCAAGGATATAAATAAATATGACGTAATAAATGACTAAATTAACGCGCGAAATTTCTAGTAAAACTCCGCGGTGTTACAGGAATCAACATACATCATCAAACATCAATACTTTATAGACATCCCTTCATAATTGATCATGAATCCCCTCAAACCCTAGAAATAGACTACTCAATCATAATTGGGGAAGACGTATCCATAATGAAATAAGAAGACATGAATTAATAGTCAAGGATTGAATAGGAATAATAAGAGAAGAGAAAGAATAACAATTGTAGAACCAATCTGCAAAATTAAAGCTTCTATTGAAATTTAATGTAAATTGGGAAAAAAGCAAAACTCGGGTTCTTGAGAAATTGACTAAAAAAGAGTTCTAATCTAAAAATGAATTAATGATAGGAAATAATATAATTCCCTTGAGTCCTTTTACCTTTCTATTTCCTAAATTAACTAGATAAAAGGATCCAAAATAGTCAAAAGATATAGCTAAAATCGATTAATAGCTACCGGGAATCACCCGCGGGCGCGGGTTTTCATCCTACAAAACACTGCCAACTTGAGAAGCCCGTGTCTCACTAATTAGAAGTCCTCTTGGGCCGTGGAATATACCGTTGGAAAGATCTTCAAGTCTAGTTTCCAACGTCACTAGAATGACTCAATTCCGACCACTGATAAAGAGTTATGCGCAAAAGAGTACACGTGACTCAATTTCCATACTTCTTTTAACATATTTCCGCTATGTTTTGGGTTGCAATCTTTCTCAAATATGTCCCTTGCACTTCTCATTCGACGTAGCTTCTTCTTATATGCTCTTCATGCTTAAGCTTGTCCAATAATGTTCTAGTTGTGTTCTCAACACCTGGAAACCATCAAAAACACTAAAAACACACAAGAGTATTATTTTCTCAACTTAAGTAACTATATGCAATTATGGACCATATTATGCGGCTAAATGATCCTAAAATACAACCAAAATGCATCATGAAAGACCTATATCAAGGTGACTCATCAGCTTGTGATTAATATACGACGTCGAAAAAAAGGTTCAAGGTATAATCTCGCAAAAAAATTGTTTAAGGTTGTTAAATGCCAAAAAAATTAAAGATTTTTTCTCAGAAAAAGTGCTTACAAAAGTACAAGGTCATTTTCTACGTAGAGAAAAACTTTGGTTACCAAGTAGAAAAATTAAAAGTGGAGGATTTAAACCTTTATTATAATATCCTAATTATCATTATTATTATATATGTTAATACTACAAGTTATATTATTATTAGTGTCATTAGCATTACTTATATCATTCTACTTATTACTATTATTAAAATTACGCACTTCATAAAATCTAAGTAAGTTTAATTTAGTTCAATTCAACTCCATTAATTAAATTAGTTTAATTCGTCTCTATTAACTTTAATTAAGTCCACTTAAATTAAGTTGAATTTAGCTCTCTTTAATCCAAACAAACACACTCAAGTTATAAAACACGAATCACACAATACATCAATTCATACCAAGTAAGTGTTGGTCCAGTGGTGATGGAGACTGGCTTTAGTAGGACGGACCCGTGTTCGAATCCCCGTAACACCCTTGAGAGAGGAATGAAACCTAACCACCCCGAACTTAGCCTCGATTCGAATGTAGTCCGAAGAGTGAACCGGGTGCAAACACCAAAAAAACAATACATCAATTCATTGTGAATATACATTTTGTCCCATGAATGTTTAAATTCTTTTACTGTATGTCTGCATTTATACGTCTTCTAGTTCATACTAGAACAACCACGTAATCATCACATGCTGAGTCACAGTTACATTTAATTATCATACAAACAAAATCTACAGGAAACCAAAACATGATTTGGATGCGCAGGCTTAGCAAGTTGTAGAGTTTTTCTGTTATTAGATTTAAATCATTTTAATTAGATGTATTTTTTATAATAACTACTCTGCTCATAATTATAAGTTATTATATTATATTTTCTCTGTTTTTTAATGCTTGTATCATTGAGTTGATGCACAAAGTTTAAGGAGAGGAGAGAGGAGAGAGGTAGAGAGGAAAAAAAAGTGGACCTATGTAATAGGAGAGAGATAGAGAGAATTGGTAGCCAAAAAAGGAAATGATACAAGTATTTTGTAACATCTAAAAATGGGAAATGGTACAAATATTAAAAAACAGAGGAAGTAATCCTTAAGCTAGGCTGTCCATCACCTTTTGAAAGAAAAAAAAAAGCTAAGCTGTCGATTATGGATGGTTGACAATAAGACTGTTTAAGCTTATTATGTGAAAGCACTCCTTTTTATCAGTTGCATAACCGCGTTTGATATAGTCATTAATGGAGTTTAACACTAATAAATATGAAAAAAAATTCCAATAAAATTGTTGTTTGTGGAACAGAATTATTTGTTTATGTATGAGGGTATTTTGGGAATTGTCTTAGCCGTTTATCTCCAATAGGAGATCCGAGAACTTGCAAAATAACGAAGATAGACTACCGTGGGAATTCCGGGAACACCTTCCGACAATCAAGTCAGAATTACTTTTTTAGAGAGAGAAAGTAAGAAAAAAATTAAGGGGTTCAGAGTAATTAGAAAAAATGACCTGAAATTATGATGTAAATCAGGTATTTATAGGGTACTTTTATGACAGAAGCATGGTTGCGTAGTTATATAGTTAATCGAGGATATTTCGTAATAAGGAGTATTACGAGTTTTGTTAAGAGTAATGGGCTTAATTTAGGAAAGCTAGGTGTTAACAAGAGTAATTTAGTCAATTTATCCAGAATTGGGCTAGGTTCTGGGTTAGCCCAAACAATTGTCATTTGGCCTTTGGGGGCAAAGAGAAGTGTAAATTTGTAAATTTTGAGGTAAAAGTTGAAATATGCCACATATTATCATCCCCCTTTTCTAATAAATTTTAGCCACTTCATTGTCACATTTTTAAAAAAATAAATTGTTTGTGAGAAGATTTGATCCTACAACATCAAGCATATAAGAAAAGAGATCCAACAACCACTCCAACATACTATTATTGCTTACCAAAATCAATGATGATATATCAGTAAAAACTAAGTAGAGTTTAGTTGTAATTTTGAAAATCTATATCTTTTTGATGATAAGTTTTTTCACGCTAAATGATACTAATTATTTTTCAACTAGTAGTAAATTGTAACACAAAAAAAATCTGGAGCATTGTCAAGGGCTAAGTACTATTGTATCCATGGTTGTTAAAATTCCGATCCGGATCTTACAATCCTACGATTCTACGATCCAAAATTGCATGACCGATTCGGATCTTCGGTAGGATCTTAAAGTTCGTAGGTAAGATCCTAATCCGGTAACAATTACAAGTGGTAGGATCTTAATACGATCCTACGATTCGATCCAACAATTTACTATAATATGAGACTTCAGTTCATTATTATATATTTTTTTATTACTCATTATGTTATATGCTCCGAAAGTTATTATTTAGTCATAGTCGCTAAGAAAGTACATAATATGAGACATTAATATAATTTTATGTTGATGGCTTGAAGTTTATCATAGTTAAGGTTCCATTATTGACAAATTTAATCATAAATTATCAATTATGACTAGTGTTATTAAACTTCTAACTAAAAGAAAATTGAAGTTCGACCTTTTTTGGGCAAACTAATTTTTTTTTTTAGTATTAAGACCCTTTTGAATACATACTTTTTGAGTTAATGTATAGCAGATTAGATAATTTTATTTGTTATTTAGTAGGATCTTACGATCCCACGATCCGATTCTACCGATTTGATCCTACCTCCTTCATCGATCCAAGGTAGGATACCGATCCTGACAACCTTGAGTGTATCCGTAAAATATTGTACGTTGTATCTATTTTTATAATAGACTCATGTGTGTATATTAGGAGGTATATATACTACGCTAACACTGTAATGAGGTTTTCATCAAGGGAAAATTTATTAATTTCTAAAACATGGGCCTAATGTAATACTACCTCCTTTCCATGTGTATTGCAACATAGAGAGTTTTACGCCTCCCAACGCACTACTTTAGACGCTAATATCTCTAATTTTATTTAAGTAAAAATTATAAAAAGTAAATTTTAATTAATTATATATCGAGACGAATCTAACAAGATCCCACATGGCTATATTTATCCTTGTGTATAAATCACAAAAGAGAGTCAAAAGATAGTGTATGAATAGTGCAAAATGTCAAAGGTTGCAATACCTATGGAACGGAGGTAGTATAATACATAAATCCCAATCAGAATAAGTTTCTTCAAGGTTGATTCTGAATTATTTGTCTGTTTTCTGGAGTCAACCTTTGCTTATAGACCCAATCTCAAGTTTGTATTAAACTTAAATCAGCGGAAAGTGCCTGGAAACAATCAAGTCAACAAGGTCGTCTTCAAAAAAAAGAACAATGTCTGCAACAACTGAAAGGGCAAGTCATTTGTAAGAGCAGTGAAAGATCAACTACTTCAACTAAACGCTTCAACTTTTCTGTCATACATATGTTAGTCATTAATCTTGCTTTTATTTTTTCTGCCTTACAACTTCTATATGCTTGCATTAGTTACATATATGAATCTAAAATCATCTTGTTTATAAATTTGCCGGGGATGTAATACTGCTGCAATTTATCTCTACTGATATGTGAATTTCTTTTGCATACCAATATACCATACGGCACGCCAGAAGGCATTCTAATCATTGACTTACAGATGAATAGATTAAGCACTAGGCCAATCTTGAAAATTATATGTACAAGAAGGTTCTAGGAAGTCTTACGTTGCCTTTTCTTGAACAAATCAATATTATTAGAAGGTGTCAGATATGTGATTTTGTGATGTTTCAAGATTCATAACATTTTGTTTATATACGTCCCCCAATCAGTTCAGTTCATATTGATCATTTTAGCATCCTACATTCCCAATTTAGTGTACAACTCTGTCAAGAAGTTCTTCATACATATGCTCTCATTGACCTAAAATTGTGTTTATCTGAGTTGGTATTCCCGTGATGTACTAGAGAGAGAATTAGGATCAAATGGTGATTTTATTTTTCAAGTAATCATTTTTTTTTTTTTTGTGATCGACCTTTGCTCTTCCAATCTGCAGCAAGAATACAGTATTACTGATAGCTTAATCAAGAGTGACTGAATTGTGATCATGCCTCCTGTCTTCAAGTTTCCGGAACACCAGGTTGGAGGACATAAAGCCATTAACGGGAGAATTGGGCCACTCGTAGATGATTCAGGAAGGTTCTACAAGCCTATTCAGAGTGGTAAACGAGGCTCTAACGAGTTGGTGTTTTACGAGTCCCTACCTTCTGACACCAGTATTCCGAACCATGTAGGCAGATTTTTTGCCAAATTCTACGGCACTCAGACTATAGAGGCTTCTGACGGATCTGGCCTCCTACCTCACCTTGTTTTGGAAGACTTTGTCTCAAATTACGCAAATCCATCAATCATAGATGTCAAGTTGGGGTCCAGGACTTGGTATCCTCACGCATCAGAAGTGTATTTGCAGAAATGTTTAAAGAAAGACAGAGGCTCCTCCAGTGTTCCCTTGGGTTTCAGGTTCTCAGGGCTACAGTTCTATAACGGTGATGGATCAGGCTACTGGAGGTCTAACAATAAGGCTGTCACTCAGAGTTACACTGCACAGGATGTTAAATTGTTTTTGAGGAAGTTTGTTTCATCAAATCAATCGAAAGAACTCAACCAAGTGCCTGATTGCGCCTATGCTTCAACTGTCTACGGTGGTCCTTCTGGCATTTTGGCGCAGTTAACGGAGCTTAAGTCATGGTTTGAGGATCAAACAACCCATCACTTTTATTCTTCTTCTGTTCTGATGTTTTACGACAGGGATTCGCTTGGAGGAGTATCGAAACCTGCTGTTAAGCTGATTGATTTCGCTCATGTTGCGGATGGTGATGGCGTCATTGATCATAACGTCTTAGGTGGGCTCTGCTCATTAATCAAGTTCATCTCAGAGATACTAAGTGTTCCCAATGAATGCACAGCCAAATCTTCTTCATAGACATGATTAGGCATGACTGCATGTGCTTAATGCCAAAATGGTATTATTGACATATTGTTTGATCCAGATGTGTTAGAAGATGGTTTTGAAATTCATGATGCCTAAATACATCAGAATATTCTTTGATTCTCTGGAAAACTATTTTGATTCCTTATGTTATGTTAATAGGTTTAGGTTTCTTAGGTGTCATGTACTCTACTTCCATTTTTTGTATATGCTAATAATCCAATGAAATAATAATAATAATAAGCAAAATCCTTGCTCATATTTAGCATTCATATGGTATCGTAAGCTTCAGAAATTACCAAGGACATTAACCCAAGCAGCCTCCATGAGAAAGCCACCAGAGACTAAGATACTCCCACAATCCTCCTCAGGGTTACTACTCATGCAGGCCAGACCTTCTTGTATGTTGGTCCGATGCAGTGATTAATGGCGAAAAATAAGACGGCTCTCATTCATGGGACAATGGAAGTGCAAGAGGGAGGAGAGGAGACTATCAGGAATGCAGAGGATTTGGCCATGATTGTTAGCAGATTAAGGGGTACCCAGAATTGAATCTCGTCAAGGCAGAGGTAAAACCAGAAGAGGTAGCATGGTACAGGGTACATGGTGGTAGGCAGCAGCAATGGGCAATAGCGCATCATCGAGTGGCAAGGAGAACAGGACAGACTTAATTCATTAATTAAGAATTGTGGAAAATACAAGCAATGGTTACACCTAGCAGTAGCAAATAATCATGTTGTTGATATTGGTCGGATAGTAGATTCTTGTTGTTCCCATCACATGACAGAGAAACGCGAAATAATAAATGTGTCATGTATGGGAAGGAGATGACATGCCGCTAGAATCGATTGTCAGATGGTGTACAAGTTGTCACTGCTAGCTCTTGGAGAGGAAAAGTGAAGATGACAGACAACCTTGCTGGTCATCCATGAACTTTTACTTGAGAATGTGTTTTAAGTTCCGTCACTAAATAATCTGTTGGGCTGCTATCACACAAGGCCTCCACCTAGAGGCCTATTACAAAGCCAAACCTTCCTAGTAGGTGTGGGCTACATCACACTGATGCCTTTTATGGCCTTAATGGATTTCGTTTCGTGTTCTTTTTGTTGATTGGGAATTGATAACCTAAGTTGTAATCCTTCCCTTTTGGTAATGAAATAACAATTGGCTTGCTCAAAAAGAAAAAACAATGGATGTAACAACTTGGCTCTAGGATGTCTACCTGAGCTCTTATAATTACGAATTTTTGTCCTTGATTGTCCTTTATCGACCATGTCTCATGCTTTGTGGTCTTTTTTTCTGTTGAGAATTATCTTTGCAACAGCCTAGATGTTTTCTAAACTCGGTCATTGTATGTGTTTGTTTGCAAAATTTTGCAATGTGAGATGACTCTTTATGTGAGTGCTTAACTTTCTTTTCTTCAAGATAAAAACTCTTTCCTATCTTTAATATGTAATCCATCATACAGCTGATTATATATGAATAATTTATGACTTTGCAATATATAGTATGTGTAGCTTTCTACTATGATCACCTGAAGGAAATTCCATTCTCTTAAAACCCAGCTTCATGTACAACTATATAGTATGTGGTAGCTTTCTATTTTCAATATTGATTTAGAAATCCAAGATTCTTGCATGGCAATATTTGAGGACATCCTATTTCTAGTTTGAATTTCTAGCAATCAATTATTTGGTACTCATTCCCACATTTGATTTCAAACATCTGAGATACATGATTCATGGTAGGTCTTGATTCTGGATTTACTTTTAGGCAAAACGTTGCTACCTCTAGTACAAACTCCAACTGTTGTATGACCATTTTACTTGTTGGATAGGCAACACGAGAGTCTAAAACGTCCTTTAATTGTATTTTCACTTGGTCATCAAAGAAGCTGGAATTTAATCTCATTATCTGCTCTTGGGGATGTAATCCCATTAGGACTTCAAGTGCCAGAATTCCAAAGCTATAAACATCACATTTTTCTGTTACTGCCATGGTGTAAGCCAGTTCTGTAAGAAAGAAAATTTGTAAGCAACTAGAGAATTAATGTTGGAAGTATGGACTTTATATATTTTTTTACTCGTGTATTCTGGATTATGTACCTGGGGCAAGGTATCCGTATGTTCCAGCCAGTATGGTCCAATTAGATGAGTCTGGGTTAAGGAACTTTGCTGTGCCGAAGTCAGAGACGCGAGCTTCCAGTTGGGAGCATAACAAGACATTTTTACTTGATATGTCCCGGTGAATAACAGATGGTAAGCAGCTATGATGCATGTATGCCAGAGCATCCGCTACACCCTTGATGATTTTTACCCGTTTGCCCCAGTCTAGCTCCCTTCCTCCCTCGTTGCTGTATAAAACATTGGCCAAGCTTCCCCTCTCCATGTACTCATACAACAAGAATGTGGCATCATCCTGCAAGCAGAACCCATAGAACTTCACAATGTTCCTATGTCGAATCTCCGTTAATGTTGTTACCTCATTCATGAAGCTTTTGGCCACTAGTTCTGCTTTCTCTTTGGTACCAGACTCCAGCTTTTTAACTGCTAATACTTGACCACCGGGTAGCTCTGCTCTATAAACCCTCCCATATGCTCCAAATCCAATGCAGTAAATACTGTCGAAGTTATTCGTGACCTGAACTATATCCTTGTACATTAGTTTGCCATCGTGATTCAATTCAGTTAGGATGCTTTCTGATCTGTTGAACCTCTGCTTTTGCTGTTGTTGACATTTCATCATTCTGTGTCTTTTACAATATATTATGCTGCAGGTTACGACAAGAAGAAAAGGAAGGATGCTTGATAAACAAACAACTAAAATTAGCTTGACACGGTTTTTACGCCCTCTTGCTGGATATGGAGAAATATTTGCACTCTTGCAAGGTTTCATACCCGTAATCTTACCGCATAGGTCCTTGTTGTAAGAAAAATCTTTAAGAGGGAACGAAGAGAATGCAATGCTCTCTGGCAGGGGGCCTTCTAGTTCATTATGAGAGAAATCAACTCCCTCTAAGCTGGGGACCAAGGCAAGAGAAGCAGGGATAGAGCCAGACAGATTGTTATATGATAGGTTTAAGGTTTGAAGGTGTATCAGCTGCCCAAGTTCTTGTGGTATCTCTCCTGTGAGAGAATTATGGCTCAGGTCAAGAAAAAGTTGCAGCTGTCTTAATTGCCCAATGTCTTCTGGGATATGGCCTGTTAACGCATTGGTGCTTAAGTTCAGGCTCAAAAGATTCGAGCACATCCCAATTTCACGTGGGATTGTTCCTGTCAAGCTGTTGTTGGAAAGGTCCAGATGCTGAAGCTCAGTTAAATCGCCAACCTGTACTGGTACTTGTCCTGAAAACATGTTATTCTGCATATACAATTCAAGCAGTTTCACGCCTTGTCCAACTTCTGAAGATATGTTGCCATGGAGATTATTTGAAGAGAGGTCTAATATAGTCAAGTTTGGTAGCCGGAAAATGTTGTTGGGTATTTCACCACTGACCGAGTTTCCAGCTATTCGTAGAACAGACAAGTTTCTTGATCTACCCCAGTTTTCTGAGAGTTCACCTCCTAGTTGATTATAACTCAAATCAATGTAATTCAAGTGAGGATACTCTCCAAAAGTCTGATGAAGGTCTCCAGTGAGTTGGTTATGTTCAAGGCGAACTCTAAACAAGTTTGGGCAGTTTCGCAGGGTTATTGGTATTGGGCCTGTAAAATTATTATAAGCAGCACTGAAGTTAACTAGTTTTCCGCCCTTGCAGACTTGTGGGGGTAATGTTCCCACGAAATTGTTTTCTGCTAAGTGAAGGACAGTCATTGCTGACAGATTGCCAATCTCTTGAGGTATGTAACCAGAAAAATTGTTTACAAACAAGCGAAGATCAATTAACTTGCTGAGTCTACCAACAAAAGGTGGAACTGGTCCACTGAAATGGTTTTGGTTTAAGCGAAGTATAGTCAGCTCACTAAGATTGGCCATAGAAGCAGGGATATGACCCGAAAAGTTACTATTGTCAAAAGCAATAAGGTTAAGGTTTTTGCAATTCCCTATCGTAGAGGGAATCGGACCGTTAAGAGAAGTCTCTTGAAGAAGTAGTCTTTTAATACCAATGAGACCCGTTGTGCTTTGTTCCATAGGGAACAAAGTCGGAGGTATTTGGCCGGTAAGATTGTTTCGAGAGAGGTCGAGCTCCTCGACTAGAGTTAGATTGGAAAGGGCAATCGGAATAGTACCATTGAAATCATTTGTTGAAAGATCAAGGTATTTGACTTTAGAAATCATCCCTATACTAGTAGGGATTACACCAGTGAAATAGTTATACTTCAGGTCAAGGCCAATTAAGTGTGGAAATGAAGTAAAATCTAAGGTGTCGAGTGTACCTTGCAAACGTTGGTATGATAAAGTTATGTTGGTGACTCTTCCTTGGTTGTCGCATGCGATTCCTCGCCATCTGCAAGGGCTTACGTCTAAGGATGAATTGAGACTATCTGGTAATAACCAAGATGTGAAGAATGATTGGTTATGAAAGCTTTGTTTCCACTTGAACAGGGCCTCTGCTTCAGTTTGTCCTGCAACATAAGCGTCGCATGGACACAGCAGAGTTATAATTATTAGGAACAGAAGATTGATGTATATTGTAAGATTGGCCATCTTGTTTTCAGAACAGATTATTAGTGTTTTAGCTGCTGGAAAAGTAAACACTAAGGGATAGTCAATGAATGGCATGGTCATGGTCACCTTTTATAGAGTGATCCTGAATCCTGAATTACTTCTTGATTTGTTTTTTGTATTAGTCACTCTCAATAGATCAATCTTTTATAGTTATAAATTTTGGGATATGTTTGATTTCTCAGGTTCGAATTGACTTTGGGCGCTTAAGATAAACAAAGGATAGGAATGCACTCCAAGTTGATCAAAGAATGTTTTCGATCAAAGTAGAACTGTGGAAGTGACATTATGACCTTTGACAGGTACAAAAAGAAAATAAATTGCGTACAATAGTTTTGGCCATGCAAAATTAATCCAAATTTTTTATCCCTAAGAAATGACTTGTTTAATTTCCATCATCGTAATGTTGAGAGAGTTCGATATATAATGTTTAATTAATAATGATGAGCTTAATGTATTGAATGATTACTACATATTGAATTAAAAAATCAACAATAACTAACTCTAATTAATTGATGAGTAGGTTTACTATAAAACGGTATTAGCTTGAGGCTTAACCTCAGACCAGCCCAATTACGCGCGCGCCACACGCAGATCAGTCCTGTTTTATGGTATCTTGAAGAATACGGTATTTGTCCTGATGATGGACAGGTGTAGGGTTGATATTGGGAGGCTTGTGCTGAGATGTTGATTCGTTCCCGAACCTGCAAAAAAGGGGAAAACCAAACCGGAGGTTTGGGTTTGATTCCCTCTCCGATGCTTAAGTCAGTGTTCAATAGATAATAGCTGGGTATGAATTTTGACAGAGTAAGTTTAAGAGAGAGTTGTTGTGTATCCCCTTTTACCTGATTATGAGGAACTATTTATAGTATCTATGTAAAAAAAGAGCACCCTAGGATGAAGGAATGTGATTGGTTAGGCAATGGGAGAGCGACACTTGTCATGGTCTGATTGTCCTGAGCCTTTTATCCAATCACCTTCTTCCTCTTTAGGGAATTTGGGCTGATTATTCCCTCTTTTAGGGAATAGTTGGGCCTCTTGTTTGCAGAATTGATGATATCATTAGCTCCAAATAACATGCTGCCAAGTGTGGATGAGGGGGTGAGCCACGTGTCACCAATTCATTGGGCCACGTGGCGATCCCTGACTGGGCCACGTGTCCTCTTTAAATATGTTACAACATTTGCCCCTAAAAGGGAAGGTATCTGAATCCAATACTGATATATTTCCTTTTATCAGTAGTAATAATTCTAGTTTTACTGAAGTAAGTCCAATTGTACCGAAAGAAAGGACCAATCAAATGATATGGGATGCTGACGTGCCCCTCTCACAAGGTGACACGTGTAAAATTACTGTGGGAGGAGAAAAGTCTTTTTACCCTCCTATAAATATCCCCCTCCTCTTCATTTCATCACTTTCTGTTTGCAGAATTTTGAGAGCATTCTAGAGAGAGAGAGATATTTTTAGAGAGAAGCACAGATCGTCCGAAGAGCCGCTTTTGTTCAACGTCCATCTGTCTTCAGCCTACCTGTCAAAGCTCGTCAGGTATCTTTCCTCCTTCCATTCTTTTATTTATTCATTTATTCTTTATAAATAAATGGAATCCTCATCCTCGTCCAACACCCTTGGCCGTCCGAGAGAGTGTCTAGGCCCTAGAAATAAACTCCAAACATCCTCGAGTTCTTCTAAAGTTGGACCTTTTTTAGGCGGTCCCTTTGTGTATTTTTATGCCCATCAACCTTGTCCGACGTCCCAGTCTCTGCCTGTGCAGGGTATTCTGGCGCGCGTCAAGCAAACTGCTCGTTTAAGACGCCAGCTAATCCTTCCAACCTCTAGCTCAGAAATGGAGGAATCAACTGGTCGAGGCCCACAAAGGGGCCCTACTAAGATTCCAGAACGATCTCCCTATGGGGATGATATACAGCTAGGTGAACAAAGTCGACCCTATTCTGACCCAGAACCGTCCGTGGCAGGGCCGTCTGGGCTTCAGGAAGAGAACCCTCTTTTATATGATGATGATGAGGATGAGGAGCTTGTTGATGAGGTGGAGCTTGATGACGAAGCCCAAGGGGATGATGCAGAGGAAGCTGAGGAGGACGAGGGAGATAGTGAGGACGAGGGAAGTGCTTCACCCACTCCATCTGAAATTCGCAGAACCCTAGGAGACTTAGCAGACCCTGGGACCATAAAGATAGATAGGGCTTGGCTAAAGAAGCTTGGAACTGACCCCTTTCATTTATGGGCATCTATTCCCATAACAGATTATGAGTTTGTCATTCCTTCTAAGGGGCAAACCGTTCTTGACGCCAAATACGGCCAATTTCCTGTTTATAAACTGGCCTTAGATTGTGGTCTTAGGTTTCCCCTTCACCCTTTCATAGAGGAGATACTGCGTCATTATAACCTCGGCCAAAGTCAACTGGCTCCCAATGCATGGCACAACGTCCTGACCTTTATAGCTACTTGTGAGCTTAAAGGTTATCCCCTTTCTTTAGCCGCCTTCACTCACATGCACTATTTATCAAAGATGCCTAAGACGGTGGATGGCTCTTGGTTTAGTATATGTAATCGGACTGGCTTTATGACGGCTTGGGGTAAGTCGTCAAAGATGCATGGCCGGAAGTCTCACTTCCTCTATCTCCGGGCCCCCGACGAGGAAACAGCCAAACGTTATAGGTACCGTAGTCGTGCGGTTACCCATACTGGACGTGGAGCTCCCCTCCTGGGCCTGGAGAATAAATTTGACGACATGGTGGTTGACCACTTCAAGGTGGTGGAGTATAAAAAGGAGGATCGTCCAACCATCAAAGGCCCTGCCGGCTGGATACCCTTCAAGGAGAGATTTTATAGTAACAAATTTTTAGTGGCCGCTGGACTTTGGTTAGGCGAGGATAAAGGTAATCCAATTTTTATAATTCTCCTCTGCTCCATCATTATGTCCTTGTCTCACTTTGTTTTTATTGTTTGTTTTCCAGAGGAAGCCAGATCATTGTTGACTCGCTCTCAGAGAGGCGAAATGGATCCAGCTCGCTTTGCCCATAAGCTGCGCATGGAGGCGGACAAGAAGCCTGCCGAGAAACGGGGCACCACCCTGGTAAGACAGCCACTTCTAATTTTTTTCAAACTTTCAACCCAATATTACTTGTAAAAGGAGGGCGTCCGGGTATTCAATAATTGGACGTTTTTCTTTATTGAACAAATTGTCTAAAGACAAATTGTTCTGAAAAGGAAGGCGTCCAGTTATTCAATCTATAGACGTTTTCCTTTGAAGAAATTGTTTATCAACTATAAGAAGGAAGGCGTCCAGGTAGTAAATCCTTGGACGTTTTCCTTTGAAGAATTTGTACACCAATCAACTCTTATGAGAAGGAAGGCGTCCAGGTAGTAAATCCTTGGACGTTTTCCTTCTTTGAAGAAACTGTTCGTCAACTCTTTTGAAAAGGAAGGCGTCCAGGTGGTAAATCCTTGGACGTTTTCCTTCTTTGAAGTTGTTCATTAATTAATTCTTATGAGAAGGAAGGCGTCCAGGTAGTAAATCCTAGGACGTTTTCCTTCTTTGAAGAAACTGTTCGTCAACTAACTCTTATGAGAAGGAAGGCGTCCAGATAGTAAATCTTTGGACGTTTTCCTTCTTTAAAGAGATTGTTAGTCAACTCTTATGAGAAGGAAGGCGTCCAGGTAGTAAATACTTGGACGTTTTCCTTCTTTGAAGTTGTTTATTAATTAATTCTTATGAGAAGGAAGGCGTCCAGGTAGTAAATCCTTGGACGTTTTCCTTCTTTGAAGAAATTGCTCAACTCTTATGAGAAGGAAGGCGTCCAAGTAGTAAATTCTTGGACGTGGTCCTTTATCGATCAGTTTGGATCTTTGTGCCCGTTGTTCAATAATTAGGAGAACGTCCAAGCTTTCTAGCCTAGGACGTCTTCCTTGATGAATCACTGGGTCTTAAGGAATCTGAATAAATGTCATTCAATTATATTTTGGACGGTTTCCTTCTGCAAGCAATGTGTACTAATAAATTTTTTTTTTTTTTTTTTCCAGTCGAAAGCCCCCATTGCCAAGGCTGCAGACAAAGCTTCGTCTAAGCCTGCCAGTACGGTGCCCGCAGCCAAGAAAAGAGCTGCATCTACTCCTGCCGAAGAGAAATCTCCGGCAAAGAAGAGCAAGAGTACTTTCAAGAAGAAAAGTACAACTTCTAGTATGTCGCAGGCTTTGAAAGCTGTTCCTGTTAGCCAGCTGATTACCAGAGCACCTCGTCCTTCTGACGGAGGTAAGGTTAAGGGAGTGGAAGTCTCCTCCACCCCTTTTGTTTCAAACGAGGGGGAAATTCTCCCCTTGGATGATTTATCCATTCAGCCGGACGCGGCTGAGATGCTTGACGTTGTTGAAGTGGGGGACCCGGACGCGGCAACCCCCCAAGTCTCGGCTTACAGTGGAGCTGCAGCTCGGCTGGAAAGTCAAATGCCCCCGGCCTACCGTGGTAGGTCTTTGTCTTCTGGTGAGTCTTATTCTCCAAACGTGGTCAGAACACTGAGAATTGGGGGACGATCACAGAGCCCGTCCAACCCACAAACACTTATTCTTCCTATCCGTATGTCTAATCCTCCACTCGTTACAGATAAGGGAAAAGGGCCAATGGCTGAGGGTCCTGAGGACGAGGATTATCCTGATGAGCCTTTCCCCTCCTTTGCCAAGTACTCAAAAATGGAAAGGGAACAGGTAAAGCGTGAAGTTTTTGACGCTTTCCCTGAACCTTATGTCAAGGGCTTGAGAGGAGCTGCTGCCGGCCATGTGGGTTACATAACCCAGCTGACTGCTGAGGTGAGTGCCACCTACTATCTTTTTTATATACTTAACATATCTTGTTTATTATCCCACCATCTAACTTTTCACTTTTTTAGGCTTTTGCCCGTTCTCTGATGGCCGAGGATTATATCAGGGACCTCCGTAAAGAGAATAGGAGGCTCGTCCGTCAGGTAACTGATGCCGGGGACAAGTCCATTTTGGAGCTGGCAACCCTGAACTTGGAGCATGCTCAGACTGTAAGAGCCATGGAAAAGCAGGCGGCTGATATGGATAATATGAATAAGCGCCTAATGATGAGCCTGGGTAGCTTACAAGCCGAGGTGGATCGGCTGAGAAGTCGGCTTGACTCAGCAACTCAGCCCATCGAGGAGGAAAAGAGGTCTGCTCTCATTACCGCAGCCCTGTTCCATCAGGCCATTGTGGGCCTTACAGCTGAGGTGGCTCGTCAAAAGCTCTTGAGGGAACGTGACTTTGAGGAGGCCGTCAAAAGCTTTTCTGACGCTGAAAACCAGGCTAAGGAATGGGCCCTCAAAGCCTTCGACATGCTAGCTGACTCCGAAGAGGTGCCCCGATTTGAGAGAAGACTTCTGTTCCAGGAGGAATGCTCCAAGGCTCGGCTGCTCAATGAGAAACCCCCAGTATTTATTGATTTTGACGGGGAGGAATACATAGAACCTAATGCCACCGCTGATGCAAACTTGGAAATGCCTGCGGACACAGAGAAAGATATGGAAGGTACTCCTGACGAGTAACTGGTGCAAGCCTAAGAAGAAGGCTTTCACCAAGTACTCTAAGAAGTATGACAGTGAAGAGGGCAGGAAAGATATTCAGGCTCAGCTTGACGAGTTGAAGAAGTATGCAACTGTCATTAGCGTCTTGGCCCACAACCAGATCAGGATGCTCCTCTTGCTGTCAATTGTTGCTTTGTAATTGTCTTAGTATTTTTGTAGATCAGCTATACTTGGTTTTAGACCGGGATGACGATCTTGTAAATTTTTTGAGCTTTAGCAGTCCAAGCTCGTCCTGAAGCAGCTTGTTAGTTCTATGCTTGATTGATACTGTAAACCTGCTTTGTACTTTTGCAGTCCAAACTCGTCCAGAAGCAGTTTCTTTTTGTTCTAGACTTGGTTGATAAACCTGTAAACCTGCTATGTACTTTTGCAGTCCAAACTCGTCCAGAAGTAGTTAATATACAATGGTCTATAACTCTCTTTTCTGGTCCCTTCTCTAATTTCTTACTACTTAGTTAAAGAATGACCAAGTTAATGAATCAGGAATGTTGTCAACATGATGAGGAAGACATCCAAGAATGATATTCAGTAACCAAATATTGGTTAAACACCAAGTCATGTTCAAAGGAATACGTCCAAGGATCCAGACGTCTTGGACGTTTTCCTTCACGAACCAATGATTGGGTAAAAACCAGATTACGTTCAAGGAAAGACGTCTTAGAAGACAGACATCTTGGACGTTTTCCTTTACGAATCGGTTAAATACGAAATTATGTTCAAGGGAAGACGTCCAAGGGTCCAGACGTCTTGGACGTTTTCCTTCATGAACCAACTATTGGTTAAAATCCAAGTTATGTTCGAGGGTGGACGTCCAAGGATTAATCAATGACGTATTCCTTTTTGAACTAACCTTGTTTTGCATCCTTGTAAGTATAAAGACGTCCGAGGATTGTTCTTTCCTTGCTGGACGAGGTACTGTATGCCCCCCTTCATAGGATGCCTCTTTGTCTATTCCTAGACGAAGACATCGTAGGAAGGAAGTCTAGTCCATCCTTTGTGTAAGTAATGAGACCTTCTTTACTAAGACGTCTCATTTTGGGCCGGTTTCTTTTAAGAAATAATACCTGTGTAATATTAGGTATTATGACGGAGCTTTCCTTTACTTAGGGAAGACGTCTCTCTAGCCGGCTTCCTTTAGGAAGCGGTGTTCGTCTATCTTTCAAGTTTCTATGAACTTGGTTTTAAACGATTGCTTCTGGTTAAAGAACTTTTAATCAAGAAGTCTTTGTTCATCAGTTATATCTTGAACAGATTATGATGATTTTTGCAGACGTCTTCCTTTAGGAAGTAATATCTGTCTTGCATAATGGACCTTTATAGTTTATTATCTAGTAACCATCTTTCGTCCATCTATAGAAAAATGCCACAAGATGGCTGTGGATAATAAAATGCCCCTTAATGACGATGTGACTAGACGTTACTAACTAATCAAATAAGCCATACATAAAGGAGCAGTTCAGACTATAGACCAGAATTTAGAATGTATTAATGTGAAGTTTGCTTAGCCTAAGCTAAGATACACAGAATACATTGCTAAATGATTTTTTCTGTGCCGTAGCACTTCGTTTGTAAAATGTAAAAACCTACAAACTTAGACATAGTATTTTTTCAGATTATCGGAATTCCAAGTTCTTGGTATGGGTCGTCCATCTAAGTCTTGAAGCTTAAAAGTGCCGCTGCGAACCTCTTCAACCACCAAATACGGACCTTCCCAGTTCGGGGTTAGCTTACCGAGTTCCTTTGCACGTCCAACTGCCTCCATCTTACGAAGAACCAGATCCCCTATTTTTAGAGGTCGTCTGGTTACCCGTTTGTTGAATTCCCTAGCCATGCGTAGCTTGTACAATTCCATCCTCAGAAGAGCATTACCTCGGACTTCAGGCAATTTGTCCAATGCCAAGCGCATCGCCGCCCAATTAGTCTCTTCTGAGTATAACATGACGCGTAGGGTGGGTTCTTCAATCTCAATGGGTAGGACAGCTTCTGTTCCATAGACCAGCATGAAAGGCGTCTCCCCTGTTGAATTCTTGGCCGTGGTTCTGATGGACCAAAGGACCAGTTGGAGTTCTTCCACCCAAAAGCCTTTGGCGTTCTCTAACTTCTTCTTTATACCTTCCGAGATAATCTTATTGAAAGCTTCTACCTGGCCGTTTGCTTGTGGATGTGCAACAGAAGCAAAGTGGGACTTAATCTCCCTTTCTGATAGCCAATCTTTCAGTTTAGGAGTCTCAAACTGGGGGCCGTTGTCGAACACAATCGACTGGGGCATCCCAAATCGTGTTATGACGTTCTTCCAGATAAACCTTTTTACATCCTTCGTCTTTATACCCCTAACGACCTCAGCCTCTACCCACTTGGAAAAATAGTCCACAGCCACAATAACAAATTTTCTCTGTCCGGCCACCATGGGAAAAGGGCCTAGGATGTCCATCCCCCACTTGGCGAATAGCAAAGGAGTTAGAATTGGTGTTAGAAAATTTGATGGCCTTTTAAAGAGATGACCATGCTTCTGACAGCTATCACATTTTTTTGCATATGCCACGGCATCAGCGTTCAACGTTGGCCAGAAATAGCCAGTTCTTCGTGCCTTTTCAGCCAAGGCTTGGCCGTCAATGTGTGATGCACAAATCCCCTCCTGCAAATCCTTCAATACCTCAAGACCATCTTCCCTGGTAATACATTTCAACAAAGGACGATCATACGATTTCTTGTACAATGTCTCGTCCCAAACTTCGAACCATTTGTCACGAGCCTTGACATATTTTGCTTCTGCCGGGTCTTCTGGTAATTGGCCAGTCTTTTTGTAATGAATAATAGGCTCCATCCAGTTGTTTCCTCGGCTTAAAAACATCACCTCTTCCTGATCAATACTTTTCTTTTCTTCAACCTCCCAGAAAACAGTTCTTGGGGTGTCGCCCAAAGCAGAACTTGCAAGTTTAGACAAAGCATCAGCCTGATGATTCTCAGACCTAGGTATTTGTACCAAGGTGAATTCATCTAATTGCTTGATTTCTTCTTTTACCAGCTGGACATACTTAATCATGGAGGCCTCTTTGCATTCATACTCTCCATTAAACTGGCTGACTACCAGAAGAGAATCTGACTTTGCCTCTAATTTTCTTGCTCCTGCTGCTCGGCAAATACGGATCCCGGCCAGTAAGGCCTCATATTCAGCCTCATTATTGGACGCCGGAAATTTAAAACGTACAGCATATTCATACTTGTCTCCCTCAGGAGACCGACAAACCAGGCCTGCCCCACTTCCTTGTGTGGTGGACGAGCCGTCTACCATTAATTTCCAATACTGACTGCCCTCAGAGGGGTCTTCCACCGGATCCAACACTGGACGGGTTAGTTCAGCAATGAAATCTGCCAAAGCTTGTCCCTTAATCGCCTTCCTTGGTTCGAACGTGATGTCAAACATTTTCAGTTCATTCGCCCACTTCAACATCCTTCCTGCCGCCTCTAGCTTCTGTAAAACTTGCTTAAGCGGCTGATCAGTGTACACAACTATACTGTGAGCCAGGAAATAGGGCCTTAGCTTTCGTCTAGCAACTACTAAAGCCAGGCCAAATTTCTCTACAACTGTGTATCTAGTTTCAGCATCCTTGAGTACTTGACTCACAAAGTAAATGGGTGTTTGTATAGCATCTCTCTCGGCTAGCAGTACTGCACTGACTGCTTCAGGAGAAACAGCCAGGTAAACATACAACTTCTCCCCAAGCACCGGACTTATCAGACGGGGGAGCTGTTGTAAATGCTTCTTGATCTCAACTAAGGCTTCATCTGCTTCAGGGGTCCACTGAAACTTTGCGGACTTCTTTATCGTTGCAAAAAAATGATGGCATTTATCACCTGATTTGGACAAAAATCGTCCTACTGCCGCTAAGCAACCAGTCAGCCGTTGAACTTCCTTCACCTTGGTCGGAGGCTTCATGTCGAGTATGGCTTGGATTTTTTCTGGATTTGCTTCTATCCCTCGTTGATCTACCAGGAATCCAAGGAACTTGCCAGCGGAAACTCCAAAGACGCACTTCTTTGGATTGAGCCTTAGTTTATACTTGCGCAATGTCTCAAAAGTTTCGCGCAGGTCTCCGACATGATCTGTTTGTTCTTGGCTCTTGACGATCATGTCGTCAATGTATGCCTCTAAATTTCGTCCCAACTGAGGCGAAAAGATCTCATTGATAAGCCTCTGGAAAGTCGCCGGGGCGTTCCTCAGACCAAATGGCATCATCAACCATCCATACAATCCTTTTTCTGTTATGAACGAAGTCTTGTCCTGGTCCTCCGGCATCATGGGAATCTGATGGAACCCAGAGTAGGCGTCCATGAAGCTCAGTAAGGCATGACCAGCTGTCGAATCTACCAGCCGATCCAGCTTAGGAAGCGGAAAACTGTCTTTGGGGCAAGCCTGGTTCAGGTCCGTATAATCGACACACATCCTCCAAGTCCCATTTGGCTTGGGGAGCATAACCACGTTTGACACCCAATCTGGGTAGTGAGTCTCCCTGATGAAGCCGGCTTCTAGTAGTTTCTTGACCTCTTCGTCTACAGCCTGATTCCTAACGGGTCCCAAATGCCTCTTCTTCTGCCTGACCGGTTTTCTGGCTGGATCAACATTTAGCCGATGAACGGCCACTTTGGGATCAATACCCGGCATCTCTTTTGCCCCATAGGCAAAAATATCTTGAAATTGTTTTAACAGTGCTATGATAGCTTCTTGTAACTCGGGCTTCAAACCTGCCCCAATCTGCAAAGTCCTTTCCGGGCGAGACTCGTCTAAGCAAATGCTTAAAGGGACCTCAGCAGGCTTTGGGCGATCCAATGTCAAACTTGCGATCGTCATCAGCTCGGCTGAAGGCCTTGGCTCTTCTTTTACTTGAGTGAATTTTCTCTTCTTGCTGGGCAAATCTCTTGCCGTTTTCCCTTCAGGGGTATCTTGTAGTTCAACTCTTTCTCTAGCTGGCTTCCTTGCGGAAGCAGCGTTGGTTTGAAACTTCTCTTCTCGCACTCTGGCCGGTCCTACCATCTCTGCCCCCATCTCTTTGGATTCATCTAAATCCATAGGCTCGACTTCATTCAATTTCCAGGACGAAGGTTTTAGGGTTGTAAGATAACATTCCCTAGCGGCCCTCTGATCTCCATAAATTGTGCTTACTTGGCCGTCGTCACACTCGAACTTCATCAGCATGAGATGGGTGACGATGACAGCCTTAATATTATTAAGGGTAGGACGTCCCAAAATGACGTTGTAAGCTGTCAAATCCTTGACAACCAAAAACTTAATGAACATAGTTCTGCTCTTTTCCTTCTCTCCGACTCGGACGGGCAACGACACCGTGCCGACCGGATGTATGATTCCACCTCCAAATCCTATAATAGGATGATGGACTGGAAGAAGATCTTTCTCATCAAACTTCAATCTTGACAGACAATCAGCGCTAATAATGTCAGTCGAGCTGCCAGTGTCGATAAGGATCCTTCGCACTCTTAGATTGGCAATCTTCATCTCTACGACCAAGGGGTCATCATGGGGAGTCCTTATCTGCCCACGGTCTCCTTCGCTCACCGTCACCATGGGGAACGGGTCTACTTTGGATTTCCCCGTCAGCAACACTTGGCCAAGCTCTCTCACATAATTTTTGTGACCTCTCAAGGTTGGTCCTCCGGCCGCAAACCCGCCGGATATCACCAAAACCACATCTTCGTCTGTACTGGAGCTTTCTTTCTTTTTCTGCCGATAATCCTTCTTCTGAAAACGGCCTTCACGGGAGACGTATTGATTCATCTTTCCTTGCTTTGCCAGGTTTTCCAAAGCTCTCTTCAGGTGTTTGCATTCATTTGTCTCATGTCCACAATCCTTGTGGAAGTGGCAGTACTTACTCTTATCTCTGTTCTTGTAAGGTGTTTTCATTTCGGCCGGGGCCTTGAGTTCATGCTGATCCTTAATTTCCATAAGGATTGAATACTGATCCTTATTGAACTCAATGGGTTCAGCCGAGACAGCCCTTTCTTTCCTCTTCTCTCTTCTCGACGGGGCCGTGCTTGAAGACACTACCCAGGTCTCAGCCTTCTTAGGATTGTTCTTAGTTTTTTGAACAGGTTCCTCGGGCTTCTTGGACTCTGAGTGCTTGGCTTCAGCACACACCTCCGTCGCATGTATAAAAGCCTCGGCTTCCCTTAAAGCTTCAGCCAAGGTACTCACTTTCTTCTTGATTAAATCAAACTTGAAACTTCCTGGACGCAGTCCTCGAATAAATGCGTCGAAGGCTACACCAGCATTTAAGTCATGGATTTGAAGGGCTTCAAGATTGAACCTCTTTACAAAACTTCTCAGGGATTCCTTTGGGGCTTGGATGATCTTCCCCAAATGAATACTAGTCTTCTGTTCCTGCCTATTGGCGACAAAGTGGCTAGTGAATGAATAACTTAACTCGGTGAAGTTGTTGATAGAATTAGCCGGTAGGTTGCTAAACCACTTCTGAGCGACTCCTTTCAGAGTTGCTGGGAAGTTCTTACACCATGTAGCGTCGTCTACTGCCTGGACGTACATTTGATGTTTGTAAGCAGAAAGATGATCATCTGGATCAGTAGTGCCATCGAACGGATCGATGGTTGGTAATTTAACCTTAGCACATGGAGGAGTTTGCATTATTCTGGCTGAGAAAGGCGTCGGCCAATCTATGCGCAGCTCCCTAAAACGTTCATCAACTGGGGCTGTATTAATCCGACATTCCCTTAAGACTGGGTTCGATGAACTGACCTCTTGGGACCCTCGCCTATACACATTCTGCTGAGACGTCCTTCTGTAAACATTAGGCTGAACCACCGTTCGATCCTGACGAGGCTCGTAAATAGACGGAGTCCTTCCATGCTCCAGAGTGTGACTCCGAATCCTCAGACTGGGGTCTTGCAAGTACGGCGTTGATCCGGTAGCCGACCTCTGTTGAGCCGCTACCCTCTTAGCATGCAGGTATTCCCGAGCGTCTGTCTCCATTCTTCGACCATCCACTGGTCTGTTGATTGGGTTGGTGACCACCAGATTCCAGTCTAAACGACGTGGTTGCTCACTACGAACAGGATGCCTTCCTCTAGACGTTCTTCTAGCTTCTCCTGATCGTCTAGCCCCGCTTGGTCCAACCACATTCTCCTGAGAAGCTCCTCTCCTAGGAGCAGGCCTAGAATCCGGCTGGGATCCTACTCGGAAGAATAGCATGTTGTTCTTGATCTGGTCTTGGACAACTTGGGCCATCCTGGCTTGAAACTCATTTAGGGCATTTTCCAAATGAGCAGCCGTGACCGGGAGAGCAGGGTTGGGCTCCAAAACTGCCCCAATGGGATCATTCTGTCGCTGTCCGTCACGTCCCCTAGGCGGACGTTCATCATCAACGGTATCATTAACTTGAACATAAGGACTCATCCTTTCTCCTCGGTTGGACGAATTGCAATCAGTCATCTCCGCGCCTCCCCACAGACGGCGCCAAATGTTTTATGGTATCTTGAAGAATACGGTATTTGTCCTGATGATGGACAGGTGTAGGGTTGATATTGGGAGGCTTGTGCTGAGATGTTGCTTCGTTCCCGAACCTGCAAAAAAGGGGAAAACCAAACCGGAGGTTTGGGTTTGATTCCCTCTCCGATGCTTAAGTCAGTGTTCAATAGATAATAGCTGGGTATGAATTTTGACAGAGTAAGTTTAAGAGAGAGTTGTTGTGTATCCCCTTTTACCTGATTATGAGGAACTATTTATAGTATCTATGTAAAAAAAGAGCACCCTAGGATGAAGGAATGTGATTGGTTAGGCAATGGGAGAGCGACACTTGTCATGGTCTGATTGTCCTGAGCCTTTTATCCAATCACCTTCTTCCTCTTTAGGGAATTTGGGCTGATTATTCCCTCTTTTAGGGAATAGTTGGGTCTCTTGTTTGCAGAATTGATGATATCATTAGCTCCAAATAACATGCTGCCAAGTGTGGATGAGGGGGTGAGCCACGTGTCACCAATTCATTGGGCCACGTGGCGATCCCTGACTGGGCCACGTGTCCTCTTTAAATATGTTACAACAAGTCCCACAAATTGATTTTTTAACTTTTCGACTTAAAACCTTAATTTTTGCGTTTCTGTAACTTTTTAGCATAAAACCTTAACTTTTGCATAAAAATCCATAACTAATACCATATGTGGAATCGATATTAACAAATAGGCTAAGATTGTTAACTTTTGAACTTAAAAACTTAACTTTTGAACTTAAAACCATTAACTTTTAAATATTAACATAAGTTATTTTGTTTAACAAATAGACTTAAAATAGGCTTAAATATCAACTTTTATACTTTTGCACAAAAGTTCGTAACTATACCATATATGTAACACCCCCACAATCCCTCCAATTAAAAACCTCTATGGAACAGAGAAACTGCGGAGATGTTATGCCACACATGATAATACATAAGGCTAAACAGAGAATACAACGGAAGTCTTTTAAAACATAACTTGAAATACTTTAATAAAATCAAAAATATAAAATTCAATAAATGAGTTAACAACTCAGGAACTACCCCATAATAGTTCTTTATTCAAAACAAACATAAACTAAAATAACTTTATTGAAATAAGTGTTTATGCACTAAAATTCTCATCTTTATGCGCATGATCCCCATGCACAGCAACACCTGTACCTGAAACTCAACATCTAAGACCTACTCGCCATTCACAAACACATTTATGAATAGGTCGTCACAGGGTCATTGAGGTAAAACAATAACCAAAACAAACAAAACACATACATCAACAACACCGAGTACATAACACTACTAAGCTAATGCAATAAATAATAGGAAAATTTATCATGAATAAGTCAACATTTACGTTGACCGCTTTTAACAAGTCTACCTTCATTTATTCCACTAACAAGTAAATCTTGTAACCACTTTTACGTTTAACAAATTTTTTTACAGGTTACCGATTACTAACTTCTTAGTTTGGTCACTTGTCCACGTGGCTTGTTTTAATTGGTTTAAGAAAATTAATTATCTTTATTTTATTTCTATCTCTTCTCTCCCTTTTTTGTCCCTTCCTCTCTCCTTCGTCCTCTGCTCACCACCATCAAACACCACCGCATTACCCCACCACCCAACCTCAACCACCTATCCCACCGCAAAACCGCCACCCAGCTTGCAATTTAGGTTCTGCTCTTAAATGTTCAATCAACCACCTAAGCCTTTAAGAGTATTTAGATACTGAAATATTACACAGACAACTCTTTTAGGTTCTTTTCTTTCTCTTTTAATTGCGATTTATCAAGATCAATCATTCAAATGATATACATATAATCATATCTATTATCTATGACCTTATATTGCTGAGTGATTTGGTGGTTCACAGCAAGTATAAGCCACATTTTATAAAGACAAGCGCACAAAATTTATTTCTTTAAATGGTAGATAAAACCATCCATATGATAAGAGTGGTGTTTCAATTACCTGTTGCTGCTTTGCAATTTGTTCTCAAAATTTACTGGCTTGTCTTCTCAAAGAATCCATTATTTTTTTCGGAAATGCAAACACAATTCAGGGAGCGGGAGTTTGGGTTTGCTTTCTGTAGGAATTTATGGCACACTAAGATAGCTAAAGAAAACTCAATTTTCATCATGAAATTAGAAAGATTGAATTGAAATTAATAATTAACCTACCATAATTATTGGTGTTTTTCTGGGGGTTTTACAGGGGTTTGAAAAGGACATGGAAATGAGAGAAATTGGGAGTGAATGAGTGTGGGTGTGTATGGGAATGAAGGAGTATTTGAGTGAGTAAGAGAGAGGGTAGAACGAAAAGTAACTGTATTATGGGAGGGGGATTTGGTATGCTCTCTTTCCAGTCTGCTTCGGTAGGGAGTGCCAGTGAAAGTGGTGGTGTTTGGGTGTCAGTGAGGGCGGTGGTGTGAGTGTGGCGTGGGGTGAAGGTGAGGGAGGGAGGGAGGGAGAGATGAATTTTGTTTTGTTTTTTTTTAATTGTTTTTTTCAATATAATTTTAAATTTTGTATGTTTAATAAAAGAGTGACATGTGCCCTTTAACCTATTAAGCAGGTTATTAAGAGGTATAAACAGGTAAAAACTTGTTAAATGCAAAAGTGGTTACAAAATTTACTTGTTAGTGGAATAAATGATGGTAGACTTGTTAAAAGTGGTCAACGTAAAGGTTGACTTATTCCTAACAAATTTTCCTAAATAATAATATATGCAATCCTCAAATAATTCGACTTGTTTTTCTCATGATTCTAAATGCACAACAAAGACTGAACTAACTAAATTCATTCTTTAATAGATATTGGCAATGAACAGGCACCGTCCTCCACTTGGAGTAATATACGGGCGACTATTTCTTGTTTAAGAGATTTCACTCCTCTTACTAATAAAGTAAATGAACTTTAAATAACTTGACTCGAGAAATACACGCTTGTTAGTGAAATGTAAGAGAGAGTGAGAGTGAGCCCCTGGACTCAACATCTCGACAGAGACACTATGAGTGACACATAGTCCACTCGATAACCTTCTTGATAATTTGGAATTCCATAAAGCTTTCTTGATAAAATAAAGGAAAAATTGTCAGGAATAAGTCAACCTTTGCGTTGACCATTTTTAACAAGTCTACCTTCATTTATTCCACTAACAAGTAAACCTTGTAACCACTTTTGCATTTAACAAGTTTTTACCTGTTTATACCTCTTAATAACCTGCTTAATAGGTTAAAGGGACACATGTCACTCTTTTATTAAACATACAAATTTTAAAATTATATTGAAAAAAACAATAAATAAAAAAAAAACAAATTCCTCTCTCCCCCCACCCTCACCCCAACGCCCACACTTACACCACCACCCTCACTGGCACACAAACACCACCACTCTCACCGGCACCCAAACAACACCATCCTCACTGAAATTAATCCGCCAACCTCGCCTTCATCTCCCGTGCCAAACACCGCCTCTACGACACTCTCTCTTCCCGCCGTCCATGGCGTTAAATCTCCAACAAAAACCAGCTACTATCATCCTTGATCAGGTGGGCTGCAATAATCGCATAACTGTTGCTGCTGCGCCACAAGACGCCAAAATACTAAGCTTGCTGGGCACCCGATCCACGACCCGATCGGGTGGAGGCCCAGTTCGCCTATTGCTGCTGCGCTGCTTCTATTTCAAAGCCCAAGACAAAGTTTGCTGAGTTGGGTGTCGGCCCGATCGGGTGGATGCCTCGGGCCCGATCGGGTCTGGCACTTTTATTCGCGAAATTTGGTCGTTTGTTTCCGTTTTTAATTGGACTTGAGGGGGTATTATAAAGACCTTTTCCTCATTATTTAGAGACATCATTTATTATCTTTCATTCTAGTTTAGACTCTAGTTATTTCTCATTGTTCTTAGTTTAATTTAAACACTTTAGATTAGATTAAAGGTGATTGAACCTATTCCGATTTCAATAAAAGTTCCTGCTTTATGTCAATTGGTATTCTTTCTTACCCTAATCTCTTTTATTATTCTTAATTGCTTAGTTTATTTATTCAATTATTCATGATGCAATTATTAGGGTTTCATACTAGTTTTGTTGTTGTTAATTCGATTATGAGTGAGTAGTTCTCTTTCTAGGGTGTTAGATAGGAAAGCCATGTTTATACCATGATTGTGATTTAGATTTCTATCAATTTCTAGGGTTTGATTAGGGTGATTTTGATGTGGTTTGTTCTTATTGAGTAATTAATGTCAGTGTACAATTTCATTGATTGCTTGTGGTTAATAGTTGTTTGCACAGATCTGTCTTACGACTAGAGGCCTAGGACACGTCAGTAGTTCTGATTACGTTAGTGAACATGCGGCGTATGTTGAACTATGAGCGTTGAGTCTTAACCATAGCTCAACACATGCTCTAATCCCCCGACTCTTGACTTAGGTTTTGATAGTAGTTGACCCTATTTGATTGGTATAAGCATGGTGGACCGACCTAATACCCTAGGTTCTTATTCCATAGTTAATTCCTCGATTTAATCCATCTTCCTTAGCTTACTCATTAGTTTAATTAATTCTTCCTTGATTTCATCTGAAGTAGCTGAATTGGTTAAATATTAATTTAGGAACTCTGTCTCCCTGTGGATTCGACCCTGCTTCCATTAACTACCTTAGTTAGAGGACTGTAGGTTTATCTTTGAATAGGTGATACGACTAAATCCTATCAAATTTTGGCGCCGTTGCCGGGGAGACGGCTAGTTTTCTAAGTTTTTATTTGATTATTTGGTCTACTTCTCTGTACCTCGTTGGAACTTCATTGTTCCAATTGAGGTACGTTTTACTGCTGCTTTTTGTTTCTTTTGTATGCCCAGGTCTCAAAGAAACGGTTCCCCCATTCCAGCGGACCCCGATCTTACTAGGACACTCAGGCGGATCCGAAAGAAAAATAAAAAAGAAAAGCAGTCTGTTCAGCTGAACACCTTTGGAACAGACACCTTGAGTTCAGTCATGTCAAAGTCACTGAAATCATATGGGGTGCCCAACCCAGATGGTCTCTCCACTGGACCTACTATGCCCACCATTGCCGCAGCAAATTTCGAAATTAAGCCTGGACTTATCAGCATGGTCCAGCAAAATCAGTTTGGTGGGCATCCTACTGAAGATCCGGCAAATCATCTGCAACGGTTTCAACAACTTTGTCGAACCGTTAAACATGTCGGTGTCACTCCAGATCAACTCAAAGTCATGTTGTTCGAGTTTTCATTGAGAGATAGAGCCCAGAAGTGGTTGAACGATGTGAAGGAAACTGAATGGAGTGAGATTTCTGCTGCATTTCTGAGAGAGTATTACCCACCTACTAAAACAGCAGAAATCAGAAATAAACTAGCCACGTTTTCCCAAGAGCCTGATGAAACATTACGGGAAGCGTGGGCTAGGTTTAGGGATTTACAGAGAGAGTGTCCACACCACAACATGGACAAATGGTTCTTGACGCAGACATTCTACAATGGTATGCAGCCTCAGACGAAGAGTATTGTTGATTCGTCTGCAGGAGGAGTCTTTTTAGACAAGGCAGTTGATGAGGGTTATGAATTTCTATTCAAATCTTGCAGCCAATGACCATTCATCATCTAGGAGTTTGACTAAGAAGGTACTTGAAGTTGACGCTATTTCATTGCTTACATCTCAGATGGCGCAACTAACTCAGCAGCTAATGAAGTCTTCTAGTTCGACGCCTCTGCCTATGAGCATCAATGCTATGTCTGCAGTAACACCCATTACCTCATCTTACTGCGAGGTATGTGGTGTTCAGGGTCACTTTGGGCATGACTTTGAGTTCAGTCAACTTCAGATGGAGCAGGCAAACGCCTTTCAACAAAGGCCACAAACCTTCCCCCTCTACATAACTACCAAAACCCACAAAACTATCAACCTCCACCTCCACAAAACTATCCTAAACCCTCATACCATCAAACCCCACAAAATTTCCAAAGACCACCACCACAAAACTTCCATCATCCCAATAACTTCCAAACTCCACAAAATTTTCACACCCCACCTCCACAAAACAACAACCCACAAGAGCCTAGCAATTCTGAACTGATGAAACTGATATTGTCTATGCAAAAGGAAAATGAGGAAATACGGAGGGCCCAATAGGAAGCACGGAGGGCCCAAGAGAAGCACATCAAACTTCTCGAGGCTCAAGTTGCTCAATTGGCAGAAACTAATGCACAGAGGCAGCAGGGACAATTGCCAGGGCAACCCGTTCAGAGAGAACATGTGAATGCCATCACTCTTCGTAGTGGCATAGCTTATGATGCTCCTCCATTGCCCGTTGATGAGGTTACCCCAACTGCAGGGAAGAAGAGGGTGGTAGAGGAAGGAAAAAGGAAGAATTCGACGTCTGAAGTCGATTTGTCTGCAGAAGCTGAACAGACAGGGAAGAAAAAGGAGAAGGTTTCTGAAACGCCTTTTACACCAAGGCTACCTTTTCCTCACAGGATGCAACAGTCCAAGGTTGATCAGCAGTTTGGTAAGTTCCTGGCTATGGTCAAGAACCTTGAGGTAACGATTCCATTTACAGATTTAATTACCTAAGTGCCTGTTTATGCCAAATTTCTGAAAGACATGATCACTAAGAAAAGAGACTTTGGTGGGGTAGAACGTGTCACTCTTACTGAAGAGTGTAGTGCTTTTATTCAGAATAAAGCCCCACCAAAGTTAAAAGATCCTAGTAGTTTCTCTATACCCTGCCATCTTGGACCTATTTTTATTGACAAGGCTTTATGTGATTTAGGTGCTTCTGTTTCTGTTATGCCATTATCTGTTTTTGAGAAACTGAATATGGGAGCACTTAAATGCACACAAATCACTCTACAGATGGCGGATCGTTCTATAAAGTACCCTCTAGGTGTTTTAGAGGACGTTCCTGTTAGGGTTGGGAAATTCTATATCCCTGCTGATTTTGTGGTATTAGATATGGATGAGGATGCCCAGATTCCTATTATCTTAGGTAGGCCATTTTTGTGTACTGCTGGTGCTGTAATTGATGTCAAGTCTTGGTCTTTAACTCTTAGTGTTGGTGATGATAAAGTGATGTTTAAACTAACCAATGCTGTTAAGGCACCTATGCTTGAACAATCTGGTTGCAGGGATGAGGTTTTGGATGAAGTAGGTGTGGAGAAGGCCCCAATTCCACCTAAGGTTGCCTCACCGTCTGGAAGCATTGTCAAGAACATCTGGAGAAGAAAGATTTTTGATGAGGGTGGCATTCATTGCCAAGCCCCTCCTATTTGAGAGATGGAGGATTAGGGTCGTGCGGGACCTTTATAAACCAGCGCTGTGCGAGAGGCAACTCGTATTTTTCTTTCCCTTTTCCATTTCTTTTTATTTTTCTTCCTTTTTGTGAGCGAGAGTGAGGGTACTAACATTGTCTTTTTCCTCTTAGCATAGTCCTTATCACCTTTTGGCATCGAGGACACTGCCAAGTTTAGCTTGGGAGAAAGTTCTGTTTGTATTCTCTATCTCTTTTACTGCTTTCTAGGATAGATTTACTGCTTTCGAAAAATACTGAAAAAATTCAAAAAAATATGGTTCCCATGACTGGTTTAGTTGCCTCCCTGTGCCCCTTGTTGTGCTCTATTTGAAAATGATTTGACTTTGTTTTCTGGATAGCTGGGCATTTGTGATCTTGAGGCTATGATTTGATGTTTGATTGCTATGATTTCGAGCATTTTTGGATTATATTAGACCACTTTGTGCTGCATACCTGAATTGGTTAGACTGTGAGGCCTCTTTGTAGCCTATTGGATTCATATTATTATCCAGTCTATTCTTGTGTGTTAGTTCCTCTTTAGTGGATTGATCTTGACTTTGGCTTCGTACTTGTCTGATTTTCGATGACTTGTAGCATTTGCTGTGATAGAGGCGTTCTTTTGTCTTATTCTTGAGCTTCAGAGTGAATTTTTGATATACTTTTATCCTCCTTAGCCCCGCTGAGCCTAATGACTTGTTTCGTGTTACTTAAACCCCTATTATGAGCCCAAAGCCTTCACTTGATATTATTCCAAGCCTAGCTTGGGGGAGCTTTTGTATGGGTTGAGTTTGAGATTGGTTTGTTGGTTTAGTTTGGTTTTTGAGGAATTTAAAAGTGTATTTGTTGTGGCTTGAGAGCGAGAAAAAGAAAAGAAAAAGCAAGTTTAGAGTTGCGTGAATGAAGTTCAGAAAAATGAAAGAAAAAAATGAAATAAAAGTTCAAAAGAATCTGAAGTTCTTTCATTCACGTACGTTCTTAAAGAAATATTCGCTTCATTGCTTGAAAATTGGGTTTGTTATGAGTTTGTCATTGATTTACGAGAGTTGGGTTACTTTACATGGTTTTATGGTGATTGTTGGGAGTTGTGAAGGCCACCTTAGGCCTTGTTTGAATGACTTATGCTCCCCCTTTCTTGGTTTTTCTACCACATTACCCAAAAGTATCCCCTACCTCTTACCTAAGCCCCATTACAACCCTCTAAAGTCCTCTTGAGCTCGTGTCTGCAGTGTTCATTTGATTGATTTCGAGTCAGTTTGTCAAAGTTAAAGAGTATTTCTGCTGATTGAGTCGACTTGATTAGGATGAGCGTCATTGAACCTTCTTAAAACACATGAGAGTAAGTGGAAAGGGTATTTATGGTCGGGTTGGTGAGAGTTCGGGCACATTCTTTGCCTGTCACAAAATTGAGAGGAGTGACACCCTTGTGAGAGCCTTTTCAGGACCTTTATGCCTTGTGGATGCTCGAGTTTGATAAATTGCTTGAATGATTGATGGTTGGATGGATTTGATTAGCCAAACTTGAATTATGCCTGCTTGAACGATTCTTAGTCTTGAAAATTTTTTGAGCTTTGATTGATTTTTATCTATAGGGTGAGGCAATCTATTCCATGTTCATGTTCTGTTTGCTTGAGGACAAGCAAAGGTTTAGCTTAGGGGAGTTTGATATCACGTATTTATATAGGGTTTTCTCCCTTATTTACAAGCTAATTTGTGCGTCATTGGAGCTCTTGGGAGCTATTTTGCGCTAACTATCGTATATAGTTGTGGTTTCGTGTTTTAGTGTTGAATAGCAGGTTTTAGGGAGTTTTCTCCTTATTCCCGAGCCATTTGGAAACAACCACGGCTTTACGAGAAGTTACGAGGCACGTAGGATGACTCACGAGCTTTATGGGTAGTTTAGGAGGTCCCAAGACCCCTAAACGTGAAGTTTAGAGAGCCAAAGAGTCAAAAAGAAGGTTTCTGTACTCTGATCGGGCAAAAATGGCCCGATCGGGCGAAGAAATATTGATCGGGCATAGATGTTCCGGACCCGATCGGGCAAGGCATGCCCGATCCGATCGGGCGAGCACACATGTGCCCAGACCCGATCGGGTGTCTCCTGCCCGACCAGATCGGGTCGGATGCTCATAGGTCTTGTTTTGGAGCTGCTGAGGAGGCGACTTCGCTAGCCCATTTTGCTCCCAGGCCCGATCGGGTGGATGCCTAGGGCCCGATCGGGTGGGCTGCAATAATCGCATAACTGCTGCTGCTGCGCCACAAGACGCCAAAATACTAAGCTTGCTGGGCACCCGATCCACGACCCGATCGGGTGTGTGATCGGGTGGAGGCCCAGTTCGCCCATTGCTGCTGCGCTGCTGCTATTTCAAAGCCCAAGACAAAGTTTGCTGAGTTGGGTGTCGGCCCGATCGGGTGGATGCCTCGGGCCCGATCGGGTCTGGCACGTTTATTCGCGAAATTTGGTCGTTTGTTTCCGTTTTTAATTGGACTTGAGGGGGTATTATAAAGACCTTTTCCTCATTATTTAGAGACATCATTTATTATCTTTCATTCTAGTTTAGACTCTAGTTATTTCTCATTGTTCTTAGTTTAATTTAAACACTTTAGATTAGATTAAAGGTGATTGAACCTATTCCGATTTCAATAAAAGTTCCTGCTTTATGTCAATTGGTATTCTTTCTTACCCTAATCTCTTTTATTATTCTTAATTGCTTAGTTTATTTATTCAATTATTCATGATGCAATTATTAGGGTTTCATACTAGTTTTGTTGTTGTTAATTCGATTATGAGTGAGTAGTTCTCTTTCTAGGGTGTTAGATAGGAAAGCCATGTTTATACCATGATTGTGATTTAGATTTCTATCAATTTCTAGGGTTTGATTAGAGTGATTTTGATGTGGTTTGTTCTTATTGAGTAATTAATGTCAGTGTACAATTTCATTGATTGCTTGTGGTTAATAGTTGTTTGCACAGATCTGTCTTACGACTAGAGGCCTAGGACACGTCAGTAGTTCTGATTACGTTAGTGAACATGCGGCGTATGTTGAACTATGAGCGTTGAGTCTTAACCATAGCTCAACACATGCTCTAATCCCCCGACTCTTGACTTAGGTTTTGATAGTAGTTGACCCTATTTGATTGGTATAAGCATGGTGGACCGACCTAATACCCTAGGTTCTTATTCCATAGTTAATTCCTCGATTTAATCCATCTTCCTTAGCTTACTCATTAGTTTAATTAATTCTTCCTTGATTTCATCTGAAGTAGCTGAATTGGTTAAATATTAATTTAGGAACTCTGTCTCCCTGTGGATTCGACCCTGCTTCCATTAACTACCTTAGTTAGAGGACTGTAGGTTTATCTTTGAATAGGTGATACGACTAAATCCTATCAAATTTTGGCGCCGTTGCCGGGGAGACGGCTAGTTTTCTAAGTTTTTATTTGATTATTTGGTCTACTTCTCTGTACCTCGTTGGAACTTCATTGTTCCAATTGAGGTACGTTTTACTGCTGCTTTTTGTTTCTTTTGTATGCCCAGGTCTCAAAGAAACGGTTCCCCCATTCCAGCGGACCCCGATCTTACTAGGACACTCAGGCGGATCCGAAAGAAAAATCAAAAGGAAAAGCAGTCTGTTCAGCTGAACACCTCTGGAACAGACACCTTGAGTTCAGTCATGTCAAAGTCACTGAAATCATATGGGGTGCCCAACCCAGATGGTCTCTCCACTGGACCTACTATGCCCACCATTGCCGCAACAAATTTCGAAATTAAGCCTGGACTTATCAGCATGGTCCAGCAAAATCAGTTTGGTGGGCATCCTACTGAAGATCCGGCAAATCATCTGCAACGGTTTCAACAACTTTGTCGAACCGTTAAACATGTCGGTGTCACTCCAGATCAACTCAAAGTCATGTTGTTCGAGTTTTCATTGAGAGATAGAGCCCAGAAGTGGTTGAACGATGTGAAGGAAACTGAATGGAGTGAGATTTCTGCTGCATTTCTGAGAGAGTATTACCCACCTACTAAAACAGCAGAAATCAGAAATAAACTAGCCACGTTTTCCCAAGAGCCTGATGAAACATTACGGGAAGCGTGGGCTAGGTTTAGGGATTTACAGAGAGAGTGTCCACACCACAACATGGACAAATGGTTCTTGACGCAGACATTCTACAATGGTATGCAGCCTCAGACGAAGAGTATTGTTGATTCGTCTGCAGGAGGAGTCTTTTTAGACAAGGCAGTTGATGAGGGTTATGAATTCCTATCAAATCTTGCAGCCAATGACCATTCATCATCTAGGAGTTTGACTAAGAAGGTACTTGAAGTTGACGCTATTTCATTGCTTACATCTCAGATGGCGCAACTAACTCAGCAGCTAATGAAGTCTTCTAGTTCGGCGCCTCCGCCTATGAGCATCAATGCTATGTCTGCAGTAGCACCCATTACCTCATCTTACTGCGAGGTATGTGTTGTTCAGGGTCACTTTGGGCATGACTTTGAGTTCAGTCAACTTCAGATGGAGCAGGCAAACGCCTTTCAACAAAGGCCACAAACCTTCCCCCCTCCACATAACTACCAAAACCCACAAAACTATCAACCTCCACCTCCACAAAACTATCCTAAACCCTCATACCATCAAACCCCACAAAATTTCTAAAGACCACCACCACAAAACTTCCATCATCCCAATAACTTCCAAACTCCACAAAATTTTCACCAAGGCTACCTTTTCCTCACAGGATGCAACAGTCCAAGGTCGATCAGCAGTTTGGTAAGTTCTTGGCTATGGTCAAGAACCTTGAGGTAACGATTCCATTTATAGATTTAATTACCCAAGTGCCTGTTTATGCCAAATTTCTGAAAGACATGATCACTAAGAAAAGAGACTTTGGTGGGGTAGAACGTGTCGCTCTTACTGAAGAGTGTAGTGCTTTTATTCAGAATAAAGCCCCACCAAAGTTAAAAGATCCTGGTAGTTTCTCTATACCCTGCCATCTTGGACCAAAGTTAAAAGTTAAAAGTCTGAGCTTCTTCGTGGAGGTGGGGCGATTTAGTGGTAGGCCGAATTGGTGGAGGTGAGTAGCTGATTTTGATTTGGCTTCGATTTGGTGGTGGTAGGCCGCCGAATTGGTGGAGGTGGGGCGATTTGAATGGTGTTGGTGGGGTGATTTGAAGGTGGCGGTGTTCCGGTGAGTGGTAGTGTTTGGTTGTTGTTTGGGTTGGAAATGGGTGGTGTTTGGTACTGTTGTGGTGGCAGTGAGTGGCGTGGTTTCGAAGGTGTTGGCAGTGAGTGGCGGTGATGTTGTTGTGATGATTGGTGGTGGTGTGGCTAAGGAGTGAGAGTGGGGTGTGGTGGGGTGTGGTGGGGTGGGAGGGAGCGCGTGGCTGGGGTTTGGTCGGTGCAGATTAGGGGGAAGGGGGGTTGGGGGAGGAGAGAGACGAGTGTGGGACGGGTAGGGGTGGGTTAATTTTATTTTTAGTTTTTTTTTTACTTTTAATTGAAATTAAAGCACAATTATGGAAGTTAACGGAGAAGGGCATTTAAACTAATGGCGCTGACTCTGGTGGCATGTGAGCTAGCTCGAAAACGAGAGGGGTTCCCGAGGAATTAGCCCTAACCCCGGGGGTACCTCAAAAATATCCCATTATAATTTTAGATTTATTATTATTGGTTTAAAGTGAGTTTTAAGCACTAAACTAATGATTTTTGAGGTTTTAAAGTATTATATTAAAGGTTGTTAAAGGTTGGAACTTCAATGTATTTAAAGTATTTTAAAATGAGTTTTGAAGCGTTTTAAAATAATCTAGTATTGAGGCCCAGGCGATGCCCTGGGGTTAAGCTGCACGTATTTTAATATTTTAAGACAACTAAAATTTAATGTAGAAACATGTTACCAAAAAATTATATATTTAAATAAATTTTTTTCATAAATGCAATTAAAATATCCTAACATAATTATTGTTTCTTCATTTAAAACTCATAATATCATTATTAGTATTGATAAAAGAAGCAATAAGAGTGTAGTGGCGCAATGGTTAGAGCATTTAGCTTACATACATGAGGTTGCGGGTTCAAACCTTCTCATGGACAATTTGCATTTTTTTATGAGAATAACATAGATTTATGTTATTGAATAGAAGGGAGAGTGACACATGACGGATTGCAATCGGTGCTTACGCTTTTTAATATATATATATATATATATATATATATATATATTATATTGCTGTGAATTAATTAGAATATTAATTCATTGTTGTATTATTGTTTTAGTAGGCGGAGGATTTACTTTAGGCGACTTGTAGAATTTGAAAGTGGCCTCTCACTTTGTCTACACAAGGTACGTACATGTCCTTATGTGTTAGACTAGTATCATGTCCTAAGGATTAGGATTATCTATAGTATCATGTTTAGGGAACCCTTTTATGGTTCATACGTGGCTATTGAATTGGAATTACGTGTTGTTGAGAATGTTAATTGCCTTTATGTTTTATTACATGATTGAATGGATGTTTAATTCAAGCATGTTTGGGAAGGGAAGTTTATTTATTAATTCACATGAGGATTAATATTATTTTATTGTTGGATTGTGGATTTTGGTATTGTTTCCCTTATTGGATATTTTATTACTCTCAAAGGCCGTGGACTTTGTGAGTAAGTTGGATTATTATTGGTTATGGTTATATTAATACTTTGCAAAAATCGAGGGCTTTGTAGGGTACGTATATTTATTGTCATTGGACATTAGATTGTTGATTTAAGTCAACAAATAAATTGGAGGGTTAATTCTTGGTCAATGGAATTGTTTGATCACTTATTTAATCCTAAGATAAAAGAGGAATATTTTGTTGTATCCATGTTATGTGTTGGTTGTCTCTTTAGAGTCCAACATCGAATAACTTACTAACACTTAAAGTGGAAGTGAATAGCAATAGCTTTAGACTAGTGCACGTCTGAAGTTCTGGACTAGTATGAGTAGGAGTACATGGTGGTAGCCCATGGCTTTTATTGGAGTCGGATTGATAACCGTACCCTATTTTTATTTCTTGGTCAAGGGGTTACGGAGTCGCGCCCATAACTCGGTCTTTCATTTTGAAGACTGGTTTTTGGTTGGACAACTCGATCCATTGTCTATTCAATTTACTAATATTTATCATGTTTTGTATCTTGTGTAGTCAAGTTTTATTTTATGAGTTGAAGTATGAGGTACTTTATTAATCATGTTTGGTTGTTCATTAGTATCATGATTAGGTTTCGTGTTTTATTTAATTTATCTATGTACTCAGCCTTGCTGATTACGTGCTTTTCTGTGTGTCGATCATGGTTGTGCCTATTGATCCTGTGATGACCCTTTATTGGCGAGCAGCTTTTAATTGAGTATTTGCCTACAGGTTTGAAGGCATGATGCATCATCTCAAATTTTCATTTGGGACTTGGGAAGCGATGTTGGGAGATCGTTTTATTATTTTATTTGCTTCCTACCTTTACCTTATTTTAATTGAATTGTTTTATGGATTATTTATTCTCAAAATGCTTTGATTAGTTTTGAATTACTTTCGAAGTTTGAATATTAGTTTGACAATTAATATGTTTTTAAGTATTTATTAAAGTATATTTAATGTTTTTCTGCTGCAATACTCTGAGTAAGCCGATACATTTTCACACGGGCGATAACGCCTTGATAATTCTCTATTTTAGTTGGGAAAAATATATGTTTTCTAAAGAGAGGATTGTCGGGGTGCTACACTTGATTCACGAAAATCGAATGAAAATTGGGGGGAAAATGAAGAAGATGACAGAAAACCGCTAAAATTTGGCCTGAAAGTGGTTTTGGTAGTGAAATTAAACCTATTGATTTCAATTATAAGCGGTAGTTAAAGTAAAAAAAAAAGGAAATTTGTGTAAAACTACTGCAAAGTTTACACTTTTTGAAAATAACCACCAATTACTTCTTTTTTTTTGAATTTAACTACTATAACTTTGCAAAATTTGTGAAACACCACCTTCTAACAAAAAATGTTAAGTTTTGCATTTGGTAGTGAATTTAAGGGTTACGGTTTCCGTCAAAAGGTGGTGCTTCACAAAAAATTTCAAAGTTATAGTAGTTAAATTCAAAAAAAAAAGTATCTGGTGGGTTTTTTTCAAAAATTCTAAAGTTTGTAGTGGTTTTTCACAAATGTTTCCTGTTAAAAGGTGGTGCTTCTCAAAATTTTGAAAAGTTATGGTAGTTAAATTTAAAGAATGTAATTTGTGGGTTTTTTTTCAAAAAGTGTAAAGTTTATAGTGGTTTTTCACAAATTTTCCTAAAAAAAACGTAGTTAAACCTACAATGTGTATTATAAAGGTGGTTTTGACAAAATTTCCTAAAAATTATAAAATGTTGAAATTAAAAATATGCACATTGAGACGAATCTAACAAGATCCCGCATGACTATATTTTTCCTAAAATGTAAATCACCAAATCTAAAAAAAAGTTTAAACTGTAAATAGTAAACACTATGCAAATGTGTCACTTATTTTGAAACCCGGGGAGTATGTCGTTAGCTCTGTTTATTTCAACTATTTTTGCTTAACTTATATGAACTCACCTTAACTTATCTTAACTTATATATTTCTTATTAGACCTTATTGGACCTTAATCAACCTTATTAAACTTTATTTATTTGATCTTATTCGACCTTATTAGACCTCATTTTACTGTATTCTAAGACATTATTCAACCTTATTCGGCCTTATGAAACAATATTTCACCTTATTAGACTTTGTTAGACTTTATTTTTACCTTATTTGACCTTAACTTAACTTTTCATTACTTTTTTTATAAGTGCTGAAAATAAGTTTAAAAAAGTCGGACCCTAAAACTTTCAAGAATATGAAAAATGAGCTTAGGGCCTGTTATCTTCGGTATAAACGAGTTAAACTAAACTGTATCGAAGACAGTTAAACGTAACTTAACTGAAAAAAATAGTATAGTAAAAGTATTGTACAGAATTGAATTGGACTATTGAAACTGAACAGAAGTGAAAATTAGTTGGGGAGAACAGATTATTAAGCTACTCGAAGAGTTTACACCACTTAAGGTCTGATCTCTTCAACTTACTTTAACTTATCTGAGCTTATATAAAGTATTTAAAATTATTTAAGCTAGCCTGAACTTCTTATAGCTTATTGAAGTTTGATTTATAAGGAGTTAAAACTTACTAGAACTTATTGGAATTAATCTAAACTTATGGAAACTATTTTAACGTATTTTAGCTTACCTGAAATTATTTTAACTTATATGAAATTGTTTTAACTTATTTTCACTTTTTCTATAATAAGTTATATTTCCTCCGTAACAAATTAATGCAACAATTCATTTTGCATGCATTTTAAGAAAAAGATTTAAGGATGTAAACGAGCAAATGAATCAAAATAATTTTAAGACAAGAAAGAATGAGATCATAGATTACTTGTTTTAAAATTATTTGAATTAACTTGCTAGTTTACACCCTTAAATTTCTTCCTCAAAATACGTGCAAAATAGTTTGTTACATTTAATATGTTACGGGGGAGGTAATAAATTGAAGATAAAAATTGAAGATAACATAATCATACAAGTCTAGTAATGAAAAGAATTCTAAAGCGTAAGCAAATACTTGGGGTAAGAATTAATCCCTAAAGCAAGTTAGGGAAGATAGGAAGGCTGATCACTTGAGTTAACTCCAATTGATCTTGTAAGACCACCTACGCTATCAAGCAATCAATCCTCCACATTCCCACTCAAGCACTGAAAAGGCTCTCTAGAGCAAGAATCAAGGCACTAAAATAATGTTAAAAGCACGCATTTCTTTTTTTGTCGTTAAAGTCCCTTCCCCCTGAGTTCAAGATATCCCTTTCGGCTTCTCCTTCAGCATTGGTAAAATCCCTATCAGTAATAGGCCGGAATGGTGGGGAAGGAGGTCTCCCTACTTCAATGGAAAGGGGGGGCTCGCCCTTTCACATCCACTCCTCTAAAACTACCTTCCACAACAACAAGGTTTAATACATATCCTAGAAAGGGTGCTTGATCATGCGACTGTATTGTAAGGATCATTGTCATAGCTTTGAGGCTAATCATAACGAAATTATGTTTATCAAACTTTGACTGGGTGTTCAAGTAAAAGAAAATGATTGAAGAAATTGATTACTATTCAAGTGAATCAAAGCTTTAGGCTTTGATTACTATTCAAGTGAATCAAAGCTTTAGGCTCCCTTCAAAACAAAACAAAAAAACTTTAGGCTAATCATAATTAAATTATGTTTGTCAAACTTTGAATGGGTGTTCAAGTAAAAAGAAATGATTGAAGAAAATTGACTCAAGTGAGTCAAAGCAAAAGCTTTGATCAGCTTATAAAATGATGCGTACGGCTTTGGACTTTGGTTTTTTTTGTTCAATCAAGGTATTCATGTAACTTTAGTATTCTTTTCATTTTTAAAGGTGTGGATTAACCGCTCGATTAATTAGTTAAGAGATAAAGTAAGCGAACACTATGTCATGACCTATTTGGTTCAAAGATATGCTTTCTTCTTAACTGAACTGAACTGATTTGAGCTGAACTGAAGTGATTGGAGTTTGACGGAACTAAACTAAACTGAATAATAATAAATATATAAAGAATAATTTATTAAAAGAAAAATTGTCAAAAACCACCTTATAAAGTCACTTTTTTGAAAAAATCACTTAATAAACGTTTTATTATATAAAACCACCTATTAAGACACTTTTTTAAAAAAAACACCACCACTTAACGCTTTGACACTAACTCTGTTAACTATTCAGCCAAGTGAGTCCCCTCTATGATTTTTCCTCCTCTTTCAATCCCAGATTTCCCACCAAAATTTCCCCCTTTTATAGCACCTCATCCCTCACATTTTCAATTCATTCAAATTCTTGGGTTTCTTCTTAATCTTTCAATTAGGGTTCATAGTTCTGAAATTAGGGTTTGAAATCTGCAATTCGAACATCCAATTGAAGGTAATTGCTCCTCGTTTGTTATAGTCAGCTTCTCTCTCTCTCTAATGGAAGCTTGGTGAGTTGGCTCACTCATCCACTCGGCCATTAATGGGGAAAAAGAAGAATCATAGTATGACTAACTCAGCTGAGATCTTGAAGCTGGAAGGTTCGGAGAAGCAACATTGTGTTGCGCAGAAGGAAAGCTTGGAATCACACACCAATGGAACAGTAACTTTTGAAACAGGTAATTCCTCTTCTGAATTACAAGTAGCTATGTGTAGAATGCAGGAGGCTGTCCTTAATCCACCTGTAGTAAATAATGAATTGCTAGATAGGATTGCGAGTCATAGAGGAGAAATAGGTGAAATCATTTTTTATAAACCTCTGAATATTCTGATTGAGAACCCTGTTGTTACTGAGAGAACTGAGCCTGTGGCTAGCTGGGCCTCTAAGATTACTGAGAAGAAACTTAATGCTAGAGGTACAGCTCTTAAATTTGTTGCTCCTGTGGTGAAGAATGGGACTGCTGTAGCTCAGTTGCAGAAGGATGAGATGAACCAAATGACTGATATATGGAAATGTGCTATTGTTATGTATGTTATTGGTCAAACTCCATCTATAGGAGCAATTATTAGGTTTATTAAAACAGAATGGAACTATGTTAGCAAACCACAGATTTTCCTTCATGAGGAGGGTTATTTTGTCATTAAGTTTGCTTCAATGGATGATAAGGATGAGGTAATGTACAATGGGCCATATCTGTTCAATAGGAGACCTATGGTAATCAAACCATGGTCACCAGCATTCAACTTTCATGAAGAAGTGCTCAAAATTATTCCATTGTGGGTTAAGTTCCCTAATCTACCTTTGAATTGTTGGGAATCTGATGCTTTGAGTAAAATTGCCAGCCTTTTAGGAGTGCCTTTGTTTGCAGATGAATGTACAACCAAGCAGCTGAGGATCTCTTTTGCAAGAGTGCTGATAGAAATTGATGTTACTCAAGTGTTGCCAAATGTGGTCAGTTTAGAAGATGGTGATGGTAATATCATTCAGCAAAGAGTTATTTATGAATGGAAGCCAAGATTTTGCCAAAAGTGCAATAAATTGGGGCATGATTGCTTGAAAGTTAATCAAGTTAGCTAAGTTTTGCAGAAGAAGGTGGTTCAGAAATGGGTTCCTAAAGCTGTTACTAAGCTAGCTGAGCCTACAGAGGTGAAGGCTGGAACAGTTAGTGATACTCATGATGCTGTTGCAGAAGGTAATGTTAGGAGTGTTCCCCCAACACCTCAAGTTTCTGAAGGAAGGGTGGATCAAAGAATAGACAGTGGGAAGTGGACTGTGATACAAGCTAGAACTAATAAGAACATATTGGCTTCATTGCAGGAGAGTCCAGGGAGTGTTGTTCATGTTGTGGAGGAAGGTGGTGGTAGCTCTTACCACCTGAAAACTACTCCATGATTATTTGTACTTGGAATGTGAGAGGGATCAATGATCCTTCTAAACTTGGTGAATTGAAAAAGTTCATCAGAGTGAATAAGGTGAGTTTGATGGTTGTTTTGGAGACTAGAGTTAAAGTTGGAAAAAGTATTTCTCTTAGGAACAAGCTTATGAGAGACTGGTTGTGGTGTGATAATTATGAACACTCCCCTAGAAGGAGGATTTGGGTTGGGTGAGACCCTAACTTGGTTGTTGTTGCTATTACTTCATCTCATGAGCAGTTTATACACCTAGACATTACTGATAAGAATGCTAATGATAGGTTTGCTTTTACTGCTGTATATGGAGGGCACACTATTGAGTGTAGGAGGCCTTTGTGGAATTTTATCAAGAGTACTGCCCCCATCGTTGCTCAGCCTTGATGCTTGTTGGGGGACTTCAATGCTGTCCTTTACACAGACGACAGGATTCATGGCTCAGTTGTTTCTGTGCAAGAAACTAGAGATTTTGTAGAGGTGTTGGATACAGTTGACATTGGTGAAATTAGAAGTATTGGTCACTACTACTCTTGGACTAAAGGGCATGGTAGTAGTAAAACTTCCTCTAGGATTGATAGAGGCTTGGCAAATACTTTATGGGCTGCTAAATTCCCTTATGTGGTGATTGATTATCTTAATCCTGGTTTATCAGATCATTCTCCACTCTTAATAACCTGTTCCAACTCTCATGTGAGTGGGGGTAGGCCTTTTAAATTCTTTAATTATATGGCTAAGCATCAGGATTTTGCTGAGGTTGTCTCTTCATGCTGGGTGAGAGCTTATGGGGGGTCTATAATGGATCAATTTTTTAGGAAATTGAAAGATGTAAAGAGTAAGGTTAAGCATCTTCATAAAAGGGAGTTTGCTAATGTTGGGGAGAAAATTGATGAGTTGAGATTGGAACTGAATGATATTCAACATCAACTGATTCAGCAGAATGATGAAGCTTTATGTAACAAGGAAATTGATTGTATTGCCAAGCTGAAGAAGTTTCTGAGAGTCCAAGAGATTGCTCTAATGCAGAAATCTAGGATTCTTTGGTTAAAGCTGGGAGATTCCAATTCTAAGTTCTTCTTTCAGGCTATGACTGAGAGATACTCTAAAAACAACATTTCCATACTTTATAATCAAGAAAGGGATCTCTTGACTCAAAATGCTGATATCAAGAAGGAAGTGAAATCTTTTTACATGGAGTTATTGGGGTCAGCAGCTAATAACCTTACTGGTGTGGATCTTACTGCAATAAGGGGAGGTAGTATTTTATCTTCTCTGTCTGCTAACCAACTAATCATTCCTGTTACTACACTAGAAATTGATGCAGCTTTGTTCAGCATTGATGATAACAAAGCTCCTGGGATTGATGGTTTTAATAGCTTGTTTTTTAAGAAATGTTGGTCTATTATTAAGCATGATGTCTATAAAGTTGTCCTTTCTTTCTTTGAAACTGGTGTTATGTTTGCTCCTATAAACTGTACTCTGGTTACCTTGGTGCCTAAGATTAGTAATCCTACTTTTGTGAAAGAGTATAGACTTATTGCCTGTTGTTCTGTGATCTATAAAATCATTGTTAAAATCATCACTACTAGACTTCAACAGGTAATTCCTGAAGTGATTGATCTTGCCCAAACTAGGTTCATCCTTGGGAGGTATATAGCTGATAATGTAATTTTAGCCTCTAAACTCATTAGAGGCTATAATTACAAGAATATCTCTCTTAGATGTGTGATGAAGGTGGATTTGAGGAAGGCCTATGATTCTCTGGAATGGTCTTTCTTGGAGGCTATGCTTCAAGGTTTGGGGTTCCCTGCTGTTTTCATTGGGTGGTTTATGAGCTGTGTCAAGTCAGTCTCTTATTCTGTGTTGGTTAATGGTAGGCCTGATGTGCCTTTTGCAGCTAAGAAGGGTTTGAGACAGGGAGATCCTATGTCCCCTTTTCTATTTGCTTTGGGAATGGAGTATCTCTCTAGGAAGCTGAATGGGTCAAAAATGATGATAATTTCAGATTTCATCCTAAGTGCAAGAGAGTTAATCTTACACATATGATGTTTGCTGATGACTTGTTACTTTTTGCAAGGGCTGATGTCATTTTAGTCTCCAAGATTTTTGATGCTTTCATGGATTTTTGTCAAGCCTCTGGTCTCAGTGCAAATATTGATAAGAGTGAGGTTTTTATAGCTGGTGTGCCTGATGATATCAAAACTGTTATTCTTGATAGGTTGGGTTTTAGAGCTGGTTTTTTACCTTTCAAGTATTTGGGGGTGCCTTATCCTCTAAGAAGCTATCCTATACTGACTGTAAGGCTCTTGTTGATAGAGTAGCTTCTAGGGTAAGGTCTTGGGCTGCAAAAAAGCTTTCTTATGCTGGCAGGATTCAATTGATTGCTTCAATCTTGCAAGGGGTTAATCTCTATTGGTGCCAAATTTTTATCTTGCCTAAGAAAGTGTTGAAAGAAATCCAATCAGTTTGTAGGATTTTCTTGTGGACTGGTGGGGATAATCCTTCAAAAAAAGCCCCTATTAGCTGGGATCAGTGTTGTTTGCCTAAGAAGTTTGGAGGCTGGAACTTGAAGAACTTGGTTCTTTGGAATCAGCTAGCAGTTGCTAAGCATTTTTGGGCAGTTGCAGAGAAGCAAGACAGATTGTGGATTAAATGGATTCATGCCTACTACATAAAGCTTGCTGATGTTTGGTTGTTTGATATCCCTAGTAGGATGTCATGGCCTAAGAGGAAGATCTGTGAAAACAGGAGGCTTATCAACAGAATACAGCCTGAGGTGTTCTTAAAACATGGGAAATTTTCTATCAAAACCATATATGACTTCTATCTATCTGTGCCTGCTGCTGTTCCTTGGAGAAGGCTGATCTGTTACAACAAGGCTTCACCAAGAAGTGTATTTATTACTTGGCTAGCAGTCCAGAACAGACTTGCAACTAGGATAAGGTTGTGTAGCTGGGGTGTAATAGATTCTGATAGATGTTGCTTTTGTGAAGCTGAAGCTAAAGATGTGCATCACCTTTTCTTTCAATGTTCTTTTGCTGCTCAAGTTTGGTTAGCTGTGCTACAGGCCATCAACAAAACAGGCCTATAATGAGCTTTGATGAGGAAGTGAAGCTGGCAGCCAAGGAGTGAGAAAGAAAAGCTAGAGTAGTAGTGTGTATGGTATTGCTTTCTCTGAGACAGTCTATATGATCTGGATTCAGAGAAACCTTAAGATCTTTACTGGTGTTTGCTTATCAGTTGATCAAGCTTGTAAACAAATTCTTTTTAGGGTGTCTTGTTGTTCTACTAGATAGTATTTTGTCTAGGTACTTTGTTGACTCTGGTGTTTTGGGGTCCCTTTTCTCTTTAGGCTTTAGCATATGATGAGCCTGCCTATGAAGGCCTTCCTAGAAGGGATGCATAGGTAGGTGCAGATGCTTTTATTAGTCTTTAGATGATTAGGAGGAGCTTTGGTGTTTGTAAGTCTTCTTTTTGGTTATTAATAAGATTTTAATTGCCAAAAAAAATCGGGTTTATGTACTTTCTGGATTAATCTACGTATTTTGATGCCCACCTATAAATCAGGAAAGCAAATAAAAACCTAGTTATACAACTACTAAACACACACAGTTAAAGCAAATCATGAAAGCAATTTTCAATTTTCAAGCTAGGGTTGTAGTTTTATACAGTTAAAGCGTGAAGAAAAAGAGAGTACATGATGAAAAAATGCGAATTTAATACTTGTTAACTTACCCTTCATCCTTTGTCAGATTTTGAGAATCTTTCAGCTCATCAACAGCAGTTTTCCCCTTCTCTTCAGCCATGATTTTACAAATGGCACTCCAATTCTTCACAATTCAGAAAAAAAGGGCGAAATTTCAATTTAGGGTTTTTTCTAGGTTTGATGAAAAGAAGTAATTGAAACTTGCTTGGTGTGGTGATTCTTGCTTGGCATGGTTATTTATCCTCTCTCATTAACTTGGAAGTTTGGAAGATGAAGGTGTAAAGGGGTAAATGGGGTAAATGATGAGTCTGTTGCTTTTCAAACCCAAAAAGGCAATTTCGTCTTTTCACATTACAAGCAAAATTGGAGGGAAGTCTAATTAGACTTAACGGAGTTACAGATCGTCCGTTAAGTGGTGGTGTTTTAGAAAAAAAGTGTCTTAATAGGCAGTTTTATATAATAAAATGTTAATTAGGTGGTTTTCTCAAAAAAATGACTTTATAAGGTGGTTTCTGAAAAATTTTCCTTTATTAAATTATGAATATTAAATAATAATCATAATGATAAATAATACTTCCTCCGTATTTTTAAGTGCTACATAGAGAAAGTACACACAAACCAAGGAACTAGAGAGAGAAAGTAAGGGACCACATGTTTAGGCAATATAATAAAAGTTAATAAAGTAGGATAGTGGGGACCAACACATGGCAGCAGATTTAAAGCAAGAAAAAAAAGGGTGGGAAACTTGAAATTTTCCAAACTTTTCAATTAAGTCACCAAATTTGAAATCTTCCCTACTGTGAACATCCCGTTAAATAAAAGGTTTGTTTAAGGTTAATTAGGGTTTATTAGGATTAGGAGTTTGCCTCGTTTAGCGTGCTTTGACTTTTTCAAGGTGAAAATGACGTTTTTTCGAAAAACGAACACAACCGTGCATCCTTTTTGGGCAAACATTTCGAGAATCTCTCTGAAACAAATACCTACAATCTGGGTTTTCGGGCACGTACTTCGAGGGAGATTTTTCGGTTATTAAAAAACCATCTCGAGGACAATCGACCAGAGCCTAATGCTAACAACACAAAGAAGGAATCCATCCAACCGTCCATGTAAAGTCGTCTGGAAGGGCCACACTCTTTTGCATTACAACGACACCAACACTCTTTTAATCACTAATCACAAAGCAGATTAAAAAGGAAAAATTGACAGGAAAAATCCCACCTTTGGCCGGTCTTCCACCACTGGTACCACCTTCAATTAATCCAGCAATAATCCCACATTTGACTCCCATATTCTCTCATTGGGCCATGACCTGTTGGTGACCTACAATTATAGATAATCTTCCTGATTACATGATTAATAGCTCATTAGGTATATTCTAAACTTGAAATTTTAAGTAATTAATATTTTAAATCAAATTTAATTAAAAAAAACTTTAAAAAAAAAACCTACCCCCTCCCCTTCCCCCCACTCCTGCCACCCCATCACCTCCCCTTCCCCTGCCACCCACCCCATCACCTCCCCTTCCCCTGCCACCATCCCCCTCCCCTGCTGCCTCCCCTTCATCTTCCTCCTTAACCACCACAAAACGTCACCCCACACCGCAGGACGAATTGACGAGAGAACAACCACGACGATCGCCGGCGACATCACCCAGCCACGACGATCGCCGGCGACATCACCCAGCCACCACACAACTCTTGCGCCGACAAGGACTTCGATAGGGTTCTCCTTGACCACCTGAAATCGCAGCAAAAACCACCCAAAATAGTGCAACGATTGCTCTGTTATGTTCGAACACTTGGACCAAATTCTGAGCAATTTTTCAGCCATGAAATCAAGCAGCAGTGGGCTGCGGTGGCGGCGCTGGCGCAAACGACGGTGCTGGCACTGCTCCTTGGTGGAGCCGCCGATCGCCGGTGAGCTCGAGGAATGTCGCGCTGGCAGGGGAAGGGGAGGGGAGGGGGTGGCAACAGTGGCAGGGGTAGGGGAGGGGATTGGGATAGGGGTGGGCTGGGGGGAGGGTTGTCGCCGGTCGCCGATCAAATAGGAAGAGGAGGGTGGCAGGGGAAGGGGAAGGGGAGGGGATGAGGTGGGGGTGGCATGGCAGCTGTGGGGAAGGGGAGGGGATGGGTTTTGGGTTTTCCTTTTTTTTTAAAGTCAACGGTAATTTTGATTGGTCAAACAGGCTGCCATCATCTTGTATTAATGAGAGAATATGAGGGTCAAAGGTGGGATTATTGCTGGATTAATTGAAGGTGGTACCGGTGGTGGAAGACCGGCCAAAGGTAGGATTATTCCTATCAATTTTTCCGATTAAAAATGAGAAAGAGACTGGGCAACTAAATAGGATGGCTCAGCTGCAATTAGAAATTTGTAGTATTCAAAATTAGTAATTCTAACTAAATACAGAAGTAATTTTTCTTTCCAACTAGTATCTTTAATAACTGACTTGTTGTGGAGGAGTTTCATTCTTTCATTCTACTTTATTGTGAGGAATCTAATTCTTATTTTGCCAAATAGAGAAAGGGCATTCTAATGATCAATACAATAACTAGTTGGCAGTCATGTATGCATCACTGGTGATGCGCAGCAAAACTCTTCAAAGTTGATTGAATTTTAACGTCTCTGTCTGACAATGGCGTGCAAAGGATGAAGTTTATGTGTGGTGAGACCGACAGTATCAATGTCCTCCTCCTGCCCAGGTTGCAGCCTCCACTCGAATTCTTGCACCAATCTACCAATTGATGTACATGATATCAACATGGCTTGAAGGGCACCGGCACACACCCTTTTTCCAGCTCCAAATGCCATTGTCTTGTAAAGATCATGAGGATCATATTTATTATCTAGGAATCTCTCCGGAATCCACTCATCCGGATTTTCCCATTGATTTTTGTCCCTGTTGCATCCATACAGGTTTACTATGATCTGCATAAAAAACCTGAAAGTCAGATAAACCAACAAAAGGAAATGGGAAAATAGCTCTTCTGCGGGAATGTTTTCCTCTCACCAAACACGCTCCAAGGATATTATTTTCCTTTCTAAGGAGGAGTTCATTTTTGCCCACATCCTTCTCAACAAAAAATGAAAAAATAATCCTAGCGAACAACTTCTATATTAGTATCTATGATGTCCAACCAAAAAAAGCCTAAATACGAGAACAGGAGGGAACTAAACCTCAGTTCCAGCAGGAATGTGGTAGCCTCCTATTTGTGTGTTTTCATGAGCATATCGTATAGGAATAATAGGAACGGGGCTGTGTTTCCTCAAAGTTTCATGAAAAACAGCCGACAGATATGGAAGCTGAGACAAGTGGTCCTCTCTAACCATATCAGGACCGCAGACAGTCTGAATTTCTTCATACAATCGCTCCTGTTTAACAGCCACACATGCAATATGATGATTGGCATTAGACAATGAGTGGCACCAGGAGTATATGGGTGAAGAGAGTCTAGCTTAATCAACCTGTCGCTCGGAATCCTTGGCAAGTTCAAACATCGCCCATTCCGTCGAGATCAAAGTGGTGTCAGAAGACTCAATGATTGGCTCCCAAAGCAGCATAGCTAGTTGAGTCTCTGTCATAGTGTCGGCTTCTGACAGCAAAAAGTCTAGGTAGGAATTCATTTCCTGTTTCATTTTTCCACCAACCGTTAAATGACTAGCATGGTGTAGATTACAAAAGGATAATTCACGAAATTCAGATGATATACCTTTTTGCCTCCATTTTTCTCCTTATGCTCTTTAATGAGGGCCTTCATCACTGCATGTCTGCGAAAATCCAACTTTCTAATATTTGTTTCTACAGAATTATTAGGAACCCATTTCAGGTAGGGGAAGAAATCTCTCCAATCAACCTCGATTGCACCCTCCATCATATCCAAAACTAGAATATGAAATATTTCCTTCCTTGTCAAAGTGGTTCCAAGCTCTTCAACATAAAGAGACTGCACATCTCGTCCTATAGCCTGCGTATATACTTATCGTTATTCAAAATTAACTAGTCTTTCACAACTTTAGATCCTATCGCATAATTAGAAAGAGAAATACTTGTTGCAAAGCCAATCCAAAAAGTTCTGACTCGAATATTTTCCGAAAATTCACTGCTTCAAGGGGGCTACTTTTCATATGTGCATAAAGAAAACCTATTACATTCTCCAACATTGTTTCACGAATGGTCCGGTTGCGCTTCTGCAATTTAGGCATAAAGATGGTTGTTCAGATAGATGAATTATAATCTTGTGGATTAATTTACAGCTGGAAAGAAAAACTAGTACAATACCTGAGCATTAGAACCCAATAGATAGGTTACTATGTATCTCTTTACTGTTTTGTGAAAGTTATTATAGTCGCTGATTGCAACCATGCATTTATCATTAGTAAGGATTGTTAGGGCATTTGACAGTTTCCTGGTCGATATGGATGAGAAGCGGGTAACCATAGCCTGAAATAAATGAGAGAAAGGAAATAAAGAAACTCAAATCAAGCATTAGCAATGTCACATAATTTGCTGGGGGTTGGTGTGCGAATTTTGAATTGGTTCGATCGAATTCGTTCACAATTCACAATTCTCCAATTTGCCTAAAATCAAAGCTCTATGCAGCGAATTCGTTCCCCGTTTCAGAGCGATGTACGGATTATGTGACACTGAGCATTAGACACTCTAGATTTCATGAAACGATCTGGAATTCTTAGAGTTGAATTAGTTCAGATTTAAATAGGAAGGGTTGTATTATATTGGTCGCAAAAGTTACTATTAGAAAAAGATGCTAATCGAGCAAAGATAAACCTGTAAAACTACTAAAATCTTAATGCATTGCACAAAGATATTGCACAGAGACACCATTGGTGTATTGTGGTATCTCTTCAGCAGAACTCCTGAAAAATCATTCTTAGGGGCAGGGGGAAGGGGCATTCATTTGTTAAGGTGGCGAAAGGGGTCTAGGGAAATTACACCACATACAAATGTTTTTTCTTCTAACTTCTGAACAGAGTTAGTACAAGCCTAACATGACATACATGAAACAAACATGTCCCTAAGCACAGAAGACCAAGTTTTCAACTTCATGCTAAACAGTGAAGAGGATCCGTGCAATGCTAGATACGACTGTAAAGTCCCGAAATAAAAATAGAATTTCAAATTATTTTTCACTTATCGTCAAATCAACTTCGCAAAACTTCCCTTCTATACTGAACTTGAATTACCTTTGGCACAGTGTGGACGTGTCTGGATGTGCCACTAGCAGACATTGCATGACGATATTTTCCAATGAGATAGGGTTGATTCAAGGTTCTAAAAAGAGGAAGAACCTTATACTACAAAAAGTTTCATTTTGAGACGCTTCGACATTTCATTACTCTAAATGCAAGGATGCTAAGCCAATTAAATCCTGCAAGCTATAATAAAGTGGAAAGATATTTCAGGAAAAAGCTCATTTTCTAGGTGTAAATGGAAACCCATTCTCCCTGAAAATACTCAACACTGAGCAACATGTTCTTGTATTACAAACGGACATTCTTAGTAATGGAAGCATCTCTTTTTCATGCAAATGAAAGCACTAATGTGTCATAAGGATAATTCATATTCCACTAAATGACTCAAAGCAATCAACTGACCAAGTCCATAGGTCGATTGATAAAAGTGTCTAATCACAAAGGTAAGAGTTCATACAGTTCAAACAAATCTTACGTAGCACATCAGTAAAAGAAAAGGTGTTGAAAACCAAACCGTGTATAATTATCACGAACCTAATGCTTAGGTTTAGTTGCCTGAAGAAACTTTAAAATTAATACGAAAGCTCAAAAATTGAAAATATGACTCCCAGTGTTACTAGGACACAAAAAAAAGTTAAATTTTGTTTCTCTGCAAACATTATAAATAAAGCATTCACCACATCATCACCATTCAATCAATATTCATGACACATACAACAAATGGATTTAAAAGAGCTTATATCGATAACCTTTCACGCTACGAAATTTGGAACAAATCAACTTAATACCAACAATGACAATAAACAGCACATCACACGTGCAATACTGCTCTTATAAAAAGTAACGGTGGGATAAAGGGAAAGAGAGTGACCTCCTTTACAACATCGGAATTATTAAGCACAACCAAATGAGAGGATCCAAGCTCAATTGAATAAATAGGACCGTAAGCCTCAGACCATTTGGTGAATGTCTTGTAAGGCTTCTTCTCTTTAAGTTGCAGCAGATTGCCAAGTAAAGGCAGCCCAGGAACCTCTGTATCATCACCATTAATTTTAAACTAAAATCCCCCACAACGATCAAATTTACTCCAAATCAGAAATGACAGTCCAAAAATATTTTAAAAGTGGGATTCCAAAACTAAAATTTGTCCCCAAGTTTTTTGAACATCCAGCCAAGTAGGCTTATATTTTGCAATTCATGTTCATTGCTCTTGAATTTTCTATTACCTAATACTACATCTTACCTTAGGATTGTCACACCCTTGAAAATCAGAATTGTGCTACCTCCATACCAAGGTAAGATCACATTTGACGATCACATAAATTACTAATGGAAGTAAAAGTCCTACCCATTGCAATAAGAACTGTAGTTGCTCTATTTCTGTAAATACTATCAACTCACATTAGACATTTTGAACAATTTAGACCATTACTTTAAAGTACAAGAATTTTTATCTATAACACTAGATTAATTCTATGCTCATAGTAGTATTTGCTAGTAGTTTCACATGAACATTTATCCATAAATTTATACTCCCTCGGTCCATTGATCGGTCCAAAATTAGCGTGCATTCTTTTGTGTTACTTGAACTTAGGGTCTGTTCCCTTCGGCTGAAAATAGCTGAACTGAACTATACTAAAAAATACTGAACAAAACTGACTGAAAGGAATGGTAATGTAGGAGAGTAAAAGTATTGTCAAGAGCTAAAATGAACAGAAAATAACTAAACGCCAATCAAAAGAAAAGGAGACTTACTGGGAACAGGAGGACCATCACAAGACACTGAAAGTTTCCTTCCTCCACTGAGAAAAGACTTCCCTAATAATAAAATGAACACCATTGATGAGACAGCTACTATAGCTATTGTTGTAGTTAAAGGATTTGCCAGAGTTTTCTCAATAGCCATACCGATAACCTCCATGGAAATTCGATGTTTAATTGAAATTGTTCCTAAATTATTTGGTGAAAATTCAAAGGTTTTCAAGCTACTTAGCTTTCTAAAAGCTACAAGATTCCGTAATATTCTTCACTTCACAAGCTGTTTCTGTTTAACCCTGCATTTGATTAACAAAATGATGGATACTCACAGAAAATCAATCAGTCAATCACAACATGCACCAAAAAAGCAGTGGTTCCTGTAATCCTGAACCCAACCAGAACTGTTTTTCTGTCAATTTTGCCAAAAATAATGCAAATTATTTTATGCACTGCCCATCACTGTGTAGCCACAGAAGATATTGGCTAAGGCCGTTTTTATGTGTCAAGGCAATCATACTAGATATAAAAGTATATTAGCCTTTTGTTTTCAAGTTATCTAGACACAATAAAAAAAACCGCCTTGAAAATATATATTCCCTTCGAAAATCATGCTTACTTTAGAAGGTAGATGATATAAATAATATGTCTTGACGAGTTGTTTTCCGTGATGCACAAAATAATTACTAGAAAAATAATGAGTAACGGTCAAGTAAGGCTTCATTTTCTCCCATTCTAATTAATGTCAAGAATTCGTGAAAGAATTTCACTAGAAACAGAGCATTGTACGAGGAGAGTTAAGGAGAGAGAGAGAGAAATAACCTGTGAAATGAAGAGAGGGGCAAAAGTAGAGGTTGAGAGTGGAGCAAAGGGTGGAAGGAGAAAGAAAGAGAGAGATGAGAGTAAGTTGTTGTTCATGCAATAATACGCACTACTACTGCACCTATAAAGAACCAAACAAACTAGTGCGAAAGTCGAAATTGTTATCGTGTTGGGAACAAAGTATTGTGTTAGTGTTTGTTTTTATGCAATGTGAACCGTTCAAGATTTTACTATTTTGCCTCCATTGGAAATAAATCGTTGGAGCTGGATACGATTCTTTTTAAGACATGCATCCAAATCAATGAGTTTATTTCTGTTTTTACTCTTTTCCACTGATTTGAGGGAATTCAGCCATATATGGCAACAGATTATCGTCGAATCTTTTGCACTAGCAATGCTCATGTTTGGATCATATCACATTAGATTATTTTAGCTCGGATTGTTTTGTTACGTGTGTTTGGCTTGTTTTTGAAGTCGGTGTGAATTATTTTCACAACTTATCTTGTAGATCGTCTACTTTTACATTAAAATTAGGCAATGGCTCAATCCTAATATTTTAAAAAGGAATGAAGAGTATTGGCATAGAGTTACATGAAATGAGTTGTTAATAGAATGTGGGGTTAGGTTGATCTAATTTTAAGTAGAAATTAGACCGTACGCATTTGGATAAAGCTCGATCTATAGTTTTCCGAGTTAAATTCAAATCCATTAAATGACTAGATAAAATTTGAGTACCTTCACAAAAAGAATGATAGAGATGAATTGTGTGAACGGGAGAAAAAGTTCATTTGATAGCATAGGTTTTGTTAAGCCTAAGATAGTCTACAAGTATCCAGTTTGGTCAATTTTGCATTGAGGCAACACATAGGTATCACATGTCATAATATATACCCCTTCTTTTCCTTTTTTTTAATCCTCCCATTTTATACTTTCACGCTATTTATATATCTCTTTTTTTTTACTGGAAAAATCAACTTAGTATTCATTAAGTTCACATCGTGAACTACGAGACTAGAAGGAATTTCTTCATTCCATACTCACTCCTTGAAATGTAGGCGAGGGGACCACAATCATTCCTTTACTGAGCCCCAATTTAGTGCTTACATATTCAGATGCAAAGGAGAAATATACCAAAAGTGTAGGGCTTCTTCAAAATGAATCAATGCATGAAAGACTAGTAATGCATCATTCAAAATTTCACGTCTAGCAAGATTTCATAAGACTGGTAATGCATTATGTACATTGCTCCACATCTCCTTCCAGAAGGACCCGTTAGTTGAGCATAAGAAGGATGATGCAATTCCTTTTGGTCCATTTGGAGCTCGGGATAGTAAGCATTACGGACAATGAAGCATCCATCCTTAGGGTAATCCATTGCCAATGTGTCTTCTTGAGAGGGAGATGGTAGTGAAATTTTCAGGATCTGATATTTTCCCAATGTGTGAAAGAAGTCTCCAACATGTCTCTTTTCGAGCTCTAACCTCTCTATCAATGAGTTCATGGACTAGGGTAGACTGCCAGCCATCTGAAAAATCTTCAATAGACTTTTGGTATATTTAGAGATCTCGTACATTTATTTTTGCACCACGACATTGTATATCTAGGGATCTCGTACATTTATTTTTGCACCATTTCTAACAATTCATTGTATTCCTTTATGTAACAAATCTCTTGCTGTAATAGACCGCCAGATGATGCTTAAGTTTGTTTTGACCGTTGCTTCCTAGAATGAGCTTCTTCTAAAATATTTGGCCTTGAGAATCCTAATCATAAGCGAGTGATCAAATTCTTAGCAATTTCCAACATTGTTTCACTAGTCATCTATATCAAAAGCAGTAAAATCTCTGTGATTAATCACCTTGTCCTTTCAACTTACATAAGGTAATCCATGAGACAGAAGACAAATTCTTTCTCCATCGTTTTGTCCCCACGAGAGCCTCTTGCGGATTTTTTCAATTTGTTGTATTATACTCATTGAAGGGCAAAATATTGCATCGTATTAGTGGGATGAGTTGAACTACCAACTTTATTAGAATTTCACAGCCTAACTTCGACAATAATGTTTCCTTCCAACCCTTAAGCTTCTTCCATACGCAATCCTACATAATCTGGGGAAAAAAACTTTCTTTGATCTATCGATGTATGTTTGTAAGCCTAAATATCAGCGATGTTCATTGACTGCATTAAAGTTCAACTTCATCTGAAGCAATTGTTTCTTTTCACGCACTATATTTCGACTAAATAAGTAATAGGTTCTTATTCTCAGAAAAATAGGTAGCCCTACATAATTTGGACAAAGTTTCCTTTCACATTTGCTCGTGAAGAAAGTGATGAAATTCCTTTCCCTTTTATGAGATACTTGGTAAATCATCTTGCCTAACAATTGTATTTGGTCAAGGTTCCAACAAAACCATAAAAAGAGAGGCTAACATGATCTTTTAGCTACATGTTGACACTCCAAAGAGCTTAAAGATGAAGGGAAGCCACCCGCTTCACTCATCAATCATACTTCTGGCTAACTAAAGGCACGACTTCAAAGAACAAATGAAAGCTTTCCACAATAATACGTTTGTAGAGCAAGAACCTATTTTAACTCCATAACTTCAGTGTATTGATGCCAATAAATTCAATTTCAAACATGATAACATGTCCAGATATATTCTCTTTGAAATATACTATCAGCAGCAATCCGTAGAGGAGTTTAAAGAGCAAGATTTCTTGAGAAAGAAAAGGAACAAATATAGTGTCATCCACAAAGCGAAACTTTAATCATATCTGTAACAGCAATAAATAGCCATTCTCAATAGTCACTGAGTGTGTAAACGAAATATTTTGGAACATTACATTATTAGTAACCTACAAGGTAGCAAACAGAAAATTTGTGCTCCAGCGAGGGATCAAATTGATGTTCATGAAGGGAACACACAAGCACAATGGCTCACCAAACTTCAGGGCGAAGCTCACCAGTAGCCGGAGGCATCCATCTACCAGAGTTGTAAACATTTTCACCTACCTTCCAGCCTGGCACATTCTTCATAATTCTAGCCTCGTCTTCTAGGTACTTTTTCCATTCTATGACAAATCTGTGGATTATAGTAAACAGAAAATCACTCAGAATGATGTATAATACTAATTGCAATAAAAAAAAATACAAATCTGTGGACTATGAATCTTTTATTACCTTTCATCCTCTTCTGCCTGCAGCAAAGGCAGTATAGCTCGACGAGCAGCATATTTCTCTTCCTTGATTACCCTATTTAAATTTTATGCATTAGGATAAGGACATATGACATCAACAGTTTTAGAAGGTAATGCTATGAGGATGCATATTGAAACCAAAATAGTTGCTGGTTGTTCTTGACAAGTGGTGTTTAGAGTGCTCTAGATAGAATTTATATAGTATATACCTAACAGGTAGGTTATCTTGGTGATGAGTCCAAGTTTTCTTCTACTTTTCATATCACTGAGTGATTGGAATATCCTTTTGACATCAAAGCCCCAGTTTCATCTTGACATCAAGAGATTATTATGTTATAAGAATGCAGATATGAGAGTATGTAAACATAACAAAGTGGAATAACCATCACAAATGACCTTAAAGAATTCACTATGCTTGCTTGAATGCTGTTTAAGGCTTGTTTGTTTTAGGACAGTAAACTAAACAGAAAGGAATGAGACTACATGGAGGAATGGAATAGGTCTTCACTTACTCCATTAAAACAAAGGCATTTGATTGCTGTCAGATGAACTTTACTGATTCAATCCTCTTATGTTAGTTTGATTCACAAAGGAAGTCAAACTTTTCATGAAAACCCAAATCCAAGACAAATGAATGAGGTTCCTTCATTGAAATCATGGGACTTGAATAATGTAGGAAGTGAATTCCCACATGAATTTCTACTTACCTAAGGGAGAGTGGGTGAGCCACTTCCCCCATTTTGTAGCAAGAAGTATTTCGTGGAAAGTTCTACTTCCCGAAATTTCTAAATTTTTTGCAAACCAAACAAGCCCAGTGTACAATTCCTATGAAATAGAACTTTCATGATTTATTTTTCCACGTAAACTCGCACTTATTATTTCTTCTCTCTTCCATCTCCACCGCCTCCTGTCATGAAAAATAGTCTACCTCCTAATTAATTTTCTCCTTCTTTGCTGCTTCTCTCCCCTGTCCCCACCCAACACTCCCTCCTCCCCACTTATTGTGCTATTCTCTTGTCCTAAAATGTATGATGTGGCAGAGCGGGGTACCGTAGTGCTGCTGACGTGGGATTGAGTGGGATATGTGGTGCTGGTAACATGGCAATTGGGAAGTGATGGCAACAGAATAATGGTAAAATCTGGCACTGGGTACGGTGGTGAACGTCAAGAACGATTTTTGTGCCTGGTGGGAGAGGTAGGGTTTCAACTGAGGGGGTGGAATTGAGGACCGCAATGGAATCAAAAAAAAATGTGGAGAACCAAACAGTTGATAACAGACTTGCAGTTTCTATTCCGTTTCCGCTAGGGGAAGTGTGGATTAGATAGACAAGCAGCCGGCAGACAGAATATGCCTCTTCTTTGACTTAGTCTCTCTCTGTCTTCTTGCCTTTTTAAATATTAATCAGAAAAAAAGCCCTATCAAAGCATCAAGATGTAGAGAAAGATTGCAAGTTTGCAACTGAGATGTGTTCCATGATGGAGCATAGCAAGTGATTGAAGATAAAGCAGACTGAAAACCAGAAAGCACAAAAGTAAAGCAGAAAGGACATCAAACTTTTGCTTGTATTAAAAAGTGAAGAAATTGTTTTGCAATTGGATGTGCCGAGGTTCATTAAGATGTCCAAACTCACTGACTCAATATGATTCAGATGTCTAAAACGTTTTTCACATAATGTTTATATGCGTGCTAAGATAATATTATTATTAACTTTACGATATGCGATACCGGGAGTGGGACTATTTAATTAGGAGTCATGCCAGAAAATAATCATTCCCATAGTTTCAGTATTTTACTAATCTTCATGTCATTATCAACTTTGATAACAATTCAGGGTCTAGTGGCTGGGATCTCAAAGCCTGGGTCCAGTGATGATTGAACTATGCCCAGCCAGATCTCCTAAGACCTATATTAATCAGGGCTCTTTAGGAACGTCTATTTCGTTAGAGACATCTGATGTGTATGCTGAAAAAATTTCTATAAAGGATCAAACGTAAGTATCCATATCCATCTAGGGGTGGTAGGCATACATGTTGGACATGGGAGGCTGACTAAACCTCACCTATATAATAGACTTTGGTCAATCAGTTTTCCATCTCCGCCTTTTGAGTAACCATGTTGACCATAGTAGAAAGTAAGGCAGTGCCTAGTTTGTGTCGGAGACAGAGAACTATATATGAAGCTATGTGCTCACATGAGGTATCCCAACCTCAGAAACAGCTAATTGGTCCATCACAGTCATACAGTCAACACACCATGTCCAGGTTGAGTAATTTGATTAACCAATCAATAAAAGTTAATAAGGGTAATCTATATGTATTAACAATTAACTATAAGGCTTCTCTTGCAAAATATGACCATGGAATCTGCAGAACTCAAAAATGTTGCTTCTCTATTCCAAGGCCAAACATATTTGACAAATCATTACATGTATAGGATGATTACACAAGAAATGAGGATTGACATCTGTCAGTTTAGCCCTTCTCTTTTTTGATTCTTTTTAGAAATGGAGGTTTACTGGTATACTTTTAGAAATGGCATCTAGTGGTAACGGAGCCGACAAGCAACATTATGGCATTGACAGGATAGATGTATCTAAGAATGATGGTTGGAACAAAGGTTTTTACTCGTCCATCCCAAGATTAGTTTTGTCCATCAATTATTAGATAACTGCAAGGAATCAGCATGGCACCTCTACTGACCCATGTGAGATGAAGGAGGAAGGGTTAAGAGTTATTTACGTTAAAGGGACCCAGTAGTATTTTGGTTGATCACAATAAGTTAGCATGCGGCACAGAGCTGACAGAATCTGGTAAGATAAGTAGATGAAGCTGCTTGTAAAGAAGGCATTCTGAAAGGCAGAGAAAAAGCATCATTTGGACAGCTCCAACATCTTGCAAGGTTGCTACGCTGTGATTGATGATTATTCACCTTGGTTTTCATTCATACAGTCATATGTTATTTGCTTTTTTTAATTTCTTTGTGTGTGTTTTAATAATCTCACTTTCCCACCAGAGTTCTCAGGGTGCGTTCTTTTCACGTTAACAAAGGAACTTACTAGATTTGATTGGATTAGCACAGAACAGAATTCACCTACGTTTACAACATTTTCTAAAGGTAGAGAGAATGAACTATTAGCAGTATCATTATGTTTAAAAAAAAAAAAAAGAAGAATAAAAGTAAAGAACCAGAATCAAAGAGAAGAACCAAAAGGTACGTAAAGATAACAATAGGGCCACTACTTCCTTCACTCCGCAAAGTTCTTCCCACTTTCCCCATCCATCCTTTACTCAAAGATTCTTCTCACTTTAACTTTACTCCAATTACTGTAACCTTATCTCTCTTTCATCCTCCCTTATCCCATCACTTGGGTCATCTAAAATACTCCCATGTTTCTAAATACTTTTTCTCTCTTACCCAAAGTACCCACTTTTCACCAACTCTTGGGAAGAAATTTGAGAAATGAAGTATCAATTTCCATTTCACTCTGGCATTCTATTACTATACATAAGAAATGATAGTGAGAATAAAAGGGAAAGGAGGGTAAGTAACAGACAAAAGATGTTTACAAATTATTACTCTTAGATTTTTCTGCTTTAATTTACTACGTTACATAAAATTCTATAAGAAAAGTAGCTAATTGTACATTTAATACTTGCCTAATTTTATAGAGGAACAAAAGGATTCCGATTATCAAACTCTAGATGAAACTATTTGGCTTTATATATAGACATTACATCAAAGTAGCATGTGTGTGTGTATATTTGAAGCAAAGATATAAAAAAAGGTACAAAAGAGAGAATGAAATTATTGGGTTGCACCCAGACAAGCTCAGTTGACCCTAAACTTTGGAACTCAACCACATACTATCCATATGTGAAAACACAAAAGCAAGTCTTAAGGTAACTTTATGCATCCTAAGCACAGTATTGGCAACCTAAGGGTGAGTTTATAGCCAAAGTCTCAGGCCAATACTAGTGACAAGTAGAAACAATCTTGGTGAGTCTTGCATAGTGTCTGAATAAACGAAAGTGTAACGCTTTCCAAAAGCATTACAGAAATCCCAACGGACCAAAATATGAGGCAGTAAAATTATACCACATGTCCACTTTTTGTTTTGTTTTATGAAGTATGAAGCACCTGTCTGAAGAGGGTGCGAGAAAAAAATTCAGTGGAATGAGTCTGTGTGAGATTGAACAATAAAAAATAATATGTAAAAGATAGTGGAAAGCTGCAGTGACACGGATTGCTCCCCCCTAAGGTTATAAATACCAAATCTTCAGACACATCAGTACTGCAGGATCATAATAAGACTGAATTAAACTGACAGCAACTTTCCCTGAACATAAAGACTCATCTTTCTACATCAAACATGAAATTGACGGGAAGAAAGATAGATTTGGAGAGGTTATTGTAGAATTAGTATTGGAAACAACATATGAATTGAGTATCCGTGAAATTCAGAAATAAATGGTGTCACATTCATAAATTTGATCCTGAAGGAAACAGAACTTGCTCTCGTATTCAAAAATCAAAAGTGTCATGCTAAATAACAAGTATAATCCGGATTCGTATAATAGAATTCCACTAAAGAAGATAATAGCAGTCTTCGTCAATGCAACAAGGCCAATGGAGGGTATAAACTAGTAACAGAAAAGGAGGGTAGATAACTAGAAACCCACAGCACAGCACACAAACCACTTATTCTTTTATTAAATCCAGTGGTGACATACTCAAATCATGTGCTATCCAATGTCATCTATTCCACCATATCCCAAAACATGGAAAATGAAAAAGCACAATGTCTTTCCTCCAGACCTTAAAAATTAGCTTCACTGCGAAATGTATAACACAATTCCACTTTTCGCATTGGGCAATGACAAGTCATACAGAGCTTCTAAACCTTATTTGCCAATACGTTAACAGCTAGAGTGTAACCTGATTACGCCCTTACACGAAAATCATATATGATTCAACAGAACTCTCATCTCACATGGACGAATATATAAAGATTAGCATTCCCTGAATTAGCTGCAAGCAAATCTAGATTGAGTACACCAAACGTAGCTCAATCAACTTTAAATTCAATACCCTTTATCAAGACAACCTAGAAATCATCAAAACCCAGGCATTTGATCCCCCCAACATAACCCAGCAATCAATTTGAATCAGAAAACAAAAAAAAAAAAAAAAAGCAAGATCGGGGTTCATATAATAAAAAAAAAAAAAGAAAGGGGTTCATATTAATATTATAAAAGAAAAGAAAAGAAAGGAAAAGGAAAGGGTAGTACCGGCGCTTCTTGTTGCCCTCGCCAACCTGGTACATACCCCAAGCAAAAGCGCCGAAAGTGGTGAGGAAGATGGCCATGGCGCTAGGGCCCTTAGTAGGGATCCGACGGGCGTAACGGACAGGAGCGAAACCACCAGGTGGAGGTCCATCTTGAAGGAGAGGCATGTCCTTCACGCTCGCCATTCCTGCCTTGTTCCTTATTACTGCCTCCGTCATCTTTTCTCTATCTCTCTCCTAGACCTACCAACAATCGTCTCTTTGATTCACTTACTGCTCTCCTTTTTTAGCTATGTCAATTGTCAAGGACTCGCCTCAATTGGAATTACGGAATAACTCACTCAGGGACGAGAGTCGAGAGGAGAGGGGAAGAGTCACAACACAATAGGACTGACTCGCCTCAAAGCTAGATCTACACAGGTGGCAATCCGGTTTATTTCGGGTTTGATAACTTCGGAATTATACTATTCGGGATTCGGATTCGGATTCGGATTCAGATTTGGTGACAAGGATCTTAAATTGAGAAAGGTGAGAAGGCTATATGCTACAACTATTACCATGCACCCGGGTGTATCGTGCGTATGGTACACCCGGTGGAATTATCGTAATAAATGCGAACTTCAGGTAGACAAGCTCAATAAGATAAGCGCAGAAATATCCAAATAAAAATGCCTAGCTTAGTGGTTGGAAGAGTGATTCTGAAGGATGTTTGAGTTTGGAAGGTCGCAGGTTCAAGTTTGCTTGAGCCCAATTTTTCTTTCTTTTTTACATTAAAAGTTTTTTTTGTTTATCTTTTTCCCTTATTTTTCATATTTATGCAATTGCTCACTTGAAAAACATTAAAAAAAAACAAAGTTGCTCATTTAAAACTCTCTTATTTTCCATAAAAAGTTTCTTTTGTTTTATTTATCTTCCCCCTTATTTATCTTGTTCACGCAATTGCTCATTTCAAACAAATGAGCCCAATTTTACATTTATTCTCCATAACATGTTTATTTTGTTTTATTTATCTTGTTCATACAATTGCTCATAAATATGTTCATTTGGTACCATCAAAAAACAATGTTGCTCATTCAAAGTATTATATCTTCTTTATACTAACTCCATAGTATTTGTCCCCTCAATCATAAAAATAAAAGATAGAAACTTGCGGTTTATTTCCGGGTGTACCATGCACGGTCTCAGCAATACAATTATGATTGTGCACCCGTGTGTACCGTCCGCACGGTACACCCGAAAACAAATTGCAAGTAACTTTATCTGTTAAACGCGTGCAACTATATCATCAAAGCAACTTAGCTCAATTGGCTTTGAGCGCTCTGTTGGCATTGTACTGCGTGAGGTAACTGATTCATAGAATGTTTACTTTAACAACTTCTTCACTTTCTTTTGTCTCTAATATTACTAAAATATTTTTTAAAATGGATTTAGAATGTTTTGATGGAATATATTTAATAACAAGTCGTGCCTTTCAAAATGGGTTATTATGATTTTCTACTTTCTCAAAAAAAAAAATATCAAAATGGTATAAAAATCACACTAGAATGTAATAAAAAAAAGAGCAATAAACATCTAAATGAGCGATTATATTATTCTTTACTCTAAGTGAACATGTATATACTATTACATATTGATGATTTTTTCACTATAATGAGCAGTGTATCTTAAGATGAACAAACATATATTGTAGTTTAAATTTTGTTAGGGTAACTAACAAATACCAACCTCATTGTTTGGGTCATCACCTACAAAAGTACACATTTGACCCTTATGAGCAATTTGTATCTATATGAGTAGAAACTAAAATCTTTGAACATCCTGAAAAACATGTTTTATATAGTTCACATTCTGATCTGATATTGAGTGAGTTAAAATAACTCTACTCATTCGCAAAATGAACAGTTTTATTTTACTCATTTTGATGAAATGAGTAATTTTGTTTGCAGTGGAAGATCAATAAACATTCGATCTTTAGTGAGTTAAAATAAACTGTTCATTCATGAAATGAAGAATATTTGTTTTACTCATTTGATCAAATGAGCAGATTTATTTTACTTATTTGATCAAAAGAGCAAATTTATTTTACTCATTTGATTAAATGAGCAGTTTTATTTTAACATGAAGAGAAATCCATATGCTCATTTGAACAAATGAGCAGTTTATTTTACTCATTTGATCAAATAAGCAATCTTGCTTGCACAAGAAGATCAGTAAACATTATAATCTTGAGTGAGTTAAAATAAATATGCTCATTTTAGAAATGAGCTGTTTTATTTTACTCATTTGATCAAATGAGCAACCTTTTTTGCACAGGAAGATCAGTAAACATTCTGATCTTGAGTGGGTTAAAATAAATCTGCTCATTTAAGAAATGAGCGACTGTTATAGGTTCTGACATTTTTTACTCTAAACCCTTATTTTTTCATCTAAGCCTTATTTTTCACTCCATGAAACAATTGTTCATCTTCCAAAATAATCAATTATAGGAAATCGGTTCATCAATTCATGAAATAAATAGAAATAGCAATGAATTACTTTCATTTTTTTTTTTGATTTGTTCTACAATTCGTATTTCGGCCATTGTTGAGTTCAAAGCTTCAATTTTTCACCTTATAAAAACCCGAAATTATTCCAAAAAATTTAAAAATTAGCAACGAATTTCTTAATTTGTTGTTTGTTTATGCAGAAATCAATTTGATTTGCTTGAATTCAGCGATTTTTGTCCGAATTTTTTACATAAAAATTGGGGATTTCTTGATTTGAGGGATGAAGATGAACAGTAAGCATATGTTGTTACGCAAAGATTACCAGCGCGCCCCTAAGAATGTCTTTAATTACCAAAATGCCACCGGGTGTACCATGAGCATGGTACACCCGGGTGTAGGATGCATGGTCTCGCTATACGCAAATTTTTTAAATTAAATGTGCATAATTTTTAAACTCGATGTGCATATTTCATTTTTTGAGCGGTTCCTTTATGCTCTAAAGAAATAAAATGCATATTCAGTTAAAAAAAGATGCACATGATAATAAAAAAAGTTACATATCTAGTTCAAAAAATGTGCACATTCAGTTTAAAAAATATACACATAGGGCCTGTTTTGTTCAGCTTATTTTCAGTTCAGTTCAGCTCTAATAAGTTAAGTTCAGTTCAGCTCTAATAAGTTCAGTTCAGTTCAGTTCAGTTCAGCTCTAATAAGTTCAATTCAGTTTAGTTCAGCTCCAATAAGTTTAGTTCAGTTCAGTTCAGCTCCAATAAATTCAGTTCAGTTCAGTTCAGCTTCATTCATTATTTAACCATTTTGTATAATATTATTATTGTTGGTCTAATTTATTTTACTTATTATTATTGTTACTCCCTCCGTCCCACAAAACTCTATACACTTTCCTTTTTCATCTGTCCCATAAAGCTCTATACACTTCTATTTTCGGATATGACCCACTAATAATTTATTCTTTTGACTTTTCAACCAAGACTCACTACTCTCTCACATCCAAATAAAATAATACCTCACTAACTCCTATCACATCTGCCTTTTTAATAAAATATAATTGATAACCAAACAACAACTTATCATCTAAAACAACGTGCTCGATCAGGTGTATAAAGTTTTTTGGGACGGAGGGAGTATTATATAATAATTATTATTATTATTTATATATATTATTTTTTTATTATCTCTTTACTCATTATTATTACTATTATTATTATTATGGCTGAGCAAAGTTTGGGTTGGTGCACGGTTTAACCAAATTTCATGTCAATACGAGTATTCTAATTTGCAATTGTTGCTTTATTTTACTAAATAAAATTCACTATTACATCATATAAATAATTAAGCTACAAAAAGCTAGAAGATATGAAAAAATTACAAAGTTGATAATAATATTGCAGTACTACCTCCGTTTTTTTTTTAATATGCACCTAAGGCTTTGCACTAGAACCAAGGAAAAAGTGTAAAAGTAAGAGAGAAGGTTAGTAAAAGTAAGGAAAAAGTGAAAAAAGGTAGAGAGAAAGAAAGAAAAAAGAGGAGAGAAGTGTAATAATTAGGTGGGTCAACCTTCCATTTATGGTAAAAGGTGGAAAGGTACCAATTAAAAAAATACCCCAAAATGGAGAAATGTGCATATTAAAAAAACGGACGGAGTACTATTTAAAATACAACATTGTCGTTACGTTGTATATTAAATATACTTTGGCAGTTTGGTGTATTTTTATCATAGACCAACCCACCACAAATCGTGGTTTGGTTAGAAGCACACATCAACCCATGTTTTAAACTAATTATTATTATAATGGTAATACTATTAATTTACTTCTTAGACATTATATTATATCATCATCATCAAGTTTTAATATATTAATACTAATAATTGTAATTACTCATTAATAATAATAATATTTATTATCAGTAATTTTTATTTTTAAAATTAATTTATTATTATTATTTATTTATAAATATCATAATAACATCAAAACAATATTATCATTATTCATTTGATATTATTCTAAATTATTAATTTAATTATTATTACTTATTATTATTATTATTACTTATTATTTAATATTCATAATAATTATTATTTACTTATTATTCATATACTTATTATAATTTAATTCAATTTAATTCAGTTCAGTTCAGTTCAGCTCCAATAAGTTCAGTTCAGTTCAGTTCAGCTCCAATAAGTTCAGTTCAGTTCAGTTCAGCTCCAATAAGTTCAGTTCAGCTCCAATAAGTTCAGTTCAGTTCAGCTCTAATAAGTTCAGTTCAGTTCAGTTCAACTCCAATAAGTTCAGTTCAGTTCAGTTCAGTTCAGCTCCAATAAGTTCAGTTCAGTTCAGTTCAATTCAGCTAGAATTAGCCGAAGAGAACAGGCCCATAAAATCCTTCTCATCATTCTCATTTTAAGAATCTTTTTATTTGATCCTAATTCATAATATCCGAGTCGAATTAAGTTGGGCAGAATTTGTTTCAAGTTAAGTTATTTTTTGAATAAAATTTTTGTTTTAAAATTTTCAAATATGACAAAAGCAATAACTATGCAACGTACTTCAAAGGAATAGATTTTAAACTAATGTTCAAAAATAAAGTAACCAACTGCTACTAAGTACCTATGGAAAAACTCACACGATCTAAGAAAAAAGGGCTTCCCGCACTATATCTACAAGTATCAATACCTTGATAGCCAGTACATTAATTATGTTGGGAATTTTCTAGACTCCTTCGTGTGGGAGACATGCTCCTCTTGTTTCTCTATATTGTAGTTCACATGAATCACTGAGGCGGTTTATTGTACTCTCCTTGGAGTACGTGAAAATTGAGAAGAAGATAATGAATCATTTAACTCAAAGGAGGAAATCAAAAAAGTTTGGGAGAGGGGCCGTTGGAAGGATGAGGAGAAAAGGAAAGGGATTAGGTAAGGGTTAATAAAGGAAATGAGTCCAAACCCCCCAATTATATTACTACCTCCGTATCAAATTAGTCGCTACACTTTTTTTCCACCCATATCAAGGAAGCGATTTAAGGGTGTAAACGAGCAAATTAAACAATGAAATTTTAACACAAGTAATATAGAATCTCATTCTTGCTTGTATTAAAATTTCCTCGAAAAATTTAATCGCTTACACCCTTAAATCGCCTCCTTGATAAGCGTGAAAAAAAGTGTAGTGACTAATTTGATACGAAGGTAGTACATGTTTAGTTTGGTAATAGAAAGCAAAACAAAAACCGACGACCCTTATCCTCCCATCACATTCTCTCTCACCACGGCAAATGCACCATCAACATCTGCGTAATTGGACCCCTTCTCTTTCTCTCTCTAAGTTTGGCTTCTCTTTCACTAGCGTTTGTCAGTTAAGTTTAGGTCGAATGTCAGCATAGTTGCTGTCTTAGGTAGCTTAGACCTATTGCGTGGTGGCTTTAGGAATTGGATGAGGAGGGTTTTCAAATTAGGGGGTTAATGGGGTGGTTTTTCGTGCTATGTCGTGGTTTTGGGGAATGGTTATGGTCGTTTTTGGAAGCGTGGTTGCGGTAGATTCTGAAGGCCGGTGACTAGGAGGGTTGTCGTGGTGGTCATAAGGAGTGGTTGAGGTAGATTTCTTGTAATACCCCAAATTTCTAAACTATATTATTAGCTTTAAAACGTATTAATTACATTATAAATTATATTATTAGAAAAAATACGTGTTAATTAAAAAATTTGAGTTTTATGAAAGTATTGATTTTTATTACGATTTTATTTCCAATTATTTTAAACACGCTAATTATTTTGATATAGTATTATTTTCATTATTAATTTAATTAGTTAGTATTAATATTATTATAAACAACTACTTTAAAATTTTATTTCATTAAATTTTTTATTTCATTAAAATGTTATTCCATGTACTAGTATAAACATTTTGATGTACAAATTTTAGTTAAACAAGTTTGCTAAAATTACTACACATGCCCTTATCACTCCCATAGCCTATCATAAGCACTTATCACTTATCACCCTCCATCATTGCCTTCCTCCTTCACCCAACAACTATAGTAATAGTTTCTCCAAAACCTCAAGCAAACCCATAACTTCCCACTTGCAAAATCAGATTTTTCCATACAAAATCTGATCAACTTACACAATTGAGTCAAAGAATCAATCCTCTCTTCAACCCCTATATCATACCCTCATCAATGGTGCTTGACCATTCAAACCCAAATCCGAAATTTTTGGCCTATAAATACTACCCATAACCCACCCCAATTTCTCAAGCAAACCAATTCTAAGGTTTGCTTCAACTCCTCTCTTCTTCCTCTTAATAATTTCTGAAATGTGTATTGAAAAATCAAAAGAAAACAAAGAAAAACAAATCTGAAAATTTACACCATTAAAACACCACCTCAAGCCACCACCCGAACCACCTCCGACCAACCACCGCCTCGCAGCAGCAGCAGCCGCCACCGCCCACAGCAGCGGCAGCAGCCAGCACGCAGCCCCCCTTTTTGCATCCCTATTTCGACCCCAAAAACCACCAAAAACCGCCCCCCTTGCTCACCGCCCAGCCGCACGCCCAGCCACCGCGGCCACCCTCCGGCCGCCCAGGGTCGCCGGAAACCGGCACAAAATCCGACAGCCACACCCTCCTCTGTTTTCCTTCTCTTCTTCCCTCTTCTACTACTTCTCTATTTCCTTCTCTTATTTTTGTTTCCACTTAAACTCAAATAACACAAATAAACTAACCCAAAGCCTACTCCCTTTTTATTTTAAATGGACCCAAGCCCAAACTTACCCCCTCCCAAATCATATTTTAGTTCTTAAGTTAGCCCAACACTTTAAATAAATGACCCATCCTTCTTTGTTAATTTGTTTTGTTTAATTAAAACTAGATTTCTATGCACGCGATGCGTGCGACAATAATTTTATTATGAAATTTTATTGTCTACAGTAGATAATTTTATGGATAGTTGCATCTTACCACAACTTTTCATATTTTTAGAAACTCTCACCTTAATGATTTTTTTAAAAAAAATTCCACCTACCATTTACAATATTATTATTAGTTAACAAACCATGAAGTGGGTCCCACATATGCACTGTATCATTAGATTACGCTGAAATTCAAGTTAATTTAATCAATTTAAGAGAAATTCCTCAACAAATTTAGAGCAAATTTGGAACGGATTAAAAACATTTGGAAGCAACTATTTCAAGTTCCATTTTGTTAACAAAATGTATATGTGGGACCCACTTAACGTTTTTTTGTTAATGAAATTTGACAAAAACCGTTAAGTGATGGGAGTTTTAAAAGAAAAATTCATTAAGGTGGGGGATTCTAAAAAACGTCAAAATTTTAGGTGGTTTTGAACAAAAATCCTTATTTTATTTGCATATGATGAGTGTTTTGGCTACTGTAACATGATAAATATGAAGGTACACAACATGTTTTAATTTCAAGCTAAATTTATTTTGACTCATTTTTCTTTAAAAACATCCTTACTCCCCACCAGCAACTACAACTTTTGTTATATAGTACCCGATAAGGTATTTTTTGCTCATTGTCCAAATGAGGAAAAATTCAAAAGTACTTGAAAATATTTTATCATATTTCTCACTCATGTTAAAATACTTTATCAGGATCAATTTGATCAAATGTGCCTTTACTCATGAACAATCAATTACTCATGTATTTCAAAATAAAAAAATTCAAAAGTATATAAAAGTATAGCAAAGTGGGTGTCTATCTATAGATCTCAAGAAAATATAATCATTGATATTTTTTTTAATTGTTTTTACTTTGTAGGTTTTTAGATATTTTAGTTAGAAGTTTTAATAAAACTTAATTACTTAATAAGCTCATCGTTTATTTTTCCTTTTTTTCTTTTTGGTGTCCATCCCCACCTCTTCACTTATATAATAGAGATAAAACTTTCATTCTAAGTTTATTATTACTATTAATGATTTTATCAACTTTTCATAACTTAAAAATATTTCTAAGTTTATAAAATAAAATAATAAATATATTGAAGTTGACTTTCTATGTTTATTCAAAATTATTTATAACGTTTAAGTTAAATAAATATTACAGTTGAAATAATGTTCAAGTACTTAAAATGATTTTTATAAATAAAATTCGAGAAACTTAAACTTTGATTTATAAAACTTCTTTAAATAATAAGTTTCTTTAAGTTATTTATATATAAAATCATAAGGGGTTATTTAGGAAACTAATTTTAGATTTCGTATAATTGTAGACTCCGATCTAGTAGAAGGAGATTATCAAGAGTGCGATCAACTCGTGGATCAACTTCGGACACGCTTCAAGAGGTAATTTTCAATGTCCATCTAAACATAGGTCCCGTTAGAAATAAAAGATTTAATTATGTGACTATTTTAATTAAATTATGGATTACGTAATCACCAATGTTCATCCACAAGTAGATTCCGTAGTATAAATAAAACGATTTAACCTTGAGATTATGTAAATTAATTACGTGACTATGTGAATTGAAGAATGACTATGAATTTTAAAGGAGGATTATAATTATAGATTGTGAATATGGATTATTAGTATGAATTCTATTTACGGATTATGAGTATGAATCTTGGATTATGGATTACGAGCTATGAACGATAAATTAATACGATAATAAAATGATTGCTATTGTTACTGATATTATTAATGTTATTATTATTATTATTATTATTATTATTATTGTTTTTATTGTTATTATTATTATCGTTATTATTTAACATGGTTATTATAATCATTATTATTAATATGGAAGTTATAAATGGAAGTTAGCATTGTGATAATGGAAATGATTATGAGTTAATGTAACCAAGTGATGGTTGAGAATATGGATATGCTATCGGAATTAGCTATGTATGAAATGAGTTATGGAATTGGAGTAACGGTTTTTTCACTCTCGATTAAAAGAATGATCTATATGTGAACATGTGATATATGATAACTTGAAGTAAAAGCTATAAATCACTTAAAGTGAAATAAAGGAAGGAAGTGATGAACAGGTTGCCCTGTATGGGAGGTTCAGCGGCCACCTACAGGTTCTTTTGTTACTATGCTGATTTTTCTGTTATTTGTCTTCCTTCTATCTTGTTGTGATCCAAGTAGAAGGAGTGTGCACACTAGGGACTCTGTTTTATGACCAATGTTACTTTTAGTGGGTAGTTTACGGGGTGTATCACCGACCCACTGTGTGAGTAGTTTACGTGGTGTATCACCGGCTCACACTCTTTAAGCAAGTAGTTTACGTGGTGTATCACCGGCTTGCTAGCGTTCTCCTTCCCTTCCGTACATAAAATAAAATATTGCTATGTTAATGTGACTTATTAATTGTATTTATTTATGTGCTATGCTTTTCAACTCAACTTATATAATATTTTCAGCGTATTTTAAACTTAAGTACTTTACGGGATGGAGTTGAAATTACTTAGTTTATCTGATTTTTGGGAGCTTGTCTCTCTTGTCTTTTTCAATGTTTATTTGCAAGTGGGTGATCGAGGGGAATTATGAGAGATCAACTAGAAGTTGTCATCCACCTAGTTTAATATTTTGCTTCCGCTGGAACTCTGAAACACTTAGTATTTAGTATTTAACGAACTTGTTTAAATTTGGTTGTAAGGATTTTTAATTAAGTTTGGAATGAATACGTTTTAGTTAATTAGCCTTGCACTTAATTCCAAGGAGTTGAGTGCGGCGGTAACGCTCCGTCCGAATCGAACCCTCGTTGATTTCCCCTCAAACGAGTTTTATTAATATAATAAGGGTTCGGTTTGGGCGGGGTGTTACATTTCCCTTTCCTAAAACCCTCTTTCCAACCCTCCCCCCTCCTCAATACTTGAACTGTTAAGGGAAATGGAGTTTAATTCCATGTGAGAAATCTATAAAATTGATGTTACTAGCTTTAGAAATTCGAACTTAAAGCTCTTTTTGAGTATATAGCCCATGTTAGGGTGGTTTTTTGAGATGAACTTGATGGATTATATGTTGATTCTTTGTGAGGTTAAGCATTTTCAACGCTTAATGTTTTCATATTCATAACATAAAACTTTAAGGAATAATTTTGTAATGTCACACATTATCCCAAGAAATGTACGTGAACTACCGAAATTTCAAAACTTGTACAACATGGTGCATATAGATGAATAATGGTTTTTATGAGCAAAATAACAGACTCTACCTATTGTTTGAAGAAGAAGACCCATATAGGCTAGTCAATCCAATAATTTCATCAAATAAAAAAAGTTATCAATTTTTGGTGCTAATGGGGAACTTCAATAGATGGGAAAATTGGCATTTCCCCTTTCATTGATGAAGTTCAACAAAAGAGGAAGTATGAACAAACCGATATGGACCATTGAAATGAAAGCCAAGCCAAGCATCACAGAGGAAGCAAACAAATACATGATCATAACCAAATTATTGTCAACAATCATGAGCAAGTGCCCTAAATTTGGGTGTAAAACAATATGGATTCAGCAAGACAATACAAGGCCCCATATCCAACCAAGGGACGCCGATGTTTCGCAAGTTTCAAGGCAAAATGAAGTTGATACGTGATGTATCACATTTATATATAGTTTCTAGATGCATTTAGATTGTATTTAGAACTCCTTTTTGAGCACTTAGGTGCATAATGGCATGAATTAAACAAGTTGTGCTCTACTACTCCCCGTTTGTGTGTTTCGATGATTTTCAGGTTATTTTGATACAAAGTGATCATGAGTACCAAAGATGTAGCCTATTAATCATTGAATATGAAGGTAGCTTGCTCAAGGATCACAATGCATCCGTTTGGGACAATTTTGAGTAGGAATGAAGCAAAGAGCTAGTGAAAGAAGTGCTAAAACTGATACACCTTCACTATTTTTATTATAACTTTTGATAGAAAATTGATAATCCAGAAATTCTAATTGGATTGGATTCTAGACTTCAAGAGCTTTCCAATGATAGGTCACACGCCCCAATCGGACGTTTGGTTTGAGAGATACGGCCTTCGCAAGTTGATGCAGAATTACAGTTTACCCACCCGATCGGGTGGGATTTGACCCGATCGGGCCTGAAGCACGGACAGCTCTTTTCCGAAATTCTATCTTTTTTAATGAGACTTTGGGCTATTATAAATAGCTATCCTTCATTATTTTTTAGAGACATCTTTTCATTCTAGTTTTTCCATAGTTCTTAGTTTAGCTTTATTTTAGTCTAAACACTTTAGATTAGATTAAAGGTGATTGAACCTATTCGATTTCAATAAAAGTTCCTGCTTTCTGTCAATTGGTATTCTTCTCTACTCTTTATCTCTTTAATTACTTTGATTGCTTAGTTTAATTATTTAATCATTTATGATGCAATTATTAGGGTTTTAAATTAGTTTTATTATTGTCAATTCAATTATGAGTGAGTAGTTTAATTTCTACGGATTTAGATAGGGAAGCCATGTTTATACCATGATTATTTGAATTGCTATTAGTTTCTAGGGTTTGATGAGATGGGTTATGGTGTGATTTGTTCTTATTGAGTAATTAACGTTATTGTGCAGTTTCTTTGATTACTTGAGGTTAATAATTGTTTGCACATATCCGTCTTACTTTTAGAGGCCTAGTACACACCAGTAATTCTGATTATGTTTGTGAACATGCTGCATATGTTGAATTATGGACGTTGAGACTTAACCATAGCTTGACATTGTTCTAATCTATCGATTCTCGACCTAGGTTCTGATAGTTGTTTGATCCTTTGATTGGTATAAGCATGGTAGACCGAACTAATTCCCTAGACCTTTATTTTATAGAGTAAAATTCCACTTTATATTGTTTTCTAGTAGTTAATTATTAGTTCAGCTGTTTCTATCTGATCTTGTCTGAAGTAGCTTTTTAGCTGAATATTAACTTAGAACTCCGTCTCTCTGTGGATTCAACCCTACTTCCTATTACTACCATTGTTAGAGGACTGTAGGAATTATCTTTGAATAGGTGATACGACTTTAGCCTATCAATACGCATCACCTAATCTGCCAACCAGCCCAATCCCCTAATCTTAATGTACTAGATTTGAGTATTTTAGGGCAATTTAATCCATTCAACATCAGGCTTTTTCAGAAACCAGTTACAAACACTACAAAAAAATTGTATTTTGCTACGGGAGAAAAAATCCGTTGTAAAGTGTTTTTGCTACGAAAATATTATGTATCAAAAGTGGGCGTAGCAAACTGAATTTTGCTACGAAGGAAGAAGATCCAAACAAAATTTGCTACGGTTTTGTTTTTGCTACGAATAGAAACTTAATCCGTAGCAAACCATATTCCATAGAAAAATTTTGCTATGGTTTTTTTCTACCCCCATCCTGACACACTCCCTCCCATAAATCCCATCGAAATGCCATTAGTAAGAATCGAAATCAAGACAAGGTTGTGGAAAGTGGAGTAGTCCCCAACTGAGCTATACATGATGCACACACTCGTAGTTGGCTTATGTTATTTATATTTCTTCTTAATATTATGTTGTCAATTGTATTCCGTAGCACATTTTTCTAGGGAATCGTATTCTGTAGCAAATTTTGCTAGGAATCGTATTCTATACCAAATTTTACAACGGAATTAAATTTTTGCTACGGAATCGTATTCGTTGCAATTTTTTGCTACAGAACCGTATTCCGTTGTAAATTTTTGCTACGGAATCGTATTCCATAGCAAATATTTGATACGATTTAGTTATTTGTAGCAAATTTTGCAACAAATATAATTTTCTGTAGCAAAATTTGCTATGGAATTGAAAACTGTAGCAAAGTTTGCAACGGAATTGTGTTCCGTTGCAAAGTTTGAAACGGAATACAATTCCGTTGAAAAATTTTCTACAGATTTCTATCAACCACAAAAAGTACGTAGCAAAAAATATTTTTTTTTATAGTGAAAGTTAGTCAAAAGTGATGAAAATGCATATGATACCTATGATCCAAAGTTAATCAATTACACTTGCTTTTTATTATGATTGAAATTTTGAAAGTAAAAGGTGGGAATAACTACAAAAATCGACATAAGGGGAAATTTTTTTGGAAAGATTTGGGTCAATTACCAACTTTTGTGGAAGTTCTGCAAGAATTAGTAAGTGGTACAATCAACTACTTAAATGAAGATGTGATTTGTGGCATTGACTGCCCAATATGGGAGGGGTTAGTTTCAGGGCCAGAAGTGCAAATGGCTTAGGATGAAAAAGGAAAAACTAGTGTTTCATTGAAAGGCAAAGTAAAATAAGTCTTTCTTATAGTGAACTTAGGAAAGCCTAGTTGAAAGGTTGTTTTAAAAGCCTATTTTGTAAAAGAAATAACTTAGGCAAAGTAAAAGTGAAAGTCAAACTGAAGTAAATCCATTTTTGTAAATCTTAAAAATTAGAGAAAGTAAAATGGAAAGCGAAAGTTAAGTATGACTTCTAATGTACAAACATTCATGTTCATTGGCATATGAAACTCTCGAGAGTCCCCTTTTCAACAAATACATTAGCGTTTCAATGTAAATCTCAAACAAACACCAAATATTAATTCATAATGATTAATGAACATGGTGGCAACACGCTTTACTAGATGACCGATTTTAATACTTCAAAATTTAATTATAGGGACATCAATCATCATTGAAGGTATAATAATTATCCTCTTATATAAATTTTCTTGAAGGATTTGGTAACTTAAGCACAACCTCATCTATATATATTAAAAAGTGAAAGCAAGAACTGCAATCCGCCACATGTCACTATCCTTTTTGAATGAGATCCTATCCACTTTATTCACATATATAAAAAAATAATGCCAAGGTGAAGATTCAAACCCATGACATTGAGTATGAAATAAGGAGTTCCAACCACCACGCTAACATGTTATTAGTGCCTTATACAATCAAAATCCATAATGATGTATAAATGTAAACTAAGTGGTTGTTTGGTTGACATGAGAAATCATGGGAAATGGAAATTCCTAGGAATTGGAAATATGGTGAGTTGTTTGGTTGACAACAAAATAGCAAAATGGAGGAATTAGAAATTCCTAGGAATTTTGAGTTCCTACAAAATGGAGGAAATCACTCACCTAGGTCCCCCTAGGTAAGTAGGAATTCCCATGGGAATTTAATTCCCCCATTGTAAACCAAACAATTCAGTCAAATTCCCATGACTTTGATGTAGGTATTTATTTCCTATGAATTGCAATTTCATGGGAATTTTGACTTCCTATGTATACCAAACGACCACTAAGAGTTAAGTTGTAACTTTTCAAAATCCATATTGTAAATGAGATATTTAATAATATTTAACAGTACATGACATCAATTATTTTTAACTATGCAATTAACAAAAATCTAGGAGCATCGCCGTGTTTCTTTATAAATGTTTTCAAAATGCAAGTAATATGTTTTGAACACACGACCTCTTAATTGGAATATCATAGGCACAACCACAAAACCATATCCCTTTTTGTTGTCAAATTGCAATTGACAATTTATTTTACCTTAATCAAGATTTGGTTAAAAATGAACAGATATCCTTCACTGCAATCTCTCATGACCCTTTAAAATTGTTTAATGAGTTCTTAAATTGTGTGCCTAATTTCTTAACTATTAAAAATGAAAAAAGTGATATTCTGATGAAGAACATTATTCTAACTTATTTAAATATAAATATAAATTGTGTGCAAAAGTAAAATAAAAAGCAAAAAGATAGAGAATGCAAAAGTAAGATCATGCTATTTTAGAAGTGTATCAAGTAATACAGGACGGACGGATACGGAAAGTGATTCAAATAATATAGGACAAAGAGAAAATGTGAAATGACCCATTTATCCTCAGTTAACATGTGAAATGAGCTTTTGATGTTGTAAAAATTGTCAAGAATAAGCTAACCTTTGGCCGGTCTTCTTTTAATAAGTTAATCTTTTAAAAATCCTGGAATAAGCCATATTTTGCATCATTTAAAATTATAACAGGTTGGTTAACTTATAACCTGCTGAACTTGTAACCCTTTTGTAACCTTTTTTTTTTTTGAAAGCCATTTGTCCTTTTCATCTTCCACCAGAAGACTTTCCCTCCAACACTTCTCCCTCTCCATCTTCGTTTTTTTTCATACCCATCTTCAACCCCACCATCTCTGAAGCAAACAAGGAAGCGAAATCGAAATTGTTGGAGTAATTCTGCACTGAGGTAAGATTCATTTCTCTGTTCTTTATTTTCGTTAATTTTGAAAGTGTAATCTGGGTTTGTAAAATATGGGTTTGGTATATGAGAAATCTGGGTTTCGTTTGATGTTGATGTTGTTATTGAAATTCTTCCCATTTTTGACTGAATTCTTGCATGTGTTGTTTGATTAGTTGTTTTTTGGTCTGAATCATTTGCTTGGTTGGTTAAAGTTCTTGTCTTTACTATGTTTATCAGGTGACAATGGCTTCTAGTATATTTGATAATATTACACTTAGATATTGGCATGGTGGTAAGTTTAGTGTTGCTAAAACAGGGGAAAGGATATATTTAGGGGGTAAAGGGAGAACATTTCAGTGTCTACCTGATGAATTGTGTTTTTGGGAAATTATGGAAATGGCAAAGAAATGTGGGAACTACTCCTCAATTGAGTGTGTATACTATCTAGTTCCAGGGTTGGGTTTATCACAGGGTCTTAGAAAGGTTGAAGATGATTGTCGGGTTATTGCAATGGGTGAGTTAGCAATGAAAAATAGATTAGTGGACTTGTATGTGCAACATGAATCTGGCCCACTTGTAGAAGATATACCTCAGCCCATAACACACATTCCACAGCCCATAACACATACTGAAAAGAATCCAACACAAAATAGTAGGCCCCACAAACTCACACCAAAAAGGGCCCAACCCAAACAAAATCAGTTACCTAGCAGAAGTAGTTCTAGGTTTAAGGAGGTTCAATTCCTGGGACACTCTCCACCTCACAGCTTGCCCCATCATCAACACAGAAACCACATCACATATCTGCACCTATCTGCACAGAATCTTTAAGTGCAAAGACTGTTCAGAAAAAACCTGCACCAGATAAGCCTTTTCCACCTTCAAGTTCACAAACTCCTCTTAAAGATCTTGCCCTAGATAAGCTAGTTCCATCTTCAACTTCACAACCTATTCTTTTTCAACCTGTCCAGACAAACAAAACACCAGCTTCTCTTTCAAACCCTCAACAGTTGGACCAAAATCAGCTTGTTTATGAGGAAAACCTTGCCTCTGATTTCTTAAGATCATATGAGTGGGTTGACCCTAGGCCAGAAAGTCCACTTAGGTATAGTGACTTGTTCAGTGAGTCAAGTGATGATCCTGATGACCCTATTTATGAGCCTGGTGCTGAGTTTGTAGGTGGGAATGTTGAGATACAAACTGAGAATATTGATGAAGAGTTAGATGAGGAATTTATAGTTGATGATGAGGAGGTTCATGATCTACAAAATGATGTTCTATTCTATGACTCTGAGAATAGTGATGAAGAGTACCATGTTGCTAGGGAGAGAGTAAAAACCTGTACTTCTAGGCTCATTGAGATCTCTGAACAATTACAAAGGGAGGCAGCTGAGGGCAAACTTTCTGCACAACAGGGAAAATTGAAAGAGCCTGTGGTACAGGGTGAAAAGAGTTTAGATGGGTATGAGAGTGAGTACTATGAGTCAGAGGATGATGCTGAAACACCACCAGTTAGTGGTGATGAGTGTGAGGGCAGCAGGAAGTCTACAAGAGGGTTGTTAGTGGGGCCTGATACTGATTTTACTACATTTCAGTGGAGAGTGGGGTTGAGGTTTGCAACAAGGGAGGATTTCAAGCAAGCTGTGGCTAAGTATGCTATTATGCAAGGGAGAAATGTGAGTGTGGTGGTCAGCAATAAAAGTAGGAGGCAGGAATTAGGGGTTAGGTGTTTGGAAGGGTGTCCATTTTATTTGTACTCTTCTTGGCATTCAGAGAAAGCTAGCTTCATTGTCAAAAGTGTGAAAGGGGAGCATAGGTGTCAGAGGAATATGAAGAAGAATAGGCAGTTGAAAACTAAGTGGGTGGCTAAAGAGATGTTGGAAGTATTCAAAGCAAGGCTACATTGGCCAGCCAAGGAGATCATAGAGACTATAAGGAGGGCATATAAGGCTATTGTAATGAGACCATTTGCATACAAAGTCAAATACCATGCACACAAGCTATTGCATGGTTCAATGCAAGATCATTACAAGAAGGTTGGAAGATACATAGCTGCATTGAAGGAAGCAAGTCCTTCAACTGTTATAGATTTGGTAGTAGATGGCAGTAGGGGCTCAAGTCCTCCCATTTTTCAGAGATTTTTTAATTGCTTTGAAGGGTTAATGAAAGGGTGGAAAGAAGGTTGTAGAAGAATTATATGTGTAGATGCTGCCTTCTTGAAGACTTTCTTAGGGGGGGCAGATTCTTTCAGCTGTGGGAAGAGATGCAAATGAGCAAATGTACCCACATAGCATGGGCAGTAGTTGAAGGAGAGAACTTACTGTCATGGGAGTGGTTCTTCATTCATCTTCAGTCATGTCTTGAACTTGGTGATGGAACTGCATTGGCCATAGTTTCTGATGAGCATCAGGTATGTATCATCTCAACCTTTTGCCCTAAATACTTTGTTATACACACTAATATACTACTGTTTCATCTTATACATATACATACTCATATAATACACACTAATATACTACTGTTAAGTAACATGCCTTGCATAATAATACACACTAATACAATACTGAACTTGCATAGGCTATATTGAGTGCTGTAGCTAAAGTGTTGCCTAAGGCAGAACATCGTCACTGTGCTAGACATGTGTTTGCACACTGGCATAAAACTACAGAGGTGATGAGATGAAATTGCATTTTTGGAGGATAGCCAAGGCTTACAGCATGGCTGACTTCAATGATGCACTAGATGAACTGACTGAAGTTAATGCTGCTGCTGCTGAAGCTTTTAGAGGATATAATCCAAGATGTTTTTGTAGGGCATTTATGGATCCATCTATAAAGTCTGATGCCATTACCAACAATATGGCAGAGACTTTTAATGGATATATAATTAATGCTAGGACTAAGCATCTGTTGTACATGATGGAGGACATAAGGGTGGCTTTGATGCAAAAGGTTTGCATTAAGAGACAAGAAATGGAGAAGTGTTCTACACTGATATGCCCTAGAATACAAGCCATGCTTGAAAAACAGAAGGATAAGGCTGCTTTATGTGAAGTCATGCCATCTTCAGAGATGATTTTCAATGTCAAGTACAACCTAGATCAGTTGATTGTGGACTTGAACAATAGGTCTTGTACTTGTAGGAAGTGGGATTTATTGGGTGTCCCATGTGGTCATGCAATAGCTTGTATGTTTTTCCTTAATAGAAATGCTGAAGAGTTTGTGGATGATTGTTACAAAAGAGAGGTTTATCTAAGAGCCTATGGAAACACCATACCACCAATTGAGGGGGAGAGGCACTGGCCTAGGATAGATTGTAGCTTGGATCCTCCTCCAATAAAAATAGGGCCAGGGAGGCCAAGAAAGAATAGAATTAGAGATCCTCATGAAGACCCTAAGAGGCCAGGGCACTTGACTAGGCATGGCATGCAAATGACATGCAAGTTGTGTGGTGAAAGGGGCCATAACAAAAGAGGTTGTCCAAGGAAAGACACTGCTCAACCACAACCACCTCCACCTAAGAAAGCAAGAGGCAGGCCAAGAAAAGATACAACTAACCCCACTCAACCACAACAACCTCCAACAACCCATCATGATGTCACTGCTCAACCTACACTGCTTGGTAGAGGTGGTAGAATGATTGTAGGTGGAGTTGGTGCTAGGGGAGGAAGAACAGCAGGTGCTAGCATGGGCAGAGGCAGGGGGAGAGCAGCAGGGGCTGGAAGAGGAAGGGGCAGAGGTGCACAACAGGTACATAAGTGTCAGGTCCCATTTTTTTAATTTTTTTTATGCCCTGAACTACTAACTGATGTTTGCATACATCATGAAAATTTTACAGGTTCCTACTGGAGTTGGTATATTCATACCAACTGATGGAAATAACATCAGCAATGTATGTCTCTTCATTTACTGTAAAAAATTACATGTTCTTTTTTTGAGCTTTTAGAGGAATAATAACTCTGATGTTTTGCTAATAGGTCAATCATGGATCTGGAAGAGGAAGGGCAAGGGGAAGGCCAAGAGGAAGAGGAACAGGAATGATGAATACACAATCAAGCCAATCATCCCTAGTTATAAACCCCACTCAATAGGATTTGTTGTATCTAGTGCAATTTGTCCTCTTTTTGTAATATTTTCAAGTAAACAGTAACTTTTCAATGGATTTCCTTAGTACTTTAGTTTTCTTTGATGTAATTTGAACGTCAGTTAGTAAAGTCTTATGTAAGGATTTGGTAGTAAGGCTTATGTACTTTGAACATGATTTGCTATGTTATACAACATGGTGCTATGTTATGCAACAAAAGTCTTATGTAAGAATTTTGATCCTGATTTGATGCATACACATATTAGCATTTGCAATGTATGAACTTTGAAAACTGCAAGCTTGGAAACAGATAAACAGATGTTCCTGATTTGATGCATACACATATTAGCTCAGTTCCAAAAGATCATCATTTTACTACATTAAACAAAGGGTTCCAACCTCATTCATGTTCAATTACATATGCAAAAACCAACAATCCACCAACTTCACTAATCCACCAACTGCCAAATGTTCAAAACTACCAAAAAAATACATACTTCAACCTCCTCACTACATCCAATCTACTTCACATAATAGACAAGTACCAATAAAACCATTGACACAAAAAAACCGAAAAAAAAATTCTTCACAGTAGTTGATGCTTTTAAGGTTGTCATTCTTAACTGCACAAGCTCATCCTTCAAGTTCTTCACCTCCCCTAGCAAATTCTTGGTTTTTTTTCTCCAAATCCCTAATCTTGTCTTCTTTGAATTTTTGAATCATCTCCAACTCATCAATTTTTGTATCCTTCTCCAGAAGCTGATATTGCATATTTCAACATCTCTCTTCTCATCAATTGGTACAAAAAATCCACACTTTGAGTTCTATGTAAATTAGCACCATAGAATCAATAAGACTGAAATTAACAAAAAATCATAAATTTGAAAATTTTAACATACTTACAGGCCAATTGGGACATCCATAGAACTTAGTCCCAACATTAGGACCATTTCTCACCGTCCTAACAACTGCAACATTACCACACTTGCAAAACTCTACAGGATGGAGCGATCTTGAAGATTGAACTGAATTAGTAGACCCATAAGAAGCTTTACCAGACATGGCAGCAAGATTTCGAGCTTCGGATTTTTTTTTGATAGACAGAGGTGGTAGAATGAAGGAGAAACAGAGGAGGAAGAAAGAGCTTAGGAAGAAGGAGCAGGTAAGAGTGAAGAAATGAGGGAAGATACCAGAAGAAAGAAATTATCCTCCAACGGTCATAAGTAACCGGATGCAAACCTAGAGTAGCAGGTAAGATTTTTGACCAACCTGTTATAATTTTAAATGATGCAAAATATGGCTTATTTCAGGATTTTTAAAAGATTAACTTATTAAAAGAAGACCGGCCAAAGATTAGCTTATTCTTGACAATTTTTCCTTTAATGTTTTCATCAATCCTTTGGCCCTTGTTGCCATGAGAAATTGATAACTTTCAAGTCGCAATCTACACCATGAAATCTCAAAATTAAGCGGTCCCGATTCACAGATACTAATTAAATTACTAACCCTCTCTAGTCTCTTCATAAAACCTTCGCGCCCTCTGTCTCCTTCCCCTCTCACTCTCTCCGGGCTTTCCTAAAAATGGAGGTGGTAATGGCATCGTCTTCCATGGACGGCGGCGTAGGTTGCTGGGACTTGCAAACTGGCGCTGAACAACTCCGCTACAAATCATCTTTATCGCCTCCTCACGGCCTTGTTTCCGTCGGCGGCCGCTTCTTCGCCTCCTCTCAGCTCCGCGAATCTTCCACTTCCGGCTCCATTCTCTACTGGTCATGGCACAAGGTTCTCTCCCTCTCCCCTTTCGCTTCTATTCCATTGCTTCTCCCTACAATTTTCTTCTTCAAGTTTTTCACTTAGCTTATCAATTCATTCTTTCAACACTGCAGCCACAGCCTGAAGTCAAGAGTTTTCCATCAGAGCCCATTAAACCCTTGGTCTCTAATCGTGAGGGCACTTACCTCATTGGAGGCGGCGCTTCCGGTGATATTATTATCTGGGAGGTACTATAATTAGCTCTTTATAACATTTTGATGTCTCTAATTCTTGCTTTAAGCAAATTGGGCATTTTCGAGCTCGAATAGATTTCCTATGTTAAATACAGCTCTACTGATATGTACAATACTATTTTTTGGTATGTGATATTTTAATTGTGAATTTGTGGTTGTTTGATCGATAGACACTAATCTATGGATTATAGATAGGTGCTACTTTTATACTGATATCTAAATGTCGAGGGTGCATTGTGTCTACTCATGGTGATTTAGAATTAGTACTATAATGAAGAAGCTGACTTTTCATTCGCCTTTCTTTTTGCCCGTGTGTGTGTGGATTAGGTTTTCACTGGTAGGTTACTTAAGAAATGGCATGCGCATTATGGGGCAGTCACTTGTTTGGCATTGTCAGACGATGAATCGCTGCTTATTTCTGGTGCAGAAGACGGAGGTGTTAGAGTTTGGTCGCTCTTCATGTAATGTTTAAATTTTTCTTTAATCAACTAAAAAATTTCACATGTGACTTTTCTGGTTTAACTGCTTCCCTCTTGAGTTGCACACTTATCTCATTTCTTGTGGTATTTAGGATGTTCGATGATGCCAGAAGAAAGGAAGCGAGGCATGATTATGTGCATAGTTTTCGGGAGCATACTTTACGTGTTACAGACGTCATATCGGGTCATGGAGGATCTAACGCTGTTATTATTTCAGCTTCAGAGGATCAAACTTGTAAGGTTAGATTTTTTTTCTTGTCAACTTCTTTTGATTCTCAATTTCTTAGTAAAAACACAGAATAGAAGACAATGGAAAGAAAAAAAGCAAGTGATTGTATGAAGAGTCCATGGAAGTTTGCATGATTTTTGCTATGGCATTGGATTTAATCAGAAGCAAACAAAGAGAATAATAAAATCAGGTAGGAGATACGATAGTGATTATGTTAGTGAGATTACCGTAAAAAGGGAAGCTCTCCCAAAACAAAACTAGGGAAGTATATTTTCTCAATGAATCACTTTCTACATATTTTTCATATCACCTAGGAAACAAAACTTCTATCTTACTCCAGTAGCTAACTAGAACTCACACTTATGGTTATGGAGAGCGTTCCCCGTAGCCTTAACTCATCTAATGGCTTTTTGTTTCTCATAACATAAGTGATGAGTGGCCTTGCTGTGGTTTAGTTGAGAACGAAAATGTGTTGTGAACCAATAATACCTTATTTGTGGGAAGTCATTATGCTAGATGCGTATATCGAGGATCGAAGTTTTCTTTATTTCGTGAGATACATTGAACATTTTGTCATGAAAGTTGTGGAATAATAATGTCGAAATTGTTCTAATAAGTTACATATTTATGAGACCATGTTTGGTAAAGAGTATTTTGCTTGATTTTTAGGGGATTGCAATTGTATTGAGAGCTTGACTAACCAACCAACCCCGTTTTTTCCTCGTACAGTTAGCAAGTAGATTTCTATTTTCTGGTTGCAAATTTTGAAAATGCTTCTTACTCGAGCGTATTCAAACAGAGAATTGGGGATCATTTTGCAAAAACAAAAGCTTATCACGAATTGCTACAAGCACTTAAGCGAATAGGAGATATCAACACAATGGACAATTACTAGTGGTACCATTAGAAATAGTTCGTCAATTGGACATGTAAAGAACAAGTCGAGGAGATATTCGTTTAGTGATCTCACAACATTTTAATGTAAAATTTCAATTGATACCACTTAGAATTAGTTTGTCAACAATAAAGAAGAGGTCCCCGAGAGATATTATTTACGGACACCACAACAATTTCAAAGAAACTTATCCTTAAATACAAAAAAGAATTCTAATCTTCTCATAGTTGAAACTGATAGTGACAATTTGCTTTCATTCTTTTGGTTCCTACGAATCAAAATGATAAATAACAAATTGCATACAAGAGTTTAAGGATAACGTTGGTTGATCATATTGATTCAACCAACAAAATTAATCTCTAGAATCTCTCATCATTGGAGAGGATGAGGCTCTGTGAAGGTAAGTTCTTACTAAATCCTTTGATGTTGTATTACACTGACTTCACCAATTCCACTACAAGACAAATACCATGATTTTATCTTAACAAATTCTGTCATTTATATTCCCTAAGAATATTCTCATAGCGGACTTGTCTTCTTGTTGTCCCATCCTTTTTTTCTTCTTCTTAATGATTCACAATCTTCTTCTAGCATGAGTCAATAGGATAGGTGGTCTAGGTGAGTGTGTTGCATTACCCCCAACCAAATTCCGACCTTGTCCCAGGGTGGAAAGCTGGAAATTTTGCATCCATAGCGCTATACTCTTCCACATAGCTTCAAATTTAGGCAACTCTTTCCATTTCATAAAGACTTGTAACAAAATTTCTAACTCCTAACACAACCTTTGTTCCCGTTCTTCTAAGATTACCTCTTCGGTGAGAAATCACGAAGAATTGGGTTTACTTGCAAGTAGACCTGATTTGTTTTGGCTCCTTGCCTATTCTTTGGATGACTTCAAAAAGGACTATAGTGTCTTTTAGCTAGAAATTGTTGCCTATGGAGCTTACGATAGAACAATTTTCCAACTTCGACTTCCACCTCCTTTCGGTGAATATCTTCTTGCATCTTCATTCTTGGTTGAGCCTTGAGAAGGTGAGTTGAGAAGGTGAGCTCTAATATCTTTCAGGATCCCTCTCAATAAGCAACTCGTCCAATTTTAGATACACCACTACTCCCCTTTTCAAATCTTAACGGTTGAGGACGGTCCCCTCCATATAAAGGCTTGAAAGGAGTGCATTTGATGGAGGAGTGAGATGATATGTTATACACATTGCCCTTTTTTTGGGATGCCCTTGAATGAAGCATTTTAATTAGGTTTCTAAGCACTTGTTGCCCTTTTTTATTACTTCAGAGTGCCTTGTAAGTTAAATATCTCCTTCCAAAGCACACTTGCAGTTGAATGAGATGTGAAAGGGTATTTCAATGCCAAGAAGGGAGCAAATTTAGTGAATAGTCGATTCCTTTAGACCTTGACAACCCTTCACTGAAATCCATGATATGTTTTAGTTTTAAGGTGGAATGTTTCTGTTGTTGGCAAGTGATGGACTTTTAAACATATTTCGTCACTTTTTCCCCTCATGGTTGGCCATTACCACTCTTTGTGGTGTGCCATCAAATGTTTTATCATCAGCCTTCCTTTGTATCTCAATCTATCGTGATCCAAACTATACCCGTTTGGAGCCTCTTTACCAATGTCCTCAATGAGTGCTTGAGGAAATGTGAGCTTGGGGTTCTATTACACTCCCGATGGATGCTACAAGTAGTTGTAAATCTCCAAAAACTCCCCAAACTCCACTTACCACCAAGCCAACATCGAGTTTGTAGACAATCTCAACATCAAATCCCATGAGCTTCCCAACCTACTTTTAGTACTCGTTGTTTACTTCTCTTTCCTCCAAGAAAAAACTTCAAGCTAAACTGATCTGTCCTTACTTAAAATGTTGGAAGCTACATTGAACCGTCCTTACTTGAAGTCTTTCAAACAGGTAAGTTCCCATTTTTGAACTGCTAACTCAATAGCCATCTATTCTTTCTCATAGATAGAATCTTGAAAAATATGGGTGATATTCTTCAGTCCAATATGAACATCAAAAAAATATGTCAAATATATCATAAATAATATCTAAACAAACTTGCGCAAATAGGGCCTAAACACATCATTCATTATTGCTTGAAAAGTAGCTCGCGCATTAGTGTGCCCAAAAGGCATTACTAAGAATTCATAGTGATATTCATGATAATTAAAGGCAGTTTTAGCTACATCCCCATTTTTGATATCCTGGTTTAAATCTAGTTTAGAAAAAAAGGTGCTCCCCCAATTCATCTAAGAGCTCATCAATAATGTGTGTGTGATATTTATGAGGTACAAACGTACAATGACTTTGTTCAAAGCTCTATATTTTATTTATTTTATTTAGGTGGTTGGCGATTCTACCATTAGCAGTTGTACCGATGCTGCCCCTTCTTTTTTAAGGGCTCTGATCGTAACCTTCAATGATACTAGCGTTTTATCGAGGGAAGGATCCCCCTTTGACGATCACAGGTTTCCTCTTACTTCTCCAGTTTCCTTGTGATTTCAGCTTTTTTGGGCTTGTGAATCCCATAACAGAGAAGCTTGAAGATGCACCTTCATAAGGTGGTTATGGCTCTGCTTCGCCACCTCGAAATCATCCTTCGTAGAGCTTTTTGCCTTTATACTTTTCTCTCGCTGTGAGTTCTTGCTCGCTGGGTAGCCGGTATCCACTTCGGTAGTTACTTGGAGGCTTGGGTTGAACTAAAATGTGATGGTTTTTTTTGGAAATTGGGCCGAGAGTGTTGTATGAGTTAGTTTTGGTAGACATTTGGCGGGCCCAAAAAGCTTGGGTTGGAAGTATTAACTCTTGTTCAGCCGTTATAGCAAGCTCCATTGCGTGATCCAAAGATCTAGGCCCAAGTAGCCTAATGTAAGGAATGGATAGTAATAGGATAAGGGTACTTTTGGTAGTTATAATAATTTAGGAAGTAGGAACTTAGTAGAAGTTTCTAGAGTTTGCTAGGGTAGATTTATCTATACTAGAGCTAAGTAGTTAGAGAGTATTGATGAGAAAGTGAATGTTTTGTTGTGTTCTACTTAGCTTGCATCGTTTCTTAGGTTTATGTAGTATTTCTATCCATCAATCCAAGTCTGATTTCTAGCTCTTATATCACCGTTAAAATTACTACTTCCCTGCTTACATCATCATCTAATTTGTCCATCATTTCCGGTCTATAACACCTAACATATCTTCTTCCTTGAGTCCACTGAGGAATTGACCCCTTGCTCTTTCTTTTCTCACTCCTATGCCAACTTCACAAAACGCCTGCGATAGTCACCCACGTTGATGGTTTGGTGGTGCAACAACCATTACTAATACAAAGAGCCCACTGCAGTATATCTTTTGGGTTCATTTCAATGTGTACTGTGACTACTCTCCAAATATTATTATAATCTTTCCAAGTACGTCGTTGAAGATATCAATGGTGAAAGTTGCACTGAAAACTGTGAAAAAGCAACCAGGAAGGTGAAGAAGAATTACATTTCTGTTACAAATTAATCAAATTCATTCTGTATTTACTGATTAGATAACCATGCTATACTAGTTGTTTCACCTGTAAAATTCTGTATTACTTCATTTTACATGTCACATATTGTCTAGGCTATTAAAATTGGCCTTATAAACTGGAGTTTGTAAAGTACGGTATTTATAGCTTTTTTTCTATGAAGCTTATAAACTCGGACTATGCTTCAAAGGTGATCAGGCTCAATGGACATGATCTTTGGCTTTGTTTCATCTTACACTTGATGAATGATGGTGGTAGTTCTGTAATTCTGCCACCATGTATACTTGGAGGCAGTCTCAAATGAAATGATCCAGCAACTTAGAAACGGCTGGCCCCTGGGCTTTATTTCTTTATCTGTCGATAGACAATATTTTCATCTTCGGCCGGGGCTTGCTGCCACTTGCTGTGAGACCCTATCGGGTGTATCGCATATTCGCAATTTCGCATATGAAGAAAAGAAATTAATGATTTACTGCATAACATTAATCTGACTGATCTTTGTTGAATATCTTTCCCTTTTTGATGTCTTTCTTCTCCAGGTATGGAGCTTGGCGACAGGAAGATTGTTGCGGAACATTATATTCCCATCTGTTATCGATGCAATTGCAATCGATGTGGGAGAATATGCTTTTTATGCTGGTGGAAGAGATGGCAAGATATACATAGCTGAGCTCAATGCTTTAACTACATGCAGTACTGACTATGGGAAGCATATTCTTGGTTTATTGACTGATTCGAGGTCTGTTACCTATGATTTTACATTTGTGAAAGCATTATTGTTTTAGATTGTGAATGGTACCATCACTGTGCATATAAAAATTTGAAAGCAGTGGTCTAAGTAAATATGTCAAACCTGGTTGACAAGCGTGAAATGTGGTACATCCTTGTTTGATTTTCATATTGTTTCTCTGTTAACTGTTCACAAGTTTCTGGCTAATGGGGCTCTTCATTTTTTTTTTCTTTGCTCTTTTGTGTACTTTATGATCAGCAGAAACTTGAGGCTTGGTAATAAGTCTATCACACTTGGAGATAATCCTTTGGAAGTATATATTTATATATATATATATATGCAATTAAGGCCTATTCTCTTCAGCGTAACAATAGACGAAGTGAACAAACTGAATTGAAAGAAATAGTAATATATGAGAGTAAAAGTATTGTCAAGAGCTGAGCTGAACTGAAAATAAGCCGAAGAAAATAGGCCCTTAATACCTTACTGTCTTCTAGACGTATATTCACTTTTGAGTTTTTCCCCCTTTTTTTCTTGTGGCCAGCAATAGGGCTGTTACCTCTCTAGCATTCTGTGCTGATGGGATCTCATTGGTTTCTGGATCAGAGGATGGCAAGATTCGCATATGGGATACTAGAACTCGTAATATTGTTCGCATGTTTAGACATGCTAAAGGTAATGTGACTCACCTTTCAACCTGTTTATTGACATGATCTTCTTGAAATTTTGCATTTTGCGCTTCACTAATTTGATAATGTCTTAGTCTAGTTTATCATAGTGAAGAGCACAAGCAGGTAGTGGCAACCCTTCCCTTTCCTCTCCCAGTGATAGGATAGAACTCCTCACGTCGCCTTGAGGATATCCCACTCCCTTTATATCTCCATTCTCGAAGTTGGGGCTTTACGTTGTTAAAAAGAGGTAGTTATTAGGTTTTGCAACAATAGTGTGCTCGTCCTCTCTAAACACTCTATCCTTCCCCTTTTATTTGCTACATTGTGGAATGACAGTTTTTTATAGGTAGAATATTGAGAAAAGGGTGAAATAGATAGGAATAATATAGGTAAATGACAGAAAGAAGGTGTAAAGTAGGTCAAAAATATTGTCAGGACCGTAACCCCCCAAAGGAAATGTAGCAAATAAATTGGGGATATCCTTTATGAAGGTATATGCAGGTAAAAAAAGTAACGGGGGAGCATGTTTTAGTGTTTGATTGTTTTTTTCAAATTTATAGGAGTTTTTTGCTCTGTAAGGTTCAGTAGTTGCCTTCGAACTGCATATCAAACGATCCAACATTATCGTTTATATATGAACTTTTCTCTAGCAAAAGCTGAAAAGTCGGAAGCTCTTGGTAGATTTCATGGAAATGCCCAGTGTTGTATGTTTAGGCTCCAACAGCGGCTCCAAGCGCCAAAATTGATGAAAGGAAAATAAATTAAGCAACCATGCTCTTTTTATTATTTTTATCATGAAATATCGTGTCTTCTTAATCCTTGCAAATCTAGTTGCATTAAAGAAATTCAAGCTCACAATATGTTAGCTGTTTTCCTTGACAGGTCCAGTGACCAACATTCTGGTTACTAGGCTCTCAGAGAGCGTATTGAAGTCTCAAGCTACGCTTGGAAGGAGGACCTCATCATTGCCTCCGTCACTTGAAAAATATGCAAATCCAAGTGAGGAACATGTGGGGACAAAGGCTTTTCTTGGTGGCGATAACTCTTCTGATCCAGCTGGTGTTTCCTACCTCATTGAAGAGGTGATGAACAACCAGATCAAAGAGATCCAGGTTAGTGATCTACGATTCATTTATCTAATTTTTGTTTGTGTGTATAAGATGGTTTGGGGTAGTTAACTGTTTTAGATTTCGTTTATCATTTTCTTTCTTGTTTAGCAACAAGGTTCAAGTACTGCAGCTGAAATGGAAGTTGAGCGACTAAAGCTGGAGTGCAAGAGGGCAATGCAGATGGTCCAGCAATGGAAGAAGATGTACGACAATTTGCATGAGTTTTGTGTAAATGAGCTTGTTGATGACAGTCAAGCTAAGCTTAGTAATTTGCAATCGAGTTGAGATGGTCCAGCAATGGAAGAAAATGGGGTGATAATTTGCATCAGTTTTGCGTGAATGAGCTTGTGTACAACACTAGGAGATTTTTGGTCCAAGTGTCACAACTAAAAAAACGGAGGAAGTAATACAAGATGGTTGATGCATTGTCACTAACAAATCTTTGGTACAGCTATTATTCTACACCCCCTACGTAGGATGAGCATCTTTAAGTCCAATATTATTTTTTTTGTTCATAACTCATGAGAAACTCCAAATGAGCAAAAAGTTAAGTTATAGGAGAGTTCTAAATGAACAAACAGATTTTTGGGCGTAGGATGAATGAACTCGTCTTTGGGCCTGCTCCTATTAAGAGTTGGGGATAACGCAACTTTTGGAGTTGTGACATACATTTGCCAACAATTTTTTTTTTTGGAAACGCAATGTAAGGGTATCTTTACCCTTAAATTGTCCTTACTGGGGATTGGAACCTCAACCTTGAGGTTAGTAGGGTCCTATCCTTTTCATTATTTGCCAACAATTTAAATTAGCAATTGGTAATTCCCCATCATTTTTGGCCGAAACTATGCGAAACTTTTAGCTCGTACAACCCTGAAAAGTAAAACCAAGGACTTGCAAAATTTGGTCCAACATGGTAATCTAAACAAATTAAGCTGATTTTGGTTGTACAAACAAAAGGTTAATTTGGTCATGATCCCCAAGATGTTTAAGTAGTTGGGTGAAATAAAATAACCATTTAATTAACAAATTTGATATGGGTTGTAAATTTCAAAATCTCTTCATTTGAAATAAGGTAATTTGGTATGAACTTTCAAAAATCTAATGTGTGATGAATCTTTTTGTTCTTATCCCTTCTAATGTGAACTTTTTGCCTTGATTTGGTTTAGTTTCTTGTTTTGACTGAACTTTGAACTTACTTTGACACCAAGTTATGAGAAAAAACTTGTTCACGTAAGGCAACGTCGGATTTGTCACGCCGTGTATTTTTCTAAAAATCTTAGTTTTCAAAAATTATTCTAATACTCCCCCCGTCCCCTAAAGGATTTCCCATTTTTTCATTTATGTTTGTCCCAATTACATTTTCCATTTCCTTATTTGGAGATAGCCCACCTACTATAATATTATTTTTCTTACAAAAAGTAGTTGATCCCACACACTCTCTTAATAAACAATTCTAAAAAATACCTACTACCTTACTTTTCCATTTTAAAATAAAAACTAGGTCCCACCTCAACATCACTCCTTAAACTTTGTGCCCAAAGGAAATGGTAAATTCTTTGGGGAACGGAGGGAGTACAAAGTTCAACCTATACAGTACAAAGATAACATAAATAAGAAAGGGTGTTACTAAACATAACCTGTATTTACCACCTCACAGCCCGTATTTTATAGTAAATTGTCCAAAATACCCTTATTAAACATAATTATGTCCGTTTTTAAAAAAAAATTCAAAAAAAAATTTTATTTTTAAAAATTGAATTTTCACGGAACCGGATGGAGTTTCCGGTACCGTGTACCGAAAAGTGAATCCGGTTCCGTAAAAATCCCTTTTTTAAAAAAAAATTGAAAATGTTTAAATTTTGGTGGGTGAGAATTGTAAACAAGCAACCCATTTATTGGTGTAAAACTGCTCTTTTGCAACTTCCTAAAGATCAGAGGGTTTGCTAATGGTACACAATTCAATAATCCTTTTCTTGCAAGTCCGACGAATATACTCCTTCCTCGGTCTCTTGGTTAGCAGGGTCCTTAGAGTCAAATATGGTGATCTCCCCCTTACGTCCTCAACAACCGTGTCAAATCGAAGTGGGGTGTCATATGAAATCCAGTTTTTGCTTCGCGCTGCTAGTTAGTTGTGTGGTGGCTTAGACCATCATGTGATTTTGGGAAGCAGACTGAGATTCTAGAACCTGGCTAGGCGAGTGAGGTACCATTACTCTCCACCCTTTTGCCCCGCCCTCACTTCGTTGGATCGCTCAACTTCTCATGTCGAGTGGTGAATGGGATGCACACCTTATTTGGCGCTTCTTCTCTAGACAAGACGCCAGACAAGTACTTGTTGTCCCACTGCTTGAAGTTGTGGACCATGGGGACAATGAGGTAGTATCTTGTGGATCTCAAACAAGTCATTAGTTAACAAAATCAGGTTATTGGTGGTTGATTAGCCAGCTGCTAGCAATTGCTTGTGGTACACAAGATACCCGATTTTGGTGGGTCTTTTGGAAAATGAAATTACCACCCCAGTGGAAATGGTTCCTATAGCCAATTGTTTATGATATTCTCCCTAGAAAAATGAATCTATGGAAGTGGGCACTGGATGTTCCCCTAGATTGCTCGATGTGTGACTCGAGTTTGGAAGACCAAGCCCACCTCTTTTGGGATTGCCCTATTGCCTAGATAATTTGGACATACGATAAGAGTTGCCTAAGGAATCTGTTGCGCAGGATACCAGCCCCAACAACTTAAAAATCCTTCAAAATTAAGTACTGGAAATTTAGGTTAATCATTAAGGTTTGCTTTGAAGTCTATTTCAAGTTGTGTCATAATTGTCTAAAAATTAATTTAAAAAGTAAATACTATAAATGAATCATATCAAGTTGAATTCAAGTTTCTCTTAGTAACTCGTCGAGTTTATGTCAAGCCAAGGGTTGCCATCTCTTGAATTAAGCATCTATAAGACTTTAATGCCCATGCGTAGCAGAAGGGTAGAGGTGAGAATGAGCATGTCCTGTTCGCAAACAGTTCGAGCTCGACACAGTCAAAACTCGGTCAAAGCTTGACTCTTAGAAGCTCGACTCGAACTCGGGCTCGGCTCGAAAGCTTAACGAGCCGAGCTGAGCTAGGCTCGGCTCGACTCAAAAACTCGTGAACAAGCTCGACTAACTTTTTTCCTAAAAACAATACATTTTTTAAATGATAAACTATTTCCTAGAAATTTACATTTTTTTAATTAAATGGAGCCTACTAGTCTACTATGCGTAATTCATCTATATTTCTAACTTAGTAAGTGTAGTAGCTTCACTTATACTTTTTTTTTTAAAAAGGGAAAAGTGTAAAACATAAAAAGAATATATTAAAACATTAAATAATTCTAAAGCCATTTCAGTTTCACATTCTCACGAAAACAAAGAGAAAGAGAGAGAGGACAAGTCAACCACGATCTTTACCCAAGCCGGCCACCTTGAGCAGCAAGACTCGTGGAGCAACAACAGGAAGTGGTCGTTGCTTCATATACTTTCAATCTTGTGACTGTCAAGTTTTGCTACAGGGGATTGAATTCATTGTTTCAATTGTAACAATACTTACCAAGACTTGCATGAGAATTGATGTGGAATTCATGGTAAGAAGAGCCACATTTCACTAGGACTTTGATTGCAGGAATAGGAGTGTAAGAGTTTCTATGGAAATCTAAGTTCTCTTTTTTGGACTAACTTTTATCCTGGCCTGGTAGGTATGAACTCGAGCCGGAACAAATTTTGAGCCGAACCGAGCTCACGAGCCGAGCTCGAGCCTTGAATAAAATCACGAGCTCGAGCTGAGCTTTGACATTCCGAGCTCGACAAGCTAACGAGCCGAGCCGAGCCCCTTCAAATATTAACGAGTCCCATCTGAGCTCAAGGGTGCTCGGTCTCGGTTTGTGCAATAATCAGCCTCAAGCAGAAGTCATACCAATTCTTCCTTTGATACAAAGTGATTTACCAAAACGAACAAACCAACCGATTGCACACGGAAATGGAAGAAAAAAGGACCATAAAACCATTTTTGTGAAAATACACAAGAAAATAGAAGGAAAACCACAAAACATTAAGGTAAATGTAGAAATAATTGGGATTGACTCAAGTGGTGAGCCTTTTAGGGAGGGGAGGTTGACTTGTAATGAGCCTATAAGTGGGGGCCATATATGAGGATAGCTTAGAGGATTTTCTTCTTATCGTAATATAATCTCGTAAATTATAAACGAGATTATTAAGGGAAAAATAGAAGTCAACGTTGAAAGAATTGATCAAATTATTGAGAACAAAAATATCTAAAGCTCATAAAGCAATGGTTAGGTAGTTTCTCTTAAAGAAAATGTATTTATAACATTCGTTAGAATTATTTTCTTCAATAACATTAGAAAAGACTAACATTTGTTGAAATTTATTTACCTGTCCACGTACGATTTTAGGTGGCAATCGGGTCGTTCGGGTCGAGTCTGAGTCGGGTCACTTCCGGGTTGGGTTTGCTTCGGGTCTTCCATTTCAGGTTGAGTCGGGTTTCGGGTATGTGAGTTTCGGGTCGGGTAGGGTTTAGGGTATGTCGCTTTCAGTTTCGAGTCGGGTCAATTTTCGGGTCCGGTCAATCTCGGATCAGCATGTTTCCGGTCGGGTCAGTCTCGGATTGATTTGAAGTCATCACTTTCGGGTCAATCTTGGGTTTCGAGTCGGGTCATTCGGATCGAATCGTTCAAGTCGGGTGAGTTTTACCAGGTCTACGTATGATTGGGCAAAGAGGAGGGTATTCTTTTGTCACAAAATTTCCAAAACTATGTAAGTTACATAATTAAGAAAATTTAAAAATAGTTCCATTAGTAAGGTGGTATTTGGAGTAGATACAGATCGGCCATTTCTTCTTCTTGGGTTGCCTTCGTCTCCTTCCTCTTTCCCACCCCACCCCACCCCACCCCACCCCACCCCACCCCACCCCCCACCTCAAACTCTCTCTCTCTCTCTCCTCGCCATTCTCCTCCATCATTACATCTGACAATCAAAATCGGAATCTGAGGGGTTAGAGAAAAAGAGAGGTGAAAGGTAGTGAGGAAACATGTTTAAGTTCTTGAAAGGAGTTGTAGCGGGATCTGGTAGTGGTGTTAAGGATTTACCTTACAATATTGGTGAACCTTATTCCTCTGCTTGGGGCTCTTGGACTCACTCCCATGGAACCTCCAAGGTTTTTCTCTCTCTCTCTCTCTATTTCTCCTTTTCCATTTCGTTTCCTTAAGCATTATATCATCATACTGTTTGCCTTTCAAATTGGATTCAGTTTTCGTAGTGATTAGAATCAATATCTAGCTCTAAATTGGAGTGATGTGTCTTTGTGTAAAATTCTTAACCATAATTGCGCCAATCTTGTTCAATTGAATGTACAAGGCCCTTTACTTGTGATTCCTCTTTTTCAATCCTTACCATGGAGTATCTTTGATTCGATCTTCTAGTCATTTAGTTCATCTCGTGTAGCTGGATGATATCTACTTTAACAGATTGCTAGCTCATTGCATAAGTTGGATGTTGTTTGAATCGATATTATACGCCAATTTTCTGTATTAGTAGGCATTGTTGACTTGGTTAGTGAATCGTGGGTGTGTATAGAAGGTAAATTCTACATACCGGTTGCTCACTTTCTCTCTAGATAATTGTGGTATACAAGTAGGATTGTGAAATGGGGCTCTTTGTTTTATTATGTTGTTAGCTATACCATATTGCCATTGCTATGTGGGTTCTGTCTAATAATCACAAATGCAGTTAGAATGGGTTAGGATCAGTGAGATTGGTTGCAGAAATGTGTTGGCTTCTTATCATGCTGAAACTTTGGCTTTAATTGGTTGCGTCATATATTCATGACTTAAGGGCATGCACCGTACGTTGGTACCAATAAATTTAGTAGAAGAGTATATTTCAGGACCATTAGTTGCAATAATGTTTACCAAGTAGTACTTGGTCTAGTGGAAAGGAGTGTACCCTTTCAACCTTAAGGTTGGGGGTTCAATCCCCACTAGGGGCACTTTGAAAGTAGGGATTTCCCTTACCTTTCCCCCTACTCTTAAGTGCCTTGCTCAATAGGACCCGATCGGGGTCCGGGCCACTTCTTCTTACCCAAAAAAAAAAAAAAGTTGCAATAATGTTTTCTCAATGGTAATATAATTTTCCCTCTAGATTTTGGCATTATCAGGTAAACCAATTCAAAAACCCTTTGACTCTCCTTTTTGTTCACCAATGTATAATAAAGCTGAAGTCGGACTTAGTCGAAATGGGTCCTAGTTTTAAATCTGTGCTATTGATCTATTTCTACAGGATGATGGGTCCCCAGTGTCGATATTCTCACTTTCAGGAAATGTGCAAGATGGTCATATAGCTGCTGGACGCAATGGGGTAAAGCGACTGCGAACGGTATGTTACCTTGCTTTTGTTTTAATTCTTTTGAACCTATTGAATAGTGTTCATTCTCATGTTTTACTTTAGTTTTTTGTTGTTAAAGATTCCTCCATACCACCGTAAAGTTCCTTAACATGAAGTTCTTCTTTTCGATTAAAAGTCAATGGTTAAATGATCATTTTTCCACTTTTCTCTTCCTAACATTGTACATTCTCATACTGTTTTTTCCTCTCCGCCCGCTTCGGCGTTTGTTATTTACATTCAAAAATTACTCTTAAAATTTGCACCAAAGTCAACCAGGAACTCTGTTGTGGTGCAGAAGGAGTATATTCTTTGAGCATCCTACTCTATTTAACACGGACAAGCCAATTACGCCATAGCGGCATCAATACGACCTGGCATGAATTTGGTTACATAATATGGGTTGCGTACGATAAATGAAAACCAAGAATGTGGGAGAGGATAGGAGATCGGTTTCGGAGCGTTTGGTATGTGGGAATGGGAGTTTGGGGATTAGAGGGTGGGAGTGAGATTGGGAATTGGTAGGTGGGATAAGGATAAAATAATCTCTATCCCTTTGTTTTGTATGAGTTGGAGATAAGGTGGGATTATAAGAAAATTTTACATAGATATCCTTACTAACTCTCCACCCCTTTCTTTTTATTAAGGGTAAAAGAGTCATTTTCTTACAAAATTTAATCCCCCTATTTAATACCTGCCCCTCTAGGTATTATTTTGGTGGGATAAGAGGGGGTTTGATTCCATTCCCAATCCCATGGGAATAGTAGCTATTCCTCCAAACAAACATGAGAATACTACCCATAGGGATATAAATTCCTAATCCCACCCCCTAATCCCTCTAAACAGACACCCCCTTTGGGAACTTTCAAGTGTTCTCATTGGAAACTTAGGGCCGTTTGGATTTTGGGTTTCAAGAAAGGGAAAGGAAAGCCCCAATTTCATTTTTTGTTGCTTCTTTCACCATTTTCTCTGATTCCCTCTACCCTCTTTTCTTTTTTAATAACCCCTTAAGTCCTTTACCTTGATTCCCCACCCCCCTCCACTTAGAAATGGGGGTAAGGGAAACCACCATCGACCACCTCCTTGAATTCTCGGCCCACCCACCGCCATCGCCACCACCTTGAACCTTACCCCCAACTCCGACCACCTCCAGACAACAAGCATATCCCCACAACCCAACCTACGGCCGAAGACCACCACACCGCCGCCACCAACCACCACCAACCTTCCAAAATTCCTCCACTAAAACTGAAAACCACTTCACACCTTTGAAAATCACCACCAAACCACCCGAAACCCACCAACCACCCTCGAAAATCCTTCAAAACCAACCAAAACCACAAGATTAGCCTCACCGGAAATAATAGAGGACCTTTATGAACCCACCATAACAGCCAGTTTGCGAGTCACGAACCCACCGCGCCGATTCATTCGCAACCACCAACCTTGGTTGGAATTTCACGCTTGCATTTTCCGTCGCGACGAGGTGGGAGGGTGTTGCGGAAAAGGGAGGGAGAGGTATAAGCTTAAAGAAGAGGGGGAGAGATGAAGGGAAGGGGGGACGACGCCCAGGAGGGTGGCGGTGGAGAAAGGGTTATGGTGGTGTGATGATGAAAGGAGGAAGAGGGGTGGGAGAAAAAAGTACTTACCAAACAACTTTTACATGTAAGGGTTTTGATTTCCTTTCCCTTCCTAATCCTTTCTTGATTGTATTCCTTATCTCTATGCGAACCAAACGCCCCCTTAGAGTAAAGGTTAGGATTGGAGGAAAATTCTTAGATATGTCAATTGAAGATGAAATCCTCCATAAGAAGAAAGAAAAAATAGGCCTTCGTTTGAGGGGGGAGAGATGGGACTATTAGAGCTGATGCTGTCTTTTTTGGTGCATCACCCCTTCTCTAATGGTGGTTGTCCATTTGTTTATTCAATGCTTCTCTTTCTCCTCTTTAAGTGTGGTGGCTGAATGCTTCTTACATTATATTTCTTCTCTGTGGTATACTTGCTTGCTAAGATGAGGTGTAGAGTGGCTATTACATTCTTGGGTTTTGGGTCTTGCTTGGTGGTCCCACATGTCTATGATTTCGGCGTCTTTAAACACACATTCATTCATTTTCGAATACCTTTTATTTTATACTCTTGTCATTCACCAAAGAGGGCTTCTCATGCATACTTGACGACGTTTTCATCCCGCCGTCGTTTTCCCATCCTTGACAAAAAACGCTACAATCCGGAGTCTCACAACAACTAGTGCTTTCCTATCTAAACTTTCCAATCTTCATCCTTCATAGTAATCGGTTTCCACCTTGCAAGTGGTATATGAAAGTCCTTTTGATACGAATAATCCTCGATATGCATTTTCCAAAAGCTAAAATCCTTCCCATCAAACTTCTCAACCCTTGTTTTACCCTCTTCCATTGTTTAAATCAACCACAATGTTATTGTTAGAGACTTTCAAATTTCAATAATAAACTATTGAAATCCTTCCAGAAGACTCAAACTTTGAACAAACCCCCCCAAAAATTGAAACCCTAACACCAAGGATTAAAGTTATGGACTTTCCAATAACAATTCACAAATAGCCAAAGTTAAACCACACAATCAAACCCAAATCACACCAACCACAACTGTGGGTCTTTTACCAATTGTTTGGAATTGTAGAGTACTCAACTACTATTCGTGATTAACCCACAACAACAAACAAGCAACGCAGAGACAATAAGCAAGAACAACAAGCAACCAACTATGAATGAAGGAATAACAAGAAAGTTACAAGGATTTACTGGTGGAAATGCGAGCTCCGAGGGAAAAACTTACATTTATGCACTATATCTATCAATGGAGGATGAACATACACTGGCATTAATGGCATACCTTTGTAGTGCTACCTCACAAACTCACAAACCCTAACTTCTAGGATTATAATGTGTGGAACAACCCTCTCAATTGCTCTCAAACTAACTCTTTTAGTATTTGCAATTAGGGTTCAATGTGTATTAAACGCTCTCTCTACAACTTTGGGGAAAGGGGGAGTATTTATACTCCCTCGCAAAAACGAGCCGCAAAACAAAACTAGTCGCAGGTCGCAACCCACAATCTGCCCAAATTCTCAACGGAACTCCTTCGCCCTCGTGATGCTCCTCGCTACTTGCGATCCTCCATAGCTCCTTGGATGTCAAACCATCTCTACCCACCCCAACATGCGGGTATAGCACAAAACAGTGAGGTTTTGGTCCGTTGAATGTTGATCCGGCAAGACGTTGTGAGGTAAGTGAGGTAGAGTGGTGGCAGGGAACAGGGGACAGGGAGGGGGTTGGATTCGGGGGAGGGGGTAGAAGGGGGCTGGGGCTGCGGTGGGGGAGGGGTTGGGATAGGTTTTTTTTTGAGTAATTTTTTAATTAGAATAAAGAGTTTAATTAAGAATTCAGCTCTAAATGTACTTAAGTTGACCTAGAATTGTAGGTCACCTGACGACTCATTTTGAGCAAATGTATCCTAAAGGTTGAATTTTTACCGAATTATAAAAAATTGGGACCAATTTGGGAATACGGGACAAAGGTGGGATTTTTCCCATCAATTTTTCATTCTAGTTTTATCTGTGGAAATTGGAGGTAAACACATGACTTTTTGGCTCAGCACTTCAGGCTCCTGGATGTGACAAAGAAGTGGAACAACTAAACTGTATATTAAGTACATAATAACATTTGTTAATATAAATTAGTCAAAATATGATGAAAGTTAGGTTTATATAAATAATGGAAATTGCAAAGGTCAAGTGTTAGTAACTTTTAAAGACAGAAAAAGTATATTGAATCACATTATACAGTTAACACCTAGAACCTGGATTAGCTTCCAGTGGGCGTCATAATTAGTTTAAGATTATAGTTGCCTATTCTAGATTGTGATCTAGATGCGGTGTCTCATTGTGGCAACTAGCCTCTGATAAGGAAGCTTCCCCTGTGCTATTGCTTCTTTGTACGGCCTTGCATACAGCAGTTTTAACTGTTTAAAGATAGATTTCTGATATGTAGCTTGAAGACATGCCATTCAGGGAGTTATGTACTTCCCTGCATGCTTTTCTACTTGTGATTGATGTAACGCTTTAATTTTTTGCAGGTTAGACATCCTAATATATTATCATTTCTCCACAGTACCGAGGTAGAGACATATGATGGGGTTACTACCAAGGTCACAATTTATATTGTAACGGAACCTGTTATGCCATTGTCAGAAAAAATCAAGGAGTTGGGTTTGAATGGAAAGCAGAGGTATGTGTATGTAAGTAATTCTTTGTGTGATTTGACATCATTTAAATTAATCTTGCTTGCTCTATAGTATATAGGTATCTTAATGTAGTGGTCTTTCAGTTTGAATTATCGTACGACTAATTCATTTTGTTTACTCTGTTGAACACTTAAACTACAACTATGATTGTCTAATCACGTAGATTAACATCTTTTGAGCAGAAAATGAAGACACAGTGGTGTTTCATTTTTTTTCTTATTTCTTTTCACTTTTTGTGCTCTTTAATCTAACTGAATTATCTTTCCTCCCTCTTATCCATTGATGATATTATGTACATTTTGTTTGTTTCTATATTAGAATTCAATTTCTTTCCAAAACAGGGACTACGTCACACAAGTACATTTAAGAGGCAAAAGCCCCTGAATAGGCAAAAAGGGTGACCAACTTCGGTGATTCCTCGCGGGAATACTTTTCTCAATGGTCTTTTACACCCTCATTGAACTTATGAGCTCGAATTAGTTTGGATTGCGAACTAATGGTGGGCATATATGTTTTTGACATATCTTTATGGAATATAGTCTTTATATCGACTTAGAGGAATGATTTGGAAATGCGGTTTGGGTCGCTATTGCAGCCACAATCACGGTATTGTGGTAACGGAGATGATGCAATTGTTGTACCGAATGGCACAGGATATCGCTGAATCGCCCTAAAACGTGCTTTTTTACACCTTCACGATGGGGGTAGTTTCGACTTTCGTTTCGATAGATTTAAAAACCTTTAGAACGTGGACAATACTACACGATACGACCTTGTTTTGAAATTGTGCTTGGAGATAGATCATATATAAAATTTAGCATTTATAAGCTTGGAGGAGTTGATTTGAAATGATAGATTTACCTCTCTCATCACTTTAATTTTAAATGTTGAAGTATGCTGTTTGACATTGGACATTTGCGGATAAGCAGATCTTTTGAGGGTACAAATTCAAGATATGATTTGGCGGTAAAATTTATGTTAGGGGTCCTACAGAGGTGAGTTGATTTTGTGTGGGCTCAGCCCTAGAATATTGAAAATGAGTTCAGCTCAAACTCAAAGCTTCTCGATCATGAGAATTATAAATACACACTGATTCTTTATCGATAATGACTTGGCTATATCATAAAGTTTGGTAAGAAAATGCAACTAGCGCTCTGGTGTATTTGACCTAACCTCCAATTAGAGTAGAGGAGAGAGAATAATTGGTGTTTACTAGAGTTTGCTAAGTCTGCTTCCCACTGTCGCCGAATGCCATCGACTACCAAGTACCAACTACCGCTTCCATAACAGATCTCAGAAGTTAAGGTGAAAGAAGACGTGATGGTGTAATGGTAGAATTGGGCTGCCTATCCAACTGCCGTGGTTGCTCATCTTGCCAGTGGCTATCCGTAGACCTGAAAAGCGAGGGTGAGGGCACAAGTGTAGGTGGTCTGGGTGTCTGGATATTGGCTACCTGCAGCTGATGATCGAGCCATTGAATAACGAAGCACAAACAGGCAGAGAGAAGAGCTGATAAGATTTGAGGAAGCAACATTTGCTCTTTTTTTTGTAGGGTTTGGTTTTGCCTTTTTCCTCCTTAAAAACAAATGAGAAACTGTTGGTCAACGTCTCTTTTTCTGTTTCTCGGGTGTGTTTACCGACGTTTGAAAAGAAGTTGAAAGTTAGAAATTATTTAATGCAAAAATTACTACTTAAGAAAATCTGCACGAGCTTTTCGAGTTTGTCTAGTTAAGATCTCAAGTTGAGTCCAAGCTTTGATTGATCAGAGCCCGAGCTGCTCATTATCATCCTACATTCCAACCTAGTTTGTGTCGGAGTCTCTTGTTGACTCTGATGCATGGAATCACATATCAAGCCTCGATGTGCTTGCTTCATAACCGTTTCGAACACTCCAACGCATATTTTAAAATAAGTACAAAATGCATGTATTTTCTTTTCCGTGCAACCGTTTCCCCTCCTAACCAATTCTAAAGAAATTACCTATCATTTTGAAGGAGACAAAAACCTTCTTCTAATCAAAATGTTCGATCTCTAAGGTTTGTTAAGGTTATATATATATGCAACAAACCTTAGATCTACAACTTGGCGCAACACTTTATGAAGGAGGCTGAGATGTTTGTCGTTTGCTCGCGAAAGATAGGTGACTGTCCGACTTTAAGTGCTAAATCAATCCAATTCGCACGCAAATTCGGATGCAAAGTTACTGAGAGAAATCTTAACCTGACCCCCACCGAATCCAACAACCCAAAGCTGACTCGATTATCTATACCCATTCATCAAATATCCATACCCAAAGCTGACTCGATTATCTATACCCATTACACAAAGTTTTACATTACTTTTCATATTTTTGAACATAATGCAAAATCAGCTTGAAAACAAAGCTAAACACAACCCATTGACCTAAATTACGAGATAGTTTTGAGTGCTTTGTATAGTTGAAGCGTTCGCTTGCATTATATATTGTATTCCAGTTTCCAATATTATACATAGATCATGAGTTGTTAGCTTCAAGGAACTTAACTTTTTCTCTTTGGAGGGGGTGTTTAGAGAGCGGTTAGTTAAAGATAAAATGATTATAATATGCTTTTACTTATTAGCTATTTTGTGGTGATAAATATCATTTTAAACTTGTGTAGTTGCATGAAAGCATAGTAACATTTTGTGGATTATTCTCTATTATCTAAGGAACTAAAAAAGCTGAGCGCTGTATCGTTGTTGCGTGTGCGGTTTGTAGCGGGTAAATGCAACGGATCACGCCGAGCACTATGTGAAGTTTTCGGTTGACAACACATTAATTGGTTTTCAACCTCATTTACATCTTTTAGGTTTAGGAATATTGTTTCAACTCGATCTTCTTGTATAAAAAAAAGGCCGTATCGTATCTTATCGGCTGCATTGTAAAGGTTTTCAAATCTATCGAACCGATACTACCGGCATTATAAAGGTGTAAAACAAAATGCGTTTCACACCGACTCAAGCAATATCTCTTGGTCTTGGCCGATGCTTAGCAATACGGTAGCCGAATCAACTCGTTACCAATACCGTGACCGTTACTGCAACCATGACCAAAGCCATATTTTTGAACCATGGACCAAACTTACCATAATATGATTTGGTTATATATATGATTACATATTTAATATGCAAGATAGTCATGGTTAGTTTTGACAAAAGAAAGGATTTGATGGGAATAGAATCGTTTTCTAACCCGGCGACTCACCGTTATGTAAGCGACGACGGCAAGAATGATATGATTTTCATCATGGTATCCTGTAACGAGGTTTAGTGGAACGACAATTATCTGTTACAAACTTACAACTTTGGCATTGGGTGATGGATTGGTTGAGTTTTTATTCTATCGATGCTTTTATCAGTGGCAGTTAATTTTTAGTATTTATTGTTGTCTTTCTGACACGGTAATTTTGTAGCTTATCTTTTGTAATTGCTGGAGTGAAGTTATAGTTTTTGCTGCTATAATGATCTACTAGTGTATCTTGATTTTGGGTTCTATTCTTTACTTTTGTCGACCGTTTTTCTCATAATGTTGAAAGTGTATTTTTATAAATTGTTTCGTTAATTTTTTGATGACAGGGATGAGTATTATGCGTGGGGACTGAATCAGATAGCTAAAGCCGTGAGCTTTTTGAATAATGATTGTAAGCTTGTAAGACTTCTCCTCTGTGACTTGTAGCTTTACGAACTTTTAATGATGCACTTCCTCTGTTTTTTTTTATACTTGCACCATTTTCCTCTTTTAGAAGTTATGAATTACTTGCACCATTTCCTTGTTGGGCAAGATTGTCTCTCTATCTCTCCCCCATCGCACAAGTCTCCTTTTTTTCTTCTCTCTATCTCTCTCCTCTCCTTAAAAGTTGTACCCAATTTCAATGGTGCACCTATAAAAAAGCGGAGGAAGGTATTTTATTAAATAAAAATCTTACTTAATGTTCCCCTTCTCTTGGTTTTTAAAATGTAATTTAATTCTTTGCAAACCACTAACTTTGCCATCACTCCTCGCCTAGAGCTCCCCGGTGACGACAGCGTAACCAACCCGCCTGCTGGGGCGACCAGGGTACCTAAAAGCTGTTAGTCTCCAGCCCATAATGAAATTGCTAGACGCGAACGTAAAACAATACTGCTTGTGTGGAATAATAAGATGTGATTATCCCGACCACGAGGTTATATTTGATGTTGGTGGCTGAGAGTACAACGGACTTTATGCTGATTGTAACTTGCAACTTCTTTTCTCTACCCTTTGTCATTTTTTCTTTGTTTTTGGGAGCGGCTGCTGATCTTTCTTACAATTGCCTCTGTTGATTTTGTTTATTTATTTTCAAAATTTTGTGTGGTTTGGTAACCCTTCATATTTAGTGCCCATTTGTGTTGAGTTTCTGCAAGGGGAGCTTTTCTCTTTCTATGTGCTGTGGATGTCATAACTGATAATCATATATTATGGGTTCTACTGTGCTTTATTTTTGTCCCCCGTGTTTGCTGGATATGAAAATCAAATCTCGTTTTCTTTTCGTTGGGACCTTTAATAGTTGCTATTGGAGTCTATTGAATAATTACGAGTGCAGTTCTCAAAGTTTAGCCTTCACAATTAGTTCGTTGTCTTCAATTTTAAGTTTGAATGTGTCTAATTTTGCACTCCCATTATTGGTAATGTTTGGCATATGATTTCTTTTTGTAATAAGCTAGCTTTGCTGCCACAGATTCATGCAAATGTCTGCTTGGCCAGTGTTGTGGTTACTCAAACTCTGGACTGGAAGTTGCATGCTTTTGATGTTTTATCCGAGTTTGATGGGAATAAGGAAGGTTCCACCGGATCGATGCTGGTAATTTTTTCAGCATTCTATTGGTCCTTATGCTATGAACTTTTGATGCAATCATCCTTGTCTGAACTTAAGAAGCACTATATCTGAGCCACAATGGAAGATATATATATATATATATATATAATTATTATAGGTCTATGCTTTTATTGTAATTGTAGCGGAGTTGCTAGCTTCACCTGCTAGATTTAGATTCCCTAATGAACAAGTAAATTGTATTGAAATCACGAGAATATACATATAGGAAAATAAGACATCCCCCAAAGAAAATAGTCCTGCATATATATTTGAAAAAGGTTCATAATATCACGCTAGGAGCTCTCCTACCTCTAAGCATTCTTGGGAGGGTACAAAAGACAGTTGAATTCACAAAAGTTTATCTTTTGTATGAGCTAGATCTCTCCTTTCCGAGATCTATTCTCATCTTGTGGATAATCTCCCCTCGTACTCTCACCTCCATGTCTATCAGAGAGAACTCGTGCATCGTTTTGTTTATCAGGCGGAGTATTTAGAGCAGGCTGCTGGGCTCAATGGACAATGGCAGGGGATTTCGCGTAATCAGTTTTGGTATTGCGCAGGTTCATAGTGGTAGATTTTGTCACTTAAACATTGGGACTAGGAAGAAATGTTTATAGCCGCCAGAATTCTAGCTGAATTTGCCTAGTTTTTTTGGGACTATAAGAATGTTACCTGCGGACCTCCCCAAAGGCTGCCGATAGTGGGATCCATTATGAACTTGCTGAATTTGTTGTGATGATAGATATTTTTTGCATTTATGGTTTAGTATTGGACAAGAGGCAGAGGCACATGGATAGGTGGGGATTTCTGGCTATAGAAACCACGATATTCACAAAAGTAAATTGTTGGGGAGGCAAGCAATTTTACCTTTTCAAATGGGGAGTGGGGGAGGGGAATTATCCATTAGTGAATTTTTTTTTGTTAATTCAAGGGTTCTGTACTTTATCTGAACAAATTTCAAAACTTCCAGTCTTTGTGACTTACAGTGAACACATTTTGTTGTTTCTTTGATTGTAGAAAATATATTTGATTAGTTATTTTGCTTCGTGTGAAGGTCTTTTCGGTATACTGTAGAGTTAACTTTACATTGACTAGAATCGTGTTTGCTGCTCACTTGCTTTCTGTATGCAGCAATATGCATGGCTTGTTGGCACACAATACAAACCAATGGAAATGGCCAAGTCTGACTGGGCAGCCATTAGAAATTCTACTCCATGGGCAATTGATTCCTGGGGAATGGGTAAGCACCATCCTTGTTTTTAGCTGCTTATCTTTCTTGCATAATTCACATGTTGACAATTATGTTGGTATAATGGCTCTACCATAGAAGTTGCCCGTTCTATGATAAAAGGAAGATATTTAATAGGTTAAGTAAGATGAGAGATCTTACATGGTGCGAAGGGTATACAAGGAGAGTTATCCTCAAATAAAAGATTGAAGTGAGTTGGAAAGGCAACTAGGTTGCCAAGCGCTTTTAGTTCCTACAATTATTTAACTAAAGAGTATGGAAACCATGTTTTGTTTCTTGGATAATAGTACAGAAATCAGGGAAAGATGCGTTCGTTTTTCTCTAGCCAAAATATACAGGGTATAGCTATCATGCTGATTTCTAATGAAACTTTTGCTCCTTGTTGCTTCCATGGTTGATGTGACCGCAAGATGCTCCAGATTAGATGGTGAAGTACTTTATTGACCTTTTATGATATCAAACAATTTGTTCTATAAACTCTAGCTAACATTTAATGCACGTAAAGCAGCTGTGCATCTCACTCTCGCAATACCAAAGGCATAGTAGCACTACGCAGGACATGCTGTCCATGCAATTTTTTTGTTCTATAAATTTGCTGTAAGATTCGAAGTTGGATTATATATACGTAGTCCGTTTCGCCATACTCGAAACCAAAGAGATTGCATGCAAACTAAGGAAGAGAAAAGAATGGTGAAATTAGACCAAAATGCCCGTTTAGCAAACAAGCTAAGGTTAAATAAAAATCAACACCACCCTATACCATGGTGCAGAAATACGGCCGTATCGGAATTCGGAACGGTTCGCCCGAGTTGGAACGGTTTTCAACTAAGTGCTGACAAGGGTTCGCCCTTTTTTCCGCTACAAAATGTCACTTTGCAAGTTGTTTGCAATTTTTTTATAGAGATTTCTTATCTTTACTTATACAATAGCACCGATCTGCCTCCAAAAATGACTCCAAGACAAGAGAAAAGAAAGAGAAGAGGCACCACCGCACTACTAAACTCTACATAACTCCACTAAAAAAAGACAAAAAAAAGTCTAAAACTAAATTCCTGCCGCGACAACCGCTATGCGGTCCCCGACTAACGTATCCGTTCCGTTATCCCGTAACCACGACCTTTCCCGTTTCCGGAACCTAAACCGTATTTTCGAACCATGCCCTATACCTAGTGCCCATATGGTGCCCACCACCACTAACCCAGCCACCAACGACGGAACCACCGCCGACAACCCAAGCCACACTACAGCCACCCTCGCTGCTATTGCCGTCGATTCTCTTCTCACTATTGTCTCTCTTACCCCGAGTCCCTTTCAGTGTCCCTCCCTCTCACCTCTGTCTCTCTCTCTCTCTTACCCTTTCCTCTCTTCGACTCTTCTCACTATCGTCTCTCACCAATACTTGTGTGGTGGGAGGCACAAAAACAAATGGGCCTCTCTTCCTCTCTATGTCGGTGCTTTCTTTGAGGTGGCGGTGATGGAAAGGGAAGAAGGAGCGACGAGAGAGTGTGGACGGTGGTGGTTACGGGCATGGTGATGGAGTGAGGAGAGATAGTGGTCGCTGGCTGTCAATATCCCGTAAGATGTAGGGGGTGAGGACAGAGAGTGGAGGCGGGGGTGTGGTGGAGGTTGGAGGTGGTGACTTGGTGAAGGGTGTGAGGGAGGAGAGAGAATGGAGAGTAAGGATGGGGATGATGGTTTTACGGATGGGGGGGTGGTGGTGGTGGTTCCAGGGAGGGGTCGGACGGTGGGTGGTTGGGAAAATTAGTGATTAGGAAGGGTTTGCCCAATTAAGGTTTGGGTAATTGTTAATAAGTAAATTATAATAGTAATAATTTATTGTTTTGTTTTATTGATTAGGTGGAATGAGTAACTAAGTAGGGTAAAATGGTATTTTGATATACCAAAACTTACCAAAAACAGTTTGGTTGCAAGTATTGTGAGATTTTCTTTGAAGGAAAGCGTTGCGAGTATTGTCAAACGGAGGAAATAGGAGTTAGTATCAATTTATATTTTTATGATGGGATATAAATTTCATGTTTTTAGTAAGTTTTTTATTTACCATATCTATAACTCAACCATATGATAGCTTTGGTCAAATTAAGTTATAAGAATACTTATAAAACTTCAAACATGCAATTTTGAGGTAAAAAATCTATTCGTATGATTTTTTTGAAAAAATGCACGCCACGTTAACCGCGATTTGTTTGTGTTTGACCGTTACAAGCCGCTTCCACGTCATTGCGACCATCACCGTGAACGCAATTGCATCCACGATGTCTTCGTTTACACATCTCAAAGTTCAAGAGCAATGGACTGGCCAACAACACAACCTTGATCTTACTGCAGGTTGATGATAAATGATGCTCCAGAAGTTCTTGTACACCAAAGCAAGGGGAAACTTCAATGCCTTATGATACGAATTGTTCCTAACCTTGCGCTTAGGTTCACAATAATTTCAAGTCTGGACACTAGTAACCAACATGTACGCTTTTTATGCTCTCTGAATCTGTACTTATTATTATCAAGTATTCCAAAATGCAATTTTGTTGTAGGATGAGTGCAAATTTCTCTTACAGCACCAGCTTGGATTGGGGTAGGTAACCCCATATGTGCAACAAGCTAGAACACGCAAAACAAGAGGCGGAAACAAGTAAACCATGATTATACCTTGCAATAATAGATAGTATTATCGGGAGCACACATGCACAGGAGTTGCCTGACGCCATAGCATGTGATTCTTTACTCTTTTTAGCTACATTAAACTCCGTCCAAGTGCCCGACTTGGCAATTTTATGAAAAATTTGTTTGATTTTAGTCCAGAACAAAGTATCAAAGTGCCCATATTGTTGGATCCGACACGAGTCCTTGAGGTAAAATGAAGACGAGTAACGTAGCTTTTTAGGACTTTTAATCATCAAATATTGTTTGAAAGATGGAAGAGTAAGCAGCAAGAATAATTTTCTAGGATTCATTTATCTGATGTTATATTGTTTATTTGATGTAATATCGTTTGGGGCAGTGGATAAGGATTCGAATGAAAACGTACCAACGAAGCCACTTCGATGTGTTTTACCATTTTGGGCACCGATTGTATTCAGATTTCTTTTTATATTTAGCTTTCTTTCAAAATTTGAGTTTGAAGTGTCAATGTAGGCCTCTCTTACCATGTAAAACTGATTAAGGGTATAGCCTATTAAACGAATGCAATAAAGATTAGGAAGTAGTACAGAAAAATATTAATTCCCCCGTCCGAGTCCATCTTGTAAAATTTAAGTTATTAGATTTAATTATCTCATACCAATATAAGGCACTTAGGCTATTATGTACTGGAGCAAGACGATAAAGACAAGGAAATGGTATATGAAATTGTTGGTTCCAGTTCGTGGCTTCCTTTTGACGCAAGTCCCTACTTTCCCTGGTCCCTCTCCATAAAAGCGTCTCCTTTTAGACGCAATGATGAGAAAGAAGAGAGAGGAAACCGGTTGGATAAACCAATAAGGGCTGTTGTAGCTAACATGAGACCATAATGAGGGCTAGTGCTGTCGTCCCAGTTCTTCTGCCATGATTTGCTTTTTAGCTTGTTCATTATAAGTTCCACATATCCTTTGTAGTAATCTTTATCGATAGTTTTTCTTTGTAGTTGGGCCCCACACCCACCCACAGACTCCTTTCTCTCTACTTTTGCACTGCCCTAGAAACTTGTGGAAAAGTGTTTGCGGAAAATATATTGAGACGGAGGAGTCGTTTTTGATAAACAGGGTCTTGTAGCATTGGAGGGGATTAAGGAATATAAACATCGTAAGCTTTTGTTGGTCAATATGAAGTGTGGACTTTTTTTTTTTTTACTAAGAAGAGCGATGTGAGGTCCACTTACAGAATGTGTTTTAGAATGGAACATTGGAGTTCAGAGCTGCAAATGAATTATATGGCATTTTATTGGAATTTTGGACTTTTCTTAAGTTGTACTTTTCAAATGGAGTTTCTTGTATTTGAAAATAAGGAAGAGTCTCATCGAGCATGACATTCAGATTTATTTCCTGTTGCCAAGCTCTCTCTAGTCTCTAGTATCATTTATGATTTTATGTATTCTCTTTATTGAATTGGTAGACAGCACATATGCTCCTCTGATTCTTGTTCAACTCTTCCTATTGTGTTGGAGGCTTGGAGCAGTAATTCCTGTGGATGTAAGCTTTTGGGTGATTATCTCCTAGGGAAGACATGATGTCAAGACAGTGTGTTGTAAAAAGAGAGCTTATGTCTGGTGTTTAGGTTGTTAGGGCTTATAGTAATGTTACTTACTAGGTGGATCCTGTTGCCCCGATGTTTGTTTGTGGAGTAAGTGCTGAATGGAATTAAGCTCAGATATTTTTCTAATTTTCTGCATCTATTACCTTTTCCTGACTGGATCTTTATCCTTTATCGGTTTTGTTTTATGATTCATGTTCTCATCTTGAACTTGTAATCTTATAGCTCTTATACACTAATGAAAGCATATGTTGCTTTGTAATTGTTACTCTATGGTTTCTATGTGGATCTAAAATAGATGTATCATGACTTTCAGGTTGCCTAATATATGAGATCTTCTCGGGTACGAGGTTGAACAAGACAGAGGAACTCCGAAATATTGCTTCAATTCCAAAGGTTCAACATCTGGTCTTTGTGTGATATCTTATTAGTTGATAACCTTAGAACATTAACAAACTTTTTTATTATTTAGTTTTCAGTAAGCACAATTTTCTTTCGTTTGCAAGGTTTTGATGTATTTGGCTAGTCAGTTTGTCTTCAAGCTGACATCAATTATTTTTTGCTTTGCTGATTTCCTGTTATCTCAGTCGTTGCTTCCAGATTATCAGAGGCTATTGAGTTCCATGCCTTCCAAGAGATTAAATACTTCCAAGCTTATTGAAAATAGTGGTATGTCTTGCAACTTCTGGTTTATGTGTTCCAACTTAAGTATATGTTTTCTCCTGAACTAGCAGCATGTGCATCAAGGATCCTAGGGTATAATCTAATCTGCATGATACTTTTGAAGGTTTCTAGGTCGAATTTTTGAAAATGAAGTAGGAGCTCCTTTGCATGTTGTTATAGACTTTTCGTTTGGTAGCTAGCCCTATATTCTGTTACAGATCTGTTGTAAACTTGTAATTGCCTCAATATGATTTTGCAGAGTACTTCCAAAATAAGCTGGTTGATACGATACATTTCATGGAGGTTCTCAGTTTGAAAGACAGTGTGGAGAAAGATACATTTTTCCGCAAGCTTCCAACTTTGTCCGACCAACTTCCTCGCCAGATTGTGCTGAAGAAAGTACGCTCTAATCTGAAATTTAGATTTTGTAAAATCAGTTTTCTTTTAACTTCTTAATGTTTATTAATGTTTCCGTTTTCACTAATCACCCGTTTCATTTTCTGTTAGATACTTCCACTACTAGCTTCTGCTCTAGAATTTGGCTCAGCAGGTGCTCCTGCTTTAACAGCATTGATGAAGATGGGCTCTTGGCTTCCACCTGAAGAATTTAGTATGAAGGTCATTATAGTTCTGGTCCTTCTTTTTGTGCAGAGGAGGAGAGAGGGGAGGGGGTCACTTGCACACATTTTTTGGCCAATCTTTGGCATGAATTATTTGCCTTGTGCTTGTTTTGTATCTACTAAAATATTGCCCCTGTCAATCATTTCTAGGTGCTGCCAACCGTGGTGAAGCTCTTTTCATCTAATGATCGAGCTACTAGAGTTGCATTGCTTCAGCATATTGATCAATATGGAGAATCGTTATCTGCACAAATTGTAGATGAACAAGTATGAAAACGATCACAGCATAGTAATATTTTTTTTCCTATCATGATATGCTATCAGTTGTCCTCTTATTTTCAATCCAAAAGATGTCCTCTTATGAGTTCTCTATCTATCTGCAACGATAAATTGGGTACTCTTTCTAGTACTAAATTCTGTGTTATTATTTTGATTAGGTTTATCCTCAGATTGCCACTGGATTCAATGACACATCAGCTTTTCTTCGAGAGTTGACATTAAAATCGATTCTTGTTCTGGCGCCAAAGGTATTAGTTGATGTTTGATCTTGATAGATACTCTTCCTGTGTCATTTAAGAATAAGGTCTTTGTTGCACGTTGTGCATACAGTGGGATGAGTCATTCTTCATCTTACCGTTTGTCCTCTCCGTCATTCATTGAATTGAGACGAGGGATCATAAAATGATTAGTGACTGGCACAACCAGTTACTTTGCTGTGTGGGTATTCTTAGATTGTGGGAATGGCCTGGTTTTGATAGACTGTGTTTTCTTGCCATAAACGTCAAGAGATTCTAACAGCGGCAGTTTCAAAAAATTAAACAGAAGATTCGCTGCCACTGAATTTGCATATTCTCGCATTGCATAATCTTATGAAGGGAAGAGTGGCGAAAGAACACTGCCAGAAACCTTCTTCCTTGGATAAAAATTGAGACCTGGCGGTTGACTGGACTGAATTGCTTGTTACGGGACTGTGATGCTGGGATGCTGGGATTTTGATTGAGGTAACTGTCTCGGGGATGGGTCTAAGAGGCGGATTTGGAAATTCTGGAAAGGAATTAGTGAACACGTTCTAATATTAATGATGGATATTAATTTTCATGATCTTATGCTTTTAAGTTAAAATAGTGAAACTTGGTTTTCTTTTGAAGACTAGTACGTAAATAGCTTCCGTTCCTGTAAAAATACACTTTCCTTCAAAGGTTCTACTTAGTTGTGTCCTCCATTTGAAATTTGTGTAGAATAAAAAATAGCCAGCAGACTGCATGAGAAATATCAAAATTGTGGTGACATCCATAAAAATCTGCACAAGTTTTCATGGGGAAATGCAACATGGGGCCACATGAGATGACATGTTAATATGTTATAGCATTAAAGTTGATAGTCCATGTGACTAAGCACACTTATATTTAATTTGGTGGAGCGGGAAAGGCTGAAAGAGAAACAAGTTGGCAGCTCTAAAAAGAATGAGAGAGAGAAAGAACAAAAAAAACACGGGACACTTGATAGCAACCATCAGCCACGGTCACTGAAAAAGGTGCCGAGTCATTTTCACTCTCCTAGTCCCGGTTCCGACCCATGTGGGTACCCGGGCTGGGTCTTGTCGACACGGATTTGGAATGGTCAGTGAGGAGTTCGAGCATCTCAACTCTTCGATCATTATGATATCTGGAATCATTTCGTGGCATTCTGTAGATTGGAAGCCAGTGATCGGCTCTTAGTTGTGCCTTTTTTGCTGATGGACTGATGGTTGTACTACTGAGTTCTTGTTTCCGAACAATTCTCAGGTGTTCTCTTTCTTAATATTTGCTATTGTCCACCCTTGCATTTGATAAAAACATGAATATATTTTGTTGACACAATACCACTTTCCTTCTTTGGCTTTCCACGTAAAAGTGGAGAAGTTTATATAAGCATTCGAAGGCTTGCCTGTCCTCAGAACTCCCGAGCAGACTCAGGTGATGTAAGACATCGGCAGCAAGTATTACAATCAAAATACAAGTTATTTTTGATTGCTTATGCAGCCTTCTTGGGTCAGCTCACAAACGCCAAATCTTCCTTTTTATGTAATGATTGAAGTCATTGGACCAACTTCTACAAAGCTCTTAACTGTCACTGTAATATCTTCTCATGGTCTTACTTTCTCCGCAGCATTTTTGACAATTAAGTAGGAGGAGTCGTATATTGGATGTTATTTGAATAATGGAATAAGGAGTTTGTGTCAGTATGCAGAGGAGGCCAAGTTATGGTTGTATTTTAACATTCTTCTGAAGATGACCTTGTAGTTATTTATTTGCAGCTTTCTCAACGTACAATGTCGGGATCTTTGCTGAAGTATCTCTCAAAGCTTCAGGTATTATTTCTTATATATTCCATAAGAAATTGCGAATTTGTGGTCATTTGTTGCTTAGGTATGACACTTCATCATGTTCATCTGACATTTATTGCGGTCCTTCATGAATTTCTTTACTTGATACCTGACTTCACTAGATTTTATATCTTTTTGCCTACCCTCTCCTTGTTACGTTCATTAGAATTATCATAAAATTAGGTGGGCTTATCTTTAAGCTAGTGTGTCTGACTTTTATGCTTATAAGTTTTGCAGGTTGACGAAGAGCCAGCAATCAGAACAAATACCACCATATTACTGGGAAATATGGCGAACTATCTCAATGAAGGGGTAAACATTGAATTTCGGTCTTGTTTGTCCATCCTTTCTCATGCTCTCCCCACCTTTCCAGTGTAGTAGTTTCGTTTATTGGTGGAAAAATGTCGGAGGGGGAGAGACACTGGTTCAAGTTCATTCTTTTCATCATTGTCCTTAAAAGTTTAAACCATTTAATTGGTATCAGATTAAATCACCTATTGTCGATCTGTGGTTAATGTTGATGTTTCTTAAGCATAGCCTGTAACACTGGATTATCTGCTAGATTTTTGGGATCAGGCTGGTCGATTATTGTCTTAGTAACCCATTAGTTAGGATTTGCCTACCAGTTTTTGGGTTTTCCCTAATATGATCAAGACGTTATTTACCAAGATATCTGGGGTTGGAATGTATAGTTTGTCTTACTGACATATATTTTTTTCATGTTGGAAACTCTTGATAAATTCTTTTTAAGTCATATTTTAGTTATTTATCAAACATCTAACAAAATTATAAAGAGTTAAGTTGAACAGAGATGAAACCTTTAATAGAGATTGCAGGTATTTATGAACTACTATTTTTGCCATGACATTACTTCATAGGACTTGTCTGCTTTTGCCATAACATTCCTTGACTTTTCTGCCTTTACTTTCAGTAACTTTTTCTGAAAACTTATTTCCAGAAAATGCTTGCCTGGTCTTTCAGAATTGTATTTCCACTGGTTTGAATGTTGACCTTGTTAGAGATAAGGCTGCATGCATGGTGGCCTTCCCAGATCCTTTTTATGTGGGTTAGCACCCGGTTGTTCATGGTAGGAGTGTTCTCATAATATATGTTGTCATTATGGATGGGCAGACCTTATAAATTAAATTGTGACAAACCACCTTTTAAAACAACTATTTTGCAAAACAACTACCATTCAAAACAATTTTTGCGAAAAGAAACCCAAAACAAAATTTTGTTTGTGAAAAACAAGCCTGGAGGCAAAAATCCGGCGTTGACTTAGGCATTGACTTTTGACCTACGCTTTTTCCAGTCAAAATATTAGAAGATTAGAACACTCTAATTATTTTCTCCCTCCTTTGATGTTTCAACTTGTACCTCTAATAATGGGTAGGTTAATGCTTGAGGTTTCTTTTGACAAACAATTTTTTTTCTAGGTTTCTTTTTGCAAAAACTGTTTTAAAAAGTGGTTTCTCGCAAAATCGTGGTTTTAAAAGGTGGTTTCTCGCAATTTTTCCTAAATTATTATAGATTGTTTGAGTGAAGATTGAAGATTATTATCTTGATGATCCTGTAAACTTTTGTAAGTAAAATATGTCAATTTGGCTTATATTTGTTAATGATAACCGTTGCCAGTTCTTTAACAACTTCACAACTTCAGCTTTGAATTTTGTTTTGGAACCAAGTTTCTTTTCACCTATTTTTCTTCTTTTTTCCTTTTAAATGTTATTCTACTTTTATGCTATAAGGTGTTACTTTTTTTTGTTGATTTCTGAATCTATTTGTTCGTTGGAAACAAGTTTGTTCTTGGACGAATCAGCTGTACGTTTTTGTGTTATTATTATGATTTTTCTATTGCAAAAACACCATTCTTTACTATGCTGAATATTTTGCTTAAAAAGGCTAATAGATTACTTTGTTTTTAGACAAGGAAGAGGGTCCTCATAAATGCTTTTACAGTTCGTGCATTACGTGATACATTCCCCCCAGCACGCGGAGCAGGTATTGCAGTCAGAAGTTTTCCACTCCCTCCATCTCTGTAACTTTGGTTTCTGTTGCTTATGTAAAGAATGTATGTTTTTTCTTTCTTTTGTGGCAGGTATAATGGCCCTGTGTGCCACAAGTTCCTATTATGATATCACCGAGATTGCAACAAGGATTCTTCCAAATGTAGTGGTGCTTACTATAGATCCTGACAGGTTCCCTCTGTTTAAACTTTTCAATCTCTTCGTAAAACAATTTCTTGGGGTTTGGACTCATAACACAATATTTGTCTAGCAAGTATCGGGAATCTTAATTTCTTTTGATACTTGTACTATTTGCTTGCTAATCAAGTCCTTCGATAATCGAATTGGTGTTTGCAGTCAGTATAGTCTAGTATCATATATATGTTCTACTTGGTCTCACCATTGGGGTAGAGAAGAGAAGCCTCCTATTGCTGAGGAGCTTCTTATAAAAGGATCTAATAGAAGCTTTTAGGAGAAAAACAATCAATAAGTAGAAAACAATCATCACATCTATAACAGGGATGTAGAAAAAGCCTTATGACTCCGGAGAGATGGAGGTTCACAGTAAGGATCTTGATTCTCCCGTAAACACTATTTCCAAGTTAAAACAATCCTAAATCTTAGCCCTAAGTATTGAACTAGGGTTTGGAATCACAAAGAATTTCAAAGAAAGTCGCTAAGAAATTCAGAATTGTAATTATCAAGCAAGTGTGTGAACCAATGAGTTCGACACATTATTTATTACAAGAGAGTTTCGATAACCCTCCCCTAGTTACACGTGAATAATGGAATAAGGAATAATATGCAAATCTTTCCATAATCTTCCCTAAATCACACGAAATAAAATAACACCAGAAAATTTTCCTAAAATCATCCTGAAATTACCTGGCATTTTGGGAGGGAAGAAAACCCTTTCTAATGACCACCTTGAGCCCAAACTCTTTAGTTTAGTAAAGCATAAGGTACTTTCCTAATTACAATTATATGACAATTGTTCACATGCTTTAGCATTAAGGAACCAAATTTTAGAAGTAATTTTCGGGCCTCTTAACAACTTAACTAAATTAACTAACTAACGAACACCTAAGGCAAAAATGTGCAACGTAAACTTTATTGCAAGCAAGTGAAAATATAAGATGGAATTCTAATCCTCATTGCATCCACATCAAAATGTCATCTCCAAATTTTTCGACTATAATTACGCTTTAGAGGTTGGGGGTCACCTCAGTATGGGTGCAAACCTCAAACATGACGGTTATTTGAGAAAGACAACTAAAAACACACCATTAATTTTCTTAAATTATCTTTATTGATACATTATGCTTTAACGTAAAATAGTGAAAATACTTTCCAAATAGAAATAGAAAATCATGTTATGTGTGTGTGTGTGACTGTGTGTAACTTTGTTTGCCTTGCTCTAAATGTCTGCTTTAAATATTACTTGTTCTAATTGAGTTTCAATTTTGATCATTCTGATATTTTCGTTTTATTTTGGTTTTCCTGCAAATTATTCTAAGGTTGCCATGGTGATAATCTTTCTTTCTTATACCTAGTGATGTTCGATCCAAGTCCTTTCAAGCAGTTGACCAATTTTTGAACATTGTGAAGCAGTATAATGAGAAGGTATTAAGTTTCTCTTTTTATCTTTTCTTAATTTTTTTTTCCGGATGTCTTTAGTACTTGGCTCCGCCGCTCCAGTTTCTTTTATAAAGAAGACTGGGTTTGTTGGATGAAAACCGAACATGATGATCTGTTTTCGTCCTTTGATGTTTCATACTTCTGTGAACTGGTCATTTTTCTGGGCGCCATGTATGATCTACAGATATACTCTGAAATTGATCAATTAGTAAGAAACAGCACGATATTCCCTTCCATTTGCTTGCAGAGGTACTAATAAGAGTTAGGAGAGGGAGTAATGGAAATAGGAAAACTGTGTTTGCAGTAATTTCTTCGGTAAAGGGTTGGGGAAAGTTTCCGTTCAACCTGTATTTCCTTTCTCTTTAGTTTGATTATAGAGTTAAATTACGATCTCTGTCTCATTTCTTCATCTCTGCCCACTAGCAATCCAGTTCCATTTTTTCCCTTCACTTCACAGATTCATTTCTTTCCGCTCTCTATCTCTCTGTCATGGCCATGCTCCTTCTCCGCGGCACCCTATCTAACTTTCACAAGGATATTATAACCCGCTGTAGCTTGTGTACATCCCACTTCCCCTCATTTATGTTGCAACCCTTTGAAGTTTCTCTCTGTTTCGTGGGGTGGCTTAATCTGATTACTGATGGTCAATTTCCATTCAAGTTCTGAAACTAGAACCTTACTGGAAAAGTTAACAGCACAAGTTCACACGATATTCACAATACAGTAGCATCTTACATTCCCTTCTCTATTTCTCATTTCAATATTCTTCTCTAAAAAAGAAAATTTTAAAAATATAGTTTTAGACAAGCTCACCACAAATCCACAATTTAGTATTGGCATTTTGGAGCAAACTCTCCAATACTTGTACATAATAATATCGAATTTGGCAAACTTTTTTTCCTTCTGTACCCCCACAATATGGGATGCATTTCCTCTCTTTGTTCTCAAAAGTAACTAAAAGACACATGAGGTACGCGCTCCTTGGTTCTACGAGCTAGATCATAAGAACACGGAGGTAGTATAATATAAATGATAATAATGAATGTCATTATTGTTTTTATTAATATCATGACTAAGTGCTTGTGGCATTATTTTTCTTTTAAAAAATTGGCACCTTGTATTGTATGAATATTTTTTATAATTCTAGTATACGACCTGTACCTTGTCAGACCTATCTCAAATAAATTATTGTTTCCTTTTCTGTCCCCGTCTTTGTATATGTCTCCTATCAATCTTTGTGGCATTATAAGTGCTTATGGCATTATTTTCTTTCAAAAAAATTGGCACCTTGTATTGTATGAATAGTTTTTATAATTCTAGTAATTTTCCTTTACCTTGTCAGACCTATCTCAAATAAATTATATTTCCTTTTCTGCCCCCGTCTTTGTATATGTCTCATATCAATCTTTGTGCAACCTAGTATATCAGTTTGGTTCAAATTGAATTTACTATTATGGGTCCGACATTTGTCCAGCTTTTGCATATGGTATATGCATATGAGTTCAGCTCAACCCAAGTTTGTGCTATTACAGGTTATATCAACTATCAAGTATGGGGTAGATGAATTTTAGTTTTAGTGGTTATTGGGTGGGAACAATATCAAATTAGATAGATTCCTGGGTGAGGTCAATGTCTAGGACATTCGTGTATTATAAGAAGTGGTTTTGATCCAGTCATACCACTTAAAGTGTGTTTAGTCAGGTCAAGTTAATATCGAAAATTCTATCATGTTGACATAGTGTTTGGTCAATTCAGGTAAAGATTGAAGTCCACGGTTACCTTTCTTTCTTGAATACCCCTTACAATTTACAAATCCTCCCAAACTTAATATATGGGTATTTGACTACTAATCTGGATCTCCTGTGGTTTACATATGAGCCTTCCCAGTTTACTCACGACTTTAGTAAGTTTGACATGCTTAGCCTAGGCAGTGGTAACCATCTTTAATATATTTATTGACAGGGTGATACAGGAGATACAAGCATGGCGAACCTTGGAGCTCCTGGAAATTCTAGCTTGCTTGGGTGAGTAATTTGGCATGATTCTTTCATCTCTTTGAAATTGTAAAAAGTTGGGGCTTTCCTTTAGTTTGAAGGTAAAGATTAACTTTTGTTGACAAGGAAGAAAATCTCGGATGCGGCCGCATTCGTGGTAACGGCTGCGATCGCGTGGAAGAAGCACTTGTAACGGATGAATGAAACATATTGCGTTACGGAACGTGAACGTTTTTTTTTAGAACCACATAGATGGATTTTTAACCTCAAATCTTCAAGTTTAAGAGCTATTCTTATAACTTAATATGATCAAAATTATCATGTGACTGAATTATATACATGGTGAATGAAGAATGACTTAAAACATGAGCCCCCATCCTATTCTTAATATAAATTGATTCTAACTCATATACATTATCCAACTTGAAACCATTCCTCTCCTTTCTTTGGTGTGTTTGTTTATTTTCTTGCAATGTATGTGTTTCTCTTTCACTTTTATTTGGCCTATTCTGACTAGTAGTGGACCTAACGGGAATTCTAACGCCGCTGAGTCACCATTGCGTAAATGGACAATGCGGCGAGAAGGATGTGATTTTTGTCGCGGCGTTACGTAACGAACAACAAGTTTATTACATAAAAGGCGTTACGTAATGGAATGTTAGAGTTTTAATTCCATGGCTGTTGGTGCTTAGAGGTTAGACTTATGCTTAAGGCATCAGGTCTAGATATGTTCCTCTTGATTACATAATGTATCTGGCTGAAGCTACTATTTCACCCCTTCTGTACTGGGAATTTTTCATAGTGAGAAGGCCCAGGGATCATGGAAAGCTAAATTTCTGAATCCCTTGATATTTTATTTATTAATATTTCTGAAAGGAATCTTAGGCATTAACAGATCTATGCTAGCTTTCTCAGTAGCATTTATGTCCTCATTATAGCAAGATCCAAGTGTGCTCATGTTTCAGTTTTAACAAGGTTTATACTACCTCTGTTTCGCAATACATGCAACGTTGGGAAATGGCACATGGACCAAGGAAAAGGAGAGAGAGAGTGTTAGTTGTCTTTATTGCCCATGTGATAAAGAATAAAGTATGTACATGTGAGTGGAAAAGTGGGGGTACAAGTGTCTTTTTAGCTAAAAGGAGTAACTATTAATAGAAATGTTGCATGTATTGCAAAACATCCAGGTATATGTTGCATGTATTGCGAAACGGAGGTAGTATGAAATAAGCTTAGCGGTATACTCTGTTCTTATATAATATACACACTTTATTTCAATTTTGATAACATGTCCCATCTACATTTTCATCTTTTTCCACCTATATGCTCCACTTCTTAATATAATAGCCACTTTAAAATTCTCTCTCACTTTTTCCATTTTTTTCTCTATCTTTTCGGTTTCTCTCTCACTTTTGTACTTTCTCCTTGGTTCTTTCCCAAAGTGAAGTGAGTAGATTATTTAATAACGGAGGTAGTACCTTGTACAATTTTTGTTTGACGGATTGCATTTTACAGTTGATGGGAGATAATGTCAAAGATGCAATTGTATTGTCATTTATCAACCGAATAATTTCTGTACTGCTACTAAATGATTACTTTTCTTGTTCGTTTATCTCTTTCCGTGGTTTTTTTGACCTATTTATACCCATACTTGACTGCTCCTTTTTTTGAGACTTGAGGTATGTATATGCATCAAGCTATGTGTAGGCATCGGAGTTTGCTGTTCCTGTGTATACTAAAGGGGTTTCAGTTTACATGTCTTCTCTCACTTGTTTTTCTGATCATCACCGTGTCAATGCTAGATTGACCTTTTGATGTCCTTTTTTTTTCCATTCCGAGATGGGTTCTGATGCCTTAGTCTATTGATCTTGACAATTTCGAAGATCTTCCTCTAAATATATACAAATTGCAAATAATTGTTGCAGATGGGCTATGAGCAACTTGACTTTGAAAGGTAAAGCTTCTGAGCAGGCACCGGTTGCCTCTGGCGGTTCTAGTGCACCACTTGCTACAACTAGCTCTGATACTAGTGCAGGTGCGTCTATTCTCCTGAATGATTTACAAGTTTCACCCGGTCAATGCTTAGCAGGTTTATTTTTTCTTCATCCTGGGAGATCCTTGAATTGTGGTCACTTCCCTACTCCCCAGTTCCCTCTGTTTGCCCCTTGCTGCATGCTTTTCGTGAGACCTATATGCTTCATTGCATGGGATCACTTCACTTGTCCTGATCATTCATTGGATCTGCCTGTTCCCCCTTATCATATTGCTGATCTCTGATTTATTGTCCACATCTATTGGACATGAGACACATTAAAAGGTGTCCCTATCTTACGTTCATAGTTTTTTCTAGGGTAGGGGGGGGGGTTTGCGGGCCTTGGTAGCTGGAGGCCTGGAGCTGTAACTGTGATCATAAAACCAAGCTACACTTGTCCATGTAATATGTCTCAGAACCTTTAGTTCCATGTTTTATTCTACGCACTAGGCAATTTCTTAGAGTCGGTCCTCTTAAGTATGTCAAAATTGAAGTGCGTCCGCTCCTATTTCTCATTTGTTATCACCTTAAACAGAATCTAAATTAATGATATTATGATGGAAACTTGACAAAGTCTATGGGAAATCTGGAAAGAAAACTTGACCAATTTGACAACGTAGAGGGAGTAACGGGAAATGGTAGGGAATGGAAATATCAAATTTCTGTAGGACATGAACATTACAAGAATTTCTCCTTGTGTATTAGCTGAAAATATCTATGTAAAAGGGTCACTTGGCAATATCTGCTGTAAAACTTATGAGTGCAGTTGTCCAGAGTACCAAACTTGAAATGTCGTAAGCCACCAAAATGAGCGTCTAAATTGTAGATGCAAAAGAAAAACCAAGATGCATGAGGAGAAGCAATAGGATTCACTTAGCAAAAAGCTGCTGGGAAGCCATCTCTGGCTGAGAAAGTTCACTTTTATGAATTGCTCCCAAAAAACACTTTAGTCATGAGTTAAAGCGCTAAGGCATTGGATGCCTCGAATAGGGACAGTTTGTACCTCAATCTAATGAGAAAATTCACTGCAATATATGATCCCAGAGTCTTGTCGCTGTCTGCTACATAACGGATATGGACGAGTTTTGTGAACTTACCTTCCTTTCGCTTTCCTTTTTTAAGAGTGCTCTACTCAACACTCCCTAACTATTTTGAGTATTTTCAGTATGAGTAGACGAAGTATTGGGTTTGGCGTTGTAAGTTGACGCGTTATTGTGCTGGTTTTGAAATAGTGGAAGCACTGGAGCACATTTCACGCATGAATTTTGCGGCATTAGTTGATTTCTCATGCAGAAATGACGCTGATATGTGTCAGTCCTGGAAAGTAGAGATGTCAAAATGTTTCCAATTATGCTGCTAGCATCTTAATGCCTTTTCACTCATTTCCATGACTAGGAGATGATATTGCATTTGCTGAAAAGAGCAAAAAGAATGAACTTCTAAATGAATCTACACATTTCTACCTTGTGTTTTAGTTGCTTCTTACAGAGTTTTACGTCCTATGCTTTGTCAGAATCTAAATTCAATATTAAATACTCCTTCCGTCTCGAATTTTATGGCTTGCAACCTTTTGCCTAAGCAGTAAGGATTTCTCTCAAAGCTGAGGAATGAAAATAACTTTTTGCAAAAAGCTCAATCTATAATCCAGTAAAAGCCTGTTCTTTAATCTGCCCTTTGGCTTGTCATATGATTTGGGAAATCCAACAACAGGAACTTAATCACTTCAAATGCAAGTATGCGACAGATTATTGAAGTTATGGTTATCTAGGCTGGCTATGCTTCTTGAGACTAATGCTTACTTTGCTAATGATTTCAGTTGTGGACGCTGTTGCTACGAGTGCAGTGCTCACACCGCTTCGCACAAGCTCCAGTATGGATCTAGTTGATCACCCGGTTCCAGCATCCCCGTCCTCAACAGATGGCTGGGGGGAACTTGATAATGGACTTGATGAGCATGATAGTGACAAAGAAGGGTGGGATGATATTGAACCACTTGAAGAGCCCAAACCATCTCCTGCACTTGAAAACATCCAGGTGGCACAAAAGCGGCCAGTTTCACAGCCTAAGCCAGCATTGTCTCAACCAAAGGCAACAGGTATGTTCATCTTTATGGTTCTTGACCCAGTAAATATGCAAATTAACCAAGTGATAGGTAGTCCTGGTGTGCAATTCTTTCTTGTCCAGCTTATTGGATGCATAAATCCTATGGCTTATGTTATAATCTATACGCAAGATTGCTAATAGTGAAAAGGTGAAAATATAAGTGGCTAAGCAGTCGGGCTAGCTATAAGTGGCTAAGTAGTCAAGCTTTTATTTTTGAACATCTAGCTTGTTTATTATTGGGCTATATATAAAGAAACCCATATCACGATATTTATCAGAAATGAAGTAAAGCTTATGCAGTTGTCCCATCCCATCCTGTTACTCAGCTCTTCATTACACCTTAATTCTCAAGTACTTGTTTCTGATCTTCAACACTCGGACATGGTATGGGCACTTCAACCCTTTATTTTGGACTGAGATATTGAATTTTTTTATTAAAATAACCAAGTGGGACACTTTGGCACGTACCTGTGTTCAACACTACCTTAGTCCTAGTAACATATGTCTCATCTTTCATTTTGTGGGGCAAGATGGTTTATCTTCTCTGCAACTGTTTAGTATCCAGTAACTTATTTGATTTCTTGATAAATGAAACAAAGTAAAAATGCCTAGATCTTGATTCCCGAGTACCCCTTTGCTGGATCATCTATTCTGCCGTCTTACTTTTAAACAAGCATAGCATTAGAAGAACTTTAGGTACTCCTTATGTAACATCAACTTTTTACTGCCACAGATCCATGATTCTACCAAACCTTTTGAAGTTTTGGTTCTTTTAATATGTTGAATGATGATAGATGTTTTTGATCTTCAGCTTCAAGTTTGCAGCCAAAAAGCACTGCACGAAAAGGGAAAGATGACGATGATGAGTTGTGGGGTTCCATAGCTGCCCCTCCTCCTAGGACAACTTCTAAGGCTTTGAATTTGGGAGCTCCAAAAACTGAAGATGATGACCTGTGGGGTGCCATAGCTGCTCCACCTCCCATGACGAAAGCCAAGCCCTTGTCTGTAGGAAGAGGTCGAGGTGCAAAACCTGCTGCTCCGAAGTTAGGTGCCCAAAGGATAAACCGGACATCATCTGGAATGTAGATATGATAATTGAAATTGTGAGTTGAAAGCAAGCATAGATTTGAGGAATTTGTGAGGATCAGTTTTGTATAATCCCATTCTTTTTACTGATATAATTTATAGTAAAGCAGCGTCTCAGTGTTATTGGCTTCAATTGTGCCATCGATTTGTTGCACAACCTTTACCAACAATTGCTTTCTGCATAAAATTTCTTGTTTCCTGTAAGTTGTAAATGTTGCACGAGGGAATATATAGTTGTGGACAGTGTGACCTTATCCAACTTTACCGAAGGCACTCAAGATTTTAGGTATTCGAAGTATTTTTGATTTCTTACGTGTTGTAATACAGATTGGTACTTTGGTCTCACTAATCGGAGAAAACATTAGGAATATTTGATGCTATTTATGATATTCTTGGAATATGTTCATGGAGGTCTGAAGGATATGGATATGGTATCAAAATATAAATACCAAACAACATATTTCCTCCATTCCATTATTATCGAGTGTCCACATGAGTTCGTTAAGGTGTCTTGGTAACTTTCGCACCTTTCAGTATACAATTGTAAACATTTATATTTTCTAATGTATTTATGAAGAAATTATTAGAAGTGATTATTAATGAAGTATATCGAGATGAATCTTACAAGATCACACATAACTAGTTTTGGCATTATGTATAAATCATGATAGAAGGTTAATTGAGAATTTGTTAATAGTGTAAAAGTTTCAAATGTTGCAATTACAATGGAACGGAGGTAGTATAACCTAATTTAATAGCGTACTGTGACATATGCAGCCTGTACAGTAGCCCTAAAGGGATTATGGCTTAGAAAAGTCATTCTTCAATCATAGGTCATATGGGAGATTGCTATTATCATGTTGCATCTAAAGATATGAGAGAGACCACAGGCTCAAAAAAGTAAAATAACATGGGTATGTAAGTACCATACATTTTCCACAAAGGAGACGAAGAATTGAATCAGGGTAGCACTTTGGTGTAAATGGGAGTGGTATCAGAGGGTTGTCTTTAGTTCAGGACTTGTAATTGGACATCTGTGATAGGGTACAACTATCCAAGTGAGGTTGTCTTTTGAATAGCTACAATATTATTGATTTTGCACTAGTTTTGAAAATAACTACCCATCTGGTTAAGAAAATTTTATGAAAATTATACATGGTAGTTTGTTGTTTTTTTCCCAACAAAGAGTCTTGAGTGTAATATGTTACACCATACAACAAAGCGTCTAGTGTGTTGGTGGCAACATATTGAAGGGTGTCGGTGGTGAATTTAGGGATAAGAGTTTTTGAAGGTAGAGGTGGTAGGTATTGGGTTGTGGGTGGTGATTGGTGAGTGGTGGTGAAGGTTTAGAGTGAGATTGGTGGTGGCAGTTGCGATGGTGGTGGCAATAGAGATGAAAGATGGTGAATGCTAACGTAAAAAGTTTATATTTTTCGTTAAAAGGTGGTTGTTTCACAAAATTTGTAACGTTAAAATGGTGCTTCACAAAATTTTGCAAAGTTATATTAGTTAATTTTCTTATAAAAAAAGTAAATTGTGTTTTTTTTTCTTCCAAAAAGTTTAAATTAGAAGTGGTTTTTCACAAATTTTCCTTTCGAGTTTCAATTAAATGTCACCAGTTTAACCTTATAAGTGACCAACTTAGCATTATAGATGGACCTCAACAACATTAAAAAAAAGTCCAGTTGTACATGATGTTATATAGCAAACCAATATAATCCATTTAGTGACCATTGTAAGCCCGTTAGTGACCAACATATGTTTATACATGACCAATTTGAGATATGACATAAGCTTATTCATAATAAGTGATCAATTTACACTAATAAGTCATTATTTTAGAAAAAAAGGTTGGCTCTACAAACTAAAGTAAAAAGTAATTCAATTGTCATTTATGAGTATAGTCATCAAATAAATATAAAACTGAATGCATATAAAAAAATACAAGGCGACATTTAGCACAACCCCAACCCCCACCCCCACTAACACACCACCCCAACCACCACCACCACCACCACTACTACCACACCACCGCCACCACCACCACTGCCGCCACCACCTCCCCACCGCCACCACCTCCCCACCGCCACCACTACCACACTGCCGCCCACGGCCACCACTCGTGATGAACAAGACCACCACCACCGCTAAAGAGCCACGAAAATATGATCACATGTCGGTAAGTTATACTCACAAAATATGGTCGGTGAAAAAAACGTCCATAAAGGTGAGCTTTGTGTTGAGGTGAGCCTTGTGCCACATAAGGCTCGCCTTAGCCTTGTGTTGCCCAAGGCTCACAATTGTGTAGCACAATCCTCGTCTTTTAATATATTTTTTTGGGTAATTTTTAAATTTAGTAAAGTATATGTATATTTATAATATTTAATTGAATTTAATATTGTTTAAGATAATTAATTTTTAATTTAATTTAATTAATTGTTGTTCACAAATATACAATTTGTAATTCAATTATACTAGTATAAAAAAGGCGAGCCTTGTGCTATGCAACGCTCAGCATGCAACACAAGGCTCACCTTAAGGTCAGCCTTGTGTGGCACAAGGTTCCGCATGAGGTGAGCCTTATATGGCACAAGGTTGACCATGTGGTGAGCCTTGTCAGCCTTGTGCCACACAAGACTCGTCTTTATTGACGTTTTTTCCCCATCATATATTTTGTGAGTATAACTTACCGCCATTAGAATTTCCGGGACAAGTTCCTCCAAGCATGGTACTCGTCAATTCCGTCGCTTCTTTAGCGGTGGTGGTGGTCTTCTTCGTCACGAGTGGCGGCGGTGGTGGTGGCGGCGGCGGGGGCGGTGGTGTTGTTGTTGCAAGTGGCGTTAGGGTGGTGGCGGCGTTGGGATGGTGGTAGCGGTGGTGGTTGGGATAGTGTGGTGGTGGTGATTGTCAAGAGTTGGTGTGGTGGTACGAGGAGCGAGTACGTGCGCGCAATGCCGTGCTTGCTGCTGGGTCTGCCGCGCATTCAGACGCAAGCAGTAGCTTGCAGCAGCCCAGCCATGGTGCGACAACACGTAGCTGAGGGGGGCTAAGGCTCATGCAATTTCGGACGCTCACTTTGGCACGTCGGAGGGGGGTGACACTCCACTAGCGAACCTCACAACCGAGAAGGTTCAAGTACTGATGAATATGATTAATAGTGAGCAGAATAATTTTAGCATTCATCGTATGTAGGGTAAGTCGAATTATTGTTGGCAATGGATTATCGATACTGGTGCCTCTCACCACATATCTGGAACTCTTTCTTGCTTGTCGCGTGTGCGAAACATTAGCAGGTGCCCCGTCGGTCTTCCTATCGGGAGCACGGTTTTTGCTACGCAGCAGGGAGATGTGTATCTCACTGATTTTCTCATTTTACGTGATGTTTTGTTTATGCCCGAGTTCCATTGTAATTTGATTTATGTATCTCATATGCTCGCCGATAATTCATGTACTATCCAATTCACTAATTCTATGTTTGCTATATAGGACCGAGCCTCGGGGACGCTGATTGGAGCAGGTGAACGGCGAGGGGGGCTTTACTACTTCCGCAAGGTGGTTGTAGCTGAGGCAGTTGGAGTTTCTGATCTGGGATTTTCCGACTTGTGGCTCCAAATGTTAGGTCATCCTTCGGAAAGAGTGGTGAAGATGCTTCCTCAAATTTGTTCTAGTTCTGCTCGGAAACACTTGAATAAAATTTGTGATGTTTGTCCTTTCACAAAACAAACACGTGATAGCTTTCCTGTTAGTACTCATAAGACGAGTCGTTTGTTTGAACTAACATTGTGATTTATGGGGGTCTTATACCACTCCTTCTTCATGTGGTGCTGATTATTTTTTGACTGTGGTGGATGATTATTCTCGTGTTGTTTGGGTGTACCTGTTGGAAAATAAAACTGAGGTTTACAAATATTTCTCTTCTTTCTTTGCCATGGTCTCTCGTCAATTCGAAACTAATGTAAAAATATTTAGGAGTGATAATGGGACAAAGTTTAACTATATGGGTGAATTTTTTGAGAAGAGTGGTATCTTGTTTCAAACCTCTTCTATTGGGACTCCTCAACAAAATGGATGGGTTGAGCACAAACACCAACACATTTTGAATGTTGGTCGTGCTTTAATGTTTCAGGCTACTTTACCTGTTCAGTTTTGGGGGGAGTGTGTCCTAATAGCCGTGCATTTAAATAATCGTACTCCTTCTGGTGTGTTGCATGGTAAAACCCCTTTTGAGATGATATATGGTTGTCCTCTCGACTTTAATTATTTGCGTGTTTTGGATGCTTGACTTTTGCTCATAATAAAAAATCCAAACGTGAGAAATTCGTCCCTCGAGGTCGAAAGTGCATTTTTATTGGGTATCCTACCGCAAAGAAGGGCTGGAAAATATATGACTTACAAAATGGGGACATTTTTTGTATCTCGAGATGTTCAATTCTTTGAAAACACATACCCGCTTGTTATCCAGCCCACAAATGAGCCTAGCCAAGACTCTCCCATCACAAACGCGCCCAACCATCCTCTTCTTCTTGAAGAACCCACTCAGACGACCCCCACTGATCCTACATAAACGCTCGCCACTAAGTCCGCTACTGTGCCCAGCGTCCGCGATCCCACTCCGTGGCCCAGCCCAACTTCTTCTTCCTCATTAGACCTCACCAACTCCCTTGGGCCTCACGACCCACCTACACCTCTCCCATCTACTACCGAACCTACTCCTACCCTAGCCCATCCTCTATTCCTCCTACCGAGCTTGTTGGGCAGCCTAGTCCATCTTCTTCCCCTGACGAAGACTCTACAGCCCTTCCTTCACCTTTGTTGGGTTGAGGTTTTCGTGAGAAACTTACTAGTGTTTTGCTTCGGGATCATGTGACTTGTATTGCTCAGCTCCATTACTCTTCATCATCTTCGTCAATCCCTCCAGGTACATGTCCTTATCCCATAGCTAACTTTGTGAATTATGATAATTTTTCATTGGCCTACTATGTGTTCCTTGCTGCAGTTGACAAGGGCATTGAGCCTCGTAGTTTCACACAGGCTATGCAACATTTTGGTTGGCATGAGGCGATGCACAATGAGATCTGTGCATTAGAGGAAATTGACACTTGGGTTATGACCACACTTCCTCCTAGTAAAAAGGTGTCGGGCTGTAAATGGGTATACAAAATCAAATACAATTCTGATGGGAGTGTGGAGCGTCTCAAAGCTAGGTTTGTCATCCTTGGTAACCACCAGGTTGAGGGGATAGACTATAATGAAGCTTTTGCCCCCGTCGCCAAAATGATCACCGCTCGTGTTTTCCTTGTTGTTGCTGCCGCTCGGAATTGGGAGGTTCACCAAATGGATGTCCACAATGCTTTCTTACACGGTGAGTTAAATAAGGAGGTGTATATAAATTTCCTCCTGGATTCAGTAGTCGTCCTGGTCAGGTGTGTAGGTTACAAAAATCTCTCTATGGTCTTTGCCAAGCTCCTCGATGTTGGTTTGCTAAGCTGGCTACTACTCTGCGCCAATATGGCTTTTCTCAGTCCTACTTAGATTACTCTCTCTTCATCTATCATAGAGGTGATGTGTGTCTTCACATACTGGTATATTTTGACGGTTTAATTATTTATGGGAATGATACAGGTGCTCTCGGTGCTTTCAAACAATATCTAGGTGTTTGCTTTCGTATGAAGGACCTAGGTCCCTTGAAGTACTTCCTTGGCATCGAGGTCGCCCATAGTGCTGATGGATTCTTCCTCTCTTAGCGGAAGTATGGTCTTGATATCATTACTGAGACAGGTGTAACGCCCCGACTTCTAATCACTTTATTAAGTTACTTTAATCGGTTAATAGCAGCGGAAGTCCTAGATAGTCGGTGCGCTACCGCCGTACTCTCTGTTAGGGGAGCACAAGGCGATATAAACATTAAGTTCACAACCGTAAGTAAACTTTAAGCCAACATACGATATATATAAATATCGTTTAAGCTTAAACGAGTTTAAACATCGTTAATAAGATAAGCATACTTGAGTCTTATAGCTAAAGTCTTAAAGTGAAACATCTTGAATTACATAACCGTTATAAAAGCATAAGTTTAGTAGTATTTAATCCTCACAGTTATGCCATTCCGTCATCCCCGCAAGTACCTAAAACAGAAAACAAAACGTCGTGAGCCGAGGCTCAGTAACATACTACTCTAACAACGTAAATTCATTTCAACTCATTTTAGTTGAAAACAGAGAGGAGAGAATAGCGTTAAAATCATATCACAAACATGTATCCGAAAACAACCATTCAAAATGATAAATTCCTTTATCATAGTTATCATCATAAACATCTCATTTAGTATCTTGGCAAGCATAACAGAAAGGACGTCATCATTAGCGCCGTAGCCACCAGGGACGTTGTCCCTAACCAGAAGGTTGCATAAGCCATACATAAGTGCTCTACCACTAGAGGCAATGACCTCTAACCAGAAGGTGGCATGCAATGCCATACATAAGTGCTCTACCACCAGAGGCAATGACCTCTAACCAGAAGGTGGCATGCAATGCCATAATACGGATGCCACCAGGAACGATGTTCCTAACCAGAAGGTGACGTTTCCGCCATAACAAAACATAGTACCGCCAAGAACCGTCTTTCACTTTCATTTATCATGTTACATATCTTTTAGTGTTTTCATAAATCATGACATAATCATCGTATAAATCGTATCTCTTTCATAACATCGAATCATACTTTTCATAACATTCAGTCATTCGTAAACATCATTTCATAAAGCATTTCATATCCCACAAGCCATAAGATAACATTTGCATAAACATCATATTTAAATCAACATGAAACATATTACAAGGGGCTTGTGGGTGTTAGCAGTAGACGTTACCTCGTTCCTTGCTTAGTGACTTTGAGAACCGGGGGAGACTTGTAATACCCTTTCCTTTAATCTAGTCAAGTATTAATGCATTAGAGTCTTTCTTTTTAATTCTTGAAACTATTACTCAAAGGTTTTCTTTAAGTTTATAATGTTAATACATATTCTTATCGTCGTTATAGTTATCATATTGTTACAATGGCTTTCATAAACATTTAATAATTTATAAACACTTCATAACTTAATTTCCTTTCGAACATGATTATCATTGATTAACTTTATAAGTTATTAACGTTACTTGAGATTTCATATTAATACTACAACAACTCATTAACTTGTATTTTATATTCATTATATTTATTTACTTAAGTAGTTACATAACGTTAAAAGAATTATTAATTAAATTAAAGATTTTATAATGTTATAATGATTTACTTAAACATTAGAACTTGTTATAAGAACATTAACATTATTTAAAACTAGTATATAATTAGACTAAAATATAAACATGTGACAATAAATATAGAAGTGAATCTAATATTATATTTAATAATGTTAGAACTATAAATTAGTACTTTTGCATAAATAAATATTTATATAAAAATGAAAAAAAACATTAAAACTTAATGGCTTCCTTTTTATTATTTCAAGTTCTAACTTTTAACTATATGTTAGATTAGTAGTACTATGTTAATAGTCCAAAGTCCATGAATCCATAGTCCAAAGTTAGTAGGTGTCCAAGTCAATGTCCATAAGAAGTTTGTCATATGATTTTAGTATACTTTAAACTCATAATATAATTTAGAAACTTTAAGTGACAATTAAACTTGAAAACTTACTATTTAAAATAATTCATTAGTCATATTAAGTTAGCCATATTATTTTTAAGAATTTCAGATTTAAATATTTTATATACTTAAACAATAAACTAGTAAGAAGAAGTTAATTTAGAATAATGAGGTATTAAACATACCTATTATCAAAACTCAAGAAGAAAACAGAGCAAGGGGAGGAGTGGACTTCTATGGTGCGTGTGCTGGTGGCCGGAGGCGAGGGCGGCGGAGCTCCGGTGGGGCGTCGGCGTCGCGGCAGCAACTGCAGCTGTTGTGGCGGCTGCAGACGCAGCTGGGCGGAAGCAGAGGCAGCAGGGGCTGCGAAGGAAGAAGAAAGAAAGAGGGAGGGGGCTACGTGCTAGCGGCGCGTCTGGGCGGCGGGGGCTGCTGTGGCGCATCGCCGGCGGTGGGTTCCGGTCGCCGGAGGTGGCTGCCGGTGCTGGGCAGCAGCTCAAAAGGAAAGTAAGAGGAAAAGAAATAAGGAGGAAGAAGGAGAATGGTGTGGGGTTTGCATTTGGGTCTTCTTTGCTATTTATAGGCAAGATTGTAAGAAGTATGACTGGTAGATTATAAAACTTATCTGTGAAATTGCTGTGCCGTGATATGATCACTGCCCTAAAGTTGAAATTGCCCCGCTACGAACACACGGACTCGTGGCAAACAACCTCCAGGGTTAACACAACACTGACTCGTCGGTGAAGTACAGAGAGACAGTTTGAGAACGCTCTGAATATTGCCCAGTGTTTGAGAGAGATTAACAGAGAGAAGTATGAGAGGATCATTTTCTGTGTGTTAAAAACTGTGCCAGGAAGGGGGTATATATAGGGACAGAAGCAGGGAAAACTGAAAAACGGTAATTAATGGGTAATGGAAACTGCCCACTAACGGCTAGTGGAAGCAGTCAATCAAGGAGTGGAACAAGGAATTGACTGATTCCATAACAGTCATAAAAGGATGACAGATTTTTCCAGTAAAAATTTAGTTAAGTTAAGTTATTTCCCAAAGCCCATGGCCCACGGCCCACGCCCCGACCCGGTCCGGTCCGATCCGGGCGGCGGCGGCGCGCGCGTGTGGACTAGCCCAATCAAGAGCCCAACCACAAAAGCCTACCAAGTCACCAACTCAATAGATACTAGGAACATAACTATTAATAAACTCACCACTCACCTCTTATTCTTCCTATATGGGATCCCCAACTCTTCATATTCTTTTGAAGCAACTCAAGAGTTTTTGTATAACTCTTCTCACAAACTCCAACAATCCCCCACATGATTCAAAAGAAGAGATAGAAAGAAACAGGGCTGAAAAATAAGATTTGGGCAATAGATACTCAATTTTGTAAGCATCAATGTCTTAGAGACTTGAATTGATACCCAGTGCATACAAGTATGTCATATTGTCGTATTAGGTAGATTTCTCTTTGAACCTTCTACGGAGTTCATAATCAATACTTGCGCACTAAACCTTTTTCAAAATAAGAAACGTTCTCGCGATATATATATAAGTGCCCCACAATACCTGGATTTTCATGAATGCTCTAGAGATCCTAAGCCTTAGGGATCTCATAGGGGATTGGGCGTAACCCCCACATTCACATAGGTAAGTTCATCAAGTTTGTACTGTTTCAAACCACCTTCTCAAGGCTATGAACTTATTAAGAGTATTTTACTCATCCTTACACATTTTACAGTAAAAAATAAATACTACATCACTTTTATTAATATAGGAATGGTAGTAGTATCTACTACTCGAGTTCTTTTATGACTTAGTTTGACCCTTGAACTTAGAAACTTTCTAAGAAGGGTATCCATCATAATTCACTCCACAATAGGCTTTAAACCCATTCCTTGTGCCGACTCTAGCACCATTTTTCTACAAAGGCCTTTGGTGAGAGGATCTGCAATATTCCTCTCTGACTTTACAAACTCGAGTGAAATTACATTATTTCTAATTAGATTTCTAACTATAGCATGCCTCAAGCGAATATGCCTCCTCTTTCCATTATAGGCTTGATTATTCGCGACCCCAATTGCAGCTTGTGAGTCACACCGCATTGAAACTGATGGAGCTGGCTTCCCCCACAATGGAATATCAGCTAGCAAACTCCTTAACCATTCAGCTTCCTGTCCTGCCAATTCTAAAGCAATAAATTCAGATTCCATAGTAGATTTGGCAATACAAGTTTGCTTTGATGATTTCCATGATATAGCTCCACCAGCAAGAGTAAAAACAAAGCCACTAGTAGATTGAATCTCATCATTATCAGACACCCAATTAGCATCACAATATCCTTCTAGAACACAAGGTGTTCTTTGATAATGCAAACCCCAATTGATAGTGCCTTTTAAATACTTCAACAATCTAATCAAAGCACCCCAATGCTCCTGATTAGGATTGTGAGTATACCTACTCAATCTACTAACAGCATAAGCTATATCCGGTCTAGTATAGTTCATCAAGAACATTACACTACCAATAATTTTAGCATATTGTTCTTGTGATATACTATCTCCTTTATTCTTTTTCAAATGAATACTAGAATCATATGGAGTTTTCATAGGAACACAATCATATTGATCAAACTTCTTTAAAATTTTCTCAATATAATGAGATTGATTTAAAGATATGCCATATGACGTTCTAGTAATCTTTATCCCAAGAATAACATCAGCCTCTCCTAAATCCTTCATTTCAAAACACGAATTTAGGAAACTTTTAGTTGCATTCACTATGTCTATATTGGTCCCAAAAATCAACATATCATCCACATATAGACATATGAAAACACAACCAATACCATCTATTTTGGAATAAACACAAGCATCAGAATCATTTACTAAAAAACCATTTGAAGTAATAGTTTGATGAAATTTATCATACCATTGTTTTGGTGCTTGTTTTAAACCATACAAGGATCTAATGAGCTTGCATACCTTGTCCTCTTGACCAAGAACAACACATCCTTCAGGTTGCTTCATATAGATCTCTTCATTTATCTCACCATTCAAAAAAGCAGTTTTCACATCCATTTGATGCACAACAAGATCATGAATGGATGCAAGTGCAATTAATGCTCTAATAGTGGCTACCTTGGTCACTGGTGAATAAGTGTCAAAAAAGTCTAGACCTTTCTTTTGGTGATGTCCTCCAACTACAAGTCTAGCTTTATACTTGTCTAATGTCCCATCAGGCTTGCACTTCTTAGTAAAAATCCACTTACTACTCAAAGCCTTACAACCCCTAGGAAGGTCAGTCAAAATCCATGTGTTGTTACTCATAATAGACTCTATTTCACTGTTAATAGCCTCCATCCAAAAACTAGAGTCAACAGATCTCATGGCCTCCCCAAAAGTTCTAGGGTTCTCTTCCAATATAAAAGCACTTACTCTTTGCTCATCTAGAAATCCTTTTTCAGCTAGGAAAGAAGTAATGAAGTCAGGTCCATAACTAGTCTCAGTTCTAGTTCTTTTACTCCTTCTAGGTTCTAAAGTCTCACTAGATGATGCAATGTTATGATGCAAAGTAGAAGAAGATGCAACAGGCAAGCATGTTTGTACACTAACTTTCATAGGAAAAATATGCTCAAAGAATTCTACATCCCTTGACTCTCTAATAGGACCAAAGCCAAAAGCATCCTTAAGAATAAGTCTATATGCAGCACTGTTAGAAGCATACCCAATAAAGATTCCATCAACAGTCTTTGGTCCAATCTTACTCCTTTGAAAGTCAGGAAGTCCTAATTTTTCCAAGCACCCCCACACTTTAAGGTAACCCAAATTAGGTTTAAAACCTTTCCACAATTCATAGGGAGTCTTATCTAACTTCTTATGGGGAACTCGGTTAAGCACATAGCAAGCAGAAAGAATTGCCTCCCCCCACATGTTAGTAGGCATCCCTGAACTTATAAGCATAGCATTCATCATATCCTTAAGAATCCTGTTTTTCCGCTCAGCTATTCCATTTTGTTCAGGTGTATAGGGAGCTGTAACCTCATGTATAATTCCATTAGATTCACAAAATTTCTTAAGTGGAAGTCCATCATATTCTCCACCCCTATCTGATCTCACTCTCTTTATCTTAAGGTCTAACTGGTTTTCTACTTCTGCTTTATAAATAAGAAATTTCTCTTCAGCCTCATCTTTCGTACTTAACAAGTAGACCTTAGTATAACGTGAGAAGTCATCAACAAAAGTAATATAATATCTCTTCCCTCCCCTACTCATAGAGTTCTTAAAGTCACCTAAGTCACTATGGACTAGTTCTAATAGGGTCGAGGAACGAGAAACACTCTTGTTGAATGCTTTCTTAGGGTGTTTGGCCTCTACACATACTTCACATTTGTCAAAAGAGGTATTGCTAAAGTCAGAAATAAGACTAAGTCGTTTTAGCCTTTTAATGGATGCAACATTCACATGACCTAGTCTAGAATGCCATAAGGAAACAGACTCAGCAATATAAACGGAAGCAGTAGAAATTTTATTATCAGAAATTACATCCAAAACAAAGAGTCCAGCATTACAAAATCCTTTACCCACAAAATCACCATTTCTGGTTAATACAAGTCTGTCAGATTCAAAAGTTAATTTAATTCCAGCCTTGTTTAAAAGTGCACCAGATATGAGGTTTCTGCGGATATCAGGAACATGCAAGACATTTTGCAAAGCAATGGTTTTTCCAGAGGTTAACTTTAGAAAAACCTTTCCTTTGCCTAACACACTCTCAGTGCTTGAGTTGCCCATGAAGACACATTCTCCTTCTGAAACTTTATCATAAGTCTGGAACATTTCCTTGCTTGAGCAGATGTGGCGGGTAGCTCCAGTGTCCACGACCCATTCAGAAACGTTGCTAATCAGGTTCACCTCGGACACCACAGCAGCAATAATGTCATCTTCAGCAAGGTTGACTTGTGCTTTGTTGTCTTTTGGTTTGGTGACAGCAGCATTTGAAGAGGCCTGTTTGTTTCTACAATCCCTAGCAGCATGTCCAAATTTACCACAAACGTAGCAGTTACCCTGAAATTGCTTCTTACCCTTAAACTCATTACCATTCTGCCTAGTCCCGTGAACATGGTTCTGACTTTTACCCTTTTTCCCTTTTCCAGAATTTTTAGACTCTATAAGGTTGGCTAAAGTGGAAGAATGGTCAGTCTTTCCTTTAGTCTGAATTCGGTTTTGCTCCTCAACCTTAATGTGGGAAACTAATTCCTGAAGGGTGAAGTCTTTTTGCTTATGTTTCATAGAGTGAACATAGGTCTCCCAAGAGGGTGGCAGTTTCTCTAAAAGGCAATTAGCTTGAAATAAATCAGGAATAACCATACTTTCAGCAGCAAGTTCAGCACACAAATGTTCATAGTCATGGACTTGGTCTAAAACAGGTTTGTCATCAGTCATAGTAAATTTTAACCAACGACTACAGGCATATTTCTTAGTCCCAAAATCATCTAGTCCATACTTAACCTTAAGTGCATCCCAAATATCCTTTGCCTTTTTCGACTTACCATAAATCATATATAAAGGAGCAGTCATATAATGCAATAACATTCCCCTACATGTCTTATTATCTTTCTCAAAATCCCTAACTGCGTCAACAGGAGCAGCATCAAAAGTTAAGCAGTAATCTACCCCAATTTGGCCTAAAAAGAATTCCATTTTATCAGACCACATAATATAATTTTTTCCATCCAAAGGGTCTAATTTCGACATATCAGGAACAAAGGGGTTGACAGAATTAAGAGGAACAGCAACAGGAATACCATCCATAATAACAGTAGAATAAACGGAAAAAAAATTTCAACTTTAGATTGTAGGAAGTATGACTGGTAGATTATAAAACTTATCTGTGAAATTGCTGTGCCGTGATATGATCACTGCCCTAAAGTTGAAATTGCCCCGCTACGAACACACGGACTCGTGGCAAACAACCTCCAGGGTTAACACAACACTGACTCGCCGGTGAAGTACAGAGAGACAGTTTGAGAACGCTCTGAATATTGCCCAGTGTTTGAGAGAGATTAACAGAGAGAAGTATGAGAGGATCATTTTCTGTGTGTTAAAAACTGTGCCAGGAAGGGGGTATATATAGGGACAGAAGCAGGGAAAACTGAAAAACGGTAATTAATGGGTAATGGAAACTGCCCACTAACGGCTAGTGGAAGCAGTCAATCAAGGAGTGGAACAAGGAATTGACTGATTCCATAACAGTCATAAAAGGATGACAGATTTTTCCAGTAAAAATTTAGTTAAGTTAAGTTATTTCCCAAAGCCCATGGCCCACGGCCCACGCCCCGACCCGGTCCGGTCCGATCCGGGCGGCGGCGGCGCGCGCGTGTGGACTAGCCCAATCAAGAGCCCAACCACAAAAGCCTACCAAGTCACCAACTCAATAGATACTAGGAACATAACTATTAATAAACTCACCACTCACCTCTTATTCTTCCTATATGGGATCCCCAACTCTTCATATTCTTTTGAAGCAACTCAAGAGTTTTTGTATAACTCTTCTCACAAACTCCAACAAAGATTGGGTCTTCTCAAATTTAATTTTGGTAGAAGAAATCAGAAGAATTGGGTGGGTGTAATCAGAAAAATCTGATTTGGGTTGAGAAGTATTGAAGCTCATCAATAGAGGGAGAAGAAAGGAGGAAGAAGGAAGAGTGTTTGAATAACCTTGCATTTTCTTTTTCCTTTATTTTTATTTTGTGCAAGTGGGCAACTTGCTCATCCTTTTTATTTTCCACAAAGCTAGTACTTCATATTATATGTATTCATTGAGTCAGGATCCTCTCCATTGCAATGGAGGTCCATTACTTTTATTTGCACTAGGGGGAGAGGATAAATTTGGGATGGACTCTCCAAATCACCCCCAACCCTTGGTATAATTTAGATAAATCATTGGAGAAGATCCTCACCCGTATTCATGTATTTTAATACATTAGTTGTAGTACTATTTTTATGTACATGTATATATACATATATATATACTTCTTGCTATAAAATTATGTGTTTACTTATTTTTTTAAAAAAATTCTTAGCTACTAATTATGAGTATTATAAATTAATACGCTTTAAAGTTTAGGGATATTACAACAGGACTTTTGGGTGCCAGATCTGTGGATACCCCTCTTGAGCAAAACCATCATTTGGCTTGTGTTGATGGCACTTCCTATTCTAACCCTGCTCAGTATCGTCGCCTTGTGGGGCGTCTCATCTATTTGGCCTTTACTCGGCCCGACTTGCTCAATTTATGCACGCCCCCAAGCAGCATCATTGGGACGCAGCCTTACGCGTTGTGCGTTATTTGAAAGGCAACCCCGGTCAGGGTATTATTCTTTCCTCTCCTTGTGACTTGATTTGACTGCTTGGTTTGATTCGGATTGGGCCAGTCGTCCTCTAACTCGTCGTTCTGTCTCTGAGTGGATATCTTCCTTGGTACCTCTCCGATGTCATGGAAGACTCGAAAATAGCACACCGTTTCTCGATCTTCCGCTGAGGCCGAGTATCGCTCCATGGCCGATGTTACTGCTGAGCTCAAATGGCTCCACGCATTGCTTCGTAGCCTTGGTGTTTCTCATCCACAGCCGAGTTCTTTGTTTTGTGACAGCAAGTCCGCTCTCTACATTGCACAGAACCCCATTTTTCATGAGCGTACTGAACACATCGAGGTGGATTGTCATTACATTCGCGATGCTATTCAGGCTGGTTTAGTCACTACTTCCCATGTCTCCACTACCGAGCAACTTGCGGACATTTTCACCAAAGCTCTAGGTGTCCGTCATTTTTTGCACTTACGAGGCAAGTTGGGCATTCATGATCTCCATGCTCCAACTTGAAGGGGGGAGGGTTGGATTATATGTATGTGATAGTAATGGGCATCTCATTACTTAGATTGGTTATGTAAATATATGTGTATGTACATTATTTAGTAGGCCCACTCAAAGCCTAATCACTTAGGTTGTTTTTAAGGTTTACTCATTACTCATTAATGACGACTTGACACAATCATTAAACCCTAAATTGCTCCCTGCCGTGACAACCTCCCTCAATGGCCTTATTCATTTTAAGTTTATTGACAAAGTTGAAATGGTCAGGATAAGTGTGACCAAGGGCCTCTAGACCGCCACATTCATGACTTTCATAGCAATATTGGAAATAAAAAAGGTCTACCATCCAATCTTTCATGACATGAGCATATAAAATAATGTTCCTTTGTCAAATTTATTATCAATTCCCTCCTCCCAATCCTAAAGGTATACTTCCTGTTGTTTGCCTATGATTGAACAATATATGAGATGGGGTAGGATTATAGTATGAGAAATAAGCTTAACTTTTCACAGAATATAAAACCTAATAAGGAAACACATAAAAGGAACACAAAAGATTTTTATGAAGAAAAACTTTTTAGGCTCAATAGGAAGAAATGACCTCAAATCAAAAGATTTTGACTCAAAATTTTTCATTATACTAGGTCAAACACCTTTGTTACAAACTTATTACCTCCTAAGCCACAACTTGAGTTTCGAATATCAGTTCCCTTAACTATTGTTCATTTCACTCGATGAGAGTACGTGTATACTACTTTGAAAAAGCTTAATTGAGGCACATATATTGCGGCGATTTTAGTTAAATGCTACAAGACGGGCCTGTTCTCTTTGCAAAAATCTAGTTGAATTGAACTGAACTAAAGTGAAGTGAATTGAATTGAATTGAATTAGCATATTAATATTATTTAAACAATAATAATATGATTATTGAATAATAATTATAATGATAGATAATAATAATTAATAATAATAATAATAATAATTAATGAATAATGATAATGGTATTTTGGTTACTATTACATGATGGTTATAGATAAATAAATAATAGTATTAGTGATAAATTATAATTATTATAATAATGCTTAATGATAATAATAATAATTAATTTATATTATATTATTATATTGATATTTGATGATGATTATATAATAACAATAATATCTAAGAAGTAACTTAATATTACTATTTTAATAATTAAATTTAATAATATAATAATATTCAGTAACAAACATAATAATTGTCTCGGACCGCACAAAATAATAACATAAACTATTTTGACGTGATTTAATTGGTTTATGGGCTAGAAAACGTGGGTTGATCGGTGCTTTTTGGTCTATAATATTTATAAACCTAACTACAACACAAACCGTCATAGTATCTTTAGTATTCAACATAACAACGATTTTGTACTTTAAACAGTAATATTATTAATAACTTTGTAATGTTTTGAATATCTACTAGCTTGTTGTACCTTATTTGTGTGATGTAATAGTAAATATCTAATTGGTAAAATAATAGTACATCAATTGCAAATTAGAAACATCGTATTGAGATAAAATATGATTAAACCACAAACCGCACCAATCTAAACCATGTTCGACCCTAATAATAGTAATAATAATGAGTAAAAACATAATAAACAAAATAATACTTCCTCCATTTTTTTAGCTGCAACAATTGAATATTTTACCTCTCACAACTATTCCCAATTGTTGCAGCTAAAAAAAACGGAGAAAGTACATAATAACAACAACAATAATAATAATAAGAGTAATTAATAAAATAAATTAGACCGACATCAGTAATATTTAATAAAATACTTACATAAAAAATAGAGTTGAATTGAATTGAAAATAAATTGGATATAACAGGCTTAGTTAAAACTTCGAAATTGCATAGTTCCTTACCTTGTTTTTCCATGGAAAATCGCCTCAAAATCTCCAACTGTAGAATTTAATAAGCGGGAAAAAGAATGAGTATTGGAGGCGTTATATTGAGGAACCGCTGCAAATACTACTCTCTTATTGTATACTAACAAAAACACGGACAACATCAGTCAAGAGTTGAAGACCCCTCATTCTCTTCTCTTGGCACCAGCCCGCAACTTCCCCCTCATAACTTCTCCTCCGCCTTCCCCACCAGCTCTACTTATAAACCCTAATTTTCCCTCTTTCGTCCAGGAACCATTCAAATCTGATTAATCTATTTCACTCAATTTCTAAACATCGAGTAAGGTTTTATGCCATATTTGATTTTCGATTTTAAGTTATTTAATTTAAATAATTAGGGTTCATGTCATAAATTAAATTGGGGGTTTTCTAATTAGGGGTTTCTGTGTTCGAAATTTATGTTTATGGTTTTATGCTTGTGCAAGCTCTATGCTTTTTTGATATTTCTATGAGCTAAAATGATGAATTTGTTGTTATTGATTTACTACTTCTTTTCTTTTCTTTTTTTCTTTTTTTTGTTACAATTTTGTTGCTGCTGATAGTTTTCATGCTTAACTTGGGAAATGCCATTTCCACTCTAATCCACCATTGAACGAAGTTGGCTACATTGTGGGAGAGCAATTGATTGTTCTTTTTTTCGATTGTGAGATCGACACACCTTTTGCTGATGCTTGTTTTTGTTTGTAATTGTTTAACAAGTTCAATAGGGGAGAAGGCTTTGAAAGAATTGAAACTATTATTGAAGCATTCAGTCAAAACTTGCAACTTGAATTTGTTGAAAAGAAGTAAGCTTTTTTCTCTTTTGACCTCCCTATATCTTTGTTTTTAATGATATTTGGATTGTTAAAAAGTTTCTACATTGTGTGACACTAGTCTGTTTTTCCAATTTGATGTAGTTGGTAAGTTAGAAAATGTGCTATTTAGGTAAGTATTTGCAAATAAAGTAGGTTAGTGATATAGTTTCTAGATGAGTTGTTATGTCAAATAAGCTTTTGCCGATTAGAGTATCCATGTTGGATTCTCTAATATGGTTCATGCGGGTGTAGTTTCCTTGATAGCGCTCAGATATCGAGAAGGACATATCATTGCCTTGGTCTAGATGCTCGTTGTCTGATGTTATTAGGAAAGCTATTCTTTGTTGTAAATTGTATGGTTTGAGTACTATGCAATTGATTGGGTTGTTCTTACTGGATTAGTGTCTGATCTAAATCACTTTAGAAGTTTCTCTTTGGAAATTTCGCATTCTCATACAATGTCTCTCTTTTCTACTTCGTCATCTCATCCCGCTCTGCACGTGTTTTTCCTCAATGTATTTGCTCGAGGTTAGCCACCTCGTGTTGGAAGCTGAAAACGCCGGAAGATCCACTATCAACTAAGCTCAAGTATTAATCAAAACTCTCTATCTAGTTTATTGTGGAGTATATTGGCTTTTAAGTATATAAAAGTAATTTAGTATTTAAGATACAAGTAGAATAACCCTGGTAATGAGTACAAATAAAAGTCATTTACTTTTCAAGTTAGGCCTATGGTGATCGGCTAACTAGTAAGATTAGGGTCTCCTTTACTTTTACCTAATTTGAGGTTAAGGTTTTCTATTTCGAAATGGATTAAGAGTGGTTATTCTGTCCTATAAAGTATATGGATATACGGGTGAAATAAAATCACAAGGAAAGTTAACAGTAACTTTTACTACAAATTGAGAGAAAATAAATCTCCCTTCTTTAGTAGGATTAGACGCCACTTTCCTAACCGTAAGGGAGTGAAATATATATATCCTCTTCCGTTCCAACAGACGTGAGAGTTTCAACTAGTGTTCAACTTACCAAATAGAGGGACTACAGTTAAAGTCATTGATCTTATAAAGGTGTATCGATCATTGATAATACTTTGGAGTATTCATTACCGCCAACCAGTCGAAGTCACACATCAAAGGTTATCAAAACCTATTATCACCAAATATTAATACTACCTCCGTTTCCCAAAAGATGTTACACTTTTTTAGGACGAAATTTTAGGACACACCATATACAATCTCATTCTTGGTTGTATTAAAATTTCGTCGAAAAATTTGCTCGTTTACACCTTTAGATCACTCCGTTGATACGCGTGAAAAAAAAGTGTAACATCTTTTGGGAAACGGAGGTAGTATATGCATGCAATCTTGATATAAATATTATAAAATTAGTCTCCTGAAATTCCGGTATTTGAAGCTATGAGCTATAACAAACTCACGCCCAAATGCCTGTACACCAACATCCTACACTCCGATCTTATCAAAAAAAACCTAGAGATAAAACAGTAGATTTGCTTGCGTTATCAGACACCTTATAATCTAAAGTCTGAACTATGACTTCTTGGGCAACTAGTAAAAAAAAAAGAAATACAGGGTAGAAACATAATTATGCAAATTTAAGTTAGAACATAGGTCCAGTCCCCCCTTCTCTGTCAGCATCTGGAACACTCGAGTAAGCGAAGATACAGTTGGACATCTCCCAACCCCAGTCATCCCTCCTTGACACAGTCAAGCAAGGCCAACGATTTATCCTCACATAGTTTTTCCTGATCTTTCCATCTCCAATAATGCTGGTCACGACAGTGTAAGCGCACTCATGGCCACCCCATACTCTGTCTTCAGGGTCCGCAGTCTGGCTCCCATCTGCATGGAAGTAACGATGCATCGGAGGGCCTATACCTCTCCAATATGGGTCCAGATTTTTCCAATAATCAGGGGCAACCTAGTATGAAAAAGGATACCATGAGTTTGAAAGAAAGTCGTCATATTTAGAGCTGAGATGCTTCTCATTAACATGTCATAAGACTAAGCGTCCAAAAATGTATCAAAGAAAATTCCAGATTCAGTCAGATCCATTCAAAAAGAACAACTTGGGTAAACAATGCTGATCTTTGCAAGTAGTAAGTCTACAGATAACACGAGAATAACGGATAACCTTCAAATCAATGACAATGGTTACTCTTCCATTGTTATGTCCTGGGATTCACCTTAGGCAAATAAATGGAATATAGGTCAACAAAAAAAACTGGGTTCTAAGTAAAACTTACTTGTAGCAGTTTGTACAATTACAATTGCAGAAAGACATTGCACATGTAACGAATCCACAGATATCAAAATTGCTAGATTCACAACTAGAGACATACCTCAGTGAAATGGAACTCCCAAGAATGATCACAGAGATCCTCCCTCATGATCCGGGTCTTCACGCAGAAAAAGTTAATGAGTTAGCATGACAAGTTATACCTTATCTATAATCTCTATAGCATCGATAGAAGAAAAGAAAGGTGGCTGGGTTTAAATGAATTAGGACAACAAATGGAACACTCACCCGTTTACTGTCAGTGACTGCGCGGGAATAAGAAGCCAATTTCGACAACCCTGAGACTTTTGACCACCGAGGTATATGTGCTTTTCCGATCCACAACTGCTTGCACTGAAATGATGAAGTAGACTCATCAGAATAGTTTCACAATTCCTAATACAGAATTACAGCACCAGTGCAAATATGAGTACAGTCACAGGAAGTAGAATCATGCAGATGCTATTAAAAGAGACATAGAACTGAGGATGACTGCCACCTATGTAAGTCCAAACTCTTCAGTTCTCGTCAAGTTCCCGTGTCAGATATTCAGCACTCCGACATGAGTATAGACTTTCAACAGTTTTCTGGACAAAAACCATGGAAATTTTTATTAAATAGCCGAGTTTAGCCGTAGGATACGTACTTGTCTACTTGATGACACAAGTACCCAATACATAGCCTGCTACAGGAAGTATCCGAAATCACATGAACATGAGTTAAAAAGACAGAGCATCTACAAATCGAAAGGCAAATGGGCACCACATAAAGGTAGTCCATATTAAGGCCTCTTTGAGGTTAAGTTAGTGGCAGGTGATCAGTAAAATGTTTCTTAGTCATTGACTATAGTATAACCCTCAGCAGATTATATCCAAAGAGCTGCATTTAAATGTAAAAATAGATGATACTTCTATCAGTAATATTGGTCTTTATGTGAAGACCTTATATGGAACCATCTGTTGTAATTGGGGAGTCTCCAGACCAAATCAAGTTCATGTTCATCCTTACTTTCCAAGAAGTAACCCTTGCTCAACTTGCTTAACAACAATAAAGATAACCATCAACTTACTAAAGGTGTGTTCTCTTCACGTTTAAAAAAATAAGTTTCAGGTTTCATAAGTATAGATGAGTTTCAATAGGTTCATATAATTTTCAATAGGTTCATATAAGTTCTAATAAATTCCAATAAGTTTATTTACGTTCCAATTATTTCTTACACCTTATAAATTGACCTTCAATAACTTTCAATAAATGCTAATAAATTTAGACAAGTTCAAGTTTAGATAAGTTTGGATGTAGTATAAGTTAACGCAAAATAAGGTGAAGAGAACACTAAGTTTCAAGAAAGGACCAAATCATTTATATTGAACATGCCTAGATAGAATTGACAAATGATTTCTTTTTTCTACTTTTCTCTTACTACTACTACCAGGCACCAGCAGAGGTAACAAACAAGTATACTGATAAGTGATAACTCAACTTGTTCCTACCACTCAATAGAGGATGTCGATTTAGGTAATTCCAAAAAAATATTTAGGCACTCCTCATGTAATAGGACACTTTATCAATACGTACAACAAGGAGTGTCTAGATAAAAATTTGGAATGCCTAAATTATTCCCTCCCTCGGTAGAGCATATCATATGCATATCATATATATATATATATATATATATATATATATATATATAGTTTTGACAATGAAAATTAGATAAAAAAAAAGAAGTCAATGTAAACTTTTAAACATTAATATTTTAATTTGTGTATTTGTAAAAATTATAAAAAGTAGATATTAATTAAATGTATATAAAGACGAATGTAACAAGATCATATGTGATTATATTATTCCATAAATATAAATTACAAACGACGGCCAAAATAAACTTTATGAATAACGTTTAATATGCAAATGTAACATTTTTTTTGTTAAACAGAGGTAGTAACAAACAAGCTTAAAAAGAACTAGAAAATAAAAATGGTTAATACTTCTAGTCATCAAGCGAGAGGTCAACAAGTATAGTATGTTTTTGAGCAGAAAATTAATTCGTTCCTCTTGAAACAAAAATCATGTGAATATCCACACTAGATAACAAACAACATGAATACCACAGAAGGAAATGGTCTTCAAAAAAATAAAAAATAAAAAACACAGAAGGAAATGGAAGAAAGAAAATAAAAAAAAAAAAAAAAAGGAAAGAAGGGGGAAAAATACCAAGGGAGACCAAAGCGAATGAGAAGAAGCAAGAGAAAACCAAGAACGGGACACAAGAAGAGAGCGTGCCAAGCTGTGTGCATCCAATTTCCCCATTATCTTCATTACTATATCTTCTCCTAACATTTCTACTGGATCATTTCCTTCTTCTTCTTCTTCTTCTTCTTCGTCTTTGTTATCTCTACCTTGTCGTTGTCGTTGTCGTTGTTTTCTCAGAGGCGTCATCATCGTCATGTTAATGGTAATAGCATTGTCTTCCATCTTCATTTTATTAGCCCTTACATCGACATCCACCGCCCTCAACAAACTTGATCTCGACATTATTTTATCTCGACAGCAGCAGCAGCAGCAGCAGCAGCAATCAATCAAATCAATCTGGTCCTGATGTATGCACTCGCAAAATGAATTATAGACAGGAGACAGGACGATTTAAAGAGGAAGGAAGGAAGTAAGGAAGGAGAATTATAAAGTTCTGTCCAGGAGATGACATGTGGAAGGTGGTGAATGTTGATTTTGATGTTGGGAATATTGGTGATAGATATTGGATACACAACACTGTTTCCTTAACACGAAGAATTCACCTGAATAGTGATGAATGATGACTGCTGATACAATGGATTTAATACACTTACTTCTGTTCTTTCGGTCACCCATGACCAACCTTTTTTTTTTTTAATTAGGGGAGATTAATTAGACTAGTTTTTAAAATAAGAGTAGCCTAACTCATCATTTCGGATATTTAACAGAAGATTAGTCTCTAAATAATAACTAACTGAGCAATTAGAAAGAACGTGAGTGACCCTTGTCGCAGAAATCTGCTGCTTTGTTCTTCTCTCGGAAGCAATGAACCACCTCGAAACTCTCAAAAAATCGCATATTTAAAGACATCTAGATCTCTCACGACACCCATTATACTTATGGAATTGATAACACAAAGATTGTCACATTCAATGTTTAAGTTAGAGACCCAGTAACCCGGCATTAAAAAACGATACCCTCTCTACTACCGGTGTGGGGAATACCTTTGGAGCCAGTAAGTAACAACTTGCGTAAATATCCCTTAAATCAAATATTGAATTCTTTAATTTTGAGCCATCAAAATTTAGCTTAACAACGTTATAGGAAGAGGCGACAACAAACTTCTTTAAAATCTTTCGCTGATTTCGTATTTAGGTTACAGTTATCACTTGATTATCTAAATCCTGACGGTCCAAGTGTTTAGCTGTTGACCAATCATGATAAGAATTCTTTATACTAGTATAAAAAATTAACTTAATATAAGCTCAATATTAGATTAATTTAATATCAAGTCAATATCCATACAAGCTTTACTCATTTCCGAATTACTCAAAAATTAACTTAATATTAGAACATGGAGGTAAAAGTTAACTTGTTAAAAATAATTTTTCTTACTTCCTCCGTAATGAAAAGAATGCACCATTTAGTTTGGGCACGCATGGCAAGATGAAACTTTAAAGATTAATAGTAAAAATTATAAATATTAGATCATAAAAAACTACAAGTTAATACGAATCCAACAAAATCCCACATAACTATATTTTTCCTTATGTATAAGTCACCAATTGCGATTAAATTTAAAACTGTGAATAATGTCAAAAAAAAAGTGCATTTATTTTATTATAAGGCAATCCATCAATATTAAAAATATCTCAAGTATCATTTGTGTGTAGGCCCTAATATCAATTAGGGAGGAAGTATAAAATATTTTGCCGTGGGGTGAATAAACTCACTTACCAAATGATCACATTACGGTTTAATAATTACGCATTTACGCCCAGACACGTTTCCGAAAAATACTTTTTTTTTTTTTTTTTTTTGCGGCAGATGCTATCAATTTTCTGTATAAAAAAGAGTAGTATGACTTATGAGGGTTTTCTGACTTGGTGGTGGGAGTTCATATCGTTGTCAGTTTTGTTTGTTTATGCTTTTTCCAGTTTCAAGAGGCAACTACTTTTTTGGAATTTTTGCTTGTTGCGTTGGAATATATTAGTCCACGTAAAGAGATATTTTTGAGGAGATATTTCTTGAAGGTTGTCAATTGAGATCTAGAAGAGTCGAGGACCTTCTATACATTGGAATATGCTCTAATTTAAAGGCCAATGGTAATTTGTAAGTCGGTTATGGGATATTTGGTAATAGTTTGTTGGCGGCTTTGCTAGTTTGTTTGACTGGTTTAACCGGCTGTTGTGCTTTGTTATATGTGCTAGTAACTTGGTTATTGGTTGTCAATAAAATATGTTTAGTAAAACCAATTGTTTATTGTTAACCGTTTTACGTAAAATAATCTTCAGAGAATATAACCATTTTATGAAACGTAATAACTTGTTTTTATATGACTAAAAATATTGTTAGATAATAGTCCTAATGCACTTAAGAACTTCTGTCAAGAGTGGGCGCAAGGAGTGGGTGCAAGTTCTAGTTGCTAAATCTATTAAATATGTTTGAAGAAGGATTAGGACCTAATTTCATCATTCTTTTAAATCTAATTTGGTTCCATCGATTTGTTTCCATCACAATATTTCTTATACCCCTAATATGCTTATATGTAGCCTTTTATACATACATTTACCCTTATTAAATTTATCCATAGCTTATTTCTATGCTAGTATATGGCTAGATAGTAGTGCAGATGCACGCAATTGGATTATCAATGCTTTTAACTATTAAGTTATTTGATATGAGGATACTCGCTGGATCATGAGTTCTATGCTGGTGTTGCGTTTATTTGGATATCAGCCTAATTCTTGGGTCTCTCACCATTGGATATCTATTCTTGCACAAATATTTATTTCATCAAATTGAGTTTTTGAATAGTATTAATATGTGATATTGTTATCATTTCATTAATATATGGATGAGTTCCTATTGTGGTATTGTAATCATTTTATTATATGAGTAGTTTTGGAAATTCGAATTTTCATTATCTCTTGACTTTGTTGGGGATAATAGATGGTAATAAAATGCAAGAACAACTCATGCCGTTAGCCAAACAACTATAAAGTTAAATATTAAGTTCAATTTAGTTTGATGGTCGTCCTTGATTTTGAAACTCTAGAAGCCTGGGCAGTTGAAATAAATTGTTTTCATCGAGCAAGGAAAAGTGATCTACTGTATTTGTTGAAACAAACTTAATAGATTAGCATGGCTTCTTTCTCAATTTAATGTTGTTGGAAAAGATGTGCTTGAATATGAGTTATGGTCATAGCTATGGGTAAACCTAAATTGGTGTCTAGAACATACAGTTAAAGTTGTGGTCATAGCTATAATATAATGGTAAATACTTCAAATATATTCTGGATGACAACAATGGTATCATGGTTGGCACTCTTGGCAGTGCTTCTTGCAAGGTGAAAGGAACCTGATTTGATTCTTTTCTATATGTTTCATCAATATCAATTTAAAAGAACTTACATCATCTTGATCAATCTCTATGATCATTTCCTCCACCGATGATGATCACTGAGTCCTAGTTCTTTGCAGGCTTGTTGTTGTTGTTGTCTCTACCTAATGTTGTTGTCTCTACCTAATGTTATTGTCTCTACCTAATGTAATATGTTACCATCGGCACATTCGTTGTCATGCTCATGCATGGCTTACTGCCAATATTAAGTTGGGATGCCGTTGATCCTCTATTGGCCAGAAGGTATACTTTTTCATCCCTTATGTGTTATAACCTATTAGTTCAATTGAAATAGCATTGTGCAATTGTATGTACAAAATATATAAGTTCAAATCTTACCTAGGTTAAATATGCATTTCCATTTTTTAAATATAAGCTATGTTTTAGAGAGCTTCAATAATATGTTTACAATTTCCAACATGATCATAGTCTCTTCTTTAATTCTTTTATAATATGAAACTCATACAATTATTATAAGAAAAGGTATATGACAGATAAATATAATAAGTTGAGAAAGTCTTTGGCGGCTGAAAAGTGTAAAAACGAATTAGCAATGTATCAACAGAATAAAGCAACTCATTTCAATGACACCTCTTTTTTATTACTCCATGCATGTAACAGTAAGCTTCATACTTCATTAAGAAAATGGTCAATAACGGCAATGATAACATGCCTTAAACTAGTTGAAGGATGAAGATTTCGGTTCAATAGAAACAACTTTGATTGTAAATCCAACCTTTGAATGTTGTAACTACTCACAAAGAACAAAAATGCAGCTTGAGATTTAAATGGATTGCTACCCTTAGAGCATCAACTAGGCTCTAACCTCCCCATTTCACTCTCCTTCCCCCTTTTTGAAATGAAGAACCCATGATTGTTGGACCCTCGTTAAAAAGAGTGGAACCCCTTGGTGAAGGGTTGGTTCCCTCTTCTCCTTCAATTCTTGTGGCAACATTTGCACCACTCGTGTCTTGCCACTTGTGTATAACAAAATTTACATCATTTTGCAAATTCCAAATGTATTATTTGTGATATAACTTTTTATATTTATATTATTTATAAGAAAATTTATACCAACAACCATATTTTTTTATCCTCTACAAATAGACATCAATATTAACATAATTTTGGCACTTCAAAATTTCCTATTTTCTCATTAATTAACGAAATTGCCTATTTTAATCATATTACCATTCTACAAAACTAGTGTAGCTAATTTAGTAATTAAATTGATGTTAGTATGGTATGGGAAAGTAGGAGAGAGAAAATGTGGTGGGGCATGGAAGATCAGAGTAGGAGGCAGAAGATAAATGGAGAACTCGTGAATGTGAGTACGAAATTATGAAATGGGAACGGTAGATAATAAAAAGTTAGTGAAAAGTTGTTGAAGTATGTAGTTGTTGGAATATGTTAGGGAGTTACTTAGTTGGTTAAGTATTTCCTTAATCTTAGAATTAGTTAGTTATTGAGTTTGTCAGAGTGTATTAGATATAAATAGTTTCCTTGTACTTATTTCCATTTTAACACAACAATAATAAAATGTGGTCTTACTACTTCTCTCTGCTTCTCTCTCTTCTTCCCTCTTCATCTCTTTTCCTTTCAAGCTCCATCAATGGAGTAATACCAAATTCGAACATGGTATCAGAGCGGGAATGATCCCAGCTCATAAATTCCCACAAACTTTTGTTCAAATCTCTATCTTCTCAAATTTACCCAATTTCTAGGGTTCTTTTGGATTCGTTTTATTGTTCGATGACGTTGATTCGATTTGTTCGTGAGTCAAGTTTTTTTTTTTCTGGGCTTGCGATTTTATGAAGATTTCATGGTGTTTTCGTTCTCGATTTCATTTATGGGTTCAAGTTTCCGATCAACAGTGCAAGAAATTTACTGGTTCTAATTCTTTGATAATTCTCTTCTCATTTTCTTCTTACTTTAGTTTTCTGGGTAATTGAAATTTTGCCCACAAACGCTCAAAATTTCTCAAATTTTCGACTTTCATGGCGGTTTCTCATTCCAATATTGATGGGTTCCTCTCGAATTCTTGTTGATGTTCTTGCTATTTCTGAAATTGATGGATTGTTGTGTGTGGGTTTTCTTTCTAAGTTCGTGAATCTGGGTCAGATTACACTACTGGAGTTCACCATTGCTGCTTTGATCTTGAAGTATACCATGGATAGTTGCAAATTTCTTCAAGTTCTAATGGTTTTCTTGCCTTAATTTCATCAAGTGACTCGCGTTTTTTTTTTTTGAGGTATTATTCTGGTTTATTCTTCTTTCCTGGTTGCTGTTGTGATTTCTGGGTTGATATTTCTTGATAATGGCATTTGTTACACAATGGTGCACTGCTTTGGGGGTATTACTTGATGCGTTGATGCTGTGTTGCATTACGGAGTTTGATGTTTGTTGGTAGTTATTGGAGGATGGGTGTTGTGATATTGTTCTTGTTGACTTATATTGATTTGATGATTGGTGTTTTGGAGATTTTTTGCAGTTGATCGATGGTTGTGGTAGTCAATGTTGATGGTTTGGTAATTTTCTAGAGACATTAGTGTTTGTGAGAACTTGTCATAATGCTGCTGATTAGTGTTTCAAGGGTTCCATTTCTGATTAGTTTGTTGGATATTGGTGGTTACTACAATTTTGGGCTGCTATTCTGCAACTTGATGATAATGTTTTGAGTATTTTTCCATTTAATGTCGGGGCATTTCTATTTCTCTTGATGGTTACTCGTTGGATTTTGGATTGTTGGTTTAGTCTATTGTAGGCTGCTTCTTTAATTGGAGAGTTGATTGTCAAGTTGATTGGTTTGTTGTTGGTGGTGGATGTTGGATTCTTAGTTGTTGGAGGTTGGACGATGTAGTTGTTTTTTTTGGGATATTCAGCTATTTGTTCGAGACCAAATTAAGGTCTATTTTCTGCCCATGGTTGGCTTATTTTTGTGCCCATTAGAGGCTTTTGTTGGACCCAAAGAGGTCATTTTGAGACCCATAGTGGTCATTGTTGAAGATCCATAAAGATCAATCCATAGTCTTATGACTTTAACCTCACTTTCATAGTCTTATGACTTTAACCTCTACTTTTATTCGCCCATAGTTGACGTATTTTCATTGCCTATAGTGGCTTGTTGATTACCCATAGTGGCTTGTTATCTGCCCATAGAGGCATTTTATCTCTACCCATTTGAGGTCTTCTCAAGTGATGTTCCATGATCCTTTGTGATCGATTTCCCTGATTTCCTTCTTCTCCTAACCACATTCTCTCATTCTCATTCATTCTTCTCTTATCATCTTCATTTTGAAGTTGTGGTGGATATTGTTGGTTTGGTTGTCTATGCCTTTCCAAGCTTAGAATGGTACCATTCTAAGCTTGAGGAGGGGGATATGGTATTGATGAATATTGATAGTTCCAAGTTCGGTTCTGAGAACACATTAGTGGTGGTTTATGATTGGTGTTAGTTGGTGAGATTGTTTGATATGGTGATGAGTTGGACATTGATGGCTGCCTTATTGTGGCTGTTTGGTTGATGATATATGATGATGTATTGTTTTCTGGTTCAATATCAAAAGTTGAGCTGTACAAATGGAAATGCAGTACTCAAGTACAGATGTTCAGTTCACTTGTAGTCAGGTTTAGTGGTTGCTACTCTGAGGATCTCTGATTGGGAATCGAGACTGGTATGCCAAAATCTCTGCCTATGTAATTGTTGCTGCTGTTCTGATATTGTGGCTGCACATCAGTTGTTGTTTGGTATATACTTTATGTCTATGTTGAGAGTATTCCCATGGGAAGTTCAACCAACACTTCAACAATGCAGATTCAAAGAAGATTATGATTACTTATAAGTGCTTCAAACTAGAAATCTTTCACTATCCTTTTTTTGTCAACCGTTGGCGTTGGAATATTCTGAAATGATGTGGTTTAGTGAATGTTGTTACACTACAGAGAAGTTCAAACTGCAATTTCTCGTAAAAACAAGGTTCATCTGGTCTTGTTGATAATAGTACCAGATTAGTACTTATTTTCGTAGTGTTGGTGGTTTGAGTGAAGTGGCAATGTGGTGACTATGAAGTGTAGATGGTCTGTTCTTTTGCCAAGTATCGCATTCAGGTGCAGTGGCTGAATTATCTTGTTCAAACTGGAAATGTTTGTCAAACATGTCCAGTTTGAGGGGGATGTTGAAGTATGTAGTTGTCGGAATATGTTAGGGACTTACTGAGTTGGTTAAGTATTTCCTTAATCTTGGGATTAATTAGTTATTGAGTTTGTTAGAGTGTATTAGATATAAATAGTTTCCCTTGTACTTATTTCCATTTTAACACAACAATAATAAAATGTAGTCTTACTACTTCTCTCTGTTTCTCTCTCTTCTTCCCTCTTCATCTCTTTTCCTTTCAAGCTCCATCAATGGAGTAAAATACCAAATTCTAACAAAAGTGATGTGGAAGAGTGAGGCGAGGAGAGAGAAAAAAGGGGGATTCTATGATTGTTGATGCTCTTATTGAAACTGAAACCAATTACCACCTCACGTTTATTCCTCATGTTGTGTATTTAAGACAATCTAAGTAGGGAGTGAACTAGAGAAATAATAATCAGAAGGTGAAGCTAATTTATGAACACACTAATGCATGAATGCTCAAGCTGTTTGAAAAATCATGTTGTACTTACAGGTTGAAATAGTCTATTTTTAACATCAGTTTTTTTCAATTTGTTGATTATTAGGCTACATTTAGATAACAAGGGATACATTAACTTCTTAAGTTTGTTGCCAAAAGAAAAAAATAAAGGGGTACATTCAAAATGAAAAGGTACATGCAATGAATTGTCATTACCCTTACTAAACATAGCTCGTGTTCGGTTATGTGTTTACTTTTTTTAAATTGATTTTGCGCGTTAGCAAATACTGTAAACTCCATGTCGTTCCGTAAAATTATAAGTTTTTCACAGTACCGCATGAATTTTTCGGTAGCCGATACAAAAAACTCCATCTGGTAACAAGAAAAATCAATTTTAAAAAACAGAATTATGGAAAACAAATGCAGGTTTAGGATGAAAGAGGTTGGTGGTGGTGGTGGCTCACGTGGTGGTACCTCCCTGACTTTAAATTAATTGTTTAATATTACCATACTTAGATTTTTATCACCCTTAATAAATCATGCATAACTTATCATTTGTGTAATATAGATAGTTTGCATTGGTTTATTCATCAATGACAAACATCATAATACTAGAATCATCTGATCACATTTTTATTGGAAGAAATGTATGTATATTTTTAAGTAGCACACTAAGAGAGCTTATATTTATTTTTATTATATTGTACTACCAAATATATAATAATAATAATAATAATAATCTATAATGTTGGGAAAAAAAATCAATGTATGTGTATACTATTTCTAGTCTCTATTATTTGAATAATAAGTGTGATAGTGTTTATTTAGTATTTACTGTTTTTAGAAGATTTCATTTTTTTCCAAAAATAGAGATATACTCCCTCAGTTCCATAGTATTTTGTACATTTACTATTTGGGGGAAAACCAGAGCCGGCCCTGGGGCAGGACAGCCGGGATCCACGCCCAGGGCCCATAGAAAAAATTTATATAAGTAATTGTTAGTACATTTATAGAACAATAAGGGATTCAATTCATAGCTCGGTGGTTTGATACTTTCATCGCTTGAAAGACCGCATCATCACCCTTCTCATTGACAAGGGTTCGATTCTTCTCTTGAGCATTTTCTTAAAATTTATTTTCCACTTTTTCTTAAAAAAAATTAAAAATATATATACATTTCGTAGCTTTCTAATACCACACTTCCACACTCCCTTCTTTTCCTTGATTCTCTAAGCCCTTGTTTGGTTTGCAACAATTGATGTAGGAATTTGGAATGCCTAGGAAGTAATCCTTTACTAAGATGTTTGGTTATTATGAAGTTCTAGAAATGGGGGAAGTGGAAATGCCTAAGAAGTGTGAGTTCCTACAAGGCATGTGAATTTACGTACCTACCCCAACCTAAGTGATTTATATTTAAGATGACATGGGTATTTCTTAGGTAATAGATAAAGGAAATAACTTCCCACACAATACAACTTCCAATGGGAATTAAATACCCCTGTAAACCAAACAAGGGCTAGTGTAGTCTGTACCAAGTATGCTCAACTTTAAAAAAAGAAAAAAAAAGTCAATTATGATTATGGAAACTTAATTGGTTCATTATAGTACATGTAAAATTTGAAATTAATATTGTTACTATATATTTAATAGTTAGTTTCAATTTTGATGACATACTATAATATTTTCTCCGAATCTTTTTATTTTGTTTTATATCTCACAAAAGTAACTTATCTCTAGCAAACAAAAAGAAATAAGCAAAGAAATTCAAATAATTTTGATTGTATATTGAATTTGATTAATGTGTTTGACTTTGTAATGCAAAGAATATATATATGCACGCGCGCGCACACACACATATATACTCCTTTCGTAACAAATTAATTTCAACATTTTATTTTACAAGCATCTTAATTAAGTGATTTAGGGGTCAAAACAAATTAGTTCATCAAAATGGTTTTAGTACAACTACAAATGTGATTATAGGTGAGGGTTGACACATGGTGTAGTGGTATCAAAGGTTACCTCACAACCCATGTAACTCATTAGCAGCAACAACAACAACAAAAAATTAAAATTTGATTTTAGGCTACAAATCTTCAAAATATTTTGATTAATTGGTTTGTTTACACCCTTAAATTACTTCTTTAAATGTTTGCATATTAATATATTGAAATCAATTTGTTACAGAGTGAGTAAAAAATTGTCTAAATAAATTAACTTTGAATTCTTTGAATCCGCAAATGAATACTCTTGAGTCCCCTGTTGCTCATGCGTTAGGGGTCCAATATTTTTTATTGCCCCGGGCCAAATAATATTCAGGAACGGCACTGGGGAAAACCTAGGAATAAGATATTATAATGAAAGTGGGGTTAAAAGGCTGTAGGGCTCGAAAAAAGGGTCACTACGACATCCACAAAGTCACACACAAGACAATCAACCAATAATTCAATCCAAACAACCCAAAATTTGTCACACAACCAATGAACCAAATAAAACCAGCAATATGGCAGTAACTAAATAGCAACAAATCAGCTATAACGAGTGAGAATAAGTCACAAACAACACACACAAATTATACGTGGAAAACCTCTTCGATGTGAAGGTTAAAAACCACGAGACCGTTTAAGGAGTCCACCCTATACTTCTCTTATTGATAAATTGAGGAAAAAAGAACCCAAACCAGTCTACAAAAGGTTCACACACCCACCAACAATCACCAAGAACAATAAGAGAGAAATTAGAGCAAAAAGGTGTAGAAATCACCCAAAAACTGCAGCACTGATCAGATCCAAATTCCGACCAAACTAGACCTCACAGAGACGATCCAACAGACCAAAATGAATCCCTAGATGTCAGGAACAAGCTCTCCAAATTTCAGCAAAATCACACCACGGGAACACCTCCGATCGAGCACTTGATCAGGACTAGGCAGACTGAAATACGAAAATCAGCAAAACCCTTCAATCTCTTGTTTGTGCGTGTGTTTTCTTAATTAAATCACCTCTTGCTGCTGCCTTATTTCACCCTTATAAAAACCTCCAAAATCTTGCTAAAGAAGCCACCAAATAAGCCCAAAGATTGGACTTAAAAAAAATAAACAAGTAACATGGTATAATATTGGGCCAAATAAGAGGACCCAATATTACTAACTTGGGTTGGACCATAACAAAGGAAAAAATAGATTGGATAGGGAGTGTGGAAAAGGTAGAAAAGTAAGGGAAAGTGGGAAAAGCGGTAGGCCCACCTTATTAAAAAATAGTAAAAGCATGTCCCAAAATGGAATAAAGCACATTGTACAATAAAATATGGAACGACCATTTGGGGAAAATGCACAATACAATATGGAATGGAGGGAGTAAAAGTGAGAGGGAAAAAACGGACTTTTGCAGGGAAAATTTTTAATATGACGATGACAAGTGTCCCCTTTGAGAATTACTTTAGCATAGGAAAATATATGGGATATTCTACGTGGTAAGGTTCAACTTTTGCGTTTTCTACATGGTAAGCAAACTTAATAAAGAATATACATGGAAAGCATGCACTTTTGTGCTAGCTGATTCTATAACCAATTTTGTTAGAAATATTTACTTTGTTCTTAGTTTGAGTTCCAAAATCGTCTCGATTTGCATGCATTTATAGAGGTGATACAATAATTGGTCCGGCTAAGGTGTTTAGGGGTTATTTTAGCCCTTTAAGATCAAAATTAAGGTTGAAAAAAAAAACTAGCCAATTCGCCTGCACACAAATCAAGCTTGAAATTTGGACATAAATTTGATCCCTAAGAGCTAAATGACTCATAACACTTTAGCTAGACTAATTCTTTTGGAACGTAAACCAATGCACATAAATCGAGGTGATTTTGGAACTCAAACTAACAACAATATAAACATTTTTAACCAAATTGCTTATAGAATCAGCCAGAGCTAAAGTACATGCTTACCATGTACATTCTTTATTAAGTTTGTTTACCACGTAAAAAAGGAAAAAGTTAAAGTTTACCACGTAGAATTTCCAAATATATATATATATATATATATAAGCCAAGGCAGTAAAATAATTGCAACGCTAAAAATTTGAAACATTAGGTCTTAGAGCATCCCTTATGATGAAAAAAAAAATTCATCATCCCTCTCTCTACCCCTTTCTCACTCTTACACCTCACTTCCCACTACTCAAGAATATTTATGTCATGGGTACTCCATTCATGGCGAAAATAAAATCCATCATCCCTCACTCTCTTCATTATCTACCCAAGAGAAAATGACCAAATCATAGATATGTGGCATGATTTCATTGGGCCCAAGCAAAAAATAAAATAATTCATTTGCAAAAAGGAAAAACCTGGCGCTGCATTTCTAATTCTGAACACAAGTTGATGAGAGTGAAGAAAAAACTTGGCATGACTTTTTCCATCATGTAATAACAATGCCATGACAAGATTTTTTCCCTCATGCCAAGGTTTTTTCCTACTCCATAGTGGATGGTCTTAGCAATTAAATTGGGTTTTCCAAATTAAGACACTAAAACAGTAGAAAATTTTCAAATACGATGTTAAGCTCCAAGAAGGGCATATGTGCACCTTAGAAATGGATGCAACACGGCCTAGTCCAACATTCCAAGGTATCACATTTTCAATTATATTGCTTAGCCTTAACATGGTCAAGTAGGCCTGTAGCATTGTTGGTTTTGTGCAGGCCCATGGTATGTATGTTTCTAGTCTGTCTAAGCGTTCATGTGTCTGCATTCTGTAGAAATGACATGGCATTACTGGCCCAAATCAAATGGCTTCATTGGCCCCAAAAAAACAAAAAAGGATTCATTCGCCCCAGTTTTGGTTCCTGTAAAGATGTCTCACATTCTTTTTCTTCCCTTTATTTTCCATTTTTTTGTATGCTTTAAGTAAACACAGTCTAAATGAATACGATACAAAACAAATGGGTCACTGGTACATAGAATTCAATACACAAATGAATTAGTTTTGTAGATAGGCAAGTTTAGTACTTATGTTCTTAAACAATGGTCAAGTACCTTGATCAGACAAAAAAGCTAACCTTGCTTATATAGCTCATTCAACCGCTATTCGTTTTTAACTGCTGAGATTGTATGTTAAGGCCAGGGACAGGGTAAAGGGGATTAATTAGCACCAGCTCTATAGTGCTTGCTGTCTTGCTAGCGACTGGTTGAAACATGCGCTTAAATAATAAGGTAAATCCCAAGTTCTCAGCTACAAACACAACACAGCGAGCTCCCAATTCAAAACATTTGAAACTATGAAAAGCAAACTTGATCAAAATTATAATAATACGTAGACATAAGTTTACTTGGATATCGTACGGAGTATGGTGTAAATGGAATAAAAAAGGAATTAGTTAACTAGCAGTAGGAAGGGCTATACATACAATCAAGTTTACAATGAAATGAAGCAGACAAGCTCAGTAATACCACTTGAATTGAAGTCACGCAAGATTAGTATAGTAGCAGCACCAAAATAACGCACCAACAAGCACTCATGATATCCAAGCAATAAAATAAGTAGCAACACAAGATCAAATAAATACATGCACACCCAACTCAAAAAGTACCCACAATATAATAGCCCCAGCTTAAAAAACCAACCCAAGCAAATTACACTAAAAGCATAATCAAGACAGCAGTTATAACTGGTGACAAAGCAGGCCCCGGAATGACATTAAAACTGACCCAAAAGCGAGGAGCAGCCAGCAAAGTTGCATCCTCCAATTTCCAAAGACAGAAGCAAAAATTGGCAACCCAATATCAATGCTAAATCAGCCCAAAAGATAGCCCTACCCTCCCTAAGCCGCCCAGGCCAGGCCAGCGGTAACATCTCGCACTCAACAAAGCAACAATCACAACAACAATAATACGATGAATTGAAATTAACGTAACACCACAGTGAAAGCATCCTTGCAAGCCGTTGATAACAACAAGTCAACAACAACAAAAATTGTACAAAATGAACATGAATCGGCACCAACAATCCCATACAAATTAACATTCTGCCCCAGTTCAGTATCAATGTATGTCGTGAACGAAACCGAAACAAATTACAACCAAACGAGTTGAAAAGATCAGGAAAAGAAATTTAATCAATCAAACATGTAAATTAAAATTCAGAGTTAATCTAGCAATAAGGATGAAAAGGAAACCAAAACAAAATCGGGGGGGATGAAGACGTTAATAAGTAGTACTAACTAAATTTTGATTGCATATCACGAAAATTTGATTACAATATAACTACTTATATGCTATATATTGGAAAATATAATCAATCAATATCTACGTTACGTACATAAAATGGAAAATTGACATTGATTGCAATATTGATATTCGAAAATCAATCGATGTCTAGGTGGAAAATTGACATTGATTGATGAGCTCTGCTATATATATATATAGTATCCAAAATGAAATTGATTGGATGGAATATGTATTGGTGATGCTTAAGTAATAGTATAGTAAGTAATACGAGTATATAGTAGCGGTGGCGATAGGGCAGTAGTGATAGTCCCGATCCGATCAGGCAGGGGGGCTCCATCTTGAGGGGCGGCTAGGGCTGCAAGATAGGCGGCGTGGGCATCTTGACCACTCTGGCCATGAAGCAAAGGTATAAGAGGTGAGGCATCAGCAGCAGGGAGGACATGATTGTTGAGGAAGGCAAGGTGGTCGGCGGGCATGTCATTGTGGCCATAAATGCGAGCACTAGCACCACCGTATCGCCGAGCGGCCTTATACTCCTGAACAGAAGTCACTGTGAGAGTCGATTCAGCGGCGATCTCAGCAACGAGTTGAGCCTTAGTAGCTGTGCGCGAAGCCAATGTATGGTTAATCTGATCAATGGTGGCGGGAGGGGCGTTTGGGGCTGCATTGTTGAGCGCGGCCTCACAGGAAGCAATGGTGTGCTCAATTGTCACAAGCATCCTTAGCGTAACCGTGGAGGGCGATCCTGATGGAACTGGGTCGTGTGGCTGTGGCGGTGGAGATGGGGGGCCTTCCGGCTGTAGCTGTGGCCAGTGGCGGACCCAGGATTTTCATCCTGGGGGGACAAATTATGAATGTTTGACAATTCGATAAAATTATTGAGTAAGGATTGAACCTTAGACTAATTTAAAAAGAAATTAACTCAAACCGATTCTTACCCGAAATTATTAAATTAAGCCAAACTGAAATCAAATCCAAATTTAATCGACATAAATTCGATTTAATTAAGATTTATTACCCGATTTTGTTTAAAGTAGGGGGGACAGCCGTCCCCCCTTGTTCTAAGATAGGTCCGCCAATGGCTGTGGCGGTGACGGTGGCGGGGAGGTGGAGAATTCCTTGCGTTTGGGGAACCATTGTTAGTTAGTTTCCGATGAGTGATTTGTTTTCAAATTTTGAATTCAGAAATGGGCTAGGTGTTTTTTTTTATTTATGGATTGGGTTTTTCTGGAAAGTTTTCTGGATGAAGTGGGGTTTTTATAGTGAGCGGGTGGTTGAAATTCTCATATTTGTGGTTTTGGAGGGATTTTTCCCGCGTGTTTTTAAACCGTTGGATGTTTGTCAATCGTGCGGTTTAAGAGGTTGATCCGTGTGCTTCTTTGGTATTGGTTCTGGATCGTAGATGTAATTTATCTGACGGTTGGGGTGGGAGATTACGTGACCTTTTGATGCGTGTACACTGTACTCTTCTTTTCTTGGGCAAAAAGTTTCCTCACTTTTCCAAATCCTTTCTGTTGCTTTTGTGCTTTTTGTACGGTATCTTCTTTTCTTTTTCTTTTCTTTCTTTTTTAAATTTTTTTCTTTTTTTAGAGCGACAATTTTCATCTCTTTATTTTATTTTTGCAGTATTTTTTAGGTAATAACTTTATTACTTATTATTATTATGATATTATGATTATGTTAGGTAATTAGGTCTTTTACTTATAATTTAATACTTTAACAAGATTATTGTACCAACATTTCGAACTTGATTTTAATAAACTGTTTTTGTTGGAACTCAAAACTTAATAAAGGGTGCGTTCTTTTCGTCTGATCTGATCTGATGAGTGCTGATAAGTTCTGAGAGAAAAAGCAACTTATGAGTGTTGATCTGATCTGAAAATAAGTTCAAAAGAACACACCCAAACTTGCAACAAAATTATTTGGTTTTTTTTTCAATCTATAAAAATTTTGTAATTTTTTTTTTTTTGAATTACTCTGACACTCAATCACATTTAATCAATACAATTTTGTAATAAAAAAATAAAATATTATCTAAAGAATAGTAAGTATGATCAACAAATTAATGTTTTTGTTAATTAAAGAGACCTAAACTATTAAATGAGCAACTCTTTGCAAACGCAGAAGCATAACTCGAGGAAATATGTATGATCACGATCGACATTCCTGATTTTTGTACGTACCCATTCTCTTACACGGTTGCAATATATTGAATCTTATATACAAAACTTATGGTAAATGTTATCGCATTTACTTGAGTAATTCATAAGAGTGACATATATGAAGTAGCCTTGAAACCTCCTTAACATAAATAAAGCTAAGCAAAGCGTTAGCAATGACAAGTGTAACAAAAAGAACTAATCAAAGTAAAAGAATGAAAGCAAATACGAAAATTGAAAGATGAAAGCGAATAGTAGATCGATCAAACACTAAACAATCGTTGCTTTCCCGGCAACGGTGCCAAAAACGTGATTGGGCCTAGGCGTCATTACTTCCTAAGGACTAATCAAAGTTTTAAAATTCTCAAACTCCTCACACTATCTTGAAAGGTAGAATAGCGCGCGTAGTAACGATTAGAATCCACGAGGAAGCTATTGGTGAACGAATTTGACCTAAACTATTCAAGTTCACAGAGTGACTTTTGTTGGGTGATTTTTCAAATTAACTAACCAAACTACTCGAACTAACTAGGAAATTGAATTAATCAAGTATCAAACAAGCACTAGGGAAAGGGAAACAATTTAGCACTCATGAAATCAACACAATCATGAAAACTATGATTAATAGATCAACTAGTTTGAGTCTATGGTCCAACATCAAAGAGTCGTTCTCACGATGATCACCTGTAACACCACCTACTCAACTTCGCCACGGTGGTCGAAATGAACTTACAGTAGAGTCTTCACAATCTTAGGCTTCACACTCATGATAACATAGGATTGGCATATGATATGAAAATAGAGTTGATCAAGTTCTAGATTCAACAATTAACACTTTGATTTAAGTTCAACTATCATAATCCACAAATCACAAATCCATTAATCTAATATCAATCATTCATGCTCATGTTTTCCCTCCCCTGGCTAATTAAAAATCTAGCTAAGGAAGGAAATCATGACGATCAACAAGCTAATTGCAAGGAAATGCACTTTAACTACTCTAATCATGCTAACAATGCCAATCAACATGGTCGACTACAATTAACACTAGTAATTGCAAGTATTAAAACTAAGATTGCTAGGAAATTCAAGTAATATGTAAGCAAAACAGAGATTAAACAAATTACTAATAGAAATAAGAAAAGAGTAGAAGATTACTGATAGTGTCGTTTGCTACCAAAAATAATAACCTAAATACCTAACTAGTATAGTATGGCAGATAGGGTCGAATCACTCAGGAAGAACTAAATTAATCTACTAATCGAATCAAGTTCGCAATTAGTAACAATGTAAAAATATTGAAAGGTTGATTAAACTACTAGAAACAGGATAGATTAAAGAAAGAGATTACTAAAAAATAACTAACTAAAAAGACCAATTAAAGGATGTGAATTAAACTATATGGCTAAGACCTAGGGCTTTGCAGGATCCACTATGCAACAAACATGTTTCAAGAATAATTAATCAGGATAGGCATGAATTTAGGTAAAAGAAATTCAATTGCTCTCGCTAATTAATCCCTCAATTAAACAATAAAAAGACTCTAGCAATTAGTGTTTAAAAGTCCAATTGAAATTAATCTCTCAAACAACTCGCAGCTCTCGCATATTAAGTCGATTGAATTAAACTTGTAAAACTAGTTGGCCAAACTAAATTCACAATCCTTACAAAACAAATCAATTGAATTTACCAAGACAAACCAAATTTAAACCCCAATAAATAACAAGAATCATGTTTATTACATAGTTTCACCAAGCCCTAGAAGGAAATCTACTCACTAATCATATTTGAATTGACAAAAGAATAATTAATGGAGAAAATAAAAACATTCATGATTAAACAATGAAACTCAACAAACATGAATAAATAAGAAAACTAATTAATATCAAAAACAAGAACAAGAAGTAAAATAATGTAATACCTGGAAAGATGGAAAAGAATTAATGCAAAAGAGAAATCTTCAATTAAACTTGAATAAAAGTTGAGAGAAAAATAAGTTTCTAATGTAAACTCGGGCTAAATAAACTGAATAATAAGATGCTAAGATAATCTCAGATCCTCCCCTAAGAAAACAAGCTTAGGGGTATTTATATCGTTCCCTAAAAATATAAGGAAATATAACTAATTAAAACTGAGAAAACGCCCGTACCCGGTCGGGTATGTAGTCACCTGGCCGGGTGCGCAAGCATACAAAAATATATTCGCCGAATAAAACTAAGTTAAATTCCATACCCGGCCGGGTATGTGGTCACCCGGTCGGGTATACAAATCTTCCGAAATTACGACAAAGCATGGGCCAAATTTTGGCTAAGTAAAGGTCCTTCACCCGACCGGGTGAGTGGTGACCCGGTCGGGGCCGCAAGATGACTTCTTTCTTCATGCGCTCACCCGGCCGGGTGAGTGGTCACCCGGTCGGGTATACAATTGATCTTCCCTTTATTCTTCGCTTCGAACATCACATGGCTCGCACCCAGCCGGGTGAGTGATGACCCGGTCGGGTATACAAATGCAGAACTTCTCACCCGGCCGGGTATGAGGTCACCCGGTCGGTTATGGGCCTGATCAGCTCTTCTTTGCTCGTCTTGCACCTCTATTTCCTTCCTATGACGCATCTCTAGCTCTTTTAATCATTTTCCAGCCATATTTGAGCATTGTACCTGCAAAATGAAGATAATACAAAACTCCAACCAAGTGTAAAATCCAATGGAAAAATCATATTAAGGGTGTGTTCTCTTCAACTTATTTTTGAACAAATCAGGTCAGGTCAGGTCAGGTTTAATAAGTTTTAATCAGGTCAGGTCAGGTTTAATAAGTTATAATCAGGTCAGGTCAGGTCAGGTCAGGTTTAATAAGTTATAATAAGGTTTGGTCAGGTGTTATAAATTACAATCAGGTAATTAAAAATAAATTAAGGACTTGACCATAATTTAAAGTAATTTAATCAGGTAATTAAAAATACATTAAGGACTTCACCATAATTTTTGTTAAATTATGGGTAATAGTGGTAAAAAATGACCAATTTTTGTAAGAAAATGAATTCAACCCAATACACTACAAAGCTCAAACTTTAAGCCCAAAAATGAATTCATTTATAAAAAAAATTGGTTATTACAACTTTCTATATTAGATATTTTTTTGTAGTGTTAAATTGACAAACAATGTCAACCTACCAACATTAAAAATAATTTTTCAATTATTTATTTATGAGGGTCAATCAGGTTTAATGGGTTCTAATCAAGTCAGGTCAGGTCCATTACGTTATAATTAGGTTAAATCAGGTTTAATAAGTTATAATCAGGTTTGGTCAGGGCTTATAAGTTAAAATCAGGTCAGGTCAGGTTTAATAAGTTTTAATCAGGTCAGGTCAGGTCAGGTTTAATAAGTTTTAATCAGGTCAGGTCAGGTCAGGTTTAATAAGTTTTAATCAGGTCAGGTCAGGTTAGGTCAGGTTAAGTCAGGTCAGGTCAGGTCAGGTCAGGTCAGGTCAGATCAGGTGAATAAGTTGAAGAGAACACACCCTAAAAGAGCAAAAAAATTGCAAGGAAAATGCATTGAGGATGAATGAAAATAGTATATAAAATAAGCATATCAATTACCAACCATTAAGGGCTAAAAAGATGATTTGATTGATGAAAAATGAAGTTGAATTACAAGAATCTCACTAAATCTAGTGTTAATCCACTTTGTCTCTCTAGTTTCTCTCTCTAATTAGATGAAATGTAAGCTAATGAAGTCTAATCGCCCCCCTCCTCATTATATATATATATATAATGACTTAATCAAAACAGAGGGGAGAGATTAAAATATTTTTTTCTTGTCATCGGGTTCGAGCGGTCACTAGCAAGGGTTTGTGATCGCTCAGAGTAGGGCTGCTGGACATCTTTAGGTTCTGAGCGGACACTAAAAAGGGTTGGTGACCACTCAATATGCTCACAAAAAGGCTTGAAAAATGAAGGTGTTGAGTTCCCTAGAACAGTTGCTTAGGGTTTTGAATGATGACAAACAGTTGCAGGCATTAAAGCTAGACATAGAACAGTGGATAGTCACTAGAACAGTTACAGTGTTTATTAGTTGTTGTTTTGTCAACCTATAGCTTGTGTCGTCCATTAGAATATTCGTGGAAGTTACAGGTTAATAATGAGCAACTGATGATCTTTGGAAGCTGTGAAACTCAACTAAGAATGATGATGTGTTAGACCAGTTTCCATGGAAGATTATGCTCAAAGGGACTTATGAAGATTAGTGCTATTAGAGTTCTTTATATACATAGTCTCTTGTAAAAAATATGTCATTATTTTGGAGTGCCCTTGTGAGACTAAGCTTTAACCTCTGCATATCTTTTCTCTCCTCCAAGTGAGGTAATATGTCAAGCTCGGGATCTTAAACAAACGCTTTTCGGAAGGTGATCCGAATTTTTTTTAAGTGTGGGGGTGGAACTTGCCTTGTACATATTTCCTTCTTGCACTTTCTTTGTACATATTTCCTTCTTGCACTTTCTTTATGCTTGCCAAAAAAAAATAGAAAAAAAGAAAACCTGCTGAGTTGAAAACCCACAATTGTGGGCTACTCGGGCAAAATTGGGGGCCTTGATAAGTTGAAAACCAAGAAGGGCAACTTATGCAAAAATAAAGGCTAATTGAGTGGGTGAGTGCGAGGAAAGGAAAATGAGTTAAGCTTGGATGAAAATCCGAAAGGGCTCTGTAATATCCCCAAAAATTTAGGGTATTTTATATAATTATTTTTATAAATAATCTTGTTTAAAAAAACTGTTTTACGTAATCTTTCTTTTGAAGATTTATTTATTTAATTATTTATTTTATTAACATTATAGAAATCTCACCCTATCCTACCACTCTCTCTATATATATAAGACCCTCTTTACAGTAAAAACCTATTTTAAACCCTAAAACAAAACATCATGTAATTCTCTCTTTCTTCCTCTTTCTCTACAAACCAACTTCTTTTCAACTTTCTTCTCTACTTCAAATCGGTATGTATTTCTATTATGATATTAAATTTTGTTTAATTTAGACTAGTTTAAAAGTATGAAAATTCTACATGGTAGCCCTGACTTTTGCACTTTTCTACATGGTGTCATGTTTTTTTTTGCATTGTACATGGTAGCCTTCAATTTCTGTGTTCTCTATGTCATGACCTAATTTTTACAAATTGTTAATTAATTATGCTAAATTTGTAATTAACTAATATTTTAATATTAATTAGCTTAATTAGTTATTATTAATTAGTTTTTAACACTTAACCCCACCGCCACCCCACCCACAACCACCCTTCCCCGACACCACCTACACCCAAAACCACCAACCACCCTTCGAACCCTACCCCACCACCTTCGAACCCTCCCCCACCCTATTCGAACCGCCTCCGTTCTCTTTCGAACCCGTTTTCACCCTCATGGTTGGTTGAAATTAATGGTGGTTTTGGTTCGAATTAGTTGCCAATTTTGCTGGGGGTTCGACTTGGTTGGGCGGCGTTTTCTTGGTTCAATTCAGTGATTGGTGGACGTTGTTCGGTGGTTGTAGGTTCGGTGGTGGGGCTATTTTCGTTGGAAGGTGAGGGTGGCTAGGGGTTCTGTGGGGTGGCCGATCGAAGGTGAGGGTCGCTAGGGGGGTCGTGCGGTAGTGGGTGAGGGTTGCTAGGGTTTTGGGGGTGGCTGGGGCTTCGTCGGTGGGTGGTTGGGGAGGTTTCGAGGGTGGTTGGGGTTTCGAGGGTGCAGGCTGGGCAGGTAGGGGTGCAGGCGGGGTAGGTGGGGGCGGGCTGGGCTGGGCTGGGTTTTGAATTTTTTTGTATTATTCTTTTTTTAAAAAAATTTTATGTGTTAATGGTGGTTTATTGTTTAAGTAAGTGTTAATGGTAGTTTATTGTGTAATTTAGGTGTTAATTACCTTAATTTAACAGCAATTAACATTTTTATGCTACCACGTAGAATTTTCCAAAAGTTAAAGGCCACCATATAGAATGCAAAAAAAAAAAAAGTGACCCCATGTAGGAAAGTGCAAAATCAAGGGCTACCATGTGAAATTTTCCTTAAAAGTATTAATGATTGTTCTTTGTATTTAGTTTACAAAAATTTTCAATTACAAAGTTCATGAAAGTTACTGTATGTTCTTCAATTCATCAGAAGTTTTGTACTCCTCTTGGCACGGACTCCCATATAAATTTTCATAATACAAGTTTAAGGCATTGCAAGCATTAATACATCACAATTAATCAACCATAAGCCAAACATTAACATGTGCCCCCACTAATCAGCCATCAACCCATAAGCCAACACCACCACCACTGCTAACTGTTCACCACCACTGCTAACTGTTCACCATCCATAAGCCAACACCACCACCACTGCTAACTGTTCACCACCCGATCCGAACAACCCAATCGAACAACCTTACCACTCGCACCAGCCCAATCGAACCATCGCCCCACCCCCACCAACCCAAGAAAAACCGCACCACCTGACAAATTCATCGAACCATCCCAATTCGCACACCAACACGGCAACACAAGCTTCAACAAAACCAATTAGCACAAATCCAATCGAACTGCGAACCATCCTAGTTTTTCGGCGTTGTGGTGGTGGTGAATGGTTCGAGTTGGCTGAGTTTCAAGTAGGTTGGGGTTCGATTTGGCTTAGGTTGGTCGGGTTGGGGTTCGATTCGGCTGGGGTTCGTCGGGTTAGGGTTCGATTCGGCTGGGGTTTGTCGGGTTGGGGGTTCATTTCGACTGGGGTTAGTCGGGTTCGAGTGGTGGGCGGGGTTCAATGGTTTAGTTGTTGTGGTGTGGTCAGGTTGTTCGGCGTCGCTGGGGTTCGAGTGGTTTGTGGTTGTGATTGGGTGGTTGGTGCGGGTGTAAGTGAGGGTGAAAGGTAGTTGGAGGTGGTGATCAGAGGTGGTTGGTGGTGGTGATTATGTTAATGAGGGAAAGATTATACTTCCTTCGTAATGATATTATTGCACCAAATGAGCTCGACACGGACTCCTATAGAAAATTTCATAATGAGAAATTTCATAATGAGAAAATTTGAGTTAAGCATATAATAAGGACCCAAACTATTGAGTTTTTCACCGTTAAGGACCTACAACTTTTTTTTTCACCGTTGAGGATCTAGGAATATTTTTAGGTAATAAAAACTAACCCATGGTTAGTATGTGGGGCCCACAGAAGTTAGAAAACCTAGTTAAGCCAACAAGAAGGACCTGAACTTTGTGTTTTTTTCACCGCTGAGGACCTATAACTTTTTTTCACCGTTTAGGACATCCTTTCTCTTTTTAGGTATACTTTAACTAATGTGAGGTTAAGAAGTTGGGTCCTTGAGTGTTTTTTTTAAAAAAAATTGAATAAATTATTATACTTAAGAAAATAAAATTAAGATAAAATAACTAATTTCATCTTCTTATTCATCCAAACCCATTCAAAGCCACCGCATAAACAACTAGCTATCCTCGAAAATCAACCAGATCAATAGGTAAACAACCTAAACTACCCTGAAAGTCACCCAAATCATCATGTAAACTTAGAGTACCCTCAAAAAAACTCTAAACACCCCAAAAACCCAATAAAAACTCAAACAACACAAAATTACAGCAACCCGAAAATAAACCCATAAACCTAACACTTTAAATCTAGAGTGAGAGAACGGAAAAGAAGAAGTAAAGAGTGCCCTCGGCACAAGGTAAATTGACGACAAATTGTATTCATCTATAAAGATGAGTTGGGTAAGGAGAGAGAAAATGTGGATGAAAGTGTTTACAAGGTTAGTGATTAAGGTGCATTTGATCTGAGATTGACTTTGGAGGGGGAAAATAGAGGTGGGTGTTCACTTTTGGAACTGAGTCCTGATAAACATTATCCATCCATTGCTTATTGGCTTGCCATTGGATCGGAAAAGAAAAAGATTGTGGGAAGAAAAATGGGATATTTGAAATTGATGAAGATTGTTGGTTGAATGAAGCTGAAATAAAATTGAAGTTCCTTAATTTTTTTATTTTTTATTTGTACTTTTTATTAAATATTCTTTTTTAATAACATTTACTCCACTTTAGTTACTTTTGGAATATAATTTTAAAAATTAAGTCATTAAGTGAAGGACGTGAGTTAAAGGTGAGTCAAAGTTAAGTTAACTTGCTTAAAATCTAACCACGGGTCCTAAAGGGTGAAGAAAAAAGTTATAGGTCCTTAAAGATGAAAAGTTTGATAGTTTGGGTCCTTAGTGTGAGCTTAACTCGAGAAAATTTCATAATGATATTTGTAAGAGATGTAGTGTTAATGTATAATGAAAAATTTAATTTGATAAGAAATGGCAATTCTGTAAATTTATTGACTTTCATTTTACCAAATATGGAAAAAATTGAAATTGTTTCTTTTTTTATTACACCCTAAAATGGAAGTTGTTTCCATGTATTTGTTACGAAGGGAGTATTTTGATTTGATTAATGGATATTATTATCAATATATGTTTTTTTTAAAACGCTATTACTACTGGGGGATTGCGGCTTCTTCCAAGTTCAAAGTTCCAAATTCCAATTGCTATATTGGTACCTTGGTAGTGGACCCATGATTTGATTATTATTAGGATTTTTTAGCCAAAACTACCCAAGTTACACAGGTTTTTTAAAAAAACTACCCATTTTAGAAATCTTTTAAAAAAACATCCAAGTTACGAAAATCCTCGTTGACCGCTACCCTCCGGCGTTGACCGGTCACCGGCGACGTAATTTTTTGTATTTATACATATTTTTATATGTATTTTATATGTATTTATACATATTTTAATATAAAATACATATAGATATGTCTTTTATAAAAAAAATTTAACCAAAACTACCCAAGTTACACAGGTTTTTAAAAAAAACTATCCACTTTAGATATCTTTTTAAAAAAACTGCCTAACTTACATAAATCCTTGTTGACCACGACCCTTTCGGCGTTTACCAAGGTCTCCGGTGTGTGTGACTTTCATGTGATTCGTATTTTTTGCGTTTTTTAGCCAAATTTCCACCTTTTCCCTCCAATTGTACCTATGTTGAGTTCCGCAAGTAGTCATTGATGTCGATGACACCTTCAACACTACTGCTTTCTTAATTGTTGTAGGCTGGACCTCAACTGTGAACACCAAGCAGGAATTATTCTTAACGATGTTGTAGTATTGGTAATAGCATATGTATCTCTCGAATCCTTAGTCAATGATGAATGGTAGTTCGGCGAGTTTAACTAATAATTAATAATTAATTACTTCCTCCGTTTTTTTAGATGATTTCAATCAATAAGTAACAACTAATAGTTAATAACGGAGGAAATATTTAATAACTAATAAGTAACAACTGATAATTAATAAGTAACAACTAATAATTAATAACTACTCCCTCTGTTCCCAAATGTTGTTCCCATTTCCGATTTGGTGTTCCTTCAAGTTGTTCCCATTTAAAATCTTTCTAAATTTAACCCACCTAAAGTAAAATCACTTTACAATTTCATTGGTTGAAATAAAATGATGATCTTTATGTTTTGCATGGTAAGTTGTAACTTGTTTGCAATGATGACTTTTTTTAACTTTTACTATGTTTTGGTAAGATAAATTTCAATAATAAACCTATCAATATGTATTCATTAAATGTCATTTCATCAAAGATTCTTTTTTCTTAATCCTCTCCCTGATTCCAAATGGGAACAATATTAGGAAACGGAGGGAGTAATAACTAACAACGAATAACCAATAACCAATAACAAAAGCCAAAATACATAGGTACAATTGGAGGGAAAAGGTGGAAATTTGGCTAAATAAACGCAAAAAATACGAATCACGTGCAAGTTACGCGCGCCAGAGACCTTGGTCAACCCCGATTTATGTAAGTTGGGTAGTTTTTTTCTTAAAAGATTTCTAAAGTGGGTAGTTTTTTTAAAAAACCTGTGTAACTTGGGTAGTTATTTGGTTAATTTTTTTTATATAAAATACGTATTTATACTTATTTCCTATGGAAATAAGTATAAATACGTCGTCGGTGATCGGTCAACGCCGGAGGGTAGCGATAAACAAGGATTTTCGTAACTTGGGCAGTTTTTTTAAAGTTATCTAAAGTGGGTAGTTTTTTTTTTTAAACCTGTGTAACTTGGGTAGTTTTAGTTAAAAAATCCTTTTTAATATTATTATTATTTTATTAAAACAAAAAAAATTCCTTTATACCTCAGAGCAATGTCGCAAGGGGGTATTTGCCAAGATTTATAGATTTTCACATGGTTCTAATTTTAATTATTTTATTAAATTACTATTAGATCAAGTAGTTACTATACTTTAAACGGTAGTATTAATTAGTACCTTAGGGATGCTAACTTTGCGACTACTAATGTATAGGTCGGGTTAAATAGTGAAGGTTTAAAATTTTGTATTGATAGTTAGACTAATACACTATTCGGGTTCAATTTATTTGTAGACGGAGGTTGTGTAAATGATCGTTCAGGAAACTACTAGCGTGGCCTACTCGCTCTCAAGGTAATGTACAATGTCCATCAACCTTTAGTAATCCCATTAGGGATTTTCGCTTGTATATGTTATTATGTGGTTGAAAGTCCCAAATATGTACGAATATGAGTATTATATTATTATAGTATTATGAATACAACTATTTTCGAATGTTAAGTTTTGATCATGGATTATTACTTGGGAGTACTCTGTTTGGATTTGTGAAGTATGAGTTGGTATTAATACTTGGAGCAATAAGTGTCATGAACGATAAACACTAATATTGGTTAAAATTATTATTAACTGTTGTTGTTTATTGAATGTATATGTACTGGACCTAAATAATTGGTAAATCATGTAATGTGAAAGACATTAACAAGAAGGGAATGTAGCCTTCGGGACTGGATGCCCATGGGTGTTGAAAAGGTCGCCCTGTGTAGTCGTAAACCTATTGGCATTTGATCAATAGGCGGGTTGCAGGTTTATTTTTTTATTGCTGATTAAATTTTACTGTTGTCTTCCTTCTAAAACTTTTGGTGTGCAGTTGCGGAAACCCATTAGTTTATTAGTGAGGGATGTGCACATTAGGGACGTCCTGTATTTGGCCATTATTTTATTTAGGGTGACGACTCTTCTTGGTATGTGTCTGTAGACACCTAATTTTTTCACTCAGTTAGTGCCCTTAAAGTCGATGATGATTGTATCGCGACGCATTTAGTCTGGTTCCACAGGCATATGTTCAAGTGTCACATTCTACCATCCTTCCATAACCTCTTCGGTACCTCCCTGGGTCGTTGGCGTATTTCCAGGCTCTTTGGCAATTTTTTCCGGAATATTTAATAATTTTTCTTTATTTTTTAAGACACTTTTTAGCCCTTAGGTGAAATTTTGTCATTTTACCAAGTCATTTTGCCACTTTTCCAACATATTCTATTTTATCTTATTTTCCTATAATTTTTTTCATATTTTTCTATAATTTTCTGAGGCATTTTAGCATGCCAGGGCATTTTCATAATTTTCCATAACGCACGCCGACATTTTATTATTTTTCAATTTTCTATAATTTTCCGGGAATTTTCCATAATTGTTTGTGATTTTTCTACTATTTTTTTATTATTTTCCTAACGCCAATGTTCTAGAACATTCCAAACAGTTCCGGAAAGTGAGTTTTCTTGCCGCAAAAGGCAGAAAGATCTAGAATTAGTACTCACTTGACTAAGAAAAGGATCTTTGGCCGGTTATATCTTCTCAAAAACGGCAATAAGATTAAAAGAAATCAGGAAATAAATCTGGAAAGAATAAAAATGGGAAATAGAGATGCGCAACAACACATCTCTCATGCGCTACAGCGCATCCTACATGTGAAATCAAGTGAATACAGGAAGAGGGAGTAATATAAAAACTTTTGTCAAGTATTCATACATATACGAGTTGTGAGTTAGTAAATACAATTGTGTTTAACCCCACACTTTTTTATTTGCCAAAGTCACCATATAAGACCTATACTTTTTGTTTCAATCAGCGTAATGTGCTCTCTAGTGAGTATATTCCCATCAGTAGAAAACCCTCGACTCTTCTTCAAAGGACAACCTCCAAAAATATCTGGCAAAAATATCTCTCTTACCTGGACTAATTTCATGCCAACTCGACAAAAATAAAATCCCACGAAAATGGTTGTGGCCTGCTGGCCTCCCTTAAACTGGAAAAAGCATAAACAAATAAATCTGACAACAAAATAAACCCCACTGCCACGTCAGAATATCCTCATTAGTCTCTGTACTACTCAATGATCTCAATTTATTTGCTATATTCACTTTCACATTCTTCAGGATATAATTTCAAAAACTAATATCTCAAATTTAGTACAGGAAAAAATTACAAATATTATATATTTGAGAAATACACATTGAGACGAATAAAACAAGATCTCACCTGAATATGTTTTCTATTACGTATATAAACTTAAAGACAAACAAAATGGCAAAGTGATTAGTGCTCAAATTCAATATGTTGCAACTAATTTGGGACGGAGGGAATATCTCTAGGGATATATATTAATTAAAAGTAATATTTGAAGTGCTTATGACAACAATTTTAAAGATGTAAAGTAAGCAAAAAAAGACAAATGCAATAATGATAAGTTATGAGGGATGAGTAATTTGGAATAAAATATTACGGGTCCACTTTTCAAGTACTTAATGAGAGTATTTTAGGACTTTGATAACATTTATAAATGTAAATAAGACAAACAAAAACAAAATTTTGCAACATCCAAAATGGAATACAAGCACTATATTATAGGACGGAGGAAGTAGTATTTTGGAATGAATTAATAAAAATTAAGGTCAATTTAGTTTGGTCTAGTTCGTTTTAGTTAATTTCAACTCCTAGTGAGGTAGGGATTTAAGCTATCTTCGTTCATTGCAATTCAGTTCATTTTAGTCCACTTCAGTCCAGTTCATCTAACCTCCATTCAGTATAAACAAACACATTTTAAAATTACAATATAAAAAATTTGAAAAAGGCAAAATCTATCATAAGATAAACTATATTTATCCTAATATACTTTCCGTTTCTCATTTTCCCTAGAAATTAATAAAAGTGGAACATATTATAATTTGGGTATGTTTGGCATCTTTTAGATCATAGCCTGTTCTATTCAGCATAAAACAGTTAAACTTAACTGAACTTAACTGAACTGAACTAAAGTGAACTGAACTGAATTGAATTGAAGTGAACTAAAATGAATTGAACTGAATTGAATTGAAGTGAACTAAACTGAACTGAGATGAATAGTGATATGTGAGATTAAGAGTATTGTCAAAAGCTAAACTGAACTGAACTGAATTCAATTGAACTAACCGAATTGAACTAGACTGAAAATAAGTTGGGGTGAACAGGCCCCATGACTAATGCTCTAGTTTGTTCTATGCATATGACCCGTTATCAAGAATAGAATGCTAAATATTGGCTTGTGTTTTTGTGTTTTGGCTTTTTTAATCAATTATCTAATTATTGTTTACATATAAAAGTGTTTGGCAAAATCAATTGTTACCATCAGCAATTTAGTTTAAAATCAAAGCAATAGCAAAAGTCATATTTCAAAAGGCATTTACCTATTTTTAGTTATTTAGTCATACAAAAAAGACAATAGATAATAGAAAGTCACCCGAAATCCATCTCAATATGTTTGATATTTCGGGCACATTGCAAAGTAAATGATTTTTTATACTTCCTCCGTTTTTTATTAAGTGATACACTTATTTTTTTTCACGCTTATCAAGGAAGCGAGTAAAGGGTGTAAACGATTGAATTTTTCGATGAAATTTTAACACAAACAAGAATGAGACTCTATATTACTTGTGTTAAAATTTCATCGAAAAATTCAATCGTTTACACCCTTAAATCGCTTCCTTGATAAGCGTGAAAAAACAAGTGTATCACTTAATAAAAAACGGAGGAAGTATAAAACAATATTGAATTGAAGTTTTTGGCAACTTGTATTGCTTGTTTCATATAAATAATTAATTTAAATCAACAAAAGCAACCAATTAGAAACAAAAAAGTAGGTGATAAAGTAAATACATTAAAAAATATAATAATATAAGAAACATAAAAAATAAACTCAATAATTTAATATAAGATTAAAGTAGTTATAATATTAATTAGTTGAGCAACAATTTAAAGTTACATCAATATATATATAAAAAGCGTAAGCAAATATTGCAATCCGCCACGTGTCACCATCCATCTTTGAATGATATTCTATTCACTTCATTCTCATGTATTAAAAAAATGTCAACGTGAAGCCTCGAACCCATGACTTTGTTCTTCACACTACATGTTATTAGTGGTTCTTTTATGAAAATCAATAATGATGTATGAATAAAAACCAAGAGTTAAGTTGTAAATTTTTAAAAGGAAAAGTTGTTTTAATTTTTTTTTATAATTCTTCACACTGCATGATATCAATTATTTTAACTATTATTAAATTCAATGTACAAAGATCTCGGAGCATGGCCGGGGTCTAAATACTAGTTGTGTAATAAATTAGTGCAAGTTCGTCTTATCAAAAACTTGTGAAGGAGGCAGGTTGGTCAATAGGTGATTGGTGAGATTAAAACCAAAAGTAAAGTAAATTAGGCTTCGCCCGTGCTAATGCACAAGATATCTAGAATATTGAAAAATTATAAACTAATTTTTTTTGCACGGTCGATGCGCCGGGTCATGATTTTTAATTTGATATTAAGGTTTAAGATGCATTTTTATTTTATATAGTATGATTTAGATTTATTTTTTGTTACTGAGGATACCTTTTTTATATGATGTAACATTAAAACTTCTATTGTTGAAGTAAAAAAATTAGCATATAAATTGGTTTACCAAAAATTAGATAAATTTAATTTTTAAGTTATTTAATTCCTAAGTTTAAAATTTTATTAAAAATTAACGTGAATATTCTCAACTATTGTCCATCTTCCATAATTAATCACGCATTTAATAATTCCCTAAAAATCTCAACTATTGTCCACTCTTCACAAAACAGTCCAACTGGATAGTTATTGGTGCTATTTTGCGATTGTTTTGGGAAGAGTAGACAATAGTCTAGATTATTTTGAAAATTATTTAAGGTAAGATTAATTGTGGATGATGAGCAATAATATAGATTATTCACATTATTTTTTTTCTAAATTTTATCGTTCAATTTCAATAAATTCTTTAGATTGTAAATCAAACATGACATTAGGAGGATGGAAAGTTAACCCATAAGTTACTCATAGGATTATAAATTATGCATGAAAGAGAAAAATAATCGATATATTATTGACGGAGAAAGGAAAATCTAATATTATTAATACAAAGTATCCGGGTAGGCTAGAATTGCTCCATTTACCATTTGGTCTCTCCTGAAATTTTTTCAGTGCTCCCCGAAACACAGTGCTCTGTCCACCGGGATAGGGCAAAGCGGCAGGGAGGGGAGTATCGACGAGCTAAGGTTAGGACAACGGCGGTGGACTAGGGTTAGAAGCCACGGGCTAGGGTTAGGGCAAATGGCCACCGGCATCTCCTCTTCTCTCTCCTCCTCACTCGGCATCTCCTTCTCTCTCCTTGTAACGCCCCGACTACTAAGCATCATTATTAGATTAATTAATCAAGTATTAGCAGCGGAACATCCAGGTTAGTCGGTGCATTACTGCCGTACTTTCCATTTGGAAACTACAAGGCAACATAATTTCATAAAACCAAATCATAACGTTACTTAAAATTTAAGGTTGACATAATCATAATTAACTAATTGGTTTTTAACTACTGTCTTTCAGGATTAGCATTCATAAGTTAAAGTTACATAACCGTAATCATTAGCTAATTTAGATAGTGAATGATTCCTCACAGCTACGCCATTCCTTCATTCCCGTCATTACCTAAGACAGAAAAACAAAACGTCATGAGCCGAGGCTCAGTAACATACTACCCTAACATCGTAAATTCATTTGCAAACAGAGAGGAGAGAATAGCAGTAAAATCATTTCGAAAACATTTAACTTAAACAAAAACTCAATAATCATTTGTCATTATCTTCTTTGCTATTTTCATTACATATATCTTCTATTTTGGTACCTTGGCGAGTACAACGGGAGGGACATGTCCCCAAACATAACATCATAATAAAAATAAACGGGAGGCAACCACCCAAGAACATTTTCTTTATAACGGGAGATGGTGCCCAAATGCGGTGTCACCCGAGAGCAAATGCTCCCTCAAACGGGAGGTGACTATCCGCCGGGAAGTACGTGCACGACCCAGACATATATAACATAACGGGATACTGCCAAGAGCCATCTTTCACTTTTATTTATCATGTTTTGTATATTTTACATTCTTTTCATAAAGCATAGCAATATCATTACATAAACATAGTATAAATCATACTTTCGTAAATTCATTGAATCATGAACATTATTTCCATAAAATGTTTCATATCCCGCAATCCATGAAATTACATTTGCATAAACATTACATGTAAATCATCATAAAACATAGTTGAAAGGGGCTTGCGGGTGTTAGCAGTAGACGTTACCTCGGTCCTTGCTTAGTAATTTGCCGTTACCTCGATCTGGAGTGACGCCAGCATGTTTAACGGTTCGACAAAGTTGTTGAAACCGTTGCAGATGATTTGCCGGATCTTCAGTAGGATGCCCACCAAACTGATTTTGCTGGACCATGCTGATGAGTCCAGGCTTGATTTCGAAATTTGCTGCGGCAATGGTGGGCATAGTAGGTCCAGTGGAGAGACCATCCGGGTTGGGCACCCCATATGACTTCAGTGATTTTGACATAACTGAATTCAAGGTGTCTGTTCCAGAGGTGTTCAGCTGAACAGACTGCTTTTCTTTCTGCTTTATCTTTCGGATCCGCATGATTGTCCTAGTAAGATCGGGGTCCGCTGGAATTTGGGAACCGTTTCTTTGGGACCTGGGCATACAAAAGAAACAAAAAGCAGCAGTAACCCGTACCTCGATTGAAACAATGAAGTTCCAATGAGGTACAGAGAAGTAGACCAAATAATTAAATAAAAACTTAGAGAACTAGCCGTCTCCCAACGGCGCCAAAATTTGATAGGTTTTAGTCGTGTCACCTAATCAAAAATAAACCTACGGACCTCTAACTAAGTAGTCAGTGGAAGCAGGGTCGAATCCACAGGGAGACAGAGTTTCTAAATCAATATTCAATCAATTCAGCTACTCCAGATGAAATCAAGAAGGAATTAATTAAACTAAGGAATAGACTACGGAAGACTGAATAAACCGAGGATTAAACTATGGAATAAAAGTCTAGGGTATTAGGTCGGTCCACCATGCTTATACCAATCAAATAAAACCTAAGTCAAGAGTCGGGGGATTAGAGCCTATGTTGAGCTATGGTTAAGACTCAACGCTCATAGTTCAACATACGCCGCATGTTCACTAACGTAATCAGAACTACTGATGTGTCCTAGGCCTCTAGTCGTAAGACGGATCTGTGCAAACAACTATTAACCACAAGCAATCAATGAAATTGTACACTGACATTAATTACTCAATAAGAACAAACCACATCACAATCACCCTAATCAAGCCCTAGAAATTGATAGAAATCTAAATCACAATCATGGTATAAACATGGCTTTCCTATCTAACACCTTAGATAGAGAACTACTCACTCATAATCGAATTGACAACAACAAAACTAATTGGAAATCCTAAGAATTGCATCATGAACATTTAAATAAATAAACTAAGTAATCAAAGTAATTAAAGAGATAAAGAGTAGAGAAGAGTACCAATTGACGGAAAGCAGGAACTTTTATTGAAATCGAAATAGGTTTGATCACCTCTAAATTAATCTAAAGTGTTTGAATTAAACTAAAAGCAATGAAGAATAAAACTAGTCTAAAACCTAATGAAAGATGAATAAAATGATGAATGAAAGATAATGAGGAAAAGGTATTTATGATACCCCTTAAGTTCACTAAAAACGGAAACAAAAAGTGAAAAAGCGCGATTAAAGCACCAGACCCGATCGGGCCCGAGCACAGTTCCCGATCGGGTCCATATACAAATTTCCCAACTTCACTTCTGGGCTCTGGCAGCAGCAGTGCAGCAATAAGGCGAGAAAAACGGCCCACCCGATCGGGTCGGGCGGTAGTCACCCGATCGGGTCTGGCGATAACTTGGGCAAGCGTGTTCCCCTCGCCTGTAGCACCGCAACGAGACCAAGCAGCACTCCACCCGATCGGGTCGGGCGGTAGTCACCCGATCGGGTCTGGGGACATGCTTCCTCGCCCGATTAGATCGGGCAGACATCGCCCGATCGCGTCCGCAACTTTCATACCCGATCATAAATACTTCGCCCGATCGGGCCATTTCTGCCCGATCAGTGCACGGAAAACCCCTTTTGACTCCTTTGCTCTCTAATCTTCACTTTTAGGGGTCTTGGGACCTCCTAAACTATCCATAAAGCTCGTGAGCCATCCTACGTGCCTCATAACATCTCGTAAAGCCGTGGTTGCTTCCAAATGGCTCGGGAATGAGGAGAAAACTCCATAAAACCTGCAATTCAATACTAAAACACGAAACAACAACTACATACGATAGTTAGCACAAAATAGCTCCCAAGAGCTCCAATGACGCACAAATTAGCTTGTAAATAAGGGAGAAAACTCTATATAAATACGTGATATCAAACTCCCCCAAGCTAAACCTTTGCTTGTCCTCAAGCAAACAGCACATGAACATGGAATAGATTGCCTCACCCCATAGATAAAAACAATCAAAGCTCAAAACATTTTCAAGACTAAGAATCGTTCAAACAGGCATAATTCAAGTTTGGCTAATCAAATCCATCCAACTACCAATCATTCAAGCAATTTATCAAACTCAAGCACCCAAAAAGCATACAAGTCCTGAAAAGGTACTCGCGAGGGTGTCACTCCTCTCAATTTTGTGGCAGGCAAAGAATGTGCCCGAACACTCACCAACCCGACCATAAGTACCCTTCCCACTCACACTCTCATGTGTTTAAGAAGGTTCAAGGACGCTCATCCTAGTCAAGTCGACTCAATTAGCAGAAATACTCTTTAACTTTGACAAACTAACTCGAAATCAATCAAATGAACAATGCAGACATAGGCTCAAGAGGACTTTATAGGGTTGTAATGAGGCTTAGGTGAGAGGTAGGGGATACTTTTGGGTAATGTGGTGGAAAAACCAAGAAAGGGGGAGCATAAATCATTCAAACAAGGCCTAAGATGGCCTTCACAACTCCCAACAATCACCATAAAACCATGTAAAATAACCCAACTCTCATAAATCAATGAAAAGCGCATAACAAACCCAATTTTCTAGCAATGGAGCGGATATTCTTTTATGAACGTACGTGAATGAAAGAACTAGGATTCTTTTGAATTTTCATTTCATTTTTCTTTCATTTTTCTGAACTTCATTCACGCAACTCTAAACTTGCTTTCTTTCTTTTCTCTTTCTCACTCTCAAACCACAGCAAATACACTTTTAAACTCCTCAAAAACCAAACTAAACCAACAAACCAATCTCAAATTCAACCCATACAAAAGCTCCCCCAAGCTAGGCTTGGAATAATATCAAGTGAAGGCTTTTGGCTCGTAATAGGGGTTTAAGTAAACCGAAACAAGTCATTAGGCTCAGCGGGGCTAAGGAGGATAAAAGTATATCACAAATTCACTCTGAAGCTCAAGAATAAGACAAAAGAACGCCTCTATCACAGCACATGCTACAAGTCATCTAAAATCAGACAAGTACGAAGTCAAAGTCAAGATCAATCCACTAAAGAGGAACTAACACACAAGAATAGACTGGATAATAAAATGAATCCAATAGGCTACAAAGAGGCCTCACAGTCTAACCAATTCAGGTATGCAGCATAAAGTGGTCTAATATAATCCAAAAATGCTCGAAATCATAGCAATCAAACATCAAATCATAGCCTCAAGATCACAAATGCCCAGCTATCCAGAAAACAAAGTCAAATCAATTTCAAATAGAGCACAGCAAGGGGCACAGGGAGGCAACTAAACCAGTCATGGGAAATATATTTTTTTTATTTTTTTCAGTATTTTTGAAAGCAGTAAATCTATCCTAGAAAGCAGTAAAAGAGATAGGGAATAGGAATACAAACAGAACTCCTCCCCCAAGCTGAACTTGGCGGTGTCCTCAATGCCAAAAGGTGATAAGGACTATGCTAAGAGGAAAAACAATGTTAGTACCCTCACTCTCGCTCACAAAGGAAGAAAAATAAAAAGAAAAGAAAAAGAAAAAGAAAAGAAAATACGAGTTGCCTCTCGCACAGCGCTGGTTTATAAAGGTCCCGCACGACCATAATCCTCCCTCTATCAAATAGGAGGGGCTTGGCAATGAGTGCCACCCTCATCAAACATCTTTCTCCCCCAAATGTTCTTGACAATGCCTCCAGACGGTGAGGCAACCTTAGGTGGAATTGCAACCTTCTCCACCCCTACTTCATCTAAAACCTCATCCCTGCAACAAGATTGTTCAAGCATAGGTGCCTTAACAGCATTGGTTAGTTTAAAAATCACTTTATCATCACCAACACTCAGAGTTAAAGACCCAGACTTGACATCAATGACAGCACCAGCAGTACACAAAAGCGGCCTACCCAAGATAATAGGAATCTGGGCATCCTCATCCATATCTAACACCACAAAATCAACAGGAATATAGAATTTCCCTACCCTAACAGGAACATCCTCTAAAACACCTAGAGGGTATTTTATAGAACGATCCGCCATCTGTAAAGTGATTTGTGTGCATTTAAGGGCTCCCATGTTCAGTTTCTTATAAACAGACAATGGCATAACAGAAACAGAAGCACCTAAATCACACAAAGCCTTATCAATAAAAATAGGTCCAAGATGGCAGGGTATAGAAAAACTACCAGGATCTTTTAACTTTGGTGGGGTTTTATTTTGAATAAAAGCACTACACTCTTCAGTAAGAGCGACACATTCTACCCCACCAAAGTCTCTTTTCTTAGTGATCATGTCTTTCAGAAATTTGGCATAAACAGGCACTTGGGTAATTAAATCTGTAAATGGAATCGTTACCTCAAGGTTCTTGACCATAGCCAAGAACTTACCAAATTGCTGATCGACCTTAGATTGTTGCATCCTGTGAGGAAAAGGTAGCCTTGGTGTAAAAGGCGTTTCAGAAACCTTCTCCTTTTTCTTCCCTGTCTGTTCAGCTTCTGCAGACAAATCGACTTCAGACGTCGAATTCTTTCTTTTTCCTTCCTCTACCACCCTCTTCTTCCCTGCAGTCGGGGTAACCTCATCAATGGGCACTGGAGGGGCATCATATGCAATGCCACTACGAAGAGTGATGGCATTCACATGTTCTCTCTGAACTGGTTGCCCTGGCAATTGTCCCTGTTGCCTTTGTGCATTAGATTCTGCCAACTGAGCAACTTGAGCCTCGAGAAGTTGGATGTGCTTCTCTTGGGCCCTCCTTGCTTCCTCCTGGGCCCTCCGTGTTTCCTCATTTGCCTTTTGCATAGACAATATCAGTTTCATCAGTTCAGAATTGCTAGGATCTTGTGGGTTGTTGTTTTGTGGGGGTGGGGTGTGGAAATTTTGTGGAGTTTGGAAGTTATTGGGATGATGGAAGTTTTGTGGTGGTGGTCTTTGGAAATGTTGTGGGGTTTGATGGTATGAGGGTTTAGGATAGTTTTGTGGAGGTGGAGGTTGATGGTTTTGTGGGTTTTGGTAGTTATGTGAAGGGGGGAAGGTTTGTGGCCTTTGTTGAAAGGCGTTTGCCTGCTCCATCTGAAATTGACTGAACTGACAGTCATGCCCAAAGTGACCCTGAACACCACATACCTCGCAGTAAGATGAGGTAATGGGTGCTACTGCAGACATAGCATTGATACTCATGGGTGGAGGTGTCGGACTAGAAGACTTCATTAGCTGCTGAGTCAGTTGCGCCATCTGAGATGTAAGCAATGAAATAGCGTTAACTTCAAGTACCTTCTTAGTCAAACTCCTAGATGATGAATGGTCATTGGCTGCAAGATTTGATATGAATTCATAACCCTCATCAACTGCCTTGTCTAAAAACACTCCTCCTGCAGACGAATCAACAATACACTTCGTCTGAGGCTGCAGACCATTGTAGAATGTCTGCGTCAAGAACCATTTGTCCATATTATGGTGTGGACACTCTCTCTGTAAATCTCTAAACCTAGCCCACGCTTCCCTTAATGTTTCATCAGGCTCTTGGAAAAACGTGGCTAGTTTATATCTGATTTCTGCTGTTTTAGTAGGTGGGTAATACTCTCTCAGAAATGCAGCAGAAATCTCACTCCACTCGGTTTCTTTCACATCGTTCAACCATTTTTGGGCTCTATCTCTTAGTGAAAACTCGAACAACTTGACTTTGAGTTGATCTGGAGTGACGCCGGCATGTTTAACGGTTCGACAAAGTTGTTGAAACCGTTGCAGATGATTTGCCGGATCTTCAGTAGGATGCCCACCAAACTGATTTTGCTGGACCATGCTGATGAGTCCAGGCTTGATTTCGAAATTTGTTGCGGCAATGGTGGGCATAGTAGGTCCAGTGGAGAGACCATCCGGGTTGGGCACCCCATATGACTTCAGTGATTTTGACATAACTGAATTCAAGGTGTCTGTTCCAGAGGTGTTCAGCTGAACAGACTGCATTTCTTTCTGCTTTATCTTTCGGATCCGCCTGATTGTCCTAGTAAGATCGGGGTCCGCTGGAATTTGGGAACCGTTTCTTTGGGACCTGGGCATACAAAAGAAACAAAAAGCAGCAGTAACCCGTACCTCGATTGAAACAATGAAGTTCCAATGAGGTACAGAGAAGTAGACCAAATAATTAAATAAAAACTTAGAGAACTAGCCGTCTCCCCGGCAACGGCGCCAAAATTTGATAGGTTTTAGTCGTGTCACCTAATCAAAAATAAACCTACGGACCTCTAACTAAGTAGTCAGTGGAAGCAAGGTCGAATCCACAGGGAGACAGAGTTTCTAAATCAATATTCAATCAATTCAGCTACTCCAGATGAAATCAAGAAGGAATTAATTAAACTAAGGAATAGACTACGGAAGACTGAATAAACCGAGGATTAAACTATGGAATAAAAGTCTAGGGTATTAGGTCGGTCCACCATGCTTATACCAATCAAATAGGGTCAACTACTATTAAAACCTAAGTCAAGAGTCGGGGGATTAGAGCCTATGTTGAGCTATGGTTAAGACTCAACGCTCATAGTTCAACATACGCCGCATGTTCACTAACGTAATCAGAACTACTGATGTGTCCTAGGCCTCTAGTCGTAAGACGGATCTGTGCAAACAACTATTAACCACAAGCAATCAATGAAATTGTACACTGACATTAATTACTCAATAAGAACAAACCACATCACAATCACCCTAATCAAGCCCTAGAAATTGATAGAAATCTAAATCACAATCATGGTATAAACATGGCTTTCCTATCTAACACCTTAGATAGAGAACTACTCACTCATAATCGAATTGACAACAACACAACTAATTGGAAATCCTAAGAATTGCATCATGAACATTTAAATAAATAAACTAAGCAATCAAAGTAATTAAAGAGATAAAGAGTAGAGAAGAGTACCAATTAACGGAAAGCAGGAACTTTTATTGAAATCGAAATAGGTTTGATCACCTCTAAATTAATCTTAAGTGTTTGAATTAAACTAAAAGCAATGAAGAATAAAACTAGTCTAAAACCTAATGAAAGATGAATAAAATGATGAATGAAAGATAATGAGGAAAAGGTATTTATAATACCCCTCAAGTTCACTAAAAACGGAAACAAAAAGTGAAAAAGCGCGATTAAAGCACCAGACCCGATCGGGCCCGAGCACAGTACCCGATCGGGTCCATATACAAATTTCCCAACTTCACTTCTGGGCTCTGGCAGCAGCAGTGCAGCAATAAGGCGAGAAAAACGGCCCACCATCGATCGGGTCGGGCGGTAGTCACCCGATCGGGTCTGGCGATAACTTGGGCAAGCGTGTTCCCCTCGCCTGTAGCACCGCAACGAGACCAAGCAGCACTCCACCCGATCGGGTCGGGCGGTAGTCACCCGATCGGGTCTGGGGACATGCTTCCTCGCCCGATTAGATCGGGCAGACATCGCCCGATCGCGTCCGCAACTTTCATACCCGATCATAAATACTTCGCCCGATCGGGCCATTTCTGCCCGATCAGTGCACGGAAAACCCCTTTTGACTCCTTTGCTCTCTAATCTTCACTTTTAGGGGTCTTGGGACCTCCTAAACTATCCATAAAGCTCGTGAGCCATCCTACGTGCCTCATAACATCTCGTAAAGCCGTGGTTGCTTCCAAATGGCTCGGGAATGAGGAGAAAACTCCATAAAACCTGCAATTCAATACTAAAACACGAAACAACAACTACATACGATAGTTAGCACAAAATAGCTCCCAAGAGCTCCAATGACGCACAAATTAGCTTGTAAATAAGGGAGAAAACTCTATATAAATACGTGATATCAGTAATCTTGAGACCTGGGGGAAGCTTGTAATATCGTTTCCTTTTTAATCTAGCCACGTATTATTGTATTAGAGTCTTTCTTTAATTATTTGCACTAATTTACTTAAAGGTTTTACTTAAGTTGATTATACTAGCTTGTAGTCATAAAACCGACTTCGTTATAATTCATTCCTCATAGCATCTTCCGTAAATATTCCTTAGTTTATTGTAACTCAATTTATTTCTAAACCTTATATAACTCATTACCATTTAGAAGCTATACTTAACATTTCGCATTAATATCGATTATTTGATTAAGCAATTACATAACATTAAACAATATTATTAAAGAAAAATTAACTAAATATTGTAAGAAAGTTAACATAAATATGAAAAATATATAAAAGTGAATTCTAAATGTATATTCAATAATATTGAAATTATAAACTAATATTGTAAATAAACAATTAAATGAACAAAACATGTTAAATTTAGTAAATTCCTTTTTACCAATTAAGCCTATAACTTTATGTTAGATCAGAAATGTTATGTTAGTAGTCTAATGGTCCAACGTCCCATAGTCCAGTAGTCCAAGATCAATTGTCCAAAGTAGTCAAATAGTCTAGAAGTCCGATAGTACAAAGATCAATAGTCCAAAGTTCAAGGTCAAGGATCCAAGGTCACGATACATAGGAAGATCGTCATAAGGAATGGGTAATGTTAGCTCATTTTTTACTTCGTATTAAAACTCAGGATATTTAAGTGACATTACTAAAATTAAACTTAAGACATTATCACTTAAAGTGGTTCAATTGTTATATTATATTAGTCATATTAGGTGTCCAAAATTATATTAATCTCTTTCTAAAATTTATGTTAGTGTTACAATTATTTTACATATCAATAGCAAAACATATAGTATAATTTAACCATAGCACACAAATAAGCAATGTAAGATTAATTTGATATTAAGTTAGTGTAAGCTAGTCTAACAATGTTATATGAGTTACCCATATTGTTTAATTAAGCATAATCAATTAACATGTTAATAAGCTTAATACTTTTAGTAATTATTAATTAATTAGACCCAAACTAATAGTGCATCTAATTCATAGAGTGGGGAAATATATCAGAGGTTTGGGAGGAAAAAGGAACTCATCTAGTTCCTGCTTAACCACGCAAGGCAGAGGAGAAAGGAAAGGAGATAGGCTGCGGCTGCGGTGGTGCTCCGGTGCGTCAGAGGCAGCATCGGCGGGCTGGTGGTGCCGGCGTGAATTCATGACAAGAGGGAAGGGGGGCTGCCGGTCTGGCCCGCGTTGGCCAGCGAAGGGGGAGAGGGGAAGGAAAGACGGGGAACGAGAAGGCTTATGGGGTTGTTGTTGGGATGCGGTTGGGGGAGGTTAACTGGAGGCCAGTGGTGCGCGGGCGTGGCCGCCTGCTGCAGAGAACAGAGGGGAGGGACGAAGGGGAGAGACTGAGAAGGAGGAAGGTTGTGGGTGGTTTTGGGCCGCGGTTGGCGCGACGTAATGAAGGACGGTGGTGGTGGGCTGCTGCTAAGGAGGAAGAGCAGGGAAGCAGGGGAAGAAGGGAATGAAAGAAGAAGGAAAAGGACGGTAGAGGGAGGTGTGGGGTTTCCTTTTTGGGACCCCTTGCTATTTATAGAGGATTGTGATGGTATTGGTTCCTCCCATTTAATTGGGTAGTTGGCAGCCAAAAATGAAATCTGATTTGGATGGCAAAATGTAGAGTTCCATTGAAGGGAGGGGAGGGGAGTAGAAAGATGGTCAAAATTGAAGGGGAGAAGAAGGGGAGGTAAAAATTGAAGACCAAGACTAAATTGGTGGTCAACATGAAATTGGAGGGAAAGCCAAAATTGATAATTTTTCCTTTTTAATGTTATTGTTGCCATTATATTTATTATTGCTCTCTTTTTTTCTCTTTTTTCTTTTTTTTTGTTTTTATTATCATTAGTGTTTTATGTAAACTTAAAGAATACGGTATTTGTCCTGATGATGGACAGGTGTAGGGTTGATATTGGGAGGCTTGTGCTGAGATGTTGCTTCGTTCCCGAACCTGCAAAAAAGGGGAAAACCAAACCGGAGGTTTGGGTTTGATTCCCTCTCCGATGCTTAAGTCAGTGTTCAATAGATAATAGCTGGGTATGAATTTTGACAGAGTAAGTTTAAGAGAGAGTTGTTGTGTGTCCTTTTTACCTGATTATGAGGAACTATTTATAGTATCTATGTATAAAAAAGAGCACCCTAAGATGAAGGAATGTGATTGGTTAGGCAATGGGAGAGCGACACTTGTCATGGTCTGATTGTCCTGAGCCTTTTATCCAATCACCTTCTTCCTCTTTAGGGAATTTGGGCTGATTATTCCCTCTTTTAGGGAATAGTTGGGCCTCTTTTTTGCAGAATTGATGATATCATTAGCTCCAAATAACATGCTGCCAAGTGTGGATGAGGGGGTGAGCCACGTGTCACCAATTCATTGGGCCACGTGGCGATCCCTGACTGGGCCACGTGTCCTCTTTAAATATGTTACAACATTTGCCCCAAAAAGGGAAGGTATCTGAATCCAATACTGATATATTTCCTTTTATCAATAGTAATAATTCTAGTTTTACTGAAGTAAGTCCAATTGTACCGAAAGAGAGGACCAATCAAATGATATGGGATGCTGACGTGCCCCTCTCACAAGGTGACACGTGTAAAATTACTGTGGGAGGAGAAAAGTCTTTTTACCCTCCTATAAATATCCCCCCTCCTCTTCATTTCCTCACTTTCTGTTTTCAGAATTTTGAGAGCATTCTAGAGAGAGAGAGATTTTTAGAGAGAAGCACAGATCGTCCGAAGAGCCGCTTTTGTTCAACGTTCATCTGTCTTCAGCCTACCTGTCAAAGCTCGTCAGGTATCTTTCCTCCTTCCATTCTTTTATTTATTCATTTATTCTTTATAAATAAATGGAATCCTCATCCTCGTCCAACACCCTTGGCCGTCCGAGAGAGTGTCTAGGCCCTAGAAATAAACTCCAAACATCCTCGAGTTCTTCTAGAGTTGGACCTTTTTTAGGCGGTCCCTTTGTGTATTTTTATGCCCATCAACCTTGTCCGACGTCCCAGTCTCTGCCTGTGCAGGGTATTCTGGCGCGCGTCAAGCAAACTGCTCGTTTAAGACGCCAGCTAATCCTTCCAACCTCTAGCTCAGAAATGGAGGAATCAACTGGTCGAGGCCCACAAAGGGGCCCTACTGAGATTCCAGAACGATCTCCCTATGGGGATGATATACAGCTAGGTGAACAAAGTCGACCCTATTCTGACCCAGAACCGTCCGTGGCAGGGCCGTCTGGGCTTCAGGAAGAGAACCCTCTTTTATATGATGATGATGAGGATGAGGAGCTTGTTGATGAGGTGGAGCTTGATGACGAAGCCCAAGGGGATGATGCAGAGGAAGCTGAGGAGGACGAGGGAGATAGTGAGGACGAGGGAAGTGCTTCACCCACTCCATCTGAAATTCGCAGAACCCTAGGAGACTTAGCAGACCCTAGGACCATAAAGATAGATAGGGCTTGGCTAAAGAAGCTTGGAACTGACCCCTATCATTTATGGGCAGCTATTCCCATAACAGATTATGAGTTTGTCATTCCTTCTAAGGGGCAAACCGTTCTTGACGCCAAATACGGCCAATTTCCTGTTTATAAACTGGCCTTAGATTGTGGTCTTAGGTTTCCCCTTCACCCTTTCATAGAGGAGATACTGCGTCATTATAACCTCGGCCAAAGTCAACTGGCTCCCAATGCATGGCACAACGTCCTGACCTTTATAGCTACTTGTGAGCTTAAAGGTTATCCCCTTTCTTTAGCCGCCTTCACTCACATGCACTATTTATCAAAGATGCCTAAGACGGTGGATGGCTCTTGGTTTAGTATATGTAAACGGACTGGCTTTATGACGGCTTGGGGTAAGTCGTCAAAGATGCATGGCTGGAAGTCTCACTTCCTCTACCTCCGGGCCCCCGACGAGGAAACAGCCAAACGTTATAGGTATCGTAGTCGTGCGGTTACCCATACTGGACGTGGAGCTCCCCTCCTGGGCCTGGAGAATAAATTTGACGACATGGTGGTTGACCACTTCAAGGTGGTGGAGTATAAAAAGGAGGATCGTCCAACCATCAAAGGCCCTGCCGGCTGGATACCCTTCAAGGAGAGATTTTATAGTAACAAATTTTTAGTGGCCGCTGGACTTTGGTTAGGCGAGGATAAAGGTAATCCAATTTTTATAATTCTCCTATGCTCCATCATTATGTCCTTGTCTCACTTTGTCTTTATTGTTTGTTTTCCAGAGGAAGCCAGATCATTGTTGACTCGCTCTCAGAGAGGCGAAAATGGATCCAGCTCGCTTTGCCCATAAGCTGCGCATGGAGGCGGCCAAGAAGCCTGCCGAGAAACGGGGCACCACCCTGGTAAGACAGCCACTTCTAATTCTTTTCAAACTTTCAACCCAATATTACTTGTAAAAGGAGGGCGTCCGGGTATTCAATAATTGGACGTTTTTCTTTATTGAACAAATTGTCTAAAGACAAATTGTTCTGAAAAGGAAGGCGTCCAGTTATTCAATCTATAGACGTTTTCCTTTGAAGAAATTGTTTATCAACTATGAGAAGGAAGGCGTCCAGGTAGTAAATCCTTGGACATTTTCCTTTGAAGAATTTGTACACCAATCAACTCTTATGAGAAGGAAGGCGTCCAGGTAGTAAATCTTTGGACGTTTTCCTTCTTTGAAGAAACTGTTCGTCAACTCTTTTGAGTAGGAAGGCGTCCAGGTAGTAAATCCTTGGACGTTTTCCTTCTTTGAAGTTGTTCATTAATTAATCCTTATGAGAAGGAAGGCGTCCAGGTAGTAAATCCTAGGACGTTTTCCTTCTTTGAAGAAACTGTTCGTCAACTCTTTTGAGAAGGAAAGCGTCCAGGTAGTAAATCCTTGGACGTTTTCCTTCTTTGAAGTTGTTCATTAATTAATTCTTATGAGAAGGAAGGCGTCCAGGTAGTAAATCCTAGGACGTTTTCCTTCTTTGAAGAAATTGTACATCAATTAACTCTTATGAGAAGGAAGGCGTCTAGATAGTAAATCTTTGGACGTTTTCCTTCTTTGAAGAAATTGTTAGTCAACTCTTATGAGAAGGAAGGCGTCCTGGTAGTAAATACTTGGACGTTTTCCTTCTTTGAAGTTGTTCATTAATTAATCCTTATGAGAAGGAAGGCGTCCAGGTAGTAAATCCTTGGACGTTTTCCTTCTTTGAAGAAATTGCTCAACTCTTATGAGAAGGAAGGCGTCCAAGTAGTAAATTCTTAGACGTGGTCCTTTATGGATCAGTTTGGATCTTTATGCCCGTTGTTCAATAATCAGGAGAACGTCCAAGCTTTCTAGCCTAAGACGTCTTCCTTGATGAATCACTGGGTCTTAAGGAATCTGAATAAATGTCATTCAATTATATTTCGGACGGTTTCCTTCTGCAAGCAATGTGTACTAATAATTTTTTTTTTTTTTAGTCGAAAGCCCCCACTGCCAAGGCTGCAGACAAAGCTTCGTCTAAGCCTGCCAGTACGGTGCCCGCAGCCAAGAAAAGAGCTGCATCTACTCCTGCCGAAGAGAAATCTCCGGCAAAGAAGAGCAAGAGTACTTTCAAGAAGAAAAGTACAACTTCTAGTATGTCGCAGGCTTTGAAAGCTGTTCCTGTTAGCCAGCTGATTACCAGAGCACCTCGTCCTTTTGACGGAGCTAAGGTTAAGGGAGTGGAAGTCTCCTCCACCCCTTTTGTTTCAAACGAGGGGGAAATTCTCCCCTTGGATGATTTATCCATTCAGCCGGACGCGGCTGAGATGCTTGACGTTGTTGAAGTGGGGGACCCGGACGCGGCAACCCCCCAAGTCTCGGCTTACAGTGGAGCTGCAGCTCGGCTGGAAAGTCAAATGCCCCCGGCCTACCGTGGTAGGTCTTTGTCTTCTGGTGAGTCTTATTCTCCAAACGTGGTCAGAACACTGAGAATTGGGGGACGATCACAGAGCCCGTCCAACCCACAAACACTTATTCTTCCTATCCGTATGTCTAATCCTCCACTCGTTACAGATAAGGGAAAAGGGCCAATGGCTGAGGGTCCTGAGGACGAGGATTATCCTGATGAGCCTTTCCCCTCCTTTGCCAAGTACTCAAAAATGGAAAGGGAACAGGTAAAGCGTGAAGTTTTTGACGCTTTCCCTGAACCTTATGTCAAGGGCTTGAGAGGAGCTGCTGCCGGCCATGTGGGTTACATAACCCAGCTGACTGCTGAGGTGAGTGCCACCTACTATCTTTTTTATATACTTAACATATCTTGTTTATTATCCCACCATCTAACTTTTCACTTTTTTAGGCTTTTGCCCGTTCTCTGATGGCCGAGGATTATATCAGGGACCTCCGTAAAGAGAATAGGAGGCTCGTCCGTCAGGTAACTGATGCCGGGGACAAGTCCATTTTGGAGCTGGCAACCCTGAACTTGGAGCATGCTCAGACTGTAAGAGCCATGGAAAAGCAGGCGGCTGATATGGATAATATGAATAAGCGCCTAATGATGAGCCTGGGTAGCTTGCAAGCCGAGGTGGATCAGTTGAGAAGTCGGCTTGACTCAGCAACTCAGCCCATCGAGGAGGAAAAGAGGTCTGCTCTCATTACCGCAGCCCTGTTCCATCAGGCCATTGTGGGGCTTACAGCTGAGGTGGCTCGTCAAAAGCTCTTGAGGGAACGTGACTTTGAGGAGGCCGTCAAAAGCTTTTCTGACGCTGAAAACCAGGCTAAGGAATGGGCCCTCAAAGCCTTCGACATGCTAGCTGACTCCGAAGAGGTGCCCCGATTTGAGAGAAGACTTCTGTTCCAGGAGGAATGCTCCAAGGCTCGGCTGCTCAATGAGAAACCCCCAGTATTTATTGATTCTGACGGGGAGGAATACATAGAACCTAATGCCACCGCTGATGCAAACTTGGAAATGCCTGCGGACACAGAGAAAGATATGGAAGGTACTCCTGACGAGTAACTGGTGCAAGCCTAAGAAGAAGGCTTTCACCAAGTATTCTAAGAAGTATGACAGTGAAGAGGGCAGGAAAGATATTCAGGCTCAGCTTGACAAGTTGAAGAAGTATGCAACTGTCATTAGAGTCTTGGCCCACAACCAGATCAGGATGCTCCTCTTACTGTCAATTGTTGCTTTGTAATTGTCTTAGTATTTTTGTAGATCAGCTATACTTGGTTTTAGACCGGGATGACGATCTTGTAAATTTTTTGAGCTTTAGCAGTCCAAGCTCGTCCTGAAGCAACTTGTTAGTTCTATGCTTGATTGATAAACCTGTAAACCTGCTTTGTACTTTTGCAGTCCAAACTCGTCCAGAAGTAGTTTCTTTTTGTTCTAGACTTGGTTGATAAACCTGTAAACCTGCTTTGTACTTTTGCAGTCCAAACTCGTCCAGAAGTAGTTAATATACAATGGTCTATAACTCTCTTTTCTGGTCCCTTCTCTAATTTCTTACTACTTAGTTAAAGAATGACCAAGTTAATGAATCAGGAATGTTGTCAACATGATGAGGAAGACATCCAAGAATGGTATTCAGTAACCAAATATTGGTTAAACACCAAGTCATGTTCAAAGGAATACGTCCAAGGATCCAGACGTCTTGGACGTTTTCCTTCACGAACCAATGATTGGGTAAAAACCAGATTACGTTCAAGGAAAGACGTCTAAGGAGACAGACATCTTGGACGTTTTCCTTTACGAATCAATTGGTTAAATACGAAATTATGTTCAAGGGAAGACGTCCAGGGGTCCAGACGTCTTGGACGTTTTCCTTCATGAACCAACTATTGGTTAAAATCCAAGTTATGTTCGAGGGTGGACGTCCAAGGATTAATCAATGACGTATTCCTTTTTGAACTAACCTTGTTTTGCATCCTTGTAAGTATAAAGACGTCCGAGGATTGTTCTTTCCTTGCTGGACGAGGTACTGTATGCCCCCCTTCATAGGATGCCTCTTTGTCTATTCCTAGACGAAGACATCGTAGGAAGGAAGTCTAGTCCATCCTTTGTGTAAGTAACGAGACCTTCTTTACTAAGACGTCTCATTTTGGGCCGGTTTCTTTTAAGAAATAATACCTGTGTAATATTAGGTATTATGACGGAGCTTTCCTTTACTAAGGGAAGACGTCTCTCTAGCCGGCTTCCTTTAGGAAGCGGTGTTCGTCTATCTTTCAAGTTTCTATGAACTTGGTTTTAAACGATTGCTTCTGGTTAAAGAACTTTTAATCAAGAAGTCTTTGTTCATCAGTTATATCTTGAACAGATTATGATGATTTTTGCAGACGTCTTCCTTTAGGAAGTAATATCTGTCTTGCATAATGGACCTTTATGGTTTATTATCTAGTAACCATCTTTCGTCCATCTATGGAAAAATGCCCTAAGATGGCTGTGGATAATAAAATGCCCCTTAATGACGATGTGACCGGACGTTACTAACTAATCAAATAAGCCATACATAAAGGAGCAGTTCAGACTATAGACCAGAATTTAGAATGTATTAATGTGAAGTTTGCTTAGCCTAAGCTAAGATACATAGAATACATTGCTAAATGATTTTTCTGTGCCGTAGCACTTCGTTTGTAAAATGTAAAAACCTACAAACTTCCTTAGACATAGTATTTTTTCAGATTATCGGAATTCCAAGTTCTTGGTATGGGTCGTCCATCTAAGTCTTGAAGCTTAAAAGTGCCGCTGCGAACCTCTTCAACCACCAAATACGGACCTTCCCAGTTCGGGGTTAGCTTACCGAGTTCCTTTGCACGTCCAACTGCCTCCATCTTACGAAGAACCAGATCCCCTATTTTTAGAGGTCGTCTGGTTACCCGTTTGTTGAATTCCCTAGCCATGCGTAGCTTGTACAATTCCATCCTCAGAAGAGCATTACCTCGGACTTCAGGCAATTTGTCCAATGCCAAGCGCATCGCCGCCCAATTAGTCTCTTCTGAGTATAACATGACGCGTAGGGTGGGTTCTTCAATCTCAATGGGTAGGACAACTTCTGTTCCATAGACCAGCATGAAAGGCGTCTCCCCTGTTGAGTTCTTGGCCGTGGTTCTGATGGACCAAAGGACTAGTTGGAGTTCTTCCACCCAAAAGCCTTTGGCGTTCTCTAACTTCTTCTTTATACCTTCCGAAATAATCTTATTGAAAGCTTCTACCTGGCCGTTTGCTTGTGGATGTGCAACAGAAGCAAAGTGGGACTTAATCTCCCTTTCTGATAGCCAATCTTTCAGTTTAGGAGTCTCAAACTGTGGGCCGTTGTCGAACACAATCGACTGGGGCATCCCAAATCGTGTTATGACGTTCTTCCAGATGAACCTTTTTACATCCTTCGTCTTTATACTCCTAACGGCCTCAGCCTCTACCCACTTGGAAAAATAGTCCACAGCCACAATAACAAATTTTCTCTGTCCGGCCACCATGGGAAAAGGGCCTAGGATGTCCATCCCCCACTTGGCGAATGGCAAAGGAGTTAGAATTGGTGTTAGAAAATTTGATGGCCTTTTAAAGAGATGACCATGCTTCTGACAGCTATCACATTTTTTTGCATATGCCACGGCATCAGCGTTCAACGTTGGCCAGAAATAGCCAGTTCTTCGTGCCTTTTCAGCCAAGGCTTGGCCGCCAATGTGTGATGCACAAATCCCCTCGTGCAAATCCTTCAATACCTCAAGACCATCTTCCCTGGTAATACATTTCAACAAGGGACGATCATACGATTTCTTGTACAATGTCTCGTCCCAAACTTCGAACCATTTGTCACGAGCCTTAACATATTTTGCTTCTGCCGGGTCTTCTGGTAATTGGCCAGTCTTTTTGTAATGAAGAATAGGCTCCATCCAGTTGTTTCCTCGGCTTAAAAACATCACCTCTTCCTGATCAATACTTTTCTTTTCTTGAACCTCCCAGAAAACAGTTCTTGGGGTGTCGCCCAAAGCAGAACATGCAAGTTTAGACAAAGCATCAGCCTGATGATTCTCAGACCTAAGTATTTGTACCAAGGTGAATTCATCTAATTGCTTGATTTCTTCTTTTACCAGCTGGACATACTTAATCATGGAGGCCTCTTTGCATTCATACTCTCCATTAACCTGGCTGACTACCAGAAGAGAATCTGACTTTGCCTCTAATTTTCTTGCTCCTGCTGTTCGGCAAATACGGATCCCGGCCAGTAAGGCCTCATATTCAGCCTCATTATTGGACGCCGGAAATTTAAAACGTACAGCATATTCATACTTGTCTCCCTCAGGAGACAGACAAACCAGGCCTGCCCCACTTCCTTGTGTGGTGGACGAGCCGTCTACCATTAATTTCCAATACTGACTGCCCTCAGAGGGGTCTTCCACCGGATCCAACAATGGACGGGTTAGTTCAGCAATGAAATCTGCCAAAGCTTGTCCCTTAATCGCCTTCCTTGGTTCGAACGTGATGTCAAACATTTTCAGTTCATTCGCCCACTTCAACATCCTTCCTGCCGCCTCTAGCTTCTGTAAAACTTGCTTAAGCGGCTGATCAGTGTACACAACTATACTGTGAGCCAGGAAATAGGGCCTTAGCTTTCGGCTAGCAACTACTAAAGCCAGGCCAAATTTCTCTACAACTGTGTATCTAGTTTCAGCATCCTTGAGTACTTGACTCACAAAGTAAATGGGTGTTTGTATAGCCTCTCTCTCGGCTAGCAGTACTGCACTGACTGCTTCAGGAGAAACAGCCAGGTAAACATACAACTTCTCCCCAAGCACCGGACTTATCAGACGGGGGAGCTGTTGTAAAAGCTTCTTGATCTCAACTAAGGCTTCATCTGCTTCAGGGGTCCACTGAAACTTTGCGGACTTCTTTATTGTTGCAAAAAAATGATGGCATTTATCACCTGATTGGACAAAAATCGTCCTACTGCCGCTAAGCAACCAGTCAGCCGTTGAACTTCCTTCACCTTGGTCGGAGGCTTCATATCGAGTATGGCTATCCCTCGTTGATCTACCAGGAATCCAAGGAACTTGCCAGCGGAAACTCCAAAGACGCACTTCTTTGGATTGAGCCTTAGTTTATACTTGCGCAATGTCTCAAAAGTTTCGCGCAGGTCTCCGACATGATCTGTTTGTTCTTGGCTTTTGACGATCATGTCGTCAATGTATGCCTCTAAATTTCGTCCCAACTGAGGCGAAAAGATCTCATTGATAAGCCTCTGGAAAGTCGCCGGGGCGTTCCTCAGACCAAATGGCATCATCAACCATCCATACAATCCTTTTTCTGTTATGAACGAAGTCTTGTCCTGGTCCTCCGGCATCATGGGAATCTGATGGAACCCACAGTAGGCGTCCATGAAGCTCAGTAAGGCATGACCAGCTGTCGAATCTACCAGCCGATCCAGCTTAGGAAGCGGAAAACTGTCTTTGGGGCAAGCCTGGTTCAGGTCCGTATAATCGACACACATCCTCCAAGTCCCATTTGGCTTGGGGACCATAACCACGTTTGACACCCAATCTGGGTAGTGAGTCTCCCTGATGAAGCCGGCTTCTAGTAGTTTCTTGACCTCTTCGTCTACAGCCTGATTCCTAACAGGTCCCAAATGCCTCTTCTTCTGCCTGACCGGTTTTCTGGCTGGATCAACATTTAGCCGATGAACAGCCACTTTGGGATCAATACCCGACATCTCTTTTGCCCCATAGGCAAAAATATCTTGAAATTGTTTTAACAGTGCTATGATAGCTTCTTGTAACTCGGGCTTCAAACCTGCCCCAATCTGCAAAGTCCTTTCCGGGCGAGACTCGTCTAAGCAAATGCTTAAAGGGGCCTCAGCAGGCTTTGGGCGATCCAATGTCAAACTTGCGATCGTCATCAGCTCGGCTGAAGGCCTTGGCTCTTCTTTTACTTGAGTGAATTTTCTCTTCTTGTTGGGCAAATCTCTTGCCGTTTTCCCTTCAGGGGTATCATGTAGTTCACCTCTTTCTCTAGCTGGCTTCCTTGCGGAAGCAGCGTTGGTTTGAAACTTCTCTTCTCGCACTCTGGCCGGTCCTACCATCTCTTCCCCCATCTCTTTGGGTTCATCTAAATCCATAGGCTCGAATTCATTCAATTTCCAGGACGAAGGTTTTAGGGTTGTAAGATAACATTCCCTAGCGGCCCTCTGATCTCCATAAATTGTGCTTACTTGGCCGTCGTCACACTCGAACTTCATCAGCATGAGATGGGTGACGATGACAGCCTTAATATTATTAAGGGTAGGACGTCCCAAAATGACGTTGTAAGCTGTCAAATCCTTGACAACCAAAAACTTTATGAACATAGTTCTGCTCTTTTCCTTCTCTCCGACTCGGACGGGCAACGACACCGTGCCGACCGGATGTATGATTCCACCTCCAAATCCTATAATAGGAATATGGACTGGAAGAAGATCTTTCTCATCAAACTTCAATCTTGACAGACAATCAGCGCTAATAATGTCAGTCGAGCTGCCAGTGTCGATAAGGATCCTTCGCACTCTTAGATTGGCAATCTTCATCTCTACGACCAAGGGGTCATCATGGGGAGTCCTTATCTGCCCACGGTCTCCTTCGCTCACCGTCACCATGGGGAACGGGTCTACTTTGGATTTCCCCGTCAGCAACACTTGGCCAAGCTCTCTCACATAATTTTTGTGACCTCTCAAGGTTGGTCCTCCGGCCGCAAACCCACCGGATATCACCAAAACCACGTCTTCGTCTGTACTGGAGCTTTCTTTCTTTTTCTGCCGATAATCCTTCTTCTGAAAACGGCCTTCACGGGAGACGTATTGATTCATCTTTCCTTGCTTTGCCAGGTTTTCCAAAGCTCTCTTCAGGTGTTTGCATTCATTTGTCTCATGTCCACAATCCTTGTGGAAGTGGCAATACTTACTCTTATCTCTGTTCTTGTAAGGTGTTTTCATTTCGGCCGGAGCCTTGAGTTCATGCTGATCCTTGATTTCCATAAGGATTGAATACTGATCCTTATTGAACTCAATGGGTTCAGCCGAGACAGCCCTTTCTTTCCTCTTCTCTCTTCTCGACGGGGCCGTGCTTGAAGACACTACCCAGGTCTCAGCCTTCTTAGGATTGTTCTTAGTTTTTTGAACAGGTTCCTCGGGCTTCTTGGACTCTGAGTGCTTGGCTTCAGCACACACCTCCGTCGCATGTATAAAAGCCTCGGCTTCCCTTAAAGCTTCAGCCAAGGTACTCACTTTCTTCTTGATTAAATCAAACTTGATACTTCCTGGACGCAGTCCTCGAATAAATGCGTCGAAGGCTACACCAGCATTTAAGTCATGGATTTGAAGGGCTTCAAGATTGAACCTCTTTACAAAACTTCTCAGGGATTCCTTTGGGGCTTGGATGATCTTCCCCAAATGAATACTAGTCTTCTGTTCCTGCCTATTGGCGACAAAGTGGCTAGTGAAAGAATAACTTAACTCGGTGAAGTTGTTGATAGAATTAGCCGGTAGGTTGTTAAACCACTTCTGAGCGACTCCTTTCAGAGTTGTTGGGAAGTTATTACACCATGTAGCGTCGTCTACTGCCTGGACGTACATTTGATGTTTGTAAGCAGAAAGATGATCATCTGGATCAGTAGTGCCATCGAACGGATCAATGGTTGGTAATTTAACCTTAGCACATGGAGGAGTTTGCATTATTCTGGCTGAGAAAGGCGTCGGCCAATCTATGCGCAGCTCCCTAAAACGTTCATCAACTGGGGCTGTATTTATCCGACATTCCCTTAAGACTGGGTTCGATGAACTGACCTCTTGGGACCCTCGCCTATACACATTCTGCTGAGACGTCCTTCTGTAAACATTAGGCTGAACCACCGTTCGATCCTGACGAGGCTCGTAAATAGACGGAGTCCTTCCATGCTCCAGAGTGTGACTCCGAATCCTCAGACTGGGGTCTTGCAAGTACGGCGTTGATCCGGTAGCCGACCTCTGTTGAGCCGCTACCCTCTTAGCATGCAGGTATTCCCGAGCGTCTGTCTCCATTCTTCGACCATCCACTGGTCTGTTGACTGGGTTGGTGACCACCAGATTCCAGTCTAAACGACGTGGTTGCTCACTACGAACAGGATGCCTTCCTCTAGACGTTCTTCTAGCTTCTCCTGGTCGTCTAGCCCCGCTTGGTCCAGCCACATTCTCCTGAGAAGCTCCTCTCCTAGGAGCAGGCCTAGAATCCGGCTGGGATCCTACTCGGAAGAATAGCATGTTGTTCTTGATCTGGTCTTGGACAACTTGGGCCATCCTGGCTTGAAACTCATTTAGGGCATTTTCCAAATGAGCAGCCGTGACCGGGAGAGCAGGGTTGGGCTCCAAAACTGCCCCAATGGGATCATTCTGTCGCTGTTCGTCACGTCCCCTAGGCGGACGTTCATCATCAACGGTATCATTAACTTGAACATAAGGACTCATCCTTTGTCCTCGGTTGGACGAATTGCAATCAGTCATCTCCGCGCCTCCCCATAGACGGCGCCAAATGTTTTATGTAAACTTGAAGAATACGGTATTTGTCCTATGATGGACAGGTGTAGGGTTGATATTGGGAGGCTTGTGCTGAGATGTTGCTTCGTTCCCGAACCTGCAAAAAGGGGAAAACCAAACCGGAGGTTTGGGTTTGATTCCCTCTCCGATGCTTAAGTCAGTGTTCAATAGATAATAGCTGTGTATGAATTTTGACAGAGTAAGTTTAAGAGAGAGTTGTTGTGTGTCCTTTTTACCTGATTATGAGGAACTATTTATAGTATCTATGTATAAAAAAGAGCACCCTAGGATGAAGGAATGTGATTGGTTAGGCAATGGGAGAGCGACACTTGTCATGGTCTGATTGTCCTGAGCCTTTTATCCAATCACCTTCTTCCTCTTTAGGGAATTTGGGCTGATTATTCCCTCTTTTAGGGAATAGTTGGGCCTCTTGTTTGCAGAATTGATGATATCATTAGCTCCAAATAACATGCTGCCAAGTGTGGATGAGGGGGTGAGCCACGTGTCACCAATTCATTGGGCCACGTGGCGATCCCTGACTGGGCCACGTGTCCTCTTTAAATATGTTACAACAATTAGTATTATTAGTAATATTGTTGTTGTTATTATTAATATTAATAATTCTCAATTTACTAACTATCTTGCTATTGTTTAATTTAGTAGTTCATATTACTTAACAAGTAGTATAACTTTTATGGCAAAATTGGTGTTTTCATTTTGTTTATAAGAAATTAGTTGAAATAAAATGATTAATTATTTATTAAGATTATTATGAAGGTAGTTTAGCTTGAGTTGTATTTTTAAATTCATCGTAATTTAGGACGCTTTTAGTCTAATTACTTAGGTTCGACATATTACACTCCTCCTCACTCCAGCTTTTCCAGGCGTTCTTCCATTTTTGGATGTGTTGTGTCTGTGTATGTTCTATTGATTATCTTATATGTTCTTTTGATTATTCTTGTAGGCTCTTTTAATTGTCACTTTTTATTTTACTTTTTAATGTTCCTTTGAATAATACATGATGTTCCATTAATGTTAGTTAAAGAACATGTTTTAAATGTTATTTTGTATAGTACTTTATGTTATTTTAAAATTGTCAGCTTTTTTTAAAAAAATTGTATGTTATTTGAAATTTTTTTTTTGTTCTTTGTAAAAAAAAAGTATTTTGTTCTTTGAAATTTCATATTTTGTTCTTTTTGTTTCAAATATATGTTCTTTTAAAATTGGGAGTTTTTTAAAATTTTTGTATGCTCTTTGAAATTTGTACTTTGTCCTTAAAAAATAGTATTTTGTTCTTTGAAGTTTCAGATTTTGTTATTTTTGTTTCAAATATATGTTCTTTTAACGTTAAGTTCTCCCAGTGTTCATTATATGTACCTTCTGACGACCTTTTAATGTTATGTTTTCCCAAAGTTCACTATATGTTCTTTTCTGCCAACTTGTTTTAAAATCTGGGTGCACCATGCTCCGTGTTCCAATGAGCACCAAAAACGGACTAGGTCTGTCCACACTACATCCCGCCAAAAACCCAATGGAAGAAGGAAAAAAAAATCCAAAGATAGAAGATGTTAACTATTCAAAATAAAAACTTATAAACTGCTTGACATCCAATACAGTGAACTTCCCACTCAAAGGTAGGAATGACAATGGATCGGACTCGGATCGGACTTACCAAACTCTAAGTCCAGTCCATTTCAATCGGACTATGATTATTAGGATTTGGATTATATATTCTCGGATTCGGACTCGGACTTTTTCCTTCGGATTGTTTCGAACTCGGATCGGATTCAGATTAAATTACCATATTAAATAACCAAAACACATCTTTAATATAAAATTTTTAATGTTTTACTTAATTTCTTATGATGTAAATATATTATTTCTATTAAAATGTACTTTCAATCTATTAGTTGATGAGGTAACAACTAATAATCGGACTCTAGTCGGATTCGGATCGGATCTTACCTAAGGTCCAACTCCTATCGGATTTCATTCGGACTTTTATGTTTTCGGATTCGGATCCGACTTTTTCCTTCGGATCGAGTCGGACTCAGATCAAAGTCGGACTGAATTGCCATCCTACTCAAAGGAAATATAACTTCCCACACATATGGTAATTATGCGGCGGTTACATCTCATTAAATTGTCAAAGTCTATTGAAAATTCCTAACTTGCTTCACTTGTTTGTTATAAAATTTTAACTCATTTTCATATTGTAATAGCACCATCACCACATTTTACACCATGCTTTTGTTCGTAGAGAGGTTATTGTCTGACCCTTTTTACATTAAATGGGTGTTTTCGAGGTTATATGGGTTGATGCAACTCCACTAAATAAGAATCTACTTGCCACATTTGCGGTCAGAATTTTATTTTGGGCAACATCTAAGTAAGTATTTGATTATTGCGAGAAATTTTTTTCCTGTATTTGGTATAATATGTGAGTAAAATCATATTAGGATTAGGTTCACATTAATGTTGGATTTCTGGTTATTCTTTATCTACTGGTGGTTAATGATTTATATGTATATTTAATTTGAACTAAATGTGTATCTAACAAGAATTTATCATAATAATTGAATGATGATTCATTTGAGTATTTTTACGTTTTTAAATAAGATTTTATTTCTCATAGTACTATTGTATGGTTTTGCAATGCGGGTTTTTGTTTTCCAGGGCATTGATTTTCTCATGTTTAACACATTAATATTAGATATAATTATGCAATTAATCTAATTTTCTATATGTTTCGCATGCATTACATGCACATAAGCCTACTTAAAAGTTTAATACCTTTCAAATAAGATTGTAAATTTGCCAAATCGCTACACTTACTTGGGATAAATGTGGAGTATATAATAACATGAATAGTTTCTATAAAAATTCATCTCATTTCATATGTTATGTCCTTTTCATAGGTTTACAATAGTGTTTAAAATAAATTTATTACTAAAACATTAATATCAAAGTACACATCATGACTTGGGTCATCGATCGAGACAAAAAATTTTATGCTACAATGTTTTACTTACATTATTAATGGTACATTTATAAAAGTTTTTAATTTCAATTATATCAAATAAAATTACATCTAAAATTTTAATACTTCCTCCGTTTTAATATAAGTGATACAGTTTCCATAATTGGGTGTTTGCAAATAAGTGAAACACTTTATAACGTCTCTATAGGTGGTAAACTTTTACATGTAAATCGACATACCCTTACTTAAATTTATAACCACACTTTAACTTCATTAAAGGTAGTGGGGGTGGGGACCATACATACTAACATCACAATTAAAAAAACCCTAAACATACTTAGAATCTTTTGCCTCAAAATACGTTAAAGTGACAATGTATCACTTATATTAAAACGGAGGAAGTACATAATTACAGCATGACCTGTATCTACCGGGCTAAAAAAATTACTTTTTAACATATATCAACTATTCTAGAAACGTCGTGCATCAACACGGGCAAAAACTAATAAAAGTTATGAGAAAAATGGGAAGTAATTAGAAAGATAACAAAAGATAAATGAGGTGATTCTAGGACAATAAACAAAAATTTAGAGACAATAATATCCCTTTAGTTAAAAGGACATAATGCTGCTCTATTGTTAACTAGTCTTATATGCACGCGATGCGCGCAAGTATGTGAAAGGTAATTTAATGGTAAAATTACATATAATACCCTAAAATAGTATATAAGAAAAAAAATACTCACAATGTTTTGTACAGAAAAAGGAAAGGTAAAAGGTTAAAATAGTGCATTAGCAAGTGTGAAAATTCATATGATACAATAAGTAAAAAGAACGAAGGAAGTACAAAATTAAACCTAATATGCGCATAAAAGGGTAAGAAAATAAGAAAGTTTCCTCTAAAGATAAAAATGTATAATTAAAATTGAGACCGGGCAAGAAAAGTAAAATCCAATAAAACAATTATTCGTTAGTCTATGAAATTCCAACAATTTTAGTATTATAAACACATTGTACTCTGCCATCTAGTAAATAAGTGGACTACAACGCCACTATATACATATAAATATCTTAATATAGACAATCATTGAATGTCCTGGTAATGTACCTCAAGAGAGATTTGGAAGTTGTCCTCATGAACACCTAAATATTCATAGAAGTTCCACTTGAGATAAGAGTCTCCTGATATTTTCTTTAACCTTGACATTTAAAAAGATAACGCCCAAATATTTGTTCTTCAGAAAGGTGCAATCTTTGGTAGCCCTATTTCAGAAGGAAAAAAGCACCTACAAAGATATTTAAACAATTATAATTAAGAAAATGAAAGTAACATAAATTATCCCATAACAAACAAAATTCAGTTTGAGCAAGCTACTGAAGAGAAAGACCTTGTTGGTGAATATATAGTTTAAGAGGAAAGGATATTTTTTCCTGGTTTAAAAAAGTACTTGTTTTTAGGAATACAAATAATTGCAATTCAATGTTAAGGGATGTATTTTTAACATATAATTATTTTATTAATTATTTGAGAAGAAGTCAGCTTTAAACATAGAAAAAAAGGGAATGGAAATCATTAAACAATTTATGTATAAATCTACTATCTCAGTGTCTCTATAATGGTTTTTTCCGACTTTGAAAAAATAATGATAAGAAATTCTCTTTTTTTATTTTCTTTCTCTTTGTTTCCTTCATTTAACTGTTCACCGTGTGCTTTCTTTTAATTTTTGACTTTTTTAAAATTCATTGTATATTATTTTTTTTGTTTCCCCTTCTTTTTCGATTACATGTGTGTTTTTGTGATTTTCTTAAAAACTATTTTTATTTTCCAGGTCTTAAAAACCGTTCTTCTGAATATCTTACTATCATCATACTAAAGACAATAATCCACTCTTTATTCAAGTTTTCAATAATCTATAGTAGTTGAAGGGGAGTAATGGTTCCCCCTCTAAAATTAGAACACTACCTCCATACATGAGAAAAAACTAACAACAACAACAAAGAAGTTTCTAAAAAAAATCAATCAACCTAATCAATCAATGCATTTGAATCAAGCAAATACATCATGTGTTATTGAATGTTCCAGATGTTTGACAAAGAAAATTACCACCAAAATTACCCACAATCAACACATATCAATCAAGAAAAATCAAGACAATTTTTGAAACGAAAATTCACAGCAAATTATTACAATTCAATAATTCAATCAAAAACCACATGCAAAACTGACTCATAAAACTCTGACTCAGAACACCAATTCATTTTCAGTTAACAAACTCTAAGAAAAACAAAAATAAAATAACAATTCATCCTTAATCCATAAACAAACTCAAGAGTTTAGAAGCATCAAACCTTCATTAATCTGAAATTTTATTTGGACAAATCCTTAAAAAAATTTTTTGGTAAAAAAAAAGCCTTACCTCATCGGACCACCACATGTGGCGTCACCAGCGCGCGATTTCACGACGATCTACCGTGCACAACCTACGACCAACGAACAACAGCAACTCAGTAATCAATCAGTAATGCTTAAAAACCAACTTCTAATCAATTTCTTTTGAATTGGGCAGATAGAGGAAGATGAAGGAGGAAAGATGGAAGAGGGCAGAGGAATGAATAAAGAGAGAGAAACGAAAAGCCTCATTTTAATTATAATTTTATACTTCCTCCGTTTCTTTTTAAGTGCTACATATTGACTTTGCTACTATTCATCCATTATAGTTTGACTGGCTTTTACAATTTATGCATAAGAAAAAATATAGTCTTGTTGGATCTTGTTTGATTCGTCTCGATGTATACATTTTTAATATCTTGTTGCCATAATTTTTACAAATGCATAATTAAAGATAAAAACCATACAAAATGTGTCTCGACAAGTGTGAAAAGTGAAATGTAGCACTTAAAAAGAAACAGATGAAGTATTTGATATAATTTGATAAGATGGGTAGCAGTTTATATCTCTATACTGTAAATCTGTAATTAATTAAACTTGGGGTGTGGGGTGTGGGGGTTTGTTATTAGATAGTTTAGTTATTGTTTAGGTGGGGTGTGGGGGTTAGTTATTAGATAGTTTAGTTATTGTTTTTTTTTTTAATTAAAAGGTGGGGTGTGGGGAGAGGAGGGAGTATGTGGGTGGGTTTTGTTTTTTTAATACGGGTAAGGTAAAATGGACAATCTAATAAGTTTGGTGTTCCACCCCTCTTCCCTTACAGTATAGAGATTTGTTATGTTGAGCGACATAAAATGATATAATCATCCGTTTCCACCCTTCAATTGATCAGTCATCGTTCATCACACTTTCAGGTGAATTTTTACTCTTGAGGAAACAGTCTTTCATTCTGTATCTATATCTCTCAGATTCCCAACATCAAAATCAGATTAACCTCCTTCCAATTACAATTCGACATCCTATCTCCTTAATCTCCACGTGTCATTGGCCGAACTTTTGAGATCCTCCTTCCTTTGTTCCTCAATCGGTGGAGAAAGAAATTCCTGTCTATAAAATTCATTCCCAGTCAGTTGAGTTAGCACATTCATAAAATTTATCATCAGACTGAGTGAGTGACTATTGTCATTATTATCATCACCATCAATTTGCCTGCCTTTTATTTAAAAATGGCGAAATCCAGTTTGTTGAGGGCGGTGGATTTTGATGTTGGGACTGATAACAAAAACAAGATGAAGATGGTGAAAAACATGGAGGATAATACTATCACGATTAAGATGATGATGAACACCACGACTAATACAATACAACGGCAACGACGACGACGATGGCGAGAGCGAGAAGGTAGAGATAAAGAAGAAGAAGAAGAAGGAAATGATCCAGTAGAATTGTTTGGAGAAGATGTAGTAATGAAGATAATGGGAAAATTAGATGCACACAGCTTGGCACGCTCTCTTCTTGTGTCCCGTTCTTGGTTTTCTCTCGCCTCTTCTGATTCGCTTTGGTCTCCCCTGGTAAATTTTTCCCATTCTTTCTTTTACTTTATCATTTGCCTTTCTTATTACTTAGTCACTCTTCATTCCCTTCTTTTTATTTTTCTAAAAAACAATTGTATTTTTTGAATGGATAAAGAATTCGAAAAATTCTCTGCTCAGAACTAATTATCTTGCGGACTTCTTCTTAATATTGTTTTATTGGTGGTGCTAAGCTTTTCTCAATTTATTTTTCAATTTTATGTAAGCTTGTTTGTTAATTACTGAGAATATGTACATGAGTCTATTTTTATTATTTTTGTTTTGAAGCTAATTGAAAATTTATATATCAAAACTATATGATATACTCTACTGAGTAACAGGAAGAAAATTTATTAGCACACTTGTTTGTCACCGTGGCGGGTAACGGAGAACTAAGAACTCATTTTTTTTAAATTAAAGAATATTTTGTTAATTTTTATACTACATCCGTATTCAATTAGTTGCAATTTGGGAAAAAAGACCTTATTTGTTCTATTTTTTGTGAAAAAACACCTTACATAATTTTTTTGTGAGAAAACACTTTATATGTCAATTTTTATCAAAATGCACACACCTTTTGGTCGAATTTTAGCTAAAAAGTCAAATATTAGTCAAATATTCGGCCATTGAACCTCTTAATGTTTTTGCCATCTTTTTTTTGTGCGGGAGACACACATTCAAAAAAAAATTGGTCAAAATCTGACACGCAAATATGAATGAAAAGTTGGAGGGTTTAAAAGTTTGACTTTTTAGCCAAATCTAATAAAAAGGTTTGCATTTTGATAAAAAGTAACGTATAAGATGTTTTCTCACACATATAATTATATAAAATGTTTTATCATAAAAATAACTATAAAATTGTAACAAATAAGGTGTTTTTTCGCAAATTTTCCTTTTTTCTATTAGAAATTTCTAAATAGTTGTAACACTTTCTTTTTGGTAAAAAGTTTCTCTTTATCTCTCTCCAATTACATGGTTGCCAAAAATTTTTTTATCTACCTCTGTCCTCCAAAAATTGCCTTGTAGTACGCGAAACAGAAGTGCTGTAGCTAATTGGATAAGGAGGTAGTATTAAACTTCTATAGGCGACAATCAGGTTGTTGGGGTTGAACGGGCGAGACACTTCAGGTCTGATTTTTTTTTGGGCTGGTTTGGGTCGTTATGTTTTCAGGTCAGGTTGGTCATATGCGTTCAACTTGTTTTAGGTTAAGTCAATATTTGAATAAATTCTAAAATATAAAAAGTAATAAGTAATAAATACTTCCTGTGTTTCTTTGTAAGTATCACAGTTCTCTTTTTAGGAAAGTTCAAAATAAGTGCTACATACCAAATACATAAAGTGTTTAAAGATTAAGTTACTTTTAAGTACCCTTATTATTGGACTAAGTTTTACTAATACCTTTAGTTCACCCAACCCACCTTCCTCTCTCCTCCTTCACATAAGACACCAGTTCACCACTTAACCCACCCAACCACTCTTTCTCTCTCCTCCTCTCTCCTCTCACCCACCTAACCTCCACCACTCAACCACCACCTAACCTCCACCTAACCACTTGAAAACCGCCCAACCCATGACCTAAACTACCGCAACACCGACCCATCCACCACCTAAACTACTGCAAACCACCGCCATGACTCTTCTCGCTCCCTCTCCTCCAAAACCACCACTATTAGCCACTTCCACCACCGAATCTTCCTCTTTCTCTCCTCAAACCACCGCAAACTACCATATTCTTCTTCGATCTACTTTTTTGATCTCACTAATTTAATTAATTGTCGTGTTCAGTTCACCTCAGCCACTTAGTAATATATTCCGCTCATTTCATCTTAGCTCTACTAATTTAAAAGAGTTCAGTTCAATTCATTTCACTTTAGTTTAAAAGAAGAGCCTAAGTAGGAAGCAAGCCAAGGAAAATGTGTGCAATCTATTGTCACAAGCTGACCTATGGCTTTTTATTTGGAAAATCCTGGGTGACTCGCAAAATAATCACAAAATTATATAACAGGTCTCATAGTCTTGAGTGTAGGCCGCAAGGAGTTATGTTGAGCATCCCATACTTACACATTGTTTGGAAAGGAAGAGATGGAAGGAAAGCAAGAGAAGAGAAAGGGAGGGGGAAAATTTAAAAGAGTTCAGTTCAATTCATTTCACTTTAGTTTAAAAGAAGAGCCTAAGTAGGAAGCAAGCCAAGGAAAATGTGTGCAATCTATTGTCACAAGCTGACCTATGGCTTTTTATTTGGAAAATCCTGGGTGACTCGCAAAATAATCACAAAATTATATAACAGGTCTCATAGTCTTGAGTGTAGGCCACAAGGAGTTATGTTGAGCATCCCATACTTACACATTGTTTGGAAAGGAAGAGATGGAAGGAAAGCAAGAGAAGAGAAAGGGAGGGGGAAAATTTCACTTGTTTGGATAAAGGGTTGGGGAGGGAATTTTTTAGGGAAGGGGAGGGAGACAGAAGGATCTATTGCCTTCTTCCTTTAATAAGCATAATCCCTCCAGATTTGGAAGCCACACCTTCACCCTCCCTTTTTTTCCTCCTCTTTCCCTCTCTTCCTCTCCTTCCTTTGCTTCCTTCTTTGCTATCCAAACAAAACGTGAATATAAAAAATGGAGTCTTCCTAAGCCTCGATTTAACAACCTTCAGCTTCAATGTTAAAGAGAGAAGACTTATTTACTGATGTAATAAAATCTTAAACCTCACCTTAAAAAAACAAATACTACTCCTTCGGGTTCTTTTTTACTTGCTCTAATTGCTTGGGCATAACCATTTAGGTGGTGAATGTTAGGTGTGCTGGAAAATCTTATAATAGGTAGGTGACGATAACTATTAGCAGAGGATAAAAATAATGGGTAGAATGTGTTGGAACATTTGTAGCGTAATGGGTTAAGTTTATGTGGGGTGTATAGGAAGAGGAGGAGGTCCTATGTACGGTTTTTCACAGGTTTAGTTTGCATGTCAACATAGTGGGCGGTTACATAACCAACCATGTGGCCCACTTCCCCTTATTTCAAGGGCATGCAACATGCGGTAATGCATGAAAAATTGTGGGTAGTTACCCATGTAGTAGGTGGTTATCTTGCTAGTGTGTGGTTACCTTGCTAGTGGATAATTATCTTACTAGTGGGTTGTTACCTTGCTAGTGGCTAGTTATCTTTCTAGTGGGTGTTTACCTTGCTAGTGGATAGTTATTTTGTTAGTAGGTGGTTACCTTGCTAGTGGGTTTTGATGTATGATAACTACTATGATGTAGAAGGATTATAAATAGATCCTTTGCACATACAATAGGAGGTATAAGACAGAAGAGAAGATAGAAAATCACTTTCTCTTTGAACTCTCTCATTTGCTCTAGGAAATATGTCAGTATTTTCTGAGTCTTTCATAAACACATCAAACACAAATTCTTCTTGATCATTTCTAAGATCATAGAATTGAATTATTTTACTCCAATGTATCTCATTGGTTGTTTCGTGTAACCCGATGATCCTAGAGGGTCGAAAATAATAGGAAAGCGTAGTTTCCGTGTCTTGGAGTGGTGATATCCGGCCTCTAGTTCGTACTCATTGTCTAACAATCTATTAGTTTATTCTCGTTTTCGGATATGGCTTCATCACTCAAAGACATGACTTTGAACTTTCAAAAGTTGGAAAAGTTCGAAGGGGTGGGTTACCGTCGTTGGCAAAAGATGTCCTCTTGACGACTTTGAATGTGGTGTACGTGCTTACAACAATGATTCCGGCTTACCGGAAGAAGGTGTTGAAGAGACCTTGGAAACTACGAGGAGGCAAACAAAGTGGGAAAAGAACGATGACTACATTTGTCGCGGTCATATTGTCAACGCTCTTTCGGATGCTTTGTTCGATCTTTACCAAAATGTGGAGAGTGCAAAGGAGCTTTGGGATTCTCTTGAGACCAAGTACATCTCGGAAGACGCTTCAAGTAAGAAGTTTCTTGTTAAATGACTAATGATAGAGCAATTTCACAAAATTCAACATATTTTGAACCAAATTAGATTACATGGTATGGTTATGGATGAGGCTATTGTCGTAGCATCCGTAATTGATAAATTACCGCCCTCTTGGAAAGACAGTAAACGCTCTTTGAAACATAGAAGGAGGATATGACCATGGAGCAATTATGAACTCATCTTCGTATTAAAGAGGGTATCCGGGCTCAAGATGGGGTTAAGGACACTATTTCTGGTGCTCCTAAGTCTATTGTTAATATGGTAGTGGTTGGTGGGTCTAGTGGGATCAAGAAATCCAATGTCAAACCTAAAACCAATGTTGCAAACAAGAAGAGGATGACCCAACAAAAAATCCAATGTCAAACCTAAAACCAATGTTGCAAACAAGAAGAGGATGACCCTCACTTGTTGGGTGTGCAACGGTCCTCACTTTGAGGGATTGTCCGTCTTGGAAGAAGAAGACGCTGACAAGAAAGGATCAACCTAGTGTTGGTCAAAACCAAGGTATTATTGCACATGAAAACATATATGAAGAAATGAATTTGTTGGCTATGAATTCTGAAATTAATGTTGTGCAGGTTGATGATTCTTAGTGGATTGATTTGGGAGCTTCTCGACATGTGTGCAACAATAGGCACCATTTCAAGTCTCTGAAGGAATTTGATGATGGTCCAATTTTGTATATGGGGAATGATTCTACGGTAAAGGCTAAGAGAATTGGCCAAGTAGAATTGTTGTTAACCTCGGGAAAGACTCTAACACTCCGGGATGTTGTTTTGTTTCGGAGGTTAGGAAAAACCTTGTGTCGGGAGGTCTCTTGAATAAGTTTGGTTTTAGAGTTGTTTTTGAATCTGGTAAGTTTATAGTGTCTAAGAACGGTATTTATGTTGGTCAAGGATTTTATTATAATGGGATGTTTAAGTTTAGCATTGATAATACAATTGCTAGTTCTATTTACATGCTTGATGTTTCTTCTCTATGACACAATCGGTTATGTCATGTGAACTATCGTCGATTGTATGACATGTCTAAGTTAGGTTTAAAACCTTCCTTTGATTTGAATATAGAGAAGTGTAAGACATGCATGTTAAACAAAATTACAAAGAATCCTTACCCTGGTGTGATAAGACAATCGGTATTGTTAGAATTGGTGCATAGTGACTTGTGTGACTTTCATAGTTCACCATCTTTGGGAAATAAGAAATATGTCGTAACTTTTATTGATGATTATTCAAAGTTTTGTTACGTTTATTTATTATTCTCAAAAGATGAAGCACTTGAAAAGTTTAAGATCTATAAGACCAAAGTGGAACTTCAACTTAATGAAAACGTTAGAAGACTTTTGATGGATAGAGGGGGTGAATACTATAATCCTAGCAATTTTAACTCCATAGGAATAATCAAACGGCCGCACCATATTCACCTCAAAGTAATGGTGGGCGGAAAGGAAGAATAGGACTCTAAAAGAAATGGTCAACACCATGCTTTCTAATTCGGGTCGACCGCCCCATATTCACCTCAAAGTAATGGTGCGGCGGAAAGGAAGAATAGGACTCTAAAAGAAATGGTCAACACCATGCTTTCTAATTCGGGTCTTAGTGACGGTTTTTGGGGTGATGCCATTCTGACGACATGTTATATTTTAAATAGGGTTCCTGACAAAAGGAACAAGACTACCCCATATGAACTTTGGTCAAAGAAAAAGCCTAATCTCAATTACCTTAAGGTATGGGGATATAGGGCTATTGTCAAATTGACGGAACCTAAACGTAAAACTTTAGGTGAAAGAGGAATTAATTGCATTTTTATAGACTATGCGGAATATAGCAAAACCTATAGGTTTTATGTCATTGAACATAATGACTTTGTCTCTATTCACACCGTGATAGAGTCAAGTGATAGCATTATTTGATGAGACTAGTTTCTCTTCCATTCCTAGACCAAGGGGCATGATACCTAATACTAGTTTTAATGTTGTGTGTTGTGGGTGACATCAATGATGATCATGAAACCACAACACCGAAAATTAGGAAAAGTAAAAGAATTAGAAAAGAGAAATCTTTTGGACCGGATTTTCAACTTTATTTAGTTGAAGGGTCAAGGGAGTCAATTGTGACTCAATTTTCATATTGTTACAATATGGAGGAGGATCCTAGGACCTTTGAGGCTATGAAGTCTCATGATTTCGCTTTTTGGAAGGAAGCCGTGAATGATGAAATGGATTCTATAATGGGGAATAATACATGGGTTTTAGCTAATTTACCTCCCGGTTGCAAACCCTAAGGTTTTAAATGGATTTTCATAAGGAAAAGGAAAATCGATGGAACAATATTAAAACATAAGGCCCGGTGGTCCAAGGTTTTAGGCAAAAGTATGGTATCGATTATTTTGACACATACGCTCCGATAACTAGAATAGCTAATATTAGACTTTTGGTAGCGTTATCGGCGATTCATGGTCTTGTAATTTACCAAATGGATGTTAAAACGATTTTCCTTAATGGTGAATTGGAGGAGGAAGTGTACATGAATCAACGTGAAGGATTCGTGGTCCAAGGACAAGAGTCTAATGTTTGCAAGTTAGTTAGATCTTTGTATGGACTTAAGCAAGCACCAAAGCAATGGCAGCAAAAGTTTGATGATGTAGTCTTAGGCTAATGGGTTTAGAATAAATCAATCCGATAAGTTTGTATATAGCAAGTTTGATAATAACGGTAATGGAGTTATAATTTGCTTATATGTTGATGATATGCTTATCTTTGGGACTGATTTGGAACAAGTGAAAAAGACTAAAGCTTTTCTCTCAAGTAGCTTCTCAATGAAAGATTTGGGTCAAGCGGATGTTATACTTGGTATTAGAATAATGAGAGGTAAAGGGACTATTTCCTTATCACAATCTCATTACATTGAGAAAGTGGTCAAGAAGTTTAATGAGTCAAACTCGACTCATTTTGCTACTCCGTTGGATCCTAGTGTTCACTTGGTTTCGAGTAGTGGTACTCCTATTGCTCAATTGGAGTATGCAAGCTTGGTTGGAAGCTTGATGTATGCTATGACTAGCACTCGGTCGGATATAGCATTTGCTATTGGCAAGCTTAGTCGATATACTAGTAGCCTTAGTATGATGCATTGGCAAGCCTTGAGAAGAGTGATAAGGTATTTAATACCAAGGACTATGGTTTGACTTATACGGGAGAACCTTCTATTATTGAAGGGTACTCGGATGCTAGTTGGATATCCAATAAGGAAGATTATTCTTCCACAAGTGGATGGGAGTTTCTTCTTGGAGGAGGTGCTGTCTCATGGGCATCTAAGAAGCTAACATGTATTACCGATTCAACTATGGCATCAGAATTCATAGCATTGGCCTCTTGTTGTCAAGAAGCAGAATGGCTAAGGAATGTGTTGAGTGAGGTTGACTTATGGGTCAAACCTATGTCTCCTCTTGCTATTCATTGTGATAGTGCATCCACAATAGCCAAAGCGTATAGTGAAATCTACAATGCCAAGTCAAGGTACATTGGGGTTAGACATAGCTATGTACGTGAGATGATAAGGAATGGTTGTGTAACCATTGATTTTGTTCGGTCTGGTTTGAACTTGGCGGATACGTTTACAAAACAGGTGGCCAGGGAATTAGTGAACAAAATGAACATAGGGATGGATCTTAAGCCTATTGATCAACCTTGAGCTAAGTAAAATTCAATTTGACGTCTAATACAACGTTAGATCTCGAATTCAATGAGGATGGTATTTTTCTTAAAGGTTGGAACCACTTGTATTATTTACATCCCTAGGTTAGTGCTTGTTGCTGCAATGTAAAGGAGGTTGAATTGAGTTTCTTAATAAATTTTTGAGAAATAAGCATGTGCGTAAAGATTTACCTATATGAGTTAGGTCTTGCCGCTTCACCAAGTCTAGGCTTGACTTGGAACGCTCATGAATGGATATGGACACCAAGGTGTCTAAGGTGTTGGAGGTTCAAGAACTTAGTTTTGTGCTTGTGGGTATTTGTATCTTCAATGATTTGTAGTGATTGTATGATTCAAAGCTTAGTCTATCATTTCAATCGTAATCATTGTAAAGTTTACGTTTACTAGTGGAAATTCAATTGTTAGATATTTCCATGATGCACGAGCATGTCTTGTTTATGTTTTACTGCAAGTGGTTAACCTTTCAACATTACCCTACAAATGGGAGGAGGATTGTTGGAACATTTGTAGCGTAATGGATTAAGTTATTGTATGTGGGGTGTATAGGAAGAAGAGGAGGTCCTATGTACGGTTTTTCATAGGTTTAGTTTGCACGTCAACATAGTGGGCGGTTACATAACTAACCATGTGGCCCACTTCCCCTTATTTCAAGGGCATGCAACATGCAATTATGCATGGATGCAAATAGTGGGTAGTTACCCATGTAGTAGGTGGTTATCTTGCTAGTGTGTGGTTACCTTGCTAGTGGATAGTTATCTTACTAGTGGGTTGTTACCTTGCTAGTGGGTAGTTATCTTGCTAGTGGGTGGTTACCTTGCTAGTGGAAAGTTATTTTGCTAGTGGGTGGTTACTTTGCTAGTGGGTTTTGATGTATGATAACTACTCTGATGTAGAAGGATTATAAATAGATCTTTTGCACATACAATAGGAGGTACGGGACATAAGAGAAGATAGAAAATCACTTTCTCTCTAAACTCTCTCATTCGCTTGCTTTAGAAAATCTTTCAGGATTTCTTGAGTGTCTTTCATAAACACATTAAACACAAGTTCTTGATTCATTTATAAGATCATAAAATTGAATTATTTTACTCCGTTGTATCTCATTGATTGTTTCGTGTAACCCGGTGATCCTAATGAGTCGAAATAAGCTAATAAGAAACCGTAGTTTCCGTGCCTTAGAGTGGTGATATCCGGCCTCTAGTTCGTACTCATTGTCTAACAAAATGGATAGAAATAATACAGGTAAACGACAAAAGGAAGATTATGAAGCATATAATTAATATGAGGACCAGATATTTAAAATAGCAAATGGTGCATATAAAAAGAAACAACCATGTAAAGAAAATGGGCTAAGTAAAAGAAAGGAGGGAGTATAATATGTGACAATATGCTACTTTGAATTACAAGATAACCGAAACTCCAGTCCTAGTTTCTCCATGTTCTATATATGAAAATTCCTTTGAGGCTGTATGGGCTACTTTATATATTGCTGATTGTTTTTTTTTATGTAATTTCAATTGTATGTAGTCCAACACTTCTCTCATGAAACTCTGCCTTAGAAAGCCTATTAGGCTTATTATAGAGTTAATGTCATCAGCCTTTAAAAAAGAAAATGTTATGCTGCAAAAAGAAAAAGGAAAGATTGGCACCCACAACACCAACTATTTGTTTGGTGCATAAAACAACACAAACTGAAGAAGGCGCAGTACACAATACAAACTCTATTTTGATAGGCGCATGCCACACTGAAACATAAATGATATTTTTGCCTGAGATTCTACGTAGATTTTATGTTGTTTTGTGCACCCATCACATAACGTTTGTGTTGTGCACAAATCACAATATCTATTTGTGTTGTTTTATGCACCTATCATATAGAATTTTTGTTCTGCAGTGCACCATCTTTAGTTTGTGGTGTTTTGTGCACCAAATGAATTGTGAACCAAATGAATAGTTGGTTTTGTTGGCACCAATTTTTCCAAAAAAAGAAAGGACTCATGTGTAATGGGAAATGATAAAAGCACCACGTTTGAGAATTGGGACTAATTGTCCTCCATTGAGAAGCATCAGGAGGATGACTAGTATAGAAGACTAGGGGGCTAATCTACCCACCGGGAAATTGGTTTTAAGATGAATTGTCGAAGGTGTGGTACGTAGCAGTTGTGTGCACTCATAGTGGTGCATGAACAAACATATCCATGTTAACTTCTATTGCTGTTAAGCAAGTTTAGATAGGATTACTTCATGGAGATTTGGGATGAACATGAACTTAAAGTGTGATTCAGACCCCATTACACCAGATGGTTCTCATATAAGGTTTACATATAAAAACCAGTACTAGTATCGAGGCATTTTTTTGTTTATCATTTGGTAATGCAGCTCTTTGTATATGATCTGAAACCTAAGGAGAAGGCATCCCACATCTGAGGGTTACACATAATATTCAATGACTAATAACTCTTTAATGAGCACCTGCCAGGCTGCCTCTAACTTATTCAAAGAGGCCGTGTAAGGACTTCCTATATGTTGCTCTTATTTGCCTTTCAGTATATGTCGATGCTCCGTTCTTTTCGAGACGTGCATGTGATATGGGATACTTCTTGTGGCAGTATATGTTACTCGAATTTGGGTACTTGTGTCAGACAAGTACGTATCCTGCGGCCAAACTTGGCTATTTAATGAAAATTTCCATGGTTTTTGTCCAGAATACTGTTGAATGTCTATACCCATGTCGGTGTGCTGATTATCTGACACGAGAACTTGACGTGAAATGAAGAGTTCGAATTATGTAGGTGACACCGTGGCAGTCATCCTCAGTTCTCTGTCTCTTTTGCTAATGCAGCTTGCATGGTTCTGCTTCCTGTGGCTGTACTGATTACTTAGGAATGGTGCTGTAGTTCCTTGTTAAGAAATTGGTAAATCATTCTGATGAGTATACTCCATTTCAGTGCAAGCAGTTATGGATTGGAAAAGCACATATACCTCGGTGGTCGAAAGTCCCAGGATTGTCGAAATTGGCTTGTTATTCCCGTGCAGTCACTGACAGTAAACGAGTGAGTCTTCCATTTTTCACCTAATTCATTTAAACCCGGCCATCTTCCTTTTCTTCTGTAATGGTGAATCGAGTCCACTTATTGATTCTATCTTGTCATGCTAACTTGTTAACCTTTTCTGCATAAAGACCCGTATCATGAGGGAGGATCTCTGTGACCATTCTTGGGAGTTCCATTTCACCGAGGTATGTTTCTAGTTGTGAATTTAGCGCCGTCCTGTTATCATGTACATACATTTCAGTTCAGATTTGTGGGTCCTTGCATTGCTTGTGCATAGTCTTTCTGCAATTACAATCGTATGAATCAACCTACTGGTTATTTTCACTTAGAACCCAGTGTTTTTTTGTTGACCTTAGATCCAGTATATTTCTATTTGGGTTGCCTGTAGAGGTGTATAGTATGACATAACAATGGAAGAGGAACCGTATTCATTAATTTGAAGGTTATCTGTTATTCTCATGTAATTCATAGACTAGGATTTTTTTTTGATTTTGAGTTTCTTGCACATTTTCAGTCACTTAGTCTTGTGACATTTAATGAGGAGCATCTTCGCTCCGAATATGACAACTTCCTTTCAAACTCACCAATGTTATCCGTCTTTTCCATACTAGGCTGCCCCTGCTTATTGGAAAAATCTGGACCCCTACTGGAGTGGTGTAGGCCCTCCAATGCTCCGTTACTTCCACGCCGATGGGAGCCAGACAGCAGACCCTGAAGATAGGGTATGGGGTGGCCATGAGTGTGCTTATACTGTCGTGACCGGGATTGTTGGAGATGGAAAGATCAGGAAAAACTATGTCAGGATAAATCGTTGGCCTTGCTTGACTGTGTCGAGGAGGTATGATTGGGGTTGGGAGATGTCGAATTGTATCTTCGCTTACTCTAGTGTCCCAGATGCTGAATTAGAAGGTGGGACTGGACCTGTGTTCTAACTTAAATTTGCATGAACTTCTGTGTTTAGAATTTACTCTGTTTGATTAGTAGCCCTATCTAGATGGCATAGTTCAGGTCAGATAGTTAAGGCTAGATTGTTAAGGTGTGATGTTATCTCCATGATCAGTTTGTTTTAACTGAATTTTATGGCTATTTGTTTATATAAAGAAATTGAATTAGGGAGGGCTATGTTATTGTGACAGTGGAGATTTTAGAATGAGACTGTGATATGTAACTTTTTATTGAATTAACGTTTTAGTTTTTTTATTGAAGTATACAGTATACAGGATTTTCATTGATAACTTTTGAACAAAAAGGTTCTGTAGGTCATGGGTCTAATTTATTCATCATCCACATCTAGAAAAAAAAATTCTACCCACCTATAACTAACTACTGATGTACTCCCTCTGTTTTTTTTGGGAAATTCTCAATGGTAGCCCTTAGGTTTTAAGAATTATCAGTGGTGTAAATTCCAAAAAAAATTTCCCACTAGTAACCCTGCTTTACAAATTATTCCCAAACATAACCTTAATGAAGAATATTTCATTAATAATAAAGCATATTATATTAGTTAATAGTTAAAGTAGTTACTCGCACGTAAAACGAGGTATTTTGGGTCTTTTTTGCCCTTAAGGAATGATTTTAGTGGGTAAGTTTTAGCCCTTAAGAGTTGATTTTGAGGTCGAAATTGGCAAAAAACGACCCAAAATGCCTCGTTTATTTGCGAGTGACCGCCTTAGTTGTTAATTAACGGAATATGCTTTATTATTAACGGAATATTCTTCATTAAGGTTATGTTTGGGAATAATTTTTAAAGTAGAGCTACCAACGGGAAAGTTTTTTTGGAATTTCCGCCACTGGGAATTCTTTAGACCTAAGGGCCACCATTGGGAATTTCCCTTTTTTTTTAATATGCATATTTCTTCATTTTAGGGTGTTTTTTTTTTAAAGTGGCACATTTTTACCTTTTGCCATAAATGGAAGGTTGGTCCACCTAATTATTAATTCCTCTCCTACTTTTTCTTTCCTTCTCTCTACCTTTTTCACTTTTTCCTTACTTTTACTAACCTTTTTTCTTACTTTTGCACTTTTTCCTTGGTCCTAGTGCAAAGCCTTAGGTACATATTGAAAAAAAAGGAGGGAGTATTTGCCTATAGCACCAGTTTCATTAATACTCCATCTGTCCCATAATATAGTGCTTGTTTCTCATTTTTCACAAAAATTAAGGTTAGACAAAACACCAATGATTGAAGTACTTGTGACAACAAAACAACAAATTTAAAGAGGTAAAGTAGGGAGAAAAAGACAAATATAATTATGACAAGTACATAAAAAAGGGATATTTTAGAATAAAATATCTTGGGGGACCATTTTTCAAGTACTTGATAAGGGTATGTTAGGAATTTAGTACCTTTTAAAAATGGAAACAAGAAGAACATTTTGGGACATCCAAAATGGAATACGAGCACTATATTATGGGACGGAGGGAGTATGATTGTGTTCTTAAGTCAAGCATTACTCTGTTCACCACCATTCTATCTTCTTCCTCTCGTTACTAAGCCACCACCACTAGCATATCCTTTTCTCTGACTTATACTACCCTGAAGTCCTCTATCTTCAGTCTTTTCCACTAGTTCACACCTTAGGCTTCTTTCGGTTGGAAATAAAACATTTCTCCGTAAAATTAGTTTTTTACATTTTTTTAGTTTAATTTTTCGAATGATTGAAAATAGTTTTCATGATGATGGAAATTGAAATTAGTTTGCCTACGAGCATAATAGATTTTTTTTCCTTAATTGAAAGGGAAATATATTTCTTTTTTAATTTTTTCCTTCATCTTTGATTTCTGGAGTTAAGTACAAACTTGGTTTACTTAACTTTTGAAAAAGTTGTAGTTTATTCACCCAAGTTGTAAAAGCTACAAACTTGGGTACTCTATCCAACTTTTGTTGAATTTATTTATATTAGATAAAAACAATATTTTTTGCAAAAAAAGAAATATTGCCCTTCCATTGTTACATACTCCGTTAAACTTGACCATGAAAGGAAAGATGGGCCAACACCACCAACTGCCACCATATCTAAACTCACCAGCATCACCGCTTCTACCACTTACAACCACCCCAATAGCAGCACCATTTTTCTCACTGACACCACCAATAATAACCACCCTGAAATAGAGGTGGCCATTGGGCGGGTCGGCCTTGAACCAACCCTGAACCGATCCGGTGAAAAATCGGTCCCGTCCTAAACCAGAAAAAATCAATCCTGAACTGGCCCGACCCGGTCAAGGAACTGGTTCGATTCAGGTTCATGTTTTCAAATTTCAGAATCGGTCCTAGACCAATCCTAACCCTGAACCGACCCTGACCCTGACCCTGACCCGGCCTGTAAATCAGCCCGCTCTTGAACCGGTCATTGAACCGGCCCATTCTTAAATTTTTCCTTGAACCGCCTCTAAACCTTCACTAAACCCTATACCATAAATTTAAATCTTAAATCGTAACCTTATACCATGTACCCTAAACCCTATACCCTGATTAAAATCTTAAAAATTATGATTATTCTTATGAATGACTAGTGGACTGGTGAAGTATAAATTATGATTAAGATTTTGATAAATGAATTATAATTATGATTTATGATCTATGAAATTGAACTATGGTTATGATTAATAAACTTTAATATAATTATGATTAATAAACTATAAACTATATTTATGATTATGATTGATAAACTATAATATACGATTATGATTATCATTAATGAGTATTTGTTATTGGGAGTTGCGCTTGGTGAAATTTCTATATGAAATTAGTATTTGATTTACTCTATGAGTTATTATTTCTAAGAATGATCCTTTTAAATAATAAAAATGTAATTTTTACTTAAGGTGCATTTCCATGAAAAAAAATTGTATTACAAAAAGTTGTATTTAAAAAAATGAAATAACCCTGAACCGGCACTGAACCAGCCTTAAACCGACACTAAGTCTAGCCCTGAACCGGCACTGAACCGTTCCTGAACCGCCTCCGAATCGGTTAAGGTTCAGAAAAACATAACCCTGACCCGGCCCTGAACCGGCCCAGAGTAGTCTTAGGGCTGGGTTAGGGCCAAATTTTTATGAACCGGCCCGTATATAACTCAACACTGAACCAGTACAATCCGGCCTGTGGCCACCTCTACCCTGAAACCATCATTTTTGCCACCGAGACCATAGTTGAAGTCCCACCACCAACACCTTCTTGCTCCACTGAACAATAATAACAATTAGTCCCACTCTGCAACAATTTATTCCAAGCACTTATTTTAATTGGAAGAGATGCTAATTTTTCTTTTAATCATCAATCACCAACTGCAGAGATACCAAAGAACGCAAAATGTAATACAAGAAGCATAAAAAAGATTTAAACTTCCATAAATGAATTTAAAAAGCAACTTTTACACTTAATCCCCAACTTCTAATGACCAAGAGAAAGTCCACCTTTTTCCATCCTAAATTCCAACAATTTTAACCCTAATGGTTCTTAAATCCACAACAATCAAATGTGTGAACAACCCACATAAAATCCAAATGTTTTCTTCCTTGAACAACAATTTCAATAATAAATCAAACAAACTCGACCAAAAAAATCTAAGTTAAGATCACACATCAAAAGGGCAATCTTTGAGAAAGCAAGAAGAAGGAAAATATCCAAGAAAAGCTTCAATTCTTCTCAAGTAATGTTTGTTCACTTAAATCGCTTGTTTTCTTTACGAAGATCTTGTGAGTGGTGAATTCAGTGGATTTTGTTGGTGGTGACCGGATCGGTAAGGGCAGAGAGAGTGGAGTTTGTTAGTGGATCTTTTTTTTGGTGGGAATGGTTATGGATGGAAGTCTAATATGGACCCGGTTTACAATAAACTTATGTAGGCAAGTACAAAATCCAAGTTCCACATAAGAACTTGCATCTTTCGAGTAACTCTTGAATGAAATGTCAAGATTTTATAATTAAGAGTTAAGGTTTAACAATCAAAAGTTAAGATTTTATTATCAAAAGTTAAGTTTTTTTTTCAGCAAAAGTTAAGTTTTTGCCAGTAGAAATTAAGTTTAGCAATCAAAAGTTAAGGTTTTGTAATCAAAAGTTAACTGTTACGAATGAAAAGTTAAGATTTCTTTAGCAAAAAATTAAGGTTTAGTAATCAAAAGTTACAAGTTATGAATGAAAAGTTAAGATTTCTTTGGGAAAAGTTAAGATTTTGTAATAAAAAGTTAAAGTTTAGCAATCAAAGTATGATGAAATGTTAAGGTTTTATTATAAAAATAAATTGATTATGACGTGCAAACTTACTAAAATCGAATAAATAAAAATCTACTGAAATTCAAAGTAATTGTATTGATGCCTTAATATCAAATTCTCAATCATTATTACTCAATACTTGAAAACTCGGCCAATCAAGTAATGAAATTGAAATATTGGGTCTGCACTATTTTTAATTTCGCATACCCACATATAATGGCATTCTAAGAAATATGATTCCTTTTTGGCATTGCATCAAACACTCCTTTTGCATCAACCACATACCCAATCTAATATACCCAACAACAATAGGAGTCCAAGATACAATATTTCTCAGACATTTCATCGAACACCTTCCGAGCATCCCTTATCAACTTGCATTTCCCATAAAAATCAATCAAAGAAGTACCCACAAACACTCGTACTTAATCAACAATCCATGGATACCTACTCTAGCAAAAGTAGCCAAATCTCTAGTACAATACTTAATTTCTAGTATTCATGAACTAATTCAGGCCTACGATGCATCAAAATTGATAATTAGAAGTATATACTATACTAATAGTATTCAACAAAGAGAAATAGCATATAGTAAACAGAGAAATTGATGATATAGTACGTGCAAATTGGTTCGGTGATTGCGTGAGGACATCATGAGCTTGTTCGTATTGTGATGAGAATGCTTCGAGAATGATATGGCCATCGTTACAAGTCCATAGAGGGCAATTTGTATGGTATGCAAATAGGTTTACGGCACGCAGAATCACATATCATGGGCAGGAATATGAGCTTCTTCTTTTTCCGGCAACAATTCTCCGGGTCTACACTATATTTAGTGTGGACCAGGTCCACATAAGAGTCCATCTGGTTATGGTGGTGGTAAAAGAGGGAGAGGGGTCAATGTGCTTGGTCAGTAGATTTCTTACATCCGCTCTCTTTTCCCGTGCAAATTTTTTTTATATTTAATCTAAATGTAGTTAACAACATAGTTAACGGAAGATAGTTTGAGTAGCGAAACTGCAACTTTTGTAACTAGGATACCCAAACTGCAACTTTTATCAAAGTTTAGTACCTGCTTGTGTACTTAACTCTTTATTTCTGCACATGTAGAACAATTGGTATAATGAGTAATTACGAAGAACAAATTACTAAGAAAGTGAGACACTTGAAGAACAAAAACACACTCAAATTTGGTTATACTTAGAATATACAATCACACCTTTTCAAGAGGATATTAAAGAAAAGTTAGTGCTTAAGAAAGATTAATAAGAATGTTTTACTAATTTTCTTTCATCAAAGTATAAGGGAAAAGCAATGATACTCGATTTCTCATATCCTAGATTTGTTTGTCCAAGTGTTTCTCTCTTAATTGGAACAATAAAATGCCAAATACTATTTATACAAAGGAATCTTTAGATCCTAAGGCGAATTGCACAAATAGAGCCTAATGTGACCTACTCGAGTTACCTCGGGAGCAGATATTTCTCCTTCCTCATGGTACTACCTAACAGGTCATATGTTAACCTGCTCAGGTTGTGTTGTATTCGTTATTTTGATGATGACAAATAAAGTAGTTTTTACTTAGGATTAGTTTTATTTATTCATTCATTTACAAAGTACTATTTATTTATTTTATTAGACCTAAAATAACTTATGGAGAATTGGTTTTAGAGTTAACCAAAATTAAGTTATTTAGGATAAATAGGATATTTGAATATGTTACTTTATATGGATTTAATCTATCTAATATTATGGAATAATTTCCGTAATATTAGTAAAGTTGTTTGTGGGTTTACAAGTGAATAAAAAGGTGGAAAAATGAGCGTAATTACGTGGCTAAAAATATGGGCTGTTGGAGTAGTTTTAGCAAGTTCCTAGAATCTAGGAAGCACATCAAAGTCCAACAGATTATAACTGCCAAGACCTATTCAACCGCGCAAGAGAAGATCATGGATCGTGGACTAAGCATGACTTATAACGGCTATGAAGGTGGTTGAACGTGGCTTAATTCAAGCGTCCACTACTTATCGTTGAAGAAGATTGTGGAAGGAAAAATCATCTATTTAAACTTTGAAGAACAACAGTTTTAGTTCCTAATACTTTCCAAACTAATTGTGTAATTTCTTTAAGAAAGTTTTACCTCGGATTTTCTCTCTTCAACTATTCATTATTGTAATCCATAATATAGAGTTTAGGGTGAGTGAAATTTTGTGAGAAAATTTCTGTTCTTAAGAGTGAAAGAGAAGAAAGAGAAAGTGAAGACTTCTCGTGAAGTCAAGTGAGAAAGTCACGTGTTCAAGGGGAACAAGGTGACTGGGAACCAGTTCCTAGAGGGACAGAGTGAGATGCTGTTTATAATAGGGTGTAATTTCTATTATAAATAAAAGGGCAAGATTTCTTCCTAGAGAATTTTGGAAGAAGATCTTGTTTAAAAAGCATTTCTTGAGTTCATAGTTAAAGGTTCTCTTTAATTTTTTCTAATTTTTTAATTCCGCAAAAATAGTCTATAAATACCTTTACTACAATTCACCCCCCTCTTGTACTAAACTTGTAGTTCTATTGGACCAACAATTGGTATCAGAGTCTGTCCCTCCTGAAACAGCTAACACTGAGGAGGCAGATCCTAGAGAACATGAATACAACAGGAGAAAAACTTGATGAGGGATACTCTACTAAACGTCCTCCAATGTTTAATGGCAAACACTATCCCTATTGGAAGAATAGGATGGAAATATTCATCAAGGCAGAAAACTATCAAGTCTGGAGAGTAATTGAGATAGGTGACTTTGAAGTTACCGAAAATAATGAAGAAGACGAGCTAGTTCCAAAGCCACTTTCAAAGTACGACAAAGTCTGAGAAAATGGAGATGAACAACATGGCCAAGAAAATTCTTCATTGCGGTCTTGGTCCTCATGAACACAATAGAGTCATGGGATGCAAGAGTGCAAAGCAAATGTGGGAACTCCTTCAAGTCACACATGAAGGAACAAGCAAGGTCAAGAGATCAAAGATAGACATGCTCATGCATAGATATGAGCTATTTCAAATGAAGCCTAAAGAGCCAGTTCATGATATGCTTACAAGATTCTCAAACATCATAAATGAACTTGACTCTCTAGGAAAATCTATTTCTCTAGAGGAACAGGTACGCAAAGTTCTAAGAAGTCTTCCACAAGATGAGAAATGGATGGCCAAGGTGACAGCTCTACAAGAAACCAAGGATTTCACCAAATTCAACATTGAACAACTTGCTGGATCGTTGATGACACATGAGTTGCATTTAGGAACTCATGACTCTGACTCTAGCAAATCTAAGTCTCTAGCTCTTAAGTCTGAAGAACAAGATGAATCAGAAACTGATGATGAGGAAGCAGCCTTGATAGTGAAGAAATTCAAAAAGTTCTTCAACAAGAACTATAAAGGGAAGAATACAAGAAAAACCTCAAAGCTAAGCTGCCATAAATGTGGAAGTCCAGATCACTTCATAAAGGAATGTCCTTTATGGGAAAACGAGAAAGGAAAAGGAAGATTCAAGGGCAAGGAACAGCAAAAGCCTTTCTCTATAACTGAAATGAGAAAAGCTATGGTAGCAGCTTGGGGAGAATCAGACTCTGATGAGGAGCAGGAACAGCCTGAGGATGAAACTGCTCAGCTATGTCTGATGGCCAAATCAGATGATGAAGAGGACGTATCTAACACTCAGGTAAATTTTAATGTTGTTGAAGAAGAATTATCAAAATTAAATAGGAACCAACTCACTGAATTACTTTTAGAAACTCTTGATAACTACAAGGCAATCTGCATAAGAGAAGAGAATATAGAGAAGGCCTTGAAGGTTACCAAGGAAGACTCAAACTGATTTTAAAAGCTAAATTCAGAGATTGAGGAATCCCTTCTTTGATATTTTTTATAAATACCGTGGTTCTCAAAAAGCATATGAAAACTGAAAAATGATAACTGCTTCTTGAATATTGCTTTGGCAGAATTGAAATTAGTTGTTTCTGAAGGAACCAGTTCCTCTAACAGTACCAGTACCGATTCAGAAAATGGAAAATTGAGCATGAATCTCTACTAAATGAAAATCTGGTACTGAACAGGAAATTGGAATCTTCAGGACCAAGCTTCCTGATCCAGTGAGTTGGATACAAAAGTATAAAAATGAAGGATGGAATGGACTAGGATTCAATATAAGAAGAGGAACAAACATAAAAAATATGTTGATCTGCCAAGCAATAGAATCTGTTCCTACTGTGGGAATAGTGGACACTTAGTGTCTGACAGTTCCACCAAGGAGGAACAAATTGAAATGAACACTCGTTTAGTGAAGCAAGAATGGAAGGTTAAGAGGAATTCATGCTCAACAGAGGAACCCAAGTCTAACTGGGTTCCTACCACTGACTAATTACTGTAGGTGCAGACTAAGGTGAGGGGGAACAACCTGTGGTACCTCGACAGCGGTTGTTCTAAACACATGACAGGAGACAAAACAAAATTTCTCTCACTTTCAGTCTACGAAGGAGGAACTGCGACCTTTGGAGACAACCTGACATGTAACATAGTAGGAATAGGTAAGGTTGGGAAATCTCTGTCACATTCCATAAATAATGTATTTTTAGTCGAGGGCTTGAAACATAATTTACTTAGCATTTTTCAATTCTGTGACAAAGGAAACCATGTGAAATTTACTAATGAATGTTGTGTAGTGAGTGACACCATTACAGAAACCAAGATACTAGAAGGAGCAAGAAAGGGAAACACTTATGTTATTGATCTGAACCTTGTTTCTAGGAACAATCTAACTTGTCTTAGTGTACTAGAAGATGACCAAAACCTTTGGCATAAAAATGTGGTCACGCAAGCTTGACACTACTTCATAAACTAAGTGGTAAGGACTTAGTAGTTGGTTTACGAACTATAAAAGGATCAAGCCATGGAGTTTGTGGAGCTTGTGTAAGAGGAAAGCAAGTTAGATCATCGTTCAAATTCAAGAAAATGGTAAGCACTCAAAGCCCACTTGAGTTGATCCACATGGATCTTTGTGGCCCTGTGAGAATCCAAAGCAGGTCAGGTAAGATATATGTATTAGTTATTGTTGATGATTTTTCTAGATTGACATGGGTAATCTTCCTTCATAGCGAAGATGAAACGTTTGATGAATTTATAACTTTTGCTAAGAAAGTTCAAAGGATCAGTGGCTTTAAATTAAAACACTTAAGATTTGACCATGGCACGGAGTTTGAAAACTCCAAGTTTGATGATTTTTGCAGCAATGAAGGATTAGATCACAATTTCTCTGCTCCAAGGACACCACAACAAAATGGTGTAGTTGAAAGAAAGAACCGGACTCTGGAGGATATGGCTAGAACAATGCTTATATCTAGCAATCTTCCAAAGAATTTTTGGGCAGAAGCTGTTAACATTGCTTGTTACATCATCAACAGGGTCATGCTTAGACCCATCACCAAGAAAACTCCTAATGAACTGCTTAAGGGAAGAAAGCCAAATATATCTTACTTTAGAGTCTTTGGATGTAGATGCTTTGTACACAACAATAGTAAGAACAACTTAGGAAAATTTGATGCTAGAAGTGATGAAACAGTTTTTATAGGATATGCTTTAAATAGTAAGGCAAATAGAGTATATAATAAGAGAACAATGTGTGTAGAGGAAAGTGTCCATATTATTATTGATGAAACTGACTCATTGCAGGAACCATGTTATGAAAATCATTTTGAAATTGGGTTAACTCATCCTCAAGAGACTAACAATCTGGATGAGGAACTAACTCCTGCAGGTACAGCTAAGAAACATATTCCTGAAAATGAACTAACAGTTCTTGAGCCTAATCCTCAAGAGGAACAGGTAAATGAAGGAACACTTGATAATGCATCCAGAGAATGAACAAACTGAAGAACCTCAACTTGAAGGAACAAGAACAAGGAGATTTGAACCAAAACCTTGGAAGCACCAGAACTCACATCCCCTAGATTTGATCATAAGTGACATTGAGAAGGGAACTCAGACTAGATCTTAACTCAAAAACTTCTGTGCTTTCCAAGCCTTCTTATTTATGATAGAACCTAGAGATCGAAGCAATGCTAGAGTCTGACTGGATAAATGCCATGCAAGAGGAACGATTTGAATTTCAAAGAAGCAAGGTATGACACTTGGAGACCAAACCCAAGAATCAGAAGGAGGGTTAAAGTGGGTCTTCAGGAACAAGCTAGATGAACATGGTACTGTAATCAGGAACAAGGCCACACTTGTAGCAAAAGGTTACAATCAACAAGAAGGTATTGACTTCGATGAAACCTTTGCTCCAATAGCTAGAAAGAAGCAATAAGAATTTTGATTGCATTTTCAGCCTTCATGGGATTCAGGTTGTACCAGATGGACGTTAAGTGTGCATTTTTAAATGGATATTTATTGGAAGACGTCTATGTGGAACAACCTCCAGGATTTGAAAATCCTGATCTCCCAAACCAGGTCTATAAGCTAGATAAAGCCCTATATGGGCTGAAACAAGCTCCTAGATCTTGGTATGAAAGACTTTCTAAATTCTTACAGAACCTTGTTCCTTCAATCAAAAGGAACATACATTTTAGTAGTACAAATTTATGTTGATGATATTATTTTTGGTGCTACTAATGATTGTCTGTGCAAAGGTTTTGCTGATTTAATGAACAGTGAATTTGAAATGAGCATGATGGGAGAGTTGAACTTCTTTCTTGGTTTGCAAATCAAGCAAACTAAAAGAGGAACAATGATCCATCAACAAAAATATGTAAAGGAACTACTAAAGAAATATGGACTGGAACAAGCTAAAACCAACCACACTTCTATAGGAACAAGAATAAGGTTGGATGAAGATCCAAATGGTAAATCAACAGATCAGAAATAATACAGAGGTATGATTAGATCTCTCCTTTATTTAACAGCAAGTAGGCCTGACATTTCTTTTAGTGTTGGTCTATGTGCTAGGTTCCAATCAAATCCAAAAGAATCCCACTTGATAGCTGTCAAGAGGATCCTTAGGTATTTGAACGGAAGTGATGATTTCTACTTGTTCTATCCTCGTAGTGATACATTTGATCTAGTTAGCTACTTTGATGCTAACTATGCTGGAGATTTGGTCAATCGCAAAAGTACATCTGTAATTGCCCAGTTCCTAGGAACAAGCTTAGTTTCTTAGGGTTCTAAGAAACAGCATACAGTCGCCTTGTCAACTGCTGAAGTTGAATATGTGGCTCCTGCTGCATGTTGTTCCCAAGTTTTGTGGATCAAGCAATAGGTACGCGATTTTGGTATTAAATTTAAATGTTTGTGATAATACCAGTGTCATATGCATCTCCAAGGATCCAGTACACCACTCTAGAGTCAAGCATATTCACATTAGGCATCACTTCTTGAAAGACTATGTTGAAAAGGGTATAGTCAAAGTTGAATTTTGCCCTACAGAAAATTAAATTGCTGACATTCTTACCAAACCATTATCTAGGGATAGATTTGAAAAGATTCGTTTGGAACTAGGAATGATCAGAATTGTATAAAATGGCCTATATTATTTGACCCCTATGTACTAGTCATTTCTAAGAGTGCCCTGCAATCTTCATGAATTTATTTCATACACGTAGGGTCATGTCTAAGGACTCACATCTGTCTTTAAATATTATCCTTATTGTCCATGCACATATATTGAGTACGTAAGATGAAATGCTTGTATTGTTTAAAAGGTCTGTATATGCAAGAGCATTTTTTTTCTTTTCTTTTCTCTCAAATTTTTTTCCCCTTCTCTCTCCTCCTTTACGTGTATATACCGTAATTCACTGTATCAACCATATATATATGTATTTATTCAAATAGTGAATTCAGTTAATCTAATTTAAAAAGAGGGAAAGCATTTAATAAGACACATTCTCCCAAGCATCACCCACTTACTCACATCCCTTCAACATTCAATTTTACACGGCTCATCATTTTATACCCAACGCATCACATCACTGATCACTTTCACTGACCACTTTCATTTTCACTCCACTATTCACCTTCTCCTTTCTTCCATCTCTCTACATCCTTCTAAATCTCTGCAATTCTCTTCAATGGCACCAAAAAGATCCGTCTTTGGAAATAATGAAAAATGCCCAGATGTAAAAACCCTTTTTTTGGACGAGCACAACGACCAAGAATATTCACATCCTAAGGAAGATTCTACACATTCTCAAGAACCTGTTTCCGAAAATGAATTTGGGTCTCCAAAGCTTGAGGACGATGAGGATGAACTTGAGAGTAGTCAAGGAAGAGATATTCAAATTCCTACCAAGAAGGGTAAGAAATCTAAATCTTCTCAATTTCTTATTGGGTTTTGTGTCGATCTTGCATGGTGCAAGAAATCAAAGTAGAATGAATTTCTGAATATTTTAAAATGTCAAAAATGGATGAAATTGGTGAGTTTAGATGAAGGATCATATGAAGAGGAAACGAGTGCTTTTTGTGCAAATTTCAATATAATAGAGGGTATGTGTGTGAGTTTGGTGAATGGGAGTGTGGTGACTTTTACTGAAAAGAAGTTAAGTGAATGGTTTGAAGTAGCTTCTGATGGATACAAAGAATATGTAAAGGGGAGGGGTAAATTGAACATAAATGGAGTTTCGAATGAGAAAATTCTTCAATTCTTTAATGGAAACCCTACCTCTATGTCAATTGACAAAAAGGACCTTTCTCCTCTTCACAAACTCCTCTCTTAATTTGTCTGGCGATTTACCTTACCCAGATCCTCCAAAAGAACCCAAGTAAACCTCATGGACTTGTCTATCATGTACTGTCTAGCCAAAAACATCAAGAAATATTTCCCAACTCTTATGCTCTCTCATCTCTCCTACTGCATATCTCACAACACCAAAGTGGGGTATGGAAATCTCATCACCACAATACTCAAGAAAAACAAATTTAAACTGTCTGATTGTTCCTCTTTTGCCCTTGAACCTGAAAACTATCTTACTAAGAAGACTTTGACTAGACTGAGTTTAAGGGTGGTTAATAGGAAACTAGAGTTTGAGGGAGAGGCTACAGTGAGTAAACCTGAGACTGTGACCAAAAGGAAGTTGTTTGAAGAACCTGCTGGGGGGTCTGTAAGGAAGATTCAAAGACTGGCTGGTGGTAAGTCTCTCAAGGAACAGGATCCAGGTGCTGCTGAGATGATAAACCTGGATGAGGATCCAGTTCCTTCCACTGCTGTTGATTTTCCTCTCCTTTCAACTACTGGACTTCATGGGATGTTAAGGGAAATCAACGAGTCCCTGACCCTACTACATACTAGGATCAGTGTGATGGAGAAGTCAGTTGCAAAATCTTGACTCACAGCAGCAGCAGAGCTTAGCAGCCATCAAACAGGCTGATACTGGGATCAGGAACAAGGTTGATGCTGTGCTCTCCAAGATTGGTTCCGTGGTCTCCAGCATCTTCAAACGCCCTAAACCTTAAATTTCCCCCCCTTTAAGAATTTGATTCACTGAATAATTTTTTTTTGGGTTGTAATATTGGTTGAACAATTTTCTTTTCTTTCTTTTGTTTTGTGTGTCTTCTCTTGGCACATAAAATCCTGAAAATTTTCCTTATTTTGCTCTTGTGGTATGCTTTAACGGATCTTTTTTGCCTTACATATGCTATTTCTTCTGCTCATACTTGCTTGTGTTTGGATGGCTAATATTTTGAGCTGCATGTTTGAGCTACTTTGATTGATGCCTAGACTGTTGACTTTCTAGTGCTGCAGGTACATATCTTAGTTTTTGATGATAACAAAGGGGGAAAAGAACTTGGCTGTTAAAACTTTTATGGCTTGACTTAGTTCCTAAAGCTTTTCTGCTTGTTTCTGTTCCTTGATGATCTAGTTGCTAGTCCTAATTGAGATAGTAATCTTAGTCTAGAATAGGATAGACTTAGAAAGTTTTTCCTTAGCCAAATTATTTGCCATCATCAAAAGGGGGAATATTGTTGTATTCGTTATTTTGATGACGACAAATAAAGTAGTTTTTACTTAGGATTAGTTTTATTTATTTATTCATAAACAGTATTATTTATTTATTTTATTAGACCTAAAATAACTGATGGAGATTTGGTTTTAGAGTTAATCAAAATTAAGTTATTTAGGATAAATGGAATATTAATTTCCTTAATATTAGTAGAGTTGTTTGTGGATTTACAGGTGAATAAAAAGGTGGAAAAATGAGCATAATTACGTGGCTAAAAATCTGGGCTGTTGGAGTAGTTTTAGCAAGTTCCTAGAATCTAGGAAGCACATCCAAGTCCAACAGATTATAACTGCCAAGACCTATTCAACCGCGCAAGAGAAGATCATGGATCGTGGACTAAGCATGACTTATAACGGCTATAAAGGTGTTTGAACGTGGCTTAATTCAAGCGTCCACTACTTATCGTTGAAGAAGACTGTTGAAGAAAAAATCAGCTATTTAAACTTTGAAGAACAACAGTTTTAGTTCCTAAGACTTTTCAGACTAATTGTGTAATTTCTTTAAGAAAGTTTTACCTCGGATTTTCTCTCTTCAACTATTCATTATTGTAATCCATAATTTAGAGTTTAGGGTGAGTGAAATTTTGTGAGAAAATTTCTGTTCTTAAGAGTGAAAGAGAAGAAAGAGAAAGTGAAGACTTCTCGTGAAGTCATGTGAGAAAGTCACGTGTTCAAGGGGAACAAGGTGACTGTGAACCACTTCCTAGAGGAACAGAATGAGGTGCTATTTATAATAGGGTGTAATTTCTATTATAAATAAAAGGGCAAGATTTCTTCCTAGAGAATTTTGGAAGAAGATCTTGTTTAAAAAGCATTTCTTGAGTTCATAGTTAAAGGTTCTCTTTAATTTTTTCTAAGTTTCTAATTCCGCAAAAATAGTCTATAAATACCTTTACTACAATTCACCCCCCCTCTTGTAGTAAACTTGTAGTTCTATAGGACCAACAGGTTGCTTCTTACTCGCATGGCTATCTTGTTCCAATATTGAAGTTACTTTCAACAATTGTCCACTTTGACGAGAAGATCAATCAAGCCAGGTAACTAACATCCGAGCATCTTATTATACCACAACTTCAAAACGATGTAGCCACCTCAAAAAAGGTGTGATCATCTTTTCCCAAGAGTGTTAAATAACGTATCAGGAGGGCTGCCCAGTACCTATCAGATAGGTAGGAATTGGGCACATATCAAGCTTTTTTTTAAAATGTAGTACACTTATATATTTATGTAATATATGTTATGCTTAATATAGTATATTTATATACACTTTAAAGTAGTATAGTGTATGAAAATTGTAGTACAATAAAAGATTGTAGTATATTTTTTTTAAAATGTAGTACAAACCTATCTGATAGATGTTACTGTTCCATCTATCAGATAGGTCTTTATATGTTGGTTCTTCAAAGTGTGCACTTTACCCTTGGTCGTGTTACCACCATCAATCGTGTTTTGGATCTAGTGATACTTCATCATAATGGGTTTTGTTCTCCTATAAAATTGATTTCTTGCCAGGTGGATAACACTTTAGCTATCACTTTACACCATAGGAGGTTAGGAAATCCACAATTTTGACTTTACCTCACCATTAAAGCCATTTAGTTATTGGGCTTTTTTAAACCACTTCGTCAATGGCTTTCGTTGTAGACAAGATAATCACTTGACATTCCGACCTCCAACTAATAGTCGATTACCCCGGAGTAGCCTGATCATCAAGGTGACGACTATTTATGGAGTCTAGAAAATTAATCTAGTCATTCGCATTCCTCCCATACTCAATACAATGTAAGATTTAGAAGTATTATGCAAATACCATACGATCCACTTGATGGCTTTCCTTATTGTTGGGCTTTGCCATGATTGAGCAATATTTGGGCGAGTACAAACCATATCACGTATTATGCTCCGGCATGAGGGGTGAATGATATTGATTCCTTGTTCTCCTTGGAATTGCGACTTAAAAATTGATGCCAAAGGGACGGGGATGGGTTTAGTATTCAACATATGAAGTTGCCGAAGAACCTTCTTAATAACCTTTTCTGAGAATTTTATCAGTTCCAAAATTTTCATTTTAAACCCAACAACTGTTTCACAATATTGACTTCAAACATGTCTTTTTCACATACTACATTCTTGAATCTAGAATTACTAGCAGCATTCTTACCCTTCTTTTTTCCCTTTCTTTGGATAAAAATTATGAATGTGTCCCTTGTTTTGGCAGACATGGCATATCACCTTGAACTTAGATTTAGATTTCGGTTCAGGTGACCTGATTTTATCACCACTATAGCCCTTGTCCTTTAGTATACCATTTGCAAGACCTTCACTACTCTGATCAAGTTCATCAATTCTAGTTAATTGTTTCTCAGTTAACTCTCTTTTCATGAAAGCACTCTTGACATCCTTAATTGACAATTCATCCCTACCACACAAAACTGTCTCCTTAAATTTTTTATATGTTGAGGGAAATGAATATAACAATGTTTTAGCCAGATCCTCTATTGGAACATTTGTAAGGGTAATGAGTTTAGTTAGTTCACATATGGGGGAATTAAATAGAGGTGAAGGTTTTAATTCCGGAAAACAAGAGAAAAGGAGGTAGTGCCAGCTCGCTGGCCGCGGCCTGTGTCGCGAGTCGCGACTGGGCACTGCCTGGTGACGCTTCGTTCCGGGATATGCCCGTTTATATCCGTTGAAGCGTTTTGCTCGTTTATGAGCGGTTTTGCAAGGTTATTGCTGGCTTTAATTCTCTGATTTAAGGACCTAATTAAGGACCCTATTAAAGGTCCTTAATGGTGGTTCTTGCATATGTGACTATAAAAGGAGGATGTGCACTCTATCCTTGAGAACAACTTGAAGTATTGCTTGCTTAAGAATTTCTGATTAACATTCTTAAGTGTTCTTCATAAACACATCAAACACAAGTTCTTAAGGATCCACTTCTAAGATCATAGAAGTGAATTGTTTACTCCATTGTATCTCATTAGTTATTTCGTGTAACCCGGTGATCCTAGAGGGGCGAAATAAAACTAATAGGAAAGTGTAGTTTCCGTGCATTGGAGTGGTGTATTATCCGGTTCCCTCTTGTTACATTGTTCTTCTTCTAACAATCTATTTTATTTCATTACGGATATGGCTTCATCACTCAAGGACCTAACTTTGAACTTCCAAAAGTTGGATAATTTTGAAGGGGTGGGTTTTCGTCGTTGCCAAAAGAAGATTCATTTCCTCGTAACGACTCTCAATGTGGTGTATGTGCTTACAACACCAATTCCAGCTTTTCCGGAAGAAGGGGTTGAGGAACCCTTGGAGACTATAAGGAGGCGAATAAAGTAGGAGAATGATGACTACATTTGTTGTGGTCATATTCTCAATGCACTTTCGGATGCCTTGTTTGATCTTTACCAAAATATGGAGAGTGCAAAGGAGGTTTGGGATTCTCTAGAGGCCAAGTACATCTCGGAAGATGCTTCAAGTAAGAAGTTTCTTGTTAGTAATTTTAATATGTTTAAAATGACTAATGAAAGGCCTATAATGGAGCAATTTCACGAAGTTCATCACATTTTAAATCAAATAAGGTCACATGGTATGGTAATGGATGAAGCAATTGCCGTTGCTTCTATTATTGATAAAATACCACCTTCTTGGAAGACACTATACATACCTTGAAACATAAGAAGGAGGATCTTACCATGGAGCAATTGGGAACTCATCTTCGTATTGAAGAGGGGATCCGGGCTCAACATGGGGTTAAGAACACTATTTCAAGTGCTCGTAAGTCTACCGTTAATATGGTAGAGGTTGGTGGGTCTAATGGGACCAAGAAATCCAATGCTTAATCTAAAACCAATGTTGCAAACAAGAAGAGGAAAACTCTCACTTGTTGGGTGTGTAATGGTCCTGATTTGAAGAGGGATTGTCCGTCTTGGAAGAAAAATAAGACGACAAAGAAAGATCAACCTAGTGTTGGTCAAAATCAAGGTATGGTTGCACATGAAAACATAATTGAAGATATGAATTTTGTGGCTATGATTCTGAAATTAATGTTGTGCAGGTTGATGATTCTTGGTGGATTGATTCGGGAGGTTCTCGACATGTGTGCAATAATAGGAACCATTTCAAGCCTTTGCAGGAATTGGATGATGGTCCATATATGGGGAATGATTTTACAGTAAAGGCTAAGGGAATGGACCAAGTAGAATTGTTGTTAACCTCGGGAAAGAATCTAACTCTCCGGGATGTTGTTTATGTTTCGGAAGTTAGGAAAAACCTTGTGTCGGGAGATCTTTTGAATAAGTTTGGTTTTAAGATTGTTTTTGAATCCGATAAGTTTGTAGTGTCTAAGAGTGGTATTTATGTTGGTCAATGTTAGTTTTGTAATGGAATGTTCAAGTTTAGCATTGATAATAAAATTGCTAGTTCTATTTACATTATTTATGTTTCTTCTCTATGGCACAATCGGTTATGTCATGTGAACTTTTGTAGATTATATGACATGTCTAAGTTAGGTTTAATACTTTTCCTTTGATTTGAATTTAGAGAAGTGCAAGACATGTATGTTAAACAAAATTACAAAGAATCCTTTTCCTAGTGTGGCAAGACAATCGGTATTGTTAGAATTAGTGCATAGTGACTTGTGTGACTTTCATAGTTCACCATCTTTGGGAAATAAAAAGTATGTTGTAACTTTCATTGATGATTCTTCAAGGCTTTGTTACATTTATTTATTATTCTCAAAAGATGAAGCACTTGAAAAGTTTAAGATCTATAAGACCAAAGTGGAACTTCAACTTAATAGAAAAGTTATAAGAGTTCGGACGGATAGGGGTGGTGAGTACTATAATCCTAGTTATTTTAATTCCATTGGAATAATCCATGAAACTACCGCACCATATTCACCTCAAAGTAATGGTGTGGCGGAAAGGAAAAATGGGACTTTAAAAAGAAATGGTTAATACCATGCTTTCTAATTCGGGTCTAAGTGACGGTTTTTGGGGTGATGCTATTTTAACGGCATGCTATATCTTGAATAGGGTTCCTAATAAAAGGAACAAGAATACTCCATATGAACTTTGGTCAAAGAAAAAGCCTAATCTAAATTACCTTAAGGTATGGGGATGTAGAGCTATTGTCAAATTGACGGAACCTATACGTAAAACTTTAGGTGAAACAGGAATTGATTGCATTTTTATAGGCTATGCGGAAAATAGCAAAGCCTATAGGCTTTATGTTATTGAACATAATGATTTTGTCTCTATTCACACCGTGATAGAGTTAAGGGATGCAATATTTATGATACTCGTTTATCTTCGATTCCTAGACCAAAGGACATGATACCTAGTACTAGTTCCAAGGTTGTGGGTGACATCAATGATGATCATGAAACCACAACACCGGAAATTAGAAAAAGTAAAAGAATTAGAAAAGACAAATCTTTTGGATCGGATTTTCAACTTTATTAAGTTGAAGGGTCAAGGGAGTCAATTATGACTCAATTTTCATATTGTTACAATATGGAGGAGGATCCTAGGACCTTTTGATGAGGCTATGAAGTCTCATGATTTCGCCTTTTGGAAAGAGGCCGTGAATGATGAAATGGATTCAATAATGGGGAATAATACATGGGTTTTAGCTAGTTTACCTCCCGGTTGCAAACCCTTAGGTTGTAAATGGATTTTCGTAAGAAAATGGAAAATCGATGGAACCATATTAAAACATAAGGCCCGGTTAGTGGTCCAAGGTTTTACGCAAAAATATGGTATCGATTACTTTGACACTTATGCTCCAGGAGCTAGAATTGCTACCATTAGACTACTGATAGCTTTTTTCATGGTCTTGTAATTCTCCAAATGGATGTTCAAACGACATTCCTTAATGGTGAATTGAAGGAGCACTACTACAAAAAACGTCAAAGGAACCAAACATATGACACGTATTTAGTTAAATCAGTGGTTTCTCACATTTTGATACCATTGCCACCTAATACCTGGTCTCTCAGGTACAAGGCGGGAAACCAAAATTTCCCACTAAAAACAATGAGACACGTGTTGGAGCTCACTCCGGTTTCTTAGATATACTTTCACTTATTTTTTAATAATTTTTCCGCCTAAAAGCTATCTTCCCCTAAAAAATAAAGTAAAAAAAAACAAACTAAAACCAACAAAACCTAGAAAGCGTCAAAGAGTAACTGTTACATTTCCAGTCCTCTTTCACTCTCTTTAGCGTCCTGTGATACGTTCCAATGCAATAACTCCGACGACACTACAGCAATCCACCACCGGCGTTGAAACGCCGTTATTAAAAGCATTCAGCCGTCGACAATTGAGGAGAAGTTCGAATTGTTGAGTTTTCTCAGAGGGAGCTTCGAACGACGCGTAACAGGGTAAGATAACTGAACTCTTAATCTATTTTATCCATCAAGCACAATTCGAATCATATTTACGTGATTATCTGTGAATTGAGGATAAATTTTAGTTGTAATTTTGCTTTGTGCTTCATTTTCTGTGAATAATTCCAGATTAATTGAACTCTTAATCTATTTAATCGGTCTAGTAGTTCCACAGCATTGGTAGCGAATTGAATAACCCCTCAATTTCCATGTGCTTTTCTTAAGAAATCATTATGAAAATCAGTTAAACAATTGAAATAATAAATCAGAATGATATGGAAAGAAGAGAAATTTACCAAGAAGTGACAGTCACAGATGGTTGAAGGCTGTCAGCTTCAACAATGTTTGAAAGGTGATCACCAGAAAAAAAAAATTTGGTTTTTATTTTAGATTTTGCTGTACATTAATTTGTTGGGATTTTGGAGATTGAAATTCTGGGACTCACAAGGATTGTGATTTAAAAAAAGAAAGACAAGTTGTGACATTGATTCCCAAGCAATATCTGCTAGTTCTGTTTTTGCTGTCATTGCTGCCATTGAAACTTTTGCTCGCCATTTAACTGCACACAGAATACTGTTATACCATAATAAGAACAACATCACATTCGAATAATAAAAACAGCATCAAAAACAAGTGTTTTTGGTGGTCACAGTTGCTCCAAATCCCTCTATTTCTTTTCCTTGTCAGATCACTTGGTTTCTATGCCTTTTCTTTATCTTTTGTAAGACAAAATTTTAGGACTTCAACATTTGGGCTACCATACTAATATGATATTATGGGCTGGATGTTTAGACTGGTTAATGGGCTCATGAATGGGAGGAAATGCAAAGAATATGAACCTATGCACTTTGTAAAATATCAAATAGGCCTTTGTAGCTCTGTGTACACATAAACAAAGCGTGAACATATTCCGTTTGTTAGTCCTGTCCATTATGCCTCTATATACAGATAAACAAAGCGTGAACAGATTCCGTTTCTTGAACTTATATAAACTTATTTCATTAATCTAATACGTAATATGGTAGAAAGGTTCATATAAACTGTTAGAACTTATTGCAACTTAAAAATAGGCCTTTGCCCTTGCATTATGTGAATGGGAATTTTGTCATTGTTTAGGCCATAAAGATTTTTAGTCCTATAATAATTTGCCATGTTCAGCTAATCTACCGGCCAACCGCGATTCTCATTGATGTAGGAGAATTAATATTATCCTATCTTTTGACATATAGCTGTTTATGGATGTACTATAATCTAGTAAGTAATATAATTAATTATTACACTTTGAATATTCACACTCGTCAATGTAAATATTTTAGCATTAATATATTGAATTATTACTAAAAGACGTGACTAATTGTCTTTTTCAGGTGTCGTCTTTTTTGCAGTGTTGCTAGTACGTTGGGTCATTATTTGTTCCTGGTTTCGTTAGGTGCGCCAATTTCCGCGTCTATAGTTCCTCTCATGTTTTTTATTTAATATTGTTTATGTGTTAGCATGTAAATGACCTTTATTAATTATCCATATTACTTGTGTGTTAGCTTGTATATATACTATTTTTATCGACCTAGTACCCGTTCAGTATTTACTCATTAGGAGCAGACTCTGAATAGTCCCTGGTTTGGGACTGTCCTTGAGTAATTAACTTCACTTAGGATGTGAATACATACTTACTAAGCAGTTTGATGGAAATATTCGGTATTGAATTTTCGATAATGTTCTCTGGGTACATATGTAAATAATATTGGTATTTACATCATGTATTTGGAGAACTATAGGGAAATGCTGCCGAATTTTTTCCTTGAAACTGATTAGTAAGTTTGTATTCACTAGTGAGGTTAATTGTTCAAGGATGGGTTAGGTTGGAGTGATAAGGACCCAAAGATTGTGAATGGACTTTTATGTACCTTAGTACGAATGTGAAATGATATGATTTTTGTTTTATGTTATATTGTTGCTTTGTAGAAATGGATCGAAGTTTGATATCGACGTCAAAATCGGGTGATCCACAGTATATAGCTAGAGTAAAAGACTTTATTAATTTTGTTGTTAAGAATTCTGGGGGTCGTTCTAGTTTACCTTGTCCTTGTTTTAAGTGTCACAATTTTTTGCATAAAAGAGTTGATGAGATACTTAATCATTTGAGCAAATCGGCATTTGATAGAACGTACACTTGTTGGATTTGGCATGGTGAAACTAAGGAAGAAACTCCTGGGAATAGTAGGTGTGAAAGTTCTACTATTTGTGAGGGTGATAGGTTAGAGGACATGTTTCGTGCAACTCACGATAAGTTTGATGAAAATCCCGCTACATTTGAGACACTATTAGCCGATTCTGAAAAGCCTTTGTACTCGGGTTCCAAAAAGTATACGAGATTGTCAAGGGTACTTAGGTTATACAATTTTAAGGCAAGTCATGGTTTGAGCGACACAGGTTTTACTGAACTACTTGAATTAGTGAAAGATATGCTTCCGTGTGATAATGTCCTTCCAAGTACGACCTATGAGGCAAAAAAGGTATTGTGCACAATGAGCTTGTCTTATGAGAAAATTCATGCTTGTCCTAATGATTGCATATTATATCGTAATGAGTGTGAGTCTTTAAATCATTGTCCTATTTGCAATGCATCACGATACAAGAAGAAGGAAGGAGTGCCGGCTAAGGTTTTGTGGTATTTTCCTATTATACCAAAGTTTAAACGTCTTTTTTCGAATGCGGGAGATGCGGAGAAGTTGACATGGCATTTTGATGGTGAAAATCGGATTAAGGACGGAAAACTTAGGCATCCTGCCGACTCCCCGCAATGGAGGTTCCTTGATACAAAATATTTTGATTTCTCTAAAGAAGAACGGAACCTACGTCTTGCGTTGTCTACTGATGGTATGAATCCCTTTCGGTCCCTTAGCACCACTTAAAGTACTTGGTCAATAATTTTAGTGACCTACAACCTAAATCCTTCATTGAGCATGAAAAGGAAGTATATGATGATTTCTTTATTAATATCTGGCCCTCATCAACCTGGTAATGACATTGATGTGTACTTAGCACCCCTTATTGATGATTTGAAAATGTTATGGGAAACAGGAGTACAAGTGTATGATGCACATCGAAAGGAGATGTTTAACCTAAGGGCAATGTTATTCATGACCATCCAGGATTACCCAGCATGTGGTAATCTTTCTGGGTATACTGTGAAAGGAAAAACACCTTGTCCCATATGTGAGGATGGTATGGTAGGACAATGGCTAAAGAATTCTAGAAAGGATATATTTCTCGGGCATCGTCGTTTTTTACCCAGTGATCATCATTACCGTCAGCTGAAAAAGGCGTTTAATGGGAAACAAGAATTTAGGAGGCGTCCTAGAGTATTGAAAGGTGCGGAGGTGTTTGAAAAAGTCAAAGACATCCAGACTATCTTTGGAAAGAACCATGGATCCAAACTTCCTAAACGCGGATATAAGAAATGTTCTCAGTTTTGGCGCTTGCCTTATTGGAAAGAGCTCTTTGTTAGACATTCTTTAGATGTAATGCATATTGAGAAGAATGTGTGTGATAGCTTAGTTGGTACATTACCGAATATCCCGGGAAAGACAAAAGATGGTGAAAATGCTAGAGGTGACTTAAAGGATATGGGGATCAGACAAGAACTCCACGTTGTTGAAAAGGAAAATAGAAAATATTTACCTCCGGCTGCGTATACAATGTCGAGGAAAGAGAAGAGAGAATTTTGTGAGTGTTTGGCAGGTGTGAAGGTCCCCGAGGGTTATTCTTCAAATATTCAAAGTCTTGTTTCTATGGAAAATTTAAAGCTTGTTGGGCTTAAGTCCCATGACTGTCATGTTTTGATGCAACACTTACTACCCGTAGCTATTCGTTCCGTTTTGCCAAAAAATGTTCGATTTGCTATTACCAAATTGTGTCTTTTCTTCAATGCGATATACAACAAAGTCATAGATCCTAAATACTTGGATTCTTTGGAAAAATTAATTGTCGTCATCCTGAGCCAATTACAGATGTCTTTCCCTCCCTCTTTTTTTGAAGTCATGATACATTTGACTATTCATTTAGTGAGAGATGTAAGATTTTGTGGTCCTGTCTATTCGAGAAACCAATATCCTTTTGAAAGGCAAATGAAAACTTATAAGGGATATGTTAAGAATCACTTTAGGCTCGAAGCTTGTATTGCTGAGCGCGTCCTTTGTGAAGATGTTGTTGCATTGAGTAGTGAATATCTACAAAATGCAAAGACGATTGGGCTTCCAACATCGCGACATAGTGGAAAGATGGAAGGAAAAGGGACATTAGGTTGTAAGCAACTTGACTTGCATCCTGATGAGTGGCTCATGGCCCACACCAATATTCTAGCTCAAGAGGATGAAGTTGCTCCATATGTGAATCAACACAAATCTTACTTAAGGCAACACAATAAAAAAGCAAGTGAGAAATCGATACTAAGCGAACATCACAAGACATTCAGCACTTGGTTGAAATATAAAGTTATGAGAGAACTTGAAGATTCATCACATCGTATCTCTGATCGATTGAAGAGTTTAGCTTCCGGACCCAATTTCAATGCTTCTTTTTATTCAGGATACGTCATCAAAGGCTGCACATTCTACACCTCAGGCCAGGATGAGAATAGTACTATGCAAAATAGTGGGGTAACGGTAGAAGCAGAGGCTATGCATTTTTCTAGTGATAAAGACAAGCGTCCCGTGTCTAGTAAGTTGATATACTACGGGATCATTCAAGAGATCTGAGAGCCACATTATTCTGGTTTTTCAATACCAGTTTTTAGATGCAATTCCCATGCAGGAGTCGATTTTGATGAGTTAGGGTTCACTTTGGTCAACCTTCAAAAGCTTGGTCACAAAGAAGATCCGTACATATTAGCTAAACAAGCAAAGCAGGTGTTTTATGTGACTGATCCCGCCGATAAGAGGAGATGAAGGCAAGAATCGTCATCAACTATTCTTTGCACCTTACAATGAAAAGTAAGTGCAATATTGTATAAGTTTTGTACATCTTACTTATCTTGTATAACTACATTTTTGTCATTACTAATAAGTTATATACAGTCGCCATTGGATGTTAGCTGCCATTAGTCCTTGGAATGGCATAGTTTTTTGGCTTGATCCGGCAGGAGTAGAAAATGAGATCCGTGAATTCGCCCAACGGACCATCAACGAGTATGTGACTAGTTGTTGTTTACTTATATTTTGAATACTTTCATATTAGAATAGTTTGCATATAATGAGGTACTTTTTTCATAGGGCCATTAAGAAATTCAACATTCTTTTTCGAAAGGATATCAAGAAGATGAAAAAGAATCCCGAGATTAGGTGGATGAAAGTTAAGGTATGTGTAATGATATATTTTCAAAACATGAGACTTAAACATTATATTTCAACTCAAAAATCTATGTTAATTTTGAAAATACATTTATTGGTTTGAACTTGATTATGATAGTGTCCTCGTCAAATACAAGACTCGAAGGATTGTGGGTATTACGTGTGCCGCTACATGATCGAGACTATAGAAAGTAGACGACCGAGTATCCCTGACGAGGTAAATTTATAACTCACATTAAGCACATTAGTATACGCAAAACCTAAGTACTGAAACTGAGACAATATTCTGCTGAGTAGAGATTTTAGAACTATAAATCAGATTGGTACATGCTTGTGAGAGACTGAGTTGCTAAGTTTCTTTTGTAAGTCTTTGAAATATGAGTGTATAAGATCCCATTATACAAAAGAGGGGCATCTAGTTGTGCAGTTACTTGTTTTATTGCAAAAGAATGGAATCTGCAAGTCTCTTGTGTCGCCGGGAACACCTAAGAATTTGCATATACTTACATGAAATGTCCCAAGGCCCCTAAATACGAAGATGACAAAGGGTAAAAAGCTAACACTATTATTCACCAAAAAAGTTTCTATTCTTTAGCACATGCCTTTAGTAATATATGTTACCCCTAGATAACAAGCTCACAAGAGCATTAGTATGCATGTATAAACTGCAAAACACTGGAATAACAGTCGAATTGGAAATACTTGGGCTAAAATGAACTTAGAGAATAAATATGATACTGAAGCATTATTCTCCATTCCAATGAGCTAGGCATTCTCATGTTAACATTCAAGCATGTTTCCCAGTCCATATCTCTTCTTGGTGAGGATCTAAATCAAACAGATGGGATATCTCACTCCCTGAACAAACAAGAAAACAAACATTAAAGTTCAAGAAAAACAGTAACATGATGTATCTAATAAGGTTTTGGAGCTGTTGCTGCTGTTCCATATTGCCATTTAGAAAACTCCCTCCACAAACCAAACTAAGGAAATAGGAAAATCACTTTTATTAATATGTTTTTCATCTAATCTAACCAAACTCTCCACACGTGAATCCAGACGTCTTGTGTAGGTGAATCACATAAGTTCTACAACACCAGTGTAATAGCACCTTATCATCAATTTAAGAAGGATGCTACAACAATTCTATTAATTAGGATGAACGGATGCAGTGTAATAGCACCCTTTTTCATGTAAGTATATGCAGATGCTTGCTCAGTGGGCACTTCTGTCTTCTTATCTGCAGCAGATTCTGTTCCAGTCTCCTCGAATTTCTCTTCTAGTTTAACTTTCTTCACCTCAGACTCCTAGTTAGCATCGTCTTTGGCATCTGCGTCTTTAGTAGTCTGTTGTGTTTTTCTGTTTTATCTCCAACATCTTGTACTTCAGCAGTAGCAGGAGCAGGTTCAGGAGCTGGTTATTATGAGGGCGCAGAGGGTGCAGTAGAAGTTTGCTGATGATGAACTTTCACGATTCTTCTCGGGGATAGCACCTCATTGCTTGCTTTCTTAAACGTTCCCACCTATTCTTTTTCAAGAACTCACCTATGATTCCATTTCTTTTTCTAAAACTGGAGATTGGAGAATTGAATAGATTCCAAAACCAAACGTAATCAAAAATAAAATCATAATAGCAGTGAATCAGAAACAACTGATCTACATTGAAAGTAATTATTGTTGAGCTGATTCTATGAAAGTTGAATCTCGAAAATTTAGTGGCTAGCTTGAGGTATAACATTGGCGTGTTGGACAGTGGTTGGCGTGGTGGGCAGACCGGCTACATTTACGCAGACTTCTATCTTCCTTACTTGAGTTCTTGCTTTAGTTTGATTATAAATTGTAGTTTGATTATATTAGTGGGGATGCAAATTAAGGCCTTTATCATGGCTTTGTTTTGTAGTACTTTTCCGGAGCTCCCAACAATTATTCACAAACGATGATTGACGAGATGCGAGATATGTGGGTTACATATCTTTTTCGGCAAACAGAAGATGATGATAAGGAATTGGAAGACAATGACAGTAATTGAATGTTGGTTAGAATATATGTTTAGAAAGGACTATTTTGGTAGATATTTAAGCTCTAATAACCATCATTTTTTAGGATATTATACAAGTACTATGTACGTTATATTTAGGAATTATATATGTTTTGGTATCGATGTAGCACTGCACATACGTTTGAGATGATGCTGAACTTAGATGATTGAGTCCTTATTGATGCTTCTATTTAATTTCCGCACGAGCAGGAAGCAGGCATATGGGAAGCTATATTGTTTTGTGACCGTGGTATCCCATACAGGGAGTAGCTGCATTGTTTTTTTTTTAAATATATATATCAGAGAAACCGGTTATTTATTAATGTGGTTTCCGAGAATTCTGGGCTACGACACGCGTGGAGAGAGAAAACTGGTTGCTTAGGCCATTTTTTTTATTAAATTAAAACTAACTTCTGACACAGGTGCAAAGAGAAATCCGGTTTCAGAGATATACCTGTGAGACCAGTTTTTTACTCGGTTTCTCAACTTCTGACACCTATTAGATCTAAACCGGTTTTGGTACGGTTTCCAAGGCCATTTTTGACCGGTTTCCAAGGCCTTTTTTGTAGTAGTGGAGGAAGTATACATGAATCAACCTGAAGGATTTGTGGTCAAAGGTCAAGAGTCTAAGGTTTGCAAGTTAGTTAGATCTTTGTATGGACTTAAGCAAGCACCAAATCAATGGCATCAAAATGATGATGTAGTCTTGGCTAATGGGTTTAAAATAAATCAGTCTGATAAGTGTGTATATAGCAATTTGATAATAACGGTAAAGGAGTTATAATTTGCTTATATGTAGATGAGATGCTCATCTTTGGGATTGATTTGGAACAATTGAAAAATACTAAAACTTTTCTCTCAATTAGCTTCTCAATGAAAGATTTGAGTCAAGCGGATGTTGTTCTTGGTATTAGAATAATGAGAGGTAAAGAGACTATTTTTGTGTCACAAACTCAAAACATTGAGAAAGTGGTAAAAAGGTATAATGAGTCAAGCTCGTCTCATTTTGCTACTCCGATGGATCCTAGTATTCACTTAGTTCCGAGTAGTGGTACTCCTATTGCTCAATTGGTGTATGCAAGCTTGGTTGGAAGCTTGATGTATGCTATGAATAGCACTCGGCCGGATATAGCATTTGATATTGGTAAGCTTAGCCAGTATTCTAGTAAACCTAGTATGTTGCATTGGCAAGCTTTGAGAAGAGTACTAAGGTATTTGAACAAAATAAAGATTATGGTTTAACTTATACGGGAGAACCTTCAATCACAGAAGGGTATTCAGATCCTAGTTGGATATCCAATAAGGAAGATTATTCTTCCACAAGTGGATGAGTGTTTCTTCTTGGAGGAGGTGTCGTCTCATGGCCATCTAAGAAGCAAACATGTATTACCGATTCAACTATGACATCGGAATTCATCGCATTAGCTTCTTGTTGTCAAGAAGCGGAATGGCTAAGGAATGTGTTGAGTGAGGTTGACTTATGGGTCAAACTAATGTCTCCTCTAGCTATCCATTGTGATGGTGCATCCACAACATCCAAAGCGTATAGTGAAGTCTACAATGGCAAGTCATGGCACATTGGGGTTAGTGATAGCTATGTACGTGAGATGATAAGGAATGGTTGTATAACCATTGATTTTGTTCGGTCTAGTGTGAACTTGGCGGATACGTTTACAAAAACGTTGTCAAGGGAACTAGTGAACAAAATGAACATAGGGATGGGTCTTCAGCCTATTGATCAACCTTTAACTAAGGAAAACTCAATTTGATGTCTAATACAATGTTAGATCTCAAATTCAATAGGAAAAATTGACAAGAAAGGGCTCAACTATCAGCCATTTACTTTTATAAGTCCCAACTATTGATTATTCCCTGTAGGACCCAACTTTACTATTTTGTGACTTGTATAGGTCCTTACAGGGATATTTACTTATATTTTGTGATAATTTTGTGCCATCCAATTATAATTTATTTTTTGCCATCCAATCATTGATTATTTTGTGACTTTTTTTTTTGAAAAAATTCACAAGAAAGTAACTTGTAAGGACCTATACAAGTCACAAAGTAGTAAAGTTGGGTCCTATAGGGAATAATCAATAGTTGGGACTTATAAAAGTAGATGGGTGATAGTTGAGCCCTTTCTTGTGAATTTTTCCAATTCAATAAGGATAGTAATTTTCCTTGAAGTTGGAAGCACTTGTGTAATATACATCCCAAGTTTAGTGCTTGTTACTGCAATGAAAAAGAGGTTGAATTAAAATTCTTAATAAATCTTTGATAAAGTGCTCAAATTGTAGGAGCATGTGCGAAAAGATTTACCTATATGAGCTAGGGATTTGGCCGCTTCAACAAGTCTAGGCTTGACTTGGAACGCTCATGAATGGATATGGACACCATGGCTACTAAGATGGTGGAGGTTTTAAAGAACATTAGTTGTATGCTTATGTGTATTTGTAACTTAAATAATTTGTAGTGGTTGAATGATTCGAAGCTTAGTCTATCATTTCAATCGTAATTTTTGTTAAGTTTACTTATACTAGTGGAAATTCAATCGTTAGATATTTCTATGATGCATGAGCATGTTTGTTTATGATTTTGCATGAGGTAAATCGTTCAACATTACCCTACAAATGGGAGGAAGATTGTTGGAAAATTTGTAAGGGTAATGGGTTTAGTTAGTTCACATATGGGGGAATTAAATCGATGTGAAGGTTTTAATTCAAGAAAACAAGAGAAAAGGGGGCAGTGCCAGCTCGCGGGCCGTGACCCGTGGTCGCGAGTCGCCTGTGTCGCGATTGGGCACTGCTTGGTGACGCTTCGTTTTGTGATATGCCTGTTTATATCCGTTGAAGCATTTTGCTCGTTTATGAGCGGGTTTGCAAGGTTATTGCTGGCCTTAATTCTCTGATTTAAGGACCCTATTAAAGGTCCTTAATGGTGGTTCTTGCAGATGTGACTATAAAAGGAGGAGGTGCACTCCATCCTGGAGAACAACTTGAAGTATTGCTTGCTTAAGAATTTCTGATTAACTTTCTTAAGTGTTGTTCATAAACACATCAAACACAAGTTCTTAAGGATTCACTTCTAAGATCATAGAAGTGAATTATTTACTCCATTGTATTTTATTAGTTACTTCGTGTAACCCAGTGATCCTAGAGGGGCGAAATAAAACTAATAGAAAAGCGTAGTTTGCATGCCTTGGAGTGGTGCATTATCCGGTTCCCTCTTGTTACATTGTTCTTCTTCTAACATCCTCATCTCAAGAGTAACGTCAATATTCTGACAATACTTGGCAATCGAATTAAACTAATCAAGATGGATATCAAGGTTTCATTATATTTCCCTTAATTTGAGGTCATAGAGCTTGCTCTTCAATAAGGGTCAGTTCATGATCGGCTTTGTCATGTACAGGGACTTAGGCTTCAATCATAGCCTCGTCGTTATTGTAACTTTAGCCACCTCCATCAACAGCTTATGGGAGCTAGATATCAATTGTAACAAAGTCCCAGCCTTCTTGTCCATCTTTTCAAATTCGTAAAGGAAGATCTCAGATTATTAATGAAAACTCTTCAAGAAAATTTATGAGAAATTGGTTTTCTATGATTATATTGGCAGTAATTCGACATAATCAAGAAATAACCCTTAACGTGCGAGATTATAGAAAATCCCTTGAAATTTAATCGACCTCGTGATCTAACTTGCTGAAAAACCAATCCTCTTGGAGATCCAAATTAGAGCAAGTTTCAAATCCCACAGGAAATCGTTCGACATTGTCAATGGATACTTAAATTTCCAAGATGATCATTCGACATTGGTATTGGATTCTTAGCTTTCCAAGAAGAGCTTTATCCAAGTTATCTTGAACACTAATAGCATATATCTTTAACTTCCATAATCGAAAGTTCATAAACTTGTCAAATTTCCCAAGAACAAAAATTGGACCTACCATGGCTCAACATCTCATCTTCAATCAACTAAATGCAAGCCGTAATTCCCGTTAATAATTAACCTTAGCTCTGATATTAATTTGAGCAATGGGTTATAATTAGAAGTAATTAGGAAGAACAAATTACTAAGCAAATGAGAAATTTCTGGAAGAAAGAAGAACACATTAATTTAATAGGTAGGAAAATATTACAAGTGTTCCTTATAGGTTATATAACCCACCTTTTAGAAGGGAGATGATAATATTGAAGAAAAATTAGTATTTTTATAAGAAGATTGACAAATTGCTCACTAATTTCCTTTCACCAAAGCATAACGGGTTTGCAAGGAAGATTCAACTTCTCAGATCACTTCTTTGTCTGTCTATGTGTTTTTCTCTTAATTGGAACTGTAAAATGCCAAAGACAATTTATACAAGGGCATTAAATGAGGCCTAAAACAAAATTGCACAAACAGAGCCTGACGCGACCTGCTCGGGTACAACCTGACCCGCTTGATTAACCTTTGAATTCCCGGCAATTGTAACATATACTTTGCTCTTTCCTTGCGCTATTAGCTGCCCTGGTAACATATGACTTGCTCGGGTCATATGTCAAGCAGTTTGGGTTGCTCCTTACTTGCCTAGAGCTTGTGCTGTTTGCGAAGTCCCAATCTTTGATTCATTTGTCCCATCATCCATCGTCTAATTTCTGTTCTATTTTTCTAGTTGATTTCCAACTTTTAATGTGAGGACCCTTACTATTTCAACATTATCTACAAATATCCTACAACACCTTCATAGTTGAAGCGAGAGGTTGACGGATGTAGACATCGTCTTAAAAATCTTTGAATAAAACCAAGAAGAGGCATTTGTTAAGTATATCTGCGATTTAATAAAGTGATGGGGCTGAACAAGACACAAAGTTGTGCATGAGCGACCTTTTCTAAAACAAAGTGAATATCTATCTTTTTTGGTGTGCATCTATTGAACAGGTTCTCAGGAAGATATATCATTATCATAATAGACTAATGTAGCTGTCTTAATAGGACAATGAAGGTGCCTCGGTGCTATAAGTGAGAGTCTTTCCGTCTGCTCCTTTTGTTTTAGGTGACGCCAGAGCGCTCCTATACTATCACTATCGGAGATCTGCCGGACTACCTTTCGACTGAGCTCTGCTCCCGTGCTTGAAGTTTCGTTCTTTTGTTTCATAAAGACAAAAAACTGGGCTCTTTCAGAAAGATTCTAATAAGTGGAGAAATCATCAATTCAAAGAGATTCCAGGTTCATTCCACTTCAACTAGCTGGCAATATCTTAAGCTTAAGTGCTATTCCCTCTCAGCTTCAAAAGGGCCTTTCCCCGAGGAGAGGGCAGGGCTTCCAAAGTCTAACGGTAAATTTCTTATCAACAGAACTTAGCACGTTGACAGGCCCATGGTATGTTGCTTGACAGTAAAATGGGACAAGGTAATTTGTTGTTTAGCTGGCCGTGATCACTAAAAAAGACGCAGTACCAGACGTGGAGCGCCTGGTATCTGGACACCCCCCCCAAAATCATCATTTATGTAACAGATGAGAGTGGATATTGAGAAGATATAAATGAAGTGAACACTAAGATCAAGAGTACTCAATACGTAATGTACAATGCGCTTAAGAGAGTGCATGTGTTCCTCCAGTCAATCATGCATCGATAAGAACATTCCCTACACTAGATAAGGTATATTTGGCCTCATAAAATTAGATACTAAAGAGATCTTACAAGACTTTTGTAATGTGACAATCAACATGACAACTAGAGTTATAAGGAATGTTGATAGTTGCATTAAGCTTCGATTTAGTATCATTCCCTAGTTGGCTTACAAGAGGAAGCATCATATCTTAGTTGGCTTAAAAGAGGACACACCAGTTCGTTTCATTATCTGAGTGGCATACTTACAACGAGATAAGAAAAAACCACTTGCATGATGAGTCACGACTCTACCTACAAGTCCATAGTCCCTAAGGCTTTCACTGAAAAAAATTTAGCTAAGAAGAGAGACAATGGACTTGCTTAAGGCATTGATGAAAGTAATCAGGATAATTTTGTTTGCATAAAAAGGAATGTAAGACATGTTCGTATATTGACGGTAAATAAAGAGAATTGTTGTGATAATATCTAAGGGCAAACACATAATTTAGAAATTCTTTGTAATGTAGAGTATCTTTTAAGTCCATAAAAAGATTTTTTTTACAAGAACATATTATGTAGATAGTTTGAGTTCGAACTGATAAAGACATAAGTTGGTACATGTTCACTGTTTCTTTGAGTTCTCCTTACAATAATTAACTTTCAAGTCAAGTTGTTATTTGGACCATGATTTTGAACAACCAAAAATTATTATGACTTATAGTAGGGAGGGATTCAAACCCTTAGTAATCCTATGAATACTTCAATTTTCAAGATCGATTCTTTCAACCGCTTAGAAATCCATTTCACCACAAAACTGGTGGTATTAAAAGTGTCTCCATAATCCATTCTAACAGGGTAGTAGCTTCAACTAGTATGCCGGTGTAACCTTGCCCTTGGTCATATTGAGTTGTTTCACTGTGGATTTTTTTTGTCAAAACCATCGAATATACTGGATATTATTGGTTTAACCACTTTTTCTAATTTTTTTAAAATTAACTACCTTATATATATATATAACCAGTTGGTTTCACTAGCAAAACCATCTTTCAGCCAAAAATCTTTATGACCGTTTTTCCCCTGAGTGGTTTTCAGTCCAATTTCATTGATTTCACTCCAAACTTCTTTGAAAAAACTCATACCATTCAATTTTTCATTTTTCTTCTATCATTTTCAGTCATCCAAGTTGAACAAATTCACTTTTCAACCTTCCCTCTGTGATCTTCAACCCCCCCCCCCCAAAAAAAAAATCTGGACATATTTAATTATGTGAGAAAGTCTGAGTTTATCAAAGGAGGGAAGGAAGAGGTTGAAGAAAGAGGGAGAGAAATGAGAGAAATGAAAAAAAGAGAATGAAAACAAATTTTAGAAAATATTCTCAATCTTATTTATCCAATTAAATTTCAAATCTAAATACCTTTACTTAAAATAAGTCGCAATTCAAATTTTGCGTGAACCCTAAAGAGAATAGAACAGCACAAAAATACTAATAAGAGTAAAAAAAGAGTTTGACCTAAACCCTAATTGCTCAAATGCCCTAAATCCAAAAGTTGAAGTGTAATAAACCTTAAGATGAATATGAAGATGAAAATGGCCACCAAAGATCCAAAACTACTATCTAATCAACTCTAATTGTCTAGAAAATTGAAGATGATAATGGTGGAGGCAAGTAAAATCATAATTTATGTGATAGTTCGTTGAGTCTTGTGACATGTGAAGAGGATTTAAGCTTTGCTAAGATTAAAAAATTTCTTTAAAAAAACCCCAAATATCAGACTATCCTGAGAAAACATAGGAAGATGAAGGTGTTCATGGAGTAAAAGAGAGAGATGGAAGTGAACAGAAGGCAAAAAAACCCAAATTTGATGCCCTAAATTTAAAATTAATTCTGAATTGAGAAGAATGGTGTAAGCAATTAAGGAAGACGAAGAAAATTGGGGGTAAAGTCACTGATGTTGGACTGAAAAAGCTTAGGGGTAAAACGGTCATAAATATTTTGCCGTAAAATGGTTTGGTAGTGAAACCAACTGCTTTGATATATATAAAGTAGTTATTTTTAAATAAAAATTGAAAAGGTAGTTAAACAATTAATGTGCATTATATAAGGTAGTTATTGACAAATTATCCTTTCACTATCATTATATCCCATCGTGTTATGTTCTAGGCCCATCATGCTACATAGATGAAAACCCATCATAAGTTTAGGGCCCAACATAACTTCATGCGTCCTTGGAACATGACTTCAGCATGAAATAGGGTCTGCACATTCTTAATAGCGTTACTGTAGCTTATACACCTTGGTATGAATATTAAAGCTACCTCTCATATGACATCCATGCTAGGTAGTGTCTTGTCTTATTCTAATTTGGGCAATAATTGTGGTAGTGTTGAAAATGGTCATTCAATAGTTATGTTCACACAACTTGTCCCTTAAATCCTTTTTGTCTCCAAAAAATGTCCTCCATGCACCTATTCCTATTAAAAACCTCATTTCACTTTGTACATCTGCTATTAAAGATACCATTCTCGTTGAATTTGATTCTTTTGATTTTCTTTGAAGGATTATTATACGGGGATGTATCTAATGAGATGTGGCAAGCAGGGCGAGTTGTATCACATCACCACCACAAGTAATAAAGTCTTCTCTCCATCTTTTTTTGCTGCCGTGGAGCCATATTTGTGGTATGAGTGTTCAAAATCATATGGGAGCATTTGTTTTTGAATCCCGTAGGCTAAATAATTTTATTGAGCGTAGTTTAATAAACTTCGTAGTTCTCTTGTTTTTCACTCTTGCCTACTTTAAAAATATGTTAAATTCTCGTTTTTTGTTTTATGCACAATTAGGAAATCTAATATTGTTCATTGTGATCATTGGCCTTCACCTGGTTTAAGTTCTTCGGCCTATCATTATCTTCTTGCGTTGGATAATTTTTAATAGCGAATGAAAGTAAAAAGATCCCCCGGGCGGATGACTTTTCTAATCCTTGTGGACTTTTCTATTATCTAAAAATTCTATAAATTCTCAAGTTTATTCCACATTTCTGACATTTTGGAGCTTTTATCCGCACTTAGTTAAACATGATATAGATATATTCAATGTGAGGATGGTAAGAAATTTGGTAGTGTGTTGTTTCAGGAAAAAATTGGTAGTGTGTTGTTTCAGGAATTTTGTAGGAATAAAGTTCTGTTTTCAGCCTCTCTTTTTCGATTATTTTTTCTCAAAATTTTAAAGCAAAACGACAACTTCGTTCCATTAACAATATTGTGCTTAGCTTGTTTGTCCATGATCCTTTCCCTTCTTCCTTTTGGCACCATACGTTACAAATCATAACTTACCTCCTTTAACACTCTTAGCCTTTTGATCCCCTATCTTTAACACCAACCCATCCTATTCTCGTCTCTTGGTATTTGGATATTCATGTTTTTTCCTTTCTTCTTCTGCTACCATAAACGAACTTCAAGCCCGATCCACTCATTTGTTTTTTGGAATATCCTTCGAATCATCTTGGGTACCAAAATATGATCTTTTATCTAATAAAGCTATTATTTAGATGAAATTCTTCCAATTTTCAAGATACATAATCGTTAGCTCATTCATATGATTTTTTGGTTGATGAGTTGTCCCTTGATCAATCACCTAGTCATCGCAAAATGGAATAAGTGCTTCCTCAAAAAGTGGTAACATATACTTTCTCCTTTTTCCTTTAATACACTTATTACGCAGCCAAACCTGGACATTCCACTCCTCGAGGTCTTTTTCCCTCCCCTCGTGTTAATTCCCGTGTTGTACTGTATTCCAAATCTAGCCCAAACATTTCAACCACCTCTTGAACTAGTAGTTGTGCGCCCAACATCTTATGTGCCTATTGGGACCTTATAAAGAGCTTTGTCTTCTCAAAATCCTTATGACACCTCCGTTCCAACCTAATGGGTGGTTCCTTGAGTCAATGCCCTTGTTAAGTCTAATCACAAATATGAACAAATACGAATATTCATCCGATTTTCTCGAGTAGTTTTCTATAAATTTTTTTACTGAAGCAGTGAACGTTGGGAAAAATTACAATATTCTTATAGTAGAAATTTATCTTTCTTTTGAATAGGCTAGCAGAAATATCTCTAACAAACTAAAGAATCTTTATTTTATAAGTGAAGAGGTGGAGGACACCAAAAATTCACATTATTCATTTTTTTTAAATTCTTAACTAGATGGAACAAATCTCTCTCAAATTCCTCAAAATAAAGGGAAAGTAACACTCGCCCGAGCAAGCAAATTTACCCAGTCTGACGAGACTAGGTCAACTTGCAAAGACCATGTCTCCTAATTAGAAGTTTTTTTTGGGGCATATCACATATGTCTATGCTTTAGATTGATCTCCTTCAGTTTGCCGGGGCTACACTTTTGTGCCCCCTCGCCATCTCGGGGATATTGAATGTTGTTGAGTCGTAAATTCAGCCAATTTATGAGCCCTTGTTAGTTCCTTGACAGCTTGGGTCCGTGGTGGTGCACTTGCTTCAGTCGATGTCCTTCGATCTATTGGCAAGCATGGATATATAGTTTTTCGGCTTTGTTTTTAAGTTATTGGTTGTAATACTATACTTAGGCTGCTCCCCCACGGTCTGAGTTTGGTTTGAAGTGAAGACCATCTTGGCTTGCGCTTGGTCTGAGTCGAAGACCACCTCAACCTGCATGAGTTTGTTCTGAATAAATGAACCTCCACGACTCAAGCATAGTAGTTCCTCGGCTTTAGCACTACACTTGAGCTGCCCCTTCTCGACCTTTGCAGACTATTACACCTCGGTTTGCTCGAAAGGCGGATGGCTCTTCCCCAGCTTGAAAGGTATCTCGATGTTGTAATGCATGGTCAGAATGTTGGTGCCCCGGTTCGTTTGTGTAATACCCCGAATTATCAAAGCTTATTTTATCATTTATTAAGTTTTAATATTTTTTCTAGTTCAATTTATTTAGTGGTAATACGATTTATTTAATAATTATATTTATTAAAAATGTTTACCTTTTGTTTCGAATTATTTGATAAACAAGTTTTATGAAAATGATTTAATTGAAATACATACTATTTAAATAATTTATTTATTTATTTTCATTCTATTTAGATAATTTAATTATTATTTATTATTAAAATTCAAATAGCTTTGAGGCATTCTTATATTCATATTTCTACATTCACATTGGTAAACCCAATTTGAGCCCAATGCATACAAAAGGTTCATAGCCCAAACAATTTAGCCAAAAAAAAGAAAAAAAAAATGAAAAAAACAAAACATCAGACATTCCCTCTACCCTTCATCACCATCATCCTCCATCCATCATCATTCATCACCATCTTCCCATCCTTCCTCTTACCGTATGAACACACCCCCAACTTGCCTCTGTCAATTTAACCTGAAGCAAATCCCCAACCCCCCCTAATTTCTTCCTTTTTCTGATCAAATCTCTTAGCATATCCTCCCTCGTCAATACCCTCATCAATGGAGGTTGACAAGAGAACCCAAATTCAGAAAATTTGGCCTATAAATAGAAACCAATACCCACCCACAAACTCAAGCAAACCAACCTTCAAGGTTTGCTTCATTCTCCTCTTCAATCTCCTTCTTTTCCCTTTTAATTTCTGAATTTCTGAATTTCTGATTTGTTTTGGAAAATAAAATTCTAAAACCACCACCACTAGACCACACCAAATGGCCACCACCGCCGACCACCACGAACCGCCGGCCCAACCCCCACCTTTTTGTACCGCCTTCGCCTGAAATTTCCGGGCACCACCACTCATCTCCCTGCCTTTGATGCTTCTTCCCCTTCGCAGCTAACCACCACCATAAACGCCTCGAGTGAACCGCCACAGCCAGCCCTCGCCTGACCCGTCGTCCCCATCGCTTGTTGCTGCCTTCGCAGCCCACAAACCAGCAGCGAGCCACCTCCCTTCTTCCTTCTTCTCCCCTGCTCCTCCCTCTCGCTTCGCTCGTCCTCCTCTATTTTTCCCCTGCTCTCCCTTCTTCCTTTTTCTTATACTGATTCAATGAATCAGTTTTTCCCCCTTCCCTTTTTGTAATTATTTTTCTTTTTTTTTTAAACAAAAAGAAATGATCTTATTTTAATTAGTCTTTTTAAAGTCACCTAATTTATTTGATACATTTTAAGTTAAATTGATTTTATTACTTAAAATAATTTCTTAGTGTTTTTAAATGTTATAACTTTGAACCATTAATAATCCTTAAAATGATTAAGGAACTTTTCAAAGTTAATTTGAATTATTTAAGTTGTTTATTTTATCAACAAAAAGAGGTTATTTAGGTTACTAATTTAGATCTCGTTAAATCTCGTTGTAGACTCTGATTGCGTAGACGAGGAATATCAAGAGTGTTGATCGGTTCGTGAATCTAACTTTTGGGCACACGTCACGAGGTAATTTTTAATGTCCATCTTAACATAGGTCCCGTTAGAAATAAAAAGACTTAATTATGTGACTATGTGAATTAAAATATGAATTATGTAATTTCTGATGTCTATCTAAACGTAGATCCCGTAGTATAAAAATAACTTAATTATGTGACTATGTGATTAGAAATATGGATTACAATTATGAAAATTGTTATGAATTATAAATATTGACTTAAATGTGGATTATGAATACGATTAATAAGATGATTAATGACTATGGATTATGGATATGAATAATGACCATGGACTATGGACTATGGACGATATGACAATTATTCTAATGTTACCGACGATCTTGATAAATAACCTTATCTTTATTCTCGACATTTGTTTATTTAAAAGATTAATTATTAATGCTCTTATTATTATCAATTTCTATGGATATTGTTATTATTATTATTGTTATTATTCATTATGAATATTATTGTTATTACTATTATTATTATTATTATTATTATTATTATTGCTATTATTTTTATTATTATTATTATTATTATTATTATTATTAGTAGTAGTAGTATTACTATTATTATTATTACCATTGTTATTAATTGTGGAAAATTTATGAACGAAAATTGTAAATGGATTATCTATAAATTGTGATAATTGAATGCATTGGAGATAAATGGATTATTGAATTTTCTAAATAATGATTGTGTACAAGAATCAAATGGGCTTTCTGGATAAGTCATGAATAAATTCAGTTATGGATATTGGAATGAATATTCACACTTGGTTAAATGAGATGATGTATATGTGTATATGATTAAGAGATGACTTTCATAAAAGATATTAATCACTTAATGTTGAATATCGGAGGGAAATGATAAACAGGGTGCCCTGTATGAGAGGTTCAGCAGCCACCTACAGGTTTTCTGGTTACTATGCTGATTTTTCTGTTACTTGTCTTCCTTCTATCTTGTTGTGATCCAAGTAGAAGGGATGTGCACACTAGGGACTCTGTTATTATGGCCAATATGATTTATAGGTAGTTATAGGAGTTTCTCCGGCCTACATTGAGTTGTTACAGGTTTCCCTGGCTCACATTATTGTAATAAGTTGTTACAGGGTGTCCCTGGCTTACTGGCGTTCTCTTTCCTCTCCTTTAAGTATTGCATAATATTGGCATATAAAATTAATTTGCACCTAGGTGATTATTTATCATATATATGTACTTATGTGATTATTAATTGTATATATGTGCTATGCTTTCGACCCTATTAAACTATTATTTTTACAAAGTATTTTCAACTTAAGTATTTTACGGGATGGAGTTGGAATTACTCAGCTTTTCTGATTTCTAGGAGCTTGTCTCTCTTGTTTCTTTTCAATGTATTTGTGCAGGTCGGTGATCGACTGGGGGAACAAAGAGAGAACCCTTAGAGTTGTCATCATCCACTTAGCTTATGATTTAGCTTCCGCTGAAACTCTGAACACTTTAGTAATTATTAATGATTAACGGACAATTTATTTTGGTTGTAAGGATTAGTTAATTTGAATTTAGTATGTCTTAATCTTTTAGCCTTGCATTTAATTCCAATGAGTTAAGTGCGGCGATAGCACGCCATCCGAGTCGAACCCTCGTGGATTTTCCCTCAACGAGTTTTATTAAATAATAAAAGGGTTCGATTTGGGCGGGGTGTTACAATTTGTGGGTCCTTGTTGGTGCTTGAGGTTTAGTAAAGGTACACTAGTGCATCGACCTATATCCTTCATGTTGCTGGAAAAATGAGAGAAAGGACATTGTATCGGGCATGAGGTCCTTCGGTGTGGGTATGAGAAGAAAGAGTGCCTCGGCTCGGTGGTTTTCCAAATAATTGACGACTTCAAGTGTCTCGATCTTGGGTGAGAATGGAAGAGATGCATTAATTGGCCCTATTTGGCTGCTCTCGTGTAAGCCACTTTGGTCTTGGATGAGCATGGGAACTATAAAAAGTGAAAAATTATAAAAAGCATGTCTGATCACACTGTTAGGGTTGTGAGTGTGTAGCGGAAGCAAATTAAAAGATGTATAGATTGAGAAAAATAGATAAAGTTGAAAGTATGGCAAGAGTAGTAGTAAAATATGTGGACACAATGATTTGACGTGGGAAAAACCCTCTAAGTAGAGGTAAATAACCCACGGATGACGAGCACCGAAAATTCCCCTATAATAAAATAATTAGAGTACAAAGAACACCCAATTAATAGGGTGAATGATAATGTAGTACAAATGTACAATACAACTCTCACTATTAATAACAAACTCACTAGGAGTATTACAAGAAATAGTGGAATAATTAGAGGGAGATTGTATACAAGGAGGGAATAAAGTAAGAAGGCTTGTGTTTGTTATGTGGTATGGCTTCTTGTATTTTTCTTATGCCAAAATAAAACACCACCTCTACTTATAGAGGTCTTCTAGTCAGTGACTTCAATCACTGATTATCTAGAATTCTCTAGTTAATTTTTGTAATTTAGAGCTTAGTTTGCCACGTAGCCCTTTGTTGTTTCCATGATCATATATGATCATCATCTTGATTTTTCTAGATAATTCTCCACTTTGGGCACATGAGCATATAGCACCGATAGAATTTTTCCAAAATCAATATTATGGATTATGGGCTAAATAAAATTTGGGCCACTATACCCAATAATCTCCACCTTGGACCAAATTTTGCGTACTCGTCGCCGGAGCCCGAAGGGCATTATATGTCAACCGATGTACCCAATTGTAACTTGGGTGTAGATATATGTGACATGCTGAACCCGCTTCATAATGATGTTGATGTCGGATCGGGTATGAAGAGGATGAAGAAGAAGCCAATTAGAAGTTCTACTTTTTTCACTAGAAGTAGCCTAAAGAACATCATCTGCTTCAATTTCACCAAAATCGGCTTGTGTGGTTTCCTTTGCCTTTTTCTCGATTTCTTCTCTCTCTCTCTCCAGCTTTTTCTTCAATTTCGTGCAATTGGAAACAATATGCCCATGCATTTTACAATATTTGCATAAATTATCAAATTTATGCCCATTAGATATGGCCTTATTTTTGGTACTTATTTTTTCGTGTGTTCTCCCTATTATATTTATAAAAGGAAAAATTGATAATAAAGGTTTAACATATTTTTTGAAATAAATACCTAGGTTATTTATTATATATAAATACAACATTTTCTTCATTTTTTTAAAATCAATACCAACTAACGGATTAGCCCAAAAATTTAACAGAATTTTAAAATTTTAACAGAGATTCCATGTTAGAAGGTCCCACAACGTCAACTATATATAACTACCCTTAATTTCATTCATTTCTCCAACTACCATGTACAATCTATGTGTTAAAGTTGGTCAATTTTCGTTAAGTTTTTGGGCTAATCCTTTAGTTGGTATTGATTTTTAAAAAAATGAAGCAAGTGTGGTATTTATATAAATAAAAAAGAACCTAGGTATTAATTGCAAAAAAAAGGTTAAACCTAGGTACTTATTGTCAATTTTTCCTCGCAAATTATAACATACACCTTGGTGTACCTTATTGTAGGTACACCCAGGTACTAGTTATAAACAATTCGCGTGCCAAAGTATCAGCAAAACACATTTGATTCGGTGGTTACAGTGCTGTGCTGGGCGTGCTTCCTTTGCATGGAGGTCGAGGGTTCGAATCTTCACTCTAACCTAAATGGTCCCTTTTTAATATTATTTTTATTATATTTTTTTTCATATAATCCATACTAATTAGTACAATTCATATTTATTTGAACAACATTCATACTTATTTGGACATTGTCATACTCTTTTATAAGCATTTGAGTATGTTTAATCAATGAGTACACCAAGCTTGGCTTGGTCTAGTGGTAAAGGTTTGATCTCATGACTTGAGGGTCATGGGATCAAATCCCACTAGGGGCATTTGGGGGTGGGGATCCCCTTACCATTCCCCCTGCTCTCAAATATCGGGCCCCGCAAACACCAGATCAAGATATTGTTATTCAAATGAGTCTGCTATTTTATAAAGCAAGAAATATCATAATTAAAAAATTAAATAAAATCTCAACCCAGCTCATACTCCTTTGACAAACTCATACTTATTTGAACAACTTGCATACTCATTTGGACATTTTCATACTCATTTATAAGCATTAAAGTATGATTAATCAATGAATACATAAAGCTCAAATGAGTATGCTTATTTTATAAATCAAGAAATATCATAATAAAAAAAATAAATAAAATCCCAACTCAACTCATACTCATTTGACAAACTCATTTGACTTTATACTCATTTAGGTAACGCATACTCATTTGGAAAACTTATACTCATTTGGAATATTCATACTCATTTGGCTTCTTACTCATTTTGAATATTCATACTCATTTTCCTTCGTACTCATTTTGACCAACATACTCATTTTGTTTCGTACTCATTTTCACCAACTCATACTCATTTTGACCAACTCATACTCATTTTGACCAACTCATACTCATTTTGACCAACTCATACTTATCTGGTGTACGTATCTACGTACACCAAGGTGTACCTTTTACCTTCTCATTTTTCCTTTATAAAATTAGACAATGTGAATAAAACAAACTTTAATTATTTACTAATCTTTAAACGATAAGAACGTTTTTATATAATTTCTCATAGCTAAGAATAATAACTTTCAGTAAAAATGACGTACATTGTTTATCTCTACCCCATTTCATCTTTTTCGCTAATACTAGCACTTCTCCTTACCTTCCTCTTTCATCATTTATTTAGCTATGTCTGTATTTAATCCAAATAAAGAGGAATGAGAACCCACAATTGGTGATCAGGTCAAATGCTCGTTCTTTATTATCACTCCAAATATTTTCACGATCAGCTATAGCATGCATCTCACTCTAAACAGTGAACTATTAAAAGTTGATATCATTGTCAGAGAGATGTAGCTTCTAATTCCATTAATTCTTCTCTTTTCTTCTTGAAGAATATATACATTTGGTGTTGATCAGGGAGATTGCTCTTGATTATTGGAACTTCCTTGAAGTTGTTAAGCCATTTATGCAACTTGGGAAAATTGTTGGCTTCAAATAATTTGACGACAACTATAAGCTCAATGACTTGCAACCAATAGATCAAACTCCCAGATGCTAGATCTGCTATCCCAATATTTTTACCTTCGAAAAATATATTATTTGTCATGGCTTGATCTTCTATAGTTCTCAGCATATCTAAGCAGTCTTTTTTTGCCTTTTCGTGGTCCACGCCTTTGGTTCGAAAAAGTATCCAAATGGCTATGCCCTGTAACATAGGCAAAAATTATAAGTATATTATTTGTCAGAACTCTTGGAAATGTATCTTTGTAAAGAAGTTTTATGTGCAAGATGATATGGAATGGAATCAACACAATTTGACATAATTTTCTTTTCATGTTCTCATGTGTAATTCAATGTTTCAAGTTCAAACTAGGCTATGAACACTAACATCCAGTTGTACTTTTTTGAATTATCGATGTAATCATATTCTAGTTACAATATATTTTTGAAAATTAGGCCCTTTTTTTGAATTGTAGTGAAGCTGAAGTAAGAATAATTTTATTGAATAATCACAAATTATTCAAAAAGCCTGCCTAATTTTAACATTAAAGTTAGGCAGCCCAGGCCAAATAAATTTACAAGGCCCAAAAAATTTTAACTTAGCTGTCATCTCTTATTCTTCTCCAGTACGTCATCTTCCTCATTTCAGTTAAACTGGTGCCAAAAGAAACTTAAGTGGTGCCAAATTAAACTGGTGTCGAAAGAGAGTAAACTAGTGCCAAAACAAATTAAACTGGTGCCAAAAAAATAAACAGACGCAGCAATAATGAAAGTGTCGATTTGGGAAGGAGAGAGTGGATGGATTATCGGGCCTGCCTATTTTATTGGGTTTGGGCCTGTCTAATTTTAACATTATAATTAGGCGGTCTCTTAGGCAAGCCTACTGAATAATAACCATAATTAATAATGGTAAAAATTTGTCAGGAATAAGTCAACCTTTGCGTTGACCCTTCTAACAAGTCAACCTTAATTTATTCCAATAACAAGTAAACCTTGTACATATTTTTTCTTTTAACAAGCTTTTACCGGCTTTACCTCTTAGTAACCTATTTAACAGGTTAAATTGACACTTGTCACCTTTTTATTGAACATCTAAATTTTAAAATTTATATATAAAAAAAACCTCCCTCCCTCCCCCCCACCCACCCACCCCACCCAAAATCAGCACCTCTACGCCCACACCACCACCCTCACTGGCACCCGAACAACACCCTTTCTTCCGCCCTTATATCTGCACATCCCCCTCTTCTATTTCCCCATTCCAACACTAACATCGAAAGGTCAAACACTACTTGAAGAAACGCAGAAAGAGGTACATGTGGGTGGATTTTGTTACTGTTCTTGTTTCATTGCTCATTTTCCTCACAAACATACATCCCAACTTTGAATTAGGGGAATGCAACCCAGATTGCAAACTATTGATTGAAGTGGGTATTTTCTAGTAAGTTGACTTGATGTGTATTGTTCAAGTTCATTTGATGAACTCCATTTACTTGTGATTGTCGTTTATCGGATTCAGAATTCAATTTAGGGTAGTGGCAACGTGATTCTGCGGGAAAATAGAAATTGACTGATCTAGAATTGAATCAAGGTTATGCAATTCCTAATTGTAGTTTTTAGAGTTAACATTTAGGGGAATCATGAATGTCCAACATAGATTAAGGGAAGTGAAGAGATCTTAAGTAATCATATAATAAACCAACTTAATAAATTAGAAACCTTTAGTATATGTATGAAAATTGATTTTGAATCAGTTTCTTGGGCTTGGGAGCAGCTACGATGAAGATACAAAGGAGGAGTTGGGGGGCACGCAAGCTTCCGTGGTGGCCAGACTGACTCGGCAGAAACATCCAACCCAATACAGGGTAAATGGCGAAAGAAGGAAGAGCAGAAGATTAGTATTTGGTGGTGTTTGGCCGGCGGTGTTCAAGAAAAAGAAACAGAGTAACATGGGAGAAAGAGTTAGAGGGAGAAACAGAGTAATATAGATTTGAAAAAAGGAGAAGAGAAGGAGGGGTTGGTTCTGTGGTGGTCAGGGAAGGAGGAGGAGAGAGAAAAAAAAAAGAGTGAAAAAAATTTGTAAATAATTAAGTAATTGCAACTAATTGGATCAAGGCACGTGGACAACTCACCTAACCTAACAAGTTAGTACTAGGTCACCGGTAAAAAAACTTGTTAAAAGTAAAAGTATGTACAAGGTTTACTTGTTATTGGAATAAATTAAGGTTGACTTGTTAGAAGCGGTCAACGCAAAGGTTGACTCATTCTTGACAAATTTTCCTAATAATTATTATTATATTATTAATATTAATATAGTAATAATCATATTAATTATGTATCATAATAATTATTATAATTACAATAATTAATAATTAGAAAATATTAATTGTTGTATTAAGGTGTTGTTTGGTTGACATTGTTTATCATATGAACTCAAAATTCATAGGAATTGGATTTTTTGGTCTTGTTTGGTTTACAATTTCATGGGAAGTAGCAATTCCTAGGAAATACAATTACATGGGGAAAATATAATTCCAAGGAATTTACAATTCCTAAATTCCACCAAAAAAGCACTTATTATACAGCCAAAATCACTTGTGAAATCCCGTGTCTATTTTTCGAAGAATGTGAATGAAAATGACAGATCAGAATTGGTTGTCGCACTACAAATTGAGTGTACAAATGATCTTGGGCATTACTTGGGAATGCCAACTCTTACTAGAGAGTCACTCGGGACACCTTTAAGCACTTATGTGAGAAGGTCGATCGGAAGCTTTCTGGTTGGAAAACAAAGCACTTATCACTGGCAGGTAGGGTAACATTGGCTAAGTCGACTCTTTCGACTCTAGCAACTTACTCCTTTGCAAACGGCAAAAATACCTTGCACAATTTGTGATGAGATTGACAAGAAAACGAGGAGATTTATTTGGGGAGGAGATGTAGAAACTCGGAAAATTCATCTTATTTCTTGGGATGTACTCCAAACACCCAAGCAACAAGGTGGTTTGGGAGTTCGCTCAGCAAGACAATCCAATGCGACTTTTTTTACCAAACTTGGCTGGAGACTACTTACGCAACCGTCTTCCTTATGGTCCCGTGTAGTCGTGCTAAATATTGTCAAGGTAGATGTGATGTGGAAATGTTCCAACCTAAGTCAAACAGTTCTAACGTTTGGCGTGGGATTGTGGAAAATGCAAACTTAATCCATGAAGGGGCTCGTTTTGACGTAGGTAATGGTTTCGCAACATCCTTTTGGAATGACAAATGGGCTACTGGTACTCCTCTTAGTTATATGACCATTCAACCAATCCCTGCTAGTTTGGTAAACTCTACAGTTAGAGATATGTGGGAGGATGGTATGGGTTGGAAATGGGATGCATTGCACCCTTTCTACCTACTGAAACACTGCAGCAAATTGAAGCATGTGAATTGGTGCTTGATGACTCTATGGGAGACCTTATGTATTGGAATGGGGGAAAACATGGTAAGTTCTCCATTAAATATGCTATGAAATTAATTAGACATGAGCAGGATGAAGATGATGAAAAACGTTGGGATTTTATTTGGAGCGTACTTGCGCAACAACGAGTCCGATTTTTTATTTGGCTTGCTATGCATGACCGTATCATGGGGAATGCTAATAGACTCAAGAGAAATTTGACCGATGACCCTAGGTGCCCAAGATGTCGGGCGAGTGAAGAGACCACCATTGATATCTTGCGTGATTGTCCAAAATCAAAACACATTTGGCATGTTATTGGGGGGTCGTTATTCCGCCTTCTATTGTGCGAGCTAACTTACAAAATTGGCTGGAAATAAATCTAAAGGCTCAAGAGGCGTCGTTTCCGGAATTATGGCCGTCTTTTTTTGCATTGGTCTGTTGGTGGATTGGAAGTGGAGAAATATGGATGTTTTTAACCATAGGGGTGACCAACCGACTGACGTGCGAAGCTTCTTGGTTAGCAAATTTTCTGAAATTAAAAAGGCTTTGAGTTTCGGGGAGGTGTTTCAAGATAATCTCATGACTAGAAGACATGAAATTCTGGTACAATGGTAGCATCCACCAGAAGGGTGGCTTTGTTTAAATGTAGATGGAGCTGCTCGTGGTGCGCCGGGGATGGCGGGTGGTGGTGGTGTGTTGAGGGATGCAGGTGGCGGCTTCATTAGAGCCTTTGCGGTTCACTTTGGCAGATGCACAGCACTGAGAGCAGAGGTTCTAGCTCTTCACAGGGGTTTAATGATAGCCAAAGAAATGAATGTTCCGAGATTGGTGGTCCAAATGGATAGCTTAACATGTGTGCAGTTGCTGAATGATTCCTCCTCTCGTGGAGGATCATGCTACCACGCTTTTCACAGGTGCAAGAAATTACTTACTGAAGAACATTGGTCTATCCGAGTTATTCACGTCTACAGAGAAAGCAACAAAGCCGATGATTGGCTAGCAAATCTTGGAGTTGATAATGAAAGTTCTATCACCATTTTCACCCATCCTTCATTGGAGTTGAACAGGCTGCTGGAAGATGATGCAAGAGGCGTGGCGTGGCCGCGTATGGCAGTAGCCTAGTTTAGGAAGACTTGGTCTTTTTTAATGCTTTTGCTATTTTATTTGCTTTTGTTTTAGTTCTAGTCTCTCTCTTGTAAGGGTCTCTCCCACATTTGCATCAAAAAAAAAAACAATCACTTGTGAATCGGTGTTATTAATGTTTGAAAGTTACTTAAATTTCCTTATTTAGGTTCTTATATACATCTCTAAGGGTTGTATTTATCATTTTTCATATTAATATAATAATAATCATATTAATTATGTATGATAATAATTATTATAACTACAGTAATTAATAGTTATAAAATATTAATGATAATTATATTTAGAATCATAATTATGTAAATGATACTACCTCCGTCCCATATTAGTTGCAACAGTTTGACTGACACCCTTGCCAATACACAACTTTGACCATTATTATATCTAATTATCATTTAGTAAAAAATATGAAAATTTGATATTTCAAATTTATACATTGAGAAAAATCTAAGAACATCTTATTTACTAACATTTGATTTTATATCTTAGTTAAAAATATAGTCAAGATAAGGCATATGAATAGTGTAAAAGTCAAACTGTTGCAACTATAGGACAGAGGGAGTAATAAACTTGCCTAAGTATGGTTAAATTTCATGGTGAACAAACTTGTAGTCTTGTAGATAGAAGGCTAGTCAGTCTAAGTTGATCTACTTGTGGCCTGACAATTGACAACTAAACTTCCTTTATATCGACGAAGCTTTGATTTGCTTTTCGTTATAACGAGAGAAAGAGACGGACGTGGGAGCCGGAACCTAGCACACAAGCCCAAGTGAGGTTCCATCCAAAACCATATGGCAATGGGAGGTGTAGCATACTTGTCTATATGCTAAGCATATCCCACCAGATTTTCTGATGTGGGACTCAACTCACACATGTTACAACAAATGTCTCCCTCATGTGTGAGCCTGCTTGATTCTCTCTCCCCCTTGAATGGAATTGGGCCAGTCAACCACTCAGATTACTGTGACATCCCATTTGGAGAGGACCCATCAGGACCGTAGTTCCTAGGCCCAATCCAGGTTGAACCTTGGGCTCTGATACGACTTGTTATAATGGGAGAGAGACGGACGGAGGAGCCAAAACCTAACACATAAGCTCAAGTGAGGTTCCATCCAAAACCATATGGCAATAGGAGGAGTAGCCGACTTAACTTATATGATAAGCATATCCCACCAGATAGATGTGGGACTTAGCTCACACATATTATAAGACTTTTCAATCACCATGTTAATGATATTATGATATTAACATTATGATCAATATTATAATATTCCTTCCGACCTAATTTATTCTTAAACTTGGCAAGTCGTACTTTTAAATGACAAGTTATTTGGTTATTAATTGTTATTTTAGTGAAAAAGTAGATATACAATAAGTTAGTTGTGTATTGTTTTTTTAACGAGAGATAGTAGTGGCCATGTTTGAAACATATTTTATTTAATTTTTTAAAATAATAATAGGTCACATCCGAATTAGAAGTTAAATAATAAGCGATCTTGAAGCATATCTTATATTTCTCAATCTAGACATCTTTTTATTTGCTCCGCTCGCACTCACAACTCTAACAAAGTGAAAGTGGGAATAGCATCTTACTACTTCCATTGATATTATTATGCAATAGTGGTTAGCTAGATCTACAGATACCGCAAAGAAAAAAAGCACGTTTAGAAGAAAATCATGCATGATGTCGAGTACTTGTGTTGTTATGTATCATGATGTGTACTATAAGTAAAAGAACTAACAGTCGGGTTAAGAATTTACCTTTTCTTCAACAAAGTTAGCCCAGAATCTAACCATGGATTTTTCATAAGGCTCGTTGGGTAATAATGGAAACTGAAGAGGCCACATCTCCTCGAGGTATTCAAGGATGATCATGGACTCACAAATTGGTTCTCCATTATGAACCAACACTGGTATTTTTTTGTAAACTGGATTATAGTGTATAAGTAATGAACTTTTGTTTGTAAGATCTTCTTCAATATACTCATAGTTTATGCCTTTTAATTTAAGTGCCCAAATCACTCTGTTACTAAATGGGCTCGGCCAAGCTCCATATAACTTTAAATTTTCCATGCTCTTCTCAAAAGAAATGGACTATGGGATTTGATTTGCTGCTATTACCTTTCAACTGTTTTATATATTAATCATGGTTATAGGGACATTATATAATTAATGAATAAAGGTTGTTTTCGATGGAAACATCTAAGAAGCTGCTCCGTTAATATTTTTTATTTTTTTGACTGTTGAGTTTGGTAAGACTTTGAAGCTTTGAACTTCGTTGGTACTATAACATAGATTAATTTGACCATTGGAAGAATTACGCTTTTAATATTGGAAATACCTTTTTTATTTATCTCTTAGAGGAAAACAACCTTTTCTTTTTGGAATCTTTTTTCTTAAGATACCAATTACTATTAAAGATCCTAATGTTTCACACAATCAATTGATGATGTAAACCTTTAGACTTTACGTTATTTATGTAAGACATTAGCAAAAGCTACAATTTTTATTATACATTCAGATGTGTCATGAGTATGATGCATCCAATGTTTTTTTTGCTCAAATAATCTTGGGTAGGTGTACCATGCTCATGGTATATCTAATGGTATTTTTTTTCTTCTCAAATAGCCTGAGTGTACCATGTTCATGGTACACCCGGGTATATAGTGTATAATCTCAGCGGAAGTGAGATACCCACAATAACGATGAGAATCAATAAAACAAAATAAACGTGCGAACTTTGAGAATTAAAAGGCAAAAACTTTGTATTATAATAATCCCTCACTTACAAGTATAGGGCAAATATCTCTACGCAATTTATGCTAATTCTAGATCAACATCTCTTAGCAATTTCTAACTGGACTTTCTCAACTGAATCTGCTTTACTTTTCTCTACCGAGACAACTCTATATTAAAATTGGCATCCTTCCCCTCTTTATATAGAGGTTAGGAAAACCCTATTCCCATTAAGAAAACCCTATTCCTATTAAAATACCAATACTAATAGTTCAATAATTTTTTTGTCTTTTTTTTCGATCGGGGAAGAAAAACTAGACTAGTTCTTAAAACAAGATTAGCCTAACTCACCCTTTCGGATGATACAATCTTTATTATACACCCGTGTGTACCATGAGCATGATACACCCAAGGCTATTTTTTTACTCGAAGAGTTTTGGGTGTACCATGCTCATGATACACCCGGGTATATGATGCATAATCTCTTCGAATGACTAAGTTCAATTATCAATTAATAAATATTATAGTAAAAACAACTTATTCGTGTAAGGCCTCTCCAGAACGTAACTCTATTTGCTTTTCAAAATTAAGTTTCATTTTGAATGCAAGAGATTGACATGAACCAATTTATTGCTTGAATAAATAAGAACTGAAATACAATGGAGTTACACCCTTAATTTGATGTAATTTTTTTTTTTTTTGGTGTGAAATTTGATGTCATTATTGGTATATAGTTTAATCTCATGCTATGATGTTGCAGTTTCCTTATAGATTATTTCTAGCTTCATAAAGCATTTATCCAACCTCACCTAAAACTATTATCATGTCATTAGTTCAACCCTCAAATTGTTGTTGTTGGAGTAAGTCCTTCGATGAGCACCATTGGGTTATGCAAATTCGACGAATAATAGATGAAGATATCGGAGAAGCTGATGATGTTCATGCATCCATATTCGATGTTCCAAAAGTTTTAAAGGATATAAATCCTAAAGCTTACACTCCTCAATTGGTTGCTCTTGGTCCTTATCATTATTGGCGTCCTGAGCTTCACGAAATGGAAAGATACAAAGTTTCTACAGTTAAAAGATTCCAAAAACAAAACAAGTTACACTTAAACACCATTGTGGAGCGTCTTATAATGCTCGAGCATCGAGTTCGAGCATGTTATCATACAAATCTAAAAATTAATGGTGAAACTTTAGCATGGATTATGGGCATTGACGCTGCTTTTCTACTCGAGATTAGTGACGTTTATTGCATCAAAGAGGGAAAGGTTGATTATGGAAGAAGAAAATCAACACATAATGGTATGTTGAGAGATATTATAATGCTAGAAAATCAAATTCCTTTGTTCATTCTAAGGGAAATGTTGCGTTTTCAATTTGATTCTTCAGAAGTGGCTGATGAAACACTACGGTTGGTCATAGTTGGCTTATGTAAAAACCTTTGTCCTTTAAAAATGTTGGATTGGACACAAATTCAACCCTCTAAATGTGAGCACATCCTTGACTTTTTGTATAAATGTATGGTGCCTAAATTAGAACAAATAGTAGAAATGAATGAGCATGATCTTGATCGAGAAATCAATGAGGAAAGTACGTTATGCAAGTTGCTTTCACAACTTAAGGGGATAATGGGACGAATCCCATTCAAAAGCTTCTTTAAATTGCCATGGATCTTCTTTTGTAACCTTCCTGGTTTTACAATATTAAATGCCCTTTTAATGTCTAAGGAAAATAACCCGGAGAATTACAATGATCGTACTATTTCTCAATCGATCCAAAACAACACCCCTCCCTTAGTCGAAGAAATCATGATCCCGTCTGTTATTGAGTTATCGAAATCTGGGGTCACATTTTTGCCAACTAATGGAGATATTACGACCATTAATTTTGATGTAAAGAGTAAACAATTCCGTCTCCCTATTGTTAGTGTAGATGTCAACACCGAGGTTGTTCTACGCAATTTGGTAGCTTACGAGGCATCGTGTGCATTGGGTCCATTAGTCTTGGCTCGTTATACTGAGCTAATGAATGGCATTATTGATACAGAAGATGATGTGAGATTGCTAAGAGAAAGAGGTATATTACTCAACTACTTGAAAAGTGATGAAGAGGTTTCTAATCTATGGAATGGGATGAGCAAGTCATTGCGATTAACAAGAGTGCCTTTCTTGGATGAAGTTATTACAAATGTTAATAAGTATTATGAAGGAAATTGGAAGGTCACATTATTTAGATTTATGAAGTCTTATGTTATCAATTCTTGGCAGATTCTGGTGTTCTTTGGTGCAGCTTTGATCTTGTTCTTGTTAATATTACAGGTATTTTGTACTGTTTTGTATAGTCCTCGCATGGTGAGTCCGCATTCAAGAGGACGAACGTAGCTAATTTTCAATACTCCATAGGGTTATATTTTCGTTACAGTTAAGATTTTGTTTTTTTATCTTGTTTTTATCTTTGACACATGTTTGCTCTAAAATTGTGATATGAAATTTGATGACAAGTATTAAGTTGAATAATCTAATGTATCTATAAACCATGTTTCTAGTTTCTACATTAGTATATGGATGGTCTTATACAAACTTAATAACAAAGACTCAGACCCTCTTCGATGCTCAGCGAACAGAAAATATAGCCAATAGTTAAGGGCCCGTTCGGTATCACTGTGGTTTTCTGTTTTTTGGTTTTTTTGATTTTCGAAGTCATATGATATATGTCATATAATGAATAAAAAATTAGTCAAATTTATTGGGAACATGATGATTTTGAAAACTGACAACTAAAAAGCGAAAACCACTTTTTTTGGTTTCCTGTTTTTGGTTTTTTGTTTTCAAAAAAACTGAAAACTAAAAACGAAAAATGATAATGAACAGGCCCTAATATATTAATTGGTTTGTCTAGCTAATAGAATTAGTTGATTTGATTAACTGTTTGTATTAATTATTTTTATAAAAATACTTATAGCAAGATGAATTGTTAGCTGATAGCTGATTTTTAGTGAAATGACATTTAAGGACATGACGTAAAATAGAAAAGATACTTTTTGGAAGTAATAATGGACACGATTGTTTTTCACAACCATTAATTGTTTCACAAAACCCCGAAGAAAACATAGCTATATGCACCGTTTTCATTGTCAGAGTTTTGGTATCAAACTTCTTTTTACCAAAAAACGTCATTTAGAGTTTTAACTAATCAAAAACACTAATGGAGTCTAAAATTTAAATTTTCCTCCAAAACTTTCTCTAACAAACGCAACCTCGATCTTAGTTTTCAGAATGGATATTGTAGGCGGTCACGTAGACTATTCTATGGGGCCTTCCCTTGATCCGGATGTAATAAACGGCAGAGAGTTAGACTAAGCGTTGAGAAACTACTTGTTTCTCAATAAAAGACCAAAATAGAAGTTTTCAACAGATAGGGTCCAAAGCATAAACATGTTTTATAACAAAATAAAAGATAGACAAAACGATGATAATGGACTGACCTAAAAAATAGCATGCTTGCATCCTAAGGATCCCAAATTACATGACTCTAAAAACTTTCGTGCAAGAGATACATTCGGGGCGTATATATAAATAAGACGAATATCTTATAATAGCCCATAGGCGGCATCAGGCCCGTCAGAGAGGGTGTGCAAACAGCCCAGTTGCACAGGGGCCCATAAGCATGAGGGCCCCAAAATTCTAATATAAGCCCTATAGAGAGGATAAAAAAGAAGAAAAAAAAGTTGCTCTAATATCTTTTTGAAGGGAAAAGAGATCGAAAAAGTAAAGCGGTATTGCCTAGTTTCTCACGCCATCATCAGCCATATTCTAGAGTATTTATATACATTCCATCTTCTAGCTTTTATTATCTTTTAGAAGGGAAAAGCAGCTCTAGCTATTATTATCATCTTTCATATTTAGTTCTTCTATAAAATTGCACAAATATTTAACTCTCCATCTTCAATTCATTAAAATATCTTATTTTTACCATTATTTTCACATTGAAAATCATAATTTTTTTTTTATTTTGCAACCCAAAGAACTGATTTTTTATCAAAAAGATCAATGGAGTCATATATTCATTTCAATTACTGAATTTTCAGTTGGTACATTGATACACATAGTGAGTGAGGAATTGGGAGCAAGATGTAAAATTACCAAACTATTCAATTTAAAGTCATGGAGAATTGATATGAAGTTCATAGTCCATTTAATCTTATTTTATGTAAATGAACAATTATTTTAAATTATATGCAATTGGAGTTGATTTAAATAGGACGACTTTTTTTTGTGTTAAATTTTATAACAAAACATTATGTAAGAGCACGCATTACTATAATTTATTAAAATTGTATCCCCAAGATCAAAAATATTAAGGGCCCATCTCTTTTCCTAAGAACAGAGCCCCCAAATCCTCCAAGATGGCCCTGGGCGGCATCTACTACTGATTTCCTCAAAAGTGAATTTTGTTTTTTAAGATTGGCTTCATATAACAATATTACTATTAAATATTTAAAGGTAGGTTTATAATCAAATAAGAAAAACTTTTTGAGGCCAAAATTAGAATTTTAATTGATTTAAGATGTCTAACAATAATAGATACAACTGTCGTATATTGTCTACATTAGAGATAAATGGGTTGCTAATAATATAGTGATTGTTGGAAATTTAAGCCTCAAAGTTTGTGTCTCACATGGGTGGCTTATGAGCTATTTCCTTAGTATTTCAACGTCATCATTTTTCCTTTGTTTATAAAGTATTTTAATCCCATATAGGAACATTCTAGGTTTGTTACATTGTTTATTTAAAGTATTTTAATCCCATATAGGAACATTCTAGGTTTGTTACATTGTTTATTTATCCTCTTACTATTGTAACTCTTGTTTGGAGACTAGAGGCTATACTCTAGTAACCACCACACACACGCGCGTGCGGGCGTGGGCAGGGGCCGTGGGCTGTGGCGTTGGCGCGACGCGGGTGGGGGTGTGTATCTTTTTACGGCCCGTTTGTTTTGAGAGTCTGTTTCGAGACTCTCAACGTTCATTATTGCGAGATTCTCAAAATCTCTTTGTAACGGAAATTATTTGTTTCCGAGTTTGCTTCATTTGACTTGCCGTTATTATTGCCTTGATCTCCGCCAGTTATTCTCTTCCCAGAATAACTGATCACCACTTTCTTCTCCCACTGCTGTTATATATATCCTTTCTCTGGTTAGCACAAAACACATAGAAAAATACTTTTCTCATTTTTACTCTCTCTAAAATTATGTTCTCTCAATTCGGGTAGTCTCCGTCACTCCAACCGTCTGCTTGTGAGTGCACACGAACGGACGGTGATGTGCTAATCTTGGAGGGTGGTCGCCGGGAGGAAGTTTGCACCCGTGCTGCGACGAAATCACCTTAAGGACAGTGGAGGTCTCCACGACACAGTGCTCATCTCTTTCACGTTTACCATACTTCAAGTAAGATTGTTCTCATTTCTTGATTTAGTCTCCTTGCGCAATTAGTTTCAACAATGATGAGTTGAAATAGGAAAATAATTTGTTATTATGCAAACACAAAGAAAGTATTGGTTTTGGATTATTAGGAACAAACACTTTGACTTTAAAAATCGCCTTTTGACACAAATTTGGACTTGTGGAAGTTGCCTGCCACTTTAAAGCAAAAACAAACTAGTTAAAAGAAGGAGTGAATCTCTATACTATAAGGGAAGAGGGGGTGGATACTAAAAAAAATTAAATAAATCAAGGAAAGCTTCTATAATCAGATAAGGTAAGTTCTTACTTTTTCTATTTTTACAAAAAAACTAACAATCTTTTAACCATTTTTTCATTCTTCCAAATCCTTACATGTTACTATTTCGCACGCATAATGTGCTTATAAGGCTAGTAATAATAAAGTAGAAGAGCATGATGAGAATCAATATCTATTTTGAAAAGGTGTGTGAGGGCCCTTTCATAGTAGGAAAAGACCATATTTCCATTCTTCATTTCGCAAGAGATACTTTAGATTGTCTAAAAAAATCTGAGAGCTCATCAAATCAATCTAGAAGAAATGTGTGTCTCGTGTTAAACAATGCATGCTGACACACAGCAGACACAACATGCCGATGAAGGAACACACATCACCCTAGAGTAGCGCGTAGGGCATACACGTTGATTTAAAGGGGCGTGTTCCTTGTTGTGTATGCCAATTGTAAAAATACATATGGTTGATGGATATAAGTAGATTTGTTACGAAAACAACTCGAATTTCAATTTATCTCATAAAAATAGATTGAAAACATCCTTTAGAGGGTTTTACTCAGCGATTAAGTAATTTGAAAGTCTTTTATGATGTTGTGGATGTTTAGGATACTTTATGAATTGAAATATGGTTACTGTAATCTATGTGAATTAGCATGACTAGCTCATTTGATCTTAAGTAACCTAGGATGACTGCTAGTTACTTGCATTTTAGGATGTTGTCATTATGATGACTTGGTTTGTTAGAGAATATGATCTCACTAATTCCGATACTGTCTAATTTTCATCAAATCATTTGTCTTTTAATATTTTATCATTTAAAATATCGAAAATGTTACATGATTGTTGGAAATTTAACAGAAATTCAAGAAATAACTTTGGTAGTTCCCTTGTCTCACATTGAGCGAACACAAGTGTGTGCTTTCCCATCCATAAAGTAGTAGTCGATAAAGCCAAAAGGTAAATGTGAACTCCATTGTCCCACGTGGAGAGATTAATGAGTCTCTCATTCATTTTTCATTGGTTGGTAAATGATTAGAATGATTAGTGGACCACACACGCCCATCAACCAGTAGAGCAAAGCCTCGTAGCAAGCACGTACTATGGGTTTGTGGTCGTTTTACAACCTGATCCTTTGAGGGATCTCGTTGATTGCAAGAGATTGGTCGTGTCAATATTTCTTGAGTCATGTTGGTCACATAGAAAAATGTAACTGTTTCTCCTACATACTGATACATCCTTCTTTTGAGTAACGTTTTCATCTTCATTCCTTAATTACGGGTGCATATAATTAGCAGAGTTGTTCTAATCAAAGAGAGTGATCAAGGTAATTCTTGCAATGGGATAGTGAGAATTGTCTTTGTGGATGATGGTTCCTCCTGAAAGCTAAGTGACATCCACTGTCTTCTTCGCAATAATGTGATCTCATAATATTAAATGAATAAATAAAAAGTAAATCTATCTACTATAAAAAAAAAAGAAAAGTTAAGTTTTAGTACTGGAGTTCAAGATTAAGTCTATAGTTTAGACCATTTGACAAGGATAACTTAAATGAGATAAATGAGTTACTTTAGTGAGAAAAGAAATCATTGTAGTTAATACTAATGAGTTAGTTATTGATAAAAATAGTTCACTCTTATAAAAAAATTGGGTCACTCAAGAATTAGTGAATTTTAAAAGTGGTTTACTAATGAGTAAAAGGGATCACTTGCAAAGATAAGGCCCTGTTCTCATCAACTTATTTCAATAAATTTTAGTAAAAATAAGTTCACTTCAGTAAAAATACGTTCAGTTCCGTACTAATAAGTTCAGGTCAGTAAAAATCAGTAGTGCAAAGAAGGAAAAACAACACGAATCGGTAAAAATAAGTTCAGTTCAGTAAAAATAAGTTCATTTCAGTACTAATAAGTTCATTTCAGTAATAATAAGTTCAATTCAGTAACAATCAGTAGTGCAAAGAAGGAAAAACAATACGAATCGGTAATAATAAGTTCAGTTCAGTTAAAATAAGTTCACTTCAGTAGTAATAAGTTCAGTTCAGTAAAAGTAAGTACAATATTACAAAATTGAATTAACGAACAATAAAGCCTAATCACTCAAGAATTAATGTATTTTTAAAAGTGGTTTTACTAATGAGTAAAAGGGGTCACTAGAGAGTTAGTTTAACCCTCTATCAAATTTACCCCTCTATCAAATTTAGCTTTTCTTTTTTCCATGCCTTGGATATCTATCAAACACAACACTAGCACGAAAGCACAGCCACAGCCGCACAGCCACAAAGCTGATTCCACCTTCTTCCCTTGATTACCATGCCCTCCATGCTCATGTCTTCCTTCTCTTTCACAGTGTCATCCATTCTTGCTTCTTCTTCTTCTTCTTCTTCTACAGGTTTCTTACTCTCTTCTTCCTTGTCGTTAATTTTCCCCTATTTTAATTGCTTACAAGTAGTAATTTAGTTAGTTTTTGTATACAGATAGTTCCAAAACTCCGAATTCGAAGTCTGTGAAGCTTCGACCTGATTGGAGGGAAAAATCTCGACCAATTCCTCCCGGGGGTACCTACCCTGCTAAAGACCATTGCAGGTTTCCTCTTTTATATCGATCCTCACCAGTTTTTTCGAGGTTTTTGTATATGATGCTATTACTGCAATTAAATGTTGATACATTTCTATATTTGCCGTCCTAACATGTTTAAAATTTTCTATAAACATAGGTGATTTGAAATTGCGTTAGGATTATTAACATTTCTGTGAGAGAAAACAACGCATTAACCGATTTTTCTAATACTTTGAGAAATGCATAGTTGCTGAACTTTTATTTGTTCCCTAAACATACATTTGTTTATTCCATAACAAAGTTGTATAATTAGTAAATACAGGTTTATAAAGGTTGTACCGATAATCGCAAATGTTTGTAGGGGCCCTTGTAAAATTAGTAGCTCTACCTATATAAAATGGTAAATTTGTAATGGCAATTGTAATCGAATGCTTATACAACATTGATAATTATCTATACATCATTGGTAATTATAAATACAACATTTGCATATATGTTGGTGAAAAAAAATATTGAGCTCATTGCTGAAGTAGACAACGGTCTCTTATCACTTTCTAAGTATGCTGAACAAAAAAATTTAATTTATCCGAATTTATTTCGAATTATAGTTTTTCAATAACAAATTAATGATTAAAGTGCATAAAGTTTGACCTTAAAGGTAGAACATGGTCTCTTATTTTGGATCAGAAGAATTTTTGTGACTATTGTTTGTGAGTTATGGTTAGGTTTGAATTTGATGTTTGATTATCTTTGTGGGAAAATAATCCGATTTTTGCTGTTTTTATTTTGCTGCAGTCGCTGTGGGCTGTGTGACACTTATTACATTGCTCATGTGAAGGATGCATGTGCTTTCTTGGGAGATGGCATGTCTAGGATTGAAGTACGTTTCTTTTCTTCTTTAATAATTTACGAACTTTTTAGCAGTTATGGTAAGCAAGTAGTTGCTGATTTGCCTGTTTGATGTTAGTATATGTTTAGATTTTTAGTGATTTATGGTTTTGTGTGGTGAAGTGAAGTTAGGAGTTGAACTAGGTGGGTGATAATAGGTCTTGGATAGCAAGTAAAACCTTTATTTGACGCTAGGCTAAATTAAATGTTGTAAAATTGTTTGTCAGAATTCTAATGTATATAATATGGAAAGGCACCTTTTATGGAAATTTTACTTCTGATTGTGATGAAATATTTTATGGAAAGGCACCTTTCCGAGTTTTCTGAAACCTTCCATAAGTTTCTGGAAATGAAAACAAAAGAATAGTTACTATGGGCCACTGATGTATTAACTTATAGGAGTTCTCAATCTAGCATTTGAAGTTAGTCATCTACAATAGAACAAGAGCCAGCCTCTTTGTCCTGCCAAAAAGAATTTCATCTCAAAAAAAGGTGGACAAAATTAGCAAGTTTTCACTTCAGTATTTCAACTATGGTAAATTAATCAAAGGTCATAAACACGGTTTGAGACCATGGTTCGAAAATGACTCAAAGGTCTAAGGTTTAAGGTTTTGCATAGATTCCTTAGCTTTACTTTTTCCAAATTTTGCTGGGATTCCTTATGTTTACTTTACAAGGTCTAAGATCAACGGTCTACCTCGAATAATAAATTAAAGAAAAGAGAAAAGGAGCACCACTGAACTTAGATGTAAATGTAATTGAACCAAAAGAAACAAAAAACTAAAAACAAAATTAAAATTACATACCTAAGATATTAGCCATGGAAGTTTGAAAAAGGGAGAAGAATTGAAGCTTGCCCATTCCTAGGGTTCAAACTTCCAAGAGAACAATGATTAATCGCGAATTCCTTCTTGCAAGCGCCTTGCTCTTGCTCCATAATCAAGTAATTGTAATTTTTATATCTTTTAAAATTGAAAAATTGCGGAGAAGTATGAAGCTATGAACTGGAGAAGATGAAGTTGAAACTTGAAAGGGAAAGAGAGAGAAAAAAAGAGCGTTTGTGTCTTCATGAAGAGTGAACCGAAGACAACAGAATCCAATTGTTGTAGTTGTAAGAGGAGGAGGAGAGAGAGAGGAAAAACTGTATTACGTGAGTGAATTGGCATATATTTGTGAAACTAAGTAGAATTTTTGTATTTAATTATTTTATATTTTTTTGTTTTAATTTTTATAACTCAATTAAAGAGTATGTGACTATGTTTACTCATTTTAATTAATGAATCCAACATGAATTGGCATATATTTGTGGAATTAATTAGAATTTTGTATTTAGTTATTTATATAATTTTAATTTAATTTTTGTAACTCAATTAAAGTGTATGTTGCCTAAGTTAACTCACTTAATTGATGGATGTTTAATATAATGGGTCCAAAAAGTAGTATGGTTTAGTATAATATTATGAAATAGTATGATTGATTACTAATGTGTTCATCTATATTGGTCCATATATGCTATATTTATACTACTATTTCATGTTGTATTAGATAATTCAATAAAAATACTAATAACTACTAAAGTAATATGCGTGGGATAATGTTATAAGTTTGTATATTATGATACTAATATTTATGGATAAACTAATTACAAATTGACTATGATTTTTAATAAGAAATGATCCCAATATATATAATTAATTTCATCATAAGTTTGTTATGTTTGTAGAAGTTTAACGAAAAATGACACCAAATCAAAGACAAGAGGATCTTGGATGGAGGATTGGCAAATCACTTGATAGAAATAGACGTAAAATAAAATGCAAATTTTGTGATTGAAAAATTAATTGGGGTATAACTAGGTTAAAGCAACACCTAGGCTCACAAAAAAAGTGATGCTACTTCCTATGAAGGTGTATTGGCCGAGGTTCAAAGGGACATGATGGCGTTGTTAATGGGTAGCTCTAAATAGAGAGAGATAAACAACGAACGAAGATGGAAATTGAAGAAGAAATTGTAAGATTGATGAACTCGGCGGACGGTGATGATGTTGAATTGCAATATGCTTTACACCAAAGTAGGAAACTCAACTTGAATTTGATAATCATCATGTTATTACTTACCTATTACAAAAAAAAAATTGATTATCATCGAAGCGCGTACAACCGAAATAGAGGTGGTTTATACGGTGATGGATGCAGTAGCGGTTGTGTCCCACAAATAAATCGATCATCACCGATTCGAGATTTTGGATATAGTAGAGAGAGAAATGTGGGTTTGAACCAGCATCAAAGCCGATCGCAAGATAGAAAGAGGGCTCGGGAGTACTTTTGAAAAAGATAGCTAAAAGAAAAAACTAATGTAACTTAGTACTAATATTTTGATAAAGGCAAAAAAGTCAATCCTCAAAGCTTTTGGAAAATGGATGATTAACACTTATCTATCTTTTAGAGCAATCGAGTCTACGTATACTAATCCACTCATGGATACTATACAAATCCCGGAGCTCCTACGACATATGACGTAACCGAGGTATTATTATATACTATATGTATATGTTTATTTAGTTAACATATTTAAAATTTTCATAAGTATTAATTTACATTTTTTTAATATAGGGAAATGAATGAATATGTCAAATCTTTCGAGCTAGTATGAAATGAAAGTGGTGTGAGTATAATGTGTGACGGTTTGTCTGGTCCGATTAATATGCACATTATTAATTTTCTTGTGTATTCAGTTCGTGGAACTGTCTTCCACAAGTCGGTTCATGAAACAAATGTGTTGCATAAAGATTGTAACTATTACTTCAAACTCATTAGGAAGGTAGTTGGAGAAATTAGGGTAGACAAAGAAAACAATAGAATATGCACATTATTAACTTTCTTATGTATTCAGTTCGTGGAACTCATTGTTTAGACCGACTCCTAAACCTACTCCTAGATATGGGGAAGAAAAATGGTGTCAAACATGAAAGCTAAAAAGATCTCTCAATTCATATATGGGCAATTTATAATGAAGAAGTTCATTGGTACGGGACTAACTCGTCATGGTATTACACGGTTTGCCACACAATTTATATAATGTTAGATGACGTCTGTAAGCCACAAGACTGCTTTACAAGATATGTTTGACTCCAATGAGCAGATTGCTAGTAGATATGGGCAAATTAGTGATTCATTGGCACTTGAAATTCTCGGGCTTTTATCAAAAAATCCTTTATAGTCAGTTTTTGGACAAAACAAATGAAATCTTGAAGATACAAGAACCTATCATGAATGTTTTGAAACTTGTTGATGGAGATGTACAACTAACAATGGGATTTGTATACGAGGCAATGGAACGGTGCGAGTTGGTTATCAACGACTTTACCCCATAGTCTAACCAAAACAAATCATCTCTTTTAAAGACCGGAGCAAAATTGAGTACTATTACAATCTTCATAGTCTAACCAAAACAAATCATCTGTTTTAAAGACTGGAGCTTCCGATTCCTCTAACCACTCATTCAATGAATCATCTTGAGCAAATATGTAATCCAAATTGATTGGATCATATATAGCATTGATCTCCACTAACTCCACGCCTCTTCAAGTGCCTTATTTTTTCATATTGTATCGGAGGTAGATGATCATATGAAGTCTCTTGTACTTCATTTTGTTTCTTGTTTTGGTATAAACAAGGCTCCACATGCTCCAATTCCGTTCACTATTTGATGAAAATGTGGTTTGACTCATCTTTTTTCCTTTAATTTGTTTAAGTTTCAAGTTTCAGGGCACTTTCGCCATAAGTCATCCGTCATATGGTGCATGATTAAGCAAACCTTAAAAAGAATGTTTTGCCGGACATTAATACTTTATAATGGCCCTTCAATCTAGAAATCATAAAAATGCTTCAAGTATTATTACCGGGATCCGTGTATCCTATCGCCTTTTGAGCCGAACTGGTTCCAAATCTTTCCATTATGTCACAGTATAAACAATTGTATATATTTTCAGATGTTAATATGTATCGACTCAAAAGTGTAGGTATATATTCATCTCTAACTTGTAGGAGTGGCATGACTTCAGATTCTAGGACTCCTTCTAGTCTCCATCATCCTTTTTACCCCCTATACACCTCTTTCTCAATGCTAGGGTTATGAAAACTATACATGTGAGAATTGAGGTAACACGCTTGTAAATTTGAATAACCAACTTTTTCGACTATTAAAGATACCAAGAACAATAATTATACATGTATGTAGGTGGAAGTTCCACCTCTTGTCTATCATATTTCTAAAAACCTCATGTAGTATATAATTGAGTCTTTGATAGCCAACTTACATCTTTGCATTGCCTCGTATACGTTCTGCAACATCATCATTAACAAGTTTCCAAACTTTCACGATAAAATCTTGTATCTTCAAGATTTCACTTTGCTTTGTCCCAAAATATGGCTATAAAGGGTTTTAGACCGGAGCTCACGAATTTCAACTTACAATGAATCACTAATTTGCCCATATGTGCTAGCAAGCACACTTTGGAGTCAAACATATCTTGTAAAGCGGTCTTGTGCCTTACAAACGCTATTCAACATTATAAAAAATGTGGCACAACGTGTGATACCAAAATGAGTAAGTCCCATATCACATATTAGTGAATTTTGTCACTTAGTTCATTGCCCATGTATAATTTAATGCTAGATGCACTAAGAGATCTTTGTAGCTTTCATGTTTGACACCATTTTTTTCCTCTATATCTTCTATTCTAGAAGTAGGTCTAAATAATGAGCTCCACAAGTTGTCTAATTTGTGGAAACTCGTTTATGGCCCAATTCTTGAGTTTGAAGTAGTAGTTACATTCTCTACGCAACACATTTGTCGCATCAACCAGCTTGTCGAATACTATTGCACGAAGTGAATACACAAGAAAGTTAATAATGTGAATATTAGTTGGACTAGACCAACAATAATACATTGTAGTCACACCCCTTTCATTTCACATTGGCTTGAAGGATTTGATATATTCCTTCATTTCCTTACATTCCTCGTGCATATAAACATGAAATTGAAAAGAAATTTATGCTTATGAAAGTTTTATTCATGTAAAATAAATAAACGTATACCTATAATATATAATAATACCTCAATTACATAGACTCGATTACTTTAAAAGGTAGATTAGTGTCAATCATCTGATTTCCAAAAGCGCTGATGATTGACTTTTTTGCCTCGTTCAAAATCAATACTAAGTCTCGTTTGTACATTTTATTTTGGCTATCTTTTCCCAACACCACCTCTCGAGCCCTCTATCTTGCAGACGATGTTGATGCCGGTTCAAAACCCACAATTCTCCCTTTACTAAATCCAAAATCTCGAACCAATGATGATTGATTTTTGTGGGACACGACCGCTTTCTCTTTCACCATATAAACCACCTATATTTTGGTTGTACGCGCTTTCATGATAACAATTTTCATGTTGAGTTCTTCTTTGTCGTAAAGTATATTGCAATTCAACATCATCATCGTCATCCGGGTTCATCTTTTTTACAATTTCTTATTCTAACTCTTTCTCCATTCGTTGTTTCTCTCTCCTCTTATTTGAGTTATGCTTTCACAAGAAGCAACATCGTCACTTTTTATGGGACCTAAGTGTTGCTTTAACCTTGTTATACCCCCATTAATTATTCGATTATAAAATTTGCATTTTATTTTACGTCTATTTCCATTAACTACTTCACCAAACCTCTATCCAATATCCTTCTCTCTTGGATTTGGTGCCATTTCATAAAATTTCTATCAAACATATAATGGAATTAATTATCTACTTTAGAATAATTTCTTATTAATAATTATAGTCAATTTGTAATTAGTTTATTCATAAATATTAGTAGCATAATATACAATCTTATAACACTATCCTGTTCATATTATTTTAGTAGTGATTAGTAATTTTATTGAAATATCTAATACAACATGAAATATAAATTTAGCATACATGGACCAATATAGATGAACACATTAGTAATCATTACTACTTCCATAATAAATTATTATACTACTTTTGGACCCATTATATTAAGCATCCATTAATTAATTAAGTTAACATAGTCAATATACGAGTGACAAAAATTAAAACAAAAATTATGCAAATAATTAAATACAAAATTCTAGTTCGTTCCACAAACATATGCCAATTCACGTTGGACCCATTACACTATACATTAATTAATTAATTGAGTTACCGTAGTCAACGTACTCTTTACTTAGAGTTACAACAATTTAAAAAAAATTATATAAGTAATTAAATACAAAATTCTACTTAGTTTCACATATATATGCCAATTCACTCACGTAATTCTATTTTATAGTGACACAATCACACACCCTCTTCTCTGTTTTTTTTCCTCTCTCTCCTCCCCTTTCAACTACAACATGATCGAGCTATCTTCGTTTCACTCTTCACGAAGACACAAATGCTCTCTTTTTCTCTATCAAGTTTCAATTTCATACTTATCTGCAATTTTTCGAATTTTAATTTTTTTTACAATTACGTGATTATTGAGCAATAGCAAGGCGCCTCGATTAATCGTTGTTCTCTTGGAAGTTCGAACCCTAGGAATGCGCAAGTTTAAATTCTTCTCCCACTTCTAACTTTGATGGCTAATATCTCACATGATATGTATTTTTAATTTTGTTGTTAGTTTTTAGTTTTTTTTTGCTTAAATTACATTTAGATCTAAGTGGAGTTCTATAGAGTTCGGTGATGCTCTTCTTCTCTTTCTTTTCTCTTGTCCTTGATTCATTATTGGAAGTAGGATCTTTGACTTGGTAAAGTAAAGCTAAGGAATCTTTGCAAAATATGGGAAAGTATTTGCAAACTCACATTTTTAAGCGGAAATCACGGGCGAATTGTGTTTGTCACGGGTGATATGGCCAATACGGCGAGAATAGTGGGGGGTTTTCAATCTAGTGTTCTCAACTGGTCGAAAACGGTTCGCCAAAGTTGTATATTGTTCCAACCAAGGTTCGAAGATACGGTTTCGGTTTCGGAAGCGGGAACGGTCACAGTTTCGAGGTAATAGAACGAATACGTTGCTCGCGAATGTTGCAGCAGGAATTTAGTTTTAGACTTTGTTTTGGTCTTTTTGCTTCTGTTACTCTTTACATCTTAGTGGATTTATATAGGGTTCACAAGCGGTTGGTACCTCTTCTCATTCTTTCCTTTTGTCTTTGAGTCATTATTAGAAACTTAGCAAAATGACGACGTTTTTACAACAGAAAAAACGGGTGAACTCTTGTTGTCACGTGTGATACGGCCGAAACGGCCAAATAATCGTGTTGTTTTTACTCCACCTTGTTGAACCGGTCGAGTTCGGTACGCCAAAGTTGAAAATTGTTCCACCTCAGGCAAACCGTTCCGATACGGCCGGATTTTTGCACCATGGTTCCAACTCAGGCGTACCGTTTCAACTCCACTGTTTTTTTTGCACCATGGGTTTAGCAGGGAAACAAAACTCGGCCGTTACGTTACGTAACGGCCGTTATGTAACGGATTTTGAACTTGCCGCTACGCGAAATGCCGTTACGTAACGCCGCGATGAAATTCACGTCCAACTCGCCGCGTTGTCCGTTACGTAACGGTGACTCGCCGCATTAGAGCGTTTTTTTACCCGTTACATCCGTTACTATATGAAAATTGGTCAAAAAAAGAAAGGGAATATATGCATAGTAGCACAAAAACAATAGGGACACACCAACGAAAGGAGAAAAACTTTCCATAGGCTTCCAAGTTGAGTAGTATATATGATTTAGTATCAATTTTTATATATAATATGATATGAATCTCATGTTTAAAGTAATTTTTAATTCACCATATGTGTAACCCACCCAAATGATTGTTTTGGTCAAATTAAGTTATAAGAATACTTATAAAACTTCAAAAATGTCATTTGAGGTTAAAATTCTAATTGTGTGAATTTTTTGAAAAAATTCACGCCGCGTCAACCGCGATTTGTCCCATTTCGACCGTTACAAGCCGCTCCCGCGTCATCGCGACCGTTACCGCGAACGCGACCATATCCGCGATTTTCTTCCCTGGGGTTTAGTGTAGCTCTAATTGTTAAGGTGGCTACAGGTGTTAATGAGTTGAGCCGAGCGGGTCGCTCAAGCTTGGCTCGTTATACTTTGCTCGAGCTCGAGCTGAATCTCGAGCTTTTTGAGCTTAGATTATCAAGGCCAAGTTACACAAAACTCGACTGGGGTTCAAAAATCATAACAAAATAAATTATATTCATAAGATATAATATATTATAACTAAGTTTATTTAATTTTCCTAGACTTATTAAAAATATTTTACTAATATTTGAGGTCACTATGTTAAAAAATATTATAAAAAACTATTTCGAGCCTGTTCACGAACTTCTCGAGCCGAACATGGTTGTGCTTGGTTTGTGAAAATTTCGAGTCGAACTGCAGCTCGCGAACAGGCTAAGTTCATTAACACCCCTAAAGGGGGCTAATGAAAAGATAATGTTATTGTCATGTGAGGGTAAAGGGTAAGGACTAAGGATAGAGAAAAAAATAGTAGAAAAATATGTGGGACCAATGAATGGAAAATTAAGGTTAAAATGGAGAAAATTGTATGACAAAAAGGAAATATTCTAAACAGGACAGACAAAAGAGACAAAAACGAAAAGTAGGAGAAACAAAAAGAAATGGAGGGAGTATATTCTTTTTTTTTCCCTATCTAGAGCAAATCATCTTGAAGTTTATATCATCACCGTATTATTGAAGCAAAATATGTAATAATCATGTCCCTCAAACAGTGATTGACATAGAGTTCCATCACTTTGCCTTAGAAGTTACTAGTGTTTTCTCATGCTGCCTTGAAATTTGAATTTCTATTCTGCTTAGCTTCTTCAACTATCTTTCATCTGCTAGAGTATGGAACCTTTGGTACATGGGAGAGGCAGGAAGGAGGATTCGCTTGACGAGACATATCTAGGAGTCTATGAGGATCTATTGTATGCTCGTAAAATTAAACCTGTTGAAGGCAAGTATTTTTTTCTTCTATTAGCACATATGGTTGTTCTGGAAATTGAGGACTTAAATGCTAATAAAAAAATGCACTGGATTGAGGTGTCTTAATCCGCTTGTCCGTCTTAAAATATCATTCAAGCTTGTATTGGTTTTTATGTAATAAACTTAAAGATGAATTAGCATGTATACATAAACTATTCTCAGTAAAACCTCTTTCTTTCTTTCTTTCTTTCTTTCTTTCTTTCTTTCTTTCTTTCTGTTTATTATATTTTGTATTTCTTTGGATGGTGTGTGTGGTTTTTCGGCGCTCTTATGAGTCGGCATCCTGATTGACTGATGATTAATATTATCATTAACAGGAGCACAGTGGACGGGCATAGTGACAACTATTGCTGTTGAAATGCTTAAAGCAGGTTTAGTGGAAGCTGTTATTTGTGTGCAGAGGTATGTATGTGGCTTGACAGTACCATCTTCTTGCTGTGGCAAGTCTTAATCACCACTTATCTTCAAATTATTCCATTACTTCCCTTGCAGTGATCCAGAAGACAGGTTCACTCCAAGGCCTGTATTAGCCAGGTTGCTTACACATTCTCTGCTGGAAAAGATTCATTGGCTTGAAATTTTATTCTGGTCAGTAAATATCAGCTATTCTCATGTATCTTTTGTCATATAATTCACATTTTCCCTGTTCAAGCAGGACCCCTGAAGAAGTCATTGCAGCAAAAGGTGTTAAACCAACTTTGTCTCCAAATCTTGATACACTTGCCCTGGTTGAGGTGCCTAATAACTTTATATTGGTTCAACAGCTTTAGAGTAGTATCTTTTTGTAGTTCTAATACTTTAAAGATGATACCTTTTTTTGCCTCTAGCAAAGAGGTCAAATCGACAATATTTAATTTGTTTTTTTTAAAAAAAATCCTATATAACCCCCTTTTAGCTTTAGATCGAAACACTACAGAAGGTTTAATTAAGCATGTAGAATGAATCTACCTTATATGATTAAAATTACAAAGACCTTAATTTTGTTGTCTTCTAGTGCTTGTTGAACTCCTATCTTGGTCCATTTCAAAGTGGTTGCTCTTATCAGTTACCACTCCCTATCACTCAAGTAATTTGGCGCTCCACTATTATCAGTATGGTTTTTATTAATTCTTCGGATTTAGCGTCAAAGTACCTAGCAAAATAGCTTTGAAATAGAGGGAGTAGTTCACCTATCTTATTTTATTAAAGAAGGTTTTAAGTATCCTTCTATACCTGGATCTTATTTACCTATTTGCATCTGACAGGCAGCTGGTGTAAAACGTCTTCTCTTTTGCGGTGTTGGATGTCAAGTTCAAGGTGTGTTTTCATGTAGGACTTGGTCAAGCTGTATTCTCATTTGATTTCTTGTCCATGACTTGTAGGACTGATATGCAGGATAACTTAACTGCAGCACTGAGATCGGTAGAGAAGTATTTGAATTTGGAAAAGCTGTATGTTCTTGGCACAAATTGCGGTAAATGATTGTATGTCTTATATTTCTTTACTTTCTTTGTGATGGGTGGGGGGAGGGGAGGGGGTAATTGTATCAGCAAGGCTGGGGTTTTTATTCAGCACCTTGTAGAAGTCATTGTGTATGTCATTGTGATGAATTCACAAGTGTGTTGAATTCACTGCACTCAAGGTAATTACAAGCAAAATAACACAACAAAAATAAGATCACTGAGTATTCTAAAAGGAGATGGGTTTTTGATTGAAAAGCAAATAAGATAGGCTGAGTATTCGAGAGACTCAGTGCTCTCCCATTACAAAATGACTTCTCACTAATTTCTTCTTATCCCTTCCCTCTACTTCCTCTTCTATTTATACTAGCATTTCTAACTAACTCTGACCTCATCATTCCCTTTTCTAACAAACTTAGATATTTACAATCAGTGAATATTCCCTTCTAGAAGATCTTTTTCCTGCCCCTTTGTTTTGTTACGCACGCGCTTGATTCATCTCACCACCCCAAAAAACTCACCTTGTCCTCAAGGTGGAAGGAATGAAACCGGAATCTCCTCAGTTGAAGGCGTTGGTGGTTTGCTGTCCATGTCCTCTTTATCGTCATCATTTTCCTCGTTGAGCAGGATCACGCTGAGCTCCTTGCGTCTGCAACGGTGACCGACCACCCACTCGTCGTCACACTTGAAGCAGAGCCCCTTCGCCCTTTTCTCCTGAAGCTCTCTGTCACTTAAGTGCCTCAATTCTTCATAACGTTGTGGGAAGCTCTGAGCAGACTTGGGAGTTGAAACTGATGCTTGTGACTCAGTGGCCCAACTTTTAGTTATGGTGGGCTGGCCAGCGCACCAAAAGTGTTGGTCACCACATTTCCTTCACTTTCTTTGTTATGAGAGAGTATGGGTCCTGTTTTAAATGAGCCCAAAATCTCCTTCCTGTTGCTGAGCCCATGGATCCGAATTTTTTCTTCAGCGCGACCCGCCATTTCCATAGCCTGCTCCAGATTCAACGGGTTAAGTAATTTTAGTTCAGTCTTGATGTCTTCCTTCAACCCATTCACAAATTTTCCCATTAGCATATCCTCAGGAATGTGGTCCAGAGGTGCCGCCATTGCAATGAACCTCCGACGATACTCCGCCACGCCGGCCGTCTGCGCGGTGGCTATCCACTGCTCGTGGAGAGTTCCACTGTGCTCCGGCCTAAACTGCCGAAGAATGAACATCTTCAGATCGGCCCACAACCTAATCGCGCGGCGCATGTTCTCCCACTGCCACCACCTCAGCGCATCGCCTTCCATAGAGACCACCGCAGCCTCCACCTTCTCTGCTTCCTTCAACCCATAGAACTGGAAATAGCGTTCTGCCTTAAGTATCCAGCCATCGGGGTCGGTCCCATCGAACTGAGGAAGATCCAACTTCCGGTAGCGCCAGCCGCCACCTCCCGGTCCATTTCCATGGTACGAATCACCACCAGCATTATCGAAGGTACCTCCTGTTCCTTCTTCATCTTCCCCTTCCTCAGCACCGGATCTTACTCCTCCATTCACCAATCCCGTTCCTTCGCCCACGATAGTAATCTGTCGATCTTGAGGGAGATTTTGCGATGGTGGTCGACTCGCCAACATCTCCCTAATCTCCTCCGGAAACTTAGGCTTGTTCTAGCCTCATTTGTCGATTTTCTCCTGCCTGGGACTCCCTGGACCGGTAGTCGACCACCATCTCCCTAATCTCCTCCTGAAACTTGGCTTGTTCTAGCCTCATTTGTCGATTTTCTCCTGCCTGGGATTCTCTGGACCGGTCCACTCTTCCTTCCAAATGGACGGCCAGCGCCTCCATTTCCTCCCCAAACTTCTTTGTGACCTTGGACTGGCCTTCCAACAGTTGCTCAGTAAATGCTTGCCTGAGAGCTGCCATAGCAGCAGTAATAGCTCGATCTACAGCTTGATCGACTTTAGCCGCTATGGTTAAATCGAGGTTAGCAAGCTGCGCTTTTAAATGTTCGATCCTCTGAGTGGTAGTTGATGGTGCCACGATCTTGCTCTGATACCAAGTGTGATGAATTCACTGCACTCAAGGTAATTACAAGCAATAACACAACAAAAATAAGAACACAGTGAGTATTCTAAAAGGAGATGGGTTTTTGATTGAAAAGCAAATAAGATAGGCTGAGTTTTCGAGAGACTCAGTGCTCTCCCATTACAAAATGACTTCTCACAAATTTCTTCTTATCCCTTCTCTCTACTTCCTCTTCTATTTATACTAGCATTTCTAACTAACTCTGACCTCATCATTCCCTTTTCCTAACAAACTCAGATATTTACAATCAGTGAATATTCCCTTCTAGAAGATCTTTTTCCTGCCCCTTTGTTTTGTTACGCACGCACTTGATTCATCACAGTCATGTTCCTTGACTGACAGAAATGTGATTTAGGTGTTTTAGTTGCTAGAATCTCAGATGATCAACTCATTATTAGCCTTATCATAACAGCTTAAAACTTCAAAAGATAGTGTCAATGTGCCGTCATATGAGACTTTGAGAACAGCTGCTTGTTGGCTTGTCTTTAATGTATGTCATGTCCATTGTTGTCTAATTTATGATTATCAGATACTGCTTATTTACAATCTTAGGGTTTATTTTTCAATGGCCTTATCATTTAAAATTGTGTGCGGATTGATAATCTATTTCGTTGAATACCTCTTTTTAATAGTGGATAATGGAACTCGAGAAGGGCTGGACAAGTTTCTAAGAGCAGCAAGCAGCGATCCAGATACAGTTCTTCATTACGAATTCATGCAAGATTACAAGGTTCTAATATTTTGTTTTTTCTCAATTGTTGTGTATTCCATGTTCATCTACGCTGCTATTGACGATAAGATTGTGTCTTATATACATGCGTCAGCCGTCAGCAAAAGCTCAGTTATTCTTGTTTACCTGCTGACAAGTCTAGCCATGTGTAGCTTTCTTGCTGAAGATCCAATGTTTGAAACCAGTAGGTTCTAGCATCTAATATATCTGTTACTATTTCATTAATTATGCTAGGTCCATTTAAAGCATTTGGATGGGCATATTGAAGAAGTAAGATGTGCTTGCCTGAACTTTCTGTTTTCTTTTTTCGACCTTGTTGCTCTATGCACTAGCTATCATGTTTAACTTTTTCTTCAAACCGAAACAGGTCCCATACTTCTGTCTACCAGCCAATGATTTGGTCGATGTTATTGCTCCATCCTGCTATAGGTGATGTTTAGCCTCATTTTGTGTTATTTTAATGATTGTGGTTATCTTGTTGTTCGTAAGACTCTGCAATGTGGTTAATCGTTTGGTGTGATGGAACTGAGATAAAGGATTTTTTTTTGCTGATTGCACAAAGGGTAAAATTTCCCAGCTTACAAGCATGAGCTTGGACCACTTTATTTGGTGCCACTACTAAGTCATTTCTTTCGTAGTTTGGATTAGACTTTCATGTCTTTCTAGAAAAAGTTCTTCATTTGATGTGTAATGTGGTTGCATATATGTTCGGAATCAATTAGAAAACTTTGTTTGGAGTTCTTGTTAAATTCAAATTATGATTCCAATCCATTTTTCTTTTATCTGATAAAAAAATGTTTTCATCTCTATTAAAACGTCTATCTAAAACAAAAAAATAATAATCTTCCTGCATATTATTCAACTACACAGTAAAAGGGCTTTTTTGATTCATCAAGAATGGAAGAATAAACCACGTAAAACCCTCCACTTGTTCCAATTGAAATTGAAATTGAATGGAAGAATAAACAAAATTGAAATTGAAGAATTCCAATTGAAAATTTTCATTAAATAACCCCGATGGGGAGGGGAACCTCGTGCTCTATGTTCCTGTTCTCACTTCCTTTGGAATTCGTTTATGTAGCTTGGATTCCCGAATTTGTGGCAGATGCATCTACGTGTCTAAATATTTGATTTGGCTATCGATGACTTAGTCCTAAAAATGAACTGTCAAAGTGTTGAGATAGAATGAAGAGTCGGACTAACAAAGGAAATCATTAACATGTAGCTCGCATTGGAATTAGTTATGAAGTCCTTATTAGGCACATTGCGATTGGTGAGAAAGAAGCTACGAACTTTGAATAAGCCAACAATTCGAGCATTTGTTAGAGATCACTTACACTTGGACCTCTAAGCCCAAGGCCCTAGGCCCAAGGCAGATTAAAAACATACTTCTGTTGGTATGCCTCTTCTCAATTTTCTCTCTATTTCTTCTTCCACGTATCTCCAAATCCGAACATGTTCACTCAACTATGCTAATAGTAAAAAGGAAGATCAGGAGGGGGATATTTTTGCCCTGGTAACTACCAGATATAAGTTAAGAGTAACTTAGGAGTGTTTTATTGGGTGGAAAACATCTTCCCGAAATTGTAGTTTTCGTGTATCCTTCACTTGGTTTGTGAGGGTGAAAATTATTTTTCCAATTGGCCGAAGTAGCTTTTTTTTTCCTAGTAGTGCAAAACATTTACGTTCCTTTTTGGAAGAAATGCTAAATTTACCTCCCTATCTCTATAACCTTCCCCTTTTCTTCCTCCATATATCTTCTCTCGTTCATTTTTTATTTTTCCTTTTCTCTCTAATCTTCCATGTAAGGGACCAAACAAATGAAAACTAATATATAATTAAGTTTGCATTGGAAAATGTTTTTTATGGAGCCTTCGAGTAAGCACATTGGAAAGAAAGGAAACAACAAATAGCCAATATGAGATTGTAACCTTTATTTCGATTTCCCCCTTGTGTGCGCCTGTGCATGTGTGTTGCGGAGGGGATTTTGTGTGGGATTTTTGTTGTTTTGAATCTAATCTAATCTAAATATATACCTTTTTTTGTTCTATTATTCTTGTAACACTTGCAATTTCGGGTCACATTATATAAATTTTGACTACATATCCTCACTATTATATGTTAAAAAAGTAGTCCTGTGAGATAGTTTATCTCAATGTGTAGCTTTCAAATATCACATTTTTGCATTAGATATCAATGCTCAAAGTAGAGCATAGTAGAGGTGGCAAATGGGTGGGTCGGGCTGGGTTTGTGGCTGGCTGGGTTGTGCATATATGACCCGGTGCGGGCTGGGGAATTAGGCGGGCTGGGTGGGTTGGTGGGCTGGGTTAGTGGAGCGACCCATGGCGGTTTTGGGCGGGCTTGCAACGGGTTTGTGGGTGGGCCTAGCGGGTGGGTTGGGCTGGGTAATGGATTGGTTGGGCTGGGTGGTTTGGCTTGGGCTGGGTGGGCCGAGTGGTTTGGGTTGGGCTGGTTAATGGGCTGGGTGGTTTGGGTGGGTGGGCTGGGTGCGTGGGTTGGGTTGTGCTGGATTGGCTTAGTGAGTGGATTGGATTGGATGTGTTGAAAACTTGAAATAATATTAATTAGTAAGTTTGATGTAATATGAATTATATGTTTATGAATATGAATTTGCATTTGTAATTTTGTATAAGTCAATTAGATATAATTTTGAAATACGTTGGTTGCAAATATAAAATATTTGGTTTTATATATTTCATTCTGTTAGTAATACGAATAATGATTAATTTTTATAATTTCGTAATGACGTAATTATTTAATAATTAATATCATCTCTTTCCTAGTAATGTCGTTTATTTATAATCTTAATATAGCAATTAAAATAAGATTATAATGAGTATTGAATATTGACCAATGTATTCTTAAATAATTTTGAGTAATGATTAATTTTATATTATCGTAATTATTTATTATTATCTATTTTTCATTATCGTCGTTTTTAAACTATTGCATGTTAACAAAACCAATCATAATTAGGGAAGACATAATTAAGATCTATGAAAGCAATAATTAAAATAATGAAAAGTAATGGAAGAAGAATTACCAGATTTATGTGAAATGAATCAACTTTAATACTTTATTGAAAGCAGACTATGTTCGAACCAAATAAGCTTGAGAGAAAAGTAGGAGTCTAAAACTAAGCTAATACGAAACTAAGATAAAAACTAAGATAACTAATCGAAATTAACCTTATAGTATTAATAGATGATGTTCAAAAAGCAATAAAAACGGAAAACAAGGCCTCCCGAGAAAACGTTCGGCCAGTCAGGCGATGGCGCCTGAGTGGGCGGTCTTCAGAACTTCTTCACATAAAACTCGTAATCAGCGCCCGGGCGGGCGGAGATGACTTAGTCAGTTCTCCAATAGAGCTCGAAATATGCTGGCGTGCTCGAGCTATGGGCCACGCCCGACCGGACGGGCAAGCGCTCTTTAGCTCCAATCTTATGTCTTATCATCCCGAGAGCTCTAGAATTGCTCTCAGGGTACTCCAAATGCCTATGTAACCTGGGTAATGCTCATAGAGGCCTCAGACACCTAATCTGCACAATGAAAGCTCAAAAACACGAAACATACCCAAACATATCAAATCTCACAATAAAGAGCTCTAAAGAGCTCTAAAAGAGTATAATATCTTTGAAGATTGGTAGTCTTTGGGGCCTGAACGGCAGGTCTGGGTTGCCTCTGTGGCTGTGCGTCGTTCGACGGGGTCTGGGCTGCGGGCTGCTTGCGTCTATGCGAATGTGCGTGGTTTGCCGGGGTGGTGGTTCTGGGTTGGTGTAAGGGTTACGGTGTGCCGATGTGGTCGTGCTAATTGCGGTCTGGGTGGGCTGGGTGGTGCGGGCTGATTGTGCGTTCTGGTGGGCGGGTCTGGGTGGTGCGGTCTGGGTGGGCTGGGTGGTCCTGCGTGGTGGGTTGGGTGGGCTGGGTGGTCCGGGTTGGGTGGGTTTGCGAATGGTTACGGGTGGGCGGTTCCACCCGAGCTGGGTTGTGGTTTCCGAACCCGGTGCGGGTTTTTAAGTTTGGCGGGTTGAGCCGGGTTAGGTGCGGGTTTGAGCGGGCCTGACCCGCGAAGCCCCCGAGACGGGCCCAGATGCCATCTCTAGAGCATAGGAGACCGCGAAATGCAAGTGTTGCAAGAATTAGGAAATGGAGGAAGTAGAAAGATGAAACTTTCAAGAGAATAGAACACGCAACCTAAACGTGCGATGTCATAAATTAAAATGGATCAGAACTGACTAGAATTTTATAGAGATGAAAATACATACTCCATATAGGGTTTAGGATTAGTGAATAAAAAACTTTGATTTACAATAATAAGCTAGAGGTAATTCGTAGGGTAGTTTAATTATAACTTAAAATACACAACTGTTAAATTTGTACTTCTTGTACTAATAGGTGAGCTTTAATATAATTAGGGAAATAATAAATTTTGATTTACAATAAAGAAGTAGTGATAATTCGTAGATCTGATTGATTATAAATTTATTCAGTGTTTCTTAAAAAAGTTTATACCGTTTCAATCAATTTGAAAGTTACTTTGAAAGAAGATCCTTTTATAAGACTTAAACTATATAAAACTATACTGATTACCGTCAAAAAAAAAAGTTATACTGATTGATGTTCATCACTGTGCTAGAGATTAGAAACAATTAAAATAATTATGTGGTAGGGTTTGTTTGATAATCATGTATTATTTCTTTTATAATATAGAATACTACGAGTACTACAATCCTAAATGATGTTACCGGATATGATGATAACACAAACAAAATACTAATAGGATGAGATATGTATTGAACATATTAATATGTCCATTATATATGATAATTAGTTATATAAATCTAAATATGTATATTTTCATGTCTATTTAAAATTTAAATTTAATCGGGAAGAGTCACAGTCGGATGTCAATATTGTGCTAATGTACCAACTAATTCGTAAATATAAGATTTAATGATAATCTCATGGAAGTGTTGCAAATAAAAACTTCAAACTTGCCTATTGCAAAGAAATTATTATGTTTAGAACATCTTGTGCTTTTAAGTACATTATACACTTCAGCATAGTATAAGAATTATTAAAAATTCTTTGAATACACTAATTTTAAACATACTAGCTACCTAGCATTAGACTTACAGACATGGTTGATTGGAGGTTTCTCAGTTTTAAGAATTTGTTGAACTTTGAAGGATTATTATTATGCTTAGACCTTGTTTTTATATAATGGATGCCTCCAAGATTGCTCCATCTAATCATTCTGACCTGAATATTTTCCTGCAGTTGTTTTGACTACACAAATGCATTGGCGGTGAGTGTCTACTTGTTTTGAAGTTGTTGTTCTATAAGTCTTACGTAGTCAAATTATATAATAATGATAATAGTAATGATAATAATAATAATGATAATGATAATTGAGTAATCTAATTATTATAATAATGATAGCAATAGTGATAGTATTTGATAATTAGTTATAGTGTTTTACATTTTCAACTTTGAATAAAAGTACCCGTTATAAAAAACTCCGAATAAAAATTTATTTGGAAGTACAATCACTTACATTGTTAAATTTCAAGATATCCGAAACCAGAGAAGGTGTTAATTCCGATCCGATTTGATTGACATAAATCCATTTTTGGGGTCGGGAATCTGAAATTTTGATAAATAAATTGAATATCAAATCAAAAATTCTGTTATGTAGCTTTTTGGACTTTTTCTCATCCTTAAATAGAGTAGGTCTTGTGCTGATTTTTTGTTTTTCTTTTACTGATTCCTGTAATTAGCCCTGCCTGGTAATGAAATAATGATCAGTCAGATTTCTCTTTGACTCTACATGAAAGATGACTGTCAAACTCATATCTTAAAATGATATTTTGAAGTTTCAATTGTGTACTAGGATCTGGTAGTTGGGTACATGGGAGTCCCAAAGTATTCTGGCATGAGCATGACACAGCATCCACAGTACGTCACTGTAAGGTGAGGAATTAAGCTTCTATGAATATAAATACTTCCCCTTGTTGTCCTTACACCCCAAAGGATAGAGGTACATTTAAAGTGTAGGGTTCAAGTAAACCGGTTGAAAGTTGGGAACTAGGAGTACCTATCATTCTATCAATGTATCCATCGGTAAAATATAATCGTTGTTGGAACAAAAATGTCAATAATAGTAACAAGCTGCATGCCTACTAGACATGTTTGCTTATGTGAACTATGTAACTTGGAAACTCTCATCTTTCCTAATTTTGGAAACTTGGCAAACTCAGGGGAAATGTTATCTTTGAACGGCCAGCTAGTTTTCTTCCTTCAAGAATCGTAGAGTACCTTTTGTTCCTGCAAATTTCTTTCTAAGAACCAAAACAGTAATACCCTCTTACTTTTCATGTTAGAAGAATAAACAACAATATTGTAGAACTCTATGCAAAATTTTAATTCTTTGTTCAGATTTCATCTTTCCAGATTTTCTGATTGTATGATAAAATTGCATTCAATATAGATGCTTTATCTGATTTAAGTTTTCAATTATTTCAGGAATGAACGTGGTAGAGAGATGCTGAGCCTCATTAAGAACCTTATAGAAATTACTCCCACTATAAGCAGTGTACCTACTGAACTATCTTTTTTGTGTAACAATGTTTTGATAAATTTCTGAACTGTCTGTTGTTTTTATTCTGTGGCCAGGGCAACAGGCGTCCATTTGTTGTAGAGACAGTTAAAGCAGATGATGATGCCAAATTAGGTATACAATATGTTGTGTTGAGTTGACAGGAACCACAGTTGTGGCCTTTCAGGCTTTCCGGGGGGAGGGGGTGGGGGGTGGGGGTTGAAGGGCCTACAGAAACTAAGTGAAATAGTTTCTGACCTTAAGGATTGCAATAATACGTAAATTCCTTATTATCTTTTTCATTGACATTTGACAAGAAATTGTTTTCATTGTTCGTCAAGAACAATGTCTTTGGAAAAGGTTCCTACTTTAGTAGCTGGAACTTTCAACCAACAAAGGTCCTAGTAAACCTTAAAAAATACAATAAAAGGCCACACTGATGTTACATAATATTCATGCTTCCATGAACAATTACTCAGTGTCTCTAGGGATCTAATGGCTTTGAAGAAATCTTGGGCTTTTAGGCTCAGAAGTTGTTGCAGCATCAGCTTTGCATAATGCCATAACTGAAGCTGGCTGAGTCTTCTTTTTGCTTCTTGATTGTGTGTGTGTGTGCAGGTAGAGGACCTTCTCAACCTGCTCCAAAGTTAATCGGAAATCTGATTGCAGCTGTTCTAAACTTTGTAAGTAAATAAGTGATAGAATTTCTTTTGGCATATAGGTGATAAAGATGGCTCATTTTCTGTTTGATTCTTCATCCAGATTGGTCCAAAGGGTTTGGAGTTTGCCCGTTATTCACTTGACTATCATACCATTCGCAATTACCTGCATGTAAATCGTGTGTGGGGGAAGGAGAGGTGAGTCCTTTCAATTTCTAGTCGTAATCTATAGTTCTTTTTCTCAGAGACTGGATGCTAAAAAAAAAAAAAATGCAATTAATCCAGGGCCTCGAGGCATTTACCTTCATATGCAAGAAAACTCATTGATATGTACAATGAATCTGGTGAAATTGACAAGATGATTTCCAGCAAGACAAAAAATGGATGAGATATTGGTGCTGAACCAGTTCTGCTTTTGCAGAGGATTGGCATGTGAGTTCACATCTAGCTCCCGTGTAAATCAGCGTGTAGTATGAAATATATTTCCCCCTATGTTCGTGAAACAGATCAATATTTTTTCTGTGTTGGCCTAGTATTGCAGTTTTGCCATCATCCTCTCAGGGTTGGATTCACTTGTACATAGAAATAGTTTCACTTTATAAGCAGACATACCACATTTTGTCCGTTTCAAATCCTGTATGTAATGATTAGTGTCCATGTCCTGTTTCCGCCTATTTTTACTGAATCTTTGTTAGCTTCCAAAATCTAAAGCTTCCATTTTACGCAATTGGAAATAGTTTGATTGAGCATGTTATCGTTATAGAAATTGTTATTTCAAGTACAGAATGCTAAGAAATAAGAGCAATATCACTCAAACTTGTAAATTTTTTAGGCAGTATGGTTCATATCAGAATCTGTACAAATGCTTGTTAGATTGGTTGATCTTCCTTGGCAATTTGTTAGATTGGTTGATCTTCCTTGGCAATTTATTAGTTGCATCTCTTTCCCTCCTAAAAAATGACATTAGGCCTAGTCCTAGGTACTCCCAATCTTCCCAAAACTACTCCTTAAAGGACTTGAACGCATGACCTCAAAATGACCTAGACACACTTCGGCTTGTTATTTTCAGCAGATATGGTTGATTGTCGGATTTACAAAAATGACGTATAAGGACCAAGCACAATATGTTACGCACAGTAGCATCGTATATATCCTCCATTCGACTTGTTGGAAAAGAGTAGATTCCAATCATCTCTTTACCAAACACCGCCAAATAGTAGATTGAATCTTATATTGACTAGCTGAATCTAGTTTTTTGAGTTTAATATATTCTTTTATCCCAATCCATTCTTTCTCAAAGATCCCTATTACAAGGTCATGAAACCCCCAGAAAACAATTCTGTCAGTTTTTTGGAGAGGGGATGTGTTTTCGTACGTGCAGTGTCTTTTTTGAACTCATATTTCTTTTGCTCGGTTGCTTGTTTCGATTTAAGTGCATTTCAAGTACCTACCTTTGTCTATACAAAGTATGAAGTTTAATGACATAGAAGTAGTGTAACAATGTAAAGATGAAGGAAATGCAGCTGTCAGGTTAGGAATAGGGCCCTATGCTATCCATCCATTATTAACATTTTATTAGAGACTTAGATTCAAATTTGGTTTCCCTCTATCTAGACTTGACCACTGTCTTACTGCACTGAAGACCTTTTCTATGGGTTCTGAAGAGGTGGTGATTTATTTGTTGAATCAGCTTATCAAGATATAAGTATGTCTATGGAGCAGAAATCATGTTATATGGAGTTCAGCTGATGAGTCAGACACTAGGACATGTACTAGTGTTTGAGAGTCCAAGTATATAGATTATACAATTAGCCCAAACATCTAATCATTTGTTCAGTTCATCACAATCAATAAAAATCGTAGGAGCAAGCTTTTCCATTGTCATTCTATCGATTCTGTCTAACTTTGGATAGACATTGTCTTTTGTCCTTGGGCTTGCCGAATCACCAAATTCGGGTAACTCTCTTGTAAAAGACAAGTTGCCATGTACTTCTTCGGTTAGCTAAGAAGCAAGTAATGCAACTTCCTGGTATAGACATAAAAACCTGCAGCTGAAACCCACTAGATAACATGAGTGAGGAGTGAAAATTCAAAGCTTATCAAGCACTATGATGGATTCAGCATTAATATCAGTCCTATAACAAGCTTTTAATGTGTCGTGGTGAAAGGATTGTGCAAGAAAACATGGAGTGAACTTTTCTGCAGAATTGAGTCAGACAGCATGGGCCTCATGTGGGTTCCTTTATTTCTTCATTGCTGTATTCTTTTTTCTGTTGTTTCTTCTTCTTTGTTCATCTTTTTTTTAATCATTTCAAGTTGGATTTGGACAATAGAATTGAATACTTTGGATTTTCCATGTTGGAAGATTTATCTGTTAGTGGTGTTCTTTTTTAGGATAATGCGACAAAAATGTGGAATTTGTTTGGTTTTAGATATGATAAATTGTGGATGAAGAGTGACGACGGTGAAGGATTCTCAGTGGCTGATGCATTTACACCTTTCTTAGAGTCAAGAGAAGCTTCTCTTGGTCTCTTTGACTGACTAAATGTGAGCTTCATCTCGCAAAACCAGTGTATGAGGTCCATACTCAAACTTATGGTTGTGGACCGTTAGTTTTTTTAAATCAGTTTATGGTATTTAAGATCAAATTCTCATATTCGACAAAGTTCTGTGTACTACTCCCTTCTTTTTATATTGTATGACCTTTTTACGATGCAATATTCTGTTTTGTTGTTAAAGAACTCATTACTTTACTCTTACATAAATAATGATTGTGCACTTTTTTACCGATTCTACCGAACCAAATATTAAAAATTGTGCTAAACCCAACGAATCATGTTGTAAGGGAACCTTTTAGCTTCACGGATACTTTTGGCAAGAGGTACCAAATTTAAGCATTTGTAAAACTTACAACTACCACAATTTTTTTGTTCGAACAAACCCTTCGCTGATTATTTGATAAAAACTTTCAGGGGTGCATTAGAATTTCGAAACCCTTCTACAACAGTAATGAACCTTGTTACCTTCCAAGTTCCAACCAACATTATCTTTACTTTTCCGGTGTAAAGTCACTTACAGGAGATTGTTAGACACCATTGGACCTGTGTTTCTAAGGCCGCTGGTAGCTAATCGAGAAAATTTACTACCTTTGAAGCAAGAAATTCTGGAAAGAGTCATGTTGCTTTGAGCATGGAAAAGGTATGGGTTCTCAGTCTTCAATAGTAGACAGGTCGTTAACAATTTATATCCAAGACACCTGAATCTGCATTCTGCCTATGATTTACCAAAAAATGATGATATTTCATAAGCATTTGACTTTTGGGGAGGTGAAAAACATTCTATTTTTGGAGACATGTAGGGAAAGAAATGCAGATAAAGTAAATAACAGGTAGGAACTTTATGTGAGCTGCATCAGTCACTGACAATTGCAACTTTGTGCACTTGGACTGTCCAAAAGATCAATTTCAGAAATTTTGTGGGCTCTGTTGCATGTGCTAGGTAACACAAGAGACATATGAACCCTAGTGTCTTATTTCCACCTTGAGATCAGGGATCAGACATTGTCATTCTCAGGCAGTTCAGAACCATGGAGCCTGCTATACTTATTGGGCCCTTTCTGTGGGCCATTGTATGGCAATATAGCCCATCATTGGTTGCTTTCATAAACAAGTTGATCATATGTATGTTTCAGGATTCCAGCTTATAGATTTGGTGTGCTTTTCTAGTTTTTCACTTTCTTTTACTCAAGTAAATAAGTTGTTCTAACAATAGTAGTGTTGTTCATTAGCCGTCAATTATAGAGGTGGCAAATGGGTCATATAGATTCGTGGTTGTTTTCGGTTATATTCAAGTGATGATATTTGCGTACACTGTCAATTAGCTTACCAAAATCAAGGTTCTCTAATGTGCATATGAGAGGCAATTATAACTTTGATTAGATTACTTCATTGTTAAAACAAGATACTTCACACAGTAAGAGAGAAAAAAAAAAGAGGAAAAAGCCTCATCTTCCTCTATACAAAAAGGTACCCCTAGAAGTTTTGAAACTAGGGACTGGGATGTTTTCAGGAAGAGGGCTGATCTGTGAACATGTTCCTAAAAAAAAAGAAAGTTTCTATGCAACCTGATTTGTGTAGTTTCTCAGAACTGAATAACTGCCTAAATCAGACAAAAAAAATAAAAATTTTCCCACCAAAAGAAAAATAAACAGTTATCAGTTTGACAAGTTCTCCATGTGTTTGCTTAAAACTGCGAAATACACCTTCTATGACAAGCTGCAGGTGGTTTTTGCTGCTTGGTTTCTTCTTTCCAGATTTTGCCGATGTCTTCTGCAACCCGCATTGCATCTTCGGATGCGCCGGAGAGGCCTCTTCTTGTGAAACCAGCTGCATATAGTCCAGCATTCCCTTTCCATCCATTTGGGAATGGAGCTTTTGGAAATCCATTTTTGGAAAAAAAATCACTTTCCTACACAAGAAAAAGTTTAATAATAATAAGATAATCAGTTGACTTTCTCAAAAATTCCAGTAATAACTTCTTCCAAAGTCAAAGCAGACAAGACTCCAACACCCTACGTTGGGGGTGCTCATATTACATGGCTAAGGGTAATATTAAATTGCTTCGCAAGGAACTGAAAATTTTATTCTCTTGATTCTAAGATCCAAACTGGCAGTCAATTTTTTTAATCATTTTTGTTTAGTTATTAGAATTTAGATCTACTATAGGGACTAGGGAGAAACAATGGAAGAAAACCAATAACAGCAAGGCGGGTTCTACTTCCACCGTCTCTTTCCTTACAACTAAGTAAGACATAAAATATCAGATATCTACTAGTTTAATTGGTAAAGTTTTATAAGATCGGACCTTGGATTAGATAAATCATGAACCTTTTGTGTTTCCCAATAGACCAACAAATTCATATAGCAAATCCAAACTGTAAAATTTGAGGACCTATGCCAGTTTTTAGTTTTTATATTATAAACCTCCTATAAGTGGTGTAACGAACTTCAAATTAAGTTACACTTATATTACTCCTACCAACAAGAAAAACTGATAATAGAAAACCAAAAACTAGTCTTTTCTGGTTTCTATATTTCTGAACCGAATCAAAAAACGATAACGAAACGATCTTAATCTTTTTTATTTGCATATTTGTGAGTACTTTATTAAGGTTAAAAAAAGGTATGATATGGTGAGACAAAATCTAAGAAAATCTCAGTTAACTGTCAAAGAAATACCAGACAGAAGAGAAAATCAATACTACTATTTGCTAAATAAAGATGAATATTATGAATAATGTATGGATGATTACCTTGAGCCATGAGGGAACGTTGCTACGATATCCTGTAGCGAGGACAACGGAATCGATCTCAAGAATTTCGCCATTAACAAATGCAACTTTACCCCTGGCAAATCTCTTGATACCAGGAACAACCTTAATATTTCCAGATTTGATTTTTCCAAAGGTACCAAGGTCCAACACTGGGGTCTTTCCTTCTGTATTCTTCAGCTCTAGTGGACCAACTTCTGGTCTTTTAAGACCATATTTATCTGTGTTTCCTAGCAATAAGCTTGCTAATAGTAACAGTATCTTGTCTACTGTACGAAGCGAAAACCACTTCAACAGCGACATTGCCAACTCGAATGTCGATTTTCCCAGCACATCCTTTGGTAATACATGAATCTGTCAATATTCACAATAATCTGTTTTAGTCTTTTTGGCCACGATTATAATATTTTCTTACAAAAAAATAACACACTTGAAGGGTTTCGAGTTTGTACTTACCGAGCTACGAACACAGAGGTAGGGTGTAGCATCATAGTTGCAAAGATCAAGAGAGACTTCCATGCCTGAATTTCCACAACCAACTACCAAAACCTTTTTACCACGGTAATTTTCACCAGATTTGTAATCACATGCATGGATAATGTCACCACCAAATTCATGGAATCCAAAAAACTTAGGCACAACCTTCTCAGCATTTTCCCCAGTGGCAACAACAATCCAACGGCAAATGTACTCAACCTCGCGCTTGCTGTCGGATTGATCGGTCTTAATCCTCCAAAGACCACATGTTTCATCATACTCAGCAGACTGCACTGATTCATTGAACTGTGGTTGTATGTCAAAGTGTTTAGCGTAAGACTCAAGGTAGCTTATGAACTGGGCTTTAGAAGGGTACTCAGGAACATCATCAGGGAAAGGGAATTTAGGAAGTTGGCAAAATTGTTTAGGAAGGTGAAGTTTAAGACGGTTGTAGGTTCGTGTTTGCCATAGCGAGGCAATGCAGTTGGCTCGTTCAAGCACGATGTAGGGGACACCTCGTTCTTTGAGCCCCGCTGCCACGGCTAAGCCTGATGGCCCTGCCCCTACTATCACTGGCCCATTTACCCATACACATCGCCTTGCGAAAAACTCTTCATGGTTGGCTGAGGTGGTTTTTGCTATGAAACCAAGGTTTCCAACTTTATCCATGATTATATGGTACAATAATGTAGATTGTAGGGTGTATAAAGGAGATGTGTTAGCAAAGAGAGAAGAGGAAGAGAGTGTGTTTATGTGTATTGAGAATTGAAATGTTGGAGAAATTTGTGTAGAGAATGGGAGATGGTGAGGGGGTTTAAATAAGGGAAGGTTGCCTTAAGAAATGCATGAGAGTAGCATGTGAATTGGCTTGTCATAGAGGAACTCATAGAATTTTATTTAATGTTTAATAATACACAAATATATTCTGGTCTTCATATATTATACTAAAATGTATATATAATATGTAAATTTAACGAAATTCTTTCATTTAAAAATTATAGGTTAGATGTATTATTGTAGTATGCAAATAGTTCCCTGAATAACGTAGATGCATTATAGTTGCTGTTGCATTGCATGATTTTGTAGCACCTGCCATTAGAAGGTGCTTCTAATCATTCTTTGATTCATTTTATTCATTCTTATCATTGCTTCTGGCTCCACCAAATCCTGCATTTTCTCTTCCTTCACAATTGTTAATTTACTCAACTATCAATTGATTTTTTTTTGTGTGTGTCCGGCAAATGTTATTACCCTCTTTAGAAGTCCAAAGTTTTGCAAAAATGTTCTCCGATATTACTATGAAATAGCTTTCTTGGACCGGGCGCCATCCCAGTTCCATTTTTTTTGTGTTATGTTTTGTTGTAGAGCATAAGATAATAAACTTCATTGGCAAGCCTGTATCAGAGGGGAGTATGATTACACATAAGGTAAGATGGGGTTCCATCCAAAAACAATTGGTGATAGGCAAAGTAGCCCACCAGATTTACATGTGTGTCATCATCTCTCTAATTCACCGATGTGGGATCATCATATATGGGTATCTCTCGTTAACATGTATTAAAGAAAAATTGTTAAGAAGAAATATTCACATGCGATCCCACATCGGTGAAATAGAGGGAGGATGACACAAATATATAAGTCTAGTGGGCTATTCCATCTGTCACCAATTGATTTTAGAATGTATCGCAGTTTGGGTTTATGTGTAGTCAGACTCTCCTCCGGTATAGACCAAATGAAGTTTACCATGGTACTAGAGCCGACAATCTTGACCCATATCAAGTTCCGAGTAGGGAGGGTCCAACTGTCTCAAGAATGTAGTTGAGAAGGATTTGAAGACTGTTTGGAGCAAAGAGTAGTGTGATTACTCTAAGTTGAGGTACTTGACCTCATGTTGAAGCCTAGATTAAAGGCCAAATGAGGATGTTGGTGACACATCCCATGTGTTAAGGAGAAATGCCCACATGTGATCCCACATCGGTCAAGTAGAGGGAGGATATAAGCCTGGCGGGTTACTCCACCTATCACCAATTGGTTTTAGGATGGAACCCCATCTGAGCTTATGCGTAGTCAAACTCTCCTTCAGTGTATGCCCAATGAAGTTTGTCATGGTATCAGAGATGATGATCTTGACTCATATTAAGTTCCAAGTAGGAATGGTCCAATTGTCTAATGTAGCTGAAAAGGATTTAAAAATTGTTTGAGCATGTATCCCATTAGTATTGTGGTGCGCCATGCAGGGTTTACTTAATCTCATGTTGGTTCGAAAGCCCTCATATGAACTAGTGGAGTAAATGCGATTCTAAGATGTTATAGCATTCAAAACCACGAAAAGATAGGAGAAATGAACTAAATAACAGAAGTGTTTGCAATCGTGTGATTCTTAGGATACACAACCATTGTTTTGAAAACTATATGCGTAATAACGGTGGTAAAGCCGAGATGAAAATCTTTACTAAACGTATCTAAATTACTAAAAATGACATCAAAAAGATTCCATCTCCTAACTTCTAAAATTTTATTAGATTTGAAATAAGATTGTGTGGTACTCTCAAAAGAAAAATTAATTAATAAAATCCCTCTTATGGCAAGACTTAAATCTTCATTGATTAACTAAAATACATATATGTAGACTTGTGCCCTTCACGTTTTGGAAACTAATTAAGTTGCTTTAGTGTCATATTACGTGGAAATGACTTCTAGTTATCTCTTCTATAATGCTAATTAGAGTTCTAATTATGTTAAGTAATGTTTGTTGTTACTTCTTGGTAGTGCAGTGAAGTTGAATATGGTCGCATATAGAGGAAATAGTTTGCTAACTCGAAGGCAAAGACTGATACTTGAGTGGTTTATAATTTAGCTATAAGATGGACAACTATATCACAAATGAACATGTTAAGCTACATTTAATGTTCATGTCCCTTTTACCTCTCTCCCTCTATTCCTTCCTTGGAAAAATTTAGAACTTAATGTTGCCTTGACAATACTTTAGCATGTAGGGAATCGGTGATCTATTTTCTCATATTCTGGTGGAGTTTTCATCCGACATAGGTGGAGTAACTTAGTTCATATAGTCTATTTGCTTGTTGACGATTAACTAATGTAATAGTAGTACTTAATTCTAAATTTGAGATTTTGTAGATTTAGATAACTTAATTGTCGATATATGTGGCTGATGTACTAAGTTTGCATATTTCAATACATTTTGTTGTATTTTAGTTTATATTGAAGCAGATTATGTGCATATATAATTGTATAGTTTACTCAAGCTGTACTCCATTGTTTGGATGATTTTCAGATAATTTTGATGCAAATAGATTATGTTTGTCTAATTTTTAGCATGTAGGAATAAAGTAGTTTGCATGAGTAATACAACGCATCCCCTTTCAGACAATTTTGAAAAATGACTGATAGGATTTAGTCGTATCACCTATTCAAAGATAATTCCTACAGTCCTCTAACAATGGTAGTAAAAGGAAGTAGGGTCGAATCCACAGAGAGACGGAGTTCTAAGTTAATATCCAGCCAAATAGCTACTTCAGACAAGATCAGATAGAAATCAGCTGAACTAATAATTAACTACTAGAAAACAATATAAAAAGGATTTTTACTCTATAAAATAAAGGTCTAGGGAATTAGTTCGGTCCACCATGCTTATACCAATCAAAGGAGCAAACAACTATCAGAACATAGGTCGAGAATCGATAGATTAGAGCAATGTCAAGCTATGGTTAAGTCTCAACGCCCATAATTCAACATATGCAGCACGTTCACAAACATAATCAGAATTACTGGTGTGTACTAGGCCTCTAAAAGTAAGACGGATCTGTGCAAACAATTATTAACCTCAAGTAATCAAAGAAACTGCGCAATAACGTTAATTACTCAATAAGAACAAATCACACCATAACCTATCTCATCAAACCCTAGAAACTAATAGCAATTCAAATAATCATGGTATAAACATGGCTTCCCTCTCTAAATCCCTAGAAATTAAACTACTCACTCATAATTAAATCAACAATAATAAATCTAATATGAAACCCTAATAATTGCATCATGAATGAATAAATAATTAAGCTAAGCAATTAAGAATAATAAAAGAGATTAGAGTAGAGAAAAATACCAATTGACAGAAAACAAGAACTTTTATTGAAATCGAATCCGAGGTTCAATCACCTTTAATCTAATCTAAAGTGTTTAATCTAAAATAAAGCTAAGAACTATGGAAAATAAAAGTAGAGAAAAAGATGTCTCTAATAAAAAATGAATAGAAAAAGATAGAATTTCGGGAAAAAGAGCTGTCCGTGCTCTAGGCCCGATCGGGTCAATTCCCGCCCGATCGGGTGGCTAAACTGCAATTCTGCATCAACTTGCGAAGGCCGTATCTCTCAAATCAGAAGTCCGATTGGGGCGTGTGACCTATCATTGGAAAGATCTTGAAGTCTAGAATCCAATCCAATTGGAATTTCTTGATTATCAATTTTCTATCAAAAGTTATAATGAAAATAGTGAAGGTGCGTCAGTTTTGGCTTTTGTTTCACTAACTCTTTGCTTCATTCCAACTCAAAATCGTCCCAAACGGATGCATTGTGATCCTTGTGCAAGCTACCTTCATCTTCAATGATTAATAGGCTACATCCTTGGTAGTCTTGATCACTTTGTATCATAATAACCTGAAAATCATCGAAACACACAAACGGGGAGTAGTAGAGCACAACTTATGTAATTCATGTCATTATGCACCTAAATGCTCAAAAAGGAGTTCTAAATGCAATCTAAATGCATCTAAAAACTATATATAAATGTGATACATCAATGACGCTAGTGAAGAAGTGCCAAAACTGACTCTTATTCAATTTTTTGCTCATAATTGCTGATTTACATCTCCTAATGAAGAAATTACATTTGCATTGGAAGCTAGTCTATAAGAGATTTCCGATGATAGGGCACATGCCTTGATCGGAATTCTGGTTAGGGAGCTATAACCTTTGAGTTCACCTAGTTTTTCCGGCCGACTGATGTAGCAATCACCCCGATCGGTTGTTGTTGACCTTGTTTCTGAATGCTCGATCACGCACAAGTGCTTGGTCAATTGGAAAATATGGGCAAAGTCATTGTTGACTATTTCTTATTATGCCCCGATAGGGAGCGTGTTCTCGATCAATCATGCGCTTTTATAAGAGCCTTGTTTCCAAAAAGCATTCAAGTCCTAATCGATGTAATACTCTTACGAGGCGTTTGGTAAGTGGAAATAGGAGTTTGGGGATTAGAGGGTGGGATGAGGATTGTGAATTGGTGGGTGGGATGAGGATAAAATAAAGTATATCCCTTGTTTGGTATGAGTTGGGAATAAGTTGGGATTAATTGGTTATTTGACTTAAATACCCTTATGAAATCTTTAGCTCCTTTCCTTTTATTTAATGTAAATGTGTCATCTCTAATACCTATCCCTCCCCATGTCATGTTTCTGTGGGATTAGAGGCTATATAATTCCATTCCCAATCCCCCTCAACAAACCCAATCCCTCCAAACAAACATGGGATTATCATCCATTAGGATTTAAAATCTCAATCCCTCCCTTTAATCCCCACAAACAAACCACATTAGGGATATATATACTTAGGCCCCATTCTATTAACCCCATCTTTACTGAATTGAACTTATCTGTACTAAATTGAACTTATTTGTTCTGAACTGACTTACTTTTACCAAACATAAGTTATTTTTGCCGAGCTGAACTTATTTTTACTGATTAATGTTGTTTTGTCTTCTTCGCGATGAATTTTCTTGAATTAAACATATTTTTGAACTGACATTCATTCATGAAGGTACTTCCAATGGGTTAAAGATCATATCGATGGGTCTTCCATATTGCAAATCATCCATATCTTGTCTAGGCAAAATTCTGGAAATGATAGCCTTATTTCCATGTCTTCCAGCTACTTTATCGCCTACTTTAATTTCACGTTTTTGTGAAATATATACATGAATCATTTATGGATTATAACTAGAGCCTCCCTTTTTCTAGATCCATCTCACATCATTAACTCGACCCCTATCGCCTATAGGTTTAGTTTTAAACAGGTTTCCTTTGATGTGGATACTATGCTAAGTATAGCTCGTAATAATCTATCTTCAGGGGCATAAAAAGATTCTTTTTCCATCCGAGAATTTAATTTACCTACCCAAATATCACTTGTTTGTACCCAAGAAACTAGGAACTTATTTTTTAAAAGTATTTTTATTGAATATCATTGTTTTAAGGTAAACTGGACAGGGCCTTAGACCTAAACTTCGACTTTTTATCTTACTTTCAGCCATTAGTAGTTTAAGTATTATTACCTTTCTAGCCTTATTTTCTTCTTCTTCAACCCGAAGAATACAATGTGATGTTCCTGGTCAAGAGACAAAGTATGCAAGCTAATTAGATCTTTGTATGGTTTAAAACAAGCAGCAAAACATTGTTATGATAAATTTCATCAAACTATTACTTCAAATAATGGGTTTTCGGTAATGATTTTGATGCTTGTGTTTATTACAATATGGATGATTTTAGATGTGTTTCCATACTTCTATATGTGGATGATATGTTGATTTTCGAAGCCAATATAGACATGGGGAATGCGACTAAGGGTTTCCTAAATTCTTGCTTTGAGATGAAGGATTTAGGAGAGACCGACGTTATTCTTGGGATAAAGATTACTAGAACGTCATATGAGATATCTTTTAATCAATCACTATATTGAAAAAATCTTACAAAAGTTTAATCAATTTGATTGTGTTCTAGTGAAAAATCTATATGATTCTAGTATTCATTTGAAAAAGATAAGGGTTACAGGGTATCACAGGAACAATAGGTAAAAAAATAGGTAGTGTAATGTTCTTGATCAACTATACTAGACCTGATATAACTTATGTTGTTAATAGATTTAGTAGGTATACTCACAATCCTAATCAGGAGCATTAGGGTGCCTTAGCTTGATTAGATTGTTGGTGTATTTTAAAGTCACTATCAACCGTGGTTTACATTATCAGAGAACACCTTGTGTTCTTAAGGGATTTTGTGATGTTAATTGGGTGTGTGATACCGACATGATTCAATCTACTAGTGGTTTTTTACTCTTGTTAGTGGAGCTATATCATGGAAATCATCAAAGCAAACTTGTATTCCCAAACCTACTATGGAATATGAGTTTATTGCTTTAAAATTGTCAGGTCAGGAAGTTGAATAGTTAATGAGTTTGCTAGCTGATATTCCACTGTGGGATAAGACAACTCCATCCGTTTCTAGGTGATGTGACTCACAAGCTGCAATTGGCGTCACGAATATTATTCAAGCCTATAATGGAAAGGGGGCATATTCACTTAGTGAAAGTATTGGGTCAGACCGTCTCAACTGCTTCTCGCAATTTCTCGTTTTCATCTTCTTCTTCGTAGATCCACCGTGCCACTATAGCCACAGGTGGAGCGCCGCCTTTCGACGTCAGAGATAACACTTTCGCCTCTGCTTCCTCCGCCGCCGCTGCTGCTACTCGCTTCATTTCTCGTCATCGGAGATAAAATACATACTTTGAGACCATCTGCAAACATCAATTCCAGAAATAGTTAATAAATATAAGCAGGACAGCAATGAGGATAAAGAGAAAAGAGAACATACTCAGTGAGAATGTCGGGAGGAGATAGAGAAGCATGAGGCATGAATTGGCGGATGGTAAGGGCATCGGGAAGGTGGGAGAATTGATGGGAAATAGAAAGGGAAAGGGTATTTGTTTCAGTTCAGCTGGTGAAGAAGATCAAGACAAGAAAGTAAGCTATTTGCTTTCATTTAGAACTTATTTTTTTTCATTTACTTAAGTTTTGTTTTCAGTTAGTTTTATTTTCATTTTTTTTATTTTAGTTAGTTGTTAAATGAAAGAATAAGAAATCGAAGTGAAAGGATAATATAAGTAAATGAAACTAATTTGCTTTCACTGAGAACGTATTTTATTTCATTTAGTTAAGTTTTATTTTCAGTTAGAATAAAACATGTAAATGAAACAATAAGATAACTAACTGAACTTAAAAGAAATCCAATTGAAAGAAAAAAGATCAACTGGAAAAAAATTTGAAACCAACTGAAAAAAAATTGAACCAACTGAAAAAAAATTAAAACCAACTGAAAAAAATTGAAATCAACTGGAAAAAATTAAAACCAACTGAAAGTCGTCCGACTAAATGTTATGGTCAGACGCATCTGACCCAATACCTTCTCATTCACTTAAGACATGTTATTGTTAGAAATGTTATCAGGTATTGTAATTTCACTCGAGTTTATAGAGTTAGAGAGAAATATTGCATATCCTCTCACCAAAGACTTTTGCAGAAAAATGATGTTAAAGTCAGCACAAGAAATTTGTTAAAACCTATTGTGGAGTGAATTATGATGGATACCCTTCTTAGGAATTCATAAGTTCAAGGGTCAAACTAAGTCATACAAGAATTCAAGAAGTAGATACTACTACCATTTCTATATTAACAAAGTGATGTAATATTTGTTTTTACTGTAATATGTGTGAGGATAAGCAAAATGCTCTTAATAAGTTCATAGCCTTGATGAGGTGGTTTGAAACAGTACAAACTTGATGAACTTCCCTATGTGAATCTGGGGCTCAAACTCAATCCTCTATGAGGTCCCTAAGGCGTAGAATCTCTTAAGCATTCATGAAAATCTAAACATTGTGGGGCATAGAAAAATTACAAATCGTGACAACTTTTCTTATTTTGAAGAAGATTTAGTGTGCAAGTATTATTTGTGAACTCCGTATAAGGTTCAAAGAGAAATCTACCTAATACGACAAATATGACATATTTGTATACACAGTGTCTATGATATAATTACTTACAAAACTTAGTATCTATTGCCCATCCATCTTTTTTCACCCTATTTCTTCCATTTTCTTCTTCTGAATCATGTGGGGGATTCTTGGAGTTTATACAACTTAAGTGTAGAACTTTTTGTGTTGCTTCAAGAGAACGTGAAAATTTCTAAGTCCGACATAGGAACACTAAAAAGGAAGAAGATTAATGTTTATGACTATTACTTTTCCTCTACCTGTTGAGTTGCTAGTATGAGATATGCTTTTGTGGTTGAACATCTTGATTAGGCTTGGGATTAATACCACACACACGTGCGTGCCGCCGCCCGCCTGGACCAGGTCGGGGCGTGGGCTTTGGGGAATAACTTAACTGAACTAATTTTTAAGGGAATAACAATTGTCTGATATTTCTACTGCTAACAGAAAGAGTCGGTCCATTTCCTGATTTCACTCCTAAACCTCTTTTCCACTTCCCGTTACTAACTGTTTCTGCCACTTCTCCATTATGGCCAATTTTCCCATTTCCCACTACTGATCGTTTTCCCCCCACGGAATTAGCCATGATCAGTTTTCGGTTTTAGTTGCAGCCCCTATAAATACCACAATAATGGTATTGTTTCAACACACTAAAAATCATCTTCCTCCTCTGATCTAAACTCTCTCTATACTCAATATTAAGATCGTTCTTAAAGTGTTTCTCTGTATTTCACCAGCGAGGTAGTGTCATGTTAACCCTGGAGGTTAGGTTTCCACGTCCATGTTCGTAGTAGGGCAATTTCAACTTTAGAGCAGTGATCATTACGCAACGACAATTACACATGAAATTCCCACTAGTGGTTGATACTTAATCTTACACGCCTAAAATTCATGGCAATTATGCGATCTAGAATAGTTCAAAATGTGGCGGTTATATAATTAAAGTAAGTATGAAGGTCAAGTTATCAATGTATGCGTAGAGACCTATCTTAAAGTTACGGGATATTATTAGAGTACTTTGTAGAATTTCAATAAAGAGAAACATATCAAGAACAAAGAATGAATTCCAAATATACATGGGTTACTACATATTTCTAAAGAATGTACTACAAATGTGGATTATCTATAATGCATACATACTTTTTTCTATATGGTTGCAGTCTTTGTTCTTGGGCGTGAAGCAATGGAGTCGTACTCGATTAAGAATTAATATTACTTGGGTACTATGCTAGGCGGCTGCTCATCCCAATGGCCAATGGGTGCAAATTATCGCAATGCCGCGCATGGGAATTTTACCACCTCATGAATATTCACCCCCACTTTTTGGGTCGTCACGGGTTTCTATCATTTTCTTATTTTGGTGTTGAAATCTATATCACCTTCCAAACTTTTAAGTAATGTATTCCTAGCTATTTTAACTATCCACGTATCACATGTGGAATTTAAGTGATAAGAGTTTCTACTCTTTAACTATATGCGCTCTAACTTCAGTCGAGCAATTGTTATGGTGGTTTCGAGCTTTCCACATACATGTGGGAAGATTTTGAGTTTATAATCTTGAGCATGTTTAGATTTATTGAAAACAACTGAACTGAACTGAACTGAATTGAACTGATTGGAGCTGAACTAAACTGAACTGAACTGAACTAATTGGCGTTGAACTGAACTGAACTAAACTGAATTGAATTGAATTGAATTGAATTAAATTAAATTAAATATAATAAAAATATAAATAATTTTAAACAATAATAATATGAATATTAAATAATAATTATGATGATAGATAATAAAAATGAATAATTATTAATGAATAATAATAATAATTGTATTTTGGATATCTTTAAATGATAATTATAGATAAATAATATTAATAATCATAAATTAATAATAATAATGATTAATGATTATAATGATAATTAATAATTATTATTTTATAGTCTTTGTATTAATAGATTAATACTACATGATGGTGATTATATAATAACAATAATATCTAAGAATTAAATTAATATTATTATTTTAATAATTAGATTTAATTATATATTAATATTTAGTAATACAATAATGATTGGGTTGGACCGTGTAAAATTACATCATAAATTTTTGACGTGATTTGGTTGGATTATGGGCTGAAAACGCGGGTTTATTTATCCTTTTAACCTAAACCATGTTCCTCCCTAATGATAATAGTAATAATAATGAATAAAGCTATAATAAACAAGATAGTATACAAATAATAATAATAATAAGAATACTAAATAATAATGATATAAAAATAAATAATAATAATAATAGAATAATAATAATAATAATAAGAGCAATTAGTAAAATAAATTAGACCAACATAATAATATTTAACAAAATGGTTATAAAAGAATGAAGCTGAACTGAACTGAACTGAATTGAACTGAACTGATTAGAGCTGAACTGAACTGAACTGAAATTAAGCTGAAATGAACAGGCCCTAAATGGCTACAATTTATCCAGTGAGGTAAGATTTTGTTACAAGAGTTATATCTACTTGTTAATCTGGTGAATCCATAGCTAATTGAGCTTAAATCAACTCATTGAGAGAGATAGGGAATAACAGAATGAAACCAGAAATGATGAGTTTATTCTCATTAGTTGTAATAATAGAGGGAAAAAGGTATTTATACAAAGGTGATAATAACCACCTCTAATAAACTGAGAATATCTAACTAACTAACTGTAGTTAGAGATAGTACTAACTATGATTAAGCTAAACTAGTTATTTATAACTTTGAACTAATTAGCTATATATCAATAGCCCCCCTCAAGCTAGGGAGGAGTAAACATTCCTAGCTTGGAAATCAGAGATTGAAACTGTGTAGAAGGGAGAACTTTAGTGAGGACATCTGCTAACTGATTGGAAGTGGGCAGATAAGTGAGTTGCAAGAGACCTTCCATCACTTTATCTCGAGTAAAATGGCAATCAATCTCAATATGTTTTGTCCTCTCATGGAACACCGAATTTCTAGCAATGTGAAGTGCACTCTGGTTATCACAATGGAGAGTAACAGGATGAGATGAGATGCTCCGAGCTCTGCAAGAAGTCTAATCATCCAAGTAACCTCAGAAGCTGCTGAAGTCATGTCTCTGTACTCTGCCTCAGAGGAAGACTTTGAAACAGTACTCTGCTTTTTGCTTTTCCAACTAATGGGAGATGAACCAAGTAATAAAAGGTAACCAGTTACAGATTTTCTGGTGTCAGGGCAAGATCCCCAATCACTATCTGAGAAAGCTTGCAAAGTGAGAGTGCTACTAGCTTTGAGGAGAATCCCTTGACCTGAAGTTGCAGCTATATATCTGAGCACATGCTGTAAAGCTTGAAAATGTGCTTCTCTGGGACAGTGCATAAACTGACTCAGTGTTTGCACAGTGCAAGAGAGGTCAGGCCTAGTGTGTGTGAGTAAGTTTAACTTCCCAACAAGACTTCTGTATAACTCTGGGTCAGAGAACAAATCACTCTCATGAGCACTAAGCTTCAAATGCAGAGGGAGAGGTGTAAGAGCAGGTTTAGGATTCTGCATACCAGCATCTTGAAGTAATTCCTAGTTAATGTTATCCCATCACCAGAATATCCCACTTCTATACCAAGAAAGTAGCTTAATTTGCCAAGATCCTTGATACTGAATGCTGTGTCTAAATGAGTTTTGAGAGCTTGGATGCTATGAGGATCATCACCAGTCAAAATAATGTCATCTACATACACAACAGCTATAGTGATATGACCTCCACAGTGTTTGATGAAGAGAGAATAATCATTCTTACTCTGAGTGAAACCCTGATTACACAACTCAATAACAAGCTTGGCAAACCATTGCCTTGAAGCTTGTTTGAGGCCATAAAGGGATTTTTTCAATTTGCATACAAGGTTGTGAGGATTAGGCATGCCTTCAGGAAATGTCATATAGACATCTTCATGCAAATCACCATGTAAAAAGGCGTTATTGACATCCAATTGAAACAAATCCCAATTCTTGCTAGCTGCCAGTGCAATGAGACATCTGATAGTGGCCATTTTAACCACAGGGGAAAAAGTCTCCAGATAATCTATACCATATTTTTGTGTGTACCCTTTTGCTACCAACCTAGCTTTGTACCTCTCAAGAGTCCCATCTGACTTGAGTTTGACTTTGAAGACCCATTTACATCCAATAGGCTTCTTCTTAGGAGGAAGAGGGACAGGTATCCAAGTGTTATTAGCATGAAGGGCAGAAAGCTCTTTATGCATAGAATCACACCAGTTAGGATCCAAAGAAGCTTCTTGAAAAGAGGTAGGTTCTTTAAGATAGAAGACATGAGCAATGAAACATTTATGAGAGGATGGAAGGGATTGATAAAGAACAAGATTACACCAATGGGAAGAATGAAGAGCTGTTTTAGAAGGGAGTTGATAGTGGTAGTCTTGAAGATAACTAGGGGTCTTAGAAACTCTAGTTGATTTTCTGGAGGTGGGAGAGACAATGGTAGAAGAGGGAATGGGAGTAGATGAAACATGTGGATAAGGGATAGGAGTAGAAGAAGAAGGGATGGAAGGAGTAGGAGAAGAACAAGGAGTAGGTGAAGAAAGATTAGAAGAAACAACATCTGGAAGTGGTGCACTAGAAGATGTGTCAAACACAGAAGGATCAGAAATAGACTCTGTATTTAGAAGAGGAGTGAAGATATTAGGGAGATCATAATCATAAAATGTAGTAGATGGTGTATGAGAAGGGAGAAAAAATGGAAAATCAGAAGAGAGAGGAGTTTTTGGATTAGAGGAAAAATGGTAAGGGTAATGATGTTCATGAAAGATAACATCTCTACTAATGTGAATTTTTTTATTATGAAGATTGAGTACTTTATATGCCTTCTGTTGTGATGGATAACCAATGAACACACAGGGAAGTGCTTTAGGATCAAATTTGGTTCTATGAGTTTTGAGAGTAGACACAAAACAAAGACAACCAAAGACTTTGAGATGTGAGAAAGAAGGTGGATGACCAAACAATTTTTCATATGGACTAATAGAACCAAGAACTTTCAGAGGAGATCTGTTAATCAGATGAGCAGCACATAGAACACATTCACTCCAATAAGAAATAGGCAATTTGGACTGATAAAAGAGAGCTCTAGCAGTTTCTAATAAGTGTCTATGTTTCCTCTCAACAACTCCATTTTGTTGAGGGGTGTCAGCACAACTCTTTTGAACTAAAATACCATGAGCATTATAGAAAGTCAATATATCCCCTTCTGTCAACTCTTTGGCATTGTCAGATCTGACAATTTGGACACTAGCATGAAATTGTATGTGAGCATAGGCAATGAAATCTTGCAAAATATTAACAGCATCGGATTTTAGCTTAAGCATGTGAACCCAAGTATGCCTAGTAAAATCATATACTATAGTAAGGAAAAGTTTGCAACCAGAGTGGGAGGGGGTTTTGTAAGGGCCCCATATATCAACATGTAACAAATGAAAAGGGTGGTTTGTTTTTATTGAGCTGTGGGAAAAAGGAAGTCTAGATTGTCGAGCAGAAGGATAAATCTGACAAATACTTTCAGGAGCATGACTAATATCAATAGTATGATCAAGCAATTTCATTTGAGCAAAAGGCAAATGCCCTAACCTGAGGTGCCACAGTTGTGCATCTGTACAAGTAGTTTTACTACTATTATTAGTAGAAAATTTGCAAGATGCTTACTGAAGAGATCAAGACCTGATGTAGAGATGACACTTGAAGCAGAAAGAGTGGGAGAAGATGTTGTAGATGATGATGTAGGAGATGTTGTGTGAGTAATGGTGCAATATAGCCCATGTTGATAATCACCAAGCACTTGAGGATGGATCATGTGTGGATCCTGAATCAAACAAGAATCACTAGTAAAGGAGATTGTACAATGCAAATCTCTGCATAATTTGGCAATGGACACCAGGTTAGACTGAAAACCAGGCACATATAGAACATCTTTTAGAAGTATGTCATCAGCCAACCTCACATTTCCAATGTGTGTAACTGCAATTTTTCTACCATCTGGGACTGTAATAGTGTTATTGCTATGTTGAAGTAACTTAAAATCTTCAAATAGAGACATATCATGACAGATGTGATCAGTTGCACCACTGTCTAACACCCAAGAAGAAGTGAAATGTGACTAGAGATAAATTTTACCTCCTATGAATGCATTTGTAGTAGCATGAATAGAAGAATCACCACCATTGGTATGAGGTTGTTGTTGTTGTTGTTGTTGTTGTTGTTGCTTGCCAAGTAATAACATGAGTTGTTGATATTGATCAACTGTAAGTGTGGTGCTGCTCAAATCAGGCTGTGAATCAGAGTCTTCAGACCCTTGAGCTAAATTCACACTTCTTCTTTCCCTAGATGGTATCCATCCAGCAGGGTAGCCATGTATCTTGTAGCACTTGTCAATGGTATGCCCAGTCATTTTACAATGATCACATGTTAAGGATGAAAATCTCTTTGTACCAGAATAAGGAGTTCTGTTGTAAGAAGGATTTGTGTTGTGAAAATTTCTGGAAGACGGATAGCCTGAACTACCAGGGGGTTGATAAACAGCAGGAGTATGAGAAGATTTAGTGGTTCTATAATTATATTTCCTTTTATCAGCAAAAAATGCCATAGGTTCAGCATGATTGTTGCTCAGTAAATGACTGATCTCCTTGGACCTTTCTTCTGGTTGACAGAGCCTATGTACAGTAGTGAGTGTGAAAGAGGATGCATCATCAAGATATTAGACCTTATAAGGCTATAATCATCTTGAAGTTTCATCAAGAACATCATCAGTCTTTGATCTTGTTGTGATTTCAGAATCTTTTGTGTTATAGTACAAACACATTGAGCACAAGCACAAACAGGAAGAGGATCCTCACTGTCAATTTCATCCCAAACAGCTTTTATTCGAGTAAAGAACTCAGAAACAGGCTCATTCTTAGCTTGTTGCAGTTCATGAAGTTTTTGTTGTAGAGAATACAACTAAGTAGCAGAAGCTTGACCAAATCTTTCCTCAAGATCTTCCCAAAGTGATCTAGCAGTTTTGCAGAACCATACACTTTTAGCAATTTTCTTTTCAAATGAGAAAAGCAACCATCCTGTAACCAAATCATTGCATTTGTTCCAAGCATCAAAATGCTTATCTGTAGGTGGTGGTTGTGTAAGAGTCCCATTGATGAACCCTAGTTTATTCCGAGAAAAAAGTCCCAACATGATGGATCTTTTCCAATCACCAAAACAACTTCCATCAAATAATTCTGTGACTAATTTAGAGTTGACAGTGTCTGAGGGATGTATGTAGTATGCACTACCAGGAACTGTAGTAGGATCAAGTGTAGGTGGAGGTGGTGTTTCCATTGAAATGAGATGTATGTGTTTTGCAGGAATTTTAGGATGAATGAAAATGAGGCTTGCTTTAGGATAAAAGCAGAAGGCAAATAGTAACGAATTTGCAGGTTGAAACTCAACTTCAATAAAAAACAATCTATAATTCGAGTTCTCAAGAAAATCAGGAAATGTAGAACAGATCAATCACACTTCAATTTCAATCACAATCTCAATTCAGCTTAGCTTGAACTCACAAATTCAATCTAAATGCAATTTTCAGTTATCAACATCAATTTGTTCTATGAACAGCAGCTCTATCAACAGAATCAACTCGAGTTTAACAAAAAAAATTCTCAGACACAATTTCAATTTCTCATATACGAATAGGCAAGAAAGGATTCCATGATCTTACTTCAATTTGCAGATGAATCAACAAATCAATTCAACTAGTAAAACAGAAATGAATCAACAATTGCTGAGTTCGCAGATTTAGGGCAATGAATTTGCGAAATTCTAAGTTCGTAAATCTAGGTCAAAGAATGAACAAATTTGCGGAATTCGTTTACCATAATCTTCGAAATAGTAGAGCAAATCGAAGCAGCTGCTCTAATACCATGTTAATCTGGTGAATCCATAGCTAATTGAGCTTAAATCAGCTCATTGAGAGAGATAGGGAATAACATAATGAAACCAGAAATTATGAGTTTATTCTCATTAGTTGTAATAATAGAGGGAAAAAGGTATTTATACAAAGGTGATAATAACCACCTCTAACAAACTGAGAATATCTAACTAACTAACTGTAGTTAGAGATAATACTAACTATGATTAAGCTAAACTAGTTATTTACAACTTTGAACTAATTAGAGCTGAACTGAACTGAACTGAAATTAAGCTGAAATGAACAGGCCCTAAATGGCTACAATTTATCCAGTTAGGTAAGATTTTGTTACAAGAGTTATATCTACTCAAAGTCATAAACTGTATATAAATATTGCAGGAATATTCTATATCATGGCATTATGTTATTAATTTTTCTACATAATGGCCTTATGTTATTGATTTTTCTTTATACTGGAAACAAATTGTATTGATTTCTTTAGTGTCCTCGTATTTTGATATATTTGACCAAAGTGCACTGAATAAGTTTTAAAAAACTAACCTTTACCTAAAAAATTAATTTGCCTAACTTAACCTTTCCAAACAAATCCCTAATTCATCATCTTCCTTCCACCTTCCCCAAACACTAAAAAACCACGACCAATTCCTCATCACCAAAAAAAATTGGACTTTAAAACACAAATTTGGCATCAAACAATTTTACAGATACGCAGTCCCTAAAATTTCGGACGTGAGTTAGGATTGAGGATCGGTTGCAAATGTATAAATAAGCACGAGTAAGAAGTGATAAGGCATCAGGAGCTATCTCACTACTATCTACAGAGATTCGGGGCACTTTGTTAACTATAATTGATTAATTCTTTCTTACATTGGCATATTAATTGCTACATTAATTTTTTTGTACTTATAGTGGATTGGTGTATTCAACGCCAGTTTTCCGCGTCACAGTTGTTGTGTTCTTTCCTTTGAATTCTCTTTCCTTTCGTAGTTTTCTTCGTTGAAATGCATCTAACTAGTTAGAGTAGTCACGACGTTAGTTTCAGTAGTGAGGCAGAACTTTGACCTAAACAATTCCAGAATAAGTAATATAAGATATAGCTCGCGTATCACACGATCTTTTCAAGTAGACATTTGCCACAAGTTAAAGTAATTATGCACAAAACATCACTCTCCCTCCATTTAAAAATAGGAGAATATGTTTCTTGAAATTTGTATTGACTCTTATATATATATATATATATATATATATATATATATATATATATATATATCATATTAGATGAAAAATAAACAATAAAAAATTATCATGAAATTTGTTGTAAAATATACTTTATGATATCATATTCTTATAATTTTTTTGACATACCTTTAAATAGTAAATGGTCTAAGGTGCCCTCAAATATCATGTGTGCATTGTAAAAAGCAACAGAGGTGTTTTGTGTTTCTCTCTCACCCTCTCTTTTACTTCTACAAAACTCAGTTAAATAACTGATTTATTTCTACATTACCACGTCAATTCAAGAATGATTCAGGTAGCAATCATTCTTGGTTGCATATAATTTCAAGAGAGATTATAGATGACTTGTATTCCTAACAAGCTGTAACTCGTTAGGGAAGATTACATAATCTCGTAATTAGCACCATATGATATCGTAGGATATATTTACGTATCCTCAAAGTGAGTGTTAAAAGATAGATCAAACCTAGCAACTTCAAGACTACAGATTTGATAAAAATGGGACTAAAGTTCAGGTTTGATTTGCCTCATACTTTAGAGTTTTCATTTACGACCAACTAATGAATTGTATTGGAATATATACATGGAGCTGCTAGCTGGTTTCGTAGCCAAAACTAATTGAAGGACGACCTCGGGTTATTGAGATACAAGTTGATGATGGGTGCCTCACTGCTTTGTATACAAATATTCAGTTCCATCTTAATTAATTTATTTGTTACATCTTAATTTATTTGTTACATTTACCTTTAAAAAGATATTTTTTCATTGTAATTTTTTTGTGAGGACCTAAATATCAGCCGCAAAAATAGAAAAAACGCCCACAATGATTAATCTAAATTACCAATCTACCCTTAATAAAAATAAACCTTCTTCCTCCCTACTTCCCTTTCCCTCTCCCGCTCTCACACAAACTAGCGTCCACTATTCATCATTGCTGTCAATGAATCTCTACATTTTCATTTTCATGAGGACATTGCAAGTGGAAGCAATTTGCCCAATCGATTCTTTTGTGTTGGAGAAAGTAGTACAAGCAATGCAAATATACTAGACCCTACATCATACGCAAGAGACATTCCATGTTATGTTGGGTTAGGAGATGAAAGTTGCTTGCCCGATCAATTGCTTCATATTGGTGGTAATCAAACATCAGATGCCAATAGTACTTCAAATATTAACTGTGATGTAAGAGTTTGGAAAGTGGGAAGACAATGTTATCGTAATAGTGCAAGAAATTACCATGAGACTCAAGGGGTGCCAATATTCAATCTGTCTCCAATGACAACATGTCCCCATTAGGTACACACCAGAGTCCTCTAAGTTGTCCACTTTTCATTGTTGCCGTCAACGGAAGTCCTGGCACTGTTGTCCTCTAAGCTCGTTGTCGTCCACCAACCAACAACCGTTTCATCATCTGTTTGTATCTTTCCCGACCCCTGCTCCATGGTTGCAAAGAAGAGGCTCAACTTAGCCTCACATCCTCCAAGCCGCCGGTGAAGGCTAGTTTCCTTTTTAAAAAAAATTCATTCTTGAAGAACTGGCCTTAGATACCAGTTTCACCATAGTTGAAGTAGTGTAAAAAGACCGGAGAACGTGAAGCAATATAAGTCTACATGGATTGGCAGAGGGAAGCAATAGGGTAGGTGGAGGGTCGCTTTAGGGTTGTGGATCCAATCTTTTAGATTTCACATATGATCCCGAGGTAGCCCATTTGATTCGAGACCAGTCCTATCAGGATTACACCATCTGGTTCAACATGGTAGAAAAGATAAAACTTTATCATCATTTTATCTTTATCTTTGACTTGCTCCAATGCTTATCCTAACAACTACTCCTTTAGTTTCTTTTTGTTTGTCCTACTTTTCGTTTTTGTTTGTTTCTTTTTGTTTTTCCTGCCTTTTCATCTTTTCTTATATGGAAAAGTTATATTATCCATCTACCTCTATTTTATCACTTTTGGGTCTCACGTGTACCTTACAATTTTCTCTCATTCATTTTAATCACCACATTTACTATAAAATAGATAGACTCTTTAATTGTGGTCCCCACCCACATGCCTATTACATCATCTTCCTCCATTTGAAGCTACTGTAAATGAGACAAATAAAAAGAAACAGACGGAGTAGAAGATAATTTTGAATATTTAATTTAATTAAAACTAATCCTATCTTTTGCTAACTGATTATATCGAAGCCAAGTCTAATATAGACCGAGTCTACACTAAATTTATTGTAGACTCAATACAAAGCCCAAAAGTTAAGATTTTGTAGTTAAAAGTTAAGGTTTTGTAATCAAAAGTTACATGTTATAAATGAAAAGTTAAGATTTGTTTCAAAAGTTAAGATTTTACTATTGGGTCAGACGGTCTGACCCAATACGTTTTGTCGGACGAAGCCGCGAGAACAGCGCCCCTGCTTCTTCATCTTCTTCCTCCGCCGTCGCCGTCGCCGCGCCGCTCATCTTCTTCCTCTGGCGCAACAATGGCGCAACAGGGGCTTTGAAGATGATGGAGCAAGCTCATCTAACCTCACGCCTTATCTCCCAGAGATTATACCTTCTCTCATTGCAACTGCTGATAGTTCAACTTCTACCATTGATGCCATTGATGAAGAAGAAGGAGAAAGTGAGAAGAAAGCAGAGGTTAGTGTTTTTTATTTATTTTTAATTTTAGTTAGTTGTAAAATGAAAGAAAAATAAAACCAACTGAAAGAAAAATATAAGTAACTGAAATAACTACATATCTTCAGTTAAAAAGATGAAGGTATGTAGTTACTCCCTTTTTTTTCATTTGCTTCTAACTTGCTTTCATTTACTCCCCTTTTGTTTTCATTTGCTTCTAACTTACTTTCATTTACTCCCCTTTTGTTTTCATTTGCTTCTAACTTACTTTCATTACTCCCTTTTTTTTTCATTTGCTTGTAACTTGCTTTCATTTACTCCCTTTTTTTTTTCATTTGCTTGTAACTTACTTTTATTTACTCCCTTTTTTTTTCATTTGCTTCTAACTTGCTTTCATTTACTCACTCTTTTTTTTCATTTGCTTCTAACTTGTTTTCATTTAGACTAAAACACGTAAATGAAACAATAAAATAAGTAACTGAACTTAAAAGACATCCAACTGAAATTAAAAAGATCAACTGAATTTTTTTTTTTTGAAACTAATTGAACAAAAATTGAAACCAACTGAAACAAAAATGAAACCAACTGAAACAAAAATGAAACCAACTGAAACAAAAATGAAACCAACTGAAACAAAAATGAAACCAACTGAAAGTCGTCCGACCAAATGTTATGGTCGGACGCGTCTGACCCAATACCTTCTCTAAAAGTTAAGATTTAGCATAGGTGGTTATACTATTTTTAGTGTGGACCAGATCTATCCAAGAGTTTAACTAATTTAATAGACCTTTTATTCTGAATAATTAAGTATCCGTGAACCCCTAAAATATAGGATTCTAAAATGTTCTATATTCGAAAGCTAATGCATTAATGCAATCAAAGTTTCTACCTAGACATAGTTTTTTTTTTTGGCCAAAACATAGACGACACAAGGTAGGGCTTCACAAAAGTACTGTTTTAGAAAGTAATTCGTAAATATTTTTTTATAGGCAATTTTTTGTGAACTTGATGTTTTAGATGGTGCAAAAAATCCTTGTTTTAATCACTAACATAAACGGGTGTAAGCTTATACAATTAAGCAAACTTTGACCAATCATTTCTATGTTGGTTCAAATGATCAGATTCTATAAGTAATTGAGGTTTGTTCAAGTGAGTCAAAAGAGAAGAGAATTGCATTTGGATTGAACAATATTCTTGGCATGTGCTGCCCTTCGCTTACGGGAAACTAGCAACACCACATACCTCCTTTTAAATTCGGCTTTAGCAACATTTGACTACCCTTTCAAATGAAATTCTGTGAATTATTAATGCGGATGGTTTCTATTTTTCATGTTTCCATGTGCCTATTTGCAAACCTTATGCTGCCAAAAACAAGTTCATATGCCTCCACTAGAGGGATCCATTTCCTTATTTAAATAGAGAATCAAATTAAACAATCACATTAAACACGGTCTGGAAACATTACGAAGTTAAATTAAACAATTATATCTAACAAGATTTGGAAAATTTGGGATTTAGTCTTACTTATCTAGATATTGAATAGATTTGGCTCACCTGGTATAGTTTTTTTTCGTATATTCGTTTGTGAAGTTAAAATATTTAAATGTAAAGCTCTTTTATCTGTCGTTCCCTATCTATAATTATACAATAAGCAAATGTTGGACTAAAAATGTTTCTTTACGGATTCATCATGTTTTGGCTTCTTATTATCATAAAAAAATCCTAACCTCCTTAATGCACTAAGGGAATACATGTTTAGAAAATTGCTTCCTGGTGAGGGGTGATAGAAATACCAAACTCAAAAAGGTTATATAAAAGTCTTATTTTGGCCATTTTCTAATCATTAATAAGATCCTCCTAAGATTTGAAGGATCTTATATATCATAATAATATCTTAGTTGGTGTTATGATTATCAATTGTTTCCTAAATTTGTCTGGTCTCATATTACTACACGACACATTAATTTCCTGAAGCATATCACTTGACCATTGACCAACAGAAGTGGGAAGTTTTGCTTTGTAGATTGGGACTTCGTTTCTTCATTTCTTATCTTCTTTATGCAGTGAGTCGGCATCGTAATCACATGCCAAACTCCAAGAGGATGGAATGGTCAATGTGCTAGTATCGATCTCTATTCTATAACTTTTATTAAACTCACGAGTGTAGTATGAGCATGGTACACTTAAGATTGTTTTTCTTACCCATTTCATGTGGAGACATCCAGATAAGTAATAAGAAAAAAAAATTTAGGGTACCCTACTTATGGTACATCCGAATGTATGATAAATGATTTCCTCTATTCTATATAAAGAAAAAGAAAGAGGGGACATTAAATATAAAAAAGGTTACAATTACATCCTCAAATAAAGATGTAAAATAAGTCAATTTTTAAAAGTTATCTTTTTAAAAATAAACAAAATTATGTACTCAAAATTTCGTTCTTCTTTTCAAATTTACACTACAAATATGTTTTCGCACACACCATATGCATACAAGCCTAGTTGCGTTTGAGAATAATTATAACTTATCTTATAAGAGATGACCCTAAAATCATGACTTAATTGATAAGGGGGTGATCTAATATGGATCGGTCAGTAGCGTACTATAAAAAATAATCTTCAAATACTCTCTATAATGTAGTAAGGTAAGCAGAGTCAATTCCGCAGGGACAAGGCGTTACTAGTTTAAGTGAACTATTCTACTATACAAACTATCAAATATAGTATTTTGATGACTAAAACTATGCTATTAAAATAATAAAAAGATGAATATTTAATCAATTAATGAAAACATAGGATCGTGGATCACTTTGCATACAATTCGGGAAATCAGGGATGAATAATACTTAATAAGTCAGTTTTCCTAGGGTACATGCAATTTCTCTCGAACAATGCCTCCCTCAAAGCATATCCAGCCCCTCTTGCATGGTCAAAGGTCACTTTGTCTATTGATTGAACGCCTATACAGTATCCATCTTGTCGAAGTAGACTCGTATTGCGATAGTAGAAATATAAATCTGGCCCTAGTAATAAATCTAGCATGTCTAATTCAATAACATGAAGCAATTGAATTAAAAGGCAATTAATTTTATCTATCAATCTCTCATTACATATATATATCCCCGGAACCCTAGTATGGTAACTATCCCCTAGCTCATAATAATGAAAGCAATAACATATTCAATATAAAAATTCAGAATTTACAACAATAACAATAAATTATTGAACCAACCAATCAAGAACAAAGAAAGCAATAATAAATAATTAACATAGTGGACTCTAAAAGTATAACCACTATTGAAAGTTGTAAATAATCTAACTGTGTAGTCTAGATTTAGAATGAAAGCGATAAAATTGTTTGTAAACTAAAGGGAAAGTTAATGAAAAGAAAATGAAATTTTTTTGGTGCTCCTAGGAGCATGGAGCACCGTGCTCCTGCCTACATGACACCTTATAACATATAAAAAGGGCAAAAATCTCAAAAAAAAAATCATCTATCATTTCCTACTCTATTCTCTCACTTCTCACTCTTCTCTCTTCTCTCTCTATTCTCTATCTGTGTTCTTCCCGCTCGATTTTCAGTGCGAATTCTTAGAGAAATTCGTCCTTTTCAATTCGAATTGCAATGGATCTTGTTAAGAGAGAAGCTTCCAGTGTTGAAGGAGTTAGATTTCTAGATATTTTTTCATAATTTGATAATTGAAGCTGTTTTAGGTTTTTTATTCATATAATTTGTTCAAATTTAATATAATTGTTAACCTTTGTTCAATTATTGATTAATTTCAGTCCTATTTTGTGGATTGATTGCAATTTCAGCTATGTATGATGCTTCAATTGAAGTTGGAGAGCAGAATTCAAGTAATTCTAGCAGTGTTGGGTTGAAATCGACATGTACTTTTGCTTAAATTTGTGTTCAATTATGATTTCAATCTAAATTTCGATTGATATTTGATTGTTGATTTTGAAATTTGTTGATTTTTTTGCATTTATATAATTTTGTCTGTGTTCCTGATGTTCGTTTTAGTTTTTGGTTCAGATGCTCTTTAAAATTATGCAAAATGTTCTTTAAAGTTTATAAAGATATTGATGCATAAATTGTCGCTCTCTGTGTTTTTTGTGTATGATGTTTTTTGTATTATTGTTGTATGTTCTTCCAAGTTATTTATTTTGTTCTTTGATGTTATTCTAATTTTTATATTCTGTTTATATTGTTGATGGTCTGTGAATTATGGTATGATCTTCGAAGTTATGCATTTTGTTCTTTGATCTTCTTTTAAATATTTAAATTAATGTTCTGTGAATAGATGTTCTATGAATTATTTTGAACTATATTGTTGTTATTAAAACATTTTTGGAAAGCTATGCTTAATGATTTTTTGTTTTATATATTTTGTTCAGTCATTTGTTTGCAGTGGCATTATAATCTGTCAAGTTATTCATTTTGTTCTGTCATGTTATTCATGTTGTCTGCCAAGTTATTTATTTTGTCTTGCCAAGTTATTCATGTTGTTCTGCCAAGTTATTCATTTTGGTCTGCCAAGTTTTTCATTTTGTTCTTTGAATATTTTGTCTGCAACAACTTTGTATAAGGAGGCTAAGTTATCTGTGTTGGTTAATGTGGTGTACATGAGTGAGTTAGAAGCTTATAATTCTCTTAATGAGTATGCTTTTAGCCATGGGTTGGTGTTCAAGCTAGTAAGGTGAGTAGGAGAGTTGATAATTCAATTTATAATAGTGATTATGTTTGTTCATCTGAAGGTTTTAAGAATGATGTTTTGGCAAGCAAGAATACATACATGAGATGTCACGTGAATCGTGAAGGCAGACAAACAGTTGGTTTCATGAGATATGTCATAGTCATGACATGGTTTCGGTGTATCAATGACATCATTAGATCTCACCGGAAAGTTGGTCAGGATCAACCGAATAGTATTAAAGAGTTAAAGAGTGGAGGGGTTGGAGTGTATTGCATTAGAGTCTTGAGTAAGGAAGGAGGTGGTTCGCCTAATTTAGTTTTTACGAAAACTGATGTCTATAATGCACTTTTTGTTGAGTAAGGAAGAGTGGAGGAAGGATGCTATGGGTAAGCGGATGTCTGCTGGAAGTGGTATTAGTGTTGGTTCTAGCATATCTACAAAAATGGTTTGGAGCGAGAAGTCAAATGTCTACTGATTTCATTCGCATGCTTGCCAAAATGATGAAAGGAAATCAAATGAAGGGATGGAAGAAGAAGAAAGGGGATAGCTAACACACTCATGAAGAGTCAAGTCTCATTACAGATATAAAAACTAATACATTGAAATAACAGTAAGTAGTTTTATACCAAAGAATATATGATGTTTAATGAAGAACAACTGTACTGAACATTAGTACAATTTTAAAAAAACATGACCAGTTTAATAAAAGTATAGTATCACATCCAATAAAAAGAACGTTTGTTATTTTCAGAAAGAACATTATTAGAATTTAAAAAGATGTTTACTTTTTTTTATTAGCGTTGTTTTTTTGCAGCCTTTAGTTTCATATCTGCTATATATTCTGATATTGAAAGAACACTAAATTTTTGTACCATTTACGAAGAACATTTGTTGTTGTCGGGAAGAACATTTAAAAGGATTTATAAAGAACATGATGACTATAATAAAAGAACATTTGCACTTTTTGTTTAATGGTTTTTTTTTTTTTTGTTGTAACTACCTGATGATTTACCGGTTGGAGGTAGTTTTCCAATGGATAGCGATGTAACCCTTGATGTTTGCGTTCCTATGCTTATTTTGGAGTTTCAATTTTGTGTGATTGAGTCACATTTTAATCATAGTGTAGTATAGACATTGGAACTCTAGTGAACATGTATCTCATTCTTTTTGGGATTTTTTTTTATTATTTCAGATAATTATTTGTAAGGAATTCTTTTACTACTTCTTTGAGATATTTATATATACATCTTTTATTTTGCATTCTATTTTTTTGTCAAAGACCATTTTTTACAGCTTATAAGAACATACATTAATCTCATAAATAAAAATATATTTTTTGAAAGTTCATATTGTTTAAAAGGACAAGATATTATACTTCAATTTTGAAAAGAACATATGACTATTGTTATTTTTGATTAAAAAGAAGATATATGTACTTTTAAGAGAATATACATACCTTTAAAAGAATACAACTATTTTAGTGTTTAAAAATATTGTACTTTAATTTTAGATAGAACACATACGTACTTTAAAAAAAACATATGATTATTATTATTACTAAAAGAAAATAAACCCAATTTAAAATAACCATCCTTTAAGAAAATAACATATTAATATTTAACGAATCACATTATTAGAATATTCATCTATCTTAAGTAGATCATATAACTGTTATTAAAAGAACATGGTACTATGTGGTAAAGGATATTGACAAATTATATAACATATTACTTATGTAAAAAGAACATTCAACTATGTTAAACAGAATATATAACTTATTTTGCCAGATAGAACATATTTTCGTACCAATAACATAATATTGTCAACAACTAAAAAATATATTACATATATTATGTAATTGAAATTAGTTTGTAGAATAGCTAATGTGTAAATGTTGTGTTTTGTTCCTATATATGATTGCATCCATTCTTTTTTTTTTGATTTCATTTTGTCTGCTCCAATGTTGCATAATGTAGTGCCTTTTTGCAAGAGTTCAGCTGCCTTCTTGTTTGTTTCATGCAAGGATATCTCAACGCAATACTGAACTTGCATCTTTTTGATCTCTTCCACATTCATCATAGCAAATAATACGAGTTAGATTTTAGTATTGAAATTACAAGAACAATTAGAATTTTCTTTGAATTAATAGAATATTACATCGTTTAGTTGACATTCCCATTTTGTGGAACAATTAGTGAATTAGATTTACTAATGGATCATGTTTGATCCAATAATAGCTCTATACAAAAATTTTAGATAAGTAAACCTTTCAAGTTATTATTTGAAAGTTGAATTTTACATGTGTTTGTGGAGAGTGTAACATTATGTAATTTCTAAATACTCGAGAACAAGCGGCTAAATTTTATGGAACATATGTTTTAAATGCATAGAGCATCGCGTTGTTTTTAATAGAACAAATTTGTTAAACAAGGTGCATAGATGAACAGTGAGTTCTGTGATCCTTGTTTTGTTTAAATATTTTCACAGTTTTCAAATGAATCTGATCCACCATTGCTTTTAAAATAGAACTAGTACTTTTAATCAATTAATTACTCTACTTGTCATTTACTATAAAAGCCAAACATTTTGATCTTTAATTTCATTTTTCCCTCACTTCCATTTTCCCCCTTTTTCTAATCTCTCTCTAGAACCCTAACTGATATCTTTTCGATTTTGCAATTTCAGACCTAATCTTCTGAATTTCAGCCATGATTCTGATCTACAAAGGAGACATTGAAGAAATGAACTTACCTTTTTACTGGTTTCTCTCTCTGTTGCACTTCCGGAGTTGATGCTTCCTTTTCTTTCTGATTTGAAGGTTTACTACAAAATGCAAATCGAAAAATCTATAAGTTTAAGTTTGTGATGCATGTTCAATGACATTGATTTATGATAATTTTCATTTGTTGATTTGAAAAGAGAAAAACATTGGTTTTCGTTGTGTTGGCTTTGTGGTATCCACTTGCATGTCTTCCTTATTTGACAAATTTTATTCCAATTTTTTGCATCTCATGATGAAATTTCTGATGTTTTTTTGGTCTTTTGAACTTTGAAATGCGGTTTGTGAAATATGTTAGCAATTTTGTGATGGAATTGGTTATGGAGAGAGTGGTTTGCAATTTTTTCTCTATCTCCTTTGATGAAGAAGATGGTAAAATGGTTAAAAAGAGGAGTAAAATATCTTTTTATATGAAGTTAGATAAAGTAATTGTCATTTCTTAAAAACTCACCAAATGTTCTTTCGGTAATAATTAGATGTTCTTTTTCAAAACGACACCTCTTTTTGAGTTACAATGTTCCTTTAAAAGTCACTTGATGTTTTAAAACAAAGTTGTTAATTTTTTCTGTTATGTTCTTTCATTTAGTACAATATGCTCTTTGAATATTTGAAATATTGTATTTTTTTATTTATTTTTTCTTTTTTTTCCAGAATTTTTTGTAAGTTTTTTTTATTGCACTAATTATAATATCTTTAATATCTTTAATATCTTTAATTATTTATTCTATAAATACCATTTTTGGTTTTTAAAATACATCCGTTTATTATTTATTGTTAAGTTATTCGTTTGTTCTTTTAACCATAAGTAGATGTTCTGTTCGTTATATGTTCTTCCATTCATGTCTGTATGTTCTTTATGCGTTCTGCTCTTTTTTAATTTTTTTTCCTGTGCACTTTCCCTGTGCGCCGGAGATGGCAACGTCATCCCGGAGCACAGTGCTCCGTACTCCCGAGAGCACCAAAAACGAACTAAAAAGAAAAGGTAGTCTAAAAAAATTCAGACTAGTTTATTTATATTGAAATCTAGGATAAGTAGGAGAAAGGAGAAAAACAAATACTGAAAATTAATGAAAAGAGAAGGTACAATAGAGAGTTTCCAAAATCATGGGGTAAAACTTATAAAACGTTAAACTAGAGTGGTAATTCATAGAAAATCCCAAAGAATTATTTTTCTGTCGGAAAATCTGCCATAAGCGCCACAAGGTGACTGGCGCGTGTATATATCCCATCATTGTGGTTGCGCGTTCCTACTTAGATCGTGCGTTTAGTGCAGATCGGCATTGGTGTGGTACTTTCTATTGTGTACAGTCAATACTAGCTATTTTAACAATTTCGTATTATTTTTATGCCTTTTTAAATTTGGTTGGGCAAGCGACTGCGATTCTTTGAGAAGACATTGGATGTCAAGAGTTATAACCCTTGCTCCTACTATGGAAGGTATCAAATTGTGTTCATGCAGACTGAATATATTTGGATCATGATGATGATGATGCAGGAGGTCTGTAGATACGATGGGATGATCCCGACCATAGTGGAACTTCATGGAAATCGTTGAAGCTCACGACCATACGAGAAACATTAAATTGGCTAGACTGGAGGATTTAAACTATATATATCCTCATCCTCTCTTGCTACAGTTTGGTCTGAGGCCCGTAATTCCTCTTGTTGAAACGTCACTTTCGAAGGAGGAAATACTTAAATATGTTGTTGTGACTTGTTGAGGCAGCTACGTATTGGAGTAAGTTGTCAAGGTGGAGCTTCCCGAATCAAAGGGTATCTCAGTCATTGCCTATTGCCAGCAGAGACTGGATGTCGGCCAAATCCAAAGCAGAACGAGACATATATCAAAAGTTGGCCTTGTTGAAAATGAGGCCTTGTTAATAACTATGAGCTTCGATCAATCTTCATTCTAGCTCAGTTGCAGTTCACATTTTAGTTAGAAAAGAAAGAGAGAAAAACTATGGAGTAAGAGTGCAGAAGAGTATTATGTTATTTCATTAATGAGGAAGGAAGAGAGAGAAAAGCTTATATACAAAGTCTCAAGCTAACTCAACAAGAGTTAACTAACTCAACCAACTAACTATGATTAGTAGAAAAACAGAATAGGAAAAACAGAATATAAAAGCTAACTAACTTCTCATGTATATATTTCAATATCCCCCCTCAAGCTAGGGAGGAAGAAACATTCCTAGCTTGGACAGAAGTGTGCCAAACTGATTGGAGGGCAGAACCTTAGTCAAGAGATCTGCTAGCTGATTTGAAGTAGGCAAGTAAGCTAGTTGGAGAAGGCCTTCCATCACTTTATCTCGAGTAAAATGACAGTCAATCTCGATATGTTTAGTGCGTTCATGGAAAACTGGATTCCTTGCAATGTGGAGAGCACTCTGGTTATCACAGTGAAGGGTCACAGGATTAAGATTATCAACACCTAGCTTTGCAAGAAGTCTAATCATCCAAGTCACTTCAGCTGCTGCAGATGCCATGGCTCTGTATTCAGCTTCTGAGGAGGATTTAAAAATAGTGGCTTGCTTTTTACTCTTCCAGCTGATGGGTGAGGTACCAAGTAAAGGTATATATCCAGTAATGGATTTCCTTGTATCAGGACAAGAACCCCAATCACTATCTGAAAAGGCTTGCAAACTGAGATTGCAATCAGCATTTAACAAAATCCCTTGGCTAGAAGTAGAAGCAACATATCTGAGAACATGTTGCAAAGCTTGATAATGAGACTCTCTGGGAGAATGCTTAAATTGGCTTAAGGTTTGCACAGTGAAGGAAAGATCAGGTCTGGTATGTGTGAGAAAGTTGAGTTTGCCAACTAAGGATCTATAAAACTCAGGATCATGATATAAAGGGCCATCATGAGCACTTAATTTGAGATGGATAGGAAGAGGAGTTAAGGCTGGTTTAGCATTGGTAATCCCAGCATCTATAAGGAGTTCAGATGTAAACTTCCTTTGAGTAAGTGTAATACCAGAATCAGTATAACTCACTTCAATGCCTAGAAAATAGTGAAGCTTACCAAGATCCTTGATACCAAATAGCTTGTCTAAGTGTAGCTTCAAGGTACTAATACTAACAGAATCAATACCTGTTAGTATGATGTCGTCTACATAAACAACAGCTACTGTAAGATGCCCATCATGATGCTTCAAGAAAAGGGAATAATCATTCTTGCTTTGTACAAAACCTTGATTACATAATTCCCCAACCAACTTTGCAAACCATTGTTTGAAAGCCTGTTTAAAGCCATAAAGAGATTTTTGAAGTTTACAAACATGATTGTGGGGGTTAGGCAAACCATCTGGAAATTTCATATAGACATCCTCATGAAGATCACCATGGAGGAATACATTATTAACATCCAACTGGAACAAATCCCATCCCCTATTAGCAGCCAAAGCAATGAGACATCTGATGCATCTTCACAACAGGAGAAAAGGTCTCCAGGTAATCAATCCCATATTTATGATTATAACCTTTGGCTACTAATCTCACCTTATACCTTTCTAAAGATCCATCAGACTTGAGTTTGACTTTATAAACCCATTTGCAGCCAATGGGTTTTTTTCCGGGAGGAAGAGGAACAATTGTCCATGTATGATTAGAACTGAGAGCAGCAAGTTCTTTTTGCATTGCTTGACACCAATGGGGATCCAAAGAAGCCTCTTTGTAGGAAGTAGGTTCTTTGATAGATGAGATTTGAGCTATTAGACATTGATGTTCAGGTGGAATAGTGTTATAAACAACCAAATTACACGAATGGTGGGCAGCAGTAACAATTTTTTTAGGAGGAAGAGTGCAATGATATTGTGAGAGATAGGAGGGTGTTGTAGGAATTCTGGTAGATTGTCTAATAGTAGGAGAAGGAGATGAAGGAAGTGGAGAATGAGTAAAAGAGTGTTGCGGAGAATCAAGAGGTGAAATAGAAGGTGAATGAGAAGGTGAAGGAGAGCAAGAAGAAGGTGAAGGAGAGGAAGAAGAAGGAGAAGAAGGAACATCACAAGTAGAAATAGCAGTAGTAGAGGGAGAAAAAGAAGAAGTGAGAAAAATATCAGGAACATCATAGTCAGAGAAAGGTGTAAAAGGTGTATGAGAAGGAAGAAAAAAAATAAAAGTGGAAGAAAGAGGAGTAGTGGGATCAGAAGAGAAATGGTAGGGAAAATGATGTTCATGAAAAATCACATCTCTACTAACTTTAATTTTTTTTTTGTGTAAGTTCAAAACTTTATAGGCCTTTTGTGTGAAGGATAGCCAACAAAAACACAAGGAATAGCCTTAGGATCAAATTTTGTTCTGTGACTTTTGAGAGTAGACACAAAACATAAGCAACCAAAAGTTTTGAGGTGTGTAAGAGAAGGAGGATGACCAAAAAGTTTCTCATATGGAGTGATGTGACCAAGAACTTTTAAAGGAATTTTGTTGATCAAATGAGCAGCACAAAGAACACAATCTCCCCCAAAAAGAAGCAGGAACTTTGGACTGAAAAAATAAAGCTTTAGCAGTTTCTAACAAGTGTCGATGTTTTCTCTCACAAACTCCATTTTGTTGAGGAGTATCTGCACAACTTTTCTGTAATAGAATACCCTTATTGTGATAAAACTGTAAAAGAGCTCCCTCTGTTAACTCCTTTGCATTATCTGATCTAACAGTATGTAGTAACAACCATATTAAATTGTGTGGAAACATAGGCAACAAAATCCATCATAATATTCACAGCATCTGATTTATACTTGAGCATATGAACCCATGTATGTCTTGAAAAATCATCAACAATAGTAAGGAAGAATTTGCAACCATTATGAGTACTAGAGTGATATGGTCCCCAAATGTCTATATGTAATAGATGAAAAGGAGATGTGGATTTTATTGAACTAGTGGGAAATGGGAGTCTAACTTGTCTAGAAGATGGACAAATTTCACATATAGTATCATGAACATGAGTAAAATCAAGAGAAGAGTTGACAAATCTAAGTTGAGCATAAGGAAGATGCCCTAACCTGAGATGCCACAACTGAGCTTCTGAACAATTAGGAGAAGAACTATTAGAGCTAGACAGATTAGCTATATGCGTACTGAGACATCGAGAGTCTGAAGAAGATGTAGTAGGTGTTGCACTTGAACAAAGTGAAGTGGCAGCTTTGAACTGAGTACAGTAAAGTCCATCTCTGAGGTTACCAAGAACTTGAGCTTGGATCAAATGAGGAGCCTGAAGGAGACAAGATTCACCTGTAAAAGAAATGGTACAATGTAGATCTTTGCAAAGTTTGTGAATAGAGACCAAGTTAAACTGAAACCCTGGCACATATACTACTTCCTTAAGAAGTATATTCTCAGATAATCTCACAAATCCTATGTGAGTAACATTTATTTTTCTACCATCTGGGACTGTGATAGTATTATTGACAGATTGGGTGAATTGATATTCCTCAAATCAAGAGAGATCATGGCATATATGATTAGTGGCACCACTATCAAGTACCCAAGTAGAACTGAAGCTATAGAAGAGGCAAAATGTACCTCCTAGAAAAGCATTAGCAGAAGCACTGGCATTCTGTGTTGAATCTTTAGGTTGAGTGTTGTGTTGCCCAATGAGACCTAGGAGTTGATTGTATTGTTCAACTGTAAAAGTTGTGTGTATCATTTCATGAGATGCTTCTGTGTCTTCAGTACTTTGAGTGAAGTTAGCATTTCTTCTGTCTCTGTTTGAAATCCATCCAGGAGGATAACCATGTATCTTGTAGCATTTTTCCATTGTGTGACCAGCCATCTTGCAATGATCACAAAACAATGTAGAAGGTGGTCTTTTAAAACCAGAGTATGTTCTTGGATTGCTCCCAGTACTTCTAGAAGTTTGAGACTGATAACCAACACTGCCAGGAGGATGATAAACACCATTGTTATATGTAGCAGGAGATTTGTATCCTCTATCAAATTTTCTTTCATTAAATTTTCTTCTGTCGGCAGCAAAGGCCATAGATTCATGTTGAAATGTATTGCTCAGTTGACTGATCTTCTTAGATCTTTCCTCTCGTTGACACAATCTGTGCACAGTGGTAAGAGTTGGGAGAGGATACATCATAAGGATATTTGACCTTATGAGAGCATAATCATCTTGTAACTTCATCAAAAACATCATTAACCTCTGCCCTTGTTGTGTTTTCAGAATTTTATGAGTTAAAGTGCAAGTGCAATGAGTACAAACACATACTGGCATTGGATCTTCACTATCTATCTCATCCGAAACAGCCTTAATTCTTGTAAAGAATTCAGAAACTGGTTCATTTTTTGCTTGTTTCATTTCATGTAACTTTTGTTGTAACGAATAGAGTTGAGTAGCAGAAGCTTGCCCAAACCTTTCTTCAAGATCTAACCAAAGAGCTCTTGCAGTTTTACAAAATCAAACACTCTTGGCAATCTTTTTTTCCAAAGAAAACAATAACCACCCTGTCACTAAATCATTACACCTATTCCAAGCATCAAAACAATGATCTGTGGTAGGAGGCTGAGTAAGAGTACCATTGATGAATCCTAATTTTTTTCTTGATGAGAGGCCTAACATAATGGATCTTTTCCAATCACTATAACTACTTGCATCAAAAAGTATCACAGTATCAGAAGGATGTATATAATATACATTCCCAGGGATTGTAGTAGGATCAGGTAGATTAGATGTAGGAGTTTGATTTTTCAGCTGCCATAACTGTGTTTAAAAGAAGGAAAGGAATCAAAGAATTGTGATTAGGATGTAAGAACAGAAAGACTAGAATGGTTAGGTTGTAAGTAGAGAAGGTTAGGTTGTATGAAAAATATGATGTCAAAGAAATGAGGTTAGGTTGGAAAAAAAATGTCTGATACTCAATCAAATGTGTACAAAAACTCCAATCAATCGAATCAATTATGTGAACTTAAAAATACACTCAGTTTTGCAATTCTGTTGAAAAATAAACGCTATCAATCTCAATCAGATCAGATTCACAACAAAATCAATTTGTCAAACTCAACTCAGTTGAATTTCACAATTTAATTCAGACGAATTTCACAAAAACATATCTCAAGAACTGTCGCAAGTTAGAATCTCAATAGACTATGAAACTTCACAGAGTCTCAAACTTCACAAACTAATCCAACTTCGCAAGCTACGAATCAACAAACTTCACAAACTAATCCAAATTCGCAAGTTAATCTCAGTTGCAATCTCTAATCAAACTTCACAGATTTAGACGAAGAATGATTCAAATTCTCGAATTCGCAAAAAACAGAAATCCAATGAACATTTCCAATTGACAATGAGCTAGAAATTTGAATGCGGAAAAACTAGGGTTACCAGATTCTCAAGATCGTATTCACCGCTCTGATACCATGTTAATAACTATGAGCTTCGATCAATCTTCATTCTAGCTCAGTTGCAGTTCACATTTTAGTTAAATGAGAAAGAGAGAAAAACTATGGAGTAAGAGTGCAGAAGAGTATTCTGTTATTTCATTAATGAGGAAGGAAGAGAGAGAAAAGCTTATATACAAAGTATGAAGCTAACTCAAAAAGAGTTAACTAACTCAACCAACTAACTATGATTAGTAGAAAAACAGAATAGCAAAAACAGATTATAAAAGCTAACTAACTTATCATGTATATATTTCAATAGGCCTAAAGTGAAAGCACTTCCTGGGATCTAGGTTTGTGCCTCGAAACAAGAAAAGATGAAGTCTCAACCTACTGGTAAAGGCAAGTGAAAGATAGTGTGGACCCGCAAAGTGGCTATAAAAAAGAAGGTTTAAGAAGGTGAAGGGACATTAGAGAATTTGAAGTTGCTTCTATGGAGGTTGATTTGCCTCCTAAAAGACATGTTCCAAAAGGGAAGCCTAATTAGATTTTTTATTTATTTTATTGCTTTTATTAAAGTTGGACCTATCCAAATAACGGAATCAAGTCGTGCATAGTTCTAATAATACAAATAAAACAAGAATTAAATGAGTGCACAAAATTGTGTTTATGTAAAAAAAAAAAAACACCGAAAAAGTGCACAAAATTGCACATTCCATCAAAATTTGGCTAATAATTGTTGCACTAGGCTGTCTACTCTTTTAGCTGGGCTTTTTGGGCAGTTGAGGACCACGCGACGTTGAATGAGTGACGCCCTTGGGTTGGGACGAGGCACCTCTCATAGGCTGATGTGCACGGGCAAGATACAAGACCAAGGTCCATTTTTTACCCTTTTGCACATCTTATATTTTCTTAGGCCCAACTGTTGTCTAATATACCTCCAAAGAGTAGAGAACACTGAAGACAGAAAATGGGTTTAAGGCAAGTGATTTGGGGAAAATTAAAAAACTGGGTTTTAGTAAGTCATATGACAAACGCATGCAGGAAACACTAGAGTTTATCAGTGTCTGTCGGAAAATCACTTAAGGTTTCATGCAACAATATTTTTTAATAACGTTGTTTTTTCCCCACAATATATTATATAAAGTTGTTTTTGCCAAATAAAAAATTATATAATGTTTTTTTCACAACAACTATCATTTGTAAAGTTGTTTGTGACAAAAAATCCTTTGTATTATAAAAGAATTCATAATCTAAAGAAAGATGATTTGAAATTCGGTCATGTTTATCTAAATCCTTTCAGTGGTATAGTAAAATGCTTCTTATATTAATAATGATCTTTATTTCAATTTATTGTAAATAGTTAAAAAACATCATTTTATTGCTTATATACATGTTTACCAAATTTTATGCCTTTTGAATGCTAAATTTGTTGATATTATTAGGTAATATGATCACAAAAAATTTCAAATTTTGATATAAGTTTGAGTGCTCTTGGTGTTTTAATGCAAAACTAGTATTAGTCCCCGGCGATGCCCGAGTTATTAGTTAGCGATAACTAATATAATTTAGTGTGTAAAATATCATTAAAAAAATATAAGTCATCTCACTTAGACAACTTAACTCTTTATTTTCATTTATATATCATTATTATTGTTGGTGGAAGCATCAATAATAATATGGTGGTGTAGTGGTTGGAGCTATTCATTCCATACACGAGGTTGGGGTTCGAATCTTCATAATGACATTTTTTAAATATATGAAGATGTTGTTGGATAGAATGCTATTCAAAGAGGGATGGTGACACGTGGCGGATTGCATCTCTTGCTTACGCTTTTTAATATATATAGATTTTTTAAATATATGAAGATGTTGTTGGATAGAATGCTATTCAAAGAGGGATGTGACACGTGGCGGATTGCATCTCTTGCTTACGCTTTTTAATATATATAGATTGTATAAAATACTATATCTTTAATAGAAAAGTTTAACATTCGCATCCCTAAAAATCAATACTTTGAATATGTTGTGAAAAAAATTTGAAATTTGTTCTGAAAATCGAACAACAATGATCAAGTGTTGATCATGCTCTTAGTCTGTAAGGAATTGAAGCTGAGTAACAGAAGAAACGATTTTCGTTGTTGCTTGAACTTGTGGTTAGTAGATGAAATGAATAGAGGTATGGGGTTGTTGTGAATGAGTGTGAGACCTTGCCTCATGATGACACCTTAGAGGAAGCATCAATCATGGACGTAGATCATTGCACTTGAGTCATCTAAGTGTATCGACAGATCTAGCTAGTGTGTGCAAAACTTGTTAGGAAACGAGAGATTGAGGGAATACGAGCGTCGTCGCGCCTCAAATCGTGTTTGATTTTGTATGTGTGAGAGGCTGCGAAAGGTGAGGGTGAATGTGGCTTTAGAATTTGTGAGCAAAGCACGAGGGTTGTGAGGGGCTTGCGAAGCCTCGTTCAAGACCTCGAGTGGTTGTATATACGTGGGTTGCATGGGATTACGTTAGATGGACGTGTGGGGTTGAGCTAGGCTCACGAAGCCTTGTGCAAAGCCTTGAAGGAGGTTGTGGATTGTTTGAGCCATGTGAAGGCTCGACAAATTTAATTGGCGTGGTTGTCGAGCGTGATATGGGGCGCAAAGAGCTACATATCAATATGACATTGATCGAGCAAAGAAAAATGTAATCAGATCAAGTATAGTACAATCATTTCAAAGTTTTAAATCGTTATTAATTGTTGGATATCAATGATAATTGTTCAAAAGAACTATATTTAAATTTCAATGAATATCAGTTTTAACGTGTTAAGGCAAGTGGAAGCAACCAATTTCTAGACGAAATTCAACAAAAGGTTTGTTGATTGTGGCATTTGATGACTTCGAGCACGTCAAGGTTAAAATTAATTATTTTATTAATATTTCAGGATAATTCATGATTAATTTAGTGCTTGAATTTTTAGTCATGATAGTAAATAACTAACTAAATTATAAAATATAGTATGTTTATATATGTGATATATTTTCTTGGGTCATTCACTTTGAAAAGAAAATGAATGAACGTTATTTAGGCGATTGGTATGGCCCAAAATAAGATACAAAATAAATTATGGGTATTGTTAAGTTTTTCTACTCTTAAGTACTATGATATGCGTATTGTTTATGGATTTTTCTAATATGTTTGAGTTAGATCTAATATTGCAACAAGAGCCTTGAAGGTCATGAAAGAGGTATATTGCCTGAATTGCCTCATGCTGACAACCATGAACACAAGTTTGCAACGTTAGTTTCAGTGCATGGAAGCCTATGACATTTGTTTACACTTTAGGAATTTGTTCCAAGTGCAACCACGAATAGAGAGGTACAAGACCTCAATGGAAATTGTTGAATGTAACTAAGATGATGGAAAGTCTATAGGTTTTCATGTTCGAATCATGCGTTTATTCAAAAATATGGAAAGATTAGGCTTTGCCTATTCTCAAGAGTTGGCTACTGATATTATTCTAAGTTACGTTTATAGAGTGTTTGAGCAGTTTGAACTTTAACATGAATGTGGTGGAGAAAATTTTGACTGAACTACATTGGATGTTGGTGTTAGTAGGCAGAATATCAAGACTCTAAGAAACAGGTTCTTATAATCCGAAGGGGTAAGAGAAAGTTTTAGAAGATTGGGAAAAAGAAGGTGGCTGAGGAAAAATGGAAAGGGAAACTTGCTCCTCCAAATCCCAAGGAAAGAGAGAGCCACTTGGACACCAAGTTCTTTTTTCTAGAATGAGTGTCCCTACTAAAAGAGGAATTGTTCCAAGTTCCTTCATGATAAGAAGAATGACAATGTAGCTTCGTCGTACAAATATTAGTTTTAACAATCAATTCTGAGGGCTAGTGGTATAAGGACTAAAAATCTTGTCGGCCTGACCTCATTGCCAAGGCCGCCCATTGGTTTCACCAAGCATTAGACCTATTTTGGACAAAGTGAAATATGATTCAGTGGCAAGGTCTAGGTGAACTAATATGTGACACGTGTAAGGAATGATAGATGATCCTAGTACTGAAATGGCGTAGATGAACTATATATCTAAGTACACCCAAATAACTTAATATTGTCTGTGATATCCTTACTCATTTATGTATTTGGGATGGTGCCTCTTGAACAATCGATGGCGTTTTCTAAAAACCTTAAGCCACACTTCATTTAACACAAACGAGTAACAACATGTTCTTAGGCCAACAATTGATGTGAAGACATACATGATTTACATTTTTGGAGTACATGGCAACTTGGGTGCAAAGAAGCATGAAGTTAAAGAGTCACTGGTTCGTGTATAACTCTTTAATAGGATAATAGTTCTATTAAAACTCTGTTGCATTATGTGTTTGCTTACAAGTTTTAGATATCCTACTCAGGATATGTTTTTCTTGTTTTAAGCACTTTAGGAGTTTTTAGTATTTGAATTGGAAAAAAAAGTCTTTTGCAAAAAGGAGTATTGTTTGTGTAGGAGTCTATTTTTAAAGAAACCTACTTGAGCTAGAGTTGTATTTCAGTTAGAACTATACTTTTAAATCCTTATCTTCCATGTAGAAGTCCATACTTAATTAACTTAGAGTTATCTTCTGCTTGCAAATTTATCGTGTATTTTCCAAAGGGTGTTAGAAGTGGTGTTCAGTGCAGACATGTAATTAGGTGCTTTTCAAGGCACAAAAGTTCATTAATATAATCAGATTAGAGGTTGGTTGCGTTATAACTTTGAGGTATTGATGACTATGATGAGTTTATGATATCAACGTTTTAATAATTTTTTTTTGAGGGGAACGGCAAGTACATTAATTTAAACACAAATTGTTCAAGAATACTTACGGAGTAATCGTGTGGAAAGGCAATGATTCTCTCAACATTGCTCAATACCATAGGGCACAAGACCGTTTTAGAAAGTTAAACTACACAAACAACAAGGACTTTGTTGTCCCACAAGTTAGAACCTATTAAATTTATCTTTTATTGTTTTTGTTAACTTTATTTTTTATTAAAACACATGATTTTGGTCATCTATATTCACATTAAATTAATTCCCCCCTCCCCTTCTGTTTTTCATAGTCGGGCCGCTACTATAGAACAAGGATAAATTGCCTAAAAGTAAGTCAACTACACTATTAGCATATTGAATCAAGAGATGATCAACAAAAGTCAATTTCATTACATAATAATCAATTCATATTAGTACCACTTTGATAACTAAAAACTATCTACTAATTCAATACGCTGCCTGACTGCCATGAGGTAGGGTCTCTTGGCCCAGTAGACTCTCCATGTGACCTAATCAAATGCCACGCAGATGACAGACGAGAATTGATTGGCGCGCAACCTATATATATTGCTTAGAGGGTGTTTGGGAGTCAAGGTTAGAGGGCGTTTGGCAACACAAATAAATAAGACCTAAACGATAGTAGTAGCATAGTTGTTAGAATTGCAATTTTACTTCAGAATCTTACAATCTACGATTTAAATATGGTCATACAATTCTAGCTACGATTCTATAACTTTTTTTCAACTAGCGAAAACTTTAAAATGTTATATTAGATTTAATCATACAAACAAAGTTACTAATAACATGTATTATCAAACATCATTGATTTAATGCTTAAACCATTATAATTTGAATTTTTGGCTTTTAATCTATAAAGTGAGCGTAGTATCTGGATTATGCCTGTTAATTCGTAGAATCATATGATTCTACGATTCGATTTTACGATCCGATCTGAGAGCCGCTTCTGATCTAAAGTAGAATTCTGATTCTAACAACCTTGTAAGGAGCATACTTATACAAACTAACTGAGCAACTTGTAAATAAGGTGACTTATATTGAAACATTAAAATACCACCGTTTCAAGATAAGGTGACTTAAATTGAAACATTAAAATACAACCATTTCAATCAATTCTACCAAAAGACTCACACTTTCAGGTTCCTTATTAGTTTCGCAACAAATTATCAATTTCGATAGGTACCTTCTCAATTTCACATGTATATTAGATCCAACTCCTTTTGAGCTAATGTCGCTAAACATAGCCTTCCTGTAAAACTATGTCATTGTTTAACTACCTCTTTTCATATTATAGTGTTTAATTCTATTATTTCACGTGAATCAAGGTAAGTGGAATATAAGAGGAATGTAACTAATATATACTTTAAATAAATGTTATGGGAAAAAAGTTAATTATTTTAGAAGAGAGAATGAATAATAATTGGTGGAAGAACATAAATATATGACAAATTAAATCATTGGGTGCAATAAACAAAACAAATAAACACTAACTATTTTCAAGAAGCAAATAAATAATGGTGGCACGATTTTACCAAGAAAATCATGGGAAAATGTAAAACTGAAATAAAAATAAGCATTATATTTTTAGACACCCCAATAGGAAAGAAGCGCTATATATATTATGGGACAGAGGGAGTAAGATAGTTTTCATCCAAAAATGAATAAAGCAATTAATTAAGTGCTTGTATGTTTTACTTTATTTTATTTTGCCTTTCTTTTTCAATAAAAATTAGGAAGAATTGTCAAGAATAAGTCAAGCTTTTCGTGCTCTTCTTTTAATAAGTTAAACTTTGGATAATCCTGAAATAAGTTCACTTTGATATTACTTAAATTTCTAACAAGTCAAAAGACTTATAAATTATTCAACAGGTAATATGTGAGGCTTTTCTTAAATTTTAATCTATTATTTCTGTGTTCCTTCTCTTCTTCTAGTTTCCATCCCCAACTATTTTTGTGTTCTTAAACTGGTTTTAACTTGTTAAAAGCAAATACCCTTATAAGGATAACTTATTTCAGGATTATTCAATGTTTAACTTATTAAAAGAAGATCGCGAAAAAATTGACTTAATCCCGATAATTTTTCCTAATAATTAAATCTTCTTTTAATCTGGAGTTAAACATATAACCTACCTATAAGCAATTATATATGAAAGCTCAAAAACTAACACTCAGGCCTGTTCTCGTCAACTGAATTTTGCTGACTTGGACTTATTTTATAGTACTAAACTTATTTTTATTGAATCAAACTTATTAATACTGAACTGGATTTATTTTTAATGAACTGAACTTATTGCTACTGAACTGAACTTATTTTTACTATTTCATGTTGTTTTTTCTTCTTTGCATTACTGATTTTTAGTGAACTGAACTTTATTATTACTGAACTGAACTTATTTTACTTAATTGAAATTTTTACTACTGAACTGAACTTATTTTTACTGAGCTGAACTTATTTTTACTGAAACTTATTAAAATAAGTTGACGAGAACATGGTTTAAATCTAACAAAAAGTAACAAGCTGGAAGCAACAAGTTGAAGGGATGATTGAGATTAATACATGTATGATATGCTAATGGAGTTCAACTCAATAAAAATAAGTCCAACTCGGTAAGAATAAGTTCAGTTTAGTAAAAATAAGTTCGGTTCAGTGTATTCAAGCTTAATTCAATAAAAATAAGTTATGTTCGGTAAAAATAAGTTTGGTTCAGTAGAAATAAATTCGGTTCAGTAAAAATAAGTCCAGTATAACTAAGGTGGAGTGATTCTTCAACTGAAATTTGCTGAAATGAACTTAGTTAGTGGTTACTGAACATAACTTATTTATACTGAATTGAACATATCACTACTGAAATGTTTATTTTTACTGACCTGAACTTCTTTTATTGATCGAACTCCTTAACAATTTATTTAAGGATTGAACTTATTAGTACTGAACTGAATTTATTAGTAATGAACTGAACTTATTAGTACTGAACTGAATTTATTAGTAATGAACTGAACTTATTAGTACTGAATTGAACATATGTTTACTGCGCTGAACTTATTTTTACTGAACTGAACTTGATTTTGTTGAACTGCACTAATGATTACTGATTAAATTATTGAAATAAGTTGACGATAAAAGGGCTTAAAAATTCAGCTATGACCAAGAGAATATATCGTCACTTCACCAATTATGTGATTTTAGCATACACAATTGCATTAGGTAATTTTGTACTTGTTATATGATACATATTTTAATGTTAATTTCAATACATATGACATATTTCACCTTAATTGGTAAGATAATTTCTATGCTTTATATTCTTATTTCACGAAAATTAGTCAACATAAATCCATAATTTGAAGTGTCCTCCTCCATCAATCCAGATTAACAATCCTTTTTCGATTATTTTAGGAAGTGACAGGTTCGAAATGCGGATCAAATTGCTTATAAAACACACTTTGACACTTGGATCAGTGAATGCAAATAATGATTGGGGGCAATGATGCTGATGAGGCCTCAAGTTGCATGGTATAGGTTCTTTTTATAAATAAAAACGCATTTCCCAACGGTTAGGTTCGCCTAATGAGGTCGCTAAGCATACTTGGATAGTTGGATTGAATGAAGTCCTTAAATTCCAATTTGTAATTCAAATACTATTAAGTTGTTACATAATACATACTTACATTGTATCTACCAATTCTCTAAGCACTTAACTCTTTTTTGTTTTTGTCATTCAAGACGTCCTATTTATTGGCACTCCCATTCCAACTGCCTTGTCTTCTGAAATTTGGTCGTAAAAAACTGTAGGAAATCTATGGGCACTTTTTTTGGTGTTGGTAATCTTAACTTGCTTTTGGCACTAGAGATTCGAGCCGGCAAAGCTTACCTGCCGTTCCTGACATTTTCGGGGCCCTAGGCGCAAAATCAAAAAATGGGCCCCAAAATATATATATATTTTATATATATATCTATTTTAGATATTAATTTTTGAAGTTGTATCTCGAAACTATACAAAAACAAATATAGCATTTGTCTTTTAGACATATAGTAGTATTAATACGCTTTAGTTTATTTCTTCAATAACTTCTTTTTCTTAGAAGAATTGCGTAAGTATTGAACTCCATCATCATTGAATAATCTAAAATCTTTCTCATGGTAAGGTCATCATTTATCACCAAAAAGAGAAAACTATATATATCCATAAAAATTACGCAAACACCCATATGAAAAATAAGAATTTGGAAAGGAAGAAAATTGTTCAAAAAAATAAAAATGTTGGAAAAAATAGAATGTGTAAAGATATTATTATAAAACAACGACATTTAAAAATAAAATCAAGAAGATATCAAATATCAAAATTAATACACAGACTTATATTATATTTGACAGTCTATCCATGAGTTCATGGTTAGACCATATGATTTTTAAATTAAAATGGTAAGGTTTGAACATAAAGGTTCAAAATTTTTAAAATTTTAACACTTATGCTTTTAAGTAAAAACCTTAACGATTATAAGATTATGAGCTAAAACCTTTTTACTTTAAATTATAACCTTTTGGTCTTAATGGTCTATCCCAAGAATTACTCAGTATAGATAATAGTTTTTCAATTGATTTTCAAAGCTTTTTTATGAGAATATTTTTTTAGTAAAATTGTTTTAGATGATTGAAACTCATATGAATTGGAGTGTGGTACCGTACAAATTATAGATGATAATTCTTTATCGCTATTTAATGGGAACATTGAACAAAAATTTGCTATTAATTATTGAACCTTTTGGGGAAAATAATGTTTTACATTTGAATTAAAGGTGGAATGATTGGGAATATACGAAGAAGTTCATGAGATTGGCAAAGTATTAGAATTAGGAAGTGAAAGTTTAGAAAAAAAGAAAGTAATAAAGCTCCCTAAAATATTCTCTTTCTTCTTTTGTTGTTCGGTATTCTCCGAGTATCCCCGCACGAAAGCAATTATTTTTAATATATGACATATTTTCTAATTTGGGCCCCTTGAAGAGTTGGGCCCTAGGCGGTCGCACTCGAGGCCTACCCTCAGAACCGGCCCTGCTGATCCGTCCGATTTGACACCCATAGGACTCGACCTGAAACATATCTCTCGGAATAGATCAGACTCAAGGTTGACCCGACCCAATACTTATCCGAATAATATTTATTCTAAAATCTATATTTTAATTTATAATTTAATTATACTCTTTTAATTTTCCATATTATATATTGTTTTTATAGTAAATCGTTAATAATGTAATAATCAGATTATATTAAGGTAAGAAGAATAATATTCTGAACTGTCCTGACACAGGCCCCTACCCAGAGGTCTATTCTTCCCCCCTCCCAAATCCCTAGACCAAGCTAGGGAACATGGGAAAGGTCACCACTTGAGCCAAACTCAATTCTTATATTCCTTGTGTATTAGAACACTAGATAGCATCTTTGTCTCAAAAGGCATATTACAAATTTTGTTTTTAGGTGCGAGACATAAATCACATGATATACGAAAATAACACATATCATTGTAATATAGTAATATAAAACACATATCATTGTAATATAGTAATATAAACGGAGGGACAACTTTATTTTCAAGTAATAGTAAACTGAACTGATCTGAAATAAACTAAATTGAACTATACTAAACTGAAAATAAATTGGATAAAATATTTGCTATTTATGACATATCATTATCATGAGAGTGATACACAAATGAAGTTGTCCAATCACACTCACAATTTCCAAATTTATATAGTTTTTAAGCTCTCATATAGTGTTTTTCCAATCCCATATTATGTCACCAAAATTTACAATTCTTCCTTCATTTCTTTCTCTAAAAAATGACAAAACCGCTAGGTAGAACCTCAAATGCACTATAAATTTGAAATTTTATGAATGTGATTGGACAAGCTGTTATTCTCTTGTTATCACCCCTCAAAAAGCTTTGCACTTTTTGAAGTATTACTCCTAAGATAACACCAGAGAGCAAGAACCATATCCTTCTTGGATTTTGGTTGCCATAAGTATTTTTCTATGTGCTAGATACATCTCTTTAGGCTGCTACTATTCGTAAAGATCCATTGTATTCCAAGTTAGAGAGATTTGTATACTAAAATAGGATGTGATAAATGCATGCAAGTTCTTATGTGTTGTCGGAAATATGGTGTATCCCTTGCACAGAAAAGTTCAAGTTATCCTCTTCTGCGTGTTTTTATTTCAAGGTTATTAGGTTGGTCTATTACTTGGTGGGAAGCAGATTCTAACTTATTTTGTTATTTTTTTTTTTAGTTTAGATAATGGATTACCCATCATCCTTACGTGAGGTAGCTGTAACTCTTAAAACAATTACATTCGTCAGACTAACGGTAACAGTTTTTATTATCCTTTTCATATAACTCTTTCTCTTTACTCATGAACCAAAAATTCAACAAAGGTAATAATAATCGTTAATATTATTCACCTTTATTTGATTTCATTCGTTTTTCATTACATTACTTTAGTCAAACAAGCCCTTAGAAGAATAACTTATTACAAATATTTTTTCTTTCCCATATCAGTTAAAATACAATTTTTAGACCATAATCCCAAACTCCATCTCAATTTTGAGTACATTCTAGTCTTACTACACGATCTCCAGAATATCACTATTTCACAGTGGATGATAATTATAATGCCTCACGTGATTAAAGGTGGTTCTAGCGCTATTTATATGCTTCCTTACATTATAGATCTAGCCAACCGAATGACCTTCCTTACATATGTATATTATCCTTAGTGCACTCACTTCATTTATGGTGTGCAATAGTAGAAAGATTGGTGCCATGTCTATAAAAATTGAAGATCATTAGTAAATATATTAGCAACATGTAACTGTAACATAATATGTTGCATATTGCAACCACCTTTGACAACCATCTCACTAACAAAATAATAATCTATATAAATTTCTTTGCTATGGTCATGCTAAGCGGGATTAGCAGTGAGATAAGTAGCAGAATCATTACCATAATAAAGAATAAGAGGACGTCAAAAGAATATGCCAAGTTAACAATAAGTTACAAAAGGAGAATCCACAACATAAAACTCGACTTTGGTAGAGGAACAAGACACAATAGGTTGTTTCTTTGAGAGCTAAGAGATCAATTTTAACCCATAGACACATCATAACTCGTGGTATAACACCTGCCATCCGAACAACAAACCTATTTAGAATCGGAATGAGACGTAACAATTGTACGGGAGTACAATTAGGGAGGAAAAAAGAAAATTCCAAAGTGTCTGTAAGTATCTAAAAATTCTTTTGGCAACATGAAATTGAGTAGTATGGGGAGCATGAATAAATTGAGCCACCATATGAACAACATAAGAAATATGAGGACTTGTCATAAGTAAAATATTGTGAAGCACCAACCATACTAAAATAATTTGTGCGGTTAACAGGTAATTCCTCATAAAGGAGATTCATGATGGTAACTCTAAAACTAACAGGAGTGCGAACATGTCTAAAGGTATGAAAATAAAATAAACTTAACAAGTAAGTGCACAATGTACTTTTGTTGAGATAAAGTAAAATTGTTAGAGTGTGCACAATCTTGAAGCCTTCTTGGTGAATTGAGAATAAAGGACAATTACAAACTTTTGGAGGATAGAATTATCACTACTTGTTAGAAAAATGTCACCAACATAATACAAGATTATAAAGATGGTTGGTATATGAGAGTGAACATAGAAGTATCACAGGTACTCCACTAGAAAAACGATTGGTAACAAAGAATTGTTAAATTAAGAAAATTAAGCTTGAGGATCTTGTTTCAACTCATAGATAGACTTTCGAATACGACAAACATGAAAGGATTTATCGTGTTGTTACCTTGTCATGCCATTTCGCCTTAAGAATATTGGAGTAATATAATATGAAATTCTTGTCATTCTACTATATGACATGACATTTGAAAAAGTGAAATTTTATTTGAATGATGTGATCGTGATACAAAAGATCGTGCAACTCACATTAGGGAGTTGCGCAAATTTTTGAATGTTCAAGGTAATTCAACATGTGTTTGAATCCACAAAATTAGGCCTCTGGGTAACTTAGGAAAAGTTACTTAGTTACAAAGTAACTACATAGAGCCATAAACCTTGATTCGTCTAATACTAAAGATATCCTTGAAATGTCACCTCCAGAAAACAAAAAGAAAATCCGAGGTTTTCGACTTTCGAGGCAAGTTGCATTGTGTTAGTCAGTTCATCGCTAAACTCACCATGGTTTGGAGATGATCTTCAAAAAATTAATGACATATACAACAACTAAGTGGGACAAAAAACTGCCAAAAGATCGTTTAGAAAATAAATTAGTACATTTTGAAGCGTCTTGACCTTGTTCCCCAAACACCTGAGACCGCCTTACACTTATTGTAACATCACGTCCGAAACAATAAAGAAAAGAAACAAGTTTAAATGAAAATAAAGGCAACTAGTGGTAGCGGAAATACCACCAAGACGGAGATACTACTCTAAGGAGTAGAATTTAAATTATGAATAAATAATAAACCTCAAAATAGTAAACAACTTCCAAACATCGTATAAAAGTGAAAATGAGGTCCCATACCCTCATTCCAAACTAAAGTTCCAAAATAACTAAGAAACCTCCATAGGTTCACAAAGTAAAAGATCCATTAACCAAAAGGAAATACTAAAATCCATGGTTCAAACGAACAACAAAACATAGGAAAAACTATTTAAGACCCACTAAGTAAGTAGTCTTAATTCCCGACTCAAAGTGCTCGTCCACAATGACTAGCACGACCTCCTTGCTCACAAGGTCAAACCGCACAATCCCGGTCCAAATTGTAACGATCCTAAACAGCATCATCATCTGCATAATAAATCACCAACTTCCACAATCAGTGGGGAGTAGCTAGCAGTTCTCCCCGCTCCAAATAGGAAACAAATAATAAATTCAAGGAAATTAGAAGCAACGCTAAAGGCATGCATCACAAAGAAAAACATGCTCACAACGTGCAAACTTCATACATCAAGACATAAGCAACTTGCATAACAAGAAAGCTCAACGCTAATAACCAGATCAAACCGTAAAACAAGCACATCAATCACACCATCAAAATCAAACACAACAAACCATGCCGGCTGTAAGTAGACTCATTGGACTATGCCGCCCAAGGCCTACATTGCATATCCGGGGACCATGCCGCCCTTCCGAATAGCAAAACTCAACAGATCATGCCACCTGTGAGTGAACCATTGGACCATACCGCCCAAAGTTACGTTACAAATTTCTAGGACCATACCGCCCTTTGGATAATCAAACCAAATTCCTAGAACCATGCTGTCCATAGGATCAATCAAACACAAAGAGATAATGTATACACGACAAGGTATACCAAGAAATCCAATAACATCAAACATGGGTATACACGACAAGGTATACATGAAATCCAAATAACCAACATGCGTATACGCCTCAAGGCACACAAGGGATTCAAACAACATTCAAGGTGTATACACGGCAAGGTATACAAGCAATTCAAAATCATATGACGTCCCAATAATGCACATGTTAAGATATGTAACACAAAAAAGTCATATGAGTTTGGGTACGACGTCAATTATGACTAATTCACAATATTCTCTGTACTTAACTCTTGGCGAAGAGATGCTAGGGCAGTGTTATCCTCCCCCGAGCATTTCGACGTCGACAACTCAAAGTATAAACCTCAACACTCATCAAACCAAATGACATCAAAGCTACCCAACAAAGTAGGGCAGATACCCTTAATAAAATAACTCCAACCAACCAAAACTTACTTCAACATGATTAACATACATGTATAAGCCCAACAACCAACAAATAAACATGTTGTAAGCAAATTAGGATTTTGATCAAAAACACAAAGCTAAGGAGGGCAGACCCTCATTGCGAGGTGCGACCTGGGCGTCGCAGGTCGCCAACAGCTACTGCTCGTGGCTTGCGGGTTGTGCTCGTACTCCTTCGCCTCGACCAAAAACATACGTTAATGTACAAGCAGCCAAACTAATCCATTCTACATCATAAAACAACCAACTAAACACCCTAGCATGATACTAACATCACCCAACAACCAAATACTCAAATCCCATAAAAATAATCATGTTACACCAATTCATTACAACAACCAAACATCAAACTTGACAAAACCAACTAGCGAGAACCAAAGACACGATCATAATAACATGCTCAATACATGAAAAGTATCACAAAACAACCATCCTAATCATGCTACTACGTTAAACTACAAGCATACAATCATCTAAGTTCCACCTAGCATGATTCTAGGTTCTCTAACGTGATTCTAACAACCTAAGTTCAAAATCCATTCCCTACCGTGATAGAATAACTCTAATTACCTTATCCTTCGAGAGGAGTACAGTAAAACGCTTCGATTGTAGTCTAAACACCTTGTGAATTATCACCAGCTTCGCTTCCTATGAGCACGAACACAACGAACTTAGGAAATGCTTGAAAACTGGTGCAAAAATAGCTTGAAACCCACTAACAAAAGATGATTTTGGTGTATGAATTGTGAAGGGAGAAAAATAACTCTCTCTCCTTTTTTTTTCTTCTATGGGGTGTGTGAAGGGAGGATGAAAAGGGGTTGAAATTATGATTTTTTAACTCAGCATAAGAGCGAGGAGTGAAGAGATGGTGATTAAGGGTGCTGTTAATGGCCATGATGAGGGGAAATAATGAAGGCAATTGAAGGGGGGTTGTCCCTTGGCTTCATTAACGGTACAAAAAGAACTTAAGCGATGTCCAAGACTCCATATATTCACATAGGAATCAGAATTTTCGGACCCCTAATGTTAAGCAAACAAAATGTGCATAAAGTGCTAGTACAAAGTACGCTTCAAAAATAATATATTCACTCAAAATAAATATATAAAGGTTAATACTTTTATAAATAAAAATTATAATTATTAACGTAATATAAATACGTCCTTACAAATCCATCACATTATACAATTCGCATATAGACGAGCGCTACATTGTCCGTTTAAAATAATTGACGCAAGTACGAGCATTGCTCTTATACTAAACAAAGCTACACTTTATTTCACACTTAAAAATATATATAAACATATAAGTACTCTCGAAATAAAAATCTAGATGTAAAATAAATATCTACCGGAAATATATTAGCAAAATATAATTTAGCATCTAATATAATAATAATTAACGAGCGAAAATTTCAGAGAAATTCGGGGTGTTACACTTATGTATGACAGTTATTAACAGTTCATTTAAGGCTATGCTTGCCTAAGAATTCGATACCAAAGAACACGCTATCTACTATATATTTGAACAACAAAATCATCAAGTATGAGACTAAATATTCATTATTAGGAAAGATGTGTCTAGGCCAAGCCTAGGCTTGTTCGAAGTTAAGCCACTATATGTTAACTCAAACTGTTCATATCGTGTCCCTAATGGACCCACTTAATTGTTAGACAAGCCAACATTTAATGAACGACTCTCCTGATGGTTAGTTATGTTGTTAGACTTCAACTTGAAATTTGTGCTCCGAAAACATATTATAAGGACGGGTTATCTCCGATTTTATCATTGAACTCCCTATAAGATCAAGTAATCTTGAAGCACTCAACTTCCCAAATTCACTCATGCCAAAGGACGACAAGTGGATCCTTTTCTTACTTGGCTAGTCTAATAAAAAGGTGTGGAGTTGGAACCTCACTTTTAAGTCGAAGGAGGGCATATTGTAATTATACCTTCTCCTCCAAATCAATATTTGGTATGCAACCAGTTGGAGGTAATCCCCTTAGGATATATATACGAGGCACAATCATGCAGTTTTAGATCTGGCCTTAGTGGATCCGACACATATAAACGTAGTACTTTGTGAATTCGTCCCTTTCAAAAGATTCATTGGCAATATCTCCAATATGTCCCTAATCAAGAAACCTTGAAGTAGTTTCCTCACTTTCTAAATGGACGTTATGTTCCTCCGCCTCTGCATCTCGAGGGAAGGCTCTCGTGGAGTTAGGGTATGTTTTCTTCTTTGCAAGATGAGGGGACAAGTCTCCTACAATAGCGACTCTACAAGGGAGTTAAAAATTGACGCCTGATTAATTTTTAAAAAAGCGAGCGAGATTCAAAATTTTTGATTTTCACTAAAAATAGTTCAAATGTATTGTCGACTTAATGCTTAACGTCGGGACACTATTTTGTCTAATTGGAAACAAACATATCTTCAAATATTTTCCATTTGTTCGTGGCATGTGGCAGTGATGCGCCAATCAAGTGAATAGTGCTAGCAACATTGAGCTAGTCGCTTGAGTAGGTGCCTTATCGCGCGTCGGAGAACATAGTTCACACATCCCTTGTGCAACTTCCGACATGTGTTTGAGTCTTGGTTAAAATCCTTGCGACGCATTGATCGAAAGAAGATTTAGGTTCTTAAAGCACCTTTTGTCATGCTACATTGTTTGATCTTTCCTTGTCTGCAAGGAATGAAAAGGCTCTTAAGAACCACCATATCTTTAAAATCTCTTTAAGTAGTCTAAGGAACTCCATAATGACATGATGGGGTCCATCTAATCTCTAAGAAGCCGTGCAAGTTGTTAGTTCATCCTAGCCATTACGTTTAAAAGCACCCATATGGCTAACCTACTCATATATGATATTTATACCAATCTAAAACCTCTTACTTCCCCCTTTTTTAAGAGTCGTTCATCCTCCTCTTTTTGTTTCTTCTAGATTAATTTTATTATTTAAAATAATTGAAATTATAGCTCATTTGTTAATATTAATTATTTTCGTCACTTTACTAGGGTCTGATATAACTCCGCTTGTGAGTGTCTTTGGCATACACTGCCGATCATTTTGGCATACACTACCGATCTTGTGAAGGTCTTTGGCATACACAATCGATATAAAGGAGGAGAGTTGTGGTAGGTTTGGGGTGGACAGCGTAAAACATAGTCACATATCATGACATGAATCGACAAATGATGAAAAACGTAGGGACGTCCCCTTCTCAGCTACGTGTTGCACTTTATACGTCTGGATGTAGTGATAAGTATGCTAGAGTTGCTAGGTTATCTCTCGAAATCAGTGCGCCATCCTGACACCCAGGGTGGGTGTCGAATATCAAAGGGTTCTCGCATCAGGGACGGATGCGGGTAACGAAGATAGTCCAGGGTAGTGGTGGGTGTAACACCCCAACGATTCTGTTTTTATAAAACATATATTTTCCCAACTAAAATAGATTATCGCCCGTGTGAAAACGTATCGACTTACTCAGAGTATTGCAGCGGAATACATTAAATAAACTTTATTAAATACTTAAGACATAATAATTGTCAAAACATTATCCAAACCTCGAGGGTAACTAAAACCAATCAAAACATTTAAAAATAAATAATCCATAAAACACCTTAATTAAAATAACGTAAAGGTAAGAAGCAAATAAAATAATCAAACGATCTCTCAACCACGCTTCCCAAGTCCCAAATGAGTATCTGAGACGATGCATCATGCCTTCAAACCTGTAGGCAAATACTCAATTGAAAACTGCTCGCCAATAAAGGGTCATCACATGATCAATAGGCACAACCATGATCGACACACAGAAAAGCACGTAATTAGCAAACAGCAAAGCTGAGTACATACATAAATAAAATGAAGCACGAAACCTAATCATGATACTAATGAATAACCAAACATGATCAATAAAAATACCTTAAGACTCCAACTCATAAAATAAGACTTGACTCCACAAGACTTACAACATGATAAATATTAGTAAATTGAATAGACAATGGATCGAGGTGTCCAACAAAAAACCAGTCTTCAAAATGAAAGACCGAGTTACGGACGCGACTCCGTAACCCCTTGACCAATGATATCGAGGAACCTTTAGAAATAAAAATAGGGTACGGTGATCAATCTGACCCCAAGAAAAGTCATGTGCTACCACCATGTACTCCAACTCATAGTAGTCCAGAACTTCAGACGTGCACAAGTCTAAAGCCATTGCTATTCACTTCCACTTTAAGTATTAGTATGTTATTTGATGTTGGACTCTAATCAGATAACCAACACATAACATGGATACAACAAATATTCCTCTTTTATCTTAGGATTAAATAAGTGATCAAACAATTCCAATTGACCAAGAATTAATCCTCCAAATTTATTTGTTGACTTACATCAACAATCGAAAGTCCAATGGCAATAAATATACATACCCTACAAAGCCCTTGGTGTTTGCAAAGTAGTAATATAACCATAACCAATAATAATCCAACTTACTCAAAAAGTCCTCGGCCTTTCAGAAGTAATAAAATATCCAATAAGGGAAACAATACCAAAATCCACAATCCAACAATGAAATAATATTAATCCCTCATGTGAAATAAATAACTTCCCTTCCCAAACATGCTTGAATCAAACATCCATTCAATCATATAATAAAACATAAAGGCAATTAACATGCTCAACAACACGTAATTCCAATTCAATAGCCACGTATGAACCATATAAGGGTTCCCTATACATGATACTATAAATAATCCTAAACCTTAGGATATGATATTAGTCTAATACATAAGGACATGTAAGTACCTTGTGTAGACAAAGTGAGAGGCCACTTTAAAATTCTAAAAGTCGCCTAAAGTAAATTCTCCGCCTACCAAAACAATAATACAACAATGAATTATTATCCTAATTAATCCACAACAATATATTTTAAAACGCTTCAAAACTCATTTTAAAATACTTTAAAAACATTAAAGTTCCAACCTTTAACAACCTTTAATATAATACTCATAAACCTAGGCTTTAAAACCTCAAAAACCATTGCTTTCATGCTTAAAACCCACTTTCAATAATAAATAATAAATCTAAAATTACACTTTATATTCATAATAAATAAAAATCAGATTTTTAATAATTCGAATAATAAAGTTTTCAACTTTATTTACAAAACATAATAAATTCTTAAAAACCACAACTTAATATTAAAATCATAATTAAACATTAAAATAGAGGATAAGGGTTAAGAAAATAACCAAAGAACCGACGAAAAACCGGAAAACAAAGGAGGAACACACGGCAGGCGGCGCTTGTGGCTGTGGAGGCGCGTGCAGTCCACGCGTTGCTGTTGTTCGCGCCTGCGGGTAGCCGAGAGAGAGAGAGAGGAACGAGTGGTGGTGGCTGCTGTTGCACGGAAGCGAAGAGGGGGAGAAGGAGAGTGGGTGGCGGTGTGGGTGTGAGGCCGCCGGAAAATACGAGAGTGAGTGGTGGTGGTGTGCACAGCGCCGGAAAACCGAAGGGGAGAAAAAGGGGAGAGGGGCGCCGGTTTGTGAGGGAGAGAGAGAGGAAAATAAAAAGTGTACAACTATGGGGTTTGGGGGGTATTTATAGGTTTTGCCTAAAATCTATGGCAATTAGGTTAGGCTCAGGTTTGGGCTTCGGGTTGATCATCAAATACTAATTAAAAGATTTGGGCTCCTCAACCCAATATTAAAAATCATTTTAAACATGACCCAAAACCTTTAATAAAATAATCAATACTTAAAATCCAACCCAATAAATATTGATGACTATTTAACAAGTTAAACCAATTATTTGACTTTTAAAATAGTCAATACTTAAATAATTAAATGGAATAAATATGAAAATAATTATAAATATACTTTAAATATATTTATAAAATTCATAAAATTATGGCGGATTACAGTAGGGGTAATAGGATGCATGTTGGAATGTGGAACATTGGCTCTTTGAGAGGAAGATCAGGGGAGGTAGTGGAGGTTTTGAGGAGACGAAATATTTACATAATGTGCCTTCAAGAGGGTTGGTGGAAAAGTAAGAGAATTAGATCCATGGGGTTATAAGCTTTGGATAAGAGTAGAAAAGGAATAGGCATCATCATTGATAAAGAATATATTGATGATGTGGTGAAAAGTTTCGAGGAAAAGCGACCTCATTATGAGTATTAGGTTAGTGTTAGGGGTTGAGGGATGACTATCATAAGCGTATATGGACCACATGTAGGACTAGATGCATCTATTAAAGAACAATTTTTTTTTATGGGGGGGGGGGGTCAGAGGAGGTTGTGCAACGCGTGCCTATTAATGAAAAATTATCATGGCAGGCATATTAACGTATATGTGGGCAGTAGTTGAGTTGGCTTTGAGGATATTCATGGAGATTTTGGGTATAGGGAGAGAAATAAAGCAGGAATTTGCATCTTGGATTTTGCACTAGCTTAGTTTATGAACACTGGGTTTGAGAAAAGAGAATCCCACCTTGTGACATATAGGAGTGGAAGTAATGCGGGTTAGATTGACTCTTTTTAGTAAGGAATGCTTGGTGAAAGAGTTATAAAAACTGCAAGGTGATATCGGGTGAGAGCGTAGCCACCTAACATAGACCATTAAAGTTTCAAACTGAATATAAACTGATTCGACCTGTTTACATATAAAAGTCTAAAGATGAATCATAATTATCATATTTTTAGAGAAAAATTAAAATGTATTCATCTTATGGTGAAATGTATCTTTTATTACTTTAAAACCTAACCGACATATATTTAAAAAATCAAGATGATCAAAGATAAATGAGCTAAATGGGTGACCTATTGATTAAATGGATTGAGTTAGGGTTGAACTTTTCAATTTTTTTTATTTAATGAGTAGTATTGGGTTGAAAGTTGTCGGCCATTTAATATTGACCGAACAACGAAGCTAATCCAACCTGATTTGTTTGACAGCTCTACCTTTCCCCAATCCTCAAGTGTTAGCCGCTTATTAGACCAGATGGACCAGTGTAGGGTTCCGGTCCAGTAGGAAAAATTCTTCTCACCATCCTAAGAAAAGTTGCAAAATATTTTAGTTTTCTACTTCTGCTTTAATTTTTCAATTCATAGCCTGTTAGCCTAATTTTTAACTCTATCTATATCTATACTAATGAACAAAGCAAAATCCAAATGACATGTGTCATTCAACGCATAAAAAATGGGCCACATGTCAATGTTATATTGAATTCTGCCACATGTCACTATATTAGGAGACACAATGTTTCTGTTTTGTTAAGTATATGTTTTAGATTTTTTCTTGAGTCTTGCTTTTTTTACAAGATATTAAAAATTTATTATTGAGTTAAACATAGTAATGTTTTTCAATGAATATAATAAAAAATTATACTAATTTTAATTTTACAATCTCATCCTTCCAGTTTTCTTAAATTCATCGGTTTATTTCTTTTGGTAAATCTGACTTGTACATATAAGAAAATGATTTTTTTAAAATTACAAACCAAAAATGGTTTTCAATTTCATCTTCTTTAACATGTTTAAAAGATGCCTTTTTCTCTATTCATTTCACCTAAAAGAATGATATATGTTACTAAAAATAAGATCAGTTCAGTAGAAATTAGTCCAGTTTAGTAAAAGTATTTTTTGTTTAGTAGAAAGAAGTTTGCTACTATATAAAATTGTAACTACAAACAAGGAATACAATCAGAACTCGAAAAAGTAGGATTGGTAATAATAAATTTAGTAAAAAGGCTCAAATTAGTATAAGTTAATTCAATTATGAATAATAAGCTCACTTCAGTAAAAATGAGGTCAGTTTAGGTAAAAATTACTTCACTTCAGTAAGTATAAGGTGAAGTGATCGGGGACTTCCGTAAAAAATAAGTTCAAATCAGTAAATACTCCATCCGTCCCATATTAGTTGCAACACTTTTCATATATGGTTGTCTCATATTAGTTGCAACACTTTTATTTTAGGCATGGATCCACCAATGTTTTATTATATATCACCCAACTAATATACCCCACTCATTCATTGATTTATGTGAATAACATTAAAATATTACTCCCCTACTCTATTAGCTTCCTAAAAGTACCACATCACTTTCTATCACATCAACTTTTACAATAAATTAATATAACCTACACCCTACTCTATTAACTTCCTAAAACTATGTGCACAAGCTATTGTTGCAACTAATATGGGACGGAGTTAGGATAAGGTGAAGTGTACAGGGAGTAAATCACAAGTAATCAAACCAAAAAGTATATTATACAAAGAATATTAACATAATTATAATTGTTAAGCTTTTTGACAAAAGTTAAAGCCAAATAATGCATGACACGAACCCAAAAGAAATCTAATCTGGGAAGAACTTAGGGTCAGATAAAATAACCGGAGATGAGTAACTTATATATCACAAAGTTGAATAATGATCTGGATGGAAAAGGAAAAAAAAAGACGACGAAATCAGGATATCAGAAACAAGTTAAGTTTCTATACTAAATCTCTATTTTTTTTTGCCATGTTTTTAGTCTACTCAATTAATGAACAAGTTAAGTTTTTCTGAATAAAAGGTTGACATTATAGTGGCTACAAATTGCTACAAGTTAATTGTAGCCATGTAGGATTATCTGTTAAGATTATATTTAAAAAGCATAATAGTGTTTTTTATAGTTTTCATATTTTAGAGAAACGGGTAATTTTGGCAAATACAATGTACTTAACTTATACTTAATTCCAATTCTATTAATAACACAATATTGTAAAGATTCTTAACATAAATTTAAAAATTTTTATAATCATGAATATTCAATTTTTAATGATTTTATTTTAGGGTAGATTTTAGGAAGTTCTTATTGAAAAATTTGTTATGATTTTATGGTAAGAAAAACTAATGCGAAAATGATCTTATACGTTATCATAACTTATAAAAATCGAATTTTGCAAACATGTTTGATGTATCACATTTATATATAGTTTTTAGATGCATTTAGATTGCATTTAGAACTCCTTTTTGAGCATTTAGGTGCATAATGGCATGGATTACATAAGTTGTGCTCTACTACTCATCGTTTGTGTATTTCGATGATTTTTAGGTTATTTTGATACAAAGTGATCATGAGTACCAAAGATCTAGCCTATTAATCATTGAAGATGAAGGTAGCTTGCACAAGGATCACAATGCATCCGTTTGGGACAATTTTGAATTGGAATGAAGCAAAGAGTTAGTGAAAGAAGTGCCAAAACTGACACACCTTCACTATTGTCATTATAACTTTTGATAGAAAATTGATAATCAAGAAATTCCAATTGGTTTCGATTCTAGACTTCAAGAGCTTTCCAACAAAAGGTCACACGCGGATACGCCCCAATCGGACTTCTAGTTTGAGAGATACGGCCTTCGCAAGTTGATGCAGAATTGCAGTTTAGCCACCCAATCGGGCGAGAATTCACCAGATCGGGCCTGAAGCACGGACAACTCTTTTTTCCGAAATTCTATCTTTTTCTATTCATTTTTAATTAGATTTTGGGTCTATTATAAATAGCTGTCATTCATTTTTTTTAGAGACACCTTTTTATTCTACTTTTATTTTCAGCTTTCATTAGTTTAGTTTTAATTGCTTTCTTAAGTAAACACTTTAGATTAATTTTGGAGGAGATCAAATCTCGGATTATTTTCAATTAAAGTTATTGCTTTCCGTCATTCGATATTGTTCTTCTCTTTTAATCTCTTTATTTAATCTTTGTTTTGTTAGTTTGATTATTTAATTAGTTCATGATGCAAAGTTTAGGTTTTTATATTAGATTTGATATTGTTGATTCAATTATGACTGAGTAGTCTTATTTCTAGGGTTTTAGGGGGGAAAACCATGTTTATACCATGATTCATATTTGAATTGCTATTAGTTTCTAGGTTTTGATTAGATTGATTATGGTGTGATTTGTTCTTGATGAGTGATTGATGTTATTGCGCAGTTTCATTGATTGCTTGTGGTTAACAATTGTTTGCACAGATCCGTCTTACTTTTAGAGGCCTTAGTACACATCAGTAATTCTGATTATGTTAGTGAACATGCTGCATATGTTGAATTATGGGCGTTGAGACTTAACCATAGCTTGACACGTGCTCTAATCTATCAAATCTTGACCTAGATTTTGATAGTTGTTTGATCCTTTGATTGGTATAAGCATGGTAGATCGAACTAATTCCCTAGACCTTTATTTCATAGATTAAAATCTCTCTTTATATTGCTTTCTAGTGTTTAATTAGTAGTTCAGCTGATTCTTGTCTGATCTTCTCTGAAGTAGCTGTTTAACTGAATTTCAACTTAGAAACTCCGTCTCTCTGTCGATTCGACCCTACTTCCTTGACTACCATTGTTAGAGGACTAGGATTTATCTTTCATTAGGTGATACGACTTTAGCCTATCATATTTTAGCGCCGTTGCCGGGGAGACGGCTAGTTTTCTCAGTTTTTGTTTGACTTTTCAGACTACTTTTCTTGTGTAAATTTTTTTTATTTTTTTATTTTTTATTTTTGTAAATTCTTTCTTTCTTCCTCCCTTACTCGTGAGTTTATATGGAGTGGCCTGGTTATAATTCGTATGGGGAAGGTTATCCTAATTATCAGGGGTAATATAATAACTATAGTAGATATTCCAACTTTCAAGGGCAATATGACAATAATAATGGGTATTCCAATTATAAGGGGCAAGACTATAATAATGGGTATTGTAATTCGCAAGAGCAATATAATTTTGATAATGGGTATTACAATAGTTATGTGTCTGATGCATCTTCTTATTGTCAATATCCAAATAATGTGTGCATGAATTCCCATGATATTAACCATTTCCCTAACGAGTCTTATGCAACTGACTATACCCGTTCTGACCGACATGGAGTCCATATAATTATTCACAATCTGAATCATCAGTGAGTATAGGTCTACTTATGAAGATGCTTGAGTCTTATGGTAAACAAACTGAAAAATTTATTAAAGACTTGATGTATGACCTCGAACGTATCTCAAATTATGTTCAATCACTTGCTATGGAACTTGATAGTCAACAGGCGATTTATGATGATAATGATTGTGATGATGATTGTGTTGAGAATACCATATTAGAGGTGAATGATAATAATTTGAATCCCGATATTGAAAAGAATGATCAAACTGAGGGGAGTGTGGATGTAGAGAATATTTTGATAGAGGAGGAACTCTTAGTTGAGGGCCCTTGTGTTGAAATTGTAAGTAAAACCGTCAAGGTTGAGCCTATTATTCCCTGTCCCTATATTCCATCTTCACATAGACTTGATCTTGTCCCTTCTCTCCCTATTCACCATGCCCCATATCTTCTCACAGTTGCGGTTGCTCCTATTCTCTCCTCAAGACCCTCACAGCCTACGCCACGAAAGGGAAGTTGTTCATTGTCCTTCTTTTCTCCCTTTTATTTTGATTTTACTTATCTTCACAAATCATTTGTTTCCACTGATATTATTTATGTGAAGATAGATGCGCTTGTCATCAAGCCATATCTAGTGCTCAATGACATGTTTGCAGGCGCATTTGATAAGTTACTCAAGGCATTGGACTCTTCCAATGATGATAAGATAAGGTTGTGTAGGAGCATGTTGGGGTACTATTCCTACAATATTGTTTCTCATCTGACTGATGGTTCAGGTATTATGGTCGTGTGGGACCTTTATAAACCAGCGCTGTGCGAGAGGCAACTCGTAATTTCCCTCTTATTTTTTTATTTTTTATTTAGTGAGCGAGAGTGAGGGTACTAACATTATTTTTCCTCTTAGCATCGTCCTTTGTTACCTTTTGGCATTGAGGACACTGCCAAGTTCCGCTTGGGGGAGGATTTCTGTTTGTATTCCCTATCTCTTTTACAGTTACATAGGATAGATTTACTGCTTGCGAAAAATACTGAAAAAATCAAAAAATATGGTTCCCATGACTGGTTTAGTTGCCTCCCTGTGCCCCTTGTGGTGCTCTTATTGAAAATGATTTGACTCTGTTTTCTAGATAGTTGGGCATTTGTGATCTTGAGGCTATGATTTGATGTTTTATTGCTATAATTTCGAGCGAGTTTTGATTATATTACACTACATTGTGCTGCATGCCTGAATTGGTTAGACTGTGAGGCCTCTTTGTAGCCTATTGGATTCATATCATTATCCAGTCTGTTTTTGTGTGTTAGTTCCTCTTTAGTCGATTGATCTTGACTTTGACTTCGTACTTGTCTGATATTCGATGACTTGTAGCATTTGCTATGATATAGGCTTTCTTTTGTCTGATTCTTGAGCCTCAGAGTGAATTTTTGATATACTTTTATCCTCCTTAGCCCCGCTGAGCCTAATGACTTGTTTCATGTTACTAAAGCCCTTATTATGAGCCCATGGCCTTTATTTTGATACTATTTCCAAGCCTAGCTTGGGGGGGCTTTTGTATGAGTTGAGTTTGAGATTGGTTTTATGGTTAAGTTTGGTTTTTGGAGAATTAAAGTGTATTTGTTGTGGTCTGAGTGTGAGAAAAAGAAAAGAAAAGACAAAGTTTGAGTTGCGTGAATGCTTGGTTCGTAAAATGAAATAAAAAGAAATAAAAGTTCAAAAAAAATAATTCAAAGTTCCTTCATTCACGTGTGTTTATAAAGAAAAATATTCTACATTGCTTGAAAATTGGGTTTGTTGTGAGTTTTCATTGTTTTGTAAGAGTTGGGTTATGTTTCATGATTTTATGGTGTTGTTGGGAGTTTTTTTGGCCATCTTCGGCCTTGTTTCGAGTGAATTATGCTCCCCCTTTCTCGGTTTTTCCACCACTTTTCCTAAATATATCCCCTACCTCTTACCTAAACCCCATTACAACCCTATAAGGTCCTCTTGAGCTCGAGTCTGCATTGTTGATTGGATTGATTTCGAGTCAGTTTTTCAAAGTTAAAGAGTATGTCTACTAATTGAGTCGACTTGGCTAGGATGAGCGTCATTTAACCTTCTTAAACACATGAGACTGTGAGTGGAAAGGGCAATTATGGTCGGGTTGGTGAGTGTTCGGGCATATTCTTTGCCTGCCACAAAATAGAGAGGAGTGACACCTTTGTGAGAGCCTTTTCAGGATTTGTATGCCTTGTGGATGCTAAAATTTGATGAATTGCTTGGATGATTGGTGGTTGGATGGAATTGATTAGCCGAACTTTAATTTTGTGTGCTTGAACGATTCTTAATCTAGAAAACGTTTTGAGCTTTGATTGTTTTTATCTATGGGGTGAGACAATTTATTCCATGTTCATGTTTTATTTGCTTGAGCACAAGCAAAGGTTTATCTTGGGGGAGTTTGATGTATCACATTTATATATAGTTTTTAGATGCATTTAGATTGCATTTAAAAACTCCTTTTTGAGCATTTAGGTGCATAATGACATGAATTACATAAGTTGTGCTCTACTACTCCCCGTTTGTGTGTTTCGATGATTTTTAGGTTATTTTGATACAAAGTGATCATGAGTACCAAAGATCTAGCCTATTAATCATTGAATATGAAGGTATCTTGCACAAGGATCACAATGCATCCGTTTGGGACAATTTTGAGTTAGAATGAAGCAAAGAGTTAGTGAAAGAAGTGCCAAAACTAACACCCTCACTATTTTCATTATAAATTCTAATTGTTTTGGATTCTAGACTTCAAGAGCTTTCCAATGATAGGTCACACGCCCCAATCGGACTTCTAGTTTGAGAGATACGGCCTTCGCAAGTTGATGCAAAATTGCAGTTTAGCCACCCAATCGGGCGGGAATTCACCCGATCGGGCCTGAAGCACGGACAACTCTTTTTTCCGAAATTCTATCTTTTTCTATTCATTTTTAATTAGATTTTGGGTCTATTATAAATAGTTGTCATTCATTTTTTTTAGAGACACCTTTTTATTCTACTTTTATTTTCAGCTTTCATTAGTTTAGTTTTAATTGCTTTCTTAAGTAAACACTTTAGATTAATTTTGGAGGAGATCAAATCTCGGATTATTTTCAATTAAAGTTATTGCTTTCCGTCATTCGGTATTGTTCTTCTCTTTTAATCTCTTTATTTTATCTTTGTTTAGTTAGTTTGATTATCTAATTAGTTAATGATGCAAAGTTTAGGTTTTTATATTAGATTTGATATTGTTGATTCAATTATGACTGAGTAGTCTTATTTCTAGGGTTTTAGGGAGGAAAACAATGTTTATACCATGATTCATAATTGAATTGCTATTAGTTTCTAGGTTTTGATTAGATTGATTATGGTGTGATTTGTTCTTGATGAGTGATTGATGTTATTGCGCAGTTTCATTGATTGCTTGTGGTTAATAATTGTTTGCACAGATCCGTCTTACTTTTAGAGGCCTTAGTACACATCAGTAATTCTGATTATGTTAGTGAATATGCTGCATATGTTGAATTATGGTTGTTGAGACTTAACCATAGCTTGACACGTGCTCTAATCTATCAAATCTTGACATAGGTTTTGATAGTTGTTTGATCCTTTGATTGGTATAAGCATGGTAGACCGAACTAATTCCCTAGACCTTTATTTCATAGATTAAATTCTCTCTTTATATTGCTTTCTAGTGTTTAATTAGTAGTTTAGCTGATTCTTGTCTGATCTTCTCTGAAGTAGCTGTTTAACTGAATTTCAACTTAGAAACTCCGTCTCTCTGTGGATTCGACCCTACTTCCTTGACTACCATTGTTAGAGGACTAGGATTTATCTTTGATTAGGTGATACGACTTTAGCCTATCAATGTTCTAAGTAGATTATATTTATATCTAAAATTCTAATTGCTTGTTATAAAGACATTATGTGTTTTTGTTTGGTGTTAATTGTAACGATATAATAAAATAATACTCCTCCATTCTATAATTTTCAACTCATTTATTATGCCTACAAAGACCAAGGCAATTAAGTATTAAAGTCAAGACTTATCTACAAATATATATATATATATATATTAAAAGGTGTAAACTCGTGTTGCTACCCTATATATATTAAAATGCGTAAGCTCGCGTTGCTACCCGCCACTTGTCACTCCATGTCATTTATTGTGCAGAACATGGAAATGTTTACAAAGTGTATAACAAGATTTGAACTTGTGACCTATCAAGTAGAATACCATGACTTTTCCACTAGGCTACACCTCTTTTTGTGATCTACTTTTACTTTAAAGTTATATATCCCATCACCTTAATTTTTGTTATGAAAAAATAAGCTCCTCAAACTTTTTCTCTTCCAATGCGCGTATGCTTTAGTTGTACAATCTAATTCAACATTAAAATACTCTACCTTATTCTCTTTCTACAATTTATATTAAAAAAAATCTTATTACAATCCCTTTCCGATTTGTAATTTGTTTGTTCATTCCAACTCTCCCCTTATTTCTACCTTATCCTCTTGTTATACTTCATATTAAAAAAAAGGAAAACAATCTCTTATTAAATTTTATCTTCAATTGTATTTTTCTAATTCCCCCTAACTTCTCTATCTTATCCTCTCTCTATATTTTATAAGTCCCCTTCCTACCATCCCTCTTCATATGTTGACTCAACCTTTGAGGTAAAAATGGTGGTGAATTGGTGGCGGCGACGGTATAGATTTGCAGTGATGACCTTTTGCATCGAGAGACATTGACAAGGCTTGCCGACGAGTAAGAGTAAGATATATATATATATACTTTATAATTAGGGGTGTCCATGAATAGAACAGTTGATGATGTCCATGAATAGAACAGTTGATGAATAGATCGAGTTCGACTCGTCAAAAGTTCGGTTCGAGTTTGGTTTTTTTGTTAACGAGCTGAATTCGAGCTAAAATAAAAAGTTCAAACACTTAAACGAGCCAAACTCGAACTATATTGCATTCGACTTGTTAGCTCACAAACGGTTCGAATTTGAAAACTGATATGCAAAAGTATATGGAGAACATGTAACCTACCTTTATACTCATGTTTTGTTGGCTCAAAAGTATGTATGAGTTAATTTCGTTCTCACTTCAAATTAAAATATCATTATGTGTGGGTTTGTTTAGTTGACATGCTTATCAAGCTTAAAGAATGTATTAAGCTTGAGTAAAAGTTCGGTTCGTTTGTTTATTAAGACAAACTCAAACTCAAACTCAAGCTTCAATTTCAACATTCGAATCGAGCTCAATCTCATTTATATAGTTCGGCCCTATTTATAATAAACTCAGTGGCTCTTGGACATGGAACATATTGTTTAAAAATGATCTAGAAAATGAAACTTAGTGATGAACTAGAAAGCGGTGTCATAACTATTATTCCATAATGTAAAAAAATATTCCAAGCAGGTTCAAAAGGTATTATGAACCTAGAACTTTAGATAATTATGTCTATCAATAGTAAAAATAAACAGTCATCTCCTATGGAAAAAGGGATCTTAAAGTCAAAAATTTCTAACAAATATGACCATACAAAACCCACACGCAATCTTGGCGAGAACAAAACACCTAATGAAATATACAAAAGATAACACAAATGAATTTTTTCAGGGCATCGCTTGGGACAAAAAAACTAGTTGTTAATTAAAATAAGAGAGGGTATGTGGTGGTGAAAAAGGTGTAGAATTATGTAGGATCAAAAATTAGGGATAACAACGGATGACATTTAGGTCGGGTGGGCCATCACCCGCATTCTTCACTCGGCGATTTACACCAACTTCCATCCATCCATCCCTCATTCTGTAGGACTATCACCTTTATTCCATCCATCAATCACCCGCGAGTGAACCTGTTGATAATCTGTTTAAGAGATTTTTAAAAGAAAAAATAAATCAAACTTACAAAAATGATAATTTATACATAAATTTGATGTCGAATCAAGAAAAATTGTGTTAACGAAAACATGTCAAAATAATGATAAAAGAAAATAAATTATATACTAATGTCAAAGAATGATAGATTTTTAAGAAAATGTAAGAAATGGGTAACAGATCGAGTGGTAAACGGATGATTGGTCAGGTGATGGATGAGAAAGTTTCACTCATTCCATTCACCACCCCGTCATCCGCTCACACGCCATCCAATTATCATCCTTTCAACTTAGTTTTTTTAACCTTATTTGTTTTCTGGGTGGAGCGAGTGATGAATCATCCATTACATATTGCCATCTCCAGCAAAAACTGGGGTAAAGTAGTGAACAGAGGGAACAAACCTTTGTCATTTGAGAAATAAAGTAAAAGTGACAAAACTTTAGATAACATATTTAAATGGAAAAGAGAGTAAAAATTTAGAAAAATGAGGGTGTAAAAATTAGTCATAACTCATAATCATACAATGCACGGGTCGTAAGCAAGTTCTGGACAATGGCCAATACGAAATCATAACATATCTCAAAAATTATCTGCAACATGGATAGTCTGCTTTATCAAGTAAATTTTTCGAAAAATAGGAAATGATGAAAAATGATATACGAAGATACAAATCCAATATATTATGTGATGATAATTAGATTTTATTTTCCAAAAAAAAATTGAACATTGGAAAGAATATGCGAAAGATTTTCATAAAATTATTAATGTGAAATTAAATATATTTTTAATATAAATATCTTCTTCTATATATATCAATTAGTTATCATGCTTATGATCAACGTTTCTCGAGAATAGTTTCCAGAGCTTAAGATTTTTAATAAAATTCTATAGAGCAATTACAAGTATCATAATATATTGATTATTATGCATTTAAATAGATGTACCACATTTCTTTCTTCTTTTAACCAAATAGATAATGTGTATTATGTTCTTTTTATTAGATGAAATTAGTAAAAATAGCATACTTTTGTGTAATAACTTTTGAGTAAATAGTATTTCATTACTTATTCATCTATTCATACATCATGACTATAAAAAATATATTATAATAGGTACATTTTATGATTTTCAATTTTTTGACTTTTACTGCATCCATTTTCTGTAAGCAAAGTTGTATACTCACCGCAAATTGTATCTTTATAGCTCTTTAACTTAGAATTGTTTAAAAAAAAATTAAGATACATTGAAATTACTTGCTTCGGTTGAGAGCTTCTCCCTCCTCTTGAGGTTTCTCTCACAAAGTGAGTTAGGGTTAGGATTTTTTTTACTATTAACTGTTACTGTAGCATGCATTTTGACTGACTCCCTCCAATCTCCTTCCTTTGCTTGAGTAGCTCAACCTAGCTCGTATCCAATCAAGAGCAAAATACCAAGCACCCAATCAGAGCCATTAGAATGTGCAGAGAAATGCTATGCATGCATGCCAAATCTTCCCTTCAACAAAAGCGAGAAATCTGCACAGCTTCCAAGGTTGAACAGCAACTTGGAGCTCCACAATTCTGACTCCTTTTCTCCTATAAATTGCTCTAAAGCAGGAGCATTAAAGCCATCATTGCTTTCTACCAACTTTATCCCCTTCTTATTCCTTCTGAAATCCAAAAAACGCCTTTTCCTCTACCTCCTTTATTGTTTACCCCTGTTCAGATTCTCTCTTTAATTTCCTTTTCTTTACTTACAAACTTTCTACACAAGAACCACATACTTAAACCACCTTTCAAGCTTCCAAAACGAAAATGGCACAACCTAATGAATGGGGGAGGTTTAGAGCTGGGATTTTTGTTAACCCTAACAGAGAAAACATACAAAACCTATAAATACAATGGGGCTACTCAGTCCTAGGAGTTTTTGTGGGTCCAAACCCATCACCAGTAACGGTGGTTCAACGGCTAGTAAACTCTAAGTGGATCTCTCTCGCTTCAGTGATAGTCTATAGAACATGTAATTTCTTCATTTTTCAATGCGAAAATAATTAAGACATGGAAGGGTTGATAAACCAACACACTGCTATTCTAAATGGCAGAATTATAACTTTTAGAAGGTGCAACTAGTTTACTGTTCCACATGCAATAAACTTGATATGGCTAGGTTGTGGGTTGGAGTACATGGGGTGCCATTAGGATACCTGGAACCTTCCTGGACAAATAGAATCCTTAGCCACATTGGGATGGTTGACATGATTGAGCATGATGGTAACCCTCTCCCTCAATTTCTAGATCTTAGAGGAAGAGTCTATATAGACCTTACTAGGCCACTCATTACAGGCTGTTATTTGCCTATTCACAATAACAGAGTAATATGGGTAGACTTTAGATATGAAGGTCTCCTTAGATTTTGCAAAAGTTGTGGTTGTGCTGGACATTACACTAGATACTGCACTCTGTCATCATCAGAAGCAAGAAGGAGAATTCAAAGCAGAATTCAAGAGTTTGAGCAAGGTGGACTCTTAGTTATCTATGGCCCTTCCAACCACCCATACTACTCTAATGTACTTGAAGGATCACTAGATATATTTAGAAACAGAAATACAAGAGTGAACTTAGTGGAAAATGGTGAACCAGAAAATGGAGTGCACGACCAGTACCTCACTCCAGACATGCTACTGGTCCTAAGCTCAGATTCTGAAGTGTTAGGAGAGGGGGATTACATGACAGGAGATGAGGAGTTTGGCTCTTCTGATGGGTCAGATATTCACCATCCAGAACATGCAAGCAGAAATGATCAAGGAGCTTCTCTACTTCCTCAGGTATCACTGATCCCTCCTTCTGGTACTCGTTTGGGTTTACAGGTGGACCCCCAAGCAGAATTTCATCCTCTCAGAAACTCAAACCCTATGGCTTCTCTATCCCCTTTCACAATCCCTACTATGAAGTAGGAGAATCTTCCAATCCGCCTGTGCAAGACAACCAACCTATGAATGGTTCAAGTGATATTAGCATGTTCCTAAATGAGAGAGGCCTGACACCACCTAATGAGCCCCTTGAACAACAACCTAATTATTCTCTCTTCTCTAATCCTATACTCCTTAACCAAACACAAACAAACAATCAGTTACAACACCACACCCACCTTTCAAACTCTCACCCTAGACAACACCTAAGAATACAAATTCCACCTAATTCGTTCTATGATGAACTAGCTGAGCAACAACCTGTTTGTATAGAACACATACATCAGGAGGAAGTACCATAAGTACCAAACCCACCAGCTACTCTATTCCAAACATTGGGTAATGAAGCTTGAGCAAAAATACCTTTTACTAAACACATTCAAGCCCAACAACACAACCAAGAAGATACAACAGCAAACTTGGCAGCTAACCCTAATCCACAAGCCCAATTCACCAACTCTACCACCAACCCTACTTTGTTACAAAATTTTTCTAACCTTGATCCTTTAGCCCACATTGCAAGTGGTTCTAGATTTGGGGGGCTAGTCCAACCTACAGGCCTGGTTCCTAGATCTACTGTTCTTCAGGAAGCTAGTAGACATTTAAAAAGATACCTTTAGGGGTCACCAGTTTGTCTATAATGCACCAATTCAACCCCTTGAGCCAATGAGTCATGAACACAACCCACCTAACTCTCCTGTGTCTCCTAACCCAAGCATCCCATCACCAACTGCTGAACAGCCTGAACAGATTTTGCAACAGATCATGCAATCATGGTCAAACAAAAGACCTCGAAGCTGGAATATGAAGAGAGCATCATCAGTTGGGAATCTTCTACAGCCGGATGAGTTATAAGGATATTGGTATTTAAAGAGAAGGAGAGAACGACTATAAAGATGGGAAAGTAAAGGGGGTTTCAATCTCTGGTATAGGGAGGGAGAAACTAATACTCTAAAACCAAAGGCCATTACTGATCCTCAAATGGCCTTAGACTTGGGAGTGAAGGCTGGTGAAGAGGTTCCGTCAGTTATGAGGGATGATCAAAATAAAGAAAAAGAGGGACTTGATTTACAGCAGGATCAACCAAAGAAAAGAATGAGACAAGAAGAATCAGAAGCAGAAGACATGATACTGAAAACTGAAGCTGGGACAGCAGGTGGTGATATGGACATAGACTATAACTTGGGGCTCAATCTTGGCTCTAGCTCAGGTAAGAGGAAAAAGGATGATGAAGATACTGAAGATGGGATGGCTGGCCTTTCACAGCCCCCAACTCCATTATGAAAATACTGGCAATGAATTGTAGGGGATTGAATGATCCTAATTCCCCTACAATTCCTTATTTGCATTGGATGATTAATGCAAAGAGTCCCATGTTTATGTTCTTAGCTGAAACTAAGTGCCTAGTTGACAAAGCTTCTATTCCTTTTCGGTCCACAAACCCTAATTTTGTGCATGGCAGTGATGCCATTGGTACCAAGGGAGGTCTTTGGTTCTAGCATGGACGAATGTAGTAGTTTCCTTTCCTGTTTGTTCTCCTAACTTTATAGTTTGTAAGCTTGTGTACCCGAATAGTAATGAACTATTTATATGCTTTGTTTACGGTTCCCCGGTGTTGGAAGAAAGACCTCAAGCATGGACGCAATTAACGGAGATATTAATTTTATACCCGAAATTCCTTATTATGGGAGATTTTAATCAACTAGAAACCCTAGATGATAAGTTGGGGGTTCTAACAATATCCGGGGATGGGATGAATTTGTAGATTAGAGACTAAACTCTAATTTAATTAAAGTACCATTCTCGGGGCCTAAATTCACTTGGTGTAATAAAAGGTTTAATTCGGGATTAATTATGGAAAGATTAGATAGAGGTTATATGACAAATGAATGGTTTTAAGAATTTTCCTAGAGCCATATCATTAATCAACCCTTTACGACTTTAGACCATGCAACAATCTTGTTTGATACGGAAAGATAAAACTCAAAAAACACTCGGCCCTATCAATTAGAAAACTGGTGCCTAAAACAATAAGAGGTAATCAATATCATTTTAGAAGTATGGGAAACCACTCACCCAGGTTCAGCTATGTTTTCACTAAGCCGGAAATGCGGCACGACTAGACATCGTATTCAGAAATGATCGTTAAATTTTAGGCAGTTTCGAGGTATAAATTGGAGGAAGATAACAAATGATTTAATCATGAAAGGGACTACCATCCAAACCTTAGATCAAGCAAAGGATTATGGAGTCTATGCACACGAGAAAATCAACGATTATGCACTAAGCAACATCTACTAGAAACAAAGAGGAAAAGCAAAATGGATACAAAACGGGGATCTCCCTACAAAACTCCTATATCACAAAGCAAAGTAGAAACATAAAAAGAATGAAATCTTGATGCTAAAATATAATATTGGTGAATGGGTGAAAGGGAAGGAACGGATAACACAATTGATTACGGACTTTTGGAAATCTATCTTTACGACAAGTACAAACCCTACTTCCAACCCAGAAAGTGATGCAGATCTTTTAATCAGGGAAATTGATCTACTGTGTCTCTCAGATGATCAAGAAAATGTCGTGATGCTACCTCTTACCTATTCAGAAATCAAGAAAGCCATGTTCTCTATCAAAGGCTCCAAGTCTCCGGGGCCGGATGGTATGTCAGCGGAATTTTTTCAGCTACACTGGAATATAGTAGGCAGCACAGTGATTCAAGCCATAAATCATGTATTCTCTACGGGGCATATCTTAAAAGAGTGGAACCGGACAATAATGATCCTTATACCAAAAGTCGCATCACCGGAAGAAGTGGGTCAACTGAGACCCATCAGCCTGTGTAACACCATCTACAAATGTCTCTCAAAATGTATGGTGAACAGAATGAAAAGACCCTTCCCACCTTAATTTCAAACTTCCTGTAGGCATATGACGGATAAAGTGCTGCTTAGTCAAGAACTCCTCCATCTGATAAATACGACTAAGAGCACTACAAAACCTAAAGCTGCGATTAAAATTGACATGAGCAAAGCATATGATCGAGTAGAATGGCACTTCCTTCTGAAAGTCCTCCAGGCCTATGGGTTCCCTCCGCTATGGCTCTAACTGATACAACAATGCATCACTACGGTCTCCTTCAAGATACTGGTTAATAAAAACCTCTCAGAACAGTTCTCTCCAGAATGTGGTTTACGTCAAGGCGATCCCCTGTCCCCATATTTGTTTCTCTTCTGCATTGATATTCGGATATCAAACTGTTTAAGGGACTCAGAATAGCACGAGCAGGTCCCTCCATCTCCCACCTCTTCTTTGCAGATGATGATATGCTCTTCTTTCAAGCCAATAAAGAGTCATGTGGAGCAATAGCCACTATACCGGGGCGCTTTGCTAAAGTGTCAGGGCAACAGTTAAACTTGAATAAATCCTTTGTCAAGTATAGCCCTGCTATAACCCCGGAAGATCGGGAAGAATGCAATAACATACTTCGCATGCCGGCAGTTAGTACTATGGGTCACCACTTGGGCTCTCCTATTGATCTGATAGGCAAGAAAAAACAGCACTACCAATTTCTGATTCACAATATCACGAAGAAGATTCTAGCGTGGAATACTACCCCGTTCTCTCAATCAGTAAAGATCCTGTTAATTAACACAGTACTAGTACCGATGGTCTCGCATATTATGAATAGTACTTTGCTCCCGAAATCGATACTGAGCAAGATCGATTCCCTCATGATCAAGTTTTTGTGGACAAAAGACGGCTCAGGAGTACATTGGGTAAATAAGGAAGTAGTTCAACTTCCAAAGGGAATGGGAGGCCTAGGGGTGTGCAAACTGGAAGTAGTCAACCAATCCCTCCTGATGAAACAAATTTGGAGGATGCATGTCAATCCTCAGCTGTTGGTTTCCCAAGTAATTGGAGGTCGCCTAAAAATAATGACTTCACTGAAAAATCCGAATACAACAAACCGGGATACTACAAATGCAAATCCTTCACCACAAGAGGAATGGAAAAGGTAGGCATAAGGTTTATGCCTAGTTACGCTTGGAAAATTGGGAAAACTTCCCTTGTTAAGGCCTTTCAGCACCCCTGGGTTAACGGGAAAATTCCAAAAGCAAAAGGTAGTAACCAAGCAACGAATACAAGCGATTGGAAGGTAGAAGAGTTCCTAACCAATAACCCAAGGAGCTGGGATGGACGCAAAGTTCGACAATATTTTGTTGCGGAGGACGCGAAACAGATCTTAGGGTTAGAAGTGACAGAGGAGCAGGAAGTTGACTCTATCTATTTGTACCACTCGACCTCAGGAATGTTCACCACCAAATCTAGATATGCTTTCATTATGCACCAAGAACGGAGTGCTGCTCGAAGGGAAGAAGGGGATGGCCAAGGAGAGTCTAGAGTGGCAAAAAAAATATGGCACTCTAATCTTCCTCCAAAATGGAAACTGTTTCTATGGAAAGCATGGAAAAATATACTCCCGACAAAGGATAACCTCATCACCCGGAGGATAATACAGGAGGAGAATTGCCCTCTCTGTTTAGTTTTTGCAGAAACGGCTATGCATCTCTTCTGTCAGTGCCCCGATCATAAGCCAACTATGGCGGGATACGCCAACACTTAGGCCTCCCAATCTCACAGCTACTACTACCAACTTCCGGGAGTTAGTGCATAACACAATTGATGCCATTCCTAATTCGGTAATTCGAGACGAGGGAAACATTGCGACTTTTACCATCAACTTATGGACCATATGGTGCACCAGGAACAACGTCGCGTTCCGCAATGCAAATATTGATTTGTCCCATATGCGGGAAATACGAAGCAGGGCTTGGGAGGAATTACAACTCTTCCTCAACAGAGCTTCAGGGAAGGACCGTAGAAATCAGGATCTTACCTCAAGCGACCTTGACCACCCCCTAGGGTTTCACCTGGCCAACATAGGCCGTAGGACGCAAGGATCACCGGCGGCAATTATAGAAACATATGGTTCTTGGGACAGAACAACAAAAGCAGCAGGGATGGCATGGGTAATGAAAGGTCCTCAACCTCTAAACAACCCTGATGGTAATAGCAATCTCATCACAGGGGGCGGGAATTATGGGGCTGCTACATCGGCTCTACACTCAGAGGCCAAAGCATGCCTTCATGGTATTAAATGGGCAATCAGTCAACATCTAGACCAAGTCCAAATCCAAACTAACTTGGCAGAGCTCGTAAATTTACTTCGTACGCAGGCTCAACAGAAAATAGAGATAAAGAGGACTTTGCAAGCAATCAAAACGGCATCACAAAACCTCAACTGGTGTACCATCATGAAGGTGCAGCGTACGGAAGTTAGACAAGCTCACAAGATAGCTAATGATTGTCGACGTAATTCAATTTCCTTTAATTCCTCGTACTAGTGTAATCTTTAGCCGGTGTCAAAAAAAAATTGAATACAAATACACTAAAATACAAAAAAAGAAAAAAATTATCTTGTGTATTTTGCACATATTTAAAACCTAGTTGTTTAACAAATGACTCTATTGTAGTTTTTTTCGGTAGTTATACTGAGGCTACTGCCTTCATAACGGTAGTAACTGAAAGCACACAACTCAATGCTCCCCAAATAGAAGAAAAAGAATGGTCAAACATGGGAAGACATGTGATCACATTAATATGGTAGAGGTTCGGTGGTATTGTTTTTTTATGGTAGTCAACTCAAAATTCAATTTTCACCATAGAAATGGGTATTCCGTTGGATTCCATGATGCCATGTGCTTTTAAACAGAATGCTCATCAAATCTAATACTCCTATTGTATAATCTTGTACATTTTGGCAATGATCCAAGCAATTATCAAGAATAAAATCATGGTGTTGGCCTGTTGGTGATTACGAACATAATAATATCATGCAAAATTTGATTGTTATTGTAGCAAATTACTTGGATCATCCAAGATATGGTATTGAAAAACTAAGAGCAATCGGCCAGAGCATACAATTATTTATTTAGATATCACAATATTTCCGAATATCATATTTTGTAAACTTTCTGTTAAAATAGTGCAGTCGTTTGTGTTAGAAACTGACTGTTTACAATGACTGAACAAAGAAGAAATTCAAGGTTGTGTCGCGGTATTGTGGTAATCGCAACTGGCCGGAAAGCTCCCAAGGTTAACACAGCGACCTTTCTGAGTCACCACTAACAAAGAAAAGTCTTCGAGCCAGACGCACGTACCCAGTGTTTAGAAGAGAGAAAGAAGAAGAGAATAGAAGTGATTTTCGGATAAAAACTAAGGCAGCAGTGGACTGATTTTGTAGCAAAAGAATCCGGCCAAATAAGGAATGTAATAATCAGAGCGAGGAAATCAAGGGCGACAATAATGGCCATTAACACTGTAACGTTTGAAAACGTTTCAGTGCTACATGTTACCGTTACACACAGTTGGGCTCGGGTCCAAAAGGATAAGCTCCAGCTCAGCTCTTCCCAGAACCCAGAACCCAGATCCCAGGCCCAGGCCCGGCCCGGTCCGGTCTGGGAGGACGGCGCGCGCGCTTGTGCGTGTGTGATAGCAAGCCCAAGCTTGACCTCCAACCACAAAAGCCAACCAAGTACTCAACTCAATAAACAAGTAAGGGAAGGGAGTTAATAAACAAAGGTAAACTCCCTTCCATAGGAGATGTGAGATGTTTGGGAAAAAACCCAAATAGGCTTTAAGAGCCTTAACTCCAACAATCCCCCACAAAGGCTCTGAAAAGCAAAAGAAATTCCTGGGTAAGGAAAGGGAAGTACTTAAGTATCAATATCTTTCGATTTGAATTGATACATAGTGAAGTGAGGCAACAACTTACTTTCTAGTGAGTGAATTTCACTTGAACTCACCAGAGTTCCGTTGAGACCCCCACAACACATACCTACCTTAAGAACGTGCAGTCTCCGCGATACAACACAAGCGCTTTATAGCCATGCGCACACCTTGGGTCTCATAAGTGCTCTAGAAAGACAGCCCAGTCTTTCATAGAAGGCGGCTTAACCTCCACACTTACGTAGGTAGTCCATCAAGTGTTCCTCAATAACACCACCCCGAGGGGATATGGAACTATTAAGAGCAAAAGCTCAACCTCACAATATAAATCCATCAAGTGGGTCTCAATAGCACCACCAAACAGGCTATGGATTTAGAAAGCACTACCAACACGCCATAGGGATGAGAAATGTAGTGCAAGTTAAGATTCTATGGCTTCGTTTGACCACAAACGGGTATCCACCATAAACTCTCAACTAATGGGCCTAAGCCCCATCCTCCTCGACGACTCTAGGACAACTCTCCTAGATAATACCTTAGTAAGGGATCAGCAAGATTTCTTTCGGACCTCACATAGTCCAAAGAAATCACCCCATTTTTCAGGAGTTGTTTCACGACTCCATGTCTGATCCGTATGTGTCTTTTCTTACCATTGTAGACACTGTTCTTAGCAACGCCAATGGCTGCTTAAGAATCACAATGAAGGGAGACAGGAGCACCCTGCCCTCCCCATAATGGAACATCAGACAAAAGGTTTCTCAACCACTCAGCTTCTTGCCCTGCCAACTCGAGTGCAATAAACTCAAACTCCATGGTTGAGCGTGCTATACAAGTCTGTTTCGAAGACTTGCACGAAATAGCACCACCACCAAGAGTAAACACGTAACCACTAGTTGAACTAATCTCATCATTAACTGAAACCCAGTTTGCATCACAAAATCCTTCAAGTACAGCAGGAAATTTAGAATAGTGCAAACATAGATCAACTGTTCCTTTCAGGTATCTAAGAAGACGATGAAGAGCATTCCAATGTTCATTCCTAGGGTTATGAGTATACCGACTCAGTCGACTCACTACATAAGCTATGTCAGGTCGAGTACAGTTCATGAGGTACATCAAACTACCTATGACTTTCGCATATTCTCTTTGAGAAACACTTTCTCCTAAATTCTTAGTCAAATGAATACTAGGGTCATAGGGTGTACTCACTGGAGCAACATCAAAGGAGTTAAAATTTTTAAGCACCTTTTCCACATAATGAGACTGACTAAGGGAGATGCGACTGGAGGTTTTCTTAAGTCTTACTCCTAAGATCACATTAGCTTCTCCCAAATCCTTCATCTCAAACTTCGATGCCAAGAAAAGTTTATTATCATTTACCTCCTTTAAATTGTTACCAAAGATCAACATGTCATCCACATAAAGACATATGATTACACAATCTGATCCTATTAGCTTTGAGTAAACGCAAGAGTCAGAGTTGTTGACAATGAAGCCATTTGACACAACAGTATTGTCAAATTTTTCATACCACTGTTTTGGTGCTTGTTTGAGACCATATAAGGACTTCCTCAACTTACACACTTTATCTTCTTGACCTTGTACCATGAAAACCTCAGGTTGAGACATATAAATCTCCTCCTCTAAGTCACCATTCAAGAAAGCAGTCTTAACATCCATCTGATGTATGACTAAGTTATGAATAGCAGCAAGAGCTAACAGGGTCCTAATGGTGGCTATCTTAGTCACAGGAGAATAAGTGTCAAAGTAATCTAGTCCTTTCCTTTGAGTGAAGCCCCTAATCACAAGTCTGGCTTTAGACCTCTCAATAGTCCCATCAGGTCTCAACTTCTTTTTAAAGATCCATTTGTTATCTATGGTCTTTGATCCCTTAGGTAAGTCAGTTAACTCCCAAGTGGAGTTAGACACTATGGAATCTAACTCGCTCTTAATGGCCTCTTTCCAAAAGCTAGCATCCACAAATCTCATTGCTTCCTCAAAAGTCTTAGGGTCCTCTTCTATCATGAAAGCATAGACCAATTCATCACTCAACAAGTCAATGCAAGAGCTCTCAAACAGAAAAGCAGTGACAAAATCAGAACCAAAGTCTTTTGCTATTCTAGGTCTTGTACTTCTCCTAGGTTCATCTACAACACCAGAACTACTAACATGCAAATCAACTGAAGTACTACTTAAAGTCAAATCAGCAGTAACATTACTAGTAGGTAAGGGAACGTCGTGCGTAGAACAAGTAGGTAAAACAACCGTAGGAGAAGAACATGAAGGCATGGAAGCAGCATCACCCTTTTTCAAGGGAAAAACATGTTCAAAGAACTCAGCGTCTCTGTACTCACAAATAGACCTATCACTCAAATTCATGAACCTATAGGCAGCATCAGCATAACCAATAAATACTGCATCAAAGGTCTTGGGTCCAATGTTTGATCTTTTATAGTCAGGTAGCCCAACTTTAGCTAGACACCCCCACACTCTCAAGAAGCTCAAGTTTGGAGTAAACCCCTTCCACAATTCATAAGGAGTCTTATCTAACTTTTTGTGAGGTACTCGATTATGAACATGACAGGCTGAAAGGACTGCTTCCCCCCACATTTCATCAGGCAACCCAGAACTCACAAGCATAGCATTCATCATGTTTTTCAAAGACCTATTTTTCCGTTCAGCTATATCATTCTGTTGAGGTACATAAGGTGCACTAAGTTCATGAATAATACCCAATTTATCACAATGGTCATTCAAAGAGAAGTTTTCATACTCTCTACCTCTGTCAGATCTAACCCTCTTGATTTTCCTATCAAGTTGGTTTTCTACTTCGGCCTTATATTTAATGAAACCTTCCCCTGCCTCACTTTTGGCTTTGAGAAGGTAAATCTTAGTGTACCTCGAATAATCATCAACAAAGGAAATATACCAGAATTTTCCTCCTCTACTTCTAGTGTTCTGGAAATCAGCTAAGTGCGTATGAATCAACTCTAGAAGTTGTGTGGTCCTTTGAGTCACAGTTTTGCAAGGTTTCTTAGTGAATTTTTCTTCAACACAAACTGGACACTTAGAAAACTCAGTAGTCGACAGATTAGGAATTAAAGCTAAGGTCCTTAGTCTCTTAATGGAAGCAACATTAACATGCCCTAATCTACCATGCCACAAATTTAAAGACTCAGCAATATAAGCAGAACCAGAAACAATTTTATTAAAAATAGCAGAAACAGAAGAAGCAACATTCAGAATAAATAAACCTCCACTTAAATACCCCTTCCCAACAAATTCCCCACCACGAGTCATTACAACTTTGTCAGCCTCAAAAACAATTTTCAAACCAGTTTTGTTTAACAAGGCACCAGACACTAAGTTGCGACGCATAGTAGGAACATACAACACATTTGAAAGGGAGAGGGTTTTTCCAGAAGTAAGTTTAAGAGTGACCTTTCCTCGTCCAAGTACTCCAGCAGTTGCAGCATTGCCCATGTAGACACACTCGCCTTCAGAAGCATCCTGAAAATCATGGAGCAGCTCCTTGTTTGCACCGAAATGTCTTGAAGCCCCAGTGTCCAGAATCCAATCAGTACTGTTCTCGATCAGATTTGCTTCAACAACCACAGCAGCGACAATGTCATTGGATTCAACAAGGTTGGCCTGAGGTCCTTGTTTTTGCACAAAACCTTGGCGTTGAGGGCATTGGTAAGCCTTATGATCTGGCTTGCCACAGACATAACAGAGGACAGACTTCTTCTGAATCTTGCTATCCGGTTAGTTAAATTTGCCTTGCTTCTTTCCCTTGTTATTACCCTTTTTCCCTTTACCCTTAAACTTATCAGAGCCTGATGGAGCAGTAGATTCCACCAGGTTAGCTTTAGTGGTATTAACAGAAACTGAATCTAGATTGTCCTTAAGGTGATTTGCCTCTTCAATCCTCATATGACTAATTAATTCCTGAAGAGACAGGAATTCTTTTCTGTGTTTCAGATTATTTCTAAAATCTCTCCAAGAAGGGGGAAATTTTTCTAGCAAAACATTAGCTTGAAATACTTCACATATTTTCATGTCCTCATTAAGAACATCAGCACATAGATTTTCGAACTCATGAACTTGATCCATGACTGGCTTATCATCAACCATATGAAAAGCCAGCCACTTGCCAACAACATATTTATGTTTTCCAGCATCATCAGCCCTATATTTTTTCTCAAGGGCCTCCCAAATCAGTTTTGAACTCTTATGATCCATAAACAAATCATACAAATTATTGATCATCAGATTAAGGAGGTGGAAACGAACAGTTTTATTATCTTTTACATATTTTTCAATTTCGCCCTCTCTATTCTTAATTTCAGTAGCAGAAGGAGAAGAGGATGAATCACCTGTAGCAGTAAGTGCAGTGGGACAGTCCTTGAAAAGGACGTAGTCAATGTCCAATTGCTCAAAGAACATCAGCAGTTTGGAAGACCAACGTTTGTAGCTGTTTCCGTCAAGACATTCGAGCTTGGACAGATGAGACACGGATTTGCTTGAAAACTCAGCCATTGCAAAAATTGGTTTCAAATTGTTAGAAACTGACTATTTACAATGACTGAACAAAGAAGAAATTCAACAGTGGAGACAGACGCACGTACCCAGTGTTTAGAAGAGAGAAAGAAGAAGAGAATAAAAGTGATTTTCGGATACAAACTAAGGCAGCAGTGGACTGATTTTATAGCAAAAGAATCAGGCCAAATAAGGAATGTAATAATCAGAGGGAGGAAATCAAGGGCGACAATAATGGCCATTAACATTGTAACGTTTAAAAACGTTTCAGTGCTACATGTTACCGTTACACATAGTTGGGCTCGGGTCCAAAAAGATAAGCTCCAGCTCAGCTCTTCCCAGAACCCAGATCCCAGGCCCAAGCCCGGCCCGGTCCGGCCCGGCCTGGTCCGGGCTGGCGGCGCGCGCACGTGCGTGTGTGTGATAGTAAGCCCAAGCCCAAGCTTGACCTCCAACCACAAAAGCCAACTAAGTACTCAAATCAATAAACAAGTAAGGGAAGGGAGTTAATAAACAAAGACAAACTCCCTTCCATAGGAGATGTGGGATGTTTGGGAAAAAACCCAAATAGGCTTTAAGAGCCTTAACTCCAACAGTGTGGTTGTATATGGGAATAAATTTTCTCATGAATTTGCAATTTCTATAAATTTTCAATTCCATGAAAATTGGGAAAATATTTGGTTGAATATAGGAAATTGGAATTCTTGTAGGAATTTCTACTTACCAACTCCTATTTGGTAATGAAATTTCCCTATTGTGTGAAGTAGAAATTCCGAAGAAGTAGAAAATCCCATGTTTTGGACTTTTGGCTAACCAAATAACTTATTCTATTTTCCAGGAATTTCCAAATCTCATAAATATTAGGTTCCCTTGTTCATCCTTTAGATTTACGTCTCTTTCAAAAATTAAAATTACAAATATGGGAAATTAAAAAGCGGGGACTTGTTCTTTTTTTTCTCCAGTTTTTCAAAAAAAAAATAACTAAAAACAAACAAACGGGATCCTCCATAAAGTAGTTCAAATTTTTTAGCTTTAGAATTTAAATTAATTATGCTTAGTATTAGTTTGACAATTTGACTAACTTCATATCTACTATACAATTTTATCTTTTATAACTCTAAAATCATAATTACAAAGATTTGGATTACACTTTCTATACATGAGCATATTGATAGGTCACTTTTATTTAAATTTGTAAGTTTTTTACTTAAAAGTTCAGGACATAAAACTGTAAACTTTTGCATAATCTGATTTAAATGCTTATACAATAAAAAAAATATTAAGCTAAAACCTTTTGATTTATTCCATAACTATATGAATAGACCATCTACTTCGAGAATTAATCAATTATAAAAACTAACACCACCAATACTGGATAGGCCTTATGACATGTATTAGTTTTTAGTTTTATATCATCGGTTTTAAAATATTCTTAAAATATGTATTATAATTTTAAATTAATAATACTATTTATCATATGACGTATAAAATAATTAACCCAAAAGAATTCATATATAGGTCTCTGATAAGATGCTTGAAATTATGATAACAGTCAGACGAGGCCCATGCATCAGGCACAAACACAACAACACTAAAAAGCAACCCCTTCTTGCGTCATTTTTAACTTTTGAACTAAAAAGCATAATTATTAACCTCAAAAACTTTTGACCCAAAAACCATAACTAACCCAGAAATTATAATAAACAAAAAATGATAAATTTTAATAAGATATAACTAATAACCAAAATATCATAACTATTGACACAAACTTATATTAGAAACCAAGATTTTTTTACCTTACCACCTTTACCTTTCACTTTTTAAAAAACCATCACCTTTATGTTTTTTTTTCAAAAAACATACCACTAAAATGTTCCTAAATTGTTAAAAATTCCCACCTCTTAACATAAAATCTCAAATTATGTCATTTTCCGGGCCCCGTATGTTATCTGCTTCATCTCTTTTGATCCAAACCCTTTCATATATTCGTTCTCTCTCTTTCTTCGACCTTCACTCTCTCTCTCTCTCTCCTATTTTCATCTCCTTCATCACTGCATTTTTTTTACTAGGGTCTCATCTCTCTCATCCTCCTCATTTTTCCATTCCTCTCTCTTGTTTTCTAAGCCATGAAGGAAATTATTTCTTTCCTGTATTAATTAATTTCTTTTGCCAAATAAGTTGGTTTATATCACCCTTTACCACTCCTACATGTTTTTGTAAACCCAACTAAAATAATTGCACCCTCTTGATTCAATCTTCAGCTCATAAAGATTGCAAGCAACAAACCTTGTCCACAGATTCCTATCAATCTTTGATTGCCTTCGTGCTACTAGGAGCCTACAATGACACTTACTTAGAGCTCCCTCTCATATTCATCCATATTAGCCCTGATCTTAGACCTGTCATTCTTTACAAGTGTTTATCTTGATTACATGTTTATATTAATAATACATGTTTAATTTATATATATGTTTATCTCACTTATTTTAAAAATTTTATATTAAGGATGTACTCCCTCCGTTCGCGTTTGATGTTATCCCATTTTAAATGTAGGGGAAATTAGTGCAAATTGAGGTTGTGAGAATCTTTTAATTTAATATTAAATTGTACTTTGGTACCAATTTTACTTTTAAAAAAGTAAGAGAGAGAAAGAAAAGTGGATTATTGAGAAACAAATTATTCTAAAGTAGGTCATGTTTAAGACAAAAAGTTAAAAAATATATTAAATATTTGGTTGTTGGAGGGTACGATAGATAAAATAAATATTCCCAAAATGGAAAAGACTCAATGTGTGAAGAACTTCTAGAAACATCCCAAAAAAGGAAAATGGGAACATCAAATGGGAACGGAGGGAGTACAATTTAATTACATGAATGTTATTAGTGGTTATATCTCAAATTTTAAATGTTTTCGGTAATAATGATTATTTTATTCATTAAGGAGAAGGAACTAATTGTGATTAATATTGGGAATATTTGATAATAGTAGAGTGTTGTTATGTAATAATTATTATGCATGGAATAATTATAGGTGGATGTCCAACCTTTTGCATTACCTAACCTTTAACATTCCCTCATGACTTTCCACATTATGTAAAACTCTAGACTCCTCATTCTCCCATTATTGTATATATATATGTATGTACCCCCATGATGTGAATAAGAAAATAGAATCTCCTCCCTCAACTCTTTACTCTATAATCCTCTCAATTTTATAACACGTTACCAGCATGAGACTCTAAACTCATAAAACATAACAAAAAAAACATTTCCGTGAAAAGGCTCGACATTGCCGGCATTGTTCATCTTCTTTACGTGGACTATCATTTTAGTCTCTCTACACTTTTCTTCACTCACTCGATACTTATATTAATAGATTTTATGTTTTGATCACATAAAATCATGAAATCTCTGATGAATAAATGCTTGTTCTTGAGGGCTTATGTAACACCCCGCCCAAACCGAACCTTTTTTATATTAATAACACTCGTTTGAGGGGAAATCAACGAGGGTTCGACTCGGATGGAGCGTTACCGCCGCATTCAACTCCTTGGAATTAAGTGCAAGGCTAAGTAACTAAAACATATTCATTCCAAACATAATTAAAAATCATCCTTACAACCAAATTTAAACTAGTTCGTTAAGTACTAAATACTAAGTGTTTCAGAGTTCCAGCGGAAGCAAAATATTAAACTAGGTGGATGACAACTTCTAGTTGATCTCTCATAATTCCCCTCGATCACCCACCTGCAAATAATCATTGAAAAAGACAAGAGAGACAAGCTCCCAAAAATCAGATAAACTGAGTAATTCCAACTCCATCCCGTAAAGTACTTAAGTTGAAAATACTTTGTGAAAATAATAGTTTAATAGAGTCGAAAGCATAGCACATATACATATATAAATACAATTAATAATCACATAAGTACATACATATATATATAAGATTAATAATTATATAATTTCAATTAATTCAATAATTCAGTACTATCCCATTATTTAAGGAGAGGAAAGAGAACGCCAGTAAGCCGGGGTCAATCCCCAGTAACTACTTACTTCAAGGGTGAGGCCGGGTTCAATCCCCATTAACTACCTACAAATATTATAATGGCCAAAAAAAGAGTCTCTAGTGTGCACACCCCTTCTAACTTGGAAACACATCAAGATAGAAGGAAGACAAATAACAGAAAAATCAGCATAGTAACAAAGAAACCTGTAGGTGGCCGCTGAACCTCTCATACAGGGCAACCTGTTTATCATTTCCTTCCTTTATTTCACTTTAATTGATTAATGGTTTTTTACTTCAAGTTATCACACATCACATATTTACTTATACATCGTTCATTTAATCCAGAGTTTAAAACCGTCACTGCAAGAAAACCCTTTTTTTGCAACAAAATCTTTTGTCGTTGCCAAAGTTATCTTTTGCAACGACAAAAGTCGTTGCAGGGTCGTTGCCCTTACGACCGTTACAAAAAAAGAACAACGACAAAAATCGTTGCTAAAAGTATGTTTTTTGCAACGACATCTCTCGTTGCAATAAAAATGTCGTTGCAATACAAAGCTGTGTAACTGACAAAGATAAGTATTTTTGCAACAATTATTGTCGTTGCTATAAAATACTTATCTTTAACAACTACTTTTGTTGTTACATTTAAAAATTTTTTTTGCAACGACGTTTGCCATTGCAGAAGATATTTATGTTTTAACAACTACTTTGTCGTTGCAGAAAACATATCTTTTGCAACGACATTTTCCATTGCAATAAAAAATAGATTTATGTCAACAGCTTGCATCGTTACTGAAGTTTTATATTGTGCAACGACTTTACTCGTTGCTCCAAGTATTTCAGATTATTGACAACACTAAAGTCGTTGCCAAATATGTTCTTTTTAGATTTTGGAACCTGTGATTAGGATCCTAGTCCAAACATTGATTTCATTATAAATCAGATCACTACAAAGAAGATATCAAATTCATCAAAATGTTCCATATATATATTTCAATTCACCATATCCAAAATATTACATCCACTTCCATCAATATATACTTAGCATCTTTTGGAGTAACATATCCAATTGCCATTGTGCCAAAAGGCTATATCCATCATCAGTCACAAAAAATAGTACATTCCCCATCATAATCCCTAATACTAAATCCTTTATCATAAGGAATACCAATTTGCAATATGAAACTTTTATATCAACCAAACTATCCCAAAAACATCCAAAATAGCACCAACAACATTTTCCAGCAACTCAACCAACCTGTACAAGGTGAAACGAAATATGAACAAATTACATAAGTTCAAAAGGATCAGGTACATACCAAACTAAGCAATCACACTAAAAAATAACCTAACTTTTGACAAGTTGGATGCAAAGAGAAAAATAATCTAACTTGTGACAACTTGGATGCAAAGAGAACAATTTACTATTACCTCATGCATTTTAGAAAGATCGTCTGTTAGTGAGTTCACGTAATAATTCCTCCTTCATTGCATCCATTGCACGCTGCATCTCATCTCTTTGCTGTTCTAATTGTTTTGTTGTTCTCTCTTGCGTCTCCTCCAATTGTTTAGAAGTCCTTTCTTGAATCTCTTGCAACTCCTTTATTTGTTGCTCTTGCTCCTCAATTTTTTTTTGCTGTTCATGTATCAAGTTTTGATGTTCAAGTTGCATTCTTCCTTTACTAAAACCACGTAGGGCAGTTCCTTTTCCACGAAAGTAACCAGATCTGGGTTTTAACACATCTAAAAGAATCTCTTCCTGAGTCATTGTTTCACCATGAGTAGCAACTGCAACTTTCAGTTGATCCTACTAACAAAAGCAATAATAACATGACCAAATTATGTACTTGGTAGAATTTATTCAATATGTAAACACTTTCTTTAACACAGCGCTTCTGATAGTAGTGAAACCAGACTACTTATATCAAAGAGAATACATAGTGACATTATAAATGTCCATAGGCTGCTAGCTATGTATGAAAGTATAAGTTGTATTATAGGAATAAAATACTTGTGGGGAATTAAATGACCCGCTACTTGCTAGTATATCTCAAAAGTCAAGGATGACATGTGATGGAACAAGAGGAGTGATACAGTACATAATGTAGTTCAGATTCATCATTTGCAAATCATGATATATTGTAGCAATACAATCTCTAATTTGCCTCTGAAGAAAATAATTTTCTTAGTGACTCACTAATATACAACTTACATGTATGGCCTTAGAGCGTGACTCGTCAGCCCACTCAAGTATTCCTTGGTCATTTTTGGTGGTGTGCTCCACAAGCCAAATCACATCACCAGAAGGCTTTACTCCATTGTTCGCTTTTTTCTACAGATGAACATATACATGATTTACTCGTCTAATACTTATGCAGTGTAATCTAAATATTAAAAATAAAAAATCAGACTTCACATGCTTACCAAGATATCTTCAACTTCGGCAAACGACAAATTTCCAGTGGTCTGCTTCGTTCTTTTGTCCGATAAACGATTTTTAGAGTTTCTTTCACTCATTTCCTGCAATATTAAATAGATTAAGATTACTTATGCTACATGATAAGGTAATATTCCACACTTTATATGCAATTTAAAGAATTACCTTGAACTCCGAAGAACCAAATCGTTCCACGCAATATTTCCACTGGTCTTGTGGTAAATCAGGAGGAGGAGACTTCATTTTATCTTCATTAGTCATTCCACTCAGCAGGGTCTTATAGTAATAGTGCAGTCGAGCTTTCCACAATCTATAAAGTCGTTGCATAGTGTCGATAGCAAAAGCTTGCAACTTTATATAAGAACCACCTTCCTTGATTTGAAACTTACCCTAAAAGAAGGATTTGTAGAGATAATATATTATGATGGTTAAAGAATAAATGTTATTAGTAGAAGATAAAATTATGATATTACCTCTATCTCTTTCCACATCGCCTCCCCAGCCATGGCTAATGCTTCTTTCCAGTTCTTGACATTCAAAGGAGCTCTTGTTCTCACGACTCGACCACATTCATTAACGAAATGACGTGCATTTTCACCAATTGCTCGATCAATGTCATCAGGGATGTATACTTCCAGTTTTGAATTCTGACCTTTGATTTTCATATCAACTATGTAACTTTTGTACTTTCCCCTCTCCCCCCTCTGCTTAGCGTTGCTTGTAGCTAATTTACAAATATTTAAACTTTACATAAGTAGCTAAATTAAGCATGCTAATCTAAATCAAAATATTAATAAGCATATTTACCTTCACCATTATCAGCATTATCCTCATTAGCCATTGAGTGCCCTGACCCATGGTTTCCCACTCCTTGCCTTTGCCTACGTCGGTTAATAACTCTGCCATCTTCGCCAATCTCCTCTTCCCTTCTAATAGGAGGATCTGCTGCTTCAGTTGCTCTCAAAGCCATATTAATTCTTCCATTCAAATTGGTCATCCTTTTCCTCTTACCTAATTGGCTCCCTATTTCTACAAAGTTAATATAATATACATCCAAATAAGTATTAAGTTCTTAAATACTATCGAAATATATTACTTAGATATAAATGTAAGAGAAGTACCTTCAATGTTAGGCGAGAAATTTCCCTCTGATTCATTTTCAACTTGATCACCACGTGAATGATTGTTATTATCATCTTGGACTTGAGTCTGCTCAATGTGATCCACCCTCTGACTATAATGACGAGTAACATTAAAGGTTGCGTCATTTTGAACCTGATTGGGAAGCTTTGTAATATTTTTGCCATGAATTTCTTTTTCAGCTGGATTCACTTGTACAAATTGTCAACATATTAGACACAACACAAGATAAAAAGAGTAAAACACAAGGCACAAGACTAGTTCAAGTAAGCCCCATACCATTTCCATCTTTGGTGCGATTGCCAACGTTTCTGAGGTTGTTATTATCATCTTGGACTTGAGTCTGCTCAATGCGATCCACCCTCTGACTATAATGACAAATGACATTAAAGGTTGCGTTATTTTGAACCTGATTGGGAAGCTTTGTAATATTTCTGCCATTTAGTTCTTTTTGGGCTGGATTCACTATACAAATTGTTAACATATAGACACAACACAAGACCAAAAATTAGTTCAAGTTATGCAAAGAGAACAAAATGTTCTCCATCCATAACCTCCAGCCATATCGAGTAAAACACAAGGCACAAGACTAGTTCAAAGTAAGTCCCATACCATTTCCATCTTTGGTGCGATTGCCAACTTTTTGCCTCCACCTCTTCCAACCATTTTTACCTGTCATTCCTACTTTGAAACAAATCGCCATCAAAATTTAATCACAAAAAATAAGAGCTTAGACAAAATATATAGCTTACTTAAAAAGCCATAAAATGGGAGATCATTAAATATCCCTCATCATTATATTAGATTAAATCTGACTAACTTGTGAAAGCATGTCATACAGTCATTCATTACAGAACTTTCACATAAAAGGCCTAAGATTAAAGTCCTCCAGTATAAACCCAAACTATATCAAATTAGAATAGAGAAGGAAATAAAATCAGCCTTGTGATGACTCTGAGAACAACTCTTCCTCGTCACTTGTGTCGTCAAAATATTCAATGTCCCCATCGTTGATGAAGTCATCATCTTTTCTGATCTCCTCAAATGCCTTTGTGACCATCTTCACAACACTTGGCTCTCTCTCGACCACAAAAGTATTTGTGGTTAATGACTCTACTTGAAAAATATCATTGCGATACCTAAAACTTTCACACTCAATTCCAATTGCATCTACTTGTTGATATGGATCGACATCTTCACCCTTGTCTACATATTTGGATGGCATATTGTAGAAATCTCTAGGTTGAGTCTTAATAACAAATTCCCACTCTTGATTTTTAGGATCTTGGATGTAGAATACTTGTTCCACTTGTGATTCTAAGACGTATACTTCCTCTGTTTTCATGAAAAACCTCTTATTTACACTTATTAGGCCATGATCATCCACCTTATATCCCCTTCCATGGTGTTGTACATCAAACCATGCACATTTAAAAACAAAAGCATGGTTCCCACCAGGGTACATCACTTTAAAAACATCTTTTAGAACACCATAATATTCTTTGTCAGATACATCATCCCCTCGTACCATGACTCCACAGTTTTGCGTTTTCCTGTTTTCACACCGATCATCTGTATGAAAACGAAACCCATTTACAATATACCCCGCATAACGCCTAACAACTCTAGAAGGACAACATACTAAATTGTATGTATCTTCGGCAATATTCCCTTCATCATGAAGTGTGCGAACCTGATTGAAAAAAGATTTATAATTAGTTATCATCGTTAGCCAAATATTTTCATTGAAAAGAGATCATGGTTTTCATATTTCATCAATAAAAGATTTTAAGAAAAAAATTACACGATGATATATCCACTTTGTGAATTGCATTTTATGTCTTCGCTCCACATTTCTTGGATTTTCTTGCTCCAATAGTAGCTTATGCTCCCTGCAACATCAATATACAATAATGAAGATTTCACAATAGTAATGTCAAATAGGCAGCATAATTTGTATAGCAAATTGAATTGTAGATGAATTTATTGACTACTTACTTAACAAAATCAGTGAGCGCATCACAATTTAAAAGGATGTAAAGATGAATTTGTTCACATTCCTCAAAGTTAAGATGTAACGGTACCCCTTGCCCTAAAGGACGACCAAGTGGTTTGAAAACATCTATGTTGCTATTCAAAGCACCCTCACCCTCCTCATCCTCCTCATCATCAACATCATCATTTCGTCCTTTCCGATTGAACTTAGTATCAATGTCATCCATATATCTTGAGCAAAATGTTAGACACTCATCTGCTAGATACCCTTCTGCAATGCAACCCTCTGGTTGAGCTCTATTTCGTATGTACTTCTTCAAAGTGCGAAGATACCTACATCGTGTTTTGAAATTTGAATCAACTAAGGAAAATAAAAAGTAAAAACTCGATATACATTAGTTTTTAAATGACTTACCTCTCAATTGGGTACATCCACCGATAACAAACAGGGCCTCCAATTTTTGCTTCTACTGCCAAGTGAACCACTAAGTGCACCATCACATCGAAAAATGCCGGAGGAAATACCATTTCGAGCTTACATAGAGTGTAAGGAATTTGCCTTTCAAGCTCACCTAGCTCCTTTATTGTGATGTTCTTTGAGCAAAGGTTTCGGAAAAAGAAACTTAACTCAGCTAATGGCTCGTAAACATTCTTTGGCAGAAGCCCACGTGTTGTGAGAGGGAGAAGTTGCTCTATGAAGATATGATGGTCATGACTCTTCATGCAAGATATTCTGTTTCCATTCTCCTTGACACACCGAGAAATATTTGATAAGTATCCATCAGGTGACTTAATTGCAGCGAACATGTCACAAATTGCAGTCTTGGCATTTGAATTCAAAGTGTACGATGCCACTGGAATACGCACTTTATCTCCTTCTAAAATAGGGTGGAGCTCCTCTCGAATCCCCATTTTCATTAAGTCAATTCGAGCTTTCACTGTGTCTTTTGTCTTACCTTTTATATTCATCAAAGTACCCAAAATATTCTCAGACACATTTTTCTCGATATGCATCACATCTAAGTTATGTCGTAGTAGCAACTTTCTCCAATATGGCAATTGAAAGAAAATGCTTTTCTTACGCCAGCCATACAAGCTATTAGAAGAATCCCATTTTCTTTTTTGTCCAGCCACCTTACCAAATTTTTTAGCCTCAAATTGGTTTTAACAGTCTAAAACTTCATCTCCAGTTAAAGGAACAGGTGCTTGCCGCCTTTCTTTCTTTCCATTGAATGACTTGGCATCTTTCCTCCATTTGTGATTCAAAGGCAGCCAACGACGTGTATCCAGATAACCACCTTTATTCTTCAATGAAATGCGTATGGTCTCCTTGTGATAAGATGGACAAGCAAATTTACCTTTAGTACACCACCCCGATAAGTCACCATAAGCAGGAAAATCATTAATGGTCCATAAAAGCATTGCCCGCATGTTAAAATTCTGCTTAGTGTGAGCATCAAATGTTTCCACTCCAACCTCCCAAAGATCCTTTAATTCTTCAATTAAAGGCTGCAAATAAACATCTATATTCCTTCCAGGACTAGTGGGTCCTGGGATGAGTAAAGATAATATGAAGGAATGAGGTTTCATACATATCCATGGGGGTAAGTTGTAAGGAATGAGAACAACAGGCCAAATACTATGTTGTGAATTATCAAACGGCTGGAAACCATCACAAGCTAACCCAAGTCTAACATTGCGAGCATCACCGGCAAATGAACCATATTCTTCATCAAATGATTTCCAAGCTTGCGAATCTGCTGGATGCCTCATAATCCCATCATCCTCCTTTCCATCTCTATCTTTATGCCACGTCATGTCTTTTGCAGTCTTTCTTGACATATATAACCTTTGTAATCTGGACTTCAATGGAAAGTATCGTAACACTTTATGAGGCAATCTAGTCCTTTTACGAGAGTCCTTGCTAATATTTTTGTACCTTGGAAAATCACATGTTGGACACCTATCTAAATGTGCATTTTCTCTCCAATAAAGTATACAATCATTTGCACATGCATCAATCTTGACACAATCAAGACCCAAATCTGTTATCAATTTTTTTGCCTCATAAAACGAATCAGGAAGTGTAGTTCCCCATGCTTCACTTTGCAATTTCAAAAGACTATCAAAAGAGCTGTCACTCCAATTATTTAGAACCTTGAGATGTAACAACTTCACAATATATGACAACTTTGACATTGTTGTACCATCTGTTGTCAAAGGCTCTTTATATTGTTCCAATAGGCGATAGAACTTCGCTGCTTCTGCGGTGGGTTCCTCAGCATGCTCATATTCATTCCCATTGCCATTCCCACCATTACCATCTAAGTGCATACGTGGAATTCCAAATGCATCTTCCAACATATTGATGCCACTGTCATCACTCCCAATCTCATCTCTACCATTAGATGTTCCATTTATATGTTCACCATGAAGGTCCCACGTGGTGTAATATTCATACATTCCTGACTTAAGTAGATCAAGTCTCACATCACACCTTTTTTTGAAGACTAAATTACAACACTTATCACAAGGACACCTAATAGTAGAAGTACCATCACCCTCTACAATGTTAGAAAAGGCAAAATTCAAGAAAGCGTCAACCCCCTCTATGTATTCAGGTACTCTATGATCAATAATTTTCATCCAATCCTTATTGATGGCCATGTCCTAAATTCAAAGAATTAAAATACAAATTTAAACATATTCCATATGATTATATATTTGTAGTGTAATAAAATATAATAACTTGTGTGATCAACGAGACTTCATCAATGATAAGAACCAAATCATTAAAGAATATATCAAATTAATACCAGCAGACCATTTCATATAATGATTTAATAAACAGATATGAGAGACCTACTAAAAAATAAAAAGAGTAGATACACAAATTATAGATTGGTACTTTTTTACAATGTCAATGCAAGTAGCATAACACTAATCTATCTTTAAGTCATGTGGTGACTGAGAGTGCTTAGCATTTTTTGACATCAAATATTTCAATGAATATAGGTACACTTAGGATTATAAGCACAGAGGTTTCAGCTCCACAAAACTATGCAACTGATGATAGTTGAAATTAAATTATATTCGTGTGTGAATCTTCTAGATACTTGACCATACAATCATTTTATTTCAAATTACTTAAGGACATCGTTGTTCAGTACAATGTAAATGCAAAGGTGGACTCAACAAAGTAACAACTGTGAACTACCTTGCACCTTTATATTGATAAATCAGACGGCAAAGCTTGGAATAGGCAGCCAACTTTCCTCTTGAGGTAGTGAGAGGTTGTTCCTGTTATGTTACCGCAAAAAAATATCTAATTTAATTAGATTATATGAAGGTATCATGTATAAAACAAATTAAACTACAAGTCTAGCTAGGATGGAAAGAAATGCAAACAATTAGTAGTCACCCTGGACTCAATATTAGAATAAATTAACTTAAGAATGAAAGGGATGATTATTAGTGAAGCAATCAAGTTTATAAATAGAGTAAAATTATAGTACGTCCCACACATTATATGTCAATTAGATCACTATGAACCAACCATTGGATAGTGGAAAATGCCAAGAAAAAATTAGCAATACATAATCAACTAATTATAGCATAAAATCACTTAGGCACCTTATCTTAGATTGTTTCAAGTCAAAGATTCAAAAGCTTCCAACCAATTTGGCGTACTGTCATGTATCCACAGGCCCACTCATGACTCAACTAAGTCCCTAAAGGTGTATCATAGGAGGCCCAAGGTTATAACAAACAAGAACCATGAGGGTGAGATCAGCAATATCACTAAAATCAGCAACAAGGAAGTCAACCAAAAAGGGGAAAGTTGGACAAGCTTGAAAGGAAAACAGGGAAGCATTAGCTTTGGCCATAACCGCCATATATGGGAAATAGTCAAAGCTGATGGTGAAGGCTCCAAGCCTTGGGAAGCATGTGCTAAGAGACCAAAAGAGCTAGCAGACAAGAGTAGTTGAATTAGAATAGTAGGAAGTTGTACTAGCAATTCCACGTACAAGGAGCAAACTATATAATCTATAACCACTAGTGTTGTAAGTACCAAAACTTGTTTTTTAATGACCAAACTCAATATTCATAACAAACAATTAAAAATTTCAATATAATTTGCAATTGTCTTTGTAGAAGTAATTTTTACCTAACAATTATCGCATATAAAAGAGAGCAAAATTTGGATTCTAAATGGACCTCACAACAACAACAGTGAACTAAACAATATAAGTAAACAGGGGCAGGGAACTAAACACTAGCAATGACAGAACTACAAAGTCTGTAATAATGCACTGAAATCTTATACTGAAACTTTTAGATCACAATATTCTTCATGATGCAGCCTAGGCATGGGTTTTAAGCTTAGTGCTCTTCATGATGCAGCCTAGGGATTGGTGATAAGCTTAGTGTTGTACATAATTCTACACACAAGAGCTTGAAGTTGGTAAGCCACTCTAATATACTCCGTATGTTTCTTCAAACTTTTAGTGTCTTTCTAAGGTGTAGAAGTTTAAACCTGTTGGCATTAGATAGTAACATAGCCTTGATGTCCTGTGTTGGAACTTGTATTAGTTCTTACATAGCTTGAACTTGTATTGATTTGGATGCTCTTAAAAGTATATGGAATTATGTGCTTGCATATGTGATTGCATATGTATGTAGACTTGGATATATAATTATAATTACATCAGGTTGGTCCATATGCCCCAATTACCCAGCCTCCATCCAACACAAATTTATCTAGTATGACCTCATACACCAACACAAGTCCGCCACACCCGCTATCACAATCAACCATTATCTTCCTTTTTTTAATTGGGTAAGTCAGTAAGAATATAATAGCACACCAAAACAGTTTACAACCTGCAGTTCTTCCTCCTTCAAGAATCATCTAGGATGAACCCTGAAGCGAAAAAAAATTAGAAACTAAGAGGTTACAGGCAGCCCTATACAACTAACAACTAAACAGTACAATGCTCAATCCAATCCCTATCAACTGTGCTAATCTTCCTAGGTATGCATCCTGTAATTCTATTTCTTACATCAAACTTTATACACTTGACAGTATTATCTACATTAGGCCTATTTCCCTCCCAAAAAGTAAGTCCTAGCTCTCCAAATATGATAAACTAACACTAAACAACTAGTGATATATGTACTCCTCTTGCTGATCAAGGCCTTTTTTTTATGCTGATCCGAAACAGAACATCAGCTGCATTTCTTCTAAGCTACAGCTAAAGATGAACTAGATGATGATTAACAGAACAATTATATATCAGTTTAAACAACTATGCATAAGGACACCTAACCAGATATCTAATAAGACTAATAGAAGCATGATCAGCTTTACTCAGATTTTCTGAGTCTAGTGTCAAAATTATCCAATAACCATGTCTTGAGATCAAAGAGTAACCTGACAGAAAGATATAGCGTAAGTGAAGCATGTACACTAATGTCTAGCTCAAGATCATGATCAAGATTCAAGAATTTTTCTAGCAATTACATTAGTGCAATATTATAGAGTAATTATAGTTGTCGTTTAAGTCTCATACTATGGGCCTATGGCATATGATTATGGCCATAATATGCTAATGATAAGAGTTTGGGAAAGCACATTGAGCTGAGTTAGTGTGGTTAAGATCTAAATTTATAGCATTTTAACTTTGTAAACCAAATGCTGCTGACGCACATACAAAACCAGTCATCAGTTCACCTCCAAGCCTTCATTTAAATGTATTATTACTATTCTGACAGCTCTTTCTTGCTATAGACTTCCTCTGTCCAAAGCTGTCACTAAATATGGGCCCTGGGTGCAAAGATTATGAGAGGAAGGGACTGCCTCTTTTTCTTTATTTTGAAAAATCCAAACCTTGTAGCTAACTAATTGAGGCGGAAGGTGTCGACAGAACAAACTGAAAGTTGTGTCCCTTGCCTTTTACATAAAGGTGGTTCAACAGTTCAAATTATGGTAAGTTACTCCAAATAAGTTGAGGACTGTTTTTTCCACTTATAATAAGATTCCGAATACCAAAAGAAATCTAACCATTACTGTAAGCGGCGCTACTTTCTTAATAAAAGCATGCAAACTCTACAGGACCACATATTACTCAGCAACTCAGGAGTTCATCTTTAATTACTAAACAATTAGAACCTAGTTCATCTTTGATTACTAAACAATTACAACCTAGTCCATCTTTGATTCCGGACTCTCAGTAGATCAGAAAAAGTAGATCAGAGGTGAAGGTACCTTAATGCAGTTAAAGATACAAGAATGATAGAATTTGACATGTATTAGCAATAGGACCAGTGCAAACAAGTCAAGCATGTCATATGAAATCACAGAGTTCTAGCATAACCTTTACCTTAATGGGTAGTTTGGAGATCCTTTTAACAAGGTTTTAGTTCCTAGTTTCACTTCAAAGCCAACTAAAATTTTTCGCCTTCAAAATGGAAGAATAGTACAAGTTGATCACTTGATCGTATCTGAGCTGAAGCCACTGCAGTCATCTCGAGTAACATATAGACAAACATTAATTTGTAAGTATAAGCTAATTTTCGGAAACAAAGTAATTACATATTTAGCATGCTGCAAGATATATGAGTTTAGTCACCAATTAGCACTTACAGAATACTAATAGGAAGTGAGAGTATATTCAGCAAATTAATATTACTGTTTAAATAAAACCTAGCAAAGCAAAATTCTTCCACACCTAAGCTATATCGATCCTTGACACATAAATAATACTACATAAACATCAATGTTGGTTTAAATAATACTACATATACTTTATTCAGTTTGAATTTCTAATTTGAGGTCTAATTTAGTTTGCTTATTATTTCTATTGATTTTATATATCGATTTTTTCTACACAAACAACCACCACAATCCTAGAAAATTGAAAAACCCAAAAACACATAATTCATAAAATGAAAAATCAGTCAATATGAGAAGAAAAACCCCAGAAAATAAACTACGACAAACCCCAATTTGAAACCGAAAATTCCCCAAAATCAATCCCATAAAACCCCAAAAATTACTAACCAAGATTGTATAAATTTATTCACTCTTGCTATTTTATCATCATTTGGAGCTTACTCATCCAAACAAATTACGAAAATTATGCTAAATTTGTTGTTCTATTAATTTGCTTTACTCAAAATTTTATGGGAAAGAAGAGAGATAAACTTACAGATTTGGAGCCCAAAGAAGGAGAGATACGGACTAGAGAGAGAATGGCGGTGGTTTGATTGAACGGTGGTGGTTGAATTGGCGGAGGCTTAGTACATAGTCTTCATTTCGAACGGTGGTGGTGCATTTCGAAGGTGTTTGTGTGAGAATTGGGAAAGTGTTTGGGTAAGAATTGGGAAAATAAGATAAGGGTTTGTATTTTGAAAGAAAGACATTTTTTGTTATATTTTAATTTTATTTAATTTTATAGTTTTAGCAACAACAAAGTTGTTGCAATAAACGACTACGAAATTTAGCAACAAAATTAGTCGTTGTATAACAACGTACAATTTTTTGCAACAAAAATGTCGTTGCTACAGGTGTGCCCAAAATTTTCACCAACCCGCGCCTTTGTAATTGGTGGAGGGAAGATCAAAATTAGCAAGAAACAAGGTCGTTGCCATATGTGAGGCCCATGTATACCCACATTATTCAATGTCCCGCGTTTCTCGCAATTGTTGGAGGGAAATGAAATAATATTTATTGCAACGAAATTGTCGTTGCAATATAACAATTTTTGTAAAATTTTCATTTTGACAAAATATCAATTTAATGTGAGACTGAAGGTTTGGGAAATCATACGGAGAAATAGAAGAAAAGGTTTGTTTTATTATTTTTTTAAACCTAATTTTTTTTTGCAAAACATATAATATTATTTGCAGCGACATATGTCGTTACAAAAGATCTGCAAATTTACATGCAACGACACCTGTCGTTGCATAAATAATAGGAAACTATTGCAACGAAAACAGTCGTTGCTGTAGATTGACCCCAAACTATTGAATGTTTTGGAATCGAATTTAATTTATAGCAACAGCTATTGTCGTTGTTTAAAATATGTTTAGCGAGGACTTTGAAAGTCGTTGCAAAACCCTCGTTGCAATAAATGGGTTTTTTTGTAGTGCGTTACTCCAATTCCATAACTCATTTCATACATAGCTAATTCCGATAGCATATCCATATTCTCAACCATCACTTGGTTACATTAACTCATAATCATTTCCACATGTTCATCACAATGTCAACTTCCGATTATAACTTCCATATTAATAATAACGATTATAATAATAACAATGATTATAATAATAATAATAATAAAAATAATAATAATAATAATAACAATAATAATAATAACATCATTAACAATTAATCTTTAATTTAAACAAATGTCGAGAATAAAATATAAGATTATTTATCAAGATCGTTGGTAACATTAGCATAATTATCATATTGTCCATAGTCCATAGTCCATGATCATGATCCATATCCATAATCCATAGTCATCAGTCATCTTACTAATCGTATTCATAATCCGCATTTAAGTCAATAGTTTTAATTCATAATTATAATCCATATTTCTAATAATAATTCAAATTACATAGTCACGTAATTAAATTATTTTTATGCTACGGGATCTACGTTTAGATGGACATCGGAAATTACCTCTTGAAGCGTGCTTGAAACTAAATCACGAACGAATCAACACTCTTGGAAATCCTCGTCTACGCAATCGGAGTCTACAATTAAGCGAAATCTAAAATTAGTTTCCTAAATAACCCCTTAAGATTCTATAAATAAATAACTTAAAGAAACTTATTATCTAAAGAAGTTTTATAAATCAAAGTTTAAGTTTCTCGAATTTATTTATAAAAATCTTTTTAAGTACTTAAACATTATTTCAACTTTAATATTTATTTAACTTAAACGTTATAAATATTTTAAATAAACATAGAAAATCAACTTCAATCTATTCATTATTTATTTTAGAAACTTAGAAATATTTTTAAGTTATAAAAAGTTAATAAAATCATTAATAGTAATAATAAACTTAAAATGGAAGTTTTATTTTAATTAAACAAAACAACTAACAAGGAAGGATGGGTCATTCATTTAAAGTGTTGGGCTAACTTAAGAACTAAAATCTGATTTGGGAGGGAGTAAGATTGGGCTTTGGGTCAATGTAAGTAAGTAAGGAGGCTTTGGGTTATTTGGGTTTAAGTAAAAACAAAACATGAGAAGGAATTAAAAGAAGAGAAGCAGTAGATGTGGAAGGAAGAAGGAAAAACAGAGGGGAATTGGCAGCCGAATTCCGGCGACCCTGGGCGGCCGAAAGGTGGCCGCGGTGGCGTGCGGCTGGGCTGGGCGGTCAGCAAGGGAGGGGTTGTGCCGCCTGTGCTGCGTGGTGCAACGTGGCATCATCGAACAGAAGAGGGGGGGCTGTGTGGCTGCGTGCTGCTGCTGCACGCGGTGGCGACAGTTGCTGCCGCTGATGCCGTGCGGCGGTGATTGGTCGACGGAGGGAGATTCGAGTTGTTGTGGTTTAAGTGGTGGAGCTTGAGGTGGTGTTTTAATGGTGGTTTTATGATTTTATTTTTCTAAATTTTTCAAAACTTAAATCAGAATTTTAGAGGGGAGAAAGAAGAGAGTGAAGCAAACCTTGAATGTGATTTGCTTGAGTTCTTGGGTGGGTATAGATGGGGTGTTTATAGGCCAAATTTCTGATTTTCTTGTTTGAATGGTCAAGCTTCCATTGATGTGGGTGAGGTATGGAGGTTGAAGAGAGATTGCTTGTTTGACTAGGGAGGTTGTCTTGGTCAGATTTTGGAGTGGAAAATTTGATTTTGCAAGTGGGAAGTTATGGTTTGCTTGAGGTTTTGGAGAAACCATTACTATAGTTGTTGGGTGAAGGAGGATGGTGATGTTGGAGGGTGATAAGTGATAAGTGATAAGTGGGCATGATAAGCTATGGGAGTGATAAGGGCATGTGTTGTAATTTTAAAATCAAGCTTTAAAAAGTTGTACATCAAATTAGCTAAGTACATGAAATGTACATAAAATGACATGCTAATGAATTAAATTTCAAAATGCTTCTTTAAAACAATTTCAATATGAAGTAATAACATTAATAATAGAAATAATATTATATCATTAAAATAATAAATATTTTTCAAAAAATTTAAAATTAATCGAAATAAAACAAAGAAAATTCAATAAAATTCATATTGATACGTTTTTAATTTAAATAAAATAATTTATTAATTTATCAAAATTCGGGGTATTACAGCTTATGATCATAGCTTTTAGTGAAGCTTTTCATTCTTCATTTCTAAACATACGAAAGAAAAGGAGAAAGGGAAAAGTAGAGAGAGATAAGAGCTTGTTATTATTGCATCATCATTGTTAGAATGAGCTAAACAATAAGCTAAGCTATATATACAACATATGATTACCTCTCTAACGTTCTGTTGAGTTTGTTAGAGGGAATCTAACCTTCCAGCTGTAATATAACAGCTGGCTAACTAACTAAAACTAGGAATAACCACCCAGAGTTAGGATTAAGAACCAAGCTTAAGTAGGTTAGAGCTAGGGTTATTACATATAAGCTAATACAAGCTAAGTAGGGTAGAACACAAGCTAAGCTGTGTATTACATGAAATAATAAACTAGCTAGTTGCATATATATCAACATTCCCCCTTAATCTGGAGGATGATGAAGGTAGAGTCATTCCCATCTTGGAAATGAGTTGAGAGTGAAGAGGTGAAGGCAAAGCTTTAGTTAAAACATCAGCTAGTTGGTGACTGGATGTCGATCAGTGCCCTGATCTGATCTGGGCTAGCTTCGATTCCTCTCTGCGTGACTATGTAACCTAGGAACTTACCAATTGGAACTCCAAATGAGCATTTTGTTGGGTTGAGCTTCATATTGTACTTCTTCAGCACGTCAAAGGTGTCCTGCAGGTGTGACACATGGTCGCCAGCTTGCTTGGACTTTACCATCATATCATCGATGTAGACCTCTATCGTGTCCCCTAGTTGCTTTTCAAACATCTTGTTGACTAGGCGCTGGTAGGTGGCACCTGCATTTTTTAGACCAAAGGGCATAACTTTATAGCGATAGATACCTCTTTCAGTCATGAAAGCTATTTTTTCTTGGTCTTCTGGATCCATCCGATTCTGGTTGTACCCGGAGTAAGCATCCAGGAATGTGAGTCTTTCGTGTCCTGCTGTAGCATCCACCAAGGCATTTATGTGAGGTAGGGGGAATGGATCCTTGGGGCAAGCCTTGTTTAGGTCTGTAAAGTCTATGCAGACTCGCCATTTGTCGTTCTTCTTTCCTACCACAACCACGATAGCTAGCCAGTCAGGATATTTGACTTCTCTAACCTTACCTGCTTGCAACAGCTTTTCTACTTCCTCATTGATGATTAGGTTGCGTTCAGGTGCAAATTTTCTTCTCCTCTGTTTGATGGGTTTATGGTTCGGATCTACATTCAGCTTGTGAGTGCAAATGGCAGGATCAATCCCAACCATGTCTTCATGTGTCCACGCAAAGCAGGTGATGTTGTTCTTGAGAAATCCAATAATCCTTGCTTTTTCTTCTAGTGGTAGAGATGCACCAACGTGCAATGTCTGCTCTGGCTTAGCTGGGTCCAGCACTACTTCTTCAATATCCTATTCGTCAGGGTTGCTAGGTGCTGGACGTTTCTGTAATTGCTAGATCTCCTCTTTTTTAGGTTTGAGGGATATGTTGTAACATTCCCTAGCTATCTTTCGGTCTCCTTTGATCTCTTGAACTCCCCATTTGGTGGGGAACTTCATAGTTTGGTGATAGGCAGATGGCACAGCTTTCATCTTGTGAATCCAAGGCGTACCTATAATAACATTGTAAGCTGAAGGACAATCGACAACACTAAACCTAGTTTGTAAGTTGACTCCTTTGGCGTAGGTGGGGAGAGTGATCTCGCCAATGGTAAGGGCAGCTCTCCACTCAATCCGTACAAAATTGTTGACTTTTTTATGATATCTTCATCACGCAAACCCATACTTTGGATAGCGTTCTTGAATATGATGTTGGCGGAGCTGCCGTTGTCCACCAACACTCTTTTGATCAAGCAGTTGCTGATGGTGAGGGATATGACCAGCCCATCATGGTGATCAGCTTCCTCAGCTTCGAAGCTGATGGTCATGCTTCGCAGCTCTCGTTCCTCCTTGCTTCTGTGCTGTATAGGTGCTGCTTTGGAACCTTCTCTAGCGAATCGCTTAGCTGTAGAATAGGTTAGTCCACAAATTTCTGAACCCCTAGAGATAAAATTCACTACCTTGTCATAGGTTGGATCAGGTGGGGGCCCAGCTGGCTTGCTGTCATTGTCTTTGCTCTAGGTAGCCCTTCTTCAGCAGCCAAGCAACTTCCTTCATGAAAGCCTTGCAGTCCTCGGTTCGATGACCATGGTCACCATGGTAGTTGCACCATTGGGTGGTATCTTTCTGGCCATCAGGTTTGTCAGTCTTCTTGGGCCACCTAGCAGATGAACCTAGCTTCTCCAAGGCGTTTACCACACCTCCTGCATCGACGTTAAAGCAATAGGATGATAAAGGAGGAAAGTCTACATTACTGGACCTGCGAGGAGCTTCTCTAGCTACACTTCTAGCTTGATCGTGTTTTTGGTATGGCTGGTGGCGCCAATCATTTCTCCTGTTGTTATTATTGTTGTTGTTGTTCTGAGTTTTCCTATCGTAGCTAGGTTCTCCTCCATACCTGGACGCGTCATCTTCTTCAACGCGGATTTCAGCCATAGCTCTAGCCCTGACCTCTTCAAAGGTGCTGCATGGGCACCTGGTTAGTTCATAATATAAGCGGGACTTAGGGGTCAAACCTCTTCGGAATGCCTCGATGGCTATTAGGATAGCCAGGTTCTTGACATAAATCATTTCCCTGTTGAATCTGTCCAGGTATTGGCGCACAGCTTCTCCGGACTTTTGGATAATGCGAAACAGGTCGCTGGTATGTTTCTCCAGCACCCTGCTGCTAGCAAATTGCTGATAAAATTTGTTAATGAGAATAGAAAAATTAGGGATAGTACATGCCCTGAGGGTGATGAGCCATTATAAGGCAGGGCCACCTAGGGTAGCTCCAAAGGATTTGCAAATTGTAGCTTCAAGAAGGCCCTCTGGGATAGGTAGGATCCACATCTCTGCTTGTACTAGTTCACGAGGTCATATGGAACTGTGGTTCCATTATACAGCTTTCCAAATGAGGCCAGGTGCAGCTTCTTTCGAATCATGGCTCTAGCTATCTCTTCGACAAATGGCGACTTGCTGTAGCCATCAGGCGTCTCCTCAGCTACAGGTGTAGGTGCTCCTGGCATCTTAGCTAGCATCCGCATCATCTTCCTGTTCTGGGATTCAAGGAGAGCTAGCTTCGTAGTTGTGGGATCTATCTCTTCAAGGTCGAGGTTGTGTGGTGCTTCCTCAGCTTCCTTATCACCACTGGCCTCATAATCAGTCAACTGTAAGATACGAGGCGACATGTTGGGGCGTTGTCGTTAAATCCTTTTGGTGTTACTCTTAACAGATTCTAGCTCCTTTTTCAGGCTTTCGATGACTCTATTAGATTCAGATTGAGCCTCTTGGAGAGACTCAAGAGCGGCTTTCATTTGTTCAGGAGTGAATTCTGCCATTTGAATTAAGAGTTTGGAAAGGAAATGGATGATAGAAATTTAGATATGATATCTAGCTGTAGGCCCCTCGGTGGGCGCCAAACTGTTTATGCTAAATTCCGCATAGGGCAAAACTAAGCTGGGAGCTACAGCTAGAAGGCGGCAAAGTAGCTGGATGTGAGCGAGTATAGCTAAGATGAATTTAAAAAAGCAAGAAAAGAGAAAGACAAGGACACCAGGAATGGTGACGCGGAAACCCGTGGAATAAGGGAAAAACCGCGGATGGCTTTGAGTCCACCAATCCACTATAATCTCAGTTACAGCCCTAGAGTTCTATGTATCAAAGTAGTTTGTAAGCTAAGAACAATGTATGTTATTCGAATGTAAATGCTGGATGTGTCGTACTTGTCTCCGTAAATTATACAATCATTGAGTTATATATACTAAGATAAGTATCCGTTTGAATCAGCCTCCACAACGGCTTGTAACAGCTCCTAGATCCTCGCTCATATCCGTTTCTCTCTTACTGCATCTTGGACTTAGTCTTTGCGTGATTTTAGGCCTTGGCAATAACTGATCCATAATGTGTTTAGTAAAGGTGAGTCTCTTTAGCTGAGAGGTCTAAGCTGGTTCTTCATAGCTGGTAGACCCAAGTTGGAATTCCTTAGCTGGAGAACCTAAGCTGGAGGATCTTAGCTGCAATAATCATTTAACCTGCATATGTAGCTGCGTAAATTTTCAGGACATAACAGTACACATAACACAAGCAACCAAACACCCTAAGATAATCTAGGTTAGGTTTGTGATGAAATAGCTTCTCATATGCACTTTGAAGCTGTCAAGTACTCAATGGCATTCTGTTAACTAGATGTGTTGCACTCATCAAACATTCTCCCCAATATCTTGCTGGAATTCTTGATTGGAAGAAAAGAGCTCTTGCTGTTTCAAGCAAATGTCTATGTTTCCTCTCTACCACCCCATTTTGCTGAGGTGAATCTGTGCAACTTTTCTGTTGAAGTATACCTTTTTCTTTGTATAAATTTGCCATTTCTCCTTCTGTAAGCTCCCTAGCATTATCTAATCTGATGCCTTTTATTGCTGTGGAAAACTGTTTCTAAACATAAGCAATAAAGTTTCTCGTAACATGAACACTATCACTTTTGTTCTTCAATAGAAAAGTCCAGGTGAATCTGGAAAAATCATCTACAATGGTTAAGAACAAATTGAATCCATCATGTGTTTTAGTTCTATATGGACCCCATACATCAATATGAAGTAGTTTAAAACACTTATTGATTTTTATACAGCTATTTGGAAAAGGCAATCTAGTTTGCCTAGCTCTAGGACAAACTTGACAAACTATTTCATCTCCCACATTAGACAAGGTAGGTTTACTAAGATGCAATTTATTGAAAGGAATATGACCAAGTCTTAGATGCCAGAGTTTGGCTTCTTCAGTTGCTATCAAGCATTCTGTTCCAAGTGTTGCTTCATCCATAGTATATAGACCACCATGCAAGCTACCAAGAACTAGGATATTCTGAGAGAGACCCTGAATCAAACACTTATCAGTAGTAAAAGTAATCTCACATTTCAATTCTGTGCAGAGTTTTTTGAGTAGATATCAAATTGAACTTAAAACCTGGAACATGTAACACATTCTTTAGTTCTATTCCATTCTGAAATTTGATATTCCCTATATGTTGAACTTTAGCTTGTTTTCCATTTGCTATAGTGATTGTGTTTGGTGTTTTCTCAAACACGTTATATGTATCAAACAGTTCTAATTTTGTGCAAATGTGATTAGTGGCCCCACTATCAATTATCCATTTGGAATTAGAACAAGAAAGTAGACAAGTACCTACTACATTAGCCAAAGGAGTATCATTCTGAGATGATTCTTTGATTAAACTTTGGTGACTATGAAGCATTTGCATCAGTTTGTTGTATTCTGCTACACTGATGTTGGCTGGTGCTTCATTATCAACTAATTCTTGTTCTTCATAATCTCCTTGTGCAATTGTTGCTAGTCTCTTGCCTTTGCCTTTATTAGGAGTGTATCCTGGTGGATATCCATGGATCTTCCAACATTTATCAAGAGTATGTCCTACCATTTTACAATGATCACAGTACATAGACTTTCTTCTAGGAAGTTGTTTCTCAGAGTTAGGAGTGTAGATGTTTCTTTTGTGCTGAAACTTGGTTCCTCTTTGAGAATAGGAATCATTTCTCTTTGTATTTGCTGTAAATGCCATAGAATTCTCTCCTGAATAAGAGCTATACTCTTCGTGTTTCTCTTCTTGCATAAGGAGTCTATAAGCCGTAGACATATTAGGGAATGGCTGCATCATCAGAATGTTAGTTCTAACATTACTGAATTTCTTATCTACCTTCATTAAAAACTGTATTAATCTCTCTTCCTGTTGAGCTTTGAGAAACTTCTGTATAAGACTGCAAGAGCAACCATTGCAAGTACACACAGGAATTGGATTAATTCCACTGATTTCATCCCAAACTCCTTTGATTTGAGTGAAAAACTCAGCTATGGAGTTTGTTCCTTGGCTGAGATTATGGAGAGTTTGTTGTAATGAGTACAACTGAGGACCTGAGCTTTGTGCAAATCTCTCTTCAATATCTTTCTATATTTCTCTTACTGTTGTGAAATAAATCACACTTCGAGCTATTGAATGCTCCAATGATTTCAAAATGTAGGAAATAATCATTGCATTGCATCTCTCCCAAGCACTAAATGTAGGATGACTTGGATCAGGTTTTGTTAATTATCCATCAACAAAAGAAAGCTTGTTCTTAGCTGATAAGGCTATCATAATATTTCTTCTCCATTCTCCATAACTTTCACCATTAAATTTTTCTGAAACCAGAGGTATACTAGGATTTTCTGAAGGATGTATAAAGAATACACTTGTAGGATCTTGTGTTGGAGGTAAAGTAGATGTGAGAACTGGTGGTTCAGTCATTGTGAGTGTTTTAGATTGAATCACAATGAGAAAAAATGATAAAATCTAGATATCTAGATGTATTGATCTATTTCATAATCAAAAGAACAGAAAAGGAATTAATTAAAGATCTAGCTATCAATTGATTAAGCTAGACTTTTGATTGAATACAAAGGATCTTGCTGATCTTACTTTGCTTAGCTTTAAGAAGAATAGTCATCAATGAACTGTTAATGAATTGATCAAGGAGAAAATCTGCAATCTATTGAGATATGCAGAGAAAAACAACAATCAAAGGATGATTGCTTTGCTGATAGCTTTTAATCTTCAGCTTATTGCTTACAGAAAGATTTTTGCTGAATGTTATGAACTGATCTAGCTAAAATGGAGCCTTATATTCAGCAAAAAACTGACCTGCTCTGATACAATAATAGATTTTATGTTTTGATCACATAAAATCATGAAATCTCTGATGAACTAATGCTTGTTCTTGAGGGCTTATGATCATAGCTTTTACTGAAGCTTTTCATTCTTCATTTCTAAACATACTAAAGAAAAGGAGAAAGGGAAAAGTAGAGAGAGATAAGAGCTTGTTATTATTGCATCATCATTGTTAGAATGAGCTAAACAATGAGCTAAGCTATATATACAACATATGATTACCTCTCTAACATTCTGTTGAGTTTGTTAGAGGGAATCTAACCTTGCAGCTGTAATATAACAGCTGGCTAACTAACTAAAACAAGGAATAACCACCTAGAGTTAGGATTAACAACCAAGCTAAACTAGGTTAGAGTTAGGGTTATTACATATAAGCTAATACAAGCTAAGTAGGGTAGAAAACAAGCTAAGCTGTGTATTACATGAAATAATAAACTAGCTAGTTGCATATATATCAACATATATAACAAATAAGCACTGTCAGAATTGTTCATCTTCTTCGACACTGCCGGAAGCCATACTCATCCATACACGCTGCCGCTTGCTATCGTTTTATATCTCCGCCGCCGCTACCGTCTCGGTAAGTAATTCTAACAATGAATAATTGTTTCAAATCTGTTTGCTAACTCTCACGGCAAATTTGTTTGAGCAATGTTTTTACCTATAAATTATAACGTTTGTGTTTGATTCGGCTGCTATATTGTTGATCTTCTAAGTGGGTAATTTGAATAGGGTGTCAATTTGTTTATAATTAGTTGTATGTGTTTATAATCGACATTATATATATGGGTGTCAGTTTGTATTCAGTTATAGGTGTTTTACATGGATGTATACGTTATACTAGCAACGATTCTGTGTTTTGAATTTTATCCCTTGGGAATTTAAATGGTGGTAATGAAAGAGAAATAAGTAGAGAAAGAGAGAATCTTTGAGGAGAAAATAAGAGTTTAATGTTATGGTACTGGTTATTAATGGTGAAGGAGAATGAAGGGAGACGATGATTTTATGAAGTCGCATCTTTATACTAGTATTATCTTTTACTGATTTGCTGTTATATCCCTTGCTAATTTTGATGGGTTTTCGCTTTTTGCTAATTAAATGTGATGGGTTTTCGTTTCTTAATTGCTAAACTTTGTAATGAATGATTATGTATTTTGGGAAGACTGTGTAAGATATTTTCTTTGAACTTCCAAGTAGGTGATATTTTCTCTTGTGCGTAATAGTTTATTATTAGTTCATGAACTTTGAACTTTGATCTTGGAAGTTGATGTTTTGGGATCCCCTGTTTTTGCATGTTTAATTGATATTCAACTATGTCAGGTTTAAATACTAACCTCTTTGCTAGTAGTGTATAGTATTGAAAAGTATCCTAAAAGGATGACATACTTTAAACTTTGCTCACATTTAGCCACTGTGTCGGTATCATCATGCTAGAAGCATATGCTTTCAATATTTGAAAGTAAGCTACTAACTTGTTTTATAGATATCCTTTATTTAATTTTTGTTGTCTGTTTTTTTTAATTATTCATTCACGTTAGTATTTTAGCTATCATATTCACATCAATTAATAGCTTTTGGATTTATTATGTTCTTTAGTGCTTCCTGTGAATAATTGCAAGAATTTTCTTGGTTTTTTGTTGTTGTTCAAGGTCTATCTCATTACCATGATACGTGCTTTGATATGACTATGTATTTTTAAATATAATGGTGGAATATTATCTCGTATAGTGAATTATGTCAAATCTCGCAAAACTTGAATTTGTGGCTCTCTATATTACTGGAAAGAACTATTTATCATGGGTATTAGATACTATCAAGGCCGGAAATAATGAATCTGATCAAGATAAGTCCAAAGCTATGATATTCCTTCGCCATCACCTTCACGAGGCTCTCAAAAATAAATATTTAACTGTTAAAGACCTAGAGGTGCTTTGGAGTAATTTAAAGGAAATATATGACCACCAGAAAACTGTGATACTTCCCTCAGCTCGTTATGAATGGCTAAATTTAAGACTGCAAGATTATAAATCTATAAGTGATTACAACTCAGTCATGTTCAGAATAACCTCTAAATTGAAACTATGTGGGGAAAAAATAACTGATGATGAGATGTTGGAAATGACTTACACCACTTTTCACAAAGATAATCTCCTTCTAAGCAAACAATATCGTGAAAAGGGTTTCAAGAAATACTCTGAACTCATATCTTGTCTACTTGTGGCTGAACAAAATGACGAGCTATTATTAAAAAACCACGAGTTACGACCTACTGGTTCTGCACCATGCCCTGAAGCGAATGCTGTATCCCATGATAGAAAGACAATAAATAGTAAAAGCCATGCCAGCAGCAGTGGTCGAGGCCGTGGTAGAGGTCGTGGCCGTGGAAGATGATATAAACCTGCTAGAGGTCGAGGTGGTTATGGACCTAGTCGAGGTCGAGGTGGTTATGAACCTAATAGAGGTCGAGGTGTTTACTCCAAGAACTCTTATTCTCACCAGAAGTGGGACAATAAAAATGATAACAAACACGAGAAGGATAATGCGACCAATGTGTGCTACCGTTGTGGAGGAAATGGTCACTGGTCTCGTGTATGTCGTACCCCAAAGCACCTTATTGATCTCTACCAGCAATCATTGAAGGAAAAAGGAAAGAAGGTAGAGACGAACCTTGTGTTCGAAGATGGCGAAGGTGATTTTGATCATGACAATGCAACACACTTGGAAGTTGCTGATTTCTTCAGCACCCCCGAAGGGAATAATTGAGATTTTGGAGACATGAACTTTGATCTTTTAAGAATAAAACTCTAATAGTATACGTTTTTTAATCTATTTGCATTATGGACTTTACTATCATAGCAATAGTTTATGACTTTATGGACTTTGTTATGTTTAAACTTCTAAGTAAGTTTTTTTTTATTATTAGTTTGTGATTTATTTTTTTATTATTATTTCTTTGAAGATCATGAGTACTCAAGCTCTATTAGCATTACATGGTGAAGATGTGTGTTTAGCAGATTGTGCCACTACTCATACTATACTTAAAAGCAAGAGATATTTTTCTCAACTGGTAATGAAAAGCATCAGTGTTAGTACTATATCTGGTAGTACAAAAATTATTAAAGGCTCTGGAAGAGCAAATATATTAATGCCTATGGGAACAAAATTTGAAATTGTTGATGCATTATACTCCCCTAAGTCTCAAAGGAATTTATTGAGCTTTAAAGACATCCGGCATAACGGATATCATATTGAGACAATAAATGAAGGGAATGATGAATATCTTCAAATCACAAGCATATCCCAAGGCACCAAACATGTTTTAGAGAGATTGCCTGCATACTCTACTGGTTTGTACTACACAAAGATAAGTGCAATTGAAGCACATTCTATAGTAAACCAGAAGTTTACTGATGACTTTACAGTTTGGCATGACCGGTTAGGCCATCCCGGTTCTGTGATGATGCAAAAAATCATTTAAAATTCATGTGGACATTCTATAAAGAGCCAGCAGATTCTTCAAAGTCACTTTTGTGCTGCTTGCTCACAAGGCAAGTTAATTATTTGGCCATCACCAGCCAAGATAAACTCTGAATCTATTAATTTCCTAGAGCGTATACAAGGAGATATTTGTGGGCCAATACACCCACCATGTGGACCATTTAGATATTTTATGGTTTTAATTGATGCATCAACTAGATGGTCCATGTATCATTGTTATCAACTCGTAACCTGGCGTTTGCGAGACTACTTTCCCAATTGATCAAATTATGGGCACATTTTCCAGATTATCCCATCAAGACTATTCGTCTTCACAATGCTGGTGAATTTACTTCTGAGGCCATCTATAATTGTTGCATGTTGATATATTGATTTCTTATAGAGTTTTTCCCTTTCTTTACAAGCTAAATTGTGCGATATTGATGCTCTTAGGAGCTATTTATGCTAACTATTTCGATATAGTTGTGGTTTGTGTGTTCCATATCATTTTGCAGGTTTTTAGGGAAAAACTCCCTATTTACTCGATGTTTAGAGCACCACGCTATAGCGGAAGGTTATGAGGCATCTTAGCGGTCTCGAGATGGTATTCGGACCCCATTGTGAAGAAGAAATATTCAAAAGACTTGGCGTCTGAAGCCAAGTGAAGCAAGGAAAAAGAAGACTCGCCCGATCGGGTCGGGCAACCATTGCCCGATCGGGTACGAGTAAAATGGCCAGAAGTTAAGATTTTCCGCCCGATCAGGTGGACTTGCCCGATCCCATCGGGCGGACTTACACTTAGCCATATGTTGCTGGATTTCTGAGGAGCTTGAGAAGACCTCCACCCGATGGCATCGGGTGGACTTGCCCGATCGGGTGCTAGGGTTGCTGCCCCGATCGGGTGGAAGCTGCCCGATTCCATCGGGTGGAGCCTACTTTGCTGCTGTTGGGAGCCTGTTCCCAGACCCGATCGGGCGGCCCTTTGCCCGATCGGGTGGACGACACGGGGATGCGATTTTCGTTATTTTCCCACTCTATCTTATTGTTTTCTTAGAATCTATAAATACTTTTTAGGTTGCTTTTATTTGGATCTTTGCTATTATTGAACATTTAGAGAGCTCTTAGCCTAGTTTATTATTGCTTTCCACTGTAGAAGAGATTCAAGTATTTCATTCAATTCAATTAAAGTTCCCGCTTTCCGTCAATTTGGTAATCGTCTCTCCTATTGCTTTATTCTTATCTCTCAATTACTTTAGTTCAATTGCTTTTCATTATTCAATTAGTTCATGATGCAATTCGTAGGGTTTCCAATTAGTCTTGTTATTGTCAATTCAATTATGTCTGAGTAGTTCTCTTTCTAGGGTGTTAGATAGGGAAGCCATGTTTATACCATGATTGTTATTTAGACTCCTATTGATTTCTAGGGCTTGATTAGAGTGATTGTGGTGTGGTTTGTTCTTAATTAGTGATTAATGTTAGTGGCCAATTTCATTGATTGCTTGTGGTTAATAGTTGTTTGCACAGATCCGTCTTACGACTAGAGGCCTAGGACACATCAGTAGTTCTGATTACGTTAGTGAATATGCGGCGTATGTTGAACTATGAGCGTTGAGTCTTAACCATAGCTCAACACATGCTCTAATCCCTCGACTCTTGACCTAGGTTTCGATAGTTGTTGACCTTGTTTGATTTGTATAAGCATGGTGGACCGACCTAATACCCTAGGCTTTTATTCCATAGTTAAATCCTCGACTTAATTCGTATTCCTTAGCTTACTCATTAGTTTAGTTAATTCTCCATATTTTCATCTGAAGTAGTTAGTTAATTGAATATTAATATAGAAACTCTGTCTCCCTCACGTTTTTTAAATTAAAATCAACTCCTCTCTCTCTTCACTCATCCTAAACCTCCAAACCCCAAACCTCCATCAAAACCCAAATTCTTCTACCTCAAATCTCCATCCTTACTCTATCAAACTTCATAAAATCTCTTTCTTTTCTCCTTTCACCCTTCTTCTCACAAAATTTCATTCACAAAAATCATCTTCCTTCTTATTTCTCTTCTCAAGCTCAACCAAAGCCACATCCTTTGTGTTAGGCACGGTTACAAGGTTCATTCTTCACCATGGCAAGCAAATTCAGAAGGCTCATTAGAGGTGAAGGCTCGCGATCTAGGCGAGAAGCAACACCACCACCACCACCACCACCCCAGGTTCCACGGGATCCTCAATACCCGGAAATCATTTTCGGGGATGATGAACATCGCGAGAAGTTCTTGCGATTTAAAAAACGTGAGGTACTTCCTACCCGCTTTTTAGATCTTGAGCTTTTGTATAAGTTGGGTTTAACTGATGATTTTAAGGATTTTATGAAAACTTTGGGCATGGAGGCACTTTATAATGTGCATGTCAATACTTATCCTCCATTAGTCTATGAGTTTTTTAGCAGTTTCAGTCTGACCAAGCCCAGGGCCGGTCCGGTCACCCATGTTCATTTTAGACTACTCAACCGAGACCACACCCTCACCCTTAAGGAATTTGCGGGGGTTCTTCGGTTACAGGTACGGGGTGACTACTACCCACCCGACCACTTCAAAATGGCCGATACTTATTTTACACTGACAGGGGACACCACGCCTTTTGACATCCAGCATTGTCATTGGGCGAACTTTCATCACCCTATTTTTAGTATTTGGATCCAGTTCATGGCCCAGACTCTCTTAGGGCGGTTTGAGGGTCACTTGGTCCGGGGGGCCGAGCTAGTTGCTATAGCTAGCTACATTGCTAAAGGCTCTAGGGAGCAATTTCATTACAACTTGGCCCACCATGTAGCTATTCAGTTTGAGCGTATCTTGAACTCGCTCCCTAGGCCAAGGGAAGACGGTAGTTGGACCTCTAGGAGGTTATTCAACGGGGGGTTGATCACATTGTTTGCCCGGCAAATTGTCGGCTTTGACGAGACTCAGCGTACCCCCGTCCTTGGCCCTACCCTCATTGACCTCACATACCTCAACACCCTTAAAGTCCTAAATCGTCTGCCTCATACCTCAACACCCTTAAAGTCCTAAATCGTCTGCCTGACAATAGATTCCAGTGGGTGATTAAAGCAAAAAAATCCATCATTCTGCCCGACCCTAGAGCCCGATTGCGGCCTCGTCGAGCAAACTACCTACTCCCCATAGAGGGAGTTGATCTTGTTGTCGCTGACCTCGAGCCCCCTCGTCGTTCCTACCACAGGCGGCATACGCCGATCTTAGACGAGGGCGCCTCCACTTCTGCTCCTCCCCCTCCTCCCCCTTACACGGACACATTTGATTTTACTTCTATGATGTCGACCCTAGGTCGCATGGAGACGGGGATGGGAAGGATGGAAGGGCTGATCAACGCGAACACCGCCATCCTAGCGGGATATGGCACTCGCATCGATCAGCTCTATACCCGTGTAGATCAGATGGGGGGGCGGATGGATACCTTGGCCAACGACCAGCACTACGCCCTTTATCCTCTCCATGACGACTATTGCAGGCGTGGCATTATTGAGCAGACTGCTCAACTACCCTCGTGGTACCATTGGAACCCGAGTTATAGCCAGCCTGCCGGTCAGAGTGATGACATGGCAGAGGATGAGGAGGAGGAGCCTGCTCGTCAGTCCGTCTCTTTAGGAAACTTTGGTCTTGGGCCTAGTGGTTTTGGGGGTGTTTTGATGCAGGTACTAGCGGCTTTGGTGGAGGGGTGAGTGGTTTTTCAGGTGATCCCTCAGGTGGTGGTTACATAGATGGTGGTGGTACTTCTAGTGGTGGCTTCTATGGTGCCCCCACAGATGATGATATGGGCGGCTGATGCCCTTGTTCTCTCCTCTCCCTCGTTGCAATGAGGACATTGCCTCGTTCAGCTTGGGAGAGGATTTCTCACTGTGAGTACTCTCGTTATTGCTTTCTAGTATAGTTTATTGCTTTGTAGTGTAGTTTAAAACTTTGATAGAATAGTTTTACAGCTTTGAAAAAAATTGAAAAAAATGAAAAAAAAATATGATTGATCATGACTGGTTTGATTGCCTCCCTGTGCCCCTTGTTGTGTTGTTATTGAAAATGATTTGACTCTGTTTTCTGGATAGCTGGGCATTTGTGATTCTGAGGTTTTGATTCGATGTTCGACTACTTTGATTTCGAGCGATTTCTGACTATGATTTACTACTTTGTGCTGCATACCTGATTTGGTTAGACTGTGAGGCCTTTTTCTAGCCTATTAGATTCATACTATTATCCAGTCTATATTTTTGGTGTGTTAGTTCCTCTCTAGCGGATTGATCTTGACTTTGACTTCGTACTCATCTGATGTTTGGTGACTTGTTACATTTGCTATGATAGAGGCGTTCTTTTGACTTATTCTTGAGCCTCAGAGTTAGTTTGATACATTTTTATCCTCTTTAGCCCCGCTGAGCCTAATGACCTTGTTTCATGTTACTTAAACCCTTATTATAAGCCCATGGCCTTTGTTTTGATATTATTTCCAAGCCTAGCTTCGGGGAGCTTTTGTATGGGTTGAGTTTGAAGTTGGTTTCATGGTTTGGTTTGGTTGTTGAGGAATCAAAAGTTGTATTTGTTGTGGCTTGATTATGAGAAAAAGAAAAGAAAAGGCAAAATTAGAGTTGCGTGAATGAAGTTCAGAAAAATGAAAGAAAAATGAAATAAAAGTTCAAAAGAATTCGAAGTTCTTTCATTCACGTACGTTCGTAAAGAAAAATTCTCTTCATTGCCTATTGGGTTTGTTGTGAGTGTTCATTGAATTATAAGAGTTGGTTTATTGTTGATTGGGAGTTGTTTAGGCCATCTTAGGCCTTGTTTGAGTGTTCATGCTCCCCCTTTCTTGGTTCTTCCACCACATTACCCAAAAGTATCCCCCACCTCTTACCTAAGCCCCATTACAACCCGGAAAAGTCCTCTTGAGCTTGTGCCTACAATGTCTATTGGATTGATTTTGAGTCAGTTTGTCAAAGTTAAAGAGTATGTCTGCTAGTTGAGTCGACTTGACTAGGATGAGCGACATTTTACCTTATTAAACACATGAGAGTGTGAGTGGGAAGGGACATTTATGGTCGGGTCGGTGAGTGTTCGGGCATATTCTTTGCCTGCCACAAAATTGAGAGGAGTGACACCCTTTGTGAGCACCTTTTCAGGATTTGTATGCCTAGTAGTCACTTGAACTTGATGAATTGCTTGGATGATTGGTGGTTGGATGGATTTGATTTGCCGAATTTGAATTTTGCCTGCTTGAACGATTCTTAGTCTTGAAAATATTTTTGAGCTCGAATTGTTTTATCTATGGGGTGAGGCAATCTATTCCACGATCATGTTCTATTTGCTTGAGGACTAGCAAAGGTTTAGCTTGGGGGAATTTGATATATTGATTTCTTATAGAGTTTTTCCCTTTCTTTACAAGCTAAATTGTGCGATATTGATGCTCTTAGGAGCTATTTATGCTAACTATTTCGATATAGTTGTGGTTTGTGTGTTCCATATCATTTTACAGGTTTTTAGGGAAAAACTCCCTATTTACTCGATGTTTAGAGTACCACGCTATAGCGGAAGGTTATGAGGCATCTTAGCGGTCTCGAGATGGTATTCGGACCCCATTATGAAGAAGAAATATTCAAAAGACTTGGCGTCTGAAGCCAAGTGAAGCAAGGAAAAAGAAGACTCGCCCGATCGGGTCGGGCAACCATTGCCCGATTGGTACGAGTAAAATGGCCAGAAGTTAAGATTTTCCGCCCGATCCCATCGGGCGGACTTACACTTAGCCATATGTTGCTGGATTTCTGAGGAGCTTGAGAAGACCTCCACCCGATGGCATCGGTGGACTTGCCCGATCGGGTGCTAGGGTTGCGGCCCCGATCAGGTGGAAGCTTCCTGATTCCATCGGGTGGAGCCTACTTTGCTGTTGTTGGGAGCCTGTTCCCAGACCCGATCGGGCGGCCCTTTGCCCGATCGGGTGGACGACACGGGGATGCGATTTTCGTTATTTCCCCACTCTATCTTATTGTTTTTTTAGAATCTATAAATACTTTTTAGGTTGTTTTTATTTGGATCTTTGATATTATTGAACATTTAGAGAGCTCTTAGCCTAGTTTATTATTGCTTTCCACTGTAGAAGAGATTCAAGTATTTCATTCAATTCAATTAAAGTTCCCGCTTTCCGTCAATTTGGTAATCGTCTCTCCTATTGCTTTATTCTTATCTCTCAATTACTTTAGTTCAATTGCTTTTCATTATTCAATTAGTTCATGATGCAATTCTTAGGGTTTCCAATTAGTCTTGTTATTGTCAATTCAATCATGTCTGAGTAGTTCTCTTTCTAGGGTGTTAGATAGGGAAGCCATGTTTATACCATGATTGTTATTTAGACTCCTATTGATTTCTAGGGCTTGATTAGAGTGATTGTGGTGTGGTTTGTTCTTAATTAGTGATTAATGTTAGTGGCCAATTTCATTGATTGCTTGTGGTTAATAGTTGTTTGCACAGATCCGTCTTACGACTAGAGGCCTAGGACACATCAGTAGTTCTGATTACGTTAGTGAACATGCGGTGTATGTTGATTGAGTCTTAACCATAGCTCAACACATGCTCTAATCCCTCGACTCTTGACCTAGGTTTCGATAGTTTTTGACCTTGTTTGATTGGTATAAGCATGGTGGACCGACCTAATACCCTAGGCTTTTATTCCATAGTTAAATCCTCGACTTAATTCGTATTCCTTAGCTTACTCATTAGTTTAGTTAATTATCCATATTTTCATCTGAAGTAGTTAGGTAATTGAATATTAATATAGAAACTCTGTCTCCTGCGGATTCGACCCTGCTTCCACTGACTACCTTAGTTGGAGGACCGTAGGTTTGTCTTTGAATAGGTGAATATCCTGTAGCGCATGTTCACACACAAAATGGTCTTGCAGAGTCATTCATTAAGCGACTTCAGTTCATTGCTAGACCATTGCTCATGAAAGCTAAACTTCCCATTTCTACTTGGGGACATGCCATATTACATGCAGCAGCACTCATTCGCATAAGGCCAACAAGTCATCATAAGTTCTCCCCATCTCAATTGGTTTTGGGTCATGAACCAAATATCTCCCATCTAAGAATTTTTGGATGTGGTGTATAGGTTCCAATTGCTCCACCACAACGTACTAAGATTGGTCCTCAAAGGAGGTTAGGAATATATGTTGGGTATGAATCCCCATCAATAATCAAATATTTAGAGCCATCAACAGGGGATCTATTCACGGCTCTTTTTACAGATTGTCACTTTAACGAGTTGGTTTTTCCAACATTATGGGGAGAAACCAAACAGCTGGTGAAGGAAATCAGTTGGAATGAATTGTCATTATCTCATCTTGATCCTCGTACCAGGCAGTGTGAAATGGAAGTTCAAAAGATAATTCATTTACATAACTTAGCAAATCAACTACCAGATGCATTTTCTGACCCAAATAAAGTGACTAAGTCACATATACTAGCTGTGAATGCTCCTATAAAAATTGATGTCCCTGAAGGGCAACCTCAAGTTGCTAATGATTCAAAACCACACTTGAAGCGTGGTCGACCAGTTGGCTCCAAAGATAAGAATCCTCGAAAAAGAAAAGGAGCAACAATTAACAATGGCCAATTCGAGGAATTGACACATTCTAGTGGATCTTCAAAAGAGATCATAGACATGACAAATGATATAATTCCAAAAGAAATTCAGGTACCTGAAAATGAAGAGATCTCAACAAATTATGCCATGTCTCGAACAACATGAAACCGAAATAAAGTCGACGTCGATAATGTTTTTGCATATAATATAGCACTTGATGTCATAAATAATGAAGAGGATCAAGAACCAAGGTCCATGGATCAATGTAGACAAAGGGATGATTGGCCAAAATGGAAAGAAACAATTGATGCAGAATTAAAATCTCTGGCAAAGAGAGAAGTGTTTGGACCAGTAGTCTGCACACCTGCAGGTGTTAAACCAGTGGGTTATAAATGGATCTTTGTGCGAAAAAGAAATGAAAAGGGTGAAATTGTAAGATACAAAGCATGTCTAGTGGCACAAGGACTCTCACAAAGACCCGGAATTGATTATGAGGAGACGTACTCCCCTGTGGTGGATGCAACTACTTTTAGATTCTTGATTAGACTGGCAGTAAGAGAAGGACTTGATTTACAATTAATGGATGTTGTTACAGCTTACTTGTATGGCCCACTGGATAATGCGATATTCATGAAACTTCCGGAAGGTTTTAAGCTGCCAGAAGCAGCAAGTTCAGGGTCTCGAGAACAATATTCTATTAAATTGAATAGATCCCTGTATGGATTGAAACAATTTGGGCGTATGTGGTACAATCGCCTTAGTGAATATTTGTTGAAAGATAACTATAAGAATGACAATATCTGCCCGTGCATCTTTATAAAGAAATTCAGGTCAGGTTTTGTCATTGTTGTTGTATATGTTGATGATCTAAATATCATTGGAACTCCTGAAGAGATTTCAGTGACAATGGGATACTTGAAAAAGGAATTTGAAATGAAAGACCTTGGAAGGATGAAATTTTGTTTGGGATTGCAAATTGAGCACCTAAAAGATGGAATCCTTATGCATCAAACAGCCTATACAGATAAGGTGCTGAAAAGGTTCTATATGGATAAAGCACATCCGTTGACTAGTCCAATGGTGGTAAGGTCACTTGATAATGATCCATTTCGCCCTCGGGAAAATAATGAAGAAATTCTTGGTCCTGAAGTACCATACTTAAGTGCAATAGGGGCATTAATGTACCTTGCTAGTCATACACGACCTGACATATCATTTTCAGTTAATCTATTAGCAAGGTTTAGCTCATGTCCTACCCGAAGGCACTGGAATGGAATTAAGCACATATTTCGTTACCTCTAAGGCACAAAAGGTAAGGGCTTATTCTTTTCTAACTTGTCCAAAGAAGCAATGGTTGGTTTTGCAGATGCAGGGTATCTATCTGATCCCCATAATGCTTGATCTCAAACAGGATACGTGTTTACACATGGTGGTACAGCCATCTCATGGCGATCAATGAAACAAACCATTGTAGCAACCTCTTCTAATCATGCAGAGATTATAGCAATCCATGAGGCTAGTCGTAAATGCGTATGGTTAAGGTCTCTAATTCAGCATATACAAGAAGAATGTGGTCTATCATCTGAGAGGTTGACTCCAACAATTTTGTATGAGGACAATGCAGCATGTATTGCACAGCTCTCAGAAGGATACATCAAGGGTGATAGGACAAAACATATCTCACCAAAATTCTTCTTCACTTATGAACTCCAGAAAAATGGCGATATTGATGTTCAACAAGTTCGTTCAAGTGAAAATTTGGCCGATCTATTTACTAAGGCACTTCCAACTACTACTTTTAAGAAGCTGGTTCGACAAATTGGAATGTGTTCTCTCAGAGAACTTCACTTAAATTTTTATGAGGGGGAGTAAATGCGCGTTGTACTCTTTATCCTTAACCATGGTTTTTTTCCCACTGGGTTTTTCTTGGTAAGGTTTTTAATGAGGTAGCATCATCTCATGTGCATTATGAGACATTGTTTTATATGTTGGACATCCAAGGGGAGTGTTATGTAATAATTATTATGCATGGAATAAATATAGGTGGATGTCCAACCTTTTACATTATCTAACCTTTAACATTCCCTCATGACTTTCCAGATTATGTAACTCTAGACTCCTCATTCTCCCATTATTGTATGTATATATATGTATGTACCCCATGATGTGAATAAGAAGATATAATCTCCTCCCTCATCTCTTTACTCTATAATCCTCTCAATTTTATAACAAGTGTAATCAGATGTTGGTAATTATTGTTAATGGGTGATTAAATTTTAGACTAAGATTCAAATGTCATTTAGAGGTGAATGACCATCTTGCCCTTAATAGAGGTGGTTGGTGAAGTGTATTTAGGGTTTTTCTAGAACTCTTTTCTAAGATACTTCCTCGTTTCTAAATAAATGACACACTTTCCTAAAATGAAAATGTCACAATAAGTGACATCAAGCTCAAAATAGGATATTTTGAATGATAAAATTACATGAATATCCTTACTCAAACAATGTATATCCAATTGTTTATTTAGTTAAATTACCCTTTCTCTTTTTAATTGTGGTCCCCAACTTTCTCTCTCTAATCTCCTTGGATTTCCCCCACTTTCTCTATGTTCCACTTATTTAGAAACGGAGGAAGTATATGTGGAGATGTTGAAAAAGAGAAAAATCATATATAAGAAGGGGATTTTATATTTCTTATGTTTTCTCCTTCTCATTCCTCCTTTCTAACTCCATCAATATATTAAGCTTGAGGTTTCAGATAAGAGTTAAAATTCTCCTCAATCTATTCCTTCTTGGATTAAACTTGAGCATAAAAAATCTTCAATTGGGTATTTGATTCATGGAAATGAGCTGATTTTGTGGTTAAGGAGGTCAAGATATTGCAAAATCTATTTTCTTCGAAAGTGGTCAATTCCTTCGGTAGCAGCTAGCACCTTCAGTGTTGAAAGCCAGGTTTGAGGATTTTACATTTGTTTTAGGGTTTTGGTGTCTACATGAAAGTTGTAGCTATTGAAAAGCTTATGAATATAGGCTTATTAAGTACAAATAGGTGTTAAGAGCTAGGAGATAAGCGGTTTCATTTTTGGGTATTATGTTGTTAATTGAATTGCAATGGTTGGGATTATCTTCTTGCATGTCGAGGTTCTCATGTTTAAATGATCTTTCTCGTGTGATAGATCTATATAATGTTGGATATTTAGAGTATTCGGTAGATTATGATTCATGTAATGTTGCTATAAGTGGTTTGGTTAAGGTGTCACTCCTTAAAGTAACATTGGTATACGTTGTAATAGCATGAGACTTAAGTAGATAAGCAAACAAGCAAAGGAGGCATCGTATTCCACTGGTTGCGGGGTGCGACACCCGTCGCGGAGTGCGACATCCGTCACGGGGTGCAACAGAAATTCTGCTTCTCCTTACGTCCTTAGTTGACAATTTTTAGTCTTTATGCGGTTATTGAATAATTATAATGTAGATAAGAGAGGTTATTCTCTTGATGAAGTATACAGAAGTTCATTCTATTCTTCTATTCTCTCAATAGCACGCAAGCATTTTCTCTCAATTATCATGAAACAAAATCACATCACATTTGTTCTCATTTGACAAGATTCGTACGAGCGTGACTCTTGTTGTTCTTCATTGTATCTCGGAAGTAAATTCCGTGTAACCCGTGCTTCGTATAGGGTCGGGATATTTCTTTTGGAAAAGTGTTCCCTACACACCTTGAGGATTTGTTCGTTGTTCATTGTTCATTGTTATTGTTCTTGTTGTTCATCTTATTCCCTGGTATAGCACTTATCATTCAAAGATGGCAACGATTCGTGAAATGACAGCGAATTTCCATAAGCTTGACAAGTTTGAAGGCGTGGGTTTCCGTAGATTACGAAAGAAGATGCACTTTCCCCTTACCTCATTATTGGTAGTGTACGTGCTCACATCTCCGAAGCCTATTGAAGTTGATGATGAAACTATCGAGGCTATGAGGAAGAGGAAGAAGTGGGAGAACGATGACTATATATGACTTGGTCACATTCTTAATGGCATGTCCGATGATCTATTTGATATTTATCAATACTATGAATCCGCTAAAGTTCTTTGGGATGATCTTGAGTCTAAGTATATGGCTGAAGATACTTATTGTAAGAAATTTCTAGTTAGCAATTTAATAACTTTAAAATGGTTGAGTCTAGGCCTATTATGGAACAATTCCACGAAAACCAAAGAATTATAGGAATCTTTAAACAACATGACATTACTATGGATGAAACCTTTGTTGTTTCCTCAATAATCGACAAATTACCCTCCTTATGGAAAGATGTTAGAAATAGCTTGAAACATAGGAAGGATAAAAATGACTATTGAACTGTTGGGTGCTCATCTTCGGATTGAAGAGGGCATTCGGGTTCAAGATGGACAAAAGGAGGTAAATCCTAGTTCTTCCACTATTAACATGGTGGAGGATGGAAAGTCCAAAGACTTTAATCCAAGGAAGAGGGCTCAAAAATTCACCAAAGGAAACTATGGGAAGAAACCAAAGTCTGGTGGGGAGGACAACAACGAGATTATTGGGAATGTGGCAAGCCCGGACACTTCGAGAAGGATTGCACCTTTTGAAAGAAAAAGATGAACAAGAATGGGCATGGTGGAGGGAAAGGCGATTCTAGCCAATCCTAAGCCAAGCAAGGTACATGTGCACAAGTTTCACTTAATTCGGTTTTGAATTATGTGTATATGATTTCTGAAACTTTTTTGTACAGGATGATTGTTCATGGTACATCGATTCAGGAGCTTCAAGGAATGTATGCAAGCAACGTTCTCTCTTCAAGATCTTCAAGAAGGCGGATCAAGGAGAGGTCCTTTACATGAGAAATGATTCTACTGCTCAAGTCTTAGGAGTAGGGCAAGTTGAGCTAGTATTTAGTTCCGGAAAGTCTCTTATTTTAAGAGATGTTGTATTTGCTACGGACCTTAGAAAGAATCTAGTCTCGGGAGCTATCCTGAATCGAATAGGTTTTAAAATGGTTTTTGAGTCGAATAAGTTTAGTTTGTCTAAAGGAGGATGCTTTGTTGGTTTGGGTTATTTATGTAATGGTATATTCAAGTTAAGTATTTCGAATGCTTTGTTAAACAATGTTTGTATTGTTAATGATAATTCTTCTCTTTGTCATTATCGGCTTGGTGATTTTAATTATAGAAAGTTATATTCTATGTCAAAGGATGATTGATTCCTAGTTTTGATCCAAGCATAGAGAAGTGTAGAACATGCATGCTTACTAAGATAACCCGGAATTCTTTCCCAGATAATGTGGAAAGCAATACTAGTTTTTGCTTGATTTGGTGCATATTGACCTATGTGATTTTCATAGCATTCCTTCTTTAGGAAACAAGAAGTATATCATAATGTTTATAGATGATTATTATAGGTTTTTTTGTGTTTATCTTCTATTCACTAAAGATGAAGCTCTAGATAAGTTTAAGATCTATAAAAACGAAGTTGAATTGCAACTATATGACAAAGTTAAACGATTTAGAACCGATAGGGGTGGTGAATACCATGATCCTAGTTATTTCCAATCATTAGGTATCATACATGAAACAACCGCGGCTTATACACCACAACAAAATGGTATAGCGGAAAGAAAGAATAGGACTTTACAAGAAATGGTAAATTCTATGTTATCCTATTGGGGTTTGAGTGATGGATTTTGGGGTGAAGCTATTTTAACGGCTTGTTATATATTAAACCGTGTTCCTATAAAAAAGAACAAGGTGACACCCTATGAAATATGGTACAAAATGAAACGAAATGTAATTCACCTTAGAGTTTGGGGTTGTAGGGAAATTGTAGAAGTGCTGGAACTTAAACGTAAAAAGTTAGGTGAAAGAGGAGTTGAATGCATATTTAGAGGGTATGCTATTCATAGCAAGGCATATAGGTTCTATGTTATCGAACGTAATGACATTTGGTCAATTCACACTATTGTGGAGTCAAGAGATGCAATCTTTGATGAAAATAGATATTCATCGATTCCTAGACCAAAGGATGTAACTTCAAGTACCACTTCTCAAGAAGTTGACCGGTCTTTAAATGATCAAGAGTTAGATGTATAAACTCTAGATGAGAATGTAGCATCAACATCATCACCTCCTATGAGAAGTAAAAGGGTAAGAAAGGAGAAATCATTTGGCCCAGATTTTCATGTATATTTAGTTGAAGGATCTAGAGTTTCTAAATTGACTAAGTTTCCATACGTGTTTGATGTGGAAGGTGATCCTTTGACTTATGATGAGGTCATGAGATCTCAAGATGCTCCTTTTTGGAAGGAAGCTATTGATGATGAGATGAATTTCCATCATGGGGAATAACGCATGGGTTTTGGCGGATTTACCTCCCAAGTGTAAACCGATTGGGTGTAAATAGATTTTCAAGAAGAAAATGAAAATTGACGAAACGATTGATAAGTTAAAAGCCCGGCTAGTGGCTCAAGGCTTTTACCAAAAGTCGGGTATTGATTACTTTGATATATATGCACCCGTTGCTAGAATCTCTACTATAAATTTGTTGATTGCTCTTGCGTCTGTACACAACCTTGTGATCCATCAAATGGATGTTAAGACTGCGTTCTTAAATGGAGCGCTAGATGAGGAGGTTTACATGAGACAACCCGAAGGGTTTATCGTGAATGGTCAAGCAGGCAAAGTTTGCAAACTCGTTAGATCTTTGTATGGGCTAAAACAAGCACCCAAGCAATGGCATCAAAAGTTTGATGAGGTTGTGTTGTCTAATGGATTTAAGTTGAATAATTCGGACAAGTGCGTATATAGAAAATTTGATGACTTAGGTCATGGTGTTATAATTTGTCTATATGTAGATGACATGTTGATTTTTGGGACTGATTTGTCACAAGTTGAGTAGGCAAAGGCTTTCCTATCTTCAATGTTCTCCATGAAAGATTTAGGACAAGCGGATGTCATTCTAGGCAAAAGAATTAAAAGAAGCAATGGAAAATTGATTTTATCTCAAACACACTACACTGAAAAGGTACTTAAGAAGTTCAATGTTAGTGATTGCTTTTTGTATCAACTCCTATGGACCCAAGTGAGAAATTAATGCCAAATAATGGTAGTGCCGTATCTCAACTTGAGTATGCACGGGTCATAGGTTGTTTGATGTACGCTATGACGAGTACTAGGCCAGATATTGCATTTGCGGTAGGCAAGCTGAGTAGGTATACTAATAATCCTAGTATGAAGCATTGGCATGCTATTCGTCGTGTCATAAGGTATTTGAGGAAAACCAAGGATTATGGTTTATCCTACAGCGGACATTCTTCAGTCTTAGAAGGTTATTCGGATGCAAGTTGGATCTCTAATAGAGAGGATCATTCTTCCACAAGTGGGTATGTTTTTCTACTTAGGGGAGGTGCTATTTCTTGGGCATCCAAGAAGCAAATTTGCATAGCAGAATCCTCCATGATTTTGGAGTTCATTGCTTTGTCCTTGTCTAGTAAAGAGGCACAGTGGTTAAAGAATCTCATGATTGAGATACCTTTGTTGCCAAAAGCGATATCGCCCATAGCGATACTTTATGATAATGATACAGCTTTGCCAAGGCATATAGTCAAGTTTATAATGGTAAGTCAAGGCACACTGGTGTGCGGCATTCCTACATTCAAAGACTTACCAAGGATAATGTTACCACTGTTGACTATGTGCGGACTACGTATAATCTAGCGGATTGTTTTACTAAGGCCTTGGCTAAAGATATGGTGAAGAGGATGGAAATCGATTTAGGATTGGAGCCCTTCGTTAATCACGAGTGAGGAAATCTTAATTTAACGCCCAATATGACGTTGGATCTTGAGCTCAATAAGATTAATTCTTTCTTTTGATGGTTGAAGAACATTTGTAAGTATCCTCAAGTATTGTTCTAGTTTCACTATGATGTTGTAAGGAGGTTGTATATCTTAATAGTTCTCTTGTTATGCTTTTTCATAGTAGCGTGTTTGTTTAAGAGTTCTACCTATGTAAGTGTGAAGTTTAGCGGCTTTAAGTAGCTGTAGGAGCATAGCTATGATACACCTATGAATGATACGGACACATTGCTGTAAGTGTCAAGTTTAATGAGTTCAAGTAGTTAATCTTGCGTGTATGGTATCTTCAAATTTTCCACTTTGTATTGAGAATGGTTCAATCGCTAGCGACACCAGTCGGATACGGATGCTTGCAATGTGTGTTTTACTAGGGGTCTGTTTGGTAGGGTGTAAAATGTTTTCTTTGAAAACTGTTTTCCCATTTTACATTGTTTGGTTTGGAGTAAAACATTAAAATGTAAAACTTAGGGTGGAAAACCGTTTTCCACCTTTTTGAAAACATTTTCCCCCAAAATTGGGAGGAAAACATTTTTCGTCACATGTGGAAGGAAAACATCTTCCCTCAGAATTGAAGTAATTGATTTTCATTTCAACAAAACAATGAAAAATGCTTAAAATGGAAAACCATTTTACATACAATAAAACAACGTAAAACCTTCATAAAAATGAATTTTCCAAGGTAAAATGGTTTTGTTTCATTCGAAAACGTTTTACACCCTTCCAAACGGAACCTAGGTGGAAGTTCAAGTCTCTGTAAACTTTCATTGATGCATGAGTTTGTTTGTTTTGATGATGATAAGTACTATTAATCTTTTTAGGATACTCTAAATGGGGGAGGATTGTTGGATATTTAGAGTATTCGGTAGATTATGATTCATGTAATGTTGCTTTAAGTGGTTTGGTTAAGGTATCACTCCTTAAAGTAACATTGGTTATACGTTGTAATAGCATGAGACTTAAGTAGATAAGCAACCAGGTAAGGGAGGCATCGTATGCCACTAGTAGCGGGGTGCGACCAGTGCTGGTCGCGGGGTACGACGGACATTCTGCTTCTCCTATTTTTGGTTCGCGACTCACGATCTTTATCGTGTCTCACGAAGCCGATGGTTTGTGTACGTCCTTAGTTGACGTTTTTAGTCTTTGTGCGGTTATTGAATAATTATAACGTAAATAAGAGAGGTTATTCTCTTGATGAAGTATAAAGAAGTTCATTTTATTCTTTTATTCTCTCAAAAGCACTCAAGCATTCTCCCTCAATTATCATCAAACAAAATCACATCACATCTTGAAATTATGTTGAATTTAGCCATGAAAGGCATATGATTTGGATTTGAAATGAAGGAGTTATGCTATTAGGTTCTGCTTGAAAATTGAATCTATTATACGTGAATGAATTTGAACAGGAATTCATCCAAGCATAATTCCATGTTTTTAGAAGGAGTGTTACAATTTAAATGTGGAGATTTTAAGTTAATTTGATACCTTTGTTTACTATTATATTAATTTATGTTTCACTTTTGATCATCGCACTTTAAAGCATTCTTAAAATAAATTTATGTTAATTTTTGTCGTAAATTTTGTTTTTTTATCCTCTCACTGTTTTATTTGGTTATTTTTGTTTATTTTATCAACGAACCTATGTCAATTTAGGATGAACCTTCTAGTTTTTTAGGATGAACCTATCACCCTTTTAAGATGAAAGTATGTCAAATTTTTGGAAATAAAATTGCATTTTTAAGATAAATTTTTTCATTATTTTTTGGTACTTTTTTTGAGCCTCTGTTTGTGTTTTAAGTCATTTTAGGGAGTTTCACGTAATTTTTGGTATTAACCTAAATTTTTGGGTGATTTTTTGGGTAATTTTTTGTTACTTTTTTTAAATTTAATGAACCTATGTCAGTTTTAGGAAGAACCTTCTAATTTATTTTTGGATGAACCTTTTAGTTTTCTTGGATGAACCTATGTCAGCTTTTGGATGAACCTATGTCAGTTTTTTGGGTTATTCAATAATTTTTTTTAGGATGAACCTACGCCAGTTTTTTCGATGAACCTTTTAATCGGTATGTATTTAATGAACCCGTGGCAATTTTTTATTTTAAAAGTTTTTTAATGTTAAAGTAAATGTTTTTATTTTAACATTTTTTTATGAATATTTTATTAATTTTTTGTAATTTTAGATACTTTTTTGAATCTCTGTCTGTTTTTTAGGTAATTTCACGAAATTTTAGTTAATTTTCTTCGTGATTTTTTAGGTAATTTTTTCTTAATTTTATTAAAATCAATGAATCTATGCCAATTTCATGATGAACCTTCTAATTTGTTTTTGGATGAACCTTTTAGTTTCTGGGATGAACATATGTTTGTTTTAGGATGAACCTATATCAGATCTTGGATGAACCTATGCTATTTTTTTTTGGTAATTCATTAACTTTTTTAGGATGAACCTATTGCAGCTTTTTTCGATGAACCTTCTGATTGGTCAGTTTTTAATGAATCTTTGTCATTGTTTAACAATTTGTTTTATGTTAAACTAAGCGTTTTTATGAAATTGATTAATTTATGTTAATTTTCTTGAAAAAAAGGAAACAAAGTGATGAAGAAGAAGCGTTGTTGGTGACGATGATGAAGAAGTCGAAGAGAGATAAAGTGATGAAGAAGAACCGCCATTGGTGACAACGTGATGAAGAAGAAGCCCCATTCGAGAAAAATAGAAAACTAAGTGTTTTTATGTAATTCATTAATTTATGTTTATTCATTAATTCATTATTTTTTTTGATGAACCTACGTTACTTTTTTTCATTGTTTTATTACCATATGTTCATTATGTTTCTTAACTTGTTCATTTGCCTAAAATAATATGTTTATTATATTTGCCTAAAACAGAGGGTCTATTTTTGGGCAAATGATTTCAAAATATAATTAACCATATGTTCATTTATTATCATACTCCGGTTCATTTTAAGGCAACCAGATGTTCATTCAAAAGTTACCTCATTTCCCTTGTTTATTGGATTGTACAATGAACATTTGATGTAAATAAATGAACAACTTGAAAAAACCATAATGAACATTAGTATTATGTTAAAAAAAATATGTCTACGTTAACTTGGAACAATTTTTTTAACGTTGATTTACAATGAACATCGGTTTTGGATAAATGGACATCTTCAATACCCATAATAAAGATCGGAATTATGTAAAAAAAAGATATGTTCAAATGAAATAAAACTAAAACTTTTTAAAAAAATTTTACAACGAACATTGGTTGTGGATAAATGAACATCTTCAATATCTATAATAAATGTCGGAATTATGTAAAAAAAGACATGTTCAAATGAAACTAAACTAAAACTTTTTTAAAAGTTGATTACAATGAACATTAGTTATCAACAAATGAACATCTTGAACACCCATAATCAACATTAGGATTGTGTAAAAAAAATTCTAACACTTATTCGAAATAAAGTTGATTTTACAATGAACATTCCATATCAGTAAATGAACCTCTATAATAAACAAAATGAACATTCTTAATATGTTAAAAAAAATGAATATTTGATATGATTGAATGAACATATTAAACATTTAAAATGAACAAACTTCTAAGGAGAAATAGATGGCTGAGAAAAGAAACGGGAGAAATTTTGGACAATTGAATTCAAAATGTTCAATAATGGAAGAGAGAAAAAAATCTGGGCCCATTTGTCACTGTTCATTGTATATAAAATGATATTCATTGATGAGGATTACATAGGAAAGAAAACCTTCTGCTCTCCGATGTTCATTGCAAATGAACTAAAGGTTCATTACGTTGAGCGCACCATGCGCATCATGGTGGCGTGTGTATAATGGAATTTAATGATTATAGTGTTTCATGGAGGGATTAGTTGGACTAAAGTATGCTCTTATACATAAATTAAAGGATTATGAGCTCGTTGATTCTAATTCATCAACTTCTATTAATAACGAATCAACAAAAATAAAATGGTTATAAAAGGGAATATGTGATGTGTATACGTTGATTAAAAGGAAGGGGTAAAGACCGATATGTGTTGATTAAAAGGAAGGGCCATAACATGTCCTATCTAGAGTCTTGCAAGCACTTGGTAATTAGAAGGGAGACGACCCCTACGAAAAAAATTTGGTTTCACTGCCTTAGTTTAAATGTTTTATGTCAACTTTTTGATGGAAAAGATCTTAAAGTAGTGATACCAAAAGTTTTTTTCAAGAAAGTAGGTAGTTATTTTCATTTTCTGAAACAGGGTAGTTATTCACAAAAAGGCTCCAAATGTAGGTAGTTTTCAACAAAAAATCCTTAAAAACAAAAATAATAGTATCAACATCAACAACATACAACATCATACTTCAACAAATCACTTGAAAAAATTATTTAATGATTAATCTTTACAAACATTCTTTGCGACGCCCTTAAGGCCTTACACCAAAAACTAGCAAAAAAATTGAAGTCTCAACTCGAGGATTTCATGTCCTAAATTCTTTTGAAAAGTTTATATCCATACTTTTCAATAATTCATACTAGAAAACTAAAATAACATAATTTTCATAAAATTTGGGCCTAAATTAAAACATAGTCATCATAAATCTTCAATATAAATTAACAAAGATACCAAAACTTGTAAGAAGAAAAGGGTACCATTACTCATCACAATCGTGTACAACCCTAGAAATTCACGTGGAGAAATAAATAAGAATAATAATATTTAATAAGATGATGGAGGAAATATCGTCTTCTAGGAATGTCACTACTAATAGAAAAGGGGAAATTCCCAGTAGTAACCATGAACTTTTGCACTTTTCCATTGGTAACTATAAGTTTTTCCGAATTCCAAAAATGATCTTCTGTTACTGTACACTTCCTAAACGTGACCTTATTAGCCTAATTCTATTAACCTACCGTTAAATATTAACCTTAGTTAACATTTATATATATATATATTTTTATAAAAAAAATCCAGCCCCCATTTCCTCCACCCACCGCACCACCAAACACCACACCGAAATCCCTGACCCACCCATCGGAACCCATCTCTAACCTAGCGTACCCTAATCCTTAACCTAGCGTACCCCAATCCCCACCGGAATCCCTAGCCCACATATCGAAACGATATCCTAAACCCTTGTCAGTCTCTACACGTCCATTCTCTCTCTCACAAGGTATTGTCATTGCCGGTCCCATCATTCCTTGTTGGGTTTTCACATCATTCTTTTTCTTATCTCGTTTTCTTTTTCTCATTTGAAAACCCATTGAACAAGGGGAAAGAAAAAAGTTCCCTGGTTGAGTGAAAATTAAAAGAGGGTGACTGATAAATTTATGCACCACCGCAAAAACACTGATTTTCTCTCATCATTCCTTTTTGGGTTTTCCATTTTATGCCAAATTTCATTTGGGTATTCCTTTTTCTTATTTTCTTAAATTCCATTCTTTGATCAAACATATTACTGGTGAGTTCATTGATCTTCTTTTTCTCATTTGTTTACGTATTTTGGCTAATGAATGATAATAATATGACCACCAGCCCTTTCCATTTTTTTGTTCATAAATTGCTTCTGTTATTACATTTTTAGTTATGAATGTTTTATTTGTTTGTTGATCAAAGAAAAATAAGGGATGAACATCAAATGTTAGGAGGATACACTTTCACTACAAAAAAAATACGTTTGAGCGAAGGCATTATCCGTAGAAAGTAGTAATTATTCCGTCGCTAAAATGCCTTAACTATGGAATTAGCGACGGAAAAATTCCGCTAGTAAAAACGTCGTCGTTAATCCTATTAGCAACGGATACCTACTGCTCCGTCGCAATCTGTTGCTGATTTTACCGACGGAATTTTTTTCGTTTCTGTTGTCAGCAACAGATCATTATTTTCAGTTGCTTCTTTTAGCAACGGAATTCGCGTTTCCGTCGCCGGGTTTAGCAACGAATCATCATTTCCGTTGTTGGTGTTAGCAACAGATCTTGTTTTCCATCGCTGATTTTGGCATTGCAAATTTCATTTCAGCCGCTGATTGTAGCAATGAATAATCGTTTTTCCGTTGCTGATTTTAGCAAGGTATTATTATACTAATATTGCATTTCATTGTTAGAGAGTTATAATCTTGGTAATTTAATTATTTCAATGTTGTTTAAAATACTTCAATATAACATTAGGAATGTACATGAAATAACTTGGAACTGAGTATTAGCTTTGAATATTAATCGATATAAATTACATTATACTAATTATGATAAGTCATGTATGCAAAAAAGGCCAAGTACACGGAGTAGTAATATTAACAAAAAAAAGCTCCGAAATAAAATCTATGTTAAGATTTGAGCCATTTCTTTACAAATTTACTATTTTAAGACCTGAAGCATAAGTTATCCAAGAAACTTGAGTCTTAGGTATGATGTACAAAATAAGTCTCATTCCATGTACAAAAGTTAGTTTACTTAATAAACTAGGAAAAATTTGTCAAGTCAAAGACGATGGAGTTGAAGAGAATAAACCACGATTGGCTTGCATTAGAATACGAACTTGTTGTAGAACCTTCATTCATGTAAAGGTTTCAGCAAGATTGTCTTGTGTTTGAGCAAGATTGTCTTGTGTTTGAGCAAGATTGTCCTTTGTTGCATTTAGCTCATTCTTTTGTTGCAAATTCTCCGCAATCAACTCTAAAACTTGATTCTCCAATTTCATTACGCAATCGCGCCGTGACTTTTTGCCATTGCTTTCTTTACAACCTGGTCTTTCAAAGTACGAGTCCACCGCTGCGCCCAAACCAAAAATTCTACCCTTTTTAGTCCATCCACCAGTAGCCTCATAAAACAATCCATCTTCTGTCTTCTGATTCTCACTCTCACATTGTAGATTAATTAGTATCTTTTTTCTTCTTATATTCAACCTAAATATAAGTGTTGTCAACATTTTAGAAGTTGCAAACGATAAAAGACTAAACACACGACAGTAGTAAATTAACATGGAGAACTCAGCAACAAATGCCGAAGTAAGGAACATACAAGATATAGCACCCAGCGGCCAACAGTAGTAAATGCCCAAGTAGTAATATGGAAGGCAACAAATGCCTAAGTACAAATCAGGAGTTGAGGCATTTGTCAACAAAATATAGCACCCAGTAGTAAATCAACATGGAGATCTCAGGAAAATTACCAATGAGCCTCATTATAAATAATGACTTAATTTATCATCCTTGCAGGAACATACAAGATATGCATCATTAAATTCGATTTTAACCATTGAATTCTGAATATGGTAAAGTAGCTCATGGGTGCGGAACTACTCCTTTGACGAAAGTCATTCAGCTTCTTGTAATCTTAATGCACAGCAAAGATCACCTTTCCCCCCATAAATTACATAAAATTTGATTCAAAATTAATCCAAACACATCATCATTCTCCAGTACCATATAAATTTTCAGCGATAATTAGATTATTATAAACACAACCAAACCAAGATCTTTTAGGCCCAATTGCCAATTTCACATAAACCCTATTGAACGGGCGCCGATTAAAAGGAACGCCCTCATTTAATTTCCCTTCGGTTCAGAAATTGAACGGGCGAATGCGGGGGGTAACCCCCCTGTGACCCCCCCTAGCCCCTAACCCCTTAGGGGGGACGGACATAACTCAGATATTGACTGCCCCTTGCCGTCTTGTGTCCACTTGCTGCTTTATCTTCAAGGCCATCATTGCAGGCTGCTGCAATGGCTGCTGTAGCTGCTGCTGAGCTGCTGCCTTTTTCAAAAAAGTAGCTCCGGATCACTTAACTAAAGTAACCATGCTTAACCTAGTGTGTTTAGTCTGGTTCACACTTAATTAGTCATAGTTAGACTTAGTTAATCCTCATTAGCCACTTAAACGATACCCACCAATTTTCCCCCAATACAATTAATAAATCATACAAACCAAAACAATATCCACATACAATACCAAAACTGGTTGTTCTTCAACACTTAAAAACATCTTAGAAGCTACAATTACTGAGAAAAAGAATTGCATCAGGCACTGAAGAGATACAAGCCAGCTAAAACTCAACGAGAGTTAAACTAAAACAAGGACATAAACATAAACACAGAGTCAAACTCAAACAAGAAACCAACTCAATGAGAGTTAAACATAAACAAGAACATAAACATACACACAGAGTTAAAATCAATCAAGAAACCATGTCTTACTAGTATCTCATATTCTAGAAATAAACCAAATTTCTCAAAACAAAACACTACTTACCCAAACAGCTTCCGCCTTTGAGTTCACAAATTGGCCCTCCTTATCTGCATGGCCTTCGTAATAGAGCTCAGCAGCCGTAGGCTTACGTTGCAACTTCTTTTCCTTGCAAATGAGTTAATGACTCACTTGCAAATGCTAATACTCATATCACTCAAGACTGATTGTTTGCAACACCACAATGCTCTGTAACCAATAAGTTGAAAACATAATGGTACGTTTGCAGGTAGAATTGATTTTAAAAAGTTTACTCTTGTAAAGACCTACAACTCCCCGATCGTCTTTATTGTTTGCCTCTTTCAAGACTCAAGAGGGCAGAAGGTTTACAAATTTCTTGATTTGGAAACACAACTCAACTCAAGAGATTATTCCATGACAGTCACCTAACGTCTGAATCATTTAATCCCAAAACTAATTGTCACACCCTAAGATAACTTATTAATTTCGATAATACAACAATTAATCCAACAACTAATTCAACTAATCCAACAAAATTACACAGAAAATTATGAATTAGATTTCTAGTTTAAGGACGTAATTTGGTACCTTCAAGAGTGTCGTCGCCGTCAGTGTGGTTATTCAAGAGGGCGGAAATGGTGGCGGTGGTTCTTCAAGAGGGAAGACCTTTTCGGTGGTCGTCGTCGTTGTCACCTTTGTTGTCGCCGTCTAAGAGTACCCTTGGTGTCGCCGTTTGAGAGTGTTGGGAGAATGCCAAGGGTTTACTAACCCAGCTGTTGGAGAGAGTTGGGAGAAGGGCAAGGGTTTTGTTTTTTGGGTATTAGCTGGTGAGTGAAAGTTTTCATTGCCAAAATACATTTGGGCATAACAAAAGCAAAACTAAAATAAAATTCACCCCATCAACGGTTTTATTAGGTTGTCTCTAATTAGAGACTGATTTTTTTGTCCGTCGCCTACACTTAGCAACGGAATATAAGATTTGCCGCTAACATAGATAGGGATTTGATTATCAGTCGCTAAATTAGCAACATGTATTTGAAAACCGTCGCTAGAATAAATAAACGAGGGATTTTTTTACAACCGTCGCTAATATTGAGAAGAGACTATCTTCTTTGCTAAATAACCGTCGCTATATAAGCGAAATTTTGTAGTGTTTGACTGATTATCGTATATAATATTTAATCTGGATCTATGATTCTATTAGCAGCTAGGACTAATTGTACCGTGCTCAAAGTGGACTTGCCGACAAGGATTTTTTGCATCTCTAATCTTTGTGTTTATCTACACTTTTGGGTGTATAGTAATGGTCAATATTGACTATATCAATTTGATGGATGTTGCTTTCTTTTAGTTTGATAAGAATTATTGTCGCATTTGATACTTGTGTTGCTAGATATCTTATCGAAGGAGAGTGAAGAAAAGGGATGTGGCTCGGAGGATAAAGAAACAGAGGCAGGCAGTGGAGAGAGAAAGAAATGGTGAACTTGGGTGGAGAGAGAAGGAGAGGGAGGCGGCAAAGAAACAGAGGGTGAACGTGGGTGAAGAGATATCAGAAATGGGGGGTGGAGGTTTGTAGGAGAGAGAAGAAAAGAGTAGTTACAACTAACCACAGTTAGTAAATAAATCTTAATTTAATAGAAATTAACAATATTTGACGAAAAATGGTTTAAGGTCACGTTTAGGATGTGTATAGAAATATAGGGTTATTTTTGGAAATTGAAGAAACTTATGGTTACCAATGAAAAAGTGCAAAAGTTCATGATTACCATTTGAAATTTCCCATAAAAAAGTGTTTAAATAACTGAAAATGAAACCAACATAAATCAATAATATAAATAAATAGATAATTCAAATTAATATCCAAAAGAGAAAACTATCTCTATACTAAAAAGAAGTCTACACTTATAAAAGGAAAATTTGTGAAGAACTCATGCAACTTTTCAGTTTTTATGAATAACCCTCGGCAACTTTTTACTGCAAAAATAACCCTCAGGAACTTATTAAAGTTATTGGATGCAACCCCTAGACCCTGACGCCGTTAAAATCTTCCGTTAAGTGGGACCCACTTTATTCTTTTCCTCCCAAAAACTCTTTAAAATTACTTTTCTACCCCCTAATTAAACTCCAACTGATTTTCCTCTCCTTCCTCCCATTTTCCGACCTCCAATCTCTCTCCTCTTTCCTTTATTTTTCTATCATCTTTTTCCTCTCTTCTTTACACCATTTTAACCTGTGTAGAGTTGTTCAAGATTCACTGCATTTCAAAACAGGAGCCAGAGAGCCAGAAGTGTGCTGCATTGATGACTCAGCATAAATTTCATCACAAGCACTTGGCTTTTGTTGTACTGCCATCTCAAAACATTTAGTATCAGATGGCAAGGAGTTTCGTGTGAAAATGCAATGCGCTGGAATACCTATCAACATGAGTTGAATCCCATCCTCACAACTGACATCAAAAGTAAAAGTAGGGGAATGAGCTACCACAGAGGAACTAAAAACAGAGGAGAAGGTGTTCTCTGGAATACCTACGCCACTATTATTTTCTCTATGGAGTTGAGCTAGAATATCCACCTCTTCAGATGCCTGCAAAGCATAGCAGATTATATGAGAAAAAGGTGGCAGTTGAATGTGATTTGTGTATATATCATTTGTGAATTTATTCAAAAATGGCTAAGAAATTTGTAAATGTCATAAACATGGCTATGGATTTGGGTGTCAAGTAGAGCAACCTGCATCTTCCTTGCAACCAGAGAGATTAAACTCATCACCAAGCCAGCTCACTACCCTCCCCTTCAGCCACTGCTAAACTCTAGCACCATCCCCTATCCGGCTCGCTAAACTGTAAACCCCTGTTTTTCTGCAATAGAGCCCCAACCTTAACCTCTTAAACTTCAGATAGCAGCCTCTGCCTTGATCTATCGCACCTCGAGTCGGGAAGAGAAAAACGAAAAAGGGGAGGAGAAAGAGAGATATTAGAGAGCAGTTGACGAGGTCGATGGTGGCGAAGGTAAGGGAGGAATGGAAAATTCTGCCCAGTTGCAGTTTCTTATGTAAAATCAGCTTTTGCTTGCTAAGAACAATACACTCCCGTAGTCCTGTACAAGTTACCCGGTTAAACTTTATTGATCATGAAGCACAAAATTTGACCAAATGGTGTGAAGAAGAGAGGAAAAACAGAGATTAAAATGGTGTAAAGAAGAGAGGAATAAGATGATAGAAAAATAAAGGAAAGAGGAGAGAGATTGGAGGTGGGAAAATGGGAGGAAAGAGAGGAAAATCAGTTGGGGTTTAATTAGAGGGGTAGAAAAGTAATTTTAAAGAGTTTTTGGGAGGGAAAGAATAAAGTGGGCCCCACTTAACAGAAGATTTTAACGGCGTCAGGGTTTAGGGGGTGCATCCAATAACTTTAATAAGTTCCTGGGGGTTATTTTTGCAGAAAAAAGTTGTCGGGGGTTATACACAAAAACTGGAAAGTTGCAGGGGGTTCTTCACAAAATTTCCCCTTAGAAAATCTATCATATTATAATTCATATTAATTCTCGTATCTCAACTGAGCCCAAAATCCAAAGGAATCTCATCAAAATGACCTGCAAAATATATAACAACAATCCACAATCAGCGGGGAGTAACTAACAACTCCCAGCTCAATTAGGATACATAGAGAAGTTAAATGAAAAGTGAACATTCATGCAAACACTGAATTCAAACAAACATGCTTCAAGAGAAAAATACACAGGTAAAGTACACATCAATAATCAATTCATATGATAAAAACTCATCCATAAACAAGTCATAAAAATAACCACTGATCAATAGACATTATAATGACTCATCAAAATCAACACGACAAGACAATGTTCATCAAAAATATTAATCATAATAGAACGAAAGAGTAAAACACTAGTGAATGCGTAGTCCACTTCCTCATGAAAAGTCAGATTGCAACCTTCAGAAAGGCTTACAGGTTACGTTCCCTAGCGTCTGTGTCTAAGAATGCTCAAACTCCGATGCTGAATAGTAACCTACTCAGTATTTCCTGTCCCCTCGAAAACAATATAGTCCTAGCCATATTTGTTAGAATCCCGATTCGAATCTTATAATCGTACTATTCCACGATTCAACTATAGTCATCCGATTCTATGCGATTCTAGTAATTACTTATAACTTACGAGGACTTTAGAATTATAAATCAAACTAATAAATCATGGCAACAAAGGTATTAATCAATATATATTGTCATTTATTGCTTTTACGGTGTAAACATCTATCTTCTTTAATTAATATCTTATTAATCTTATTATATGAGCATAATCTAATGGAAATTGACTATAATATCTTAACTATGCATGTTTGTACAATCGTACGATTCTATGATCCGATCTTACTGTTCGATTCTAAGAGCTCCTTCTGATTTAAAGTAGAATCTCGATTCTAATAACATTGATCCTAGCTATCTCCAAGGCAGGGTCCTACCCTGCTCAGTACTCCTGCCCCCTCGAAGTGCATGTTCTTTACCTTTGGGACATCGTACCGTCCCTTCGACTAACTCAACTCAAACAACAAATAAAATAATCTAAATACTTCAAACTTCAAATAGAGATCTTCAAACTGCAAATATAGATCTTCAAATTTAAATCTTCAAACTTGAAATTTAATAATCAATCACATTCATCAATAAATACTTTTCAAAATTCTAAGGGATGTTGTCCCACCTAACACCTCTTCTAAATATGAAATTTTAGGGATGTTTAACCCAAAAACATTCTTCAAAAAAATATAATCAAATTAGATAAATACAGATGATTTAACAATTCTTCAAATAAAAACTTCAAAATATAAAATGTGATATACATCAAATCTTCAAATCTCAAACTTAAATTAAAATTCTTCAAATAATTTAATACTTCAAAATAAATATACTTCAAAACAATGGTTTTCAAACAACAATAAAAATTATTCTAAAACATCAATTTCCTCTTCAAAATGTAATACTATATTTCAAAATATTTCAAATTACACAAACCACATAGTTAGCATGCAGGGTGATAGGTTTTAGTCGTATCACCTAATCAAAAATAAACCTACAGACCTCTAACTAGGTAGTCAGTGGAAGCAGGGTCGAATCCACAGGGAGACAGAGTTTCTAAATCAATATTCAACCAATTCAGCTACTCCAGAGTAAATCAGGAAGGAATTAATTAAACTAATGAATAGACTACAGAAGACGGAATAAATCGAGGATTTAACTATGGAATAAAAGTCTAGGGTATTAGGTCGGTCCACCATGCTTATACCAATCAAACAAGGTTAACAACTATCAAAACCTAAGTCAAGAGTCGGGGGATTAGAGCCTATGTTGAGCTATGGTTAAGACTCAACGCTCATAGTTCAACATACGCCGCATGTTCACTAACGTAATCAGAACTACTGACGTGTCCTAGGCCTCTAGTCGTAAGACGGATCTGTGCAAACAACTATTAACCACAAGCAACCAACGAAACTGCGCAATAACGTTAATTACTCAAAAAAGAACAAACCACATCACAATCACCCTAATCAAGCCCTAGAAATCAATAGCAGTCTAAATCACAATCATGGTATAAACATGGCTTTCCTATCCAACACCCTAGAAAGAGACTACTCAGACATGATCAAATTAACAACGACAAAACTAATATGAAACCCTAACAATTGCATCATGAACGATTAAATAAATAAACTAAGCAATTGAGAATAATAAAAGAGATTAGGGTAAGAAAGAATACCAATTAACGGAAAGCAGGAACTTTATTGAAATAGAAATAGGTTTGATCACCTCTAAATTAATCTAAAGTGTATGAATTGAACTAAGAACAATGAATAATAAAACTAGTCTAAAGCTAATGAAAGATGAATAAAAGATGTCTCTAAATAATGAGGAAAACGGTATTTATAATACCCCTCAAGTCTAATTAAAAATAGGAAGCAAAAGACGAAATTCGCGACAAATGCACCAGACCCGATCGGGCCCGAGCACAGTACCCGATCGGGTCCACACCCATTTCATCAAACTTTATTTGGGCTTTGATATAACAGCAGCGCAGCAGCGACAGGCCAACTGGGCCTCCACCCGATCACCCACCCGATCGGGTCGTGAATCGGGTGCCCAGCAAGCTTGTCGCTTGGCATCTTGTGGCGTAGCAGCAGCTTCAAAGTGAGAAAAGGGGCTGACCCGATCCAGCACCCGATCGGATCTGTGATCAGGTCAACAGCAAAATGGCCCAAGTACGCCCTCTTGGCGTGGGAAGCAGCAACTGAAGTTGGATCGTCCACCCGATCGGGTCGGGTGGTGGTCACCCGATCGGGTCTGGGGACATGCTTCCTGGCCCGATCGGATCGGGCAACCCTCGCCCGATCGGGTCCGCAACATCTATACCCGATCATAAATACTTAGCCCGATTGGGCCATTTCTGCCCGATCAGAGTACGGAAACCTCCGTTTTGACTCTTTGGCTCTCTAATCTTCACGTTTAGGGGTCTTGGGACCTCCTAAACTATCCGTAAAGCTCGTGAGCCACCCTACGTGCCTCGTAACATCTCGTAAAGCCGTGGTTGCTTCCAAAAGGCTCGGGAATAAGGAGAAAACTCCATAAAACCTGCAATTCAATACTAAAACACGAAACCACAACTACATACGATAGTTAGCACAAAATAGCTCCCAAGAGCTCCAATGACGCACAAATCAGCTTGTAAATAAGGGAGAAAACTCTATATAAATACGTGATATCAAACTCCCCCAAGCTAAACATTTGCTTGTCCTCAAGCAAATAGCACATGAACATGGAATAGATTACCTCACCCCAAAGATAAAACAAATCAAAGCTCAAAACATTTTCAAGACTAAGAATCGTTCAAGCAGGCATAATTCAAGTTTGGCTAATCAAATCCATCCAACCACCAATCATTCAAGCAATTTATCAAATCAAGCATCCACAAGGCATACAAGTCCTGAAAAGGCTCTCACAAGGGTGTCACTCCTCTCTATTTTGTGGCAGGCAAAGAGTATGCCCGAACACTCACCAACCCGACCATAAATACCGTTCTCACTCACACTTTAATGTGTTTAAGAAGGTTCAATGACGCTCATCCTAGTCAAGTCGACTCAATTAGCAGAAATACTCTCTAGCTTTGACAAACTGACTCGAAATCAATCAAATAAACAATGCAGACATAAGCTCAAGAGGACTTTATAGGGTTGTAATGGGGCTTAGGTGAGAGGTAGGGGATACTTTTGGGTAATGTGGTGAAAAAACCAAGAAAGGGGGAGCATAAGTCATTCAAACAAGGCCTAAGATGGCCTACACAACTCCCAACAATCACCATAAAACCATGTAAAGTAACCCAACTCTCATAGATCAATGCAAAGCTCATAACAAACCCAATTTTCTAGCAATGGAGCGAATATTCCTTTATGAACGTACGTGAATGAAAGAACTAGAATTCTTTTGAATTTTCATTTCATTTTTTTTCATTTTTCTGAACTTCATTCACGCAACTCTAAACTTGCTTTTTCTTTTCTCTTTCTCACTCTCAAACCACAGCAAATACACTTTTAAATTCCTCAAAAACCAAACTAAACCAACAAACCAATCTCAAACTTAACCCATACAAAAGCTCCCCCAAGCTAGGCTTGGAAATATATCAAGTGAAGGCTTTGGGCTCATAATAGGGGTTTAAGTAACACGAAACAAGTCATTAGGCTCAGCGGGGCTAAGGAGGATAAAAGTATATCAAAAATTCACTCTGAAGCTCAAGAATTAGACAAAAGAACGCCTCTATCACAGCACATGCTACAAGTCATCTAAAATCAGACAAGTACGAAGTCAAAGTCAAGATCAATCCACTAAAGAGGAACTAACACACAAGAATAGACTGGATAATAATATGAATCCAATAGGCTACAAAGAGGCCTCACAGTCTAACCAATTCAGGTATGCAGCACAAAGTGGTCTAATATAATCCAAAAATGCTCGAAATCATAGCAATCAAACATCAAATCATAGCCTCAAGATCACAAATGCCCAGCTATCCAGAAAACAAAGTCAAATCAATTTCAAATAGAGCACAACAAGGGGCACAGGGAGGCAACTAAACCAGTCATGGGAACCATATATTTTTTTAATTTTTTCAGTATTTTTCGAAAGCAGTAAAACTATTCTAGAAAGCAGTAAAAGAGATAGGGAATACAAACAGAACTCCTCCCCCAAGCTGAACTTGGCAGTGTCCTCAATGCCAAAAGGTGATAAGGACTATGCTAAGAGGAAAAACAATGTTAGTACCCTCACTCTCGCTCACAAAAAGAAGGAGAATAAATAGAAAAGGAAAAAGGGAAAGAAAAATACGAGTTGCCTCTCGCACAGCGCTGGTTTATAAAGGTCCCGCACGACCATAATCCTCCCTCTCTCAAATAGGAGGGGCTTGGCAATGAGTGCCACCCTCATCAAACATCTTTCTCCTCCAAATGTTCTTGACAATGCCTCCAGACGGTGAGGCAACCTTAGGTGGAATTGGAACCTTCTCCACACCTACTTCATCCAGAACCTCATCCCTGCAACAAGATTGTTCAAGCTTAGGTGCCTTAACAGCATTGGTTAGTTTAAAAATCACTTTATCATCACCAACACTCAGAGTTAAAGACCCATGCTTGACATCAATGACAGCACCATCAGTACACAAAAACGGCCTACCCAAGATAATAGGAATCTGGGCATCCTCATCCATATCTAACACCACAAAATCAACAGGAATATAGAATTTCCTACCCTAACAGGAACATCCTCTAAAACACCTAGAGGGTATTTTATAGAACGATCCTCCATCTGTAAAGTGATTTGTGTGCATTTAAGGGCTCCCATGTTCAGTTTCTTATAAACAGACAATGGCATAACAGAAACAGAAGCACCTAAATCACACAAAGCCTTATCAATAAAAATAGGTCCAAGATGGCAGGGTATAGAAAAGCTACCAGGATCTTTTAACTTTGGTGGGGTTTTATTTTGAATAAAAGCACTACACTCTTTAGTAAGAGCGACACGTTCTACCCCACCAAAGTCTCTTTTCTTAGTGATCATGTCTTTCAGAAATTTGGCATAAACAGGCACTTGGGTAATTAAATCTGTGAATGGAATTGTTACCTCAAGGTTCTTGACCATAGCCAAGAACTTACCAAACTGTTGATCGACCTTGGATTGTTGCATCCTGTGAGGAAAAGGTAGCCTTGGTGTAAAAGGCGTTTCAGAAACCTTCTCCTTTTTCTTCCATGTCTGTTCAGCTTCTGCAGACAAATCGACTTCAGACGTCGAATTCTTCCTTTTCCCTTCCTCTACCACCCTCTTCTTCCCTGCAGTCGGGGTAACCTCATCAATGGGCACTGGAAGGGCATCATATGCAATGCCACTACGAAGAGTGATGGCAATCACATGTTCTCTCTGAACGGGTTGCCCTGGCAATTGTCCCTGCTGCCTCTGTGCATTAGTTTCTGCCAACTGGGCAACTTGAGCCTCGAGAAGTTTGATATGCTTCTCTTGGTTCCTCCGTGCTTCCTCTTGGGCCCTCCGTGTTTCCTCATTTGCCTTTTGCATAGATAATATCAGTTTCATCAGTTCAAAATTGCTAGGCTCTTGTAGGTTGTTGTTTTGTGGAGTTGGGGTGTGGAAATTTTGTGGAATTTGGGAGTTATTGGGATGATGGAAGTTTTGTGGTGGTGGTCTTTGGAAATGTTGTGGGGTTTGATGATATGAGGGTTTAGGATAGTTTTGTGGAGGTGTAGGTTGATAGTTTTGTGGGTTTTGGTAGTTATGTGAAGGGGGGAAGGTTTGTGGTCTTTGTTGGAAGGCATTGGCCTGCTCCATCTGAAATTGACTGAACTGACAGTCATGCCCAAAGTGACCCTGAACACCACATACCTCGCAGTAAGATGAGGTAATGGGTGCTACTGCAAACATAGCATTGATACACATGGGTGGAGGTGTCGGACTAGAAGACTTCATTAGCTGCTGAGTTAGTTGCGCCATCTGAGATGTAAGCAATGAAATAGCGTCAACTTCAAGTACCTTCTTATTCAATCTCCTAGATGATGAATGGTCATTGGCTGCAAGATTTGATATGAATTCATAACCCTCATCAACTGCCTTGTCTAAAAACACTCCTCCTGCAGACGAATCAACAATACACTTCGTCTGAGGCTGCAGACCATTGTAGAATGTCTGCGTCAAGAACCATTTGTCCATATTATGGTGTGGACACTCTCTCTGTAGATCTCTAAACCTAGCCCACGCTTCCCGTAATGTTTCATCAGGCTCTTGGGAAAACGTGTCCAGTTTATTTCTGATTTCTGCTGTTTTAGTGGGTGGGTAATACTCTCTCAGAAATGCAGCAGAAATCTCACTCCACTCGGTTTCTTTCACATCGTTCAACCATTTTTGGGCTCTATCTCTCAATGAAAACTCGAACAACATGACTTTAAGTTGATCTGGAGTGACGCCGGCATGTTTAACGGTTCGACAAAGTTGTTGAAACCGTTGTAGATGATTTGCCGGATCTTCAGTAGGATGCCCACCAAACTGATTTTGCTGGACCATGCTGATGAGTATTAGGTCGGTCCACCATGCTTATACCAATCAAACAAGGTTAACAACTATCAAAACCTAAGTCAAGAGTCGGGGGATTAGAGCCTATGTTGAGCTATGGTTAAGACTCAACGCTCATAGTTCAACATACGCCGCATGTTCACTAACGTAATCAGAACTACTGACGTGTCCTAGGCCTCTAGTCGTAAGACGGATCTGTGCAAACAACTATTAACCACAAACAACCAACGAAACTGCGCAATAACGTTAATTACTCAAAAAAGAACAAACCACATCACAATCACCCTAATCAAGCCCTAGAAATCAATAGCAGTCTAAATCACAATCATGGTATAAACATGGCTTTCCTATCTAACACCCTAGAAAGAGACTACTCAGACATGATCAAATTAACAACGACAAAACTAATATGAAACCCTAACAATTGCATCATGAACGATTAAATAAATAAACTAACCAATTGAGAATAATAAAAGAGATTAGGGTAAGAAAGAATACCAATTAACGGAAACCAGGAACTTTATTGAAATCGAAATAGGTTTGATCACCTCTAAATTAATCTAAAGTGTTTGAATTGAACTAAGAACAATGAAGAATAAAACTAGTCTAAAGCTAATGAAAGATGAATAAAAGATGTCTCTAAATAATGAGGAAAACGGTATTTATAATACCCCTCAAGTCTAATTAAAAATAGGAAGCAAGAGACGAAATTCGCGACAAATGCACCAGACCCGATCGGGCCCGAGCACAGTACCCGATCGGGTCCACACCCATTTCAGCAAACTTTGTTTGGGCTTTGATATAACAGCAGCGCAGCAGCGACAGGCCAACTGGGCCTCCACCCGATCACCCACCCGATCGGGTCGTGAATCGGGTGCCCAGCAAGCTTGTCGCTTGGCATCTTGTGGCGTAGCAGCAGCTTCAAAGTGAGAAAAGGGGCTGACCCGATCCAGCACCCGATCGGGTCTGTGATCAGGTCAACAGCAAAATGGCCGAAGTACGCCCTCTTGGCGTGGGAAGCAGCAGCTGAAGTTGGATCGTCCACCCGATCGGGTCGGGCGGTGGTCACCCGATCGGGTCTGGGGACATGCTTCCTCGTCCGATCGGATCGGGCAACCCTCGCCCGATCGGGTCCGCAACATCTATACCAGATCATAAATATTTCGCCCGATCGGGCCATTTCTGCCCGATCAGAGTACGGAAACCTCATTTTTGACTCTTTGGCTCTCTGATCTTCACGTTTAGGGGTCTTGGGACCTCCGAAACTATCCGTAAAGCTCTTGAGCCACCCTACGTGCCTCGTAACATCTCGTAAAGCCGTGGTTGCTTCCAAAAGGCTCGGGAATAAGGAGAAAACTCCATAAAACCTGCAATTCAATACTAAAACACGAAACCACAACTACATACGATAGTTAGCACAAAATAGCTCCCAAGAGCTCCAATGACGCACAAATTAGCTTGTAAATAAGGGAGAAAACTCTATATAAATACGTGATATCACAGGGAAGCACATTTCATTAAATCCAACTCATTCTTAAAATATATCACACAAAGCAAATACTTCAAAAATACATCAATCAGTAAGTTCATTATCTGAGTTTGAGTACGGGGTTAATTAAAACTTTATGTCACTATACACCTCGTACATAACTCTTGGTGAAGTGGTATTAAAGGCAGTTTTATTCTCCCTCGAGCACTACGATGTCAATAACTGAAAGTATAATGATCGTCATCAATCATGCTTTCCACAAACTAGCAACAACAACATTCTTATAGTTCATAAAAAATATTCCAAAAACAACATAAAGCTTCAAAAAATCATGAATTTATGCTTCAATAACACAAAGTAAGGCCTTTTGATAGGGTTCTCAACACAATCAAATTCAAATAGACATATTTTTTAGCACACCTAATATTTTTATGAGATTTCACTTGCATATTAAGGTTTATCTTAATAGATTTCCAATGCCCGGTCGCAAGCTAGATTCGGATGTGAAACGAGTGAGATACAACTCTTTGAAAATACATTGTGCAAACTAATTGTGAGGCGCGAGAGTGGTCGCGGAGCGCAACAAAGCCCCCTGACTTGTCAAGTTCTGGCCAACATAGACCAATGTTTGTTTCATACAACAAACTCAAACTCATCTAACGTACTCCCAACAATATATATGCAAACTTATTACTCAAGATTTAACCACTTTATCATGAAGACTTAATTAAATTCAAAGTAAACACGAGCATCCTATTTTACCAAAATATACATGCTTGCGAAAAGTCTAAATCAACAAACTAGATTTACGAATTTACACGGCCGAGCAATAACCTTGAATTCATCATATACTTAACTAAAATAGGAATTTCACACAAAAAATATGAGTAGCATAGAAATTGAATGAGAAATCCATCAGCATCACAATACAAATTCGGCTACAACAACGTATATGTGCTCGAAATTCCTAAGCTTGAATTCTAAACAGATAAATAGAATTCCTAACATGATACTACTTTAACACGGACATTAACGAGCCTCTACCAGCTATACTAATATAAACGCACTAGAAAAATCGTTGGTAACCTCGGCCAACTGGACAAGTGCAGAAATGGATATACTTACAACCAAACCTTCTGACTCATATGACAAAAATGGGAAATGTATTAGCCTTTTCACTTTCTTAAAAACTAATTGCACCACGAGCAAGATCTTTCCGAGTAGATAAATTTCGATTATTACACACCCAAATCCAATAACAAACGATGAAAATATGAGCCAAACAAGATGGGGTTGTAAAAATGGACGAGAAATGGCGTGGTAAAATAGAAGGGAAAATGAACATATTTTTTCCGTGGTGAATTCAGCAACAAGAAGGGATTTAAATGAGGGATTAAAAGAGGGTTTAAGGAGGAGGCTTAATGGAGTATTCATGGGGGAAAATGAAGGGCTGAACCCTTTGTTTTCCTAACATCAAAAAATGGATGGCCAACAGAGCTAGACCTTCCAAATGCCTCTAAATAACTAGAATCTTGGGCGGTCTAAAGTTTGTTACACGTGTGTTAGTCCAAAAGGTAAAATATGACGTTATAGAAAAATAATTTCTCAAATAAATAACAAGCATAAATATAAATCTTGATATAATTTCTAATAAATTCAAGTTATGAAATATATCGACACATTTCACATTTCATAATAAAATCAACTTAGTTAAAATTAATAAAAAGTAATATTAAGCTAGAGTATGTTTTTTGCATTGTAAACCAATTCATCGAAAACATAATATAAATATTCTTATCGTATAAAATATAGTTAATTAAAACAAAATACATAATTGGACAAATGAATAAAAGTGTAAAATGAAAAGTATTTGAATCAATGAACACAATATAAAATGAGAAGCAAATGTCGAAATGAAAATTAAACCGGCCTATAAATTATTGAGCTTAATAAGCAAAGCAACTAATTTAAAATAGTTACAAATTTAAAGGCCAAAATCGAAACAATGACTTAAAAGATTTAAATGAAAATCAAAATAGAAAAATTGCGAGGATTTATAATTTTTATTTTCCGGTACTAGGTCAATTAGAATGTGAAAGATATACCCCGATACTAACATGTTGCCAACGTGGTACTAATGGCAGCAATGACGGAGCTAAGGATTTTTGGATGGGGGGGGGGAGATATTAAATCTTTGAAAAATGAAATTGTATGAAAGGGAAAAAAAAGGTGTTATGGAGATTTGAACCTACGGGGTTCGTGAATTGTTTACTCTATAGTGATTAAAAACTAGCTAAGCCAAATCTATTTAGTGATATAACACTACATTAGTTACCATATATACATTAAAAAAATTGACCTTGGGGGCGGCTGCCCCCACCAGCCCCCTCTTTCCGCCGTTAAATAGCAGTATTATTCTCCCTCGAACATGACGATGTAGATAACATATTTATATACATCAACAACACTATTATAAGCATCATGCTTCAACAATTCCCATTATACCACCCAACATACTTATGCCGTCAAAATAAAAAAAATACTAATAATAAAACTATAATAAGCCAATGCATGGCTTGAACAATGCTTTTGTATAGACTACATATTGAATTTTTATTGGCAAATTGCCTTTTATGAAGCTTTAATTTCCACTATTGTTTATATGCTTAATCTCTTGGATAGATTGTAATGTTTGACTTTTCTGGTTTTTGTATGTGTGATTGCAGATAGAGTCTGCTACAAGAACATTAGAGGTACTTACAATCCTGTACATCGAGATAAAATTGAGCTAAATCATGTTTGACCACACGACCACACGGCCACACGGCCTACTTTTTAGTGATATGTGCATGATGTTTTTATGGTTGCCTTCTTGAAAAAAGGCTACTGTAAAGAATTAATGTAACCCACAAATTTGTCTATGTCATCATATGATATTTATGCCTATAGGTGGCAATCGGGTCTGGGTCGGGTCTGGGTCGGGTCACTTTTGGGTCGATTTCGGGTCGGGTCGGGTCTTCTTCGGGTGTTTCATTTCGGGTCGGGTCGGGTTTCGGGTATGTCACTTTCAATTTCGGGTTAGGTCAATTTTCGGCTCGGGGACGGATCGATTTTCGTGTCGTTGCCCCAGGCCTCCAACAACGATATAAAGTTCTTTATCGTTGATCGAAGAATTGGACTTAGGCTTAAGGGAAGAATTGGTATCAGAGCACCACCTTTATATTGGCTTTACTTGAAATTATGTCGAGAACTTACATGAAATTTAAAAATTATAGATAGATATTATTCGGATCAATCTCGGGTCGGGTTAATTTTCGGGTCAAGTCAATCTCAGGTCAGCATATTTCAGGTCAGGTATGGGTCGGGTCGGGTCGGGTCATTTCCCGGTCTCGGGTTGATTTCGGGTCATCGTTTTTGGGTCTCGGTCGGGTCATTCGGGTCGGGTCAGCTTTGCCAGGTCTATAATTATGCCTTATTATTAAAGATATAATCAAATACGCAATATTCATAATATGCATGCATTTGTATTTAAAGTAATTTGTTACTTTCCTTACTTTCAATTTTATAAATCCAAATTTTGATTTTTTTTTTATTTTTTGAAAATGATAGTATTTATTATTTATAAAATTATTAATTATAAATTTTGTGATAAAAAATTTTAATTTACGTAATTATCCTTTGAATTACATTAGTTGTCGTCAGTTTTTTTGGACAACACCATAACATGTTTTAGTCATAGCCATATTGGGCATGTACAATAAATTTGGTATTGGCTATGACATAGGTCGATTTGGATATTGCCTAATTTCACTATCTAGATTACATATATGACTAAAACATATTATGGTGCTGTCCAAAAACTAAAACTGACAATGACTAATTTTCGCATGGAGGTTTAGCAAGATTGAAGAAGACGTCAATGGAGTATAAGGAATATATGCCAAGTTTTAAAGTATATTTTTGTATCTTATATTGTATAATTTCATATATTATAAGGTTTAATTATATATATTTCAAAATAAAATTATCGTATATTATACAATTTATTAGATAGTACATCGAAAATACAAAATACAATTAAAAACAAAAATGTCTAAAATACGAAATTTTTTTAAAAAAAAGTTAAATAAATGTCAAAATAACCATTGCTGATGTGGTCAAATGTGTGGCTCACATTGATTAACTACCGTGGCCTTTTTTCAAGAAGTACATACTAAAATTTTCAGGTATATGCAGTAGGGAATGGGGGTGGGACTTGGGGTTATGCAACATGGGGTGAGGGTTATGCAGCAGGGCAGTTTGGGTGTGGAGATGGTGATAGGGTTTAGTCGTGTCACCTAATCAAAAATAAACCTACGGTCCTCTAACTATGGTAGTCAATGGAAGCAGGGTCGAATCCACAGGGAGACAGAGTTTCTAAATTAATATTCAACCAATTCAGCTACTTCAGACGAAATCAGGGAAGAACTAATTGAACTAATGATTAAACTAAAGAAGACGAATTAAACCGAGGATTTAACTACGGACTAAAAACCTAGGGTATTAGGTCGGTCCACCATGCTTATACCAATCAGATAGGGTCAACTACTATCAAAACCTAAGTCAAGAGTCGGGAGATTAGAGCCTATGTTGAGCTATGGTTAAGACTCAACGCTCATAGTTCAACATACGCCGCATGTTCACTAACGTAATCAGAACTACTGACGTGTTCTAGGCCTCTAGTCATAAGACGGATCTGTGCAAACAACTATTAACCACAAGCAATCAATGAAATTGTACACTGACATTAATTACTCAATAAAGAACAAACTACATCACAATCACCCTAATCAAGCCCTAGAACTTGATAGAAATCTAAATCACAATCATGGTATAAACATGGCTTCCCTATCTAACACCCTAGAAAGAGACTACTCACTCATAATCGAATTAACAACGGCAAAACTAATATGAAACCCTAACAATTGCATCATGAACGATTAAATAAATAAACTAAGCAATCAAGAATAACAAAAGAGATTAGGGTAGGAAAGAGTACCAATTGACGGAAAGCAGGAACTTTTATTGAAATCGAAATAGGTTTGATCACCTCTAAATTAATCTAAAGTGCTTGAATTAAACTAAGAACAATGAGGAATAAAACTAGTCTAAAGCTAATGAAAAGATAATAAAAAAAATCCTCTCTAAATAATGAGGAAAAAGGTATTTATAATACCCCCTCAAGTTAACTAAAAACGGAAACAAAAAGCAAAATCCGCGTAAAAGGGTGCCAGACCCGATCGGGCCCGAGGACAGTACCCGACCGGGCCGAGTGCAAAACATCACCCACTTGGCTCCTGGGCCTTCGTAGCAGCAGCGCAGCAGCATTTGATTTTTACGGCCCACCCGATCGGGCCGTGGGCAGCCACCCGATCGGTCCAGGCGACAAACGAGCCCAGCACACTCTCTTAAACAGCAGCAACAAATTAGGATGAAGCAGCGCCCAGCCCGATCGGGTCGGGCACACTATGCCCGATCGGGTCTGGTGCATTGATGCTCGCTCGATCTGATCGGGCACGCCTTGCCCGATCGGGTCCGCGACTTTCATACCCGATCATAAATACTTCGCCCGATCGGGCCATTTCTGCACGATCAGTGTACGGAAACCTCCTTTTTGACTCTTTGGCTCTCTAATCTTCACGTTTAGGGGTCTTGGGACCTCCTAAACTACCCATAAAACTCGTGAGCCTTCCTACGTGCCCCGTAACATCTCGTGAAGCCGTGGTTGCTTCCAATTGGCTCGGGAATAAGGATAAAACTCCCTAAAACCTGCAATTCAACACTAAAACACGAAACCACAACTATATACGGTAGTTAGCACAAAATAGCTCCCAAGAGCTCCAATGACGAACAAATTAGCTTGTAAATAAGGGAGAAAAGTCTATATAAATACGCGATATCAAACTCCCCCAAGCTAAACCTTTGACTGTCCTCAAGCAAACAGAACATGAACATGGAACAGATTACCTCACCCCATAGACAAAAATTCATTCAAAGCTCAAAACATTTTCAAGACTAAGAATCGTTCAAGCAGGCATAATTCAAGTTTGGCTAATCAAATCCATCCAACCACCAATCATCCAAGCAATTTATCAAGTTCAAGCATCCACAAAGCATACAAGTCCTGAAAAAGGCTCTCACAAGGGTGTCACTCCTCTCTATTTTGTGGCAGGCAAAGAATATGCCCGAACACTCACCAACCCGACCATAAGTACCCTTCCCACTTACACTCTCATGTGTTTAAGAAAGTTCAATGACGCTCATCCTAGTCAAGTCGACTCAATTAGCAGAAATACTCTTTAACTTTGACAAACTGACTCGATATCAATCAAATGAACAATGCAGACACAAGCTCAAGAGGACTTTATAGGGTTGTAATGGGGCTTAGGTGAGAGGTAGGGGGTACTTTTGGGTAATGTGGTGGAAAAACCAAGAAAGGGGGAGCATGAATCATTCAAACAAGGCCTAAGATGGCCTACACACCTCCCAACAACACCATAAAACCACGTAAAGTAACTCAACTCTCATAAATCAATGAAGAACTCAAAACTAACCCAATTTTCAAGCAATGAAGCGAATATTCCTTTATGAACGTACGTGAATGAAAGAACTTGAATTCTTTTGAATTTTCATTTCATTTTTCTTTCATTTTTCTGAACTTCATTCACGCAACTCTAAACTTGCTTTTTCTTTTCTTTTTCTCACTCTCGAACCACAGCAAATACACTTTTAAATTCCTCAAAAACCAAACTAAACCAACAAACCAATCTCAAACTCAACCCATACAAAAGCTCCCCAAGCTAGGCTTGGAATAATATCAAGTGAAGGCTTTGGGCTCATAATAGGGGTTTAAGTAACACGAAACAAGTCATTAGGCTCAGCGAGGCTAAGGAGGATAAGAGTATATCAAAAATTCACTCTGAAGCTCAAGAATAAGACAAAAAAAACGCCTCTATCACAGCAAATGCTACAAGTCATCGAAAATCAGACAAGTACGAAGTCAAAGTCAAGATCAATCCACTAAAGAGGAACTAACACACAAGAATAGACTGGATAATAATATGAATCCAATAGGCTACAAAGAGGCCTCACAGTCTAACCAATTCAGGAATGCAGCACAAAGCGGTCTAATATAATCCAAAAATGCTCGAAATCATAGCAATCAAACATCAAATCATAGCCTTAAGATCACAAATGCCCATCTATCCAGAAAACAAAGTCAAATCATTTTCAAATAGAGCACAACAAGGGGCACAGGGAGGCAACTAAACCAGTCATGGAACCATATTTTTTTGTTTTTTTTCAGAATTTTTCGAAAGCAGTAAATCTATCCTAGAAAGCAGTAAAAGAGATAGAGAATACAAACAGAACTCCTCCCCCAAGCTGAACTTGGCAGTGTCCTCAATGCCAAAAGGTGATAAGGACTATGCTAAGAGGAAAAACAATGTTAGTACCCTCACTATCGCTCACAAAAAGGAAGAAAAATAAAAAGAAAAGGAAAAAGGGAAAGAAAAATACGAGTTGCCTCTCGCACAGCGCTGGTTTATAAAGGTCCCGCACGACCATAATCCTCCATCTCTCAAATAGGAGGGGCTTGGCAATGAGTGCCACCCTCATCAAAAATCTTTCGCCTCCAAATGTTCTTGACAATGCCTCCGGACGGTGAGGCAACCTTAGGTGGAATTGGAACCTTTTCCACACCTACTTCATCGAAAACGGAGGCGGGGATAATCTACCCTATTGAACCTCAAAGGAGATTGAATCCCAATATGAAAGAAGTGGTCAAAAAGGAGGTTTTGAAACTCCTTGAGGCGGGGATAATCTACCCTATCTCGATAGTCGGTGGGTTAGTCCCGTCCATGTTGTTCCTAAAAAGGGAGGCATGACCGTCATCACTAATGAAAAGGGAGAACAAATCTCCACTAGATCGGTGACCGGGTGGCGTATGTGCATCGATTACTGGAGATTGAATAAAGCCACTAGGAAAGATCATTTCCCCATCCCTTTTATAGATCAAATGTTGGAAATATTGGCGGGCCATTCCCATTTTTGTTTCCTTGATGGTTATTCGGGGTTCTTTCAAATTCCTATCCACCCCGATGACCAAGAAAGGACTACATTCGCTTGTCCATTTGGTACCTTTGCTTATCGAAGGATGCCATTTGGTTTGCGCCCTCTACATTTCAAAGGTGTATGGCCGCCATCTTTTCGGACATGTTGGAAGATAGCATTGAGGTATTCATGGATGACTTCTCCATAGTCGGTTCGTCTTTTGATGATTGTCTCAAGAACTTGAAAAATGTGCTTCAAAGATGTCAAAAGATGAATCTAGTGCTTAATTGGGAGAAGTGTCATTTCATGGTTGGGGATGGCATTGTATTGGGAAACAAGATTTCCCAAAAGGGAATTGAGGTAGATAGGGCCAAGATTGAGGTCATAGAGAAGTTTCCCCCACCTACTACGGTGAAGGGAGTGCGTTCTTTTTTGGGACATGCCGGTTTCTATCGCCGGTTCATAAAGGACTTCTCTAAGATTGGTAGGCCTCTATCTAGCCTCTTGCAAAAAGATAATGAATTTGTTTTTGATAGTGATTGCATGAATGCTTTTGAGACTTAACAGCATGCCCTTATTTCCGCCCCCATGTGCAAGCTCCGGATTGGAGCTTGCCTTTTGAACTAATGTGTGATGCTAGTGATTATGCAGTGGGAGCCGTTTTAGGGCAAAGGAAAGAGGGAAAGCTACATGTTGTTCACTATGCGAGCAAGACACTTGATTCGGCTCAAAAGAACTATGCCACAACGGAGAAAGAGTTCTTGCTTTCTTAGTTGATCAATTAATCTCAAAAATCACTAAAAATAGGCTTAGCTCGCTTAATTACTTTCAAACCTTGATAATCCTTGCTTCCTCGTGGAATCGACCCTTTCTTGCCCTAAACTAGGCTAAGTTAAGTTATTAATTTGGCACGTCCACCGACCGTGTTAAATTTTGGCGCCGTTGCCGGGGAAGCAACGGATTACATTGCATTGAATTGTGATTTTTCAGTCTAAGTCAAGTCTATTCCTCCTCCCCTTTTCTAATTTTTGTTTTCTTTCGGTTACCAATTGGTTGCTTACTACTTGGTGGTAAGCCCTTGTGTTACTAATCTCTACCTTGAGCTTTTGAATTTGCATGTCAAGAAGGTTACGAGGAGATTCATTGCTTCCAATTGACCACAATCTTGAGGGCACTTTACGAGAGTTGAGGAGGATTTTTCGGGAACCAAGGGTACTATCTACTAGTGAGGAGCAACCGGGGGAGGTGTTTGAGGAAGATCAATCTCGTTCTTCAACTTCTAGTATTATGGCGGAGGATCCACCCGTTCCAAGAGCTTTGAGGGACTATGGTCACCCCGAAGCATTTGAGCTCAAAAGTGGGATTCGGAGGCCGACAAAAACCGTTAACTTTGAGTTCTCTCCACACTTGATTAGAATGATCAAGCAAGAGCCTTATGGAGGATGTGCTCATGAGTGTCCACTTGACCATTTGGCAAACTTTCTTGAGCTTTGTGCCACGGTCAAGCAAAATAATGTTACTCAAGAGTTCGTGAGGCTTAATCTTATTCATTTCTCTCTCATGGGGAAAGCCAAGAAGTGGCTACAATCTCTACCTCCCGATTCCTTTACTACTTGGGCACAAGTAACGGCGGCTTTTGTTGATGAGTTCTACTCCCAAGAGAAGACTTTCGAGGCTAGAAGGAAGATCTCTAATTTCATACAAGATGAAGATGAAAGTTTGAATGAGGCATGGGATAGGTTCAAAGACCTCCGAAGGTCGTGTCCGCACCATGGGTATAGTCAATGTATATTGATAAAAAATTTCTATGATGGGTTGCTTCCTATGACTAGAGCTAGTTTTGATTTCGGAGCGGGGGGTCAACTCACCAAGCTACGGGTTGAAGATATTGAGCCCACCATAGAAGAGGTTGTGAGGCACTACTCTCGGGGGAACACAAGGTCTACAAGCAAGAAGGTTAGTGGTAAAGGGAATTATGATGTGGTGGCCATGGATCATATCCATGCTAAGCTAGACACTCTAGCTAAGAAACTTGAGAAGGTTAACTTGGCATCCCCAAGCCAACCACCTTCCCAAGCTTTCTCTTGTGAAATTTGTGGAGGCACCGATCATGCAAGCTCTTATTGTGGAGGATCTACGGAACATGTAGCATGGGTTGGTGCAAGACAAGAGGGGCCTTCAAACTTTAACAACCAAGGGAGGTGGAACAACCCCTCTCAAGGAACATGGAAAAATCCCCCACCACAAAATCACAATAACTACTCCTCCAACTTTCGACCACCCGGTTTCAACCAACCACAACAAAGACCACCCTTTGAGCCTAACCCACCCAAGCCTTCATCACTTGAGTCTACACTTCAACTTTTCCTAGCCCAACAAACCAAGACCAATGCCAATAATGATAAGAAGTTTGGGGATATTCACTCTTCCTTACAACAAATGCAAGCTCACAACAAAATGATTGAGACCCAACTTGCCCAAATTGCCCAACAAGTAAGCAATTTTTCTTCTTCTTCTACTCAATTCCCAAGCCAACCCGTGATGCACGAGCATGCTAAGGCCATTACTTTGAGATCCGGAGAAAACTATGAGGGGCCTAGGATGCCTAGTGAGGTGAATGAAAGCCCGGAAGTTTAGAAAAGGGGGAGTGAAGGGGAGGTTGAGAAGCTTCTTGAAGAGGTAGTTGTGGAGGATGAAGGTGATGTTGTACCAAGCCAAGAGAAAGAGGTTCATGAGCAACGCAAAGAGGCTAGTCAAGCGGCACCCAAGGTTATGTGCCTCCGGTTCCTTTTCCTCAAAGACTAGCTAAGAAGCAACTCAATGATAAATTCATGAAATTCTTAGAAGTCATGAAAGGGCTTCAAGTGCACATCCCTTTTCTCCAAGCAATGTCTCAAATGCCTACTTATGCCAAGTTTCTTAAGGAGCACCTCTCTAACAAGACCAAGCTCGAGGAAAGTGCCACCATTGCTTTGACCGCCGAGGTTAGTGTCGTACTTCAAAACAAGCTACCCAAGAAGCTTGAAGATCCAGGGTCATTTTCTATTCCTTTGAAGATTGGGGACTTGGAGCCCAAGAGGGCCTTGGCGGATTTGGGGGCAAGTGTGAGTTTGATGCCCTTGTCCATCGCTAAACAACTTAATTTTGAGCTCAAGCCTACTAGGAGGGTCATTCAAGTCGCCGATAGATCGGTGAAAGTTCCGGTTGGAGAGTTGGAGGATGTACCGGTCCAAATTGGAAGGGTTTTCATCCCTTGTGACTTTGTGGTTATGGAGATGGAGGAAGACTCTCAAGTCCCTATTATACTTGGGAGGCCTTTCCATAATACGGCCGGAGTTCTTGTTGATATGAAGCGAGATGTGCTTACTTTGAGGGTAGGAGATGAGAGCATGAAATTTGCTTTCAAGCAATCAATGAAGTCTCCAATAATGGAAGAGGTGAAGAGGATAGATAGTTTTGATGAAGAGGTCTTGACTTTGAAGAGTTTAAGGGGTAAGAAAGACCCTTTGAAAGATGTACTTTTGGGAGAAGATTTGGAAGATAATGAGGAAGGGAAAAACTTCAAGCTTGCCATGGATGCCTCTCCAATTTATTGTTCTAAGGAGGAGAAGATTGAGGCTCTTGAGGTGCCTTCACCTAAGAAGGAGAGTTCTAAGCCTCCTCCCAAGGTAGAGTTGAAACCCCTTCCCCCTTCTTTAAAATATGCTTTTCTTGGTGAGGGTGAGACTTACCCGGTGATAGTCAATGCTACACTTGAAGGCACTCAACTTACGGCCTTCTTTCAAAATATGCTTTTCTTGACGTCCTTCGGGAACATAGAAGTGCCATTGGGTATAGCATTGAAGATCTCAAAGGGCTAAGTCCTACCCTATGCATGCATAGAATTCATCTTGATGACGATCATGCTTCTTCTATTGAACCTCAAAGGAGATTGAATCCCAATATGAAAGAAGTGGTCAAAAAGGAGGTTTTGAAACTCCTTGAGGCGGGGATAATCTACCCTATCTCCGATAGTCGGTGGGTTAGTCCCGTCCATGTTGTTCCTAAAAAGGGAGGCATGACCGTCATCACTAATGAAAAGGGAGAACAAATCTCCACTAGATCGGTGACCGGGTGGCGTATGTGCATCGATTACCGGAGATTGAATAAAGCCACTAGGAAAGATCATTTCCCCATCCCTTTTATAGATCAAATGTTGGAAATATTGGCGGGCCATTCCCATTTTTGTTTCCTTGATGGTTATTCGGGGTTCTTTCAAATTCCTATCCACCCCGATGACCAAGAAAGGACTACATTCGCTTGTCCATTTGGTACCTTTGCTTATCGAAGGATGCCATTTGGTTTGCGCCCTCTACATTTCAAAGGTGTATGGCCGCCATCTTTTCGGACATATTGGAAGATACCATTGAGGTATTCATGGATGACTTCTCCGTAGTCGGTTCGTCTTTTGATGATTGTCTCAAGAACTTGAAAAATGTGCTTCAAAGATGTCAAAAGATGAATCTAGTGCTTAATTGGGAGAAGTGTCATTTCATGGTTGGGGATGGCATTGTATTGGGACGCAAGATTTCCCAAAAGGGAATTGAGGTAGATAGGGCCAAGATTGAGGTCATAGAGAAGTTTCCCCCACCTACTACGGTGAAGGGAGTGCGTTCTTTTTTGGGACATGCCGGTTTCTATCGCCGGTTCATAAAGGACTTCTATAATATTGCTAGGCCTCTATATAGCCTCTTGCAAAAAGATAATGAATTTGTTTTATATAGTGCTTGCATGAATGCTTTTGAGACTTAAAAGCATGCCCTTATTTCCGCCCCCATTGTGCAAGCTCCGGATTGGAGCTTGCCTTTTGAACTAATGTGTGATGCTAGTGATTATGCAGTGGGAGCCGTTTTAGGGCAAAGGAAAGAGGGAAAGCTACATGTTGTTCACTATACGAGCAAGACACTTGATTCGGTTCAAAAGAACTACGCCACAACGGAGAAAAAGTTCTTGGTTTCTTAGTTGATCAATTAATCTCAAAAATCACTAAAAATAGGCTTAGCTCGCTTAATTACTTTCAAACCTTGATAATCCTTGCTTCCTCGTGGAATCGACCCTTTCTTGCCCTAAACTAGGCTAATTTAGGTTATTAATTTGGCACGCCCAACGACCGTGTCAAATTTTGGCGCCGTTGCCGGGGAAGCAACAGATTACATTGCATTGAATTGTGATTTTTCAGTCTAAGTCAAGTCTATTCCTCCTCCCCTTTTCTAATTTTTGTTTTTTTTCGGTTACCAATTGGTTGCTTACTACTTGGTGGTAAGCCCTTGTGTTACTAATCTCTACCTTGAGCTTTTGTATTTGCATGTCAAGAAGGTTACGAGGAGATTCATTGCTTCCAATTGACCACAATCTTGAGGGCACTTTACGGGAGTTGAGGAGGATTTTTAGAGAACCAAGGGTACTATCTACTAGTGAGGAGAAACCGGGGGAGGTGTTTGAGGAAGATCAATCTCGTTCTTCAACTTCTAGTATTATGGCGGAGGATCCACCCGTTCCAAGAGCTTTGAGGGACTATGGTCACCCCGAAGCATTTGAGCTCAAAAGTGGGATTCGGAGGCCGACAACAACCGCTAACTTTGAGTTCTCTCCACACTTGATTAGAATGATCAAGCAAGAGCCTTATGGAGGATGTGCTCATGAGTGTCCACTTGACCATTTGGCGAACTTTCTTGAGCTTTGTGCCACGGTCAAGCAAAATAATGTTACTCAAGAGTTCGTGAGGCTTAATCTTTTTTATTTCTCTCTCATAGGGAAAGCCAAGAAGTGGCTATAATCTCTACATCCCGATTCCTTTACTACTTGGGCACAAGTAACGGCGGCTTTTGTTGATGCGTTCTACTCCCAAGAGAAGACTTCCGAGGCTAGAAGGAAGATCTCTAATTTCATACAAGATGAAGATGAAAGTTTGAATGAGGCATGGGATAGGTTCAAAGACCTCCGAATGTCGTGTCCGCACCATAGGTATAGTCAATGGATGTTGATGCAAAGTTTCTATGATGGGTTGCTTCCTATGACTAGAGCTACTCTTGATTCCGGAGCGGGGGGTCAACCCACCAAGCTACGGGTTGAAGATATTGAGCCCACCATAGAAGAGGTTGTGAGGCACTACTCTTGGGGGAACACAAGGTCTACAAGCAAGAAGGTTAGGGGTAAAGGGAAGTATGATGTGGAGGCCACGGATCATATCCATGCTAAGCTAGACACTCTAGCTAAGAAACTTGAGAAGGTTAACTTGGCATCCCCAAGCCAACCACCTTCCCAAGCTTTCTCTTGTGAAATTTGTGGAGGCACCGATCATGCAAGCTCTTATTGTGGAGGATCTACGGAACATGTAGCATGGGTTGGTGCAAGAGAAGAGGGGCCTTCAAACTTCAACAACCAAGGGAGGTGGAACAACCCCTCTCAAGGAACATGGAAAAATCACTCACCACAAAATCACAACAACTACTCCTCCAACTTTCGACCACCCGGTTTTAACCAACCACAACAAAGACCACCCTTTGAGCCTAACCCACCCAAGCCTTCATCACTTGAGTCTACACTTCAACTTTTCCTAGCCCAACAAACCAAGACCAATGCCGATAATGATAAGAAGTTTGGGGATATTCACTCTTCCTTACAACAAATGCAAGCTCACAACAAAATGATTGAGACCCAACTTGCCCAAATTGCCCAACAAGTAAGCAATTCTTCTTCTTCTTCTACTCAATTCCCAAGCCAACCCGTGATGCACGAGCATGCTAAGGCCATTACTTTGAGATCCGGAGCAAACTATGAGGGGCCTAGGATGCCTAGTGAGGTGAATGAAAGCCCGGAAGTTTAGAAAAGGGGGAGTGAAGGGGAGGTTGAGAAGCTTCTTGAAGAGGTAGTTGTGGAGGATGAAGGTGATGTTGTACCAAGCCAAGAGAAAGAGGTTCATGAGCAACGCAAAGAGGCTAGTCAAGCGGCACCCAAGGTTATGTGCCTCCGGTTCCTTTTCCTCAAAGACTAGCTAAGAAGCAACTCAATGATAAATTCATGAAATTCTTAGAAGTCATGAAAGGGCTTCAAGTGCACATCCCTTTTCTCCAAGCAATGTCTCAAATGCCTACTTATGCCAAGTTTCTTAAGGAGCTCCTCTCTAACACGACCAAGCTCGAGGAAAGTGCCACCATTGCTTTGACCGCCGAGGTTAGTGCCGTACTTCAAAAAAAGCTACCCAAGAAGCTTGAAGATCCGGGGCCATTTTCTATTCCTTTGAAGATTGGGGACTTGGAGCCCAAGAGGGCCTTGGCGGATTTGGGGGCAAGTGTGAGTTTGATGCCCTTGTCCATCACGAAACAACTTAATTTTGAGCTCAAGCCTACTAGGAGGGTCATTCAAGTCGCCGATAGATCGGTGAAAGTTCCAGTTGGAGAGTTGGAGGATGTACCGGTCCAAATTGGAAGGGTTTTCATCCCTTGTGACTATGTGGTTATGGAGATGGAGGAAGACTCTCAAGTCCCTATTATACTTGGGAGGCCTTTCCATAAAACGGCCGGAGTTCTTGTTGATATGAAGCGATATGTGCTTACTTTGAGGGTAGGAGATGAGAGCATGGAATTTGCTTTCAAGCAATCAATGAAGTCTCCAATAATGGAAGAGTTGAAGAGGATAGATAGTTTTGATGAAGAGGTCTTGACTTTAAAGAGTTTAAGGGGTAAGAAAGACCCCTTGAAAGATGTACTTTTGGGAGAAGATTTGGAAGATAATGAGGAAGGGAAAAACTTCAAGCTTGCCATGGATGCCTCTCCAATTTATTGTTCTAAGGAGGAGAAGATTGAGGCTCTTGAGGTGCCTTCACCTAAGGAGGAGTGTTCTAAGCCTCCTCCCAAGGTAGAGTTGAAACCCCTTCCCCCTTCTTTAAAATATGCTCTTCTTGGTGAGGGTGAGACTTACCCGGTGATAGTCAATGCTATACTTGAAGGCACTCAACTTACTCAACTTCTTGACGTCCTTCGGGAACATAGAAGTGCCATTGGGTATAGCATTGAAGATCTCAAAGGGCTAAGTCCTACCCTATGCATACATAGAATTCATCTTGATAACGATCATGCGTCTTCTATTGAACCTCAAAGGAGATTGAATCCAAATATGAAGGAAGTGGTCAAAAAGGAGGTTTTGAAACTCCTTGAGGAGGGGATAATCTACACTATCTTCGATAGTCGGTGGGTTAGTCCCGTCCATGTTGTCCCTAAAAAGGGAGGCATGACCGTCATCACTAATGAAAAGGGAGAACAAATCTCCACTAGATCGGTGACCGGGTGGCGTATGTGCATCGATTACCGGAGATTGAATAAAGCCACCCGGAAAGATCATTTCCCCATCCCTTTTATAGATCAAATGTTGGAAAGATTGGCGGGCCATTCCCATTTTTATTTCCTTGATGGTTATTCGGGGTTCTTTCAAATTCCCATCCACCCCGATGACCAAGAAAGGACTACATTCACTTGTCCATTTGGTACCTTTGCTTATCGAAGGATGCCATTTGGTTTGTGCAATGCGCCCTCTACATTTCAAAGGTATATGACCGCCATCTTTTCTGACATGTTGGAAGATACCATTGAGGTATTCATGGATGACTTCTCCGTAGTAGGTTCGTCTTTTGATGATTGTCTCAAGAACTTGAAAAATGTGCTTCAAAGATGTCAAAAGATGAATCTAGTGCTTAATTGGGAGAAGTGTCATTTCATGGTTGGGGATGGCATTGTGTTGGGACACAAGATTTCCCAAAAGGGAATTGAGGTAGATAGGGCCAAGATTGAGGTCATAGAGAAGTTTCCCCCACCTACTACGGTGAAGGGAGTGCGTTCTTTATTGGGACATGCCGGTTTCTATCGCCGGTTCATAAAGGACTTCTCTAAGATTGGTAGGCCTCTATCTAGCCTCTTGCAAAAAGATAATGAATTTGTTTTTGATAGTGATTGCATGAATGCTTTTGAGACTTTAAAGCATGCCCTTATTTCCGCCCCCATTGTGCAAGCTCCGGATTGGAGCTTGCCTTTTGAACTAATGTGTGATGCTAGTGATTATGCAGTGGGAGCCGTTTTAGGGCAAAGGAAAGAGGGAAAGCTACATGTTGTTCACTATGCGAGCAAGACACTTGATTCGGCTCAAAAGAACTACGCCACAACGAAGAAAGAGTTGTTTGCGGTTGTGTTTGCCTTTGATAAGTTCAGGCCTTATCTTGTGTGCTCCAAAGTGGTAGTGTACACGGATCACTCGGCAATCAAGTATCTCATGTCCAAGAAAGATGCGAAGACGCGGTTGATTCGTTGGATCTTGCTCCTTCAAGAATTTGACATTGAGATTAGAGACAAGAAGGGAACGGAAAACTTGGTGGCCGACCACCTTTCCCGGTTGCCTTTGGATGAAGACTCTCCCTCTCGTAATATGCCCATTGATGATAGCTTAAAGGATGATCTCTTATACTCCATCAAAGCCCTTGATACCCCATGGTTTGCCGACATGGCGAACTACTTGGCTTGTGGGATCATTCCTTTTGAGTTTACATGTCAACAACGAAGGCGGTTCCTCCATGATTCTAAGTTTTATGCGTGGGAGGACCCACTTTTGTTCAAGCGGGGGGAGGATGGTTTGTATCGGAGATGTCTTCCCGATGATGAGATCGCAAGTGTGATTGAGAAATGTCATTCATCCCCCGTTGGAGGACATATGGGTGCCGACAAGACCGTTGCCAAGATCTTATCTTGTGGATTTTGGTGGCTCTCTATGTTCAATGACGTGTAGGGCTTTGTAAAAGCTTGTGATAGGTATCAAAGGGTCGGCAACATCTCCAAGAGGCATGAATTACCCCTCACCAACATTTTAGAATTGGAAGTCTTCGATGTTTGGGGGGTAGACTTCATGGGACCCTTCCCTTCTTCGTTTGGTAACTCCTACATGTTAGTGGAGGTTGACTATGTCTCCAAATGGGTGGAAGCAATCGCCTCTCCTACAAATGATGCTAAGGTAGTTACCAAGCTATTCAAGCCCGTGATATTTCTCCTACAAATTTTTTCAAACAAACCCCCAAAATCACCAGCATTTTGAACTTCTTACACCATTTAAAACCCTTAATTCATCTGTAAAAATTTAATTCGAATCCTTTTATAACCCTCATTGCCGATTTCGGAAATCAAATGAAAATGTCCAGGCTGAGGACGGTAGTGAGCAAAATGGTGGAAGTTGGTAACAAGGACAACTTAACTCGCTCCGCTACATTACGTTGTTTTGTTGTTCAGCAAGCTGGTCAAGTCGTTGCTGAGGGCGCTAAGCTTCCTCAAGATCGTATTGTCAACGTTGTGGAGTGGGTCCAAACTTGATCAACAAGAGAAATGGGGGTTTGGTGGTGATGAATGATGACTGATGTAGTGGTGTGGTGGGTTGAGGGGGTCTTGCCTGATGGTGTAAATGGGGGTCAGGTGGTGAGAGTGGTGAAGGCTGGTTGTGTAAATGGTGTTCAGGTGGTAGGAGTGGTGTTGCGTGATGGTGTAAATGTGGATCAGATGGTGGGAGTGGTGAGGAGTCAGGTGGTGAGAGTGATGAGGGGTGGTTATGGAGGAGGCCAGGAAGGTGGTAGTCTACAGGAGAAGTGAAGTCAAAGTTAGACTATTGTTCAAGTCACTTGTCACCTGAACTCATTAAAAAGTTAAAACCCAATACAAGTTTAACTTATTCCAAATATACCAAAGATTAATTCAATATCAGAATACGGAGTAAAGGTTGGTTTGTAAAAATAATTTTTCCTTTATGTAACATGAACAGAGTGTACAATTTTTATTATATGACCGGGTGTACCTTGAGTATGGTACCACCAAGACTATTTTGTGCTCAAATAGATTTGGCTGTACCATGAGCATGGTCCACCCAAGGTTATTTTTTGCTCAAATAGATTTGGGTGTACCATGAGCATGGTACACCCAAGACTACTTTTTCCTCAAATAGATTTAGGTGTATCAGAAAACGAAGTAAAGGTTTGTTATTTAAAAATAATTTTTCCTTTTTATAACATGAACAGAGTGTACAAATTTTATTTTACAACCGGGTGTACCATTAATATGGTACGCCCAAGGCTATTACCAAATCTATTTGAGTAAAAAAGGATGAGGATGTAAATGAGTAGAGCTGAGCTCGTTAGCATATAATCGAGCTCGAGCTCGGCTTGAAGCTCGACGAGCTAGCATAGTGAAGGCCTGAGCTCGGCTTAGTTGCAAAACTTTAAACTCGAGCTCGAATCGATTTTTTCCCCGAAGCTGACAATTAATGTTCTTGCGGATAAAGTAAAATACGTAAAAATTCAACAGAGATAAATTTAATTCAAATAAGGTCTTTCACATCACTTGACATTCAACATTGAAAATGTTAATTATCAAGTTAAAATTCAACATTTAAGAATAACAAAATATTTATGCCGAGCTTGAACAAACCGAGCCTAGTTGAGCTCGAGTTCGGGCTCAGATATTTAAGACTTGGCTTGGGCTCAAAGTTGACCGAGATCGAGCCGTACTCATAGTCTCTATAAGCCGACTTATCTCAGTTATACTCCTACTCCCGGATTTTTTTTTTTGAAAGATAAGAAAAACTAGGAAAGAGATAACATTAGGAGCCCTTCCGTACGAGGAGTTCTCATAATGTATCAAAACTAAGAATGGGGGAAAGGGTGGAATGTTCACAAATTTCTATATGGAAATAATTATTGTCGAGACCAACATTCGCAATCCAATCCTCTACTATGTTAGCTTCCCTAAAGACGTGTTGTATTTCCCAATGTTGTTCCTGCTGGAGTAATCTATGGATGTCTGCAATGATGTTTGCTATCTGCCACGGCGGTGTTCATAATCGTTTGACCGCGTTGATGACCAGAAGATTGCCTCCCTCTATAATGATGCTACTATGCAGGATCGAACTGAGGTGAAGAAGAGCTTTATGAAGTGACGTCGCCTCTGCTACTATAATGTTTGCTCTGCCCAGATTATAGGTGATTGCTGCTTTGACATTGCAATCTTCGTCTTGGAAGATGAAACCTGCTGCTGTTGAGTGTTGCTTGACCGATCCATCGAAATTGATTTTGAGAGAGCCCGGAGGAGGGGGGACCAACGAACAAAAAGGGGATGGAGGTGTGGGAGAGTAGAATTTAGAGGGGGTGGGGTACCCCTACACCCGAATATATGATGCATATCTATATATTAGATAATAAAGCCGTACCGAAAGGAGTCGTCACAACATGCCAACTAGGCGACTCAATAATTAATAAAATAAGTATTAAAAAATGAAATAACATTATCTTTAAAATAAGAAAAATTAAACAGGTTGTCATAAAAGAGAGTATTATCTCAAAAACAACAAAAATTAGATAGGTAGTAATAAAATATAATATTATCTCAAAATTAGAAAAATTAAATAGGTAGTCATAAAAGATAATATTATTTCAAAAATAAGAAAAATTTAATAGATAGTCATTAAAAATGATATTATCTAAAAAATAAGAAAAAATTAATTATGTAGTCATAAAAGATAATATTATCTCAAAAGCGAGAAAAAAAATCTTTTTATTCCCTCATTAATGAATAAAATAAGTTTTTTTAAAAATATTAAATAGGTATTCATATAAAATAATATGAGTTAAGAGTACTTGTGGGTACTAAACTTTGCATTTTGTTGCAGTTTGGGTACTCATGTTTCAATAGTTGCATTTTGGGTACTCTATGTTAACTTCCGTTTGGGTACTAAACTTTGGGTGAGTATTATTTTATTTGTCGCACAAATCGAGGAACTCATAAACAAAGGGAATAATATTTGGGTTTTATATTTTTAATTTTTTAGTATCCCTTTTTCTTTTATTTTTTCACTTTGCCTTTCACTTTCTCATCCTTTCTTCTTTCTTCGACCATCTGGTCTTCTCTTCATCCCTGTTTCCATTTTTTTCTTTTTTATTTGTTCTTTTTCTCTCCATGTGGCCTTCACTAAAAGGATCAAGCTTGTCTCCTTCACAAGAACATCAAGGTATGTTTGCTTATCTTTCGTTTTCTTTTTTTGATTTTTTGTTTTTTTGTGGAAATTGTTTCTTTTTGGTGGATTATTGTACTGATTTTGTTTGATTATGACGAAATTGTGAGTATGGTGTTTGTTCTATCTACTTTAATTTAGCCATGTGATGGAATTACCTTATAAAATAATTAGGGTTTAGGATTTTATTAAATACTAGTTAAAGACTGATTTTTCCATTTTAAATACTTTAGACTCTGTTCGATTTTGGTTTTTTGGTTTGCTATAATTTAGATGTTTTAGGAAGTGAAGTTATTGAATCTAACTACTATGATGTATTAAAATGATTGATATGAATGAATTAAACAATTTCTTTTGCTACACATTTTCATTTATATATTGCATTTATCTCTTTATGGAATTGTGCAGAATTGAGATTGAATCCTTGCTTGATAGTACACCATGGGGGAAAATGGTCGAATGGTTGTGACTTGATATACACTGGGGGCACGGTGAATATGTTTGATGACATTCCTGACACTGTTGATGCATCTTACATTAGAGAGATCATTAACAGTTTGGGTTACAAGAATATAATTAAATTGCATTTCCATGATCCTAGAATAGACTTTGCAAATGGGATTAGGTACTTGAGCTATGATAAAAGTACCATAGATCCATTTTTAACACTTCTTTTGAGTTTTAGAGTGCTACATGTGTACACTGGGCATGAGTATGAGAATGATTGTGGGAGACGGTCTTTTGTTGAACTACTTAGTACAAATGACAGCCAAACCGCATTTGAGCAACTCCTTGGTAAACAACAACCAACACCACCTCTAAGTCATCCTGAGATGGACTATGACTCAGAAGGAACTGACGAAGATGATGTAGAGATGGTGACTGCCAGGGATAAGGTAAATGAGGAAAGAAGAAAAGAGTTATCATATCAAGAAGAGTTACTGATGTTAAAGAGGTTAGATGAATCAAACGGTAAGAATATTAATGACATCCATAATGAATTAGATGGAGGCAGTGACCTTGACAGTCCTAACGAGTCAGATGAAGAGGACTATGGCTACTTGGTTGCGCCTGAACCAACCCAAAAAAACAAAACAGGTACAAGTTGTTAGAGGAAGGGCAAAGTAGGTCGTCTAAGTTCTCCATTGGTCAGTCTTTTGAGAATGCTAAGAATTTTAGAAAGGCGATCATTGACTACTCAATTGAATTTTAGAAATACTATACAAAATACATGGTATAATCTTTATTATATGCTTGGAAGTCTTGTGTAATCCTATGAAGTTAGGCCCATAATCCACTCCTTAATGATTAGCACATTAGCTAGTGTAATTCTATATCTATTCCTCTTGAGGGATGGTAGGAAAAAATAAATGGTACATCTCATATCAAGAAAGTACTTACTGTTATGATTGGAATTAGAAAATATTCTTTTGTTATGGATTATTGTTTTTCCTAGTTACATGGCTATCTACTTATTTGAAGTAACTTGGCATGCTTTTGCAAAGTGTATGTATTGGGCTTGTATAATATGCTTTTAAAAAGTGTATGTATTGGGTTCTTGTACCAGGTCCCGTGTGGTCACATTTATGCACATATTTGCAGTGACATTGGAGTCTTGAAGAGGAAGGAGCAGAATTTCAGTTTTTGGATTTTGGAGATGAAGAAGATAAACTGATTTTTGGAATTTGGAGATGAAGGAGAAAAAAAACTGATTTTTGAAATTTTAGAATTGTACCTGTCCAAATTTCTATGCTTATTGAACTATTATTGATGATTTTTGGAATTTTTAGAATTTTGGAATTTTGCAGAGTGAATTTTTATAGTTGCAGCAATCCATAATTTAGTACTCCGTTTGTATTATTTGGAACATTAAGCAACCATGGCTTTCATTCTCTTTCTCAGTTTTTTAAATTAATGCTCAAAGTTCAGTACCTTGACAGAATATTGTGTGGAGTTAACTGCCATTACATATTAGTACCCAAATTGCTACTTTTGAAAGATGAGTACCCAAACTGCAACAAAATGCAAAGTTTAGTACTCAAGTTTGTGCTTTACTCATAAAGCTTTCATAGCCGCGCGGTTCAATTCCCACTAACTGCCAGTCTGCCACAATACCCTTCATTTTTACTTTTGCTTTTTAGTTTTTACCCGCATTCTTTCTTCATCTTTTATTTTTTCTTTTTCCCAATTCTTTCTTTGTTATTTACTTTTGTTTTTTTTTCCTCATTCTTTTTCAAATCAACAAATGACCCTTATCCTATATCTTTCTTTATTTCTTTCTTAATGATTTCATGTGTAAAAGAATTGTGAGGAAAAATCATGTTAGATTATTATTCTTAATCAATTTATGCAATATTACTCTATGTTAGTATCGTTTTATATAGAAATGATATATTAGTATTATTTAAGTACCATTTGTTTAGACCGTTAGAATAATTATCATCATCTATTTTGTTCTTATTTCGATCACTATATTTATAGAATAATTATCTATTATTTTTCTTTTCCTACGTCATCATTGATATTTCAATTTTCCAAAATATTTAAAAAATCTAACCCGATATAGCTAATTATTTTTAAAAAATATTATTGACTTGATAAAGGCCTGTATTGGTTGCTTCGCCCATAGGCCCCCGAAATGTAATAAACAACCCTCGTAGAAGTACCATATATCCTATATTTGTGTGATGAGTTAGGGGCCCATATTCTAGCTTCGCCCCGGCCCTATAAAGATCAGGAACGGCCCTAACAGCCCGTATACGTATAAATACGTGGTATAAAAGTCTATATTACCCTCATTCCTTTACTCACTTCCTTTTAAAAAATTCCAAAAAAAAAATTTAAAAAAAAATTGAATTTTCACGGAACCGGATGGAATTTCCGCTACACGGTATTGGAAAGTCAATCCGGTTCCGTGAAAATTCATTTTTTTTTTGAATTACCGGAAAGTCAATCCGGTTCCGTAAAAATTCAAATTTTAAAAAAAAAAAAATTTGAATTTTTTTTTTAAAAAGGGATTTTTACGGAACCGGATTGACTTTCCGGTACACGGTACCGGAAAATCCATCCGGTTCCGTGAATTATCCGTTTTTCACGGTACCGAAAAGTCAATCCGGTTTCGTGAAAATTCAATTTTAAAAAATAATTTTTTTTTTGAACTTTTTTTAAAAAAACCGGACATAATTATGTTTAATAAGGGTATTTTGGACAATTTACTATAAAATATGGGCTATAAGGTAGTAAATACGGGCTATGTTTAATAACACCCAAAAATTATCATTCCTTTTAAATTATCTTTGAATAATAGGAGGGGAAAACTACACAGTGATAGTATATCCCATTACAACCGGAAGATTCATGCGCTGTTACACTTGGTTTCAGTACAATTTATTCATGTAATAGTAAAATCCAAAGATATATTCCTAGTCTACATCTCCTAGCTGGACGAATCACAAACAGATAAAAATTAAGAAATTTAAAACAAAAATTTACGAACAAATAAATGGATGGATTTGATTGCCACTAGCAGTGGCGGACCCAGGATTTTCATTTTGGGGGGCCAAATTATGAATGTTTGACAATTCGATAAACAATGTTCTAAAAATTCACAAATGCTTAATCAATACTCGAAATATTCCTATGGGTGATTGAAGTGGATTTAAATAATAGATCTACCGCATTTAAATATATTGTCCAATATAAACAACTAAAATGTAACTTATAACTTCAAATTTCAGATTATATGAAACACCACGTACAAACTTATAAAAAATCTTGTCACAAGCAATCGATTTAAAAAATAATAATTGTATGAGTTCAAGTGACAAATGTATCATTAACAACATCTCACTCAACTAATATTCAGAGTCGAACTAAGGATCGTGTAAATCGGACGCTAATTACTTTTACTATATGAATTTACACAATAACTGTTCATTAATTTTCCCTAAAAATTAACTTAATACATTAATGAATAAATATAATGTTAACATTAAATAATAATAAATCTTCCCTAAAAAAACTAACAATAAATCTCAACATTATACAATACAAAGTGAAATTGAGTACAAGTAATTGAGATTTTAAACAAGACAAATAGAAAATTTAATAAAGGCTTGTACTCGTATTTAAATTTACAAACCTATGTCAAAGAGAGGAAAAAAAAAAGAAAAGAGTAAAAAGTATTGAGTAAGGATTGAACCTTAGACTAATGTAAAAAGAAATTAACTCAAACCGATTCTTACCCGAAATTATTAAATTAAGTCAAACTGAAATCAAATCCAAATTTAATCGACATAAATTCGATTTAATTAAGATTTCATACCCGATTTTTTTAAAGTGGGGGGACGGCTGTCCCCCTTGTTCTAACATAGGTCCGCCAATGCCCTCAAGATGGAGCCCCCCTGCCTGATCGGATCGGGACTATCACTACTGCCCTATCACCATCGCTACTATCTATTGTATTACTTACTATACTATTACTTAGGCATCACCAATACATATTCCATCCAATCATTTTCATTTTGAATACTATATATATAGCAGAGCTCATCAATCAATGTCAATTTTCCATCTAGACATCGATTGATTTTAGAATATCAATATTGCAATCAATGTCAATTTTCCATTTTATGTACGTAATGTAGATATTGATTGATTATATTTTCCAATATATAGCATACAAGTAGTTATATTGTAATCAAATTTTCGGGATATGTAATCAAAATTTAGTTAGTACTACTTATTAACGTCTCCATCCCCTCCTGATTTTGTTTTGGTTTCCTTTTCATCCTTATTGCTAGATTAACCCTGAATTTTAATTTACATGTTTGATTGATTAAATTTCTTTTCATGATCTTTTCAACTCGTTTGGTTGTAATTTGTTTCGGTTTCGTTCACGACATACATTGATACTGAACTGGGGCAGAATGTTAATTTGTATGGGATTGTTGGTGCCGATTCATGTTCATTTTGTACAATTTTTGTTGTTGTTGTTGTTGACTTGTTGTTATCATCGGCTTCCAAGGATGCTTTCACTGTGGTGTTACGTTAATTTCAATTCATCGTATTATTGTTGTTGTGATTGTTGCTTTGTTGAGTGCGAGATGTTACCGCTGGCCTGGCCTGGACGGCTTAGGGAGGGTAGGGCTATCTTTTGGGCTGATTTAGCATTGATATTGGGTTGCCAATTTTTGCTTCTGTCTTTGGAAATTGGAGGATGCAACTTTGCTGGCTGCTCCTCGCTTTTGGGTCAGTTTTAATGCCATTCCGGGGCCTGCTTTGTCACCAGTTATAACTGTTGTCTTGATTCTGCTTTTAGTGTAATTTGCTTGGGTTGGTTTTTTAAGCTGGGGCTATTATATTGTGGGTACTTTTTGAGTTGGGTGTGCATGTATTTATTTGATCTTGTGTTGCTACTTATTTTATTGCTTGGATATCATGAGTGCTTGTTGGTGCGTTAGTTTGGTGCTGCTACTATACTAATCTTGCGTGACTTCAATTCAAGTGGTATTACTGAGCTTGTCTGCTTCATTTCATTGTAACCTTGATTGTATGTATAGCCCTTCCTACTACTAGCTAACTAATTCCTTTTTTTATTCCATTTACACCATACTCCGTATGATATCCATGTAAACTTATGTCTACGTATTATTATAATTTTGATCAAGTTTGCTTTTCATAGTTTCAAAAGTTTTGAATTGGGAGCTCGCTATGTTGTGTTTGTAGCTGAGAACTTGGGATTTACCTTATTATTTAAGCGCATGTTTCAACCAGTCGCTAGCAAGACAACAAGCACTATAGAGCTGGTGCTAATTAATCCCCTTTAGCCTGTCCCTGGCCTTAACATACAATCTCAGCAATTAAAAACGAACAGCGGTTGAATGAGCTATATAAGAAAGGTTATCTTTTTTGTCTGATCAAGGTACTTGGCCATTGTTTAAGAACATAAGTACTAAATTCGCCTATCTACAAAACTAATTCATTTTTGTATTGAATTCTATGTACCAGTGACCCATTTGTTTTGTATCGTATTCATTTAGACTGTGTTTACTTAAAGCATACAAAAAAAAGGAAAATAAAGGGAAGAAAAAGAATGTGAGACATCGTTACAGGAACCAAAACTGGGGCGAATGAAGCCTTTTTTGTTTTTTGGGGCCAATGAAGCCATTTGATTTGGGCCAGTAATTCCATGTCATTTCTACAGAATGCAGACACATGAACGCTTAGACAGACTAGAAACATACATACTATGGGCCTGCACAAAACCAACAATGCTATAGGCCTACTTAACCATGTTAAGGCTAAGCAATATAATTGAAAATGTGATACCTTGGAATGTTGGACTAGGCCGTGTTGCATCCATTTCTAAGGTGCACATATGCCCTTCTTGGAGCTTAACATCGTATTTGAAAATTTTCTACTGTTTTAGTGTCTTAATTTGGAAAACCCAATTTAAAAGCTAAGACCATCCACTATGGAGTAGGAAAAAACCTTGGCATGAGGGAAAAAATCTTGTCATGGCATTGTTATTACATGATGGAAAAAGTCATGCCAAGTTTTTTCTTCACTCTCATCAACTTGTGCTGGGAATTAGAAATGCAGCGCTTGGTTTTTCCTTTTTGCAAATGAATTATTTTATTTTTTGCTTGGGCCCAATGAAATCATGCCACATATCTATGATTTTGTCATTTTCTCTTGGGTAGATAATGAAGAGAGTGAGGGATGATGGATTTTATTTTCGCCATGAATGGAGTACCCATGACAGAAATATTCTTGAGTAGTGGGAAGTGAGGTGTAAGAGTGAGAAAGGGGTAGAGAGAGGGATATGAATTTTTTTTTTTCATCATAAGGGATGCTCTAACACCTAATGTTTCAAATTTTTAGCATTGCAATTATTTTACTGCCTTGGCTTTTAAAAATATAAATTTTTAATATATATATATATATATATTTGGAAATTCTACGTGGTAAGCTTTAACTTTCAACTAGGCGTACAACTCCATGTTAAATCTTTTCTAAAAAATGTATATCTCAAAATTGAGAAGAAGAGTAATTTTGTAACTCTATAGTGTTGACATACCAAGAATAGTCTAGAGGGAACATTTTTGTTGTGTTTTTTATTTTATTTTGAGAGTTAACTTTACCAAATTAACATTTGTCTATTATGACAAATTTAACTTAATATTTATTTTCTTAAATCACCAAGCATATAATGACAATATCTAGAAGGGCACTATTATAAATCTAATTGAGTGTTCAAGTTAAAGAAAATTATAAACTTGAAAATAAGAATCATTTAAACATTAAAAAAATTATTTATTCGAATAAGAAATACATGTAATAAGTGCCAAAATTATAATATCTTACCAATTTAAATACTCATTCTACTATTATAATACTTTTTCACTCATAGGATTTCGCCAAATATTTATAGATATATTTAATATTTTAAATACTTCACTCTCAAAGCGATTTGTACTGAATTTTATATAAAATGAAAATTATAAATAGATAAAACCCAATCCGGGCATTGCGTGGGTCAAAAACTAGTTCTACTTCCTCCGAAAGGAATTACTTGCAGCGATTAGACATTTTCTACTCCCACTTTATATCAAATTATTGCAAGTATATGTTACGGACGGAGTATAATAAACGTGGGTGTGGGTGTCTCTATCTAATTTACGATGTGCTAACTGCTAGAGTTGCTTTTGAAACCCATCGAAATAGAATATAGGAAAAATTGTGAATAATCACCTGCATGATACACATATTTCAAAATAACCACCCCATTTTTGTTTGTGTTTAAATAACCACCTCTCATTTCCTTAACTTTTTCAAATACCCACCTGTTAACGGAATTTTCTAACGCCGTTAAGTGTAATGCCCAAATTCTTACTAAATTATCCTAATTCCCTCCAAAATTTCACTAATTACCTTAGTAATCTATAATTTGACTGGTTAAATCATGATTAACATTTTAAAAAAAAAATTTATTCAATTTTACAATTTTTTAAACTATATATTTTTGATATATGACACGGTAATGGACACAAATTTCGAGACAATATTTAATCGCGTTTTTAATACTCAAGAAGACGTTTTTTCGGAAAATGAACACCACCGTATGCCCATGGGTACGAATTTTGAGATTCCGTACGAATCGAGTACCTACAATCCGGCTTTCCGGCACGTACTTCGAGACGCCTTTTTCGGATGGAATACAAAGTTTTTCCGAAAAACGGACACCGGCTTGTAGGTACGGCGGTGTCCGTTTTTCAAAAAAACGTGTTCCATCCAAAAAAATTGTCTCGAAGTACGTGCCGAAAAGCCGGCTTGTAGGTACTCGGTTTGTAGAGAATCTTAAAATTCATGTCCATAAAGGGCGTATGGTGGTGTCCGTTTTTCGAAAAAACGTCGTCCTGAGTATTAAAAACGCGATTAAATATTGTCTCCAAATTTGTGTCCATTACCGTGTCATAGATCAAAAATATATAGTTTTAAAAATTGTATAATTGAATAAAAAAAATATTTTTAAAATGTTAATCATGATTCGGTGTCCGTTTTTCGAAAAAACTTTGTATTCTGTACGAAAAAGGCTTCTCGAAGTACGTGCCCGAAAACCTGGCTTGTAGGTACTCGTTTTGTAGGGAATCTCAAAATTCATGCCCATAAAGGGCATACGGTGGTGTCCGTTTTTCGAAAAAAAGGCGTCTTTAGTATTAAAAACGCGATTAAATATTGTCTCGAAATTTGTGTCTATTACCATGTCATATATCAAAAAAAAAGTTTAAAAAATTGTAAAATTGAATAAAAATTTTTTTTAAAAAATATTAATCATGATTTGACCAGTTAAATTATAGATTAGTAAGGTAATTAGTGAAATTTTGGAGGGAGTTAAAAAAATTGAGTCCTAAAACTAACGGTGTTAAGATTTTCCGTTAAGAGGTGGATATTTCAAAACGTGAACATAAATAAAGGTGGTTATTTAAATGCAAAATAATTTAGGGTGGTTATTTTAAAATTAGTGTATCTAACATGTGGCCATTCACAATTTATCCTAGCATATACAAGCCGCTAAAAATAAGTAAAACAGCTAAGCCGTAAAGCTCTTCTAAGACGCCTTCTTCATCCTCTCCTCCGAAAAACCCTAAACCCTAAACCCTGAGACAAAAACAATGGCGGACGTAGTACAGGAGAGATTAGAGCGCATGGTCCCAGAGCTCGACGATCTAGAAAAAAGGGGACTATTCAATCGCCGCGAAATTGCCGAAATTGTTAAAAAGAGACGCAAATTCGAGTACAGGCTCCAGAGACCAAGCCCTCTCAAGCAAGATTTTTTAGAATATATTGATTACGAAAAGCAGCTTGATAGGCTTCGTATCCTCAGAAAGAAGTCTGTTTCTCGTGAGCTTAAAGATAAAGGTAATAAGAAGCTGAAGAAATCGCTTTCGGATTATGCCGGAGTTCGTCGGATTATTGAGATTTATCGGATGGCTGCTAGCCGCTTTAAGGGAGACCTTCAGCTCTGGTTTCAGTATTTGGAGTTCTGTAAGAACAGGAAGAATGGCAGGATGAAGAAGGTAAAGTAGCATTGCCTTTTTTAATTCATGGTTTTTGTTGGGTTTTATTTCAATTTCATACATTATTGATTGTGTGACAAAATATTTGGTTAATGTTACTATAGTAGCGACATGTATAATGTATTCGAGGTTGCCCTATTAAGACCTTAGCTGCTGCTAGGGTTCACTTAGGCTCTGTTCTTTTGGACTGAATGGAGCTGCATTGAACTAAAATTGTGGAACAAAAGGAACTGAACTGAAATTGCGATACAAAAGGAACTGAACTGAAATTGTGATACAAAAGGAACTGAACTGAAATTGTGATACAAAAGGAACTGTACTGAAATTGTGAGACAAAAGGAACTGAATTGAAATTGTGAGACAAAAGGAACTGAACTGAAATTGTTAGACAAAAGGAACTGTACTGAAATGTTTCAATTAATTCAATCCAAAGGAATAGGGCCTCAATGTGCTTCAATATGGGTTTTGAAGGTGGGTGTTGGATAGGGTATATTATAGAGTGTGCAGATTGATTATGTTAGATCCAACTCCATGTCTCACTATCACTAGTATGCTTCTTGATAACTCGACATTGTTATCACTAGTGTGCTTATGCCATGCTTGTTCTTTGTCAAGCTTTTAATACAAATCTATTATTTTGATTTGTGGAACTATGTGGGTTACTTTTGTGCCTGGTCCTAATGGTTGATGTTTTTACTGATACTAGTTTGTACTCCTGTGCGATGTGCAAGTTATAACTTTTTTTTTTATCTCCTGAGGGATGCAAGTATTAATTTCTAAGTATTCAAAAATGTTTCAATAATATGATATTCCCTCCTTTATGTTATGTGTTTCACTTTGACTTTCACATTTGCCAACCTATACCTTTGACCCCTAATATCTTCAATTCCCAATTAGTAAAACTTATAAAAAATGATACTTTGAAATTAATCAAGACAAGTCCTATAACACTTTGCATAATAACATTTGCTTTTGAATATTAGTAAATACACTATCTATACACTAAAGTAGATATATGTGAATAATGCGAAAAGTCAAAGTTGAACAAGTCTTAAAAAACAGAGGGGAATATACTACTAATAAGCTCTATATATAGTTTTTCAATCTCTAATAAAGAAATTATATTTTTTATTAGGAGGACTCTTTTGTTGGTGGATGGTATATAGAGAATTCCTTTCAGGTGTTTGATGGGGAATGTGGAGAGGATTAATGGAATAGCTTTTGACAATTACAAATAGATAAATCAAAAAGGAAAAAAAGACTAGTAGTTTGACATGTGGCAATGTGGCACCAATAGTTCCTGTTTATGTTTAGTTGTATATATACTTCTCTCGTTCCATTTTGGTTGCAAGTCTTGCTACTTTTGAAATTTCATACTATTTATATAATTATAGTTTTGTTAGATTTGTCTCGAATATTATATTCTATAATTTTTACTAATATATGATTGAAGATAGTAATGGTTAAAGTTGTGTTTTGTGATGCGTGAAACTCTACATGTTCCAATGAAAATGGAAAGTATATATGTTCCTTCTGATGCCTTTCCACTCTTGTAATCATTATTCTGAGATCGATGCTCTGTTTAGGATCTAATCCATCTTAGTGGCCCCTTGTTTTGTTTGATATCTGATTGATTTGATGGAAAATATTTCTTCCTTACTTCCAATATTTGTAAGTCCATTTTGCTGGTTTTTATTTAATGTTGTTAAATCTGAGCTTGCATGAAAGTAACTCATAATATTGCTGATGCCTTCTATGCTGTTCATCATAATCAATAACTGGATATGAATCTTCAATTTTAAATTTTCATTGAAACATAGCATGCTCTTAAGTCTTAAGAAACTATGTCTTCAATTTTGCTCCTTGGTTCTACAGGTTTTGGGTCAAGTGATTAGATTCCATCCTAAAGTTCCTGCAGTTTGGATCTATGCTGCTGCTTGGGAGTTCGACCAGAACTTGAATATGAGGGCTGCACATGTCATCATGCAAATGGGTTTAAGATCTTGCCCAACTTCAGAAGATCTCTGGGTAGAGTTTCTGCGTATGGAACTTACATGCCTCAATAAGTTAAAAACACGTAAAGCTATGTTAGGGGAAGATGATGGGTCACTGATTCGTGATGATGAAGATACCAAGGAGAAGCAGTGGCAGGATGAGAACAAAGATCTGTTCATGTCCCTTGAAGAGAGAAAAGGTCCTGATGATTTGGATGCTCAAAAGGAAGATTCAAATCAGAAATTGGACGTCTTCCGCGAACAAGGTTTTAGACTTCTCCAGAAAATATATGAAGGTGCGATTGAAGCTATTCCATCTAGTTTCAGTTTGAGGAAGAAGTTTCTTGAGATTGTGGAAGCTACGGACCTAGCACATTCACAAGAAATGCGAGCTGAGATACTAGCTCACATGAAAAGAGATTTCTCCGAAGTACCTGAATTTTGGAATTGGCTTGCTCAAACTAAATTTAAAGATCCACAAAGCATTCCAGATATAAATTCAGAGAGTGGGCGCTCCCAGGTGGATGAAGCCATTAAGGTACAATCCTACTCTCTTGTCATCTAGTACCATAATCTCTATCCATGTGGAGAGGCAACTTTGTTGACTCACAAGTACTGCATGGTATAATTTTGCTTAAGTTCTGTGTCAATTACTTCCTATATTTTCTTTTAGTTTCAATGAGGGAGGCACAAGGTTTTGGAGACCCCTGTGCTCGAAGATAGAAAGAGGAGATAGCAGTATCGATGTGACGAGGAGGAGAAAAAAGCATCACAAGCTAAAGTTAGGTTGCAATTAATTGAAGACTTCCTAAATAAGGAAGTATACTAGTTTGTAATATGGTCTCCTCCGCTCTCTAAGGCACCGTTCGTTTGGACTGACATGGATTGGACTAGACTGAACCGAACTAAATATAAGGAACTGTAAATGTGAGACAAAAGGAGAGGAGTTGAATTGAACTTAAATGTTTTGAATTGAATTGAATTTTTTCAATTAATCCACCCAAAAGAACAGGGGCCTAAGTGGGACATTGTGTCCACAAAGATTATAGCTTTTCTAAGTTTTCCTATTTTCTTATTTTTAGAGAAAGAAATAATTTTGTCAAAATAAATAAATCTTTTCCCTCGTTTTGCCTCCCTTGTAGGAAATCCTAATACCACAACAAAACATGCAACTCCTTAATCTTAACAGGATATGGTCAGCTTCACTTCATGAGCTATTTTTCTACTTTTAGTATCGTGCCATATATTCTCCGTCTTCATTGCTATTTTCCAAACCATTATATGCTCATGCAAACCTAATATTGTAATATCATTCTTAACATTTTCCATCCATCCAAGTATTTTCGCCTCCCTAAAATTCTAAAATCTCCATAAACCCAACTCTCCAAAATTCTAACCGGTGCATATGAAGGTTGGTGTCTTACATGGACAAGCTAACATAATCATCATTTTCTTTTATAATATTCCACATCTCCACCTTTTCTCCTTTAATTCTATTCATTAAGATGTTCTCACACATGCTTCTTAACATAGGCATCTTTGCATCCCCCAGTTCTTATTATGATTTTTCTTAAATGTTTAAGCTCCAATCCATTTAATGACGATAGTCTAATGGGTGCCCTACAATATTTTTTCGAAAACCTTCGGAGGCTCGGACAATAGCTATGCTCGCACAAAAGCCACGATGCTTCTCTCCATTAGATCTACCTATATCTCCATTTCCCGATAGAATATACTCCACGATACATAAATCACCCACTTGTGGGCTCCTTTTCATCCAATGTTACTACATCCTTACCACACCCTTGTTTGATTCCTACTGATTTTGTTTATTTGCACTCCATGTACTCTAGTTTACATCATTTGTGTAATGTTTACTATTCACATCTTACTCTTTGAATGTCTTTGGTGATTTATATTTTAGGAAATGCAATCTTATAGGATCTTGTTGGATCCGTCTCAATGAATTTTTTGTTAATACCAATATTTTATAACTTTTACTTATTCATAATCAAAGATATGAACGTTTAAAACTATGCATCGGCAAGTGTGAAACATGAAATGGTGCAAACTATATTGCAATGGAAGAAGTATGTCTTCACTAAATCGCCAAAACAATACAATTAAGTTGGCGTATTACATATATAGCTGAGGATCATTAACAATGAGGTAGTGAACTTAATTCTCCAGTTTTAGGAAAGGGAGAGGTTTTTGTTAAGGAAAGAAAATATGAACATGGTTATTTGCGATTCTGCTGCTGTATCAAGGAAATTCTTCTTGATTTCATAAATTCATATCTATCAATGGGAATTCTCCATCCCAGCATAATTTGTTTGAAGCTGCATGAGCCACATGTTGTTTTCGATTTTTCAATTGCATATCATTATGTCTCATAGACACTTCTGCACACTCCAGTCTTTATTCTCTTTATAGTTAATTATCTAATTCTTGTTTTTTTTGATGCCGCTTTTTCTAGGTATATGAGGAAGCTATACAATTTGTGCCCTCAGTTGTGATGTTTGACATGTATATAAAGTTTTTGACGATTGTCATCAGTCCACAAGGAGAAATTGGAAATCCTGGACATTACAGTGCTTCAAAGCATGCTGGAGACTATCTATCACACCTAATGAAGGTCTTTGGAAAAGCTGATGCCATGGATTGTCTTAATGAAGATCTTGCTTGTCAGTATATCCTGTTGTACAAGAACATGGGTCACTTTGATGAAGCAATGAAGTTAGCAGAGGAATTCTGTGGGGGGAAATATTCAGACTCTAGACAGTTATGGGTTTTGAGGGTCACTGAACAGATGAAGCACTCTAAAGAATCTGGAAGTTCTCATAAGGCTCATCTTTCCTCTATTTTCGATCTCTTGAAAAGGATGGTGCATAGAGTAGCTGTCTCTGATGCCGAGGGCTTGTGGTTGATGGTATGTCATTTTTATCTTATCTGTCATGTAAAAACTACAATTAACACTAGCTTGGAGAATTCCCTCTAATTTTTACATTCTGTTACAATTTTTAACATCCTCTTTTACCGTTGAGCCGTTAAGTGTCCATATAGCAGTACTTATCAGACTGTTGATAAGTAAGCGATAGATGTTACTTTCATCCTTGCCTGTAACTCCTTGCCTGTAACATTTGGCGATCCAGGTGAGAAGATAGCCAATGAGTAATGCTAGCCTCATGTTTGAGTGTCCGCTTTCTCTCTCTCTCTAACCCATTACTCTTCAAGTATCATTTCCGCAGTCTCAAAGTTCCACTTCTCTCTCTAACTTGCTCTCTCTCCCTATTCCTTGTATGCCTCTTTAGAGTGCCGTTTCACAACCTGATTTTCCCGCATTGGATTTTATTAGTTTTGAACTGAACTTATTGGCCCTCAGTGTAATTTTTCTGAACCTTTTGTAGTCGTGAATTCGACTTGGGTAGCCCTTGTCGACTTTGAACTTACTTTATCCAAACTTACTTTTCTCGAGTTTAACTTTGCCAAAATAATTTTCCTGAAGTAAGTCTAAGGCGAGGAAAATAAAGCCCTAATCTCTCCCGGGTCGTCAATCAGGAATATCTTAGGATTTTGTTTGGGTTAGGTTTAACTTTTGATACTTCAGATTGTTTTCTTGAATTGATAATTTTTTTAAGTTAATGCAACGTAACTATTTTATAGGCTCTTGAGCTCTTCGCAAATGACAAGAAATACTTTGGCAAGCTGGTTGACCTTGCCCTTGTTTCAGTCACTAAAGACGGTGGCCAAGATGATGGGTTTTCTCTCCCTGCTATGATGGTTGATTTTATTTTGCTGAACAATGGAATTCAACCAGCAAGAGCCTTTTATAAGCGGTATGTCCTTAGATACTGAGCGAGCTAGACCTTTTTCTTAGTCCAACAATTTTGTTATGTCTCAGTTGGTTTGTTTAACTAGGAGATGAAAAAAGTATTTGGTTACTAGGGGATGAAAAAAAGGATCCCTCCTGCTTGCTTTCGTTTCCTTGCCCATCGCTTACCCAATTAATGGACTACAATCCCTTATTCTTATTAGCCTTCTTTTACCTTTCAAATACCCACATCCAAACACGCAGTAATTGTCAAAGTAAGTATTTGCTAATATTTATTCTGTGTTTATGCAGTTTTCTTACGTTACCTCACCCAGGATTATCCATTTACAAGCACTGCATTAAGCTGGAGATTTCATCTGGTGACAAAGCTAGTCTTGCAAATGCTCGTAGGTTATTTGAGTGTGCTCTTGCAACTTATAGCGAGGACGTCAGCCTTTGGAAAGAATATTATTGCATAGAGACGGAGGTTGGTTTCTTGTCTTAGTAGAGCATAAATGCTAACAATTACTGAATTGAATTGTATTGTTTTTTATAACATAGGAGGCGATGTACTGTCTTTCCTCCTTGGAGGTCTATACTTTAAGTGAACAAGAATGCTGAATCTAGTTAATCTGGTGCACTTCATTTTGACACTTCGGTTTTGCAGATGGGAACATCAGAAACAGCTGCTGCCGTATATTGGCGTGCTAAGAAGACACTAGGGGATGCCTCAGTGCTTGCTGCTTCAGTACAGTAAGGTGCTTGTACACTCTTAAGAAGCTTTGATTCCTTTCCATGAGCCAAATCCAGAACAGATGTTATAGCAAGGTGAGGAACACCAGGCAGCCACGAGCAGCCACTTAAACAATTGAAGCAATCTCTGAAGAACTGAGATTTCTGCCGGTCTATATAGCAACATCTAATGCAAGTATAGAATTATTCTTTCACTTCAGAACAGTAGCAAGGTTGATTATAGAAAATACAGTTAGGACAAATCCTGCTTGTGGGTTTTGCGGACACCACTTGCTACAGCGTAATGTTTAAAGTGGCTGTAGCCTTGTAGGTCAGCACCTGAAAATGCTGCTATACAATTTTTAATGCAGATTCAGCTGTTTGATGATAATTGCCTAATCGGATCTTCACTACACTAACAGCTTGTTTGGATAGCTAAAATAGAGAAAGGGAGGGGAGGGGAAGGAAAATGGCAAAAATCCATTGTTTGGATAACAAGTGAGAGGGAGAAGGATTTGGAGGGGAGGGAAATGTAATGATCAATTTATAAGAAATTGCTCCTTCCAACATTGGAGAGATTTGGAAGGAAAACTCATTATTCTTTCATCCCCTCTCCTCCCTTTCTCTTCTCTCCCCTTCCCTTCCCTCCCCTTCTTTTCCTTCCCATTTTCTATCCAAACACACTGTAAATGTTTTTGTCTTAGTCGTTGGTTCTGCATTTGCCACTTTTCCGACAAAAACATAAGCAATAGATTGGTAACCCCTGGTGTTTTCTCTTTAAATGTGAAGAGACGAAATACGCGCATCAACCTGAATTTGGATTCCGTTCAAGTACTGTTCAGTGCTTATACGTCTACGATGGATTCTATTCTTCGTTCAAGCACAACTAATTCTTATACTATTTCGAATTTACGATGGGTTCTGATCTTTTTTCAAGCACAGCTTGTACTGTTCAGTTTTGTTAGCGATGTCGGATCGTGAGTAATCTGGGCAAGTGATTATTCCTATCGAGCCACATGGCCCACATGAGCTTTTGATCCGTTTGTTCAAGCTGTTTCTTTTCATCCTAGATTATTTAAACAATTTGTACTGCACACTTCCTACTCATTCATACATCCATATGTATACAAATACAGTACTATTTTTACAGCGAGTGTACCAACTAGGAATGACAAAAACTTAACCGAACTGGACATGCAATAAGCGGGTTTGGAATAATTTTTCGACACAATAATTAAATGAGTTGACCTGACTTGATTTGTTAATTAAAGGGGTTACGTTAAGATTGACTTTTGCAATTTGAATGTAACTGTTTTGAATCATTTATATATAAATCTCCCAAACTACTTTTGACATTAAAATTGCTCGGAAAAACAAAAAAGGTTGAAAGGCAGATCATAATTATCCTATTTTACGCGAAAAATCAAAATGTAATGATTTCATGGTGACATAGATATTTGATTATTTTAATTTGTAACTAATTAAGGTTCAGAAACACATAATAAAAGATAAAAATGGGTTGAGTAGGTACCTATTTATAATATATGTTGGTTTAGGGTTAAACTATTCAACTTGCTTGATAAATGTGTTAGGTTTAGGTGAACTTATTTAATCAATTTAATCTTGAACTGAGCATGAACTTGACCGAATCCGACATGTTTAACAGCCCTTGTACCAAGCTTTTAAAAACGTGTTACTGGCATTGGATGTTCATTGAATTCAACATCTTGCGTTGTAAGACTTGTTTTTTTGGTGAACCGTTGTAAGATGTTGAGTCGAGTTTTTCTTTACTTGTTATCTAATAAGGGCTTGAGACCTATCCCTTTGGGCTTTGGACTTTTTATACACCAAATATTTTGGCAACGGTTTAGTGAACTAGGATCAATTAAATTCACATTGGACCGGATAAAATCAATGGTGATGACTCTCCATAAAGACATTACCATAGTTAGTTGCTTGTTAATTGTGTACCTCGCAATTTAATTTGAATATGGGAAGCATAAGATCCCTTTTTGCACCCAACCACCAATTACATTCACAATCTTCTTTCCCTATGCACTCCATAATGTACTTTGAAGGCTCTGACTCTATCACACAAAGTGAATGATTTTGAATAATTGATTAATATTTTACCATATCATTCAATTACTCTAAAGAATTAAAAACTTGCCTAAAAAAATTCACCATCAGGAGTGAATGTAATGTTCTTCGGCCATGTCCCCCCTCAACAACACGAATGAATCTATGTGATAGAGAGCTGCCCCTTATAGCCAAATCATCAATATCATTTGCAACATGGTCGTCCCTATTATCATCATCAAAAGCAAAGTCTCTCAAATGAAGAGCATTACCAAGATCATTAGGTACAATCAATACCCTTCACTATATTGGATTCATAATCTAATGATGTGGAGGGAAAATCCAACTGTGATTTGTATTCATGCATATAGTTACCATTTGTGAGAATTCTTATGAAAGAAGCCATAATTTGGAAGGATCCCAAATTTTTGTGGACATAAAGGTTTTTAGGATCCTATTTGATATATAATTGCATCATAGTAGATGAATCTCGTTTTATAGCACCCCACGTATATTCCAATAATGCATCATCATACAATGGCATAGTAGTAAATGTTTCAAATATTAGAGTGCCTCATATACACCTTTACATCTACATACTCGATTCACAATCCACAAGTTTATATATTTTACCCATAGGTTCGAATAACGAACACCATGAACTAATGAGAATATAATTCTTCATCTCATCTTTATATGTCACGTCCCCGTTAATTTTGTTATTGCCCACCCGACAACAAAAAGTCGGGTAATTTGATACTTTCATTGTTTAAACAAAACACAATCAATAACACTAGTTATTGACAACTAATAATCAACCCATTAATCTTACAAAAGAACAAAATCGAACATACAATAAACTTTATAAGGGGAAATCACTTTTGAAACTATTTAGTTCAATCAAACGTAGCCTATGGGCTACTAGCAATTTATAGATAAAACATACTTCCTCAGTTTCTCAATACTTGCAACATTAGCACAATAACCACTATTCATCTACCAATCTTATGTGTAATTTTTTTTCCTCAAATGTATAAGAAAAATATAGTCAAGTGGGGTCTTGTTTGATTTATCTTAATGTATAGTATCATAATATTAACTTTTTATAATTTTTAGCTATCAATTATTAGAGATATTAAGGTTCAAAATATTACATTGGATAGTGTGCAAATAAAAAACGTTGCGAGTATTATGAAATGAAGGAAGTATCTTGTGAAGGAGGTCTTTATTACCATAGACACTAACATGAGTTTAAGAGTGGATTAAGGACATGAAAAAATTGTGTTGTGGGCTAAAACTCGCCCTCACGTGATAGGAGGTTGGACGGATTTATTATTAAGATAACGGCTTGTGGCACGCCAGTGGCACGTGAGACAGGACGTGGGGATATCGAAGACTAAGTCCAAGCAGAGGATAAAGACGCATGCCTAATATTTAGGAAGTGGTTAGACAGATTTCTATCCGTTGAACTGACTAGCAAGGTTATTTGACGGCTATAATACGTGTATGTACTTAATATAAAGACCCTACTTAGCTCATTGTATAGATTACGGCATTTTTTCTATTACTCACTTATTGCTTTTTATTATCAAATGTACTCCATTGCTCATTGTTTCATTGTTAATCAAGTTGAGGTTGTTGAATTGTCGGCCTTGCAAACTCTCTCCGACGAATTGCCCGTCCATATTAAATTCGTCCAAAACAATTTAGCGCCCACCGTGGGGCCTACGATTCTGAAATAGCCTCAAACAAATTACATAATTATTACTTTCACAAAACAGATCCCCATGGAAAATCAAGCTACCAGTCTTGCTGAAATCAACTAGAAGTTCGATATGATGGTCGGACGACTGGCCGAGATGAACGCATTGAAAGCCCGCGTCTCTGAAATGGACTCCCTGCAAGAAAAGATGTCGATCCTACAACGCGAGAACGACGCCCTGCGCTCTCAAATCCAATCCGTGGCGTCCATCGCCTCAAATTCCAAATCTGTCTATCGACGTGACACCAGTGAAGTGTCTCGTCGCCTCAGCCTAGAGGAACGCTCACCGTCCCCCCAGCCTCACCATCTGACTACGACCGTTTCCGACGACTATGGATGCCTGCTGTCAGACGGTTCACCGGTACTGAAGCAAGTGGTGGACCTGCCACCCCTTCGCCAAAATATCACTAGGGCTGAGCAGACGCCCCTTATGACCTCTTTCGCCCCCTTCGAGGCTTCGTACGTGGTGACAACCACCCCAATCAGGTCGTCGCCCTTACTCCTTCCGACAACGGCTCCTCCTCCGGCCCCGAGGAGACCCAGTTCCAGCAGGGACATGCTAGTCAGCAACACGCCTGGACGCCCCGTCACTTTCAGGACGCCTAATCAAAGCGTCCCTGCCAACCTTTCTCAGACGACGTCCCCCGTTCCAGAGGCGTATCATCATCTCGAGCAGAAGGTCCAGATGTTGCAGTCCCTCATCAACAAGATACCAGGTGTCCCGACTCCGATGAAGGAAGCCTTGCCCAACAGCTACGCAGATTCACCATATTCAGAATGCATCGACGTCGTGGACATCCCCAAAAGGTTCTCCACTCCTAACATGAAGCTGTATGACGGGACGACGGATCCAGACGAGCACATCGCTCAGTACAAGCAGAGGATGATGACCATTCCTGTCCCACGAGAAATGAGAAAGGCTTGTCTCTGCAAAGGCTTCGGGTCCACTCTGTCAGGCCCTGCCCTACAATGGCTAATCACCCTTCCTAACGGAAGCATTTCCAGTTTTGCTGAGCTCGTCAATATGTTCAATCAACAATTCGCCAGCAGGCGCAGCTTGGAGAAGCAGACCAGCGACTTGTATCGAGTCGTCCAAAAGCAGAACGAGACGCTCAGAGAGTACCTGAATAGGTTCAACAGGGAGAAGGTGTCCATCCCGCGATGTGACGTAGCCACTACCATAGAAGCATTCCGACAAGGACTATTCGGCGACAACGACCTTTACAGAGATCTAACAAAATATCCTTGTTCTACTTTTGAAGATGTGCAGGCAAAAACTTTAGCTCAAATCAGGTTGGAAGAAGACCTCGACTCGAGGAAGGAGTTCTCAAGCTACGACAGGTCCAACCGGAAAGCCGCCTTCAACAAATGGCCCGACAACAAGTACAAGCCCTATGGACGAGCCAATGACGAAGCACAGGTTGCCCTAGTCGACGGAAAAAGCGACAATTGGAAGGAAAGCCCAAAATTTCCGCCAAGATCCACGAATACAACTTCTGCGTCGACACCTCTGGCCTAGTCAAGCACCTGGTGAACATGGGAGAAGCCGTCAGGTGGCCCGGAAAGTCTAGCAAGCCAGGAGATAAGAAGGATCCGACAAAATGGTGTGATTACCATTAGCCACCTGACCGACGAATGCATTGCCCTGAGAAGAGAAGTAGCCTACCTGCTACGCGTCGGAAATCTCAAAGACGTCATGTCAGACAAGGCTAAAAGCTCCATGTCGAGAGAACAAAATTCTTCTAAACTCAAACCTCCTCCCCCTCATGTTCCTATTAAGACTGTTAACGTAATAACTGGTGGGTCTGATGTTTGTGGTTTAACATATTCTGCAGCAAAACGACATGCGAAGGAATGCAGCATGGAAAAGCCGACTCTGAGGCCAAGAAAAGCAACGTACGAAGATCAGCCGATCACCTTTGACGAATCAGATGCAGATGACGTATCAGACGTCCACCATGACGGGCTAGTGATCTCCCTGATTATAGGAAACTGCTTGCTCAAGAGGATCCTCGTCGACAACGGAAGCTCCGCCAACATCATCACCTTGGACGCCTTAACAAAAATGGGTCTGAGCCTGGACGAAATCACCAAAAAATCTACTGTTCTAGTAGGATTCAGCGGAGAGTCAAAAAGCATAGTCGGCGAGATCGCCCTTCCTACATACGCCCAAGGAGTCAACCTCCAGGAAAGATTCCTCGTAATTGATGGTAAGTCATCCTATAACGTGATCTTGGGCAGGCCTTAGATACAAGACATGCGAGCTGTCCCCTCCACCTACCACCAGACGATCAAATTCCCAACCAAGTGGGGGGTCCAAGAAATCAAAGGCAACCAGAAGATAGCCAAAGAATGCTACAAAGCGACGCTAAAGCCCTCCAAGATAGACGGACAGGTTGCATAGCAATTACAGGACGGCCAGCAAGACGACGGCTACAAAGAACCGGAGCCTGAAAGGTTAGATGAAGTCGTCTTAGACCCGACCAAGCCTGAACAAGTAGTTCACATTGGAGGTGACATACTAGAAGACGTCCGAAAGGAAATGATAGACTTCCTGAGAGAGAACGCAGACTGCTTCGCCTGGACGCACGACGATATGCCAGGTATTTCTCCAGAAGTCATTACACATATATTAAATGTTGACCCTGCTTGCAAATCTGTCAAACAGAAACGTCGAAAATTCGCCCCTGAACGAAATAAGACAATCGACGACGAAGTGCAAAAACTCCTCGAGACTGGGAAGATACGCGAAGTCCAGTACCCGATTGGCTAGCAAACGTCGTGGAAGTGAGTAAAAAGAACGGCAAGTGGCGTGTATTGATATCACGTATTTTTATAGAGTTTCCTCCCTTATTTACAAGCTAATTTGTTCGTCATTGGAGCTCTTGGGAGCTATTTTGTGCTAACTATCGTATATAGTTGTGGTTTTTGTGTTTTAGTGTTGAATTGCAGGTTTTAGGGAGTTTTCTCCTTATTTTCGAGCTATATGGAAGCAACCACGACTTTACGAGATGTTAAGAGGCACGTAGGATGGCTCATGAGCTTTATGGGTAGTTTAGGAGGTCCCAAGACCTCTAAACGTCAAGAATTGAGAGCCAAAGAGTCAAAAAGGAGATTTCCGTACTCTAATCGGGCAAAAATGACCCGATCGGGCGAAGATATATTGATCGGGTATAAAAGTTGCGGACCTGATCGGGCAAGAACCCATGTGCCCAGACCCGATCGGGCAACCCCTGCCCGACCCGATCGGGTCGGATGCTGCTAGGTCCCAAAATGTTGTACGCATTAAAAAGAACGTGCTGGGCCAAAATGCTGAGGACCCGATCCCAGACCTGATTGGGTCCGGGATCGGGTTGACCCACTTCGCCCATCTCTTCGCTGCTGCTGCTACGCTGAGCCCAAAAATCAAAGTGTGCTGATTTGTGTGTGGGCCCGATCGGGTGGCATTTGGCCCGATCGGGTCCAGTGCCCGCAACGCATTTTTTCGTCTTTTATTTCCGGTTTTAGTTAGACTTGAGGGGGTATTATAAATACCTTTTCCTCATTATTTTAGAGACATTTTTTTGATTATCTTTTTATTAGCTTTAAACTCTAGTTTATTTCTCATTGTTCTTAGCTTAGTTTAAACACTTTAGATTAGATTAAAGGTGATTGAACCTATTCGATTTCAATAAAAGTTCCTACTTTCTGTCAATTGGTATTCCTCTTTACCCTAATCTCTTTTATTATTCTTAATTACTTAGCTTAAGTATTTAATTATTCATGATGCAATTGTTAGGGTTTCATATTAGTTTTGTTGTTGTTAATTCGATTATGAGGGAGTAGTTCTCTTTCTAGGGTGTTAGGTAGGAAAACCATGTTTATACCATGTGATTTAGATTTCTATCAATTTCTAGGGCTTGATTAGGGTGATTGTGATGTGGTTTGTTCTTAATTAGTGATTAATGTCAGTGTACAATTTCATTGATTGCTTGTGGTTAATAGTTGTTTGCACAGATCCGTCTTACGACTAGAAGCTTAGGACACATCAGTAGTTCTGATTACGTTAGTGAACATGCGGCGTATGTTGAACTATGAGCATTGAGTCTTAATCATAGCTTAACACGTGCTCTAATCCCCCGACTCTTGACTTAGGTTTTGATAGTAGTTGACCCTATTTGATTGGTATAAGCATGGTGGACCGACCTAATACCCTAGGTTTTTAGTCCATAGTTAATTCCTCGATTTAATTTGTTGTCTTTAGTTTAATTATTAGTTCAGTTAATTCTCCCTATTTTCATCTGAAGTAGCTGATTTAATTGAATATTAATTTAGAAACTCTGTCTCCTTGTGGATTCGACCCTACTTCCATTGACTACCATAGTTAGAGTACTGTAGGTTTATCTTTGAATAGGTGCTACGACTAAATCCGATCATGTATGCATTGACTTTACTGACCTTAACAGGGCATGCCCAAAAGATCCATTCCCTCTACCCCACATCGACGCTATGGTAGACGCAACAGCTGGACATGAGATGCTATCATTCATGGACGCTTTCAGTGGTTTCAACCAAATACTCATGCATCCACAAGACTAGGAGAAAAAGGCTTTCGTCACCAGTCGAGGTACTTTTTGTTATAAAGTTATGCCTTTTGGACTAAAGAATGAAGGAGCAACGTATCAAAGATTTGTCAACAAGATGTTTGAGAAGCAACTGGGCAAAACGATGGAAGTCTACATAGACGACATGCTGGTCAAATTGACAAAAGCTACGGATCACATCGAGCACCTCAGGCAATCTTTCGACGTGTTAAGGAAGCACAACATGAAGCTCAACCCATCCAAATGCTCTTTTGGAGTGTCTTCCGGGAAGTTCCTAGGCCATGTCGTGATGCAGAGAGGAATCGAAGCAAGTCCAGACCAGATCAAAACCATTTTCAACCTCCAATCCCCCAGATCTGTCAAAGACGTCCAAAACCTAACAGGACGAGTTGCGGCACTTAACAGATTCATCTCTCAGTCGTCGGACAAATGTAAGTTATTTTATGACGTTCTACGCAAAAAAAAAACGTTTTGAATGGACAGATGAGCACGAGGACGCACTGGAGAAACTGAAGAAGTACCTGACGCAACCCTCACTATTAGTAAAACCAGTCGACGATGAACCTCTGTACCTCTATCTGGCCGTCACAGAAACAGCGATCAGCGCCGTCTTAGCCAGAGAGGAGGACGGAACGCAATACCCCATTTACTATGTAAGAAAATCATTACTCAACGCTGAATCGAGGTATTCTCAACTCGAAAAACTAGTCTTGGCACTAGTAGTAGCTTCAACTAAATTACGTCCTTATTTCGAATGTCATAGCATAGTTGTGCGCACTAACTTTCCAATGAGAACCATCATGAGGAAGCCTGACCTTGCAGGAAGGATGACCAAATGGTTAATGCAGCTAAGTGGCTACGACATAACTTACGAACCAAGGACCGCCATCAAGTCTCAGGCCCTGGCAGACTTCGTCGTGGATTTCTGTCCGCAGCTGGAATCAGAAGCGATCAACGAAGTGAGAAAGCTAGATTGCACATTAACAGACGGAAGATGGACCCTGTTCATCGACGGCGCTTCCAACATGCGAGGAACGGGCTTAGGCGTCGTTCTAACATCTCCCAAAGGAAACGTCATCTCCCATTCGGCTAGATGCGAGTTCCAGGCGACTAACAACGAAGCAGAATACGAGTCGTTGATCATGAGACTGGCGACGGCCAAGGAGATGGGAATAAAAGACCTCGAGGTAAAAAGTGATTCTTTATTGATAATCTGCCAAGTTAACTGTTCTTATGCAGCCAAAGACCCCAAGATGACGGCCTACCTTGAAGTCGTCCAACGACTAACGAAGCATTTCGACAAATGCCTATTCCAACAAGTACCTCAGGAACAGAACTCGCACGCCGACGCCCTTGCCGGATGGGGGGCAGTATTCAAGGATCCAGGCATCACCAGCATACCCATCGTCCACCTGTTACACCCAGCCATCGAGAAGAGCGTTTTTGCCTTAGACGACGAGGACTGGTTACTACATGACATCCTGCCAGCCGATAAGAAGGAGGCAAAAGCCTTCAAGTTAAAGGCGTCTCGCTGTTGAACTCGTTATTTTGATGATGACAAATGAATAGTTTTTAACTTTGTTTTTAATTAGTTTTTGTTCATGTAATTATTTATATAGTTTTATTTAATTATTTATTTTATTTTACCTAAAATAAACTTATGGAGAATTGGTTTTATAATTACCAAAATTAAGTTGTTTAGGAAAATAGAATATTTAGTTATTTTGTGTAGAATAAATATTCTAATATTATGGAATATTGGGTTCCATAATATTAGTTGAGTTTGTTAAATGGATTACAGGAAAATAGACGTTGAAGAGAATGCTGTGATGCGTGGCTGATTTAATGGGTTGAGGTCCTAGATTCTAGGAGCCATGATCCTAGCTAACCGCACATCAAACGCATACCCTAAAATGCCAAAGACCAAGTCAAGAGCTGCTGAGAAGATCGTGGGAGACTCGAAGACTCATTCAACCCGAGCAAACACACGATCATGGAACATGGCGATGGCGTGGTTCCATAACGGCTATGAAGGTGGAAGATAATGCCTAAAAACTTGCGTCCACAACAAAGAAGCTGAAGAAGACCGTTGAAGATTTATCACAGCTATATATATTACGAAGAACTCAATTTTAGTTCTTAAGACTTTCTACGTTAATTGTGTAAATCTTTTAGAAAGTTATTTCGGTTTTATTCTCTTCAACAATTCATTGTATTCCATTAACTGAGTTGGGGTGAGTGAAATTTTGTGAGAAAATTTCTACATTCAAGAGAGAAAGAGAAAAAAGAGAAAGAGAAGACTTCGAGTGAAGTCAAGAGAGGAAGTCACGTGTTCAGGGGGAACAAGGTGACTGGGAACCAGTTCCTAGAGGAACAGAGTGAGTTGCTGTTTATAATAGGGTGTAAGTTACTATTATAAATAAAAGGGCAAGATTTATTCCCAGAGAAAATAGGAATAAATTCTTGTTTAAAAGCATTTCTAGTGTTCGTTATTTTAACTTCTCTTTATTTCATTTTAACTTGTTAATTCCGCAAAAATTAGTCCCTAATAGTTTTTACTACAATTCACCCTCCCTCTTGTAGTAAACCTAGAAGTTCTATAGGACCAACACTCGCTTTTTTATAATTGACGATGTTTTGTTTAAAGCGTCTGTCTCAGGACCATACCTGCGATGCCTCGAACCAAACGAGGCCCAACAAGTGCTGAAAGACATACACGACGGTGTTCGCGGAAACCATTATGGGGGAAGAAGCCTATCTCTCAAACCTCGACGCCTCGGCTACTACTGGCCGACGATGAAGCGAGACTCGACTGAATACGCCAAACGATGCAAAGCATGCCAAATACACGCCGCCATTATACATCAGCCGTCAGAAAAGTTACATCCTGTCCTTTCGCCATGGACATTCATGAAGTGGGGGATGGATATAGTAGGCAAGCTACCTCAAGCACCAGGGCAACGAGTCTTCATGCTGGCCATGACTGATTACTTCTCCAAATGGGTCGAAGCAGAGCCGTTCAGAACCGTCAAAGATAGGGAGGTAATCTCTTTTATCAAACGTAACATTTTGTGCAGGCTTGGAATCCCAAGCAAAATTATATGCGACAACGGATCCCAGTTTATAAGCAAGAAGACGCAAAGATTCAGCGACTAGTGGAACATCAACCTGTACAAGCCAACTCCGAGATACCCCGAATCAAACGGACAGGCAGAATCACGAAACAAAATTGTCATCAACAACCTGAAAAACAACTGGAAAAAGCAAAAGGAAAGTGGGCTGAACAACTCCCCCTCATCCTATAGTCAGATAGGACGACGACCAAAAATGCCACTGGACAGACTCCTTTTTGTTTGGTATACGGTTGCGAGGCCGTCATACCCCCTAAGGTAAGTATCCCAACAGCTCGATATGGTTTAATGACGTCTGACTATAATGACCAGGCACTCAACAAAGGATAAGGATGGCTGCCTATCAACAAAGGATAGCGAGGAGTTATAACCAAAACGTCAGGATAAGAACGTTTCAACTGGGAGATTGGGTCTTGCGTAAAGTCTTTCCAAACAACAAAGACCCTAACGACGGAAAACTCACACCCAATTGGGAAGGTCCATACCAGATCAGCAAGATAGTAGGTCAGGGGGCATACGCTCATAGACGAGCAAGATAACCATATTCCACGAAGTTGGAACGCCCACAACCTCAAATTGTACCACTTCTGAACACCCTCCTTTTGTTTACTAAGTCTTTCTAATTAACGCAATTCTTTCTATTTTTTATTTTTTTTTTTGTTATTTTTTCCCTTCGACACATACTGACTTGAGCGTCGGAGGGCGGCCAGCCCGTTTCAAAACGACCAACTGTGCAGGAACCAATAACTTGAACGACAAATTACCGTCACAAAGCAACCTGTCCGTCGCCCCACATCCTGGTACGCCCTCTACGTCCTTAGTGAATTACCTTTCGTATAAACAACAATAACTGACTTGGGCGTCGGAGAGCCGTTGGCTTATCCAACGGCTTAGTCCCCCATTCCCCTTTCTTTACTTTTGACACAGGAACACCAAAACAAATAACGATTGCTACGACGCAGTGCAGAGCATACAAACAACGACTTTCTTCCCTTCACAAGGGGAAGAAACAAACGAACTACCAAAGAGCTGCGCAGCACATACGAACGTACGAACGAATGATACGATATACAAACATAGATAACATGCAAAAGTTACAACAACGCCAAAAGCATACATAGTCTACCAACCACCAAATACTGCCAAATTCACAAAAACCAACCCAGCAAACCAAACAAAAACAACATCCAAGACACAAACATTATCCAAATACCCATACACCAGAAATTATCCAAATAAACAAAGTGGACAAAACCGCAAAAACTTAGCCAGAATTCGAAACGAACCAAATAAAATGCTTAATTTTCAGCTGTCTTTTCTAGAACCACGACCCTGCTCGCTGCTGCATCTACCTTCTCGACCGCCGGCACTCCAGACGCCGGTGCAGAGTGAACTACTCCCTCTTCAGCCAAAACTTCCTCCTCATCCATCCCTGGGGCAGTACCAGCGAAGTCTTTCTCAAACGTAGCTATATCCTCGTCAGGCTTCCAATCAGCGTGTCGCCCCTCCTTAAACTCTTTCATCAACTCCGTCCTCGTCTTCCATGTGTGATACCCTACTGCATCTTCCACCTTGACCTTCAACTTCCCCACCTCGTCGTCTAAATCCTTCGATTTGGCGCGTTCAAAATACATCTGCTCAGTAGCAATCTGTAGCCTTAGTTTGAGAGATTTCTCGACGTCTGCCAAGCATTTAGCCTCAGCCTCTAGACAGGCGACCTTCTATATGCCCGCCAAGTTGGCCTGAAGACCCTGTCACACGAGGGAACATCATTAAATACAAATGCTCACATGTTAAATAATCCAACAGACAGTCTAAACGGTACATACCCTAAACAGACAAGCAGCTTCGTCGGCCAAAACGTCCGACAGTGAAACAACGTCCCATCCGGCTTGAGCAGCAAGGAACAAGAGTTTTTGATTTCAAGTAGCGCCGCCTTCTTCGACGGCGCTCCAAAGTCAGCGGGGAGCTCCATAGAAAATTTCCTCTTGTTCGTCACAGACGAAGAAGGAGTCGTCGATACAGACAGGAAGCGTTGGCAGATCGTGGCGGAGGTACAACAGAAGGACTTCCTCCTGTAGGGTTGCGGGAACGACGACGAGCGAGCAGCTCTTGGGCTGACAAGTTAGCAGCAACAGATCGGGTAGTCCTTGTGGTTCCTATACAAAAGACCACCCCATCAAGATACACGACTGACGTGTTATGCAAGAATGACGAACTAAAACCAAAGCTTACCGCTCGACATTGGCGACTCTGGCACGAATTCAGACTTCCTAGCTTCAACAGACGGAGTGGCAGAGACGGATGGGGGCACCAAGATTTGGATGTCGTCTTCCTCGTCGTCCTCTTCTATACCAATGGGATAGGTCATGTCAGCTTGCAGAAACTTCTCAGTAACGTCCTGCGACTCCAGACGAGCAACGAACAACTTCGACTCAAAATCTGCAAAGCCATAAAAGTGAGGATGTCAACAAAACAAGAAAACTAGAAAATTGAACGAAGATCGGTAAATACCTTTCACTATCCATTCAGATCTAAACATCTTTCCCTCCTCTCCCAAACTTTCTCTCCACAAAGAAAAATCTTTCCATCCAACCTCTGTTATTTGCATCTACTTTCGTAACAAGAGCGGTACGACCCTTCCTCAGCCTCAGATTTATCCTACCTTTTCCTACTGTCTTAACAGGTTAGGAGTAAGCCAAATCTTCCATCAAAAAATCGACCCCAATATTCATTGGCAGAATCTCTAAAGACCTTAAAATTCGCCAAACCTGTGGCATCATTTGACACACCGCCACAGGCACCGCTTCAAGAAACGAACGAACCAAAGACGAAAAGGGAAACCTATACCCTAAGGTAAAGGGATATTCCTAAAGGGTTAGCCACCCCTTACAAAAGAAGTTCGGCCGTTGATTAGATGAAGGCAAGCGCATGTTAACGGTAGGGGAAACCCGTGGTTTCTCGCTATATGGAGCAGATCTGCATCATTCATGCTACAGGGCCTAGAATTCTTCTCCTCTAAGATCCTCGGGGTGCGAATTCCGGTTCATCATCGTCCGATGAAGAGTAGACCGTCGATTTACTTGCCTTTGGGTGGCTCATTTTGTATCTCACTTTTCTAGTAGCCAGTTTAGATTGATTTTGCAGGAAAGAAAGAATGAATGCAAGCAAACGAAGAAATCAAGAAAAAACAAAGAAAGAGAGAGAGAAGGTACCTGTTTCGGCAAATGGAAGGGAAGATGAATATGTGATGGTTCTTTGCTCTCCTCCATTTAACTCTCCAACTGCTGACACTCAAGTAGTGCGGTTCCCAAGACTTTAAATTTCCCTCCTCTTTTTATTTTCTCAACTGTTGCTAAGAGAGGGAAATTGGGGGCAATTGTTGTGGGCTAAAACTCGCCCTCACATGACAGGAGGTTGGACGGATTAATTATAAAGATAATGGCTTGTGGCACGCCAGTGGCACGTGAGACAGGACGTGGAGAAATCGAAGACCAAGTCCAAGCAGAGGATAAAGACGCATGCCTAATTTTTAGGAAGTGGTTAGACGGATTTCTATCCGTTGAACTGACTAGCTAAGTTATTTGACGGCTATAATACGTGTATGTACTTAATATAAAGACCCTACTTAGCTCATTGTATAGATTACGACATTTGTGCTATTACTCACTTATTTCTTTTCATAATCAATTGTACTCCATTGCTCATTGTTTCATTGTTAATCAAGTTGAGGTTGTTGAATTGTCGGCCTTACAAACTTTCTCCGATGAATTGCTGATAGGTTTTAGTCGTATCACCTAATCAAAAATAAACCTGCGGTCCTCTAACTAAGGTAGTCAGTGGAAGCAGGTCGAATCCACAGGGAGACAGAGTTTCTAAATCAATATTCAACCAATTCAGCTACTCCAGAGTAAATCAGGAAGGAATTAATTAAACTAATGATTAAGCTAAGAAAGACGAATTAAACAAAGGATTAACTATGGAATAAAAGTCTAAGGTATTAGGTCGGTCCACCATGCTTATACCAATCAAACAAGGTCAACAACTATCAAAACCTAAGTCAAGAGTCGGGGGAATAGAGCTATGTTGAGCTATGGTTAAGACTCAACGCTCATAGTTCAACATACGCCGCATGTTCACTAACGTAATCAGAACTACTGACGTGTCCTAGGCCTCTAGTCGTAAGACGGATCTGTGTAAACAACTATTAACCACAAGCAACCAACGAAACTGCGCAATAACGTCAATTACTCAATAAAGAACAAACCACATCACAATCACCCTAATCAAGCCCTAGAAATCAATAGCAGTCTAAATCACAATCATGTTATAAACATGGCTTTCCTATCTAACACCCTAGAAAGAGACTACTCAGACATGATCAAATCAACAACGACAAAACTAATATGAAACCCTAACAATTGCATCATGAACGATTAAATAAATAAACTAAGCAATTGAGAATAATAAAAGAGATTAGGGTAAGAAAGAATACCAATTAACGGAAAGCGGAAACTTTATTGAAATCGAAATAGGTTTGATCACCTCTAAATTAATCTAAAGTGTTTGAATTGAACTAAGAACAATGAAGAATAAAACTAGTCTAAAGCTATTGAAAGATGAATCAAAGATGTCTCTAAAAATTGAGGAAAAAGGTATTTATAATACCCCTCAAGTCTAATTAAAAATAGGAAGCAAAAGACGAAACTCGCGACAAATGGCACCAGACCCGATCGGGCCCGAGCACAGTACCCGATCGGGCCGAGTGCAAAACATCGCCCACTTGGCTCATGGGCCTTCCTATAGCAGCAGCGCAGCATTAACCAAAGTTTACGGCCCACCCGATCGGGCCGTGGGCAGCCACCCGATCGGGCCGTGGGCAGCCACCCGATCGGGCCAGGCGGCAAAAAGTGCCAGCAGGCTCGCCTCCTCAGCAGCGTCCCAATAAGACCTAGCAGCACTAGACCCGATGGGGTCGGGCGGTGGATGCCCGATCGAGTCTGGGCACATGTGTGCTCGCCCGATCCGATCGGGCATACCTTGCCCGATCGGGTCCGCAACTTTCATACCCGATCATAAATACTTCGTCCGATCGGGCCATTTCTGCCCGATCAGAGTACGGAAACCTCCTTTTTGACTCTTTGGCTCTCTAATCTTCACGTTTAGGGGTCTTGGGACCTCCTAAACTATCCGTAAAGCTCGTGAGCCACCCTACGTGCCTCGTAACATCTCGTAAAGCCGTGGTTGCTTCCAAAAGGCTCGGGAATAAGGAGAAAACTCCATAAAACCTGCAATTCAATACTAAAACACGAAACCACAACTACATACGATAGTTAGCACAAAATAGCTCCCAAGAGCTCCAATGACGCACAAATTAGCTTGTAAATAAGGGAGAAAACTCTATATAAATACGTGATATCAAACTCCCTCAAGCTAAACCTTTGCTTGTCCTCAAGCAAACAGCACATGAACATGGAATAGATTACTTCACCCCAAAGATAAAACAAATCAAAGCTCAAAACATTTTCAAGACTAAGAATCGTTCAAGCAGGCATAATTCAAGTTTGGCTAATCAAATCCATCCAACCACCAATCATTCAAGCAATTTATCAAATCAAGCATCCACAAGGCATACAAGTCCTGAAAAGGCTCTTACAAGGGTGTCACTCCTCTCTATTTTGTGGCAGGCAAAGAGTATGCCCGAACACTCACCAACCCGACCATAAATACCCTTCTCCCTCACACTCTCATGTGTTTAAGAAGGTTCAATGACGCTCATCCTAGTCAAGTCGACTCAATTAGCAGACATACTCTTTAACTTTGACAAACTGACTCGAAATCAATCAAATGAACAATGCAGACACGAGCTCAAGAGGACTTTAGAGGGTTGTAATGGGGCTTAGGTAAGAGGTAGGGATACTTTTGGGTAATGTGGTGGGAAAACCAAGAAAGGGGGAGCATAAATCATTCAAACAAGGCCTAAGATGGCCTACACAACTCCCAACAATCACCATAAAACCATGTAAAGTAACCCAACTCTCATAAATCAATGAAAAGCTCATAACAAACCCAATTTTCTAGCAATGGAGCGAATATTCCTTTATGAACGTACGTGAATGAAAGAACTAGAATTCTTTTGAATTTTCATTTTATTTTTCTTTCATTTTTCTGAACTTCATTCACGCAACTCTAAACTTGCTTTTTCTTTTCTCTTTCTCACTCTCAAACCATAGCAAATACACTTTTAAATTCCTCAAGAACCAAACTAAACCAACAAACCAATATCAAACTCAACCCATACAAAAGCTCCCCTAAGCTAGGCTTGTAATAATATCAAGTGAAGGCTTTTGGCTCATAATAGGGGTTTAAGTAACACGAAACAAGCCATTAGGCTCAGCGGGGCTAAGGAGGATAAAAGTATATCAAAAATTCACTCTGAAGCTCAAGAATAAGACAAAAGAACGCCTCTATCACAGCACATGCTACAAGTCATCTAAAATCAGACAAGTACGAAGTCAAAGTCAAGATCAATCCACTAAAGAGGAACTAACACACAAGAATAGACTGGATAATAATATGAATCCAATAGGCTACAAAGAGGCCTCACAGTCTAACCAATTCAGGTATGCAGCACAAAGTGGTCTAATATAATCCAGAAATGCTCGAAATCATAGCAATCAAACATCAAATCATAGCCTCAAGATCACAAATGCCCAGCTATCCAGAAAACAAAGTCAAATCATTTTCAAATAGAGCACAGCAAGGGGCACAGGGAGGCAACTAAACCATTCATGGGAACCATATTTTTTTTTGATTTTTTCAGTATTTTTCGAAAGCAGTAAAACTATTCTAGAAAGCAGTAAAAGAGATAGGGAATACAAACATAACTCCTCCCCCAAGCTGAACTTGGCAGTGTCCTCAATGCCAAAAGGTGATAAGGACTATGCTAAGAGGAAAAACAATGTTAGTACCCTCACTCTCGCTCACAAAAAGAAGAAAAATAAAAAGAAAAGAAAAAGGGAAAGAAAAATACGAGTTGCCTCTCGCACAGCGCTGGTTTATAAAGGTCCCGCACGACCATAATCCTCCCTCTCTCAAATAGGAGGGGCTTGGCAATGAGTGCCACCCTCATCAAACATCTTTCTCCTCCAAATGTTCTTGACAATGCCTCAAGACGGTGAGGCAACCTTAGGTGGAATTGGAACCTTCTCCACCCCTACTTCATCTAAAACCTTATCCCTGCAAAAAGATTGTTCAAGCATAGGAGCCTCAACAACATTGGTTAGTTTAAACATCACTTTGTCATCGCCAACGCTAAGAGTTAAAGACCCAGGCTTAACATCAATTACAGCACCAGCAGTACACAAAAATGGCCTACCCAAGATAATAGGAATCTGGGCATCCTCATCCATATCTAATACCACAAAATCAACAGGGATATAGAATTTCCCAACCCTAACAGGAACGTCCTCTAAAACACCTAGAGGGTATTTTATAGAACGATCCGCCATCTGTAAAGTGATTTGTGTGCATTTAAGGGCTCCCATGTTCAGTTTCTTATAAACAGACAATGGCATAACAGAAACAGAAGCACCTAAATCACACAAAGCCTTATCAATAAAAATAGGTCCAAGATGGCAGGGTATAGAAAAACTACCAGGATCTTTTAACTTTGGTGGGGTTTTATTTTGAATAAAAGCACTACACTCTTCAGTAATAGCGACACGTTCTACCCCACCAAAGTCTCTTTTCTTAGTGATCATGTCTTTCAGAAATTTGGCATAAACAGGCACTTGGGTAATTAAATCTGTAAATGGAATCATTACCTCAAGGTTCTTGACCATAGCCAAGAACTTACCAAATTGCTGATCGACCTTAGATTGTTGCATCCTGTGAGGAAAAGGTAGCCTTGGTGTAAAAGGCGTTTCAGAAACCTTCTCCTTTTTCTTCCCTGTCTGTTCAGCTTCTGCAGACAAATCGACTTCAGACGTCGAATTTTTCCTTTTTCCTTCCTCTACCACCCTCTTCTTCCCTGCAGTCGGGGTAACCTCATCAATGGGCACTGGAGGGGCATCATATGCAATGCCACTACGAAGAGTGATGGCATTCACATGTTCTCTCTGAACGGGTTGCCCTGGCAATTGTCCCTGCTGCCTTTGTGCATTAGTTTCTGCTAATTGGGCAACTTGAGCCTCGAGAAGTTGGATGTGCTTCTCTTGGGCCCTCCGTGCTTCCTCCTGGGCCCTCCGTGTTTCCTCATTTGCCTTTTGCATAGACAATATCAGTTTCATCAGTTCAGAATTGCTAGGCTCTTGTGGGTTGTTGTTTTGTGGGGGCGGGGTGTGGAAATTTTGTGGAGTTTGGAAGTTATTGGGATGATGGAAGTTTTGTGGTGGTGGTCTTTGGAAATGTTGTGGGGTTTGATGGTATGAGGGTTTAGGATAGTTTTGTGGAGGTGGAGGTTGATAGTTTTGTGGATTTTGGTAGTTATGTGGAGGGGGAAGGTTTGTGGCCTTTGTTGAAAGGCATTGGCCTGCTCCATCTGAAATTGACTGAACTGACAGTCATGCCCAAAGTGACCCTGAACACCACATACCTCGCAGTAAGATGAGGTAATGGGTGCTACTGCAGACATAGCATTGATACTCAAAAGCGGAGGTGTCGAACTAGAAGACTTCATTAGCTGCTGAGTTAGTTGCGCCATTTGAGATGTAAGCAATGAAATAGCGTCAACTTCAAGTACCTTCTTAGTCAAATTCCTAGATGATGAATGGTCATTGGCTGCAAGATTTGATATGAATTCATAACCCTCATCAACTGCCTTGTCTAAAAACACTCCTCCTGCAGACGAATCAACAATACACTTCGTCTGAGGCTGCAGACCATTGTAGAATGTCTGCGTCAAGAACCATTTGTCCATATTGTGGTGTGGACACTCTCTCTGTAGATCTCTAAACCTAGCCCACGCTTCCCGTAATGTTTCATCAGGCTCTTGGGAAAACGTGGCCAGTTTATTTCTGATTTCTGCTGTTTTAGTATGTGGGTAATACTCTCTCAGAAATGCAGCAGAAATCTCACTCCATTCGGTTTCCTTCACATCATTCAACCATTTCTGGGCTCTATCTCTCAGTGAAAACTAGAACAACATGACTTTGAGTTGGTCTGGAGTGACGCCGACATGTTTAACGGTTCGACAAAGTTGTTGAAACCGTTGCAGATGATTTGCCGGATCTTCAGTAGGATGCCCACCAAATTGATTTTGCTGGACCATGCTGATGAGTCCAGGCTTAATCTCAAAATTTGCCGCGGCAATGGTGGGCATGGTAGGTCCAGTGGAGAGACCATCTGGGTTGGGCACCCCATACGACTTCAGTGATTTTGACATAACTGAACTCAAGGTCTCTGTTCCAGAGATGTTCAGCTGAACAGACTGCTTTTCTTTCTGCTTTATCTTTCGGATCCGCCTGATTGTCCTATCAAGATCGGGGTCCGCTGGAATGGGGGAACCGTTTCTTTGGGACCTGGGCATACAAAAGAAACAAAAAGCAGCAGTAAAGGGTACCTCGATTGAAACAATGAAGTTCCAATGAGGTACAGAGAAGTAGACCAAATAATTAAATAAAAACTTAGAGAACTAGCCGTCTCCCCGGCAACGGCGCCAAAACTTGATAGGTTTTAGTCGTATCACCTAATCAAAAATAAACCTACGGTCCTCTAACTAAGGTAGTCAGTGGAAGCAGGGTCGAATCCACAGGGAGACAGAGTTTCTAAATCAATATTCAACCAATTCAGCTACTCCAGAGTAAATCAGGAAGGAATTAATTAAACTAATGATTAAGCTAAGAAAGACGAATTAAACAAAGGATTAACTATGGAATAAAAGTCTAGGGTATTAGGTCGGTCCACTATGCTTATACCAATCAAACAAGGTCAACAACTATCAAAACCTAAGTCAAGAGTCGAGGGATTAGAGCCTATGTTGAGCTATGGTTAAGACTCAACGCTCATAGTTCAACATACGCCGCATGTTCACTAACGTAATCAGAACTACTGAAGTGTCCTAGGCCTCTAGTCGTAAGACGGATCTGTGCAAACAACTATTAACCACAAGCAACCAACGAAACTGCGCAATAACGTTAATTACTCAATAAAGAACAAACCACATCACAATCACCCTAATCAAGCCCTAGAAATCAATAGCAGTCTAAATCACAATCATGGTATAAACATGGCTTTCCTATCTAACACCCGTAGAAAGAGACTACTCAGACATGATCAAATCAACAACGACAAAACTAATATGAAACCCTAACAATTGCATCATGAACGATTAAATAAATAAACTAAGCAATTGAGAATAATAAAAGAGATTAGGGTAAGAAAGAATACCAATTAACGGAAAGCGGGAACTTTATTGAAATCGAAATAGGTTTGATCACCTCTAAATTAATCTAAAGTGTTTGAATTGAACTAAGAACAATGAAGAATAAAACTAGTCTAAAGCTATTGAAAGATGAATCAAAGATGTCTCTAAAAAATGAGGAAAAAGGTATTTATAATACCCCTCAAGTCTAATTAAAAATAGGAAGCAAAAGACGAAATTCGTGACAAATGGCACCACACCCGATCGGGCCCGAGCACAATACCCGATGGGGCCGAGTGCAAAACATCGCCCACTTGGCTCATGGGCCTTCCTATAGCAGCAGCGCAGCATTAACCAAAGTTTACGGCCCACCCGATCGGGCCGTGGGCAGCCACCCGATCGGGCCAGGCGGCAAAAAGTGCCAGCAGGCTCGCCTCCTCAGCAGCGTCCCAATAAGACCTAGCAGCACTAGACCCGATGGGGTCGGGCGGTGGATGCCCGATCGGGTCTGGGCACATGTGTGCTCGCCCGATCCGATCGGGCATACCTTGCCCGATCGGGTCCGCAACTTTCATACCCGATCATAAATACTTCACCCGATCGGGCCATTTCTGCCCGATCAGAGTACGAAAACCTCCTTCTTGACTCTTTGGCTCTCTAATCTTCACGTTTAGGGGTCTTGGGACCTCCTAAACTATCCGTAAAGCTCGTGAGCCACCCTACGTGCCTCGTAACATCTCGTAAAGCCGTGGTTGCTTCCAAAAGGCTCGGGAATAAGGAGAAAACTCCATAAAACCTGCAATTCAATAATAAAACACGAAACCACAACTACATACGATAGTTAGCACAAAATAGCTCCCAAGAGCTCCAATGACGCACAAATTAGCTTGTAAATAAGGGAGAAAACTCTATATAAATACGTGATATCAATTGCCCGTCCATATTAAATTCGTCCAAAACAAATTGCAGAAGCACGAAGAGAAGAGTGAGACTTAATTTTGGGATTGTGCATATCTTGTCATTGTTGAAACTGAAGCACAAAGATCTATGACATATTTTTGGCATTGACAAGGAGAGTGAAAAGTCACGACAGTATATTGACAAGATCAGAAAACTCTAAGCATAATTAACTAATTCAAAAATCCAAAGCATGCATAAAGCATAATTCCCCAACTTGACGGTGCTGGCCTGGTGGGCATGGACTGCTGGCCGGTGACATGACGTCGTCATGGTGGCGCTAATTAAATGGTTGGGGAGTGAAGCTAAACGACGGGGTTGAATGACGGAGGCAAAGGGTAATGTAGTGTTTTTTGGGGGTGAAGTTGGTGTTTTAAGAACCAAAGGAAGAAAAGAGGAGTATATTAAAGGAAAAATGATAGGAATAAATCCACCCATGATCGTTTTGTTCAAAGTAATTCCAATGATGAGTTGTTCTAGAATAATCTAAATTATTGGGAGTGTCTTTCTAAAAAGAAACCACACTTTTGATTCTGCTTTACATAGTAGTCCCAAAATGAATCATTGAAGGTAGAAATAATAAAGTTTGGATTATTTTGGGAAAATACTCTTAATAGTTTGGATTATTCTAAAATATTTCATAGTTGGGATTACTTCAGTTAATTTTTCCTGTATCAAAAGAGAAAACAGTTCTATGAGAAGTAGTTTTATCAAGTAGCGGCTTCATGATGAAGCACGAAAAGAAAACGTGAACCCGAGTTGACGTGACTAGTATTGGCCTATATAAAAGTGATTGCAATGCAAGAGGGGAATTATTAATTGATTAGCATTATTCAAGGAAAAATAATCTTCGAAACGAAAAATCCAGAAGCATGTCTCAATAGGAATGCTCAAAGCATTCAGAAAAGAAGAAAAAAGAAGTTGATTATGCAATATCCAATATTGGGACTATGTAGATATAGTTGGGAAAAAAAAACTCAAAAATTCAAATATGATGTCCTCAATTCACATTCACGTGTTCTAATTATGCATGGATAATCTTCGCTTCAATTTGATTTGGGGGCCACCAAAAGAATATAGCAAATTATGAGTTAGGGTATGAGAAACCTTGAGGGTGCAAATATTTTGGGTGAATGGAAAAGTTGAAGGCAGTCATTGGGGATTACTTGATCTTTCGTCCAACGGTTGTGAGAAAAGTCAATTTTTTTCACAATTCGTCCTTTGAGCCAGGCAGAACAAACTAGCTTGCTCCAAAAGTTCTTCTCTTCCTAATTCTCATAGCTTTTACCCTGCTAATTATATTGCCACTATTTAATTTAGAGTAATTAACACATTCAAAAATCTGAATGTTTAATTACATTAATGGATTTTCATGTTTAAATTAGTACTCAATTGTACTTGTTTATACGTTTTATTGTTGCATTTCTATTTGTGGTTATGTTTCGTAATTTGGATTGATAATCTGATGTTTTTATGACGTGGCTAAGTTTAAATTGCATAAATTAAGTAAAAACTAGTTTAAACTAGACCTGCAAAAATGGTACGAATTTAGGCTTGATGATATGTTTGATCTAACTAATTAGTACATTTTTGTGTAGGAATTGATTAGGATTAACGAGGTCTTCCTAAGTTCCTAGTACAAAAAGCGTTTGAATATCAATAGTATTTAATATTTAATGTTGTGCCCTTGTCGTTGTGGTTCTCTCAAAGCCCAACAATAGATATCCATAATTGTATATCTCACAAACGTAACACCCTATTACAACGATTCATATAAAATCGAAGCGATAAATTGCAACACACATATCTTAAAACAATCAAGAGGCTATTTTTTTGCAGTTCGTGTGGTAGTCGCAATGATAAAGCTTTTTTAAAAAAGTACCTCTATGGCTAAGTAAAAGGATCACAAGAGATTCATTTTTACTACAATATGATACGTGAATCAAGTAATTCCTCTGAGAAGGTAGAAAGGGTATTATTCTATTTAATTTCAGCAATATCAAAAAAAAGTGTCGAAGGTAGGGTATGCTTTAGAGTGAGATATATTAAAGAAAACCTCGTCGATACATGTCTAAAAGAAAAGCGTTGCCACGAAATCAGGACAACTAGATATGGAAAATTTTGCAACAAAAATTGGGAGGGCGAGAATATCTATTAGTTATCCAACTTACTATAATCTATAATACTTACATTAAGTTATCACAAAACTAGTTACATCCAATATATATTATTATAATTACCATCATTATCACTAACTAAGCAATAATCTTAGTCTATTACTATGACTTTAGCTACCAATACTTTTCCTATCATGATACCAGACCCAATCCCGGATCATTGAAAGTCTACAACCTAAGGATTAAGTCTAGTATTTCTTGGAGGAATGCTAGACTACTACTAACATTTAGATGTTATCAAATATCTAACACAATTTTTAAAAAAAGACAATATATTATCATGTAAATACAATATGTTATCATGAGAAAGACAATATATTACCATGAGAAAGACAATATATATCCATATAAAAACCACGTTAAATAAAATATTTTTCTATTGTCTTGAGTTTATCCTTTGCCCCTCATTTAATATATAAAAATAATATTTACCCCTCATTTAACACATAAAATGACCATTTTACCCCTGTTAGATGTTTTTGAAACATCTAACTGTTAGCTACCTAGCATTATCGTGAAACAATTTGCCAATTTTTAAACCTTAATTAAGTGAATGAATTACTTTAGTGAAAAAACCTCTAATTACAGCAAAAGGTTACTCATATGAGAAGAGGGTCCTTATTTATTGACAACAAGATCAATGGTCATGGGCAGTGGTAGTGACGGATCCAGAAAAATTATTTAGTTAGGTCAAAACATAATTGCTAATTTTATCGAGGTCAAATGGTCAATTTTGTAAGATAATTTTCAAAAGCAAATAAATTTTTAAAGGAAAATTTTACAATTTACCAATTCAAGTGGGGTCGATTGACTCCACTTATTATAATGTGCATCCGCCACTGATATGGGAATAAATTTATTGTACACACGATGCAGACAAGCCTTTCTACTAGTCAAAGACTCAAAACAAGATAGTATGTAATGTATATCCACATAGGCACCGAAGAGACCAAATAAGTGTTAGTCCAGTGGTGATGAGGACTGGCTTTGGTAGGACGGACCCGTGTTCGAATCCCCGCAACATCCTTTGGAGAGGAATGGAACCTAATCATCCCGAACTTGGTCTCAATCCGAATGTAGCCCGAAGAGTGAAGGAGATGCAAACACAAAAAAAACATAGGCACCGAAGAGTCAAGCCCTTCTTTTATGTTTCAAACTTTATATCACATCTTACTATGCGCTTAAATATTGTGTTGCTTTGGTTGCAATCATTCAATTGGAGAGCATTAAATTCAGAGAAGTCATTCTTTTCTTGGCAACGTCCAATAAATACAGACGAGTCATTTTCGTGAAAGGAATCTTAAGCACTCTAAATTCAAGCAAGGTGAAGGTGGGTGAGTTGATTGATATAGAAAATTCGCAGTGGACTAGTAGGAACCTAAATTTAGCATCGATTGATTGCAATTTGCAAAAAAGACTGTTGTTTTGTGGAGTTTCAAACCTCAATACAGCTGCTTAGGCCTTTTTTCCTGGCTATGAACGTAACATGTCCAACACCAAGGTCACCAACACTAGTACCGCTATGGCGCTATAGAAAATGTCCTTTTTCTTTGTCTCAAAAACACCAATTATTTGGCATCATAAATTGGGAATTCAACTTCGCTGCACACTTCTACCCGAATTTTGTTTAACATAGTTTTTAAATATTTATGTGCAAGAGAAATTTTAAATGGTATACCAAGATTCAGAGGCGAAGTTAGGATTTTACTAGTAGCCGCTTGAGTCAGGCAATCCTTATGAATTGATTTACGTGAGTGCTAATATATGAAGAGTGTCTAGAATGTAACATAAGCCATTATTTATTTATATAAAATTGTGAACGCAAAAATAATTAATACTAAGTAGAAGAATACAAAATGGTGACTGCAACCTATGTAAATTTTCTTTGATCAATTGATTAAAAAAATAATAAATAATAAATATGGAAAACTGTGAAAAGAGAAACCAATAAAAGCAAAAATACAACTAAGAAACTTTGAACATGAGACCTAGTTAATGTATATTACTCTATTGGGTGTGAAACTATATATGACAAGCCAAATACACGATTTCTTGTAGCTTCTTGTTTCGTATATTTGGGGGGCTAGCTAAATAAATATTGGCCGCATGGCTGGACGGGGTGGCCAGACCTCCTCCAACCTCTCTAGTAGCTCTATCCCGGCAAAGACTTGTGTTAGACGATCTATCCAAGAGCATTATGAAACTTTTAATTAAAATTGTAAGGATATAACTTAGCAGTTCAAGGTTCTAAAATTTTGCCACTTTACATATTTAAGTTAAAGTCTTACACGTTAAGAATTTAAGTGAAAATCTTATTGTCTTAAGTCAAAAATATTTTGCTTTTACCATCGTCTATTCATAAGCATATGGATCGTATATACTTTCTAAATGGTGACCCTTTGTTATTTTTAGAAAATTCTGCGCAGTGGAAATTCTTTTTTGTAAGTGGCCCCGCGTTATATTATAACAACTAGTTTTTTGGCCTGGTTGATGCCCCTATCATGTTTTTTTGTTAAGTTCTTGTGTAGGCTAGGGAACATTGGAGAATTATCGGGTTCATTTCATATTTTCAATTTATTTTTCTAGGCAGAAGGATTTAAAATTTGTAATGAAGTTTGATCATTATAAAGATTTCATTCTAAACTTAACTTAATAACTACTCCATTAATGGAGGCATAAGTACCATAATCTACTACTATTACATTAATGGAACATCTTGTTGGATTCATGGAATATATAGTATTTCCTCTGTTTTTAGTTGTTCACTTTACTTTTACACTAGTCATCCAACGTACTCTGACCTTATATATTTTACTAATACTATATAAAAATAAATAGTACTCTTATCATATAAAATATAGTTGAATTAGTATTAATGTATATGTTTACAATATTTTATAATGTTTAGTTATTGGTTTTTAAGGAAATTAATTATCAAGATTGTGCATCGACAAGTGCGAAAGTCAAAGTGGAAGAACTAAATAAAAATTTATTATTTTTCTAAAGATTTTTTTTACTTTTGATAATATTAGTTAATTAAAATATTAATCGTCTATAAGTTGTGAATTGCCAATCAAACAAATATAAAATATAATATATGCATAGAAAAATAAAGAAATATACTACACAATGTTATGATTAGTTGTTTAGCAATAACGGAGGGTCCTTTGGAAATATCAAAGTTTTTGTTTCCAGTACATTTAATATAAAAAAACACAAGGTCATCATATAAAATTTTTTTATTCCAATAAAACTAAGAAATACACATGTAAAATTTATTTGTAAAGTGAAGCGAACATATCCTACGTCAAGTATCAATGTGGCCCACACGTCCGCCAACTTAACCATTGAGTTGGATACCATTTAGCTTGTTGTGCATTAGGCTTGCAATAAAATGAGAGGTTGACAACATATAAACACAATGACATTATTTCTATCTTAAAACCGATGGACAATAAGAGAAGTAGTACACTAAGCTTAAAAGCTAACTAGTTGGTCCGGGCGGTACCCGAGTAATTTGATAATGCAAAAGACAGTTTTGTTTAAAGTTGGTCATTCTCATTTTGTCAATAAGAGATTGTAAATTAGTCGTTAATGAATTGTACGTTGAGTTATCAAAGACCTTGGGAAGAGTACAAGACCTTAGTTCATTTATTGAGTAAATGACGATCATTTGATGTAACAAAGTTGTAAGTTCAAATTCTGTTCCAAAGGTATTTGTTTTTAAATGTCAAAAAATATCAAAACTTGAGAGAAGTGCAACCCACGACAGACTCCAATCTTTTATTTGGGGATGGCGAGTCAAGTTTTAAGGCTCGCATAATTTTGACTAATTCATATAATTCATATGGATAAGTAGTTTAATATGTGCCCTTAGCTTAGCTGGTATGGCTGCTTTGTGGGTAGAGAGAGTGCGTTTGGAGTGTACTATAACCATACACTTCAAGTGAAAGACCAAACTTTGATTGTAACACTACTATAGATAGCTATTAGATCTATAACCCATCCCAAAAAAAAAACAATAAAGGCTCACATCAAACCAAAAAAACATATGGCATCTATACACGATCTACTAGTGCATTATAAGTGTACATCTGGGAATGCATGTGACAACGATCACTCCATCAAATCGTCTCCGATAAATTCTTCAAACATGGGACACTCCTCTTTCACGGGCTTTCTTTAAGCAACACCCATCAATTAAAACACAAAGTCCAAAAATGTAATAAAAGTCTCTTAAGTTCCAACTTCAAACAGTATTGTATCAAACGTCATGGAATTAGAATTATTGAGACTGTTTTTCATGTGACACAGGCACCATTTTTTTCTACTGCTAAGAATTAATGTCATTTAACTACCCTTGTCTTTCTTCATCCAAAACACATCCTATTATAACTCACCCACATTTACACCAGTACATCCCTCTCCACTAGGCAACTGCACATGTACAAACCAATTTGAGCCTCCGTATTAGGATTATATTACGGCAGAATAAAGATATCAATGATATCCTTATTCTAGAGCGCTCGAAAAGAGACGAAATGGGGATGTGTTGGAGCGTAAATCGAGAAAAGTATGCTTGGGAAGATGATCCAAAGCTGTTTATACAGAAAATGAAGCTGTTACAGCAGGAGATTAATGCAATATTGAAACAAAGACAGGAAGAGAGCGAAGTTTATGAACGAGAACTGATGGTTTTCGCGTTCAGAGAAGCGGAGTGGAAGAGGGAGAGGAAGAAACTACGAGACGAGGTGAAGCGACTGCGTGGGAGTTTGGAGGACAGAGAAGAAAGGGTTAAACAGATTGAAGAAGTTGAAGTTAGTATGGTAGGAAAGAGTGAGTCTGTTGATAGTAGTACTGCTGCAACTGCAACTGCAACTGCAACTAGCTTGTTGTTAGTGGAACAGATGAGGGTTGAAAGAGCAAGGAGGGATGAAGCTGTTGAAAAATGGAAAATGCTATATCTTGCTATTAAGCATGAATTAGATGATTTGATTAAGAGTACTCATGAAGGTACACTTTCTTTATTTGATCATCATCATTTCCTTATATTTTGTTTATTTAAACAAGCTACCCTTGAATTAAAGTAAGCTTAGTAGTAACGAATCCTTGTTAGAGACAAAAGCTGAGCTGCCTTTATCTGACTATAATTGTCTTTTGTTCATCTATTTTTGGTTTTTATGGAGGAGATTTACAGACATAGTACTAAAACGATTATGCCAAATTGACTATGAAATAGATGTAGTAGGTAAGTTCATGCTGAAGATCAATCAAGACTTGGTCTTTGTTTTGCTTCTTTAATTTGTCTCTACCTCCTCTCTCTTGACAAACTTCACTAAGCTTGTACACATACACAAACGTATATGGATGAGAGCCTGACTACACATAGGCCTAAACGATATCCCTCCTGAAACCCATTGGTGATAAGTATGTGGAGTAGCCAATCAGACTTGTATGTGTGTCAGCCCTCCCTTTTCTTTATCGAGGAGGGATATTTTTCTGTAACAGTTACTCTTTTTGAAGAAAAGTTATAATATTTCAATGAGGACAAATTAACCTATAATATAATCTCATTTCTCATTAGTTTTCCTAGTTTAATTCCAATTATCGACTAGCTCAAAGTAATTTCACGTTCGGGGTTGGATTCTCATAATAATCCGAAGATATCAAATCTTTTGGTACTGGAGGGAGAAATCAAATCGTTGGGATTATTAAGAGAATACGACCCTCGAAATCAAAAGTACGATGAAATTGAGATGAGTGAAAATTGGAGTTTATTCTTGTTACTAATAAATAAAAAGCTTAGAAGCAAATAGATTATTAAACATTGACAAGAAGGTGCTATAAATTGTGTACCAGGGACACTTTATTGGAGAGCAGAGGAAGAAGATTTGATGGAAGATCTGCAAAGGGAATTGAAAGCCAAGGATGAAACTATACAAGTGCTGAAAGCACAATTAGTTTCGATGGAGGATCAAGAATTTAAGATGAAAAGGGAAGTTGATATTCTAAGACAAAGTTTGAGAATAATGAGCAGTTCTAATAATTACAAAGGAGCAACTTCTTCTGCAAATGTTAAACGCTCAATCCGCTTCACAAAGGATCTCTCAAACCTTGCATTTGTAAACTAGAACATTATATATTTGCTTGTATCAAATTATAGCTATAAGTTTCCATTAAAAGTAAAATATATTCATTTGCTATGTTACCCTTAATTTAAAGCTGTATGTCAGAAAATGATAAGCAATGTTACTCAAACTCGGGTATCATTGTCAATATTACTACGTCTTTGATTATCTTATCTTCTTATATATATTTTCCAAAATTTTCTTGTTTTAGATTCAAAATAGTGAAGTTTCATTATTTGTGACAATATACATTTGATATGTCACAATATTCGTTCTTTGGATCAAAATAGTGAAGTTTCATTATTGTCACAATGGTGAAGTAAAAATTATTCATTAGTTATGTTCTATTATCTGTCACAATATTAAAGGATCCAACGAGAGTGCTTGAGGTAAAATGTGAAATGAGTAATAGAGATATCACCCTCAGGCCTCAAGGAGTGAAAAACAAGACAGGAAAAAAAGCTTAACTAAAACTTAAATGCACAAAATAGTGTAACAAATCATGTAACAAGAGAATTATATGAGGAAAAAACTGTTTTAGATCTTAATCACTAACGGGCAGACAATCAGACATTCACTAAAGATAAATAAACGCAAGGAAATATAGCTCAGTCTATCACCGAATTAAGCACTGAAAAAAAGATTATGTAGCATTTTATATGTAGGCTTCGTTTGTTTTGGGGGAAAACCATTTTCTTGGAAAATGATTTTCCTCCATTTTTCATTTTCCTTTGTTTGTTTTGGTAAGGGGTAGAAAACAATTTTCCTAAAGGTGGAAAATGCTCTTAGAAGAAGGAAAACCAATTTCATTTTGTAAACAAGGTATGCCACATTTTCCTCTCCACTCCTTACTCCTCTTGATTCTCTCATTCCCATCTTTCCTTCTCTTTTGCTTCATTTACCTTTTCCCCCCAAGTTTTCCTCTATTCAAACAAACAAAGGAAAACTTTTTCTAAAATCATATTTTCCATTAAATATTATTTTCCTTGAAAAGTGATTTTCCATGAAAATTATTTTCCATTAAAACAAACGGACCCGTAATGTAAAAGCAACATATTATCACTATTATTGAAGTCCAATGCTATAGCCAGGTACTTTTTTGAGGATCACTGAGTCATATCCTTCACCAACCCATCACCAAAAAAAAAAGAATTTTTTGTACAAGATCAAATTCTCACCACGCAAGTCTCAACTTTTATGACAAGAAGTCAATATACTTCCTCCGTAACAAAATAAACGCACCTTTTGCACTTTTGATACTATTTACAGTTTTAAATTTAATCGCACTTTGTGACTTATACATAAGGGAAAATAGAGTCATGTGGGGTCTTGTTGGATTCGTCTCAACTTGTAGTTTTTTATGATCTAATGTTTATAATTTTTACAAATACATAATTAGAGATATTAATCTTTAATATATTATCTTGGCATGCGTGCCCAAGCTAAATGGTGCATTCTTTTCGTTACGGAGGAAGTAATAATTTATATAACCTATAAAATAGATAGTGAAAGTATCGGGGTGCATAAGACTTTTCTAAAACTAAATACTCCCTTCGTTCAATAATATAACTATATAAGTCTCCTTTTTATTTTGGGAGTCATACTCTAAAACTATGACCAAATATATACAAGAAATACCCATGTGAGATATTGTTAGATTATCATAATATGTACTTTCATAAAATGAACTTTTATATTTTTTACTACTATGAAACTGAAAATATAGAGGGTCAAAGGTGCTTCTTGAAGACTGTGCAAAAGAAAACAGGACTTATATTTTGGGACGGAGGGAGTACAAATTAAAAAGAATTAGTCCTCAGCCGCCATTACCTGAAAAATTGTTTAGAAAGTGGAGAATTCGGGAAAGTAGGAATGTAAGATGGTGAGAAGGAATCGTAAGTTAATGAGGAGGTTTAATAAGAAAAAGGTGAAAAGATTATTTAAGGTCACGACTTGTAAGTAGATGAATGCTTTGTAGATCATGTCATCACTATCGGGATTATAGATTTGGAGGTTGAATATGGAGTTCGGCAATAGATATATAGTCACAGACCATGATGAAATAGCCAAGAAGATTGGTACCTGATGCATAGTCCGGCATTTAAAGGAAAAAGAAAAGGAATTGAGGTAATGTCTATTGTTAGCACCCGCCTTCCCCTTTCATATATATTTTTGATGGTTTATAGTATTTATGGTTATGCTATCTAAGGATTCGGGGTATAAAGAAGTTTTGTCAGTATATAATGATCATGCACGTACCTTTTGCATCTACAGTATACCCAAGAGAGTGCTCCTTGAGGGATACAAAGTTTATGAATGCATCATATATCCAACAAAGGAGTGTGCTCCTTTAGAGAATACAAGTTTACATACCCAATAAAGGAGAGTTCTCCTTGAGGGATACCTAATAAAGGAGAGTGCTCCTTTAGGGAATAAATATTTTATATACCTAACAAGGGAGAGCGCTCAAGTAGAAGTCTGAGATACGTACACTCTCCTATGTAAATGTGCATCAACAATGTATGAAATTTCCCTTTTTGATCACAATATGTACCATTATTTGTTTCACATTAGAAAATAAAATACTACTTGCTTTGTATTTACACTCAATAATTCTATAATACTACATAATGTATCTATGTACAAATTAACTAAAAACTTAAAATGATGATTGCGGTTTTTACCAAGTAACTTAGATTTGGTGTAACTCTGGTTCAGCACCTCAAAACATGCCTTTTTACAAATTGCATAACTATTCGAGAAAGGGCTTTGGCCTAATATTTTTGAAAGTCATACTTCTTATCTCATGATACTCCCTCCGTTTCCAAATGTTGTTCCCATTGGAATCGAGGAGAGAATTAAGAGAATTGAATCTTAGTATAATATTATTTTATATACCATATATTACAAATAATCCCCCTTGTTCAAACTCCTGGATTCTATGCTGAATCCTTCTTCTAGCTTCATAGAACGACAAATTACAATATCTTGTAGCACACCCACAGTTTTTACAAAATCTAAAGAGACCTTCATACCTGAAATCCACCCAAATAACTCTGTTGTTGTGTATAGGGAGGTAGCAGCCAGGTATTAAAGGTCTTGTGAGATCTATAAACACGATGCCTCTGAGATCTGGGAACTGAGGTAGTGGGTTTCCATCATGCTGAATCATATCCACCATACCAATGTGGATGAGTATCCTATTTGTCCAGCTTGGCTCTAGGAACCCCAAAGGAGCACCATGCAGTCGAACCCATAGTTTTGCTATGTCAAAATTGATTGCATGTGGCACGCTGAACCATTTACAACGTCTAAAAGTGATTATTCTTCCATCTATAATGGTTGTATGTTGATTTATAAGCCCTTCCATATCATGATTATTATCACAATGAAAAACATAGTAGTTGCCTGTTCTTGAAATGCTAATACTAGAGATAAATATCCATTGGGAGTTGATAAGCCCTTGAACCACTGTGACTGGTGGTGGATTAGGCCCAAAAAATACTCTCAGGACAGAGTACGACCATTGTAGTTCTAGACTCTGTAAGTTGTTTTCATTTGAATTAATAAAAACACCAGCTCTAAACCTCCCCCACTCATTTAGTTGGGCCATTTGAGGATACTCTTAAGGAAAGAAAGGATAGGTTTAGCTTTGTTGTTTCTTTAAAACTGACGAGATGAAGAGGGAAAGTGCAGAAAGGAAGATGTAAAGGCAACTGAGAGTGATTTAAATAAGAAGGAAGAGGAAAAGGTGTTTTTTTGGAACTGAGAATGAATAAGAAAGGAATAATGTTGGTAGAAAGTGAAGGTGATATTAATACTACAGCTTTAGAAGCAATTTATAGCGAAGAACTTCAGATTTTGTGGAGCTCCAAGTCTCTGTCTCTTCTTGGATATTGTGCAGATTTTCTTCTACTATTGAAAGCAATGAGATGGCGTGCATGCATAGATAGAGGCTGCAACTTCCCTCGCCATGATTGGTTGAAGCTGTAGCTTGAATCTGATTGGGAGTAGGCTGGTTTACCTACCCAAGCTTCACAATTCAATTGGTGTCTTCAGTCAACTTTGCATGCTACAGTAGAAGTGAATAGTGAAAAAACTCCTAACCCTAGTTCACTAGTTTCCGACACCTCGAGAGGAGATAAACTCTCAATTGTAGAGAGAGAAAGTATTCAGAATAGAAAGTTCCTTAACTTCGTTGTGACCCACAATTTATAAAATTATGAGTGTATTGGCAAGATATTATACTTTTGGGTTTTACCATTCTTTATACTAAGTGGATGGTATTTAATGGATAAAGGAGAAGAAATAAGTTAAAGAAAAGGAAAAAGAAATAAAGATGAAACAAAAAAAGGACAAAAAAAGGAGAATAATAGAAAATGAGATAAAGATAAAAAGAAAAGGAAGAATAAGGAAAATAAAAAAGGGAAATATAAAGAAAGGAAGAACTAGAGAGGAGGAAAAGAAAGGCCGAAGGAAAAGAGAGCAGGAAGGAAAATAAGAGAAGAGAAAGAAGAGAAGGAAAGAGAGAGAAGTGAAGGAGTCGATGGCTCGGTGGCGTCGGCAAGGTGCATGATCCAACCACCACGTGAAGGGACTGACGGAGTGCAAAGGGGGCGTAAAGGACAACAGTCATGCGACCTTAAAGGCCATTTCCGTCGAGCTTCTGATGGTTTTCTGGCAAATTTATTTGGGGATTGGGTGAGTTTAATGTAAGTATCAAAAATCCTAAGTTAATTTCTGATGTGGGTGACTAATTTAAGAATCCTAATTTAGACTAATCTTCATGCATGTAAGGAATTAGGGGAAATCGGTCAAGGTAAAACATTTGGGAAGGCTTAAGAGCTAATACTAAAGCCAAATAAGGTACTACATAGGACCTCCCTTACCCTTGCTTACCATTTACATATAATTAGTTTGTGAATTGAATTTCATGTTTATGGGTTTTGTGTAGTATATTTGAGTTTAAATCGACTATGAAAATATATATTTTGAGAATTGTGTTTCAAATTAGGAATGATCTGACATTGAGTTCATGCACTCGTACGGATGGATTTTTAAGAGAAGTTACACTATTTTGTTAAAAGAATCGATGTATAGTTTATGGTTGAACTCAAAGGCTCTCATGAATGGTTTAACTACTGTTTTAAGTATCATATAAGTTTACTTAGTTATTTTTAATGATTTGTTTAAAGTATTGTGGGTTTTAATGATCGAAATGAGGTGCTTCGATGCCAAATGACATTTAGTATTGACAATGGCATTGAATTTTAACGCTCGAAATACATTGTTTTAGTTAAAGTAACATGTTAAATAGTATTTGGACCTTAGTATGGTTTTTATGAGCTATTAATTAATTTCGTTTAGCTATAAATTAGTAGTGCTCCCCAAACGATTGTGAAATAGAAGTTTTATGTTTTAAAAATTGCTTTGGATAAAGTTTTTGAGATCTAAGTCACCATAAATTTGTTGAAATACTTATTTTACTTAGCTTTAAAGATTAACTCGTATTAATTTATTTTGGGATTGGATATTTATATTCGATTCGGATACCAAAGCTAAGTACTTTAGATTGTTTTGCTAATTAAATCATTAAAGGTCAGTAACCTATTTACTTTGATAAAAGAAAACATCGTTGATACGATTTCATTTGTATCTCATTGGTATCTTGATATTGAATTCACAACAAAACTTACGAGCTTTATTGTTATTCCTCTTTTTTTCTAATTATTTCCCCGAAAGTGATTTTATCTAGTTCGCTATCTAACCTACCTTTCATTCCAAAATTTATATGCTTACATTAGTGAGAGTTTAAGTCTCGTCTTATGAGTTCAAATCTTGTTCCATTTGTTCTTGGAGGGTTAAATTTCCAAAAAGACCATTTTAACTTAATTTCCTATTTTGATTTACTACTAGAAGCCTTTCGAGTTATAACTTATTTACTCTTACTCTTTATTGGTGGAAGCATACTTCTAAATATAGGATTTTAGTGGAGTTCGAAGATCTTAACTAATTATTTGAAATTATATTTCTCGTTTATTTTAGGTACATTGTAATGTTATCATGGAGTAAATTTTTTATGATTGTTATTGTTATTCTTTTAAAGAAAGGCTTTGAAATGAAAGTTAAGACTTATTCAAAGTATGTGAAATGTTTCACTTAAATACTCGTGATTGGACAATTCTTTTCATTTCAAATAAAGTGTTAACAATATAATTCTGATTTAATTAAGTACTACTTGATATGGAAGAGTATTCTAGTTTTGTGAAAGAGAAATGAATTCTTTACATAATAGTTATAGTCAGTTTACAATAATATCGTTTTTATGCGGTTAACTATCCTAAAATCCATATGGTCAAAATTGACCGATCCATATTGTGATGCTCATGTCTAATTGTAGGACTTGAAAGTTGTCTATATTTTATAAATACTTTGGGAAGATGCCCGAATGAATGTATTCAAATATGGAGTTTTACTCCTTGAAGTTAATAACGTATTTATCATATCTTGGTCATTGAAATTAGACAATTGATATCAAAGTGTATGAACTATATTCAAATGTGGTTTTATTGTACTCCTAAGAGAGAAATTTATAGTACTAATTTCCAAATATTTTGGGAAAACATAATGCTTAAAAGAATGTTTGGCGAGACAAATTATGAAAATATGCAATTGAATCATTACAAATTAATGTTTGTTTTTAAGGGTTGTTGCGGTTCATAGCATATAAACCTTGGAACTGTCAATATAATGTAGTTGTACCGGTACTGAATAGTGGTGAGCGACAGCTCTCCTTGAACTTCCCAACGAATAATATATGGGTTTAAAGACTGTAACTACCATGGTTTTTGTAGTAAACCTAATAAAAGTATGGTACTTAATAAAGTACTTGAGATGCTATATGATTTATAAATTGAGTTTCTACCTCATGATTTTATAAATATCTATAAATGGTGTATTGATATTGAAAATAGTTTTAAACATAACTCCAATGCACGTTTTGCTCAATTAGATTGTTTAATGGCCTTTGTATTACGGTATTGTACTTACAATATTGTGTTGAAAGTATCGTTAAAGGAAGGAAAAGGAAGCTATTTCCTTAATGAACTCTCACCTAAAAATGAGTTTACAAGAGCATATGTATAGTACTCTGCGTTTTCATGCTGATATTGTTCTTTGAACCTATTCCCGTTGGGGAGCAGAGGATAATTGGTACAGGTTCTTTATATACAAGCAATGTGTTTTCAAGTATCGAATCAACTCATGTGGAGCTAATTTTGTACATTGTGTTTTTTTATGTAATTATCAAGTCTAAGATTTCGGTGTTGGTAATTGTAATATAAGTTTGGAACTTGTACACTACTATCTCAGATATTATTGTGATTTATCTGGTTTTTCGAAGTTGGTTTTGAGGTGTGCTTGAGCATCATGTGATGACTCAAGAGACATATTTTTATGGCGCTTGTTATGAATACTAGCTAGTTGTTCATTTAATTTTATTGATTTAGGTTTTTGGTCGATGACATTGTTGGTCACTTTATAAGAGAACTCTGTCGAAATTTTTGTATAATTTTATATTCATTCTTTTTTAAAATAATAGCATTGTTATTCTTTAATAAAATTTTTATAAGAATTGTTGTTCAAAAGTTTGGTCTAAATAAGACCTTGGATTCCACGTACTCCATTTGGATGACGTGGTGGTAACGGTTTGGGTTTCTAAATTATGTTTTCCGCTGCATCTTAAGCAAATTAAGTATTTTGAAAACCCGGGTTGTTGCAGGTGGTATCAGAGCCGAAGCTGAGATATTAGTGTCCGAGATAATAGTAAAGTGAATAAAAAGGTAATACCAAATATAATAAGTGTAGTGCATGATTCATGCACTTGTGTGTTATGGTAAGGTATATAAATCTCTATATGTATGTTCATATGAGGTATATGCGATATTATTACAATATTGGGGTGGTGAATATAAGTGGTAGAATATAGACATACGCACAAGAGTGTTATTTGCTAAATCTCAATTATCGATGGACATAAGTTCTTGTCTTTATGGTAAAGTCATACTGGGATTTATTCAAAGCAATAGAATAAGGAAAGAACATGTGATATTTTTGGGATGCCAAGGTGAATAAAAACCTGATAATTATCACTTGGAATCAACAATGTCAAGGAAATGAACTAAGTAAAATAGGTTTTATGAGTTAATGTTCGATCTTGTGGTGAATAACAAGTTGATTCAAGTTTGTGAAGAATTCCAAGTTGATCCAGGTAATGAGTGACGTCGATATATGGATAAAGAATTTGTTATGAATATTTGGAACATTTATCAATGGAGAGATAAAGTAATAATTTATGCTTTGGAGTAATGGAATCTTTAGTTGTATTGACTTAGAGTAATGTGTTTGTTCAATTCTTTCAAGGTGTTAAATGAAATGAATATCGAATTAGAAATTTCTTCTATGATGGTAAGTGAAATGAATTTTTATTGGAGTGAATCAAACTATGCACTAGAGTACTATGAAAAAAATTAAATTGAAAAGATAGAAGACATATGAAGAGATGTGAATGAAGTGAGATTGGGGATCTAATCCAAGTTAATCATAAATGTAACAGCAGTTGATATCTCAAAATCGATTTGTTTGCATGAAAAGAGAAAGAATGATATATTGGAACAAGTGGTTATGAGAAACCTTTGGGATTTCTAGAATTGGATCAAAAGCTAAATCAAGGTTGTGGAAATAAGACTTAACTTGTAAGTTATTTGATATTGAATTCATTATAGAATATGTTCTAATCAATGGTAATTAAGTTAGTATTGGAGATAACCGACTGAGGGTTAAACCATCCATTTGAAGAATGTATTGGATGAGAAATTATGGGCCATGTGATAGATGTGTTAGATAGACATTGGAACAACTTTCTAAGTTATGAGTAATAGGAAAATTACTATTAGGAATTTTGAGAAGCTTTGTTGTTATAGGAGTCAGATGGTAATACTAAGGTTTATGCATATATTTAGAAATAGGGATGTCAATGGGACGGGGTGGGGCGGATGTTGGCATTCCTATCCCCATCCCCGCCTAAAAAAACTCATCTCAATCCCCGTCCCATCACCTATGGCGGGGTAAAATCTTATCCCCATCCCCGCCCCAATGGGGACACACCAAAATTTATCCTCGCCCCATTATCCGCGTGGATTCCCGTACCCGCCTCACCCTACCTCCGTCTCATCCCTGCCCCGTCCCCGTCCAATGCCGGTTTACTAAAATTTTTGGGCTTAGAGAAACAAATGGTAAAAACTTATAAAAAAGATAAATTACATTAAAAAATAAATTTCTTCATTACACAGGGATTATGCGGGGCGGCCGGGGCGAGCGGGGATGGGGGGCGGGCGGGGATGGGGCGAGGCCAATCTAACATCCAAACCCGCCCCATCACCCACGGTGGGTACTGTTTTCATCCCCATCCCCACTCCATTATCCGCGAAACCTTCCCCCATGCCCGCCTAACTGGGGCGGATGCAGGGCGGGTCGCCACGAAACCCGCCCTACTGACATCCCTAATTAGAAACATGATAGGATTAATTAAACAAAACTTTCCTAACAAATAATAGCTTCAAAAGAAAGATGAACTAACTTACATGCACAAACTACCTGAAGATGTTGCAAATTCCGTGCTTGAAGATTGCTTGCTCCGTAACTACTTGGCTTGTGCTTCTCTTGAAGAAAACCTCAATTTTCAGCTTGTAATTACTCCCTCCGTTTCTCAAAATTTGTTACGTTTTCCTTTTTAATATGTTTCACAAAAAATGTTACACTTTACTTTTACCATTTTGGGATATATGGCCGACCAAATTTTATTCACATAAAAATTTAGTGGGTCCCACTTATGTCAGAAATTCAATACCCATCCACTATAATTATTGCTCTAAACCTCAATTCATATCCCTAATCTACCCAACACCCTAATTAATCTCTCCCTCTCCTTTTATTAACCGACATCAATCATTTTATTTTCCCCTCTCTCTCTCTTCAACATCTCAAGAACCCTAAAAATTCTCTCTCTTCCTCTCTCACTCTCAGTCATTCGATTTTTTTAGATCTGCCGTTTTTACTCCCCATTTTATTTCCCCCTCTCTCTCCTTAATATCTCAACAGTGGATACAGATGATGAATTAGACTCTGATCTTGATGAACTCACCATTGCAGCGTTGAGAAGACGCGTAGATCTTTATAATAATGCATCTAAAGATGATGAATGTGAAGAAGTTTTATATGCACCGGATACACCGGAATCTGTTGCCAAGATCCAAATGCAAAAAAATTTGGTTGGAGGCTACAAAATCTGGTTCCCACAACTCACGCGCCACCTTGAAGCGACTACGCGCCACTAGAACAACAGATCTGGCGCCTAAATCATTGGTAAGGAAGCTTTTTCTTAAAGTTGAAGATGAAAAATGGGAAGAGTATGATCCTCTTCAAGACGATGATGCTACTCAACCACCAGATGATTTCGTTTCAACTAAAGTAGAAGAGGAGAAATTAAGGAATTATATTCCCTTTGGATTTCGCAAACCCTAACTATACTGATGAAGATAAGTTTTTCTATCTCTCATTTTTTTGGATTTTAATCTGTGGTACTTTATGGGTAATTGCTCTCTGTAATTTGTGTTACATGTTGTTCTTTAATTTAATTTTTATAATTGAATTTCCTGTATTAGATAGGTTTATTAAGAATCATTTGATGTGTTGTGAACCTGATCTGCGTATCACAATCTATGTGCTGTGAATGACATTTAGATGTTAATTGTTGCTAGTGATGGTTGATTATAAAACTGACAGTTAGATGTTAGTGTAAGAGATTGTGTACGACTCATTTCACATATTAGATAGGTTTGTATTAGATGGGACACTAAAATTTGTATAATTGCTTGATAAAACTGATCAGGTTCATATTAGGTGGGTTTGTATTAGATGGGACACTAAAATTTAGATATTAATATTGCTAGTGATATCTACAGATTAGGCAGGTTATATATGTAAAATTGCAACTTCGATTCACGTTAGGCAATATTCTAGATTAGGGGAATGATGTGAGCTTAGGAAAGTGTAACAATATTCTAAATTGCACAATTGTAACTTGTTTAGATGATATCTACAAATTAGGGTAATGATGTGTGTTTAGAATTGCCTGTAATATCTTTGTTTTATCCTTCTTTATCCAGTAATGATGTGTAACTTGTATACATGACTTAAAAATCGTATCAGAAGGTCATGGACAGGGTGTTCATACATAGGTATTGCCTTGATTGTACGCTACCCTTATGCCACCAATGTCATTCCCACTAAAACTTTTAGGTGGCTAAGCTCCTTAATGCCACCAGATTTTATGTTGTAGAGTACATCAAATCTTTAGGAGGCATATAGAGCTTATTGCCATCGGATTTTAGTGGTGACTGAACTTTAGGAGGCAAAGGTAGGTAACAATCCCTCAATGATGATGCTTTGAGAGGGTTAATTACTTCACAAAACAAAAGTTTGAATCCCCCATTACCATGTAAGTTCTTGTACAAAAGGCTAAGCTACTTTTGAATTACAAAACGATGCAGAATGTATTTGAACTTACTTGAAACCTAAACAAAAGTATTAATTTCAGCACATGTGCAATTTCATTCTGCATGCTCTTGGATACTTTTACTCGTCTTCTTTGGTGTCGCTTGTAACCATGCCCTTGCCTCGTTGATTACATTTGCAGGTACTTCCACTTGGTTAGGAAGCATGCCTCTTGCTTCCAAGAAAGCCTTTCCCACATGGGGTTGTTTGTAGTTGTTGTTTCCTTGAACTTTTAAAATCTCAACCATATTGTATTGAAAACTATGCCAAACATTAGCTAATTTCTTTGGTTCCATCTGCATAAGATTGATTAACTGCATCCAACAATTGAGAAATAGTTTTTGGCCTTTGTTTATGTTGTAAAGTTTGTAGTGCCCTAAAAAAACCTAAGTCAAGAATGTTTAAATCTGGACTGTTTGGAGGTTGTTGTACTAATCTGAAGTCAAACCCATTTTGTAGTCTCGTTGCTTTCCAAATAGGGTTGTCATTTGTTACATGGGGTTTAGCATTGTCTTGTTGTATGTAAATCACTTTACTTCTATGTGCCGGCCATTTTTCCATGATAGCCGGAAGCAAATGATCAATCAATTTAGCTCTCATTCTCTCTTTAGTAACTGATGTGACAACCTTGGTTTCTAGAGTACCGGCAGGTCTGTTTATGCTTGATCTTTGAGCAGGAATTTCTTCAATAAAAGGAAAAATCCCCACCTTACCGTCCCAAGTGTTGTCACTTAACATGTTGTATGATGGCTTACCTACTCCCGATAAAAACATTATCTTTGTGATATGTCTCTTTGATTGAATGGATCTATGTGGGTCAATTTCACTTGGATGCAAATATAGCTTTAGTGTTTTTTGATGCATGTAAAACCATTTCTCGTCTATGTGAATAAAGTTAAACAAGTCCATGAACTTTGGTTGTACTTGTGGATATGGTGAGTGCTCAATGAAACAAAGTATCCATATGACTCTTGCAACTTGATTTGCCACATTGAGTTTTGGCCGCACTGGGTTGGTATGAGGTCTGATTTCTCCCCTTTTGACCAATCTACATACTGTTGTAGCTGAAACTCCCAATTTTGCTGCTAAATCTCTAACGCAAGTTCTGTCTTTAAGAGAGATTGATGTTACCATATCTGTTGTAATTAAGATGAATTTTCTGCCCACTTTGCCAAAAAAAATTCTGCTGACATCTATTCTTGAGACAGAGATCGTTGTCGCTTCACTGTGTTCCAAATGGACGAGACGGTTTTTCGCGATACATTGTACACTACCGCAAGGTTTATTATTGTCCCATGTGGAAGCTCATTGTCTTCTGCATATGAGAGCATAAGCTCTGCCATTTCTTGCTTTTGGTTATCAGTCAACCATGGCTTAGGATGAACATGTTGAGTTTCTGAAATACTTTCAGCAGCATTGATTATTGTCCCTTGTGCATTGATTATTTCTGAGGCCTCCATTTAATTTTCCAAAATGGTTGACTTATTACCCAAGGAATTAATGGCAGTTGGTTAGCTCTTAAATGAAGACAAAGGTGAAGATAATTGAAGAAGAGAAGAAGGAGATTAAAGAAGAAAGAGAAGGAGGAAACTGACCCATCCACCCACTGTATTCTGTTTTTATGAATTAGCTACACCTTCTGTTTTATAGAAATTGGAAATGGCGCCATTTTTTTGGTTGCTTCCCTCTTTATTTTACTGAATTCAGTAGTGTGAAAAGAGAGGGAATAATTTTTTTTGAAGATTCCCTCCTTTTTGTATGTAAAGGACATCAGAGATTAATGAAAAGAGTTTCCCTTAATTAGTTGAAGTCACTGTGATGCTTCTTAATTTTTTATTTTTTATTCTTTCTCCTAAAGTTAATTTTCCTATCATTGTCATACTTTTATACCCACTTCCTTGCTTCTTGTGTTTTTGAAAGTGTAACGATTTTTAGGAAACGGAAGGAGTAGATATTAAACTAAAAACAAAATGCGAAAGATATTTAGTATTGAGAGTTGAGATGTAGTAGAGAGAAGAGGGAATATTAGAACAAAAATTATTAAAACAACGGTGTAATTCTATCATAAAATTAGATTAGGTGAAATTCACATTCTATTAACAAGCCCATAAGCATAATGTTAGGTTATATAGGGTATAAAAAGTTGACATAATAAATAAAACGGGTAAACGATAAAATAGGTTACATTTGGATGGTGTTTGCTGTGGCTCGATCAACTGTAGCAGCTGTACCAATATCTATCCATATTAAGCCCATACTTTGAAAACAAAAAAGAAAATCTATCAAGTTTCAAATGCGGATGTCCTTGGAAACATGAGTGGGCAATTGGTTTAGATTTGGGTTGGCTTTGCGGGCTCGATCCACTGTTACTAGCTCTACCACTATCTATCCCCAGGAAAAAAATATCTATGAAACACCGAAGTCCTTGGAAACATGGATTTCATTGCTAGTTTGCCAACCCCCCTCCCTGGCTTCCTCTCCTCGTTTCATTATCTGCCACGACGCGGCAATGATCAACCATCCAAACACCATCCTAATTCCTACACCTTCCATCTTTTGCCACCTGTCCTTTTCCAAACTTTCGGTGAATTTCAAACAAACCCTTCAACAAGTAACCAAACGACGACGCATCCTGTGTCCATACTACTACCATATCTAGCCACAAATCTAGCACACGTGTCATTATCTTGTTTGCTACTTCTGCCCTTTCTAAAAAAGCGCGTTTTTACCAAGTACCTTCAGTTCCCAACTCCTCTAGATTCACGTGCATCTGAGGATTCATAGCCGTAAACTCATCCACTTCCCATCCTCCCTCCACGTGTCCTTTTCCACCACGTGTCATCAGATCAAACGCTCAACCCATTTATCTAATCTCAAATCGGATCTCTATATAAACAATCACCCCCCCCCACTATTACAGATTCAGAAATATTCATTACTACATCATAAACGAAAGGAAAAAAAAAAAAACAAATTTTGGGAATTAAGGTGTAGAATAATAATGATGAGTCTAACACACCAGATGGGAGCACTATCAGGAACACCAGTTTCAGTAGAAACAAGCACAAGCACAAGCACCACCGAGTCAACAGCAACAGTAAGCGCATCAGCAGTATGGAAGACTCCATCACCATCCCTAAAGTGCAAAGTAACACGTCCAGGAGGTGATATAACAGACATGCTATCACCACCAGTGAGTCCATGCCGTTCACCACTACGCGCGGATCTCACAGCGGCGTGTCAGGCATTCGCGAATGTAACAGAACCCGAAACAGCGGAGGAGAAAGAGTACCAACTTAATGGAGATAACAAAGAAGGGAAAAAGGGAGTGCCGGTATATGTGATGATGCCGTTGGATAGTGTGAAGATGGATAACACGGTAAATAGGAGGAAAGCGATGAATGCGAGTTTACAGGCGTTGAAGAGTGCTGGTGTTGAAGGGATTATGATGGATGTTTGGTGGGGTTTAGTGGAGAGAGATCATCCTGGGGAGTATAATTGGGGTGGTTATGTTGAGTTGTTGGAGATGGCTAAGAAGCATGCCTTGAAGGTTCAGGCTGTTATGTCTTTTCATCAGTGCGGTGGTAACGTCGGTGATTCCGTCACGTATGTATATCTACCCTTTTTTTCTGTCTCTATATCTCCTCTTTGATATTTCATCCAATTTTATTTTGCAAGTAATCGAAAGGTCACGGCCCTACACTACCCCTTATTTTGCAACTAGTTCGTTAGCCTGATTAATCTATCATAATAGCATTATGATTGAATCTAGCCTTCTAAATAAGGTAATATGGTAGAATATTGAGGGTTGCCCACGGAGCTAGGCGTATATCAACTTAATTTTTTAAAAAACTTGTAAATTATAGAAAAGTTGTATATTTATAAATAATGGAGTCTATTTATATAAGTATAGTCATTAGTAGTACTTTTCGAACCTCAAGATTGGCTGTGATGAGTTCTAAGCAGTGCATATTGATCGGATGTCAAATGAATAAACTGCAACTTGTACTTAAGTAACTATTACGGAAAAATTAAGTTTGTAGGGCTTCAAATTGGTTTTCTATTGACAACTTGGACAACTTTGAATAAGTTAACTTTAGTTGAGTATAAAACCTCTAAAGTGAACTAAAAGTTCAGAAAATGTGCCAATTTCAACCGATCTGATAACTACACCATAATTGGACCTGGAGTTATTAGGATAAATTTTTCCTACCCTCGATCGAAATTGAACGATACCAATTCAATTAACAACCAATTTAACCAATTCCGTCATAAAAGAAGAAAGTTTGACTAATTTATCATACTTTGTAATTGTATTAAGTTGTACTTTGGTGAGCTTGTCTTAACAACCAGGCGTTGAACTTTATTTTGTATTCTAACAAGGGGGACGTACTTTGTTAACAAAGTCAATTTAAAACTTGTTATCAAGTGATGTCTGATGAATGTTTCGGTATGCCTTAAAAATCAGTGAAATGATTTTAATTTTGATCTCTATGAGAACTTTTTAGTAATATCGGAATTGTTTATTGAAACATCTGTTAGTATTATAATGTTTGTTTACATTATTATTGTCCTTGTCCACTATATAGGCTTATTTCTTTTGGACTGAAATGAACTGGATTGAGCTGAACTAAATTTAACTGTAATGTGAACTGTAATTGTGAAATAAAAAGAGTGTAAACCGAATTGAACTGAGATGTTGTAAACCGAATTGAACTGAGATGTTGTAAACCGAATTGAACTGAGATGTTGTAAACCGAATTGAACTGAGATGTTGTAAACCGAATTGAACTGAAATGTTTTTTCAATTAATCCAATCTAAAATAAACAGGGCCATAGTGTCTAGGATTGTTGGCTACAAATGGTGATTTTGGAACAACCAATTAAATCCTGGCCATAGATGATGAATCCTTAATCCCAAAACCTTTTTTTTGAAGTTAAACATATTGCGCCATGGATGTTGATTGATTAGGAAGGTAGGATTAGTTGATTTCTTGACGTGAAAAGCTAGAGAGCCGTTGAGTACACGGGTCTCTGCTGGCCATACATTTTGATTGTTTTGTTATGGCTGAGGGGAGCTATGGAAAAGAGTACTACTTTACTACTCCTTTCTAGATTATGATCTGTTTTTGGCAATACTCACGTGAGGCTGGTGTCAACTTTGATTTCATACCAGTATTGCTCTATGCTTTTTCTTTGTTTATACTCTATCCATTGTATTTTTTGGGTCAGTCTTGATCAAAATCAAACTATTGTTTGATACTTAATTCTACAATCGACAATCATATGGAATAATTTAAAGTTTAGCTTACTAAGAGCATCATCATTAGTGAGAGAAGAAAACACATCATCTGTATTTTTTTATCACTTTCTCACTCATTATAAAATACTTAACATGTATATCTTTATCACTTTCTTACTCATTTTAAAATATTTCATGATTTATTTGAACAAATGCACCCCACTCATGACCAGTCAATTACTCTTGTATTTGAAAATAAAAAATTTAAAAGGTTATAAATATAGCAAAATATCTATATATTTTTTTCAAAATATAACTAAAAATAGAATTCCATTACTAATCTAGAATACCATTTTAATTAGTTCGAATTAAAAAAGATATTTCGTCTATATATAATTTGAAAATAAAATAGATGAAAAATAAAGCAAAGAACCCTATTTTTTTTACAGATATAATGATTTTTTTCTATTTTTGTTTGAAATTTTAACTGCTCTTTGTTTTTCTATATGTTTTTCCAAAAAAAGAAAAAAGTGACAACATATTCTAATTGTTTTTCTATTTTGACAATTAACTATTTTAGGAATTAAATATTTAACTGCATGCGTGCATTTTACGCTAGTGATTGTAGAGTTTATGTATGGGGTTAATTATATGTAATGTTATTTCCGTTGCTTATTTGAGATTAAATTGGGGTTACATGAAGTCAAACGAAATAAAGCTAATTAATGATAATGTATAACATATGGTAAGTGATGCTTACACGGACAGAGTTAATCATAGTTGGATCCCAGTGATTGATGTTGTGCCTTGCTCTATGTGTACAGAATTCCCTTGCCAAAATGGGTTATGGAAGAGATGCACAAGGATCCCGATCTTGCATACACTGATCAATGGGGCCGAAGGAACTTTGAATATGTATCACTTGGTTGCGATAAGTTGCCAGTCTTGAAGGGGCGAACACCTGTTCAATGTTATGCTGACTTCATGCGTTCGTTCAGAGATCAGTTCCAACACCTCCTAGGTGACACTGTTGTGGTAAGACTCAGTTTGAAGCTGCAGAAAACTTATTCTAGTTGCTTGATTAGTCACTCCGTAATCAAGTGAGCTATATAGTATGTTAAGTTATTTGTTTGATTACTTGACTATAATTTAACTTTAACAGGAAATACAAGTAGGGATGGGTCCAGCTGGTGAGCTACGCTACCCTTCGTACCCAGAGCAAGATGGTACATGGAAGTTCCCCGGAATCGGAGCGTTCCAGTGTTTTGATAAGGTAATACTTTTGTCCTCCTCTTCCCGAGCTTGTTCTAGTGTTTCTTTGTGATTTTTGAGCAAGAATAATTTGGTAAATTGAGCAATGAACTATTGTAGAGTTTGCAATGACTCAACATACTTACGATCTATTTTTTCATACCAACGTAATGATCATTGCTCTGCTTGGTTTGGCTTGTGTTTATGCAGTACATGGACAGCAGCCTTAAAGCGGCTGCTGAAGCAGCTGGTAAACCAGAATGGGGTCACTCTGGTCCAACTGACGCTGGCCATTACAACAACTGGCCAGAAGACACCCAGTTCTTCTGTAAAGAAGGTGGAGGCTGGAGTAGCCCTTATGGTGAATTCTTCCTCACTTGGTATTCACAAATGCTCTTAGATCATGGTGAGAGGATCCTTTCCTCGGCTACTGAAATCTTCAAGGAGAAGGGTGTCAAGATCTCAGTCAAAATTGCTGGCATTCACTGGCACTATGGAACTCGCTCCCATGCTCCTGAGCTGACGGCTGGATACTACAATACAAGATTTCGTGATGGATACCTCCCAATTGCCCAGATGCTCGCACGCCATGGTGCCATTTTTAATTTCACGTGCATTGAGATGCGTGATCATGAGCAGCCGCAAGATGCTCTGTGTGCTCCTGAGAAGCTTGTCAAGCAAGTCATTGCAGCTACTCAACAAGCTGAGGTTCCACTGGCTGGAGAGAATGCGTTGCCACGTTATGACGAGCATGCGCATGAACAGATTTTGAATGCCTCGGCATTAAACGTGGATGAGAATTCCGGCGAGAGAGAAATGTGTGCGTTCACATATTTGAGGATGAACCCTGACTTGTTCCAGGCTGAAAATTGGAGGAAGTTTGTTGCGTTTGTGAAGAAGATGAAAGAAGGCAAGGATTCACGCCGCTGCTGGGAGCAAGTGGAGAGAGAGGCTGAACATTTTGTGCATGTTACTCAGCCGCTTGTCCAAGAGGCTGCTGTTGCTCTCATGCACTAGGAGCGATAGATGTAGTACAAATGTCAAACAATACATCACACTCAGCATGAAGTTGTACTTATCAGCCATATTATAAGTTGTGCAACTTTCTTATCTGGAACCCCTTTTATTCTTGCTGGGGTTGCTGCAGTTTATGTATATTGTCAACACTTTATTTATTAATCAATAGATCCTCGATACATTTTGCAGTCTGCGGAAGCCAAATGCTTGGTCTGAATCTTTAATCGGTGACTATAATCATCAGTTGAATTGGCCTCCAATATAGTTGGATTGTGTAAAAAGGGTTGGGGGCTGTAGCTCATTTAGCTAAGTTAGATTGGAAACTTAGTCATGGTAAGGATAATCTTGCTCAAAGATGTGTCTTCTCCAAATATGTGAAAAGTAGCCATGTTATAAGTTTCAAAAAAGGCTCTTGTATTTGGAAGAGTATTGCTAAGGGTTGGGATATCATTGCTAATAATAGTGCTTGGCTTGTTAAGGATGGTAAAAATACCTCTACTTGGCATGATAAGTGGGTGTGGGGGAGTACGCTTAGACACTTGCTTGTTGGTCCCATTAACTTCTTTGAAAATGATTCCACTCTAGACTCTTATTTGCGTGATGGTATTTGGGATTTCTCCCACCTTTCCTTTGTTATTCCTTCTAGTATTCGGGACAAAATCGACTCCCTTGAACTTGCCCGCTCCTTCTTGGAGGACACCCCAATTTTGACCCTCCTTCAAGACAATAAATTCTCATTGACCAAAGCTTACAGGGCTTGCCTTCCTCCTAGTGAACCATCCCTCAATCTCAATTGGATTTGGAAAGTTAAAGCCCCTCCCAAAATGCGAATGTTTCTTTGGTTAGCTTGGTGGGATAGATTACCTTGTAAACAAACTCTTTTTTCCGAGCACACTACTAACCCCTTGTGCCCTTATTGCCTGACTCATCCGGAGTCCACACTCCACACCTTGAGTGAATGCTCTTATTCAAGTGAGGTGTGGCAGGCAGCCTCCATTCCCCCTTCTTGTCTTCGGGAGATATCAAGTCTTGGTTAGCTAACAATATCTCTTCTACTCACATGCTTGGAAACCTTTCTTGGAGCCACGTCTTCCCTTTCATTTGCTTTGAAATATGGTTAACCAGAAACAAGTTGGTGTTCAAACAAACACAGAATCCTGACCCTCAAAACCTTTACATAAGAGCTGTCAACCTGGCGTGCGAATACCTTGCCTTCATCCATATTGCTTCACGCATTGCCGCGTCCAATCTCGTGTTTAATAGGGTTAACTTTTCCATATATGATATTGTTGTACACACAGATGCATCCTTTTTTGGCACAGGTTCCCCGGCACATATTGCTAGTGTTATCAGAAACTCCAAAGGAACATGGTTAAGTGGATCTCAGAGAAAAGTGTACTCCAATAGCGTTCTACATGCGGAATTGACGAGCATTCACTATGGCCTACAATTAGCAAAAAATCTCAATGCTAAATGCCTCGTTATGTGCTCCGACTCACAAAAAGCGATTGATATGCTGCTTCGGGACAACCCTATCAAAGACATATATGCTAATACCATTGTCATGTGCAGGGAGCTTAAACGTTTTTTCAGAAATGTGGAGTTCACATGGGTGTGGCGAGAAGACAACAAGCTAGCAGACCTTTTGGCTAAGAAGGAGAATATTTGTGATCTTAGTGTCAACATGTCTAGATTACTTCCCCTTATTCCCAGATCTTGTTTGAACACTTATCTTGCGGATTGTAATGGGATTTTTAACTACTCAGTCGCTCATGCTAATGATGCGAGTTGTAATAGGCTCTTGCCTAACTATTAAGTAATTTCAAATTCCTATTTTCACCCCAAAAAAAAATAGAAGAGAAGAGGAAAAAATGTTTTTAATGAGATACGATTTAACTTTAGAAATATAGTGTCTATAATATATCTTATACAGTTAGGTCAATTTCTCAAGTATAAATGTATAATGGTGGAAGAAGTAGGAAGTCTATACATTGTGTGAGAATAATGTGTTGAAAGATATGATGATCTTAGATTTGAACCAGTAGTTGTGAACTTTGTCCTTTTTCACATTTTTTGTGGCTGGATAAGTTAGAAGCATATTACGGATGAGTACTCTGGCATAGAGATGTTAGAGCATAGTTAGCAGAGACCAAAAATTTGGTCTTCAACGCAATAAAAATTACTTATCTTCTTTTCTCTTTCTTCAACACCTAATCTAAAATACTACTTTATTAAACATCAAAATTATAATATTCTCTCTCCTTCTTTTATTCATATTCCACCACTTTTATATGTCTTATTATTCTTATTTATATTTTTAATGAACAAATAATGAAAGTATTAGAGACTATTTTTTTTTTTTTGGAGTAAATGAAATGGAGAAAAAAGAGAAAAAAATCTTATGGGTGTCATTTTATAGAGAAATAAATAATAAAGTCGTTGGTGTTGATAATAATTTTAATTATATAGTTGTAGCAAAATTACAATGGATATTTAATTATGGAGCATTAATCTGAGCCTTTGAATACAAAAGTGTGACAAATGGCAGCATCTCCTTCATAGCCAATGGGACACATGTCCTCATGCCTTTCTCCCTCTTATTTTTTGCAAATGACTTCAAGAAGTCATTTTGTTTACCGGCTTCGCTCTGTCTCCTCTCTCTTATTTCTTTTCATTAGTTTATTGCTTTCTCTCTCTTACAGCAAAAATTTTGGATGTTGCTAACTATAGTCTTAGAACTACAAACAAGGTTTGTGGTGTTGTCTTTTCCTGACAAATTGTGTGGGGTCCCTTGCTATAAACTTCTAAAATTTGAAGTCAGAAACACCATATGCCTAGTACTGGGTGCTAAAGGCACCTTGGAATATGTGTATCTCATAATAGTGACTTGTCTAAGGTCGTTGTAATGTATAGGGGATTGGCTTCAAGTAAATTGAGAGAGCAATATCTGATAGTCCTCAATTTTACCTAAAGGCATAAGGTTCTGCTTATTTGATTACCCAATATTTTGTCGTTGTGATCAGATTATTTGATCTTATATGTGTTGTCTAATTTTATTGTCCGTAACAAATCATATACGGGTCCTCGTCGCACGCTTTAGAATGCTAATATCAGCAGGTGATGTATTCACATCCAGGTAACATTTGAGTTCAAGTGGTTAGTTTCTTCCTCCAAGTGCTTGAAGTTTCAGATTGATCTCAAGGCCCTCAATTTTCAACTCCACCCCCAATATGAAAGAGTGTGTTATACTTTAAACTGATTTAGACTGCTTGTCATTTGATAGCTCTCTGTCACGACTCGTCCCCCAAGCATCAACAAAGGAAAGAGGGTGATATACTATAAACTGATTTAGACTACTTGTCATTTGATAGCTCTCTATCACGACTCGTCCCCCAAGCATCGACAAAGGCCGCACTTAGTAGTCTCTATAATCATCATGTATATACTTGTAATATCTAGACTAGTTTAAAATTGTGTAGAGTTATGTAGAGTACTTTAGAGTTCTGTAGAATAGTATAGAGTTTTCTAAAGCATAGTTAGGATGGTGCCATGTGGCACAATCATAGCCCTCCATTGAGAAAGTTAGGAACTTTCTAGGATACTTAGCACCACTATAAATAGGTGGTGTTTCATTTGTACATTTCAACTAACACAACACATTTTCTATTCAAAGCATTCTAAGAGCATTCCTCTTAAACTCTCTCTTGCTTTCTCAACTTGCCTAACCATCTTCCATACTTAGCCAAATTTGTGACACTCTTAGCGTAGCAAAGCTAACTAAACAAAGCAAACGGGTGCCTTGACTTGCCTTCAGACAGGACTGTGAATCAAGTATGTCACGTATAGAGACTACAAAAGAGTCAGTACGTGACATCTCACTTCTAAATTGTGGTTCTTCTTTGAAGTTGTTGTATCAACTTGATAGCTGGCTGATAAGCATAATATGCATTGGGGTTGTAAGTTTGATATTGAAATAGCTGAAATGTTTTAGATTAATTAATAATCTTGAAAGCATAACAAGGGAAAGGCTCTTGATATTCAACTCCACCCCTAAATCAAAAGTGTGTGCTATATACTTTGATGTGATTAAGGGTGCTTGTCATTTGATAGCTCTCACTTCTAATATTGTATGAATTTTCTAAGAAATCGTTGTATTGAATTGATAGCTATCTAATAAGCATAATTTGATATTGAAATATTGAAATATTCGGGATTATTAGATATATGGGATCTTAAGGAAATATTGGTTTTTAGAACAAGGTATACTGTTGTTGACTGGTGAAATGGTGGTGTTGGGATTATGGTTCTGAATAAGTTGAGAAAGTTTTTGCAAAAGCCTGTCTATGGCTTTTAATATCATCTAAGATCTTAGATGCCTAGATGAGGCTCCTTGCCTCATGATACCGGATAAGTTTTCGATTTCGACTAAAATTTAGGCCTTGCTCACTTCAATGCAAAGAAATACTCATGTTCTTATCTAATCTACAGAATCGGACTTTTATGCCGGGCAGCGCACAACTTTGACTCTCATATTCCCTAATTAGCAATTAGTAAAGAGACCTCATGGGACTCTGTTTTTATATATATATACCAGAATGTTGGACAAAGTGTAGTGTAAGAATGGGAAGTATATAATAGTTCTAATTAGAAAAAATCATTTTGAATCAATTAAATTCAGTGAACAACTGACACGGTCGTTGCACGTGCCAAATTAATTAACTTAACTTAGCCTGATCTAGGGTAAGAAAGGGTCGATTCCACGAGGAAGTAAAGATTAAACAAGGTTTGAAAGCGATTTAGCGAGCTAAGCCTATTTTTGGGGGATTTTGAGATTAATGATTAACTAAGAAATAGTAAACGAATTAGCTAATAATTACAGTAAATGATTGGGTTTAAAATATAATAGGAAAACACTAGGGATAGGGGAATCACTAGTTAACCAATAGCTAACCTATTTGTCAAGCCAAGGGGATTCATTAGGGTCAACTATAAGAGACTAAGTCACTCATATGTTTCCTAATTACTCTCTCGAGCTAATTAGGAGGACTTAATCAACCAATTTTACCTATTCTCATGGTAAAATCAATCAATCAAGTATTTGCACAACTCATAGCGATTCGATTAAGGTCCTAGGAAGCCAATCACCTATTCTCATGGTGAAGTCAACCTATTGACTAGCCTAAGGTCCATCAAAAGCTTCATCTCTCATTCCTTCACTTTTGATCCCCAAATCAAGTTCAAGTGGTGATCAAGCAATTAAACAAGCAAATAAATAGGCTAGACAACCTACTTTCACCTAAGTCTAACCCCCAAGCTTGACTTTTAGGGTCAACTCATGATCACCTAGGTCATCCCCTTCCCCTAGCTAAAGAACTACTCTCTAGCCATGAAAAAAGTAAAATAAAAAGCTTCAAAAAACATTTGTGATTCAACAATGGTGAAAATCAACATAAATGAGCTAATCATCAACTAATCACTACTAATCAAATGCTAAAACAAAATAAAGCAAGTAATACAGCAAATAAAGAGAAGAGTAAGAACAAATAATCAAAGATAGATGAAAATCAACTACCAAACTCCATTGAAATAGCTTCCAAAGCTTCAATTCACAATTCAAGATCTACTTTATCTCTCTAACATCTACTTCTCTCTCTAAAACTCTCTCTAATTAAGCTAATAATAGTTCAGAAATTAAAAGCCTTCTTTATCATTATTACAAAAAATGGATTTTTATACCCCAAAGTACTAAGGGCAAAACCATAAAACACAAAACTGAAACCGTCTAAAAAAACCGATACAAAACTGAAATCGACCGATACAAAACCGAAACACCAAATCTGGGCAAAGGAGCGGGGCAAAATGGAGCGCCCGCTCCTGGAACGCTCCAGGGCCGCTTCAAGCTACTGCCACATTGCCTTTGTTTCTTCACATATGGAGCGCCCGTTCCCCTGTTTGGAGGCTCTTCCTTGCTTATCTAGCTTCAAAACACTCCAAGAAGATATTAGATGGGGGAGGGGGAATGCATATGCAAATGAAATGACCTAAATGCAACCTAACTATATACAAAATGCACTAAAACTAAATGCTAAGTATGAGAATATGAGAAAGGATGAAAAAGGGAAAGAATAGGAAACTATATGGCCTAAAATGCATCTAAATGACCTAAAACTAAATGCAAATAAGTGAACCTAAAGTCCACTTATCAAATTCCCCCAAGCTTGCCAATTGCTTGTCTTTAAGCAATTAACAATCCCTAGGAAACAAATGCAAGAACTACAACTAGAAAGAGCATCACAAAATCATGGTCCTCGTCTTATAAGAGGTGTCAAGGCAAAGGGAAATCTCGACCAACTTTCGAAGTTTTTAGCCATCCTTCCGTATCCACAAATTAGGGGTCAAAGAGGTGGTCTAAGCTAGTGTGCAAAGGAAATGATCGTCCTAGAGGTCTCTCAACTATCACACAAGCCCTCATTGATCCCAAGTGAAACCTTTCCCCACAAAATGGAAAAACTCGCTCAACCTTGTACCAATCACGCCCCAGAAGCTCACAAGATCCCCCAAGCTAGCCTATTTATTCACTAGCTATTTCCTTTTTTTGTTGCAAGGGCCCTAGACTACCTCCTCACGCGGTCCATCTCTCACTCGATAGTCATGTTTCTGAGGCACGGTACCGAGCACTCGATGTGAGACGCGATAAAAGGGTAAGGTAGCTCATACCAAAGGCATTGGAGCATCTCTAGAGGCCGAAAGCATGGTTTTTGTTTATAACAATAGGCTACTAGCCTTGTAGGATCTAAAGTACCACTTATTTGATCCAACTGGCCAAAGGCTCTTTTTCTTTTCATTTTTCAATTTTTTTTGTTTTTATTTTTGTTTTGCTTCCTTTCTTTTTTTGAAAGGCTACTAGCCTTGCATTTTATTGAGCTAGAAGGGTTCTCAAGGTCGCTAAAGGACTTATCCAAGGTCAAAGGAGAGACTAAAGACTTTTTATAGGGAAATAGAGACACTAATTCACGCTAAAGGCGAGTCTCGGACAATCGAGGGGTCTATTCGTACCAAGACCTAGGCATCCAAGTTTAAAGCACCCCTAATACTCCTAACGAGCACATAAGACACTCAAGCTAATTCACCCCTAATCAAAAGTCAAGTTTCCAACCTCTAACCTCTAAAATCATCATATAGAGTCATTCCTTGACTAAGTGATGCAAAATCTTTTTTTCTTTTTTTCTTTTTTTTTTCTTATTACCCTATATGCAACCTATATGTAACCTAAAAGGAAAATAAACAAACTAAAATGCCCTCTCCCACAAGCTTAAATGAAGTGTTGTCCTCAATGCTTCAAACAAGTCAAAAAGGCAAGAGGAAGGGGGGAGGGAAGGAAAAGAAAGGAAAATAGAAAGAAAGAAAAAAGAAAACTATTTACAAAGAGGAATTGAGGTGTCTAGTAAATAACACCTCAACGATCACAATGAATTGTCATATGCAACCGCACACAATTCCGAAAAGACCAAATAGGCAATAGCAAGAAGCCAAGCATGCATAAAATAATACATTACTATATGCCTAAATGGGGAGAAAAGCAAAAAGGTGGGGGAATGAGAACAAAAATCAAGAAAATAAGAAGAATCAAAACCAAAATAAAAAGAAGAAAAAGAAAATGAAGAAAAACTATTACTACTATACACATTTGCTCTCATGGGGTCAACAAGAACATCCGGAGGGTAAAGAGAGATGGGAGACTCCTTGAGTGGTTGTGATTTGGGAACAAAAGGAAAAGAAATAGGGAAAGAAGGAATGAGATCAAGCCTCCTCGAAAAAGGGATGTGATGGGGTCGAATAGGAACAACTTCCACACTTAAAACCTCACTCACATCACATAATCTCTCCGCATTGACTCTTTCACATGCTCTCTCAACCTCATATTTCTCTCCTTGTTCATCATTGACATTTTCAACCACAAGCAAAGGCTCTTCTCTCACAAAGGAATCATGGTCATTTGATGATTGAGGTGGGATGGAAGAAAAAGTGAACAATGGAGTCAATAAGGGAAGGAGGGGTAAAAAGGGAATCAAGGGATTCACAAATGTCCTCACAATCCTCACCTTCCTCCTCATGAATCGGATTAATCCAACCTAGGTTTGACTCATCCTCATCATCACTACTCTAAAATTCATGAACATAAGGTACATGATTCTCCCTAGATGCATTTTCATTCTCTTCATAGGAAGAATAACCATCATCCTCAATCAAAGACCTAGATTCGTAGACATCATTTTCACCCTCTTTTTCCTTTTCATCTCTATTGGACTCTTCACGCTCATCCTCACATCCTTGAGACCGCTCTAGGGCATATTCATTCCACCTAGATTCAAGAGAGTCACGTCTACTCACCAACTTCTTGATTTGATCAAATAAATCACAATATTTCTCTCCTCCCTTCACATAATACTTGAGCTCCTCAAAACTAGCATCAATAAGATTATCATTGATTATCAACAAGGGGAGAAGCGTCATTGTAAGTCCCAACATCAAGCATATGGCAATTCACATCATCCCAACTAGAAGAAGGAGGGGGAGTATCATGACTAGGCATGTGAGAAATTGAATTGCAAGCAAAAGAGAGTTCATTGTGATTAATGCAATCATTAGATAAATAAGAATCATAATTCATAGAATGCATTTCATCACAACTAGGAGAAAGAGGTGGAGGCATACCTTGGTCCTGTTGAACTAACCTAAGATTTGTGCCCATATCCCACTCATACGTGTCTTGAGCTAGCCAAATGTATAATCCCAAGCTTCATTCAAGGAAAGAGCTTGAAATTCTCCATGATGCATATCCTCAACCACGCATCGAGTGAAATCATTCAAACCGGCATAGATTACTTCACAAACCTCCCATAGCTCACCATTATAGTTGATTGGAACAGAATATTGCACCCTAGTGTAATACCTCCAAAATGACTCGTTCTCGAATTGAGGAATCGAGAAGCTTGCCATTCTCGAAAATGTGCCCCAAGATGCAATTGCTTACAAAACCATAGCTAAACAAGGGATTAGCAATAACAAGAATTTTATCATTAGAGGGGGAGGGAAAAGAAAAAGAGAAAAGAAGGATAAGGGGTGACTTAGACTCGAAAATCGACATCAAATCAATGTAATCCATTGCTTCCCCGGCAACGGCCCCAAAAATTTGACACGGTCATTGCACGTGCCAAATTAATAAACCTAACTTAGCCTAATCTAGGGTAAGAAAGGGTCGAATCCACGAGGAAGTAAAGATTAAACAAGGTTTGAAAGCGATTTAGCGAGCTAAGCCTATTTTTGGGGGATTTTGAGATTAATGATTAACGAAGAAATAGTAAACGAATTAGCTAATGATTAAAGTAAATGATTGGGTTTAAAATATAATAGGAAGACACTAGGGATAGGGGAATCACTAGTTAACCAATAGCTAACCTATTTGTCAAGCCAAGGGGATTCATTAGGGTCAACTATAAGAGACTAAGACACTCATATGTTTTCTAATTACTCTCTCGAGCTAATTAGGAGGACTTAATCAACCAATTTTACCTATTCTCATGGTACAATCAATCAATTAAGTATTTCCACAACTCATAGAGATTCGATTAAGGTCCTAGGAAGCCAATAACCTATTCTCATGGTGAAGTCAACCTATTGACTAGCCTAAGGTCCATCAAAAGTTTCATCTCTCAATCCTTCATTTTTGATCCCCAAATCAAGTTCAAGTGGTGATCAAGCAATTAAATAAGCAAATAAATAGGCTAGACAACCTAATTTCACCTAAGTCTAACCCCCAAGCTTGACTTTTAGGGTCAACTCATGATTACCTAGGTCATCCCCTTCCCCTAGCTAAAGAACTACTCTCTAGCCATGAAAAAAGTAAAATAAAAAGTTTCAAACAACATTTGTGATTCAACAATGGTGAAAATCAACATAAATGAGCTAATCATCAACTAATCACTACTAATCAAATGCTAAAACAAAATAAAGCAAGTAATACAGCAAATAAAGAGAAGAGTAAGAACAAATAATCAAAGATAGATGAAAATCAATTACCCAACTCCATTGAAATAGCTTCCAAAGCTTCAATTCACAATTCAAGATCTACTTTATCTCTCTAACCTCTACTTCTCTCTCTAAAACTCTCTCTAATTAAGCTAATAATAGTTCAGAAATTAAAAGCCTTCTTTATCATTATTACAAAAATGGGTTTTTATATCCCAAAGTACTAAGGGTAAACCATAAAACACAAAACCGAAACCGTCTAAAAAAACGATACAAAACCGAAATCGACCGATACAAAACCGAAACCGAAATATCAAATCTGGGCGACGGAGCGCCCGCTCCTTGCAAAATGGAGCACCCGCTCCTGGTTTGGAGCGCCCGCTCCTGGTTTGGAGCGCCCGCTCCTGGAACGCTCCAGGGCCGCTCCAAGCTACTGCCATATTGCCTTTTCTTCACGTATGGAGCGCCCACTCCTCTTCCTATGGAGCGCCCGCTCCCCTGTTTGGAGGCTCTTCTTTGCTTATCTAGCTTCAAAACACTCCAAGAAGACATTAGATGGGGCAGGGGGGAATGCATATGCAAATGAAATGACCTAAATGCAACCTAACTATATGCAAATGCACTAAAACTAAATGCTAAGTATGAGAATATGAGAAAGGATGAAAAAAGGAAAGAATAGGAAACTATATGGCCTAAAATGCATCTAAATGACCTAAAACTAAATGCAAATAAGTGAACCTAAAGTCCACTTATCAACTACATAAGAGTAAACACAAGTGAATCAACAAAACTTTTTAATCCATAGAGTACAAGTATATGTTGAGTATCATCTTTATCAGTCGATTAGTGTGTGTCGAATGTAGTAACTAAAGATTGCTGCACATTTTGTTTTATGTGTATGTAATAATCTTCGTATCCTCAACCAAAATTGTCTTACGTTTTCTGTTCCATTTCCAATGTGAATATTATTGAGAAGCTCTGGTACATGTTAAAGAGCCGTGGAAACACTAGTTCGGCACTTGGGATGCCACTCTTTTTTTTCGGGTTCCTTTCAATGTGAGGTTATTCATTTCCTTTTGTAGCCAGACTCTACAGAGGTGTTCTAAGAGTTATCCCTCCTCTCACAGCCGGAATCATGAATGCGGTTTCTATTCAAACCATTCCGCTGCTGCAACTTGCCAAAGCGGCACACAAGTTTGGCATAATCAAGCAAGTCTAGCCACCGTTATTCTACATGAGCAGACCATGCGTAATTTCAATCATAGAGGCAGATGCATTGGCGGATCTATAGTGTGCATGATTTAGATAGACAAATTTTTTATCTAAGAACTTAGCATGAAAAATTCTTTAGCCAAAGATAAAGCAAAAGTACTCTTAATTAGTTAGTTGTGAGTACCAAGCTTGTGCTGCCATTTCTTTACTTTTTTTTTTATCTTTTACCGACATTCAAGTTAGTGGAACTTTTTGGAGTATTCTACAAAAGTGGAATTTTAGTTTTTAGAAAATGTGCATACCCAACTTGGGAATTCTAGAACCGCCACTGGGCAAATAGAAGTATGTTTTCCGAGGTACTTTGTCTAATTTAACAGAATTCTGAGCAACAAGGAGTCATGGTTTCAAGAATCTAGGGGGTTTATAACAGCCATTGTGATAGTTGTATATTGGTTCGATTGAATGTCCAACATACCCACATACAATTGAATGATAGTTGTAGCAACTGAGGATACATGACACTGTTAATCCTGGTGTTAGTTACTGCAAAAATACTTTTCCATATACTTCTATATCTTGGTTTTGATTTTGTTTACTCGGAAAAGAAAATTGTAAAAAGTAAGTTGTTCCATCTTGGAACTACTTGTGTTTCTAGCAAATTCATTGTACAATGGCCATTTTGGTCTACTCTAGTATTACATGCAAGTTTTTTCTGTTCACTTTGTCTTGCTCTTCATGGTGTCTTCTTAAGCGCAAATAAGACTGTGCACCCGGGTGCACATAGAGGAACATGCTCCAGCAAAAAACGACGTCGCTTGAGTGTTTTTTGGCTGGGGTTTGTCAAAGTGTGGGCCCAGCCTGATTTTGGGATTTATCAAAATGTGGGGGCCAGCTATCAAGCCAAAAACAAATTTATCTTTTTTTGTCTTTTGCATGTTACATTCTCTCTCCTCATTAGCTCTTCCTTTATTCTTCATTTATATCTCTTCTTCCATTCTCTTTGCTGAATTTATTATGTGAATCTCAAATATATTGTCATAAATTTGGCCCTTTTTTATTTTATTCACGTTTTTATTCATAATCCAATTTTTTTTGATGTACGTGCACAGGCAAATGCACTTTATGTACACTCTTGAATATATTAATGTACATCAACTTTAACCCTTTTTTATTTTATTCACGTTTTTATTCATAATCCAATTTTTTTTAATGTACGTGCACATAGAAATGCACTTTATGTACACTCTTGAATATATTAATGTACAGCAAATTTAACCCTTTTTTATTTTAATCACATTTCTATTCATAATCCAATTATTTTTTAAAAATGTATGTCCACATGCAAATACACTTTATGTACACTCTTGAATACATTAATGTACATCAAATAATTTGCTTAATTCATTGCCCACATCATAATTTACATACTTCCTCATTTATTTCTCAACAACCATTTTCTCCCTCTTATTTGTTCTTCATTTATTTCTCTTCCCAAGTTTATTTTTTTCTAGTTCTCATAAATTCCCCAAAAGTGGATATTTGTTTTATTTTCTATTTTTGTATTTAAAGTGGAACATGCTCCAGCAAAAAACGACGTCGCTTGATTGTTTTTTGGCTGGGGTTTGTCAAAGTGTGGGCCCAGCCTGATTTTGGGATTTATCAAAATGTGGGGGCCAGCTATCAAGCCAAAAACAAATTTATCTTTTTTTATCTTTTGCATGTTACATTCTCTCTCCTCATTAGCTCTGCCTTTATTCTTCATTTATATCTCTTCTTCCATTCTCTTTACTGAATTTATTATGTGAATCTCAAATATATTGTCATAAATTTGACCCTTTTTTTATTTTATTCACGTTTTTATTCATAATCCAATTTTTTTTGATGTACGTGCACAGGCAAATGCACTTTATGTACACTCTTGAATATATTAATGTACATCACATTTAACCCTTTTTTATTTTATTCACGTTTTTATTCATAATCCAATTTTTTTTAATGTACGTGCACATAGAAATGCACTTTATGTACACTCTTGAATACATTAATGTACAACAAATTTAACCCTTTTTTATTTTAATCACATTTCTATTCATAATCCAATTATTTTTTAAAATGTATGTCCACATGCAAATACACTTTATGTACACTCTTGAATACATTAATGTACATCAAATAATTTGCTTAATTCATTGCCCACATCATAATTTACATACTTCCTCATTTATTTCTCAACAACCATTTTCTCCCTCTTATTTGTTCTTCATTTATTTCTCTTCCCAAGTTTATTTTTTTCTAGTTCTCATAAATTCCCAAAAAGTGGATATTTGTTTTATTTTCTATTTTTGTATTTATGTACTTTACTTCCTAAAATGGATGATTTATTTGGAAATGATGGAATCACCATTGATGATGTTATGTCTTCTAATGAAATGGGAGATTTAGTTGATGGTGAAGAAAGAGAAGAAGATGATTCAACAAATAAGTGTACATCAATGTACATAATGTATTGTCATTGGTGAAGTGGAAATATACAAAATACTCATTGGTGATGTATTGTCATTAAGCCCAAAGGAACATTGTTTGCAATAAAACAATATATATAGAAAAACATTATAATTCAAGAATGAAATGCAAGATAGTTGGATAATTACAAAAGTTTGGATAATTAGTATCAATGTTAATTACAAAAAAAATTGTTGTTGTGAACATATTAATTGCCTGGCTGAATTGGGTATTTTCCCTTGACCCATGTATTTGCATTATCGACAACTCATGATCCACGCTTGTTGGAAGTGATTAGGAGAATACCAATGCAGTACTGTATCCTCACCTGCTTCAACTTTTCAAACTAGGTGGAGAAGAAAATTAGAACATAAATCAATGTACAATATATTAAGTAAACCAATGTACATATGTGTAATTGAATGAACACAAGTGCAGAATGAGTGAACACCTAATGACTTTTTAATGATCAAGAACTTCATGATAATGTAGATATGCATATTTTAATTGTATATGGAAAGTAAATGTACACAAGTATTATAACAGAGTACAAGAAGATAACTGAAATGAGCACATTAAGTTGCTTACATTATCAAGTATATATAACAAAGTACAAGAAGATAATTTCTATATTTGGGAACAATAAGATCCTAACAAAATAAATGACAACAAAGTTGGAGAAGTACAATGAACACTTGAACTCAAGTAATGAACATATATCATTCTTCAATGAACAGAGGTTGAATTAGATTTTCATCATTGTATATCAAAAAATGAATATCTCAAAATGATAGCTATGTACATCATTGTCTTTCAAATGTACATCAATTCACGTGAAGATTGCCAATGTACATCAATTCATCATCTCACTTATGTATCTGAATGAATATCAAAACAATTTTTTTTTTCTTCAACCAACATACAAAATATGTTTTCAAAAAAAAAATTCCTTCTATTCTTCACACAATTCTCACCTGTATATATGAATGAACATCAAAACCAATTTTTTTCTTCAACCAACATGCAAAATATGTTTTAAAAAAAAAAAAATTCTTTCTATTCTTCACACAATATAAAATATGCATATATCTTTTAATTGTATATGGAAAGTAAATGTACACAAGTATATATAACAAAGTATAAGAAGATAACTGAAATGAGCACATTAAGTTGCTTACATTATCAAATATATATAACAAAGTACAAGAAGATAATTTCCATATTTGGGAACAATAAGATCCCAATAAAATAAATGACAACAAAGTTGGAGAAGTACAATGAACACTTGAACTCAAGTAATGAACATATATCATTCTTCAATGAACAGAGGTTGAATTAGATTTTCATCATTGTATATCAAAAAATGAATACCTGTGTTTTTCGTTTAAAATGTACATCATTCTATTTAAAATGTACATCAATTCACGTGAAGATTGCCAATGTACATCAAACATCGACTAAAGAAAAAAATACCTGTGTTTTTTGTTTCTTTGAGATTCAGAAGATTTGGTCTTTTTATTCTTCACTTTTTTAAAATTAAAAAACTTTTCAAGTGGAACATCTTCTTGAATTGACCTTGCAATAAACCAAAAAAATTTTCTTCAACCAACATGCAAAATATGTTTTCAAAAAATAAAATTCCTTGTATTCTTCACACAATATAAAACATGCATAGATGAAAATGGCTTACTCGGTTCTCCTTCTTCTTTGTTTGTAGTTCGAGTTCTTTTCTAACATCTATTTTCAAGTTGTTTTTGTTGTACCTCAATCCATATTTGAATTTTTTTTGGCTTCAGTATCTTTTTCTTCTTGAGAATGTTGAGATTTGTGAATAAAAATGATAGCTTTTGTGTAAAATGGTGTAAAAATGGAGGATGAGAAGGTTTTGGAAGATGGAAGATGGAAGAGAAAGTCAGAGAGAAAGACGAGGGAGAAAGATGAGAGAGAAAGTGAAATGATGGAGTTGGAAGTTTGGGGAAGTGGGAAAGAAGAAAAGGAGGTTTACTTTTGAAAAAGTCACTGTCAAATCAACTTGTTCAAATTCACTGTGTACATCCATTTTTGCCTTATGTACACCGGATGTCCACTGTCATTTTCAAAGCTGCGTTTTGTATTCAATTTATTGCGTTTTTGACCTGGAGCACAATGAGAAAGGTGCTCCAGGGTGCACCTTCGACTTATTGCTTCTTAAGTTGTAAATATACTGTTAATTTCAATGCATACTAAAAGCATACTAATAGGATTATCCGTAAAATTACTAAAGAAAAAAGAAGTGTGTTGATTTATAGAGTTGGGGAAAGTTACTTTTGGGATGGTGATCAAAGTTTAAAAAATAAATCTCATATAATTACCTTTTGGTGGAAATTTTAGTACTACTAAAAAAAGTAGTTCTTTAAAGATACCTTATGACAAAGGATTGCTCAAATCGTGGAGTGAGTAGAAATATTTTCTCTCAATCTCACTTTTTGTCTTTGTTTTTGTAAGTAAATTTTAATCAACGGTGAACGTTGTGGTGGAGCATTATTGTATTTAAGATATTTTAGAGTTGTGTTTGATCGAGCATGCATTTACTTAAAAGGCAATTTAAATTATGTGATAACATATTAAATGAATTGTTACTTTAAGGATTTTAAGTAGTCATAATATTTTGCTAGAATTGAATTGTGATACAATATTATGTTACCGCTTTCATCATTTAAGCGGTTAAGTCTATAGGTTCTAATATAACATTAATTACTAAATATTAGAGTTAGAAGGTTTAGAGATCTAATCCAATTAGAATTGAAATTAGGGTTGAAAAGGATCTGTAAGTAGGAATGGGAGAGGCCCACGCCTAAGCTATTGCACGCTCCTCTCCTCTTCTTTCCATCTTGGTTTCTTTTCTTTCTAAAACCTTGATCTCTAATAAATCTTCCTCTCCAAATTGTGAAAGAGATCACTAATTGATCAAATAATCAAAGAGATTCAAGTACTATTGGTGGCGGACTTCAATAGAGGGCCTTGACCTTCACATGAAATTTTGGGCTCAGATTTCGAGTTTTTAATAAGAGTATCAACAAAGATATCTTATAATATTTGAATAAGATATATTAGTCTCAATTTCACTACATACAATAATTCTATTTTATATACAATGAACATCTCTAACAAAATGGCAAATGCACGAAGGATGCACTTAATCTTCTTCCTCCAAATTATTGTCACCAATATGTACTTGAGGTTGATGGTCACTTTCAAATTCTATTGCTACCTTGGCAAAGAAAAAAAAAAGAAAATTTTGTACACTATGGCTTAGTTTGCCTATTTCGTGTGGTAAATCTTCTGGTTGTATGTCGTTTATCTTTCCCTTTTGTTTCTCCCAATCTCCCTTGCCGCCTTTTTCTTTCTCCTTAGATCACTTCGTCTCCGAGATGCTTAAGAATCAACATATAGTCTCGCTAACCTGTCATAGAAATAAATCTCATTTCTTCAAGTGAAGAATAGTCCATTCTGACTCAAGCTGTGCAATACATGGGCAAAGGTAAAGTAAACTACATAAGAAAAAAAATCTACACATTGAAAGGAAGTATATCTTACAAGAAGAAAAGGTAAATTTCTGAACAACCCTTGGATTCGATCAAGCAGGACACTATACACATCATATTTCCATTTATGTATTACAATGCTATTCCAAACGATGAACCAGCAAAGAACTCTTCGTGATTATCAGTTGCCAGGAGAAAAATCAAAGCCAGAGATATGATAGGACTTTCATGTCGATCCTTTGTCGTGGCAAGTTCAAGTCATTCAGAGCAAGCCTATCACCCAATTCCTTTCCGTAGTGCTCATCTTTTGGAAACAAAATTGGTTGATGCAAAGTCAATCAAGTTTTGCTCTGGCAATGATGTAGCCCATGAGTGCTTCCAGACACTGAAACACATACCAGAATCTCGTGTGTGGTGCAGCAAGGTACCATTAAAATAGCCACGGATCCTTGCATATCACTGCACGACGTGTCGCTGAGGAAGTTATTCTTCTCCTTCATGACCTCACTCCTCACGTATTAGCACCTTTTATGACATGAAATCCATACTATTCTGGAACCTGCTTGAGGGACAAAATATCATCTCTTGGATGAGCATCTTCTATCTGAACTTGAATTTCATCTCCAACCTGAGATCCCATTAAGACCCAAGCAGAAGCTTGGAGACCGACCTGAAAATCAAAACCATCAAAGCACATATTTGTTTCATTTCCAAGTTTAGCTTAGGCTTTTTCATTTCCTTCTCTTTGAAAGGAAGAGAACTAAACAGCTTTAGACATTTAATCTTAGGACACAAGCAACACAATCCCATAACAAAAACAATAACACCAGTAACAATTACACACACACACACACACGATGGTATGGGTCTCACTCTTGGGAGATAACTTGTGAAGCAGACCAGCAGAGAGGTGGCAACTTAAAGATTGACACTCTTGGGAGAGATCTAAATGAACAAACTTAACCAATAACTTGCTTATTAGCCAATTAACAAGAGAACCAAAAGCTAAGATTTATACCAGAAGTATATTAATTATTAAGGCATTTTGATCAATACAAAAATGAAAGTAATGAATAAAATGCATACCTCCACCAAAATCAAGGCTGCAATGCGGTCCTTAATAAATCTGAGTATTAGAGCACGAAACTTTTTCTCCCTGGGCTGCTGTCTTAAATAAACTAAGACCCAATACCGGAGACTGCTACTGTACAGCTTTCTTGCAACCCTATGCTGCATATTGACCATTGAAGCTATCCCTTCTAGCTGACCTGCTGAAAATGGAGGGGTCTCCCCCCTAATAAAAGATTTTACCTACAAACACTCAGCCCAGTAATGACGTCAGCAAACAGCAATTCTTTGAGAACATATAATGTATCTTTACATATGAAAGCTTTCGGAAACATAAGGTTGATCTAGTCTCAATATCAAGACTACAGACAGTACAGAGACAAAACATTGAGAAGAACAAGTTCACAGCATTGGAACTGTTTAAATTACGTTTCCTGACAATTAACAAACATAATTACATAAAGATCAAATATTTCAAACAAATTAATGATCCAATGAAGATCTTAAATCAGATTCGTGACCAGACAGCACTTATCCAAGTAGGTGATACGATTAGTGTGTCCTAGTCCCATGCATCAGTCGTCAATAAAAATGTAAAAGCCAGCATCCAATCTACTAAAGGGCGAGGGCAGTCTTTAAGGAGTGCCACCTCTGTCGTTCTCTAGGCCTAGGACCTATGTCCATAGTCTCCATACTAGAAAGTCTGGATTCAATTGTATAATCATTCAGTTATTTAATGCTAGATCAGCAAACGCTTCAACAATGGAAAATTTGGCTCTCGTCCACTTTGCTCAGTCAACAAAATTAATATTAACAGCTGCCTTTTGCAAACAAACCCTTTTAAGCGAGATACACCTAGCTCTGGTAAAAAACAGAACTTCTTAATTTCCTCTCTTACATGGTAAGATATCAATTTTGATGTGTGGAAAGGTAAGCAAAATATAGGGCTACTAACTATGGTGATTCGGTGAATGGAGGACACTAAGGTTTTTTTTTCTTCTTTTGAGTAATTAAGGAGTTCCCGCCTGTGAGTGTCTTTGGCATTTGCAGGTCTCAAGCCCGGATAAAGGAGGAGAGTTGCGGTAGGTTTCGGGCGGCCAATATAAAACATAGCCCTAACATCATGACATGAATCGACAAATGAAAAACGCGTGGGCGTCCCCTACTCCTGCACTTCATAGGCTCGGGTGTAGTGATAAATATGCAAGCGTTGCTAGGTTGTCGCCCGGAAGCGGCGTGCCATCGACGCCCAGGGGTGGTGTCAAATATGCAAGTGTTCTCTTTCAGTGATCAAAGATCCTCTACAAATCATGTTAACGGACATTTGACTGTCAAGATCCTTGCCAATGATCAAAGATCCTCTCAAAGGCCAGGTATCCGTTAAGAGCATCGCCTATGATCAAAGATCCTCTCCAAATCATGTTAAGGAATCAAAATACTCTTTTAAGTGGTGGAATCTCCAAGGATAGCATAAAGGGAACTTCTTAGCTAAGATGGATAGTGAAGATATTTGGTTTTGTTGTTCGGAAATGGATGTAGATTCGACATGAATTAAGACAGAAGATAGTATAAAGAAAGCGGGGAAAGAGTTCTTTGGAGAATCTAAAGGAACTCTATCAAGTAAGGACACGTCTTGGTGGAACAAGGAGGTACAAGTGATAAAAAACAAACGAAGAGGTTATAAACTATTGGAAAAAGATAGAAGTGATGTGAACTATGAGAAGTACAAAGAGGTTAGAAGAGAGCAAAGAAGGCAGTACGAGAAGCTAAAGCAAAGGAAAATCAAGAGCTTTCTGCAGGATTGGATACGAAAGAATGGGAAAAAGACATTTATAAAATTGCGCGTATAAGAGACATGAAAACAAAAGACATAAGAAAGATAAAATGCGTAAGGGTGTCGACTAAAGAGTTCTTGTTGAGGATAGGAGATAAAGGATAGATGGAGGTCGTACTTTGATACCTTGTTCAATGGTGATCAGGTGCAAGATATCGGTATGGTAAATCGAGCGTTTATTAGGAGGATTCAAAAAGGAGAAGTCATAGCACTGGAAGCATTAAAAAAATGGGATTGAAGAAAGCTACGGGGCCGGACGGCATACCTATCAAAGTTTCGAGGTGTTTAGGGAGAGAGGAATCGAATGGGTGACAACATTCTTCAACATGATTTGGAGAAACAGCAAAATGTCATCGGAGTGGAGAAAGAATATTTTGATCCCTTTGTATAAGAAGAAAGGCGATTATTATACTATCGAGGAATCAAACTAATGAGTAATAAGATGAAACTTTGGGAACAGATGATTGAACAAAGACTTAGCAAACGTGTGCAGATATCAGGAGTACCAATTTGAAATTATGGCAGGAAGATCGACTGTAGAGGTTCATCACCTTATGAGACAGATGATGGAATATTACCGTGATACGAAGAAGGATCTACATATGGTTTTCATGGATTTGGAGAAGGCATAGAGTACCAAGAGAAATACTTTGGTGAGCGTTGGCAAAAAAGGTGTTTCACAAAAATATATAGATATCATCAACAGACATCATGGACATGTATGTGGGGTCGCCACGAGTGTGCCGACTACCGTGGGTAAAACAAAAGAGTTTCCTATTATGATCGGAGTGCATCAAGGTTATGCACTTAGTCCCTTTCTCTTTCCTTTAGTCATGGACAAATTAACAAGGTCAACTCAAGATGATATACCGTGGTGTATGATGTTTGCGGATGATATTGTGTTGATTGATAAGAGTATGAGACAAAAGTAGGTGCTGAAAGTAAGTTAAAATTGTGGAGACATACATTGCAAACTCGTGGTTTTAAATTGCACAAGCAAGAAGGAGTAGTTGGAGTACTTAGGGTTAGAAGCAGCGAGGGAGGGGCGTTCACATTGGATGGCAAAGTGGTTCAAGGATCGAACGTCATCCGTTACCTTGGATTTATTCTCCAAAAGAATAGAGAAATTTGATGAATTGAAGGGAAAATTCTACCGCACGACAAGTAGGCCTTCTTTGTTATATGGCACCTAGTGTTGGGAGGTGAAACAATATCACGTTCACAAGATGAATGTGGCAGAGATGTGTATGTTACGGTGGATATGTGGCCACACAAGGAAGGACCGATTAAGAAATGAGGTGATTCGAGAAAAAATTAGAGTTGCATGTATTGAAGAAAAGATGAGGGAAAATCGATTAAGATGGTTCATTCATGTGAAAAGGAGACCAAGTGACGCAACAACATGGTGCAAAAATACGGCCGTATTGGAACGGTTCGCCCGAGTTGGAACGGTTTTCAACTATGGCAAACCGAATTCGACCGGTTCAACAAGGTGGATTTTAAAAGCCCGATATTTTGGCCGTTTCGGCCGTCCCATTTTTTCCGCTAAAAAACGTCACTTTGCAAGGTTTTTGCAAATCTTTTTAGAGATTTCTTATCTTTACTTGTAGCGTAGCACCGATCAACCTCCAATACTGACTCAAAGACAAGAGAAAAGAAAGAGAAGAGACACCACCGCTTTATAAACCCTATATAACTCCACTACGATCTAAGATTAATTGAAGCAAAAAGACACAAAAAAGAGTCTAAAACTAAATTCCTATTGCGGTTGTCGCGACCAACGTATTTGTTTCGTTACCCCGTAACCGCGACCGTTCCTGTTTCCGAAACCTAAACAGTGTTTCCGAACCAAGCGCGACAGTGAGAAGACTTGAAGACTGGATGAGTAATCAAATTGTAAGAGGAGGGGAAGACCTAAGATGACTTGGATGAATGTAACTGAAAGTGATATGAGTATACTTGGGATCGATGATAGCATGGCGTTGGATGGAAGCGGGTGGAGGGACATTATTCACGTGAAGAAAGGGGTGTCAACACCTTATTTATTTGTTTATCTCTTAAAAACTTTTAAAAAACTTTCTAAAACTTTTTGTGACACTCGTCGATGTCATCTCCTTTTCCAACGGTTTCAGATGGCGATTCATGTTAGCCGACCCTAAATCATTTTGGGAATAAGCTTATTAGTTGTTAGACACATTTGCTACATCAAAGACTTGTCTTTAATTGCACTAGTGAACCAATCCAAGCAAACAGATACCCTTAATGGTTAAACATCAATTATCGATTGAAAGACAGTAATAACAGTATTAGCATAGATGGGAAACAACAAATCTAGAGGGTAAGTGATGAAAGTTCTTTGCTTGCTTTTTTTGTTGATACATTCAAGCAGTAGAGCAATTTAAAAATCACCCCAAGCTAGAAAAAGGGATTTTCGGGTCCAAAAATCAATCTTCCACATATGATTTTATGCATATTGACGGGATGAAGCGGATTGGTGATAGTGTACAATGGTTGTTAATTTGTCTTATCAATATGCCACACATTGATGGGAGAAAATCTAGTAACCTTTATACATTGGTACATAAAGATAGCAGACTAGCACTAGCAGCCACAGACTCCACGCCTATGCCTGAGCAGTGAGTGAGAGAGAACGGAGAATATGCAGAATGTGGTTCATTAATTTGAGAGAATAGTTTGGTTGATTTCTTCAACTGGTATTATTAAAATTAAATTATCTAATCCTGCAGTTCAGATTTCATGTTATTAATTTATAGTAAAGATTTAAATTGGTGGTGATTAGAGGTAATCAACATTCGCTTTACAAATTTCGTAAGACTGTCACTTATAAGTTTCAACATGGAGGAATCTGAACTCTTGAAAAGAGCTTTCTCTCAAAGGATTTCTTCATAACTATGACTAAACAGCATGGATCAAGAACAACACACAAAAAACAGAATGGCCTTTAATTAACTGCTACAGTACTGTCAGCATGAAAAGTAGAACGGACCTGATAATGAGCAAGAAGATCCATGTATCTACGTATAGGAGATGTGAACTGAACATAACCAGGAACTCCCAAAACACCATGGCGTATTGGCTTCCTAAAATCATATTCAGCAGCCCGCAATAATTTAACTATAGCCGCACTTCGAACTGGTCCTTCAGGAAGATGAGAAAATGCCGATACATCTATATTTGATTGAGGCTGTCCTCTATAAGGTAAATTTATGTTATTGCAAGAGCCATATGTAGCAATAACCTCTCCACAAAGAATCATCATCTCCGAAACAAGGCGCATTGCAGGATCAGCTTGATTCTCCACATAAAGATTGATCCGAGGTTCTGGATCATCAGGATTTGCCACTTTGACACGTGCTTCTATCATTGAGGTGTCAACAGCACCCTGAAATAAAGTCATACACCCAAAGTTGAGCTTGAAGGACATCAAGTCAAAACAAATGATATCAAATAAAAAATGACATGGAAAACGCTGCATGTCTCTGTCAAGGAGAAATACAAGCTCAATGGAGGGGATTGTGGTGCAGATCACAACGTTTATATAACGGATATTCAGCACAAAAAGCAGGTGAACATACAATATGGAATTGAAAGGTAAAGTATGTCAGAAATACAGCATCGACAGCTTTCTGACACTCATACTGCCAATCAACTATTACCTTCTGGCTTTCTCTTCTATAGAGGGGGCTTGAAGATCTAATTCGTTTTTAACTATCCTACCTTCTAAGAAAGAGAGTAAACCTACACTATGAAGAAGCTCTGAAAACATCAAGTAGACTCTAATTGAGACATACAAACCGTAACAAGCCACCAACATACTTCCTTTATTTTAAGGAAACCCATCTGGTGAGGATAAAATTAGATTGAGATGAGATAAGGTGCTCTTGTGATGAGGAGAGAGAAAAGGAAACTACAAGACAAATTGGAAAGCATTGCACTCTTTCAAGATGGAGGACACCGTTATTTATCCTTCACAGAGTGTTATTTAACAGAGAGACCAAAGAGAAAGTAGGAAGATCTAAGAGGGTCAAAGGGAGTAGGCAAGTATATTTGTAAGTGTAATCATGTGTGCATGTACTCATACTGTCATACATACATGTGTATACATATATACATACACACTCAAACTTTAGTTGATCTAAAAGCATTAAATATACAATAACCTAGGAAAATCATAGGAACTAGTGTGGAGAACACAGATGAACTGGAAAGCACACATCACCAATGCAAAATCCATAACCAGGCACTATTTCAATTTGTCCACTTATAGATGTTACCTTTTCCATTTTCCCTCCTCCTACCTCTCTCAAACTCAGTTAGAAGTGTCTACTCGGGTATGGGTGCGTGGTTGTCAAACTCAGCCTTTTTCATAGAAAAATGTCAATTATTTTGTTCAAAATAAAGGATCTAAGTGTCATGTTGTATCCGACACGGGTACTTAAGAAAATCAAGAGTTAAGAGTAACATAGCTCTCCAGTCCTCCTAGAGCTCTAGTATGGCCCATTAATTCCCCTCTTTGATCTAGTCATATGTCGTTGCTACTACTTTAATGACAATCAACAAGAAAATCACCACTTTTTTCTTGTTCATCAATGTCAGTCTTACTCTATTGTTATGCTCATCCGCATTTCAAGCAATAATGTGTGGTGACTAGAGGTGGCAAATCTGGCAATCGGGTCGTTCGGGTCGGGTCAATTCGGGTCAAACTGGTTGTGGTTTGGATCTGTTTTAGGTATGTCAGTTTTGGGACAGGTCAACGTCGGGGCGAGTCAGTTTTCGGGTTGGGTCATGATCGGGTCAATACATTTAGGAAGGTATAAAAATAACATAATGTTATAATTTAGTAAGATCTCCCTCCCAATTTCGTTCCAAATGTGTTGTTTTCTTTAATGGAACTCTATGTATTTGGGTTCATTATCTAGTGACTATCTTTTTCTTCGTATATCATGTGATTTGGATCTTGTCACCTAAAAACAAAACTTTTAGTCTATCTTTTTTCCCGAGATAAACCAACATAGGAAAATGTCCTGCGTGTTCAAGTACACAAGCAGTATCACATTTACGATTTACTAAAAAATAACAAATTGAAAATCAAAAGAGTATAACTATAAAATTATAAATTAAGCTACGAAGTTAGGATAAATATTTTCGGGTAGGGTCATTCGAGTCGGGTCTGTTCCAAGTCAGCATGCCTCGGGTCAGTCGTTTCGAGTCTCAGGTTGTCAATTTCGGGTCTCGGGTCGAATCGTTCAGATAAAGACACCTTTGCCTGGTCTACCGGTGACTCCACAATTCTACATTCCTATTAGAAAGATAATTAGATATTGTCGAGTATCATTGACTTAGGGGTCCTCATCGTGGTGCCACATCCATAGGAGGAGAATTATGGAATTCAAATTTACTTTTTTTTGTCAATCGTAGTTTTTGTGCAATCTGCTTCAAATGAGTCAATTTAACTCTTAAGATCCCATCACAGTGTTTGTTTGGGTTGATCTAAAAAGTTATCCATTCTTTCCTTCTTGATTTAGCAAAAAGATATTTTCGAGTATCATTGACTAAGGGGTCTCAGGAGAATTATGGAATTCAAATTTACTTTTTTTGTGAATCGTAGTTTTTGTGCAATCTGCTTCAAATGAGTCAATTTAACTCTTAAGATCCCATCACAGTGTTTGTTTGGGTTGATCTAAAAAGTTATCCATTCTTTCCTTCTTGATTTAGCAAAAAGATTCTAACTAGTACTCTATTAGACATTTTTTATTGTCTACTCGGATACAGTGTCGAAATGTCGGACTCGTCCATTTGATAGAAAGTAAGTCATGTTTTTAGTTGAGAACAAAGGATCCAAGTTTTGTTTCGTGTCAACATAATTTTTGAGGTAAATGAGGGTGTTGAAGTAACATAGCTAGTAACCCATTTCAAAATAATTGTCTATATGGCCGGTTTGGTAGGTGCAGATGACTTGTGAGAATGAGAATCACCTTAGTTTTAAAAGATGCACGATGCAGTTGCACCGAGGCCTAAAGGGTACCAGACTACGAGGAACCTAGGGGCGTCGAACGAGGCAAAAGTGTGCGCATCCTTTAGACGACGCGCATTTTTACACTATGTTTTATTTTTTTGCTATTGTAGACTTGTAGTAATAAAATTCAATAAACAAGCCCCATCTTTAAGCAACATTGATGCTCTTTGAAAAACAACCTTCCCTAGATTAGGGCTTTTAATTACTATGCTGGAATTAAATGCAATTATCAATTGGCTTTTTGCTCGAAATTGGTTTCTAAAGCCAAGGTATGATCAATTCTAAAGATATTTTGAATTCTCTAAACTTTTCAAGATAAAGCTACAATCTCCCGTGCCTTTGCAGAAACAAGCCATGGCGGAGCAACTTGAACCAAGCCGGAGGGGGGCAAAGGCGTGCGCCTCCAAGTGGCTATTGTAGATTTATACACCTCATTTTCCAAATCTGATTTTGCAACTTGAGATAGATACTACATAAAATATGATGGAACCACGTTTGACATTTTTCAAAATAGATCGTTCCACCACTATAGAATATCATATTCTCAGCATAAATTTAGTTTCTCAGTGAGTCATAATCTACACAAAGCACCATACTAATTCCTCCCCCATATTTATTAACAAACAAATAAAGTTACTTGTTGAGTCTTAGAGAATGCAAGACTACTACTCGTTGGACTCCTCGTACATTTTCCCCTATTTTTACTAAAACGTCTCTACTAGGCCTAACAAGGAGTTAATGTATCCTTGAGAGTTGGGAGGAACCAGGAAGATAGCATGAAAGGAAGTCCTCACACATACAATTCTTATCCTACACCAGGGGTGCAGGATGAGCATCACACACAAGGCTATTTTCTTGCTCAATGCTCATTTAGGAAGCTTCAAATAAGCAAAATTTACATTATAGTAGAGTTCCAAATGAACAAATGAGCAAAAAGTACCATTGGGTGTAGGATGCTCATCCTACGCACGCGGCATGCCCGAGTATAGGATGAAGGAACTCTACAAATTATTACTGTAAAAGTAAACAAGACAGGTATTGCAGAAAATACAAAGGCCTTCTCTCTCCAGCTTATTTTCAGTTTAGTCACCTATTTTTTTGCAAAATACTTTTACTCTCACGTTTCACTATTCATTCAGTTGTTTTCAGTCAAAGGGAGCACAACCAAAGAGTCAGTTTGTGGTATACATTACAAACATGATAAGAAGAAATGAGCAGCAAAAATCCGTAAGGACTCTCAAATACCTATCTGATTGTGGAAGCTAATTCTAACCTGCTGTCTACGCCATTGTAAACGTAGAGCTGCAGCCTCAGATAAAATCTTCAACTCAGCCTCCTCTCCAAGATTCAGATAAAGGAGTTCAGATGCACTTTCATACGTGAGCATGTAGGTAGGTCTGATAACGGTATTCTCAACAGAATACTCAGCAATGCTGCAGCAGAGAGAGATAAAGAGTGGGAGTCAACAAGCATAATATGTTAAACATACTGATTGAAGAATAACAAGAAAGCATATCTCCTACATGGGCTGTGCAAATATATTGCCCCTTCAAATAAAGCTTCGAGTTCATTTTATAACAAATTAGCAGCAAGTGATGGCGTGGCGCCTTGATTCTTCTGGTGCCATCCTTGTTTAGATAGCCATGGCGATTGTCAATGGGCGACCCAATCATCCGATTCACCCCAAAGATAAAGGTGGGGAAAAAACTGAGTTAAATGGGTTATATCTGGGTGATGGGTGGTGGATTTAGGTAAATATCATCTATCACCCGGTCCATCAACCGTTTACCACCCACTCTGTCAAGTGTCACCCATTTCTTATATTGTCTTGAATATCAATCTTAGTTTGACATTAATCTATTAGCTTCCTTTTGATCATCATTTGACATGCTTTCATGAACTTATCTTGTCTTCACTTGAGTTGAACTTAATGTATAAATGGCATTTTTCCAGGTTTAACTTATATTTTCTTTGTTAGATATTTTGAACGATTAATCAAGTCCACCCCGGTTCACCCACGGGTGGATGGATGGAACACGGGGGTGATAGCCTTACGTAGTATCCAAGAATGGACGGGAGTTGGTGCAATCAGGTGAGGGATCCGGGCGATGGCACACCCGGCCTAAGTTCCACTCGTTGCCATTCCATCCATGATATTATGTACTCTACTCCAGTTATCCCAGATTAGAATGAACACTTCCCTTTTCATATATCCCATGATAGTTTGAATACCTTTATTTTGGGAATGGTCACTAATATTTATACTTCACCCCTACCGGCCTTGCCCGAAAACACCAAACACTCTCTCAGCCTCTTTTGATAATAGAATACCCCACTTTCTCTCTCCAACAACAACAAATACCCCCACTTTCTTCTCTTCTCGACAGCAGATACCCCACTATATAACCAGCTAACCACTCAGCAACACATCTCCTTACATTACATGTTCCAGCTACGCTAGTCTGGGACGAAGGGGTAACTAATATATAACGGTGATTTTCAGAGCACCAAAAAGATACCACATTGTACTTTACACTATTTCCATGCGTCAGCTGGAAAAATCAGAATAATAACATATACTTATTTTGCTAACAGAACTGAAAAGTGCAAACAAGTTATTCATGAGCCCATAGCATGCAACAATGGACATGAAACAGGGTCCTGATATTTCTAATCCCGATAGGAAAAATTGGCACATAGAAAGGAAGTACTATAGTCTATGCAATATACATCAACCAATTGGATACCTGCCATCAGAATGCAGTACAACAGATACAGTCACAGCATTGCACTTTTTTCCTTGTTTTAAGCTCATTCCTTCCATTGCAAGCTTCTCTGGGAACATAGGATAAGTCGCTGTAGGCAGAAAGATAGTAGTTCCTCTGCTCATGGCCTCTCTGCAGGTCGCAAAGAAAACAACAAAAAGATGATTTACAATAATAAAAAAGTACGAAAAAGGTTATATGAAGAAGAAAGTGGACTATAGCACAACAGTATCATAGGGTATGTTATGTGGATGCATGGAATTACTTGTCTAGAAGGCTTCCAGGTCGAACTAAGCAGGTTGCGTCAGCCACATGTATCCAGATTTTGATCCGACCATCTTGCAATCTTGCCGCGCTAAGTGCATCATCAAGCTGCAAATGCAAATGAAATAAGCAATAGTATAAACGGAGCCGCGTAGATCATGAAATCGCAAGCACAATGGTTGGCTTGGCTTTGGTGAATCACTTTAGCCCTGATACATTTCTTGAGGTTTGGAAAATAATCTGTTGGAAATTTGGTGGTCCACTTCTAAGGAAAGACATCAACGGATTTTTGAGGGTACTCTCAGAAAGATTTCAAGTTCCATTTTTGAAACTTTTGCATAGCTGGGGTCAAGTTTTAGTTACTGAGCATCACTTGACTTTTCTTGATTTTGTAGATAATTGCTCCAAGATAGGGGTAGAGCTTTTTATCATTAGCCCTCTTTTTGTAAATGGGCTACACCCCCTTAGTGGTCTTCATAAAAAAAATTGCAAGCACAATGGGACTTCGCTCTGTTGCATGAAGAAGTAGACATAAGAATAATTGAAAGGAAGGCGGAGGATGGATTGGACTAAGGTGAAAAATAGGGGTAAACACGTGACATTCCTTCCTTTAGGGAAGGGAGAACTATTTTCCATTCTTCACTAACCAAGCAAAATGATGAAAGCACTTCTCAAAAAATTGTTTTCCGTCCAACTAGGCACTCTCTCAAATAATACTTAGGTGGAGATGTTTTCATAGAACTGAAATCACATTGATTATAAATACCTCATCAGCCTCATCAACATCAATAGCGTACACCTTCAAGTGAGTAAGGTCCTTCCTTCGAATCTGAAAGAAATTTTAAATAGGGCATGGTGCAAACTGAGAAAAATCATAATTATCCCCTCCCTCAATAATCAAGAAGCTAAGTAAATGACTCTCAAGCAGAGCCTCACTTACAAAACTACAACATTTAAGCTCTCAGGAAAAGAAATCAAAAGTACCTCATCTATATCACAAGACTCTGACAACAAATCGTCAGCAGCCGACAAAATATCCTCCGAGTGATTGGTACGAATGTTCATCTTCAACAGATCAAGATTCACATGCACTGGAAAATAACCAATGTCTATGAGAAGATTTAACGCTGACATTGCTGATTTCGCCAACCCCATGGCTGTAAGAATCTGAAAAGAGATATTTGAAAGGTATTACACACTGCAGCGAGTACATATCATTCATATCTATATGTATATTTACATATATAATGCCAAAAGAATGCTCTATCAGTGCCATCAAAGCTCTCTTTCCCACCATTTTAGCTTATAAAAACGTGCCTATGCTAATAGGTTGGTGTAAGGCCATGTTCAAAGAAGGGAGGTTTCACTACAATTTGTGTAGACGACAGTCCTCCAGATTCACAATAAAGGGGTAAAAGTATAAATCTGCAGCAAACTCCAGATGGAGGAGAAGTTCATAATTTGTATTGACGTCTATGAATAAAGTTTTTGCGGATAAAGGAAGTCTATAAGAAAAAGAAAACAACAAAAGGCGAGGTGGTGGTGGGGGGGGGGGTCAGTTGTACACAACCTTTCCCTTGTGTTGAATACAAGGAGGCTGTTTCCGGATGACCCAAAATGAAAATTACGCCGAAAATGCATTGACCACCTGGCTACTTCATAGTACAACAAGTACAAGCACAGCTAGTTTAGGAAGCCATTTGGCTTTGTTCCATCATATTCCAAAGCCAAAGAACAGAGAATCTTTGGCTCAATTGTAAAATGAAATTAAAAGAAAACTAGAGAACACATGAAGAAAATGCAGATAAAGCATTAGATAGAACTATGGTCCCCGATCAATGCATCTACAGTAATTAACACATCCCAAATTGCTTGATCTAATTACTTCCTCTTACACAAGAGACATGTATCGAGATTCGAGACCTTAATGCAAGATTGCATACAAAAGAAGGGGAATAGGACATTAATAGAATTGTTGATATGAGCTACAGTAAGAAAAAGATATTAGAAGGGTTAAGTGAGCAAAGGATGTCGATCAAAGAGGGTTGGTGGGAGATAAGAAGATAAAGGATAGATGAAGGTCCTAATTTGACCGAGAGCAAGATATTGGAGATATAAGTGACTCCCATGATATGTGTATAGATAATTTCAAAAGGAGAAGTCAAAATGGCATTGAAAAGGATGGGATTGAATTGACATTTGGAGATGTTCGGAGGAGAGAGATGAAAAGATTAACTACCTTCTTCATCAAGAATTTGGAATTAACAAGATGAGTGGAGGAGAAGTACTATAATCCCTTTGTATAAAAACAAAGGTGACATGTGACTTGTGAGATCAAACAAATGAGTCATAGTGACTTTTGGAGTGAGTGACCTAGCAAAGGTTAAGGAGAAATATAAAGATCTCAAAGATACAACTTGGATTTAATAAATACCAAATGTGGAGGCAAATAATTTTACAAGGTACCTAATGGAGACCTATCAAGATAAGAAGATGGGTATAGATATGTTTTCATTGATTTATAGAAGGCGTATGATCTGGTTTTCGTGGGCTTTAACAAGGAACAGGATATTGCATAAATATATCGACATCACTAAGGACATATACGAGGCATCGAGGACATTAGCAGAAGTGGTTGATTGAAGGAAAATTCTATAGCGCGGCCATTATACCTAATTAGGCCTTCAATGGTGTATGTTCATAGTATGAATGTGGCAAAGAAGCCTATGCTACATTGGATATGTGTCCATATAAGTAAGGATTGATCCAAGGTTTGAGATAATTATGAAGAAAGTAGAGGTTGCCGATTGAGAATAAGATGAGGGAGAATCACCTAAGGTGTTTTGGACATGTAATATAGTATTCGGAAGCCTCAAAAGATAAAGAAGGGCTTGTGACTTGTGAGGGGTACATGATGACGTAAGAAAACTTGATAAGGGTAATTAAGAGCGATATGAGCCTACTTTGGATTGGGTAATATATGGTGTTGGATAGGGCGGAGTGGAGGGAGAGAATGTTTACTGATTTCATGACTTGACTTTATATTTTCTTCCTTTTGGTTCCTTTTACTTTAGTTATTGTGTTTTGCAAACTTTTCTCCCTAAAGTATGTTTTATTTACTCTTTCTTAAGGCTTTCTTAAGCTTTTCATTTATATTTTCCCCACATTTTCTTCCCTCTTCCCTCTTTCGTTTTGCAATTTTCATTATCATACATTCAAGTTTTGGTGTTTACTTTACACCTTTTGAGTGTTCTTATTCCTTATCTTTCCTCTCGTCTTAGTTTCCTCACTTTCACTTTCTCACTTTTCATTGTTTACTCTCTTTAAATTATTTCTTTGCTTTTCTTGTTTCACTTGTCACGGGGATGATTCCTTATGACGATTCATACGATTCATATTAGCGACCCTAATACATTTAGGGACTAAGGCTTTGTTGTTGTCATCGTCATCGTTGTCGTATACAAGAGATATGTATATCAGTATAACCCAGAATAGAAAAAGGGACTGCAATATTAGGTCAGAGAGAACAAAACTCTTATGATCAGTAAGCTTTAGCAGTTACAAGGTACAAAATAATTTAGCTGAGCTCAAGTAGAACTACCGTTCCAGCTGTTCTCTTTTGGCTATCAGTGCAGCATGTATCAACTGCATAAGCAACAAGGGCTTCAATACGATCGCGAGTTCTCTCTTCCAGAATCCATGAGGATCTGGAAGGCTTTGCATCTGTTGGTCTTGCCTTGGCAGAATATAATAACTGTATGAACTCCTGTAATTCTTTTTCAGCAGTCTCCTTGGCAAGTCTCCTCCTCAGAAGTTCCTCGACCTAATATTTATAGGAGATGATATAGAGAGACAGACAGAACGAGAAGCAACGCATATAGATGGGAAAAATAATTGCATAATACAGAATCCTTACAGGAACTTGACCGCTATTTCAATCAGGACAATATATAACAGCAACTGTGTTTAACACCAAGAAAAAGCTTCAAAACAGTAAACATGATTAAATAAAAGGTGAAAGAACCATAAAACCAACCTCGTTTTACCTAATTTGTGGTGTGAAAATGGGTACAGGGACACAACTCGCCACCTAATTTTCTTAAATTAGCCCAAAAGTACCACTTTCATGTAACAAGTTGCCATTTCGAATCGCAGTTCATGGTGGATTTAGCAAATTAGGTACCACTGTGTTATTTCCTAGTTTTTAGCAACAAGAGAATGACAATGATGTAATAAAAGCAACAGTAAACACAGCAGAATAAGATGCCAAGTAGAGGAAGAATGGAGATTGTTGTATCGAAAGCATAAATACACCTACACAACTTTTGAGTAGTTGTCACTCCCAAGACTAACCTACAATACACTAATTAATTCTCAACATTTTTTCTCCATGAGTCCAACCAAAACAGTAACCCATATATAGCTCACCTCACCCTTATTCCCTCCTTTTGATGGGAACAACACACACTTAACCAATTTCCCATTTATCCTTCATTTTTCTTGGATTAGGTCGATTCATTACACACTGAAACAGCCACATATCAAGTCTTGTATATATTTATATATATATATATATATATATATATATTGAGTCCATATCTTTGTGGAGGACTAGGATTCTGTATGTGGAGTCCTAGGGAGAATCAGATAAACCTGGCGTTAGGGAAGCGATTTTCTGTCATATTGATTCAAGCAACTAACATAAAGGAAGCTAAGCAGCAATAAATGGTTTCTTCTAACAAGATGAAGGCATGCATAGAACATCAAAACCTTCACTACTAGTCTTTAAGCTAGCATTTTAAATGTAGCACGTATAAGGGTGATGACTACCCAGTTGACCACAGGATGCCTGTTTCCTCAATATAAGAATACGTGCAGTACAATGCAATGACCCTGTCAAAATAGAGAAATTTGAATGATCCCAAAGTCAAACTCTATAATATGTGCAAAACGAGACAGTATCGCAATAGGTAAACTCCCAGGTAATCTCATACATCACCTCATTCTATCAGCAGCCCGTGCATCGAGCATGTCTAATTAAATCCTCAAAGTGTATCGTATAAGAAACATCTAATGCTCAAAGATAAATCAATTCTAAGATCTTCAATGCTAACACTCGGTCCATATCTTAAACAGAAAAGAGAACTGAATCCATATTCCCAAGCCCGACTCATGGGCAAAGCAAACGGGAGGAAATAGGGTCCCGGAAAGATATTGCAATTCCGGAGAAAAAAGGCTGGACCAAATAGTTTTACCTGCTCAGCAGGTCGAGGAGTGTACACAGAACAATAACCTTTACTCTCCAGAACAGAGAAGTAGATCTCATCCTTCGACAGCAAGAGATGCGCACAATAGCTCTCAAGAGGTTCAGCCATACCATATATAATCTGTATAATAAGTAGGCATGGTCAAGTGGATGCATCTATAACACGGAATATAAACCAGACAATGTGGTACCTCTGCCAACTCCTCTGGAGTCACTGACATATTCTTCTCAAGCAGCTCAGCCCAGGCAAGCTCCAGTAAAGATGGATCCTGCATCACATTATAAATTCCTCAAGTAACACAAGAAAAAGACACTGCCCTCATATAGCTCCAGGACAAGACTAACCAAGTTATCCTGAGCTTTCTGCACGAACTCTGGAATTTGGGTAAGGTCAAAATTCTCAGCACCAGGAACAACATAAGTTATTGCTTGTGGTTTTATTGAGCATGTTGTACCATTCTGCTTGAAATTTTTTATAAAAAATAAACACCCATGAAGAGACGATATTAGAGGAAAGACAAAATCAAGCCACCGCAAAAAAAAAAGAAATTAAGGTTATAGTGTTTCATATTTTAGAAAGAGCAAAAGATGTGTGTCTTAGATTCCGGGTATTCTTCATAAATTTAAGATGAACCTGATCCGACACCATCCAGTTCTTCTTTCCATCAGGCTTCTGAACAACTGCTAGCAATACCCTCTCAGAATCCTTTTTAAATTCCAACAGCAAACCCCCTCGAAGTACTTGCTTATCAAGCTTGTCTTTGAGAAGTTCTCCGCTGCTTGTTACTTGCAACCTGCAAGAAAACACCAATCGTTAGTTGGGAGCAAGACATCTCTTTACGATTTTGCTAAAAGTGTCTAGGAGATCAGAAACAAGAGTACATGTGTAGATAATAGAGCTTTGCCAAGTTCCACTCATTGCGGAACATAAATTGATGAGGATTTATCTAACGAATTCCCAACAATTAAATCCCCGTCCCTTTCCCATCATTTAATCCCTCTAATCTTCATCCCTCTAAATAAACGCCTTATATATATTTCAAAATGTTGTACATCAAATCACAAATGTAGTGTAAAAATTACAGAATTTACCATCTTACATACCTAGCTGATAATGTCGGTACTCTAATTTTCACATACAACATTTGTGATTCTATATACAACATTTATGACTAAATACACGACACGTATACGAGGGGAACAAACAAATGTTGGAGTTATAGCGAAACTAGATACCATCAACAAGTCCTTTTCCGATGTTTGTTGGGACTTTGTTCCACTGAAAAGAAATGGGTATTCTGTAATATAACAAATGGTTCATCCACAACATTCAACTAGCCATTCATACATGGAAACAGAAACAGAAATAAGAAGGCTTTCATAATAGAAGTTCCATCATAGTTGCCATTAAATACAGTAATTAAAGGTTTTTTTTTGAAGTGTAAAGAATACAAATTTTAAGGTATTGCACTGAACAGCTTGTCACAGAGGTTTGAACAAAGATGTCATACAAAAATATATCTCAAGCTTAAGCAAGAAAGATAGAGGGGTATGTATGGAATAATAATGTGTAGTTAAACCTGTGATGATGATGATGATGATGAAGTTGGAGCCTCCTGGCAACAGAAACAGTAGGAAGGAGTTCAGCAGCACAAACACCTCGTGCCAGTTGAAACATCTTTACAATTTCAATTCCAATTCCAATTCCAACCAAAAAACACAGGAGAAAATGAAAGTGCACAACTAATATTATCGCCACAAATTCTGTTATACACAAATGAAACCCCTATCCGGCTATCCCCAAACTCAACTCAGAAACTAACAACAATCAATCTCAGTAATTTGAGACACAACAAAAGATGTAGATGGCCCCAGCTCATAAAACTATAAACGGTTCGTTGTAAAATTATCTCCTTGTCTCTTCTTCAAAATTACTAGTGCTACTGTAATTCTTATACGCCACTCAACCTTTTCTAACTAGTACTCCCTCCGTTTTTTTGTTCAATTCATGGTTGGTCGGTGAAAATTATAAGATACTAAAAAATGATAAAATAAGGGTAGATGTGTAATTAATTTTTTCATATAAGAAAGATTAACAAGTAGGATAAATAATAAGGAACGGACAAAAACAAAAAGTAGAACAATAAAAAAACAAATAGAGTATATTTTCTTTGAATTTTACCTCTAATAATGCCCATTTATAAATATAAAAAAGATGTACTACATGGAATCATTATAATTTTGACTTTTACATTTGATAACCAAAATATTTTGGATTGTACATGGTACCACTTTAGTGGATTAATTTTCTACGATATCATTCTGTTAAATAAAAGGTTAGTTGGGGTTAAATAGGGGTTTGCTTCATCTTACGTGCTTGTGTTTGTGCATTTGAAAATTTGCACGGTTGAAGTTTTGGGGGCATTTTGACCTTTAAAGATCAATTTTGAAGTTAAAAATGGAAAAAAGACCAACAATGTCTCGATTTGCTCACTAGGAAAAGCAACTAGTCATTGCTCGCACGTAAAACAAGGTATTTTGGATCTTTTTTGCCAACTTGCCTTCAGTTTTAACCCTTAAACCTTAATCGAACTTTTTTCAGTATGAAACTCAAAACACACGTAAATTTGTTTACCAATAATTCGGTTTTATTTAATAATTCAATTTTTTTTAAATGATTTGATTTCGTTTTGAATAATTTAATAAATGAGTTATTTAAATAATTTAATTGAAAAGTATCTTATTTAAATTAATTAATTATTCATTTTCTACCTAAATAATTTAATTATCAATTATTGCGAATGATCCTTAACTTAGTTTTGTGGGTGAGTTTATTCACATATCCATCTATATTAGCAAACCCGTATAGCCTCACATATCCATCTATGTTAGCAAACTCAAGAGCTCAGTCCACAAAATAAAACATCCATAACCCAAAAGTTAATTAGCCAAAACATAAACAAAAAAAACGTGATGGATCAGCATGTCCCTTCACCATCACTAGGGTTGAGCATTGGTTGGGTTGGTGCACTTTGGAACATAAACCAAACCAACTCACACAAAAACGGTTTGATGTTTTTTCAAACCAACCTAAACCGCACTTTGGGTCAATCCAACCCAAACTGCATCACATAAAACGGTTTGGTACAATGCGGTTTACGGTTTACCCATATTTTATCTCAATAAAAAAATTCTAATTTGGAATTGTTGCTTTATTTTCCCATTACACAAGTATTGTAAAAAAAAATTAAAATAAAGTACAAAAAAGCTAGAAAATACTAAAAAAAATTACAAAGTTGCTACAAATATTACTACTAAAGGTACAAATTTATCGGTAAGTCGAATATTAAAGGCACTAAGGCAGTTTTTGGTGCAGTTTGGTTTAGAAATATAATTACCCAACCCCAAACTGCGGTTTGGTAAAAAAACGCAAATCAACCCATTTTTAGCCCATAAACCAACCCAAACTGCGCCACAACACTTTGATTTGCGGTTTGGTGCGGTCTAACCCAAATTCTACTCAACCCTAACCATCACCATCTTCCATCTTCAATTCCTCTTTCCAAAACCACCTTCTTATTTCCTCCTTCTTCATTACCAACTGAGCATATCTCGAGAAAATCCCCAACTCTCCCCCAACTTCAGATTCTCATTGAATCCTTTAACCCTAAATCATGGTTGTAAATATCCATCTCGGAAACCCAAAGTGCTCATCTCGCTTCCCTCTTTTCCAATGTTCATGCTCTTTGAAGTCGTCGGAAATCACCAGCAACCACCACCACAAGACGTTGCCTCCATGAAACGTCCCTTCACAGCCGCACCACCACAACATATCGCCCCTATTCGTCTTACTTGTTGATTCTACTCTTCGGCAACCACACCTGCAACACCACCTATGCCCTTGTCCTCTTCGCGTAGCCATCACAACAACAGCCACCGCCTAACCTCGTCGGCCGTCTACGCCGCCCAGCCAGTGTGACGCCCCGAACTCGGGTGCCTTAACTAATCATCATTAATACTAATTATTCACATGCTTTATGAAAGCGTTTCCTTAAACAAGTGGGTTATATATGGAGCACCACTAATATAATATTCCTACAACAGGCTCACCATCTCATAACCATAACTAAGACTTTAAATACTTGCTTAATTTCACTTCTTGAAATCCATCTCAAATACTTGCTTTTCACAGATCCACCTCGATCCATCTTAGCATCGTTCAGAAGAAAAATATAGAGAAATAAGAAAAGCCAGTAAACATTCTAAAGTGAGTGGAAAACTCGTAACTTTACTCCAACCCCTAAAAACGGTTTTGGTTTAAAGACATCTTTGCATTGAATCATAGTTCACATAACTTAGGTAATTGATCGGAATACGGATCGTAAGACATTGACTTTAACTTGAACATACTGTTGACAAGGACTATTCACACGAACTTAGACCATTGACAAGTACAGGCTTTGGACATAACATTACTTTCTTCATACTTGGCCAACTTAGCCCATTCAACATCATAAACATTTCCTCCACCTATAACTTGCCCATTTACCAGTTCAGCTCATAATTCCGAGCCAAGAGAATCATTCTCTTTCTACTTTTCATTATCATATCTTAGTATTCTGAATAATCCTCGTAACATACTTTAACATCATAAGCGATGACAAACCCGTAGACATACTCATACAATCATAAGGAAAGAATAGGGCATCATGGATACGTTTCGTCATTACTCGCATACTTTCATGAAACAAAGCATAATCATACTTAGCATGTAAATCATACTTCCTTGATTTAAGGCGATAATCATACCTCGACATATAAATCATACTTCATTGTAATAAAGCGGTAATCACACTTGACATAAGTATATCGTACTTTCCATGTAAATTCATGTTCATACGTAATCATGTTAACTAGCAGTTGCATAATTCCTAAGAATGTATACAAACTCGCTCATATGTTGAAGATTAAACCATAGAAACACACAATGTCATGCATCTCATAGGGGTTTGTTGTAACATCCCGTCTTTTAACATAAATTAAAATAAAGAAAAACTATCAATTAATGAAATCAGTGGTAGCGGAAATACCACTGAGACAGTAATGTTAATCTAAGGATAAACAACAATATCAAAATAAATTATCCCAAATGATGAACATTCTCAAAAGTAAAATAAGGGAATGAGGTCTCATATCCTCATCCCAAAAGTAGTACTACAACTCAAAAGAAATGTCCAAAATCATTATTAAACTAAGAAAATCCAAAAAGGGCAACCATCCATAATGAAAGACTACTTAACACCCACTAAGAATGAGGTCTTAATTCCCCTATCATAATGCTCATCAACTACTACTAGGACTATGTCCTTGCTCACAAGGCCTGATAACATGGATTTATATAGAGTTTTTCCCCTTCTTTATGAGATAAATCGTGCGTCGTTGGAGCTCTTTGGAGCTATTTTATACTAATTATCGTATATAGTCGTGGTTTTATGTTTTCGTGTTGAGTTATAGGTTTTAGGGAGTTTTCTCCTTATTTTTGAGCTATTTGGAAGCAACCACGGCTTTACTAGTTGTTATGAGGCATATGGAAGTCATCACAAGCATTATGGATGAATAACGAAGTCCCGAGACCTCTAAACTTGAAGATTGAGTGCCAAAGAGCCAAGAAGGATTGAAACCCGTGTTTTGATCGGGCAGAATATGACCCGATCGGACAAAGATTATTGAATCGGGTGCCAGGGCGTCGGGCCAGATCGGACAGCACTTGCCCGACCCGATCGGGTGAGATATCCAAGTGTTTGATGATGCTTGTATGCGAGAAACGAAGGAAGCTTGAGACCCGATCCGATCGGGCTACCCTGCCCGACCCGATCGAGTTTGGCGCATTTATGTTGCAGCTGCGTTCATGTTTGCAAAGGAAGAGAAACATGAGCTGGCTAATTTTGGCTCAGCCCGATGGGGTGGCCCTTTGGCCTGATCGGGTTGCATGTCCGCGGAGCAAAATATATCTTATTTTAATTCCGTTTTAATTAGTTTCGAGAGGTTATTATAAATATCTAAACTCATTTATTTGAGAGATGATTTTTATTTTCGTTTACATTAGTTTAGTTTTAAGAGCTTTTCATTAGATTAAACACTTAGATTAGTTCCAAAGGTGATTGAACCTTGGATTTATTTCAATAAAGGTTATTGCTTTCCGTCAATTGGTACTATTCTTCGCTCTTAATCTCTTTAGTTATTTCTTAATTGTTTAGTTTGATTATTGAATTGTTTCATGATGCAAAGATTAGGGTTTTATATTAGTTTTGTTATTGTTGGTTCAATTATGAGTGAATAGTCTTATTTCTAGGGATTTAGGGAGGAAAACCATGTTTATACCATGAATTACTTTTGAATTACTATTAGTTTCTAGGGCTTGATTAGTTTGATTATGGTGTGATTTGTTCTTAACGAGTGATTAATATTATTGCGCAGTTTCATTGATTGCTTGAGGTTAATAATCGTTTGCACAGATCCGTCTTACTTTTAGAGGCCTAGTACACATCAGTAATTCTAATTATGTTAATGAAAATGCAGCATATGTTGAATTATGAGCGTTGAGTCTTAACCATAGCTTAACACGTGCTCTAATCTGTCGTTCTTGACCTAGCATCTGATAGTTGTTTGATCCTTCAGATTGAGATAAGTATAGTGGACCGAACTAATACCCTAGACATTTAATGCACAGTTTAAATCCCTTTTTTATATTGTTTTCTTTGGTCTAAATAGTAGTTCAGCTGATTCTTGTCTGATCTTGTTTGAAGTAGTTGTTTAGCTGAATATTAACTTAGAAACTCTGTCTCTCTGTGGATTCGACCCTACTTCCCTTGACTATTGTTGTTAGAGGAATTTAGGATTTATCGTTGATTAGGTGATACGACTTTAGTTTGTCAAGGCCACGTCTCACAACACCAGTCCAGACTGTAATAACCCTAAACTTCCACATTTGCAAAATATACAACAAAAATCAATAATTAGTAGGGAATCTCCGAGTCCAATCAGGATTCAATTAATAATTTAATATACGAAGAACAATGTCAATCACCAAGGAAATAATCATGCAAAGACATAACAACAGATAAACCATGCAATGATAATAATAATTCAAGTAAACAATAGTGATAGCATTAATAAGCATTTAAAGTAAAAGAACGAAATAAATTCCATAAATAGATCATTAAATAAAAATAAAAAAACTTCAAAATTAAATAAATAACAGAGTTATTGAGAATTCAACGTTAGTGACCCGCAACCCACTACTAAGATTATGTCAGATCGCAACCTCCAGAACGGCATATGGGTTACGTTCCCTACCGTCTGTGTCTAAGAACGGCCAAACTCTCTATCTGGGATAATACCCTACTTAGTATTTTCCACCTCTCAAACGACAACATATCTCAAGTTTCTCCAATGCAAGGTAGCACCCTGCTTAGTGCCCCATGTCCCCTCGGAGTGCATGTTCAATACCTTTGGGATGATATATCCCTTAGACTACCCCATGTAAGCCCCCGTAATTTTATGAATTTTATAAATATATTTAAAGTATATTTATTATTAGTTTTCATGTTTATTTAATTAAATTGTTTAAGAGTTGACTATTTTAAAAGTAAAACAATTATTTAAACGTTTTAAATAATCATAAATATCATATTTGGTTGGACTTTTAAGTTATTAAATATTTTAATTGAGTGTAGCATCGTGTTTTAAATTGATTTTAATCATGGGAGTGAGGAGCCCAAATATTCCTTAAACTTGATGATCAACTTAAAGCCCAAACCAAAGCACTAAACCTAGTTGCATTAGGTTTCTAAACAAACATATAAATACCCAATTAACCCCAAATTTTCCACACTCTTATTTTCTCTTTTTCCTCTCCTCACCCACTGGACACCTCTCCCTCTCCTCCTTGGTTTTCGTGCAGTCGGACCACCACCCACACTCACACTCTCATTCTCTCATCCCCGGCCACACGCACTGTAACACCCCGCCCAAACCGAAACCTTATTATATTGATAATACTCGTTTGAGGGGAAAACTACCGAGGGTTCGACTCGGACGGAGCGTTACCGCCACACTCAACTCCATGGAATTAAGTGCAAGGCTAAGTAACTAAAACATATTCATTCCAAACTTAATTAAAAATCCTTACAACCAAATTAAACTTGTTTGTTAAGTACTAAATGCTAAGTGGTTCAGAGTTCCAGCGGAAGCAAAAATATTAAACTAGGTGGATGACAACTTCTAGTTGATCTCTCATAATTCCCCTCGATCATCCACCTGCAAATAAACATTGAAAAAGACAAGAGAGACAAGCTCCCAAAAATCAGATAAACTGAGTAATTCCAACTTCATCCCGTAAAAATACTTAACTTAAAATAGTTGAAAGTAATATATAAGTCAAGTTGAAAAGCATAACATGTATGTACAATTAATAAGCACGTAAGTAACACTAACTCACATTTCAATTTTATCCAATTACTTAAATAGAAGGAAGATAACGCTAGTAAGCCGGGACTAGTCCCGTCATCCACTTACTATAAGAACAAACAAGATATGTATGAGTATAGGTCGGGACTCGTCCCGTTATCCATCTATCACAATAACAGGAGGTGTGAGTATAAGTCGGGACTCGTCCCGTTATCCACGTACCTCAATAACAGTAAGTGTGTGTATAGGCCGAGACTCGTCCCGTTATCCACCTATCATAATAACAGAACGAGTGAGTACAGGCCGGGACTCGTCCCGTTATCCACCTATCTCAATAACAGAATATGTGTGTATAGGCTGGGACTTGTCCCGTTAACCACCTATCACAATAATGGTCAATTCAACGTCATAACTTTAATTCACTCACTGGTTCAACATCCCATTTTTAATTACAACCACACTAGGTTCCATTTCAACAATCCATACATTAATTAGTTGTCATAAGTTCTTACACATAGTCAGATTTCCGATTTTTCCATTTATAATGTTTCCATATTGACAATACCATAAGAATAATAGAGTAAATAACAACAACAATAGCAACAACAACAACAACAATAAGAATAATAATAATAACTTCACTTATATGAATAATCGTTTAATAATAATATCCTTTAATGATAATATCCTTTAATAATAATAATAATAATAACAACAACAACAACAATAATAACAATAATAATAATAATAATAACAAGATTATGTCGAGTTTAATTACTACGTTGAACCACGTTATAAAAGTCATTGTCATAGTCCATAATCTAACTCCCATATTCACGGTTCATGATAAAGATCCATTCTTGTTATCCATTTCATTACTCGTAATTCATACTTAGATTGATAATCATAACCCATAACTAATCCATAATCAAAAACCACATATTAACTTTATTATCACATAATCACATGATTAATCCGCATAATCTCAAGATTAAATCGTTTTATTTTACGGAATCTACTTGTGGATGAACATTGGTAATTACCTCTTGAAGCGTATCCGAAGTTAATCTACGAGTTGATCGCACTCTTGATAATCTTTTTCTACTAGATCGGAGTCTTAATCGCTCAATCCATAATATCGTCATAACTCCAAGAATGACATCATTGGCCCCCTTTCGAATTCCCACATTCCATTTACCGCTCCAAAAACATCAATAAAAAAAATTCAGAATAAATTCAACTCATAACTAATCTCGACATTTCCTTAATAACCCGTTTTCTGAAAAACATTATTTAAAAACATTAATCTTAAAACTCATTATATATTTAAAATGTCATTTTCATAAAATAACTAAATAGTTATATTTTTCAAAATCAACATTAATAATTTTATAAACTGATTTTCTTTATAACTCTAATTGGGCTTTAATAATCAAAGAGCAAAAATTGGTTTTATACCTTATACAAGTCAATGTGTTGACTTTGGGTTTTAAATTCCCATTTCACTGGTTCTTAAAAGAACCAGGAACTTGGTACTTTGAAACAAGAATGAAACAGGGGAGGGAGACAAGAGCTGGTGGCGGTTGGCGTGAAGGTGGAAGCAGACAGAGGTGGCAGTGGGTTTTTCCGGCGAGTTGGATTGCGTCGAGGTGTGTCTCTAGGTGGCCGGAGCTTGCTGGCGAGGCTGGCTGCGTGTGGTAGCGGCAGCAGCGAAGGAGGCAGGGGAAGCAAAAGAGAAGGCTGGGGAGGGGGCTGCCGCGGCTGGGTGGTGCTGGGTGACGGACAGACGGTGGCGGGAAAGGTTGTTGGTGGTTAAGGCGTCATCAATGGTGGTGGGTCTTGTGGTTTGTTACGGTGGTGCCGGGAAGAGCAGAGAAAAGTTTTCTCTTTTGATTTTAGAAATTATTAAGAGGAAGAAGAGAGGAGTTGAAGCAAACCTTAGAATTTGTTTGCTTGAGGAATTGGGGTGGGTTATGGGTAGTATTTATAGGCCAAAAATTTCTGATTTGGGTTTGAATGGTCAAGCACCATTGGTGAGGGTAGGATATAGGGGTTGAAGAGAGGATTGCTTATTTGACTCAATTGTGTATGTTGATCAGATTTTGTATGGAAAAATCTGACATTGTAAGTGGAGTAATAATGCTTTGGTTGAAATTTTGGAGAAACCATTACTCTTGGTTGAATGGTAGATGGGAGAAGAAGAAGGTGAGGATGATAAGAGCTTTGAGTTGGGTGATAAGTGATAAGTGGTCATGATAAGCTATGGGAGTGATAAGGGCATAAGTTGTAATTTTAAATCAAGCTTTAAAAAGTTGTACATCAAATAGCTAAGTACATAAAATCACATTCTAATGAATTTAATTTTCAAAATGCTACTTTAAAATAATTTCAATATGAAATAATAACATTAGTAATAGAAATAATATTATATTATTAAAATAATAAACGTTTTTCAAATAATTTAAAATAATTTGAAATAATTAACGTGTTTAAAATAATTGGAAATAAAATCGTAATAAAAATCAATACTTTAATAAAACTCGAAAGTTTTTAATTAACACGTATTTTTGCTAATAACATAATTTATAACGTAATTAATACGTTTTAAAGTTAATAATATAGTTTACAAATTGGGGGTATTACACGCACCCCGCTCCGTCTCTTCTCTTCACCTTCGTTGTCGTGCGCCACCGCAACACTCACTCTCTTCCTCTCCTTCATCTTCCCGCCAAGCGCGGCACAACGGCCGCATGATTTACACGCGCCACCGTTGTTGTGCCCAGCCATGCGCTGCCGGCTACGCGCGTGTCCTCCTCCTCTTGGTTTCCGGTTTTCGTGTTTTTCTTCCTGTTAATTCTTATACCTTTTTCCTCTATTATATTTATTAAATATTTTTTTAGTAATAAAGTTGTGATTTTTATATGTTCTATAAATAAAGTTTGTAAATTTATTGTTTAAGTAATTAAAAATCTGATTTTTATGATTTATACATTTATGTTATATTTTCATATCTATAGTTTTATATTCAAAGTGAGTGTTAAATATAAAAATAATAATTTTTAAGGTTTTAAAGCCGAGGTTGTTAGTATAATATCAAGGGCTGTGAAATGTTAAAACTTTAATGTTTTAAGGGATTTGAAAACGAGTTTTCAAACGTTTTAAAATAATTATAACTGTTGCGAATTAATTAGAGTATTAATTCATTATTGTTTTATTATTTATTAGGCAGATAATTTGCCTTAAGTGATTTCTAGAGTTCCTAAATTGGCCTCTTACTTTGTATACACAATGTACGTACATATCCTTAGGTGTTAGACTAGTATCATGTCCTAAGATTAGGATTATGTGTACACTAGCGTTAATAGCATCAATATCCTTATGGTTCATACGTGGCTATTGTTTATGGAATTACGTATTACTGAGCATGTTAATTGCATATGATGTTTATTACATGATTGAATGGATGTTTGATCCAAGCATGTATGGTATGAGAATATTTATGCTTTGATCCCTCATGTGAATGATGGCATTTGATCTTAATTGATTGATAATATTTATTATTGGATTATGGATTTATGGTATTGTTTTCCTTGTTATTATTCTATTACTTCTCAAAGGCCGAGGACTTGGTGAGTAAGTTGGATTGGTATCATTATTATTATTATTTACTACTTTCCAAAGACCGAGGACTTTGTAGGGTAAGTATATCTTTTGTCTTTGGGCACTTCGATTGTTGATTTTAGTTAACAAATAAATTGAAGATTAATTTCTTGGTCAATGGGAATTGTTTGATCACGCTATATAATCCTAAGATAAAAGTGATAATTTTATTGTATCCATGTTATGAGTTGGTTGTCTTGTTAGAGTCCAACATCGAATAACTTATTAATACTTAAAGTGGAAGTGAATAGTAATAGCTTCAGCCTTGTGCACGTCTGAAGTTTTGAGCTAGTATGATTTGGAGTTATGGTGGTAGCTCATGACTTTTCTTGGGGCCGGATTGATCAACGTTCCCTATTTTATTTTAAAGGTTCCTCGATGTCGTTGGTCATGGGGATTATGGAGTCGCACCCATAATTCGTCTTCCAATTGAAGACAAGGTTTGGTTGGACAACTCGATCCATTGACTATTCAAATTTACTAAATGAATTATTATTTTGTATATCTTGTGAAGTCGAGTCTATTCTTATGAGTCGATGTTTTATGGTTGATAATGTTTTATTGCTCAGTAGTATTTGATATCATGGTTTTACATAGAGTATTCCCCCTTTATCTGTGAGCTAAATCGTGCTTAATTGGAGCGCTTCGGAGCTATTTTGTGCTAATTACTCTATAAGTTGTGGTATGTTGTTTTGCGATGAATTACAGGTTTTAGGAAGTTTTCTCCCTATTTTCGAGCTATTTGGAAGCAACTGCACCTTTATGAGTTGTTACGAGGCACATACGAGTATTTCAGAGCTAAGTTCGATGCTTTGGGAGGTTTCCGAGGCCTTAAGTGTGAAGTCCGAGCTCAAAATGTGAAGAAAAGGGAAGAAACGAGCCAAGACAAGCTTGGCCTGATCAGGCAAGCTGGCCCGGATGCATCGGGCGAGTATTGCGGGTTTGTGAGAAGAAATAGTTTTAGGCCTGATCCCATCAGGCTATTTAGCCCGATCAGGCTAATTATTGTTTCTCCAACGTTGTTGTCTCGGGCCCGGTCGGACGCCCATGCTCGACTCCATCGGACGAAATCCAAATTCCAAGTTGTTGTAATGGTCCGCGTTGAAATAGAAGAACTGGGCAAAAAAAGTGCATCAGCCGGATCGGGCGGCCTAATTCTTTTGCGCATTGCGTGTTTTGTGAAGGGGAATAGGAGTTGGGCTTATGTACAGCGGCCCGATGGTGTCAGGCATAGGGGCCCAAAACTCTTATCTTTTGTCCGTTTGTAATTAGTTTTGAGGGATTCATTATAAATAGGTTAGATTTATATTTTTGAAGGGACTTTTATTCAGCTTTCATTAGCGTTAGTTTTAATAGCAAACACTTTAGATTAGTTTCGGAGGAGATCGAACCTCATATATTTCAAATGAAGTTATTGCTTTCCGTCATTCGGTATTTGACACGGTCGTTGCACGTGTCAAATTAAATACCTAACTTAGCCTAATATAGGGCAAGAAAGGGTCAAATCCACGGAGAAACAAGGATTAGTCAAGGTTTGAAAGCGATTAAGAGAGTTAAGTCTATTTTTAGTGGTTTTTGAAATTAGTGAACTACTAAGAAATTAGGAACTAAGTAACTAGCAAATGGACTAAATGATTCGAATTAAACTATATAAAGGGGACACTAGGGGTAGGGAAATCACTAGTTAACCATTAACTATCATATTTGTCAAGCCAAGGGGATTCATTAGGGTCCATTAAGGGACTAAGGGGGCGTTTGGTTCGCAGAGAGTAAAGGGAATGGAATCAAGAAAGGGTTAGGAGGGGAAAGGAAACTAAAACCCTTTCCTGTAAAAGTTGTTTGGTTACTGTTTATCCTTCTTCCACCTCTGTCATCCCTCTCACCATAGCACCACCAACACTCCTCCGCACTTTCCCTTTCACTCTTACCGCTGCCCCCCACCGCCGCCCCCTCCCACCTCACAGCCGCCCCCTCTTATCGCCGCCCCTCCCACCTCACAGCGCCCCCTCTTACTGCCGCCTCTTCCCACCTCACAGCCGCCCCCTCTTACTGCCGCCCCCTCCCTCTGCTGCTCCTCATGCATCCATAGGTGGTGTTAAGCAAGAAAGCCGCCAAAAAGAAGCTGCAAAACAGCGAGAAAGCGACTGTCACCCCCTCCATCCGCCGCTCATTAGCTTACAGGTACTATCTAGGTTTTTCGAGGGTGGTTTTGGCCTTTTGGGGGGTGGTTTTGGTGTTTCTCGGTGGTGGTTGCTAGGTTTCGGTGGGTTTAGGTGGTTGCTATGTTTTTTAATGGTGGTTTGGGCGGTGGTGTGGTGGTTTTTCAATGTAAGGGTGTGGCTTCCTGGTGGTTCTCGGTTGTAGAGGTGTGGCTGCATGGAGTTGTCGGTCGGCGACGGTCGGAGGTGGGCGGAGGTGCGGCTGAGGTTGAACGTGGTGGAGGCTGGTGGGTTGAGGTTCAAGTTAGTGGAGCTTAGATGGGTGGTCAATGAGTGGTCAATGGGGGTTTCCTAAACCCCCATTTCTAAGTGGAGGGGGGGAGGGGACTAGGGAATCAGGTTAGAGGACTTTAGGGGTTAGTGAAAAGGAAAAAAGAGTAAAGGGAATCAAGAAAATAGTGAAACAAACACCAACAAAGAGAATTGGGGGTTTCATTTCCCTTTCCCTTTCTTGAAACCCCCAATCCAAACGCCCCTTAAGTCACTCAAAGGTTTCCTAATTACTCTTTCGAGGTAATTAGGAGGACTTAATCGATTGATTTTACCTATTCTCATGGTAAAATTAATTAATCAAGCATTTCCACAAGTCATAGTGATCTAAATAAGGTCCTATGAAGTCAATCACCTATACTCATGGTGAAGTCAACCTATTGACTACCCTAAGGTCAATCCAAGGCTTCATTTCTCAATCCTTCACCTTGGATTCCCAAATCAAGCTCAAATGGTGATCAATCAATTAAAAAAGGCAATAAAATAAGCTAGACAACCTAATTTCACCTAGGTCTAACCCCCAAGCTTGACTTTTAGGGTCAACTAATGATCACCTAGGTCATCCCCTTCCCCTAACTAGTAAACTACTCACTAGCCATGAAAAACATGAAATAAAAAGTTTGAATCAACAATGGTGATCCAACAATTGCGGAGATCATATTAAAACAAGCTAATCATTAACTAATTACTACTAATCAATGCTAAATGAAGGTAAAACAAGTAGAAAAGCAAATAAAGAGAAGAGACAGAAGCAATACTCAAAAATGTATGGAAAACAATTGCAAAAACTCCATTAAAATAGCCTTCAAACTTCAATGTTCAACTTCTAGATCTACTTTCTCTCTCTAAACATTCCACTTCTCTCTCTACTCTCTCTCTAATTAAAGCTAATTAAAATTCAGAAAATAAAGCTTATCTCATTATTATTACAAAAATGGGTTTTTAAAGTACTAAGGGCAAAGCCATAAAACACAAAACAGAAACCGTCCAAAAAAAACTGAAACAAAACCGAAATCGACCGAAACAACACCGGAATCGACCGAAACAAAACCGAAACCGACCGAAATAGCAAATCTAGGTAAAGGAGCGTTCGCTCCTTTCACAATGGAGCGCCCGCTCCATGAACGCTCTAGGGCCGCTCCAAGTTACTGCCTTCTTCTCTTCACTTCTTCATGGACGGAGCGCCCGCTTTGCCTCTTTAGGAGCGCCCGCTCCCCCTGTTTTGGAGCCTCTTCCTTACAAATCTAGCTTTAAACACTTTAAGAAGAGATTAGATGGGGAGGGGGAATGCACATGCAAACGTAATGATCTAAATGCAACCTAACTACATGCAAATGAACTAAAACTAAATGCAAAGCATGAGAATATGAGAAAGGATGAAAAAGGGGAAGAAAACCATGTTTCTTTCTTTAATCTTTGTTTGCTTAGTTTGATTATTAATTCATTCATGATGCAAAGTTTAGGTTTTTATATTAGATTTATTATTGTTGATTTGATTATGAATGAGTAGTCGTATTTCTAGGGTTTTAGGGAGGAAAACCATATTTATACCATGATTTATATTTGAATTGCTATTAGTTTTAGGTTTTGATTAGAGTGATTATGGGGTGATTTGTTCTTGATGAGCGATTAATGCTATTGCGCAGTTTCATTGATTGCTTGTGGTTTATAATTGTTCGTACAGATCCGTCTTACGATAGAGGCCTATGTTGAATTATGAGCGTTAAAACTTAAACATAGATTAATACGTGCTCTAATCTCTCGACTCTTGACCTAGATATTGATAGTTGTTTGTACCCTTTGATTGGTATAAGCATAGTGGACCGACTTAATGCCCTATACCTTTAATCAATAGTTTAATCCAATTTTTATATTGTTTTCTTTAGTTTAATTAGTAGTTCAGCTGATTATTGCCTGATTTCTTCTGAAGTAGCTTTTTAATTGAATATTGACTTGAAAGTTTGTCTCCCTGTGGATTCGACCCGTACTTGCAGGGACCTGCTAACAACAGACACCGTGCACTTGCGTTATTATATTTAAAACACAGCAGTATCATGCAAGGTTCTTGTGTATTATATTGTTATGTATGCACCCAGCCTTTCTGATTACATGCTTTTTTGTGTGTCGATCATGGCTGTGCCTATTGATCCTGTTATGACCCTTAATTGGCGAGGAGTCCATCAAATGAGTAATTGCCGACAGGTTTGAAAATGATGCATCCATAGTCGTTTGGCAATTGGGAGATATTGATGAGAGATCGTTCTCATTTATGTCGTTGCTTTTATTTGCGTTTCTTTTATTAAGTTACTTTATTGATTATTTATTTAAGTAGAGTAGTTTAAGTTGGTCTTAGAGTACGTTTGAAGTTGCATAATGTTTCGACAATAATTATGGTTTTAAGTATTTATTAAAGTTTTATTTAATGTTTTTCGCTGCAAAATTCTGAGTAAGCCGATACGTTTTCACACGGGCGATAATACTTTAATAATTCTCTGTTTTAAGTGGTAAAATATATGTTTTGTAAAAGAGAGAATTGTTGGGGTGTTACAAAGTGGTATCTTGGAGCTTAGGTTTTTATTGGCCTTTATTGCCAAAACTATTTATAGGCGCCTAATTATTTTCAAAGATATTTCTATTATATAAGGGAAGAAGAGGGGAACACCAAAAATCAATTTCATTTTTATTTATAATTCCTAATTAAATGGAACCACTCTCTCTTTATAACCAACTACTTCACAATTTGAACTTTTGAAAAAAAAATACAAAACGCGCTAAACAAACTAACTGTTTAATTTTATTGTACAATTTTACATGAATCCGCATGCATATAATGCTAGTATTTTATGAAAAAAGTTCCTACTTATTCATTCTCTTAAATTTATTTTGAAAATTTTGAGGTTTATTTTTATAAAAAGTTCGAATTACATTTTGGTTCGAATTTTTTTTTAAGTCCGAATTTTATTAATATTTTTTCGGTTTCTTTTGGAGTTTTCGAAATTTATTTATTTCTCTCTTTTTTTCGATCTTTTGGAAATTTATTTCTGACTTTTTGTATTTGGTCCGGAAATTATTTTATTTTTGCGAGTTCTTCCGAAAATTTTGAAATTTCGGAAATTATTTTTTTTCTTGCTTATTTATTTTATTAAGTGAGATGGGTAGATTAGAAAGTGCATATAGGATAGAAATATCATATGTCTACACTTAAATGTTGTTTTCAATTTATTTCCTATCAGCTAATCTGTTCAACTACTTTATGTCTGTTCAGTTAGTTCAATAATGTTAGTCTGTTCAATACTTATTGTCTGTTCAGCTATTTTGGTCTGTTCAACTTTTTTAGTCTATTCAGCTGTTTTTAGTCTGCATACATGTTTAGTCATTTTGGTTGAGTGTCTGATCAAATATTATTATAATTAATTATTGTTATAATGTATCAATTTCATATTATTATTACATATTTTATATATCTATCATTATTAATTAATAATAACTAAATTATTATTATCATATTCATTAATTATTATTTTTATTAAGTATATATTATTACTTACTATAAGTTTTAATATTAATAATTAGAATTATTATCTACTCCCTCCGGTTTTTTTAATGTGCACAATTTTCCATTTGGGGTGTTTTTTTTAATTGGTACCTTTCTACCTTTTCCCATAAATGGAAGGTTGGCCCACCTAATTATTACACTTCTCTCCTACTTTTTCTTTCTTTCTCTCTACCTTTTTCACTATTTTCCTACTTTTATTATCCTCTATCTTACTTTTGCACTTTTTCCTTAGTCCGCTCGCAAAAGCAAACGTACATATTAAAAAAAACGAAGGTAGTAATAATTTATCATAGTTTATCTATTGTTTATCATTAATTACAATCCATTTCATTTCAATTCAGATTAGTTCAGCTTCATTTATTTCAGTTCTGTTTAATTCAACTGTTTTCAGCCAAAGAGAACATACCCTCAGTGATTAAGTGACCTATTATAGGAGGTTAATTAGAAGGTAACAAAAAACCTAAACTAATTCGTCTACTTCGGCCACACCCTCCTCCACTGCCTGCCACCCATTCCCCTATCACTTAGCCCCCACCCGGCCACCCCTTTCCTCACCTACACATACCCTACAATCCCTCCCGTCCCATCCCCTCACCCCAACCGACCCTCTCAGACAAAACCACCCATATCTTCCCCTCCCCGCCCACAAAGCCACCTAACACCAGCCCTCGCCTCCACAATCTTAGCCAGTAGCACCACCGAACCTAACATCCACCAAACCAGCCCTCACCCCACCATCTCAACCACTAACCCTACTGAACCTACCACTCACTACAACCACTAACATTGTCGAAACCAAAACCCACCCGTGAATTCCACCTACCACTGAGAACAACATCATGCACCGCACCACTCCACCCAACAGTTACCCTGCCCAAAAAGTATCATTGTCCAATTGTATTATTCTAAGTAATTTTTCCTAACTTATAAGGCCTAAGATAATTCTAGTATGGCTTGTAATAGACCTCTCAATGAAAGTCTTGTGTAAAAACAGTGCAGAGAATTATTTTTCTTAACTTAATATAATCTCATACTTATAAAATAAGGTTATATTTTAGAAAAATCTAATAGGCACTTCTGAAATTCACATACCTAGATTGTTCAAGTAAACTCAAATTTGGACCCAAATATTGGAATACAAGGCTTCAGATAAAACCGAATAGTAGTAGAATCGATTTGGAGGTTTCTAATTTGCTTCACCTTTTCTTTTAAAAGATTAGATGTCATGTGAACTTTTACACAATTCCGTTTTACGGTTAGGCTATCTTATTTTCAACTTATTTTTGTTTATTTAAACTTATTTCAATTTATCGAAACTTATTTTTTTTACTAGATCTTTACAACCTTATTAAACCTTATTCACCCTTATTTTACCTTTTCAGGTCAAACCTTATTTCACCTTATTAGAGCTAATATAGACTTATCTTAACTTATGGAAACTTATTTTTTCTAATAAAGACTGAAAATAAGTTGAAAAGAACAGACCCTTAAGTTTGTTTACTTCGGCTCGACTGAACTGAACTAAATTAAACTGAAAAAAAACTAAATTAAACTGAAAAAAACTAAACTAAACCAAAAGAAATAGTAAAATGTAAAAGTAAAAGCATTGTCAAAAGCTGAACTGGACTAAACTAAAAATAACTAAACTAAACTGAAAGAGAGAACATACCCTCGGTCTTTATACTAAATGAAATCAAAACATTCTGCGCATGTTTGTCAGTTGAGAACATCATTAGGCCTAATAAAAATTAAGCTGGGAATAATCTGGTCGTGCAGTGATCAACTCTGTGTCCAGTAGTAACAACCAACTAATTCAACTTCATCGAATCATGCACAATGCTCAATAATAAAGTTGCATGAAAGTTCCATTATCTCATAAACCTTTCTTTACTTCTACAAAATACATACCGAATAATTGCAACTACACTTAGTGAGCAGAACGTGGACGAAGTTCATGTTGTGCTTAAAAACAGAGCAACTTTAAGGTGATGAACAAAACCACCACCTTACATATCCGAAAAATAGAGATGAGAACACCAATGGATGTCTATCTCCAAACAGCTGCAACAGAAGGTAATGAAGGTTACCTCAACGACGTTCAAGTAAAAGATACAGAGAAACAGAATGGAGAAGCAACTCCGCACGAGAGCTACTTCCTCAGTCAAACACCAGATGGGGACAACATTCTTCACTTGGCTGCTAAACGAGATCGACATGGCTTCATAGTGAGGGCTCTGCAGAAAATACCAGCAGCAGTGCTGCTGATCTGCTGGACTAACTCCCAAGGGGAAAACCCACTCCATATCGCGGCTCAGTTAGGGCACATTGATATAGTGCAGGATCTAGTTAATTCCTACAAGACTCACTTGCAGGATGTCAAAGAGAGGAAGGTACGATCCTCCTTGCTATCCCTCATAGTGGTTGAAGAGGGCACCAGTCCCGAGCCATGGTTCGCTCAGGACTCAAGTGGAAACACGCCATTACATGTGGCTCTCAAGAATGGCTATGAAGAGGTAGCAAAGTATCTCCTTGAGGTGGAACCGAGATTGGCCAATTATGTTAACAATGCTGCAGAGGGAATCCTCTTCCTCGCTGCAGCATATGGTCATGAGCAAGTTCTAGAGATGATACTAACCTTTGAAGATCCCTACAGCTTAAGTGCACCGTCTGGGTTGACTCCACTACACGCAGTGGTAAACAGTTGTACAGGTATGAGTTCCATACTGGCACTTCTGTGTGTATTATTTCGTACCTACTCCTTCTGTAGGACAGTTCTTTTATCCAGAAACAATTGGAACCCGATCAATATGTATTTCCTTCCTTCAAAACCATTATAAGTGATCAAGGTATATAAGAATCAACCACTCTACCTCACAAAACGAAAGAAGCTGTGCACAAGTGATAGAAAATTAGCCAAACATAAGTTGAAATAACTCATTTTCTACCCCCCCCCCCACCATCTCTCTCGCTCTTTCTTGCCCCCTTCCAAAAAAATAAAAAGCTCATTTAGTAGATAGTTAACTACTTATCCTATTATATATCAATACAACATCAGGCTAGACTGCAAACTAGAAGATGTTCTAGTTAATTGTGTAGACTATCAATAGGAGCACTACGTCAGAGTATGATAGCCTTCAAACAGAAGAAAAAACAAAACAGAAAGAGAATCAAACTTCATACTGATTATATATGTGTAGAAATATAATTAGTCAACTTACCACCCTCAATGTGAGAAAGCTGAAAGAGTATATAGTATTTTATTTATATGAAACAATGTCCTATGAATTTATAGACACCATTAGATTTCTCCATGTACCTAAGTATATCAACTATGTTGTTGCAGGGAGTGCTGCAAAACTCTTGCTAGAGAAACACCCAGAACTAACCAAGAAAGCAGAAAAGCACAAGCAAACAGCTTTATTCTATGCAGCAGTAGCAAATAAAGAGGCACACGTGGAGGCAATACTACAGACCGAAAAATCATGTGCACACCTACGCGACGAGAATGGGCTTACTCCATTACTTATAGCAGCCAGTCTCGGCCAATTAAAAGCTGTTCGTGCAATCCTTCTTCATTGTCCACAATCAGTTGCAATTTGTGATACTAATGGCAAGACTGCACTACACCTTATGAAATTGGGAAATTATCAAGAAGGCATGGAAATGCTTGCACATCCAGCACTGAAGAGGCTCATTAATATAGCAGATCTAGAAGGAAATACTCCGTTACATTTAGCAGCTAAGAACTCTGAGCAAGTTAAGGCTAAAGTGATACTAGATATTGATAACACGGGGATCAATCTGAAAAACAAAGAAGGTTACACACCCTGGGATATAATCAAACTACAACAAGAACTCTCTGAAAATATGGTAAGCATCTCGACCTACAATTTGTCATCTACTAATCGCATTTTGCTTACAAGTGGCATAAGGTATTAGGGGTTATCAGACTCGGGTTTAGTTCAATTCAATTATGTTCGGAGGTGATGAGTCATGCGGTCCGGTTCAGGTCTATTCTAGTCTGGTCATCTTTGAGTTAATGATCTATTAGCTTATTTACGGAGAAAAAGAAACATTAATTAGTTACATTTACGTTCGGTCGAGAGAAGTCGGTTTTGGTTAAAAGTCGCAATTGGGTCATCTTACACAGAATACAGTCTAGAGTTGGGTCAAGTATGATTCGTAAAACAATTTTACCTAATCTACTTTTGTCCATCGTGAGAAATAACAATATGTGACAACATTGAGGCGAATTCTTGCTATTCAATCGCAGGCAGAAATAGGCTACCAGCTAGTAATGCATTCAAGTGACAAACAAACACCCACTCAACCTGAAACTCAACCTCAAGTGATCCACCAAACGGTACTTTGCCCAGAGACTGCCAACGAAAGAATGCAGAAAAAGTTTAGCACACTTGGACTTATAGCTGCAATTTTAGTAGCTGTAACTTTTGCAGCAGGGTTCCTAATCCCAGGTGGGTTTGACAGAAGTGGTCAGGCTCTTCTAACAAGGTATACAGTTTTCAAGGTGTTCTTGCTATCGAATGCAACTGCTATGTGTGGCTACACATTTGTGCTGCTCAGTTCTCTGTGGGCATTAACGCTAGCTCAGCGAGATGATGAGCCAAGATGTCTACTGTCTTTAAGCATCCATATCATTCAACTGTCTTTCTATGCAACCTTAATCGCTTTTGTGAGCAGTATGTATGCTCTAACATCAGCTAATTCCCAATGGTTGGCTATTGTTCTTGTGTGCTTGCCTTCATTGGCAGCATTACTAACTATCTCAAAGTCCCTTGTTTTTCGCTTAGCAAAATTCTTCACCAGACTGCGGATTTATTAATATCGGAGAGAGCTAAATATTGTAGCACTTTGTTCTAGGTCCTTGTATCTTAGTTCTATTGATGTAAACATACCACCATGGTCTGTCCACACACTTCACGTACCATGACACAACTAAATGAACCTATTTTGTATAATCAACAATCAGAAATCATTTCTAAATTAACAGTTCATTTCAACAGTGATAGTTGCTTTTTACAGCGTAAAACCATAGATTGAAAGAGTTTCAGCCATACAATTCGTAGCAATTGTCGCACGGCCCTAACCATTCTTTCAGTCACTCAGTGAATCCTCAAGATAAACGGAGAAAGAATATAAAGGAAATGATAAAACCAAATTGTCATATAAGTATCTATTAAAACCTGCCTTCCTATCAAGTGATAGTTTTCTAGAAGTATTTAAGAATCTATCACAGATAGAATTATGCATTCAAACTAGCCAAAACATCACAGTCACAAAGGCTCGGCGAGTTTCATATAGATCAGGTACAAGAGAAGCCGTGCGACACTCTTACAAATCGAGACCTTAACAGTATAAATTTACGCATTGCAATTAACAAAATTCTTCAGCAAGAAGAAACTTAAGTAAGCAGAAATATGCAATTCCCTCAGTTATAGTATACAATGTTCTATCCTAAACCAGTACCGAACAAAGCTTACCAGCTCGCTCATCAAACTGAAAATCAAGGAAATACCGTATTCAGCATTACAGCTAGAAATAGGATCGCTATGGACAAATTACAAATACTAAATTTCAACCACTTCGTGATAATAGAACCTTGTATTATCAAAATAAAATGTAGAAAACAGGCAATAGTGCATTAACCAAAAGTATCATATGCTATATCATATGTAGAGGAAACGACATTTATAGCAACAATCACGCTAAGGCGAGTTGTGTGTGTTTTTGGAAATAGTAATAGAAACTAGATAGAAAGGCAATTACTATTAGAGTGTTGATACAAACCCTAGGAGTAGAGAAAGGATAGTGATAGAAAGATCAATTGATATCGGTATCGTCGAAATCATCTTGGAAGGAGTTGAAGAAATCAGCATCAGCGAGTTTCTGGTTGTTATCGGGATTGAACAATCCATCACCGAAGACATCAACAGGATCAATTTCGTCAACATCCATAGCCATTGTCGTCGAACCAGGGTCATCCAACTCTGCCAGGTAGTCTGCCGGAACTTGCTTCATCTTTCTCTTTCTTTCTTCTTTCTCCTTCTCTCTCGAAACTCGCCGGTCGCCACTCGCCAGGAAAAGTGTGTTTGTGCCAAACAAGAGAGCTTTGTCCACTTCTCATAAATTTTTTTAAAGAGAAATGTCCTTAATTAAAGTCAAACGATATTTGACAAAGGTAGATCCTACTTTACAAGTATTTTAATGTACATCAGTTCAAATTCAAACAGCAACTGTCCAAACCATATTATAGATGTTCATTTATTTGACGTTATTGTTAATTCACAAACTTAATATGTTCATTTACAAATATCAAATGTACATTACAAAACTAACTTAGTTTTTCTCAAAATTACTTGTACTCACCATTTTCATTTAAAAATTTTCAAATTCAAATTTTTATCAAAAAGGCAGGAATGTACATTGGAAGTACATCAGTTCAAATTCAAAAATCACTTCAAATGCAAAAAGTGATTTTTGAACTGATTTACATTTAAATGCTTCCAATGTACATTCCAGCCTTTTTTGGCAAAAAATTGACTTTGAATTTTTTTGAAAGAAAAAGGTAAGTACAAGTGATTTTTGAGCGGTATTGTACATTAGAAGCATTTAAATGTACATCAGTTCAAATTCAAAAATCACTTCAAATTCCAAAAGTGATTTTTGAATTGATGTACATTTAAATGTTTCAATATATATTCCCGCCTTTTGGCAAATTTTGAATTTGAAAATTTTTGAATAAAAATGGTGAGTACAAGTGATTTTGAGAAAAATTAAGTTAGTTTTGTAGTGTACATTTGATATCCGTAAATGAACATATTAAGGTTGTAAATAAACAATAATGTCAAATAGATGAACATCTTAAATATTGGTGGGGGCAATTTCTTTTTGAATTTGAACTGATGTACATTAAAATACTTCTAATGTACATTCGAGAGTACGATGCGCATCTTAGTCTCGAGTGTAGGATTTAATTTGTGGATATCTGATAAAGAAAATAAAATATAATCAAATAAAATTCAATTAAATTGGTCTTTGATAAAATTAGGGAAATTTTTTGAAGAGTCCTTCTGGTTATGGTTAATTTCTCTGATGCCCTTCTGATATTCGAGCTAGCTGAAATGCCATCAGAGTCACTGCTGTTAGCTAAAATGCCCTTACTATTAACTTTTCCGTTAACTTTCATAATTATACTTCATTTTAATTAAAAAACAGAAAGAAAAAACTAAAAAAAAATTAAAGTCCATCCCCTCTCCTCCCCAACCCCACCCACATTCTCTCCTCCCCCGTCCCCTACACTACCACCAACCACAGCACCACCACCGCCTTCGAACCCCACCCTCGCGCCTCAGCGCCCCTGTCCCCTTGAAACCCACAGCACCACCACTGGCTCTCCTTCCCCTACATTAATCGACCCCCCCCTCCTCGACTTTTCGCAACCACCCAAAATGAGCGTCTCTCTCTCGTCGTCGTCATAAGGAGTTCGGTTTTCGATGGTTGTAGGTTTCAATTTAGGGTGGCCTGTGGTTGTAGGTTTGGATTTAGGATTTTCGGTAGTTGTAGGTTGCAATTTAGGGTTTTCGGTGGTTGGGTTCGACGGGGATTTTAGGGTGTGAGCGGTGGTTTTAGGGTAGAGGGAAGGGTAGGGCGGTGGTTTTAGGGTAGGAGGAGGGTGAGGCCGGCGGTTTCTGGGAAGGGTGGCCAGGGGGTGGGGTTTTCAATTTTATTTTTGGGAAATTTCCAGTGTGATCCTTAGGTCTCAAGAATTTTCAGTGGTAAATTAGAAAAAAACTTTCCCTCTAGTAACTCTGCTTTACAAATTAATCCCAAACATAACCTTAATGAAGAATATTTCATTAATAATAATGCATATTGTATATTGTATTAGTTAATAGCTAAGGTAGTTATTCACACGTAAAACAAGCATATTATATTATTTGAATTTTAGCTAAAATTCGACAACAAAGTGTGCATTTTGATAAAAAGTGACATGTAAGGTGTTTTTTCACAAAAAAAATTATGTAAGTGTTTTTCCACAAAAATTAAAACAAATAAGGTATTTTTTCGCAAATTTTTCTTATTTAAAGGATACTAATTGATGTTGCAAACCTTCATAATTCTGTTTACTTGATGCTTCTATTGAAAATATGCAAGCTTCGACACTATCAAATTTGTTTCCCGTCACACTCAATCAAGTAGAAAACTAAATTCCTCATTTTGAATAGAAATCAACCATGCTTCTACTTTAGAGTGCCTACAGTATTGGATAGATATCATTCATTCAAAATCTTTTTTTATAAGAATAATGCCCACTATACATTGTTGAACTTCACAATGTGTGCAATGTTGATATGTCTTTATAAAAAAAATTATTTTAAATAATAGAAAAAACTGTCAAGAATAAGTTAACTTTTACATTGACCGCTAATTAACAAGTCAACCTTAAAATATTCGAGAAATAAGTAGGCCTTGTTGCCAATTAAATTTTTAACAAGTTTTTTACAGGTTACATGTTAGTAATTACTTAGTTTAGGTCGTTTGAGTACATGTCTTATTTTGATTGGTTTAAAAAACTTTATATCCTAGCCCGCTATCTCTCTCTTCCCCCATTATTTCCTTTTTCTCTCTTATCCTGCTTTCCCTCCGCAACAACGACCACCAGTACACCACCACCCTTGCCTCCTAGGTCACTGAATTTTCGGTCCACGATGCATAGTAAGGGATACTATCATACTATGAGTAGCAGTAGTAACTAGCGTCACTTGTGCAAGAGAGTAGAATCGACTTCATCATATTTTTGTAGAGCACATAATTGAGAGAAAGAGGGAAACCAAAACCCCATCTCATTTACAACGATCATCGTCATTATTCATTTGCCATAACTGAATTCATGATCGTAATGATGGGGTCTAATGAAGAAAACATAGATCTAGAAAAGAAATTAAGATTTATAGCGAAACTAGTTTTTAGGACCCGTGCAAAAATGGCAAATATATTATTAGTGTTGAAAGTAAATAATATCAATATTATTAATATTATATTTTTGAAAGTAATTAAGAAATAATAAATTATTGATTATGGAAAATATAAACAATGCAACTATAATTAAAATTTGAAAAGATTGTATAAGTGTGGCCATCAATTAAATAATAAGAAATACTATTAATTTCATTTCATTTCATTTACGAAAATATGAACATAGGTTAAGGTTAATGAATTGGAAACGAATTCCAATTATTTGAAACCAGGTAACACAAACTCTTTTTAATGGCAATCTAATATTATTAATTATGAGCTGTAAAACTTTGGTTGGAAGGTATTTCCCACCACTTAAACCCTATTTCCAAAATTAAAATGGTTATGATGTTTTTTAGGATATTTCTAGGATAATAAATTCCATATTAAAAGCGTGTACAGACTTATCAATCTAGGCTCTTTTTTTTAATATAATTTCATATCTGGAATAAAATCTTTGTGCTCTTATAATAATACCATTCAAAAAGTACTAAAAGATATATGCAAGAAGATTAAGGTTTTCTAAAAAAAACGGTTAGTGCTTTTATTATGTGAAGAATCATTGAGATGCCAAATCTTTTTGGGAGGGATATTTTGTAATTTAAATGCCTTTAAATTAAGGATTTTTCCCAACAAATTAAATGCAAAACCGGCAACAATATTAACAGGATAAATCATTAAGTTGTCAAATCTTCCATTAAGGGTTATTTCTCAATCACTTAAATTTCTTTATTTTATGGATTTTTTCCCCACAATTTATTGCAAATCCGGCTTTAAAATTCAAGAATCTAATCTGCTATTAATTTGGATATCCTTTAAACAAAGGAAATTTTCGTATATAAATGCATATAACATTGATTAAGTGTACATAATCTTAGATTAATATAAATCAATCTGTGGTTTCGTATTTTTTTAAGACTTGAAATTTAAAATTATTGGAATTAAAAATAGGCCATATAGTATTAGCTATGATACAATATCACCAACAACATAAAAAATGAATGTAATTATGAATGAAACAAACTAGAGAGGACATCCGGGCCGGGTCAGCCCAGTCCGCCCAACCCAGCCTGCCTCGGAGGCTTTGCGGGCTCAGCCCGCTCAAACCCGCATCTAACCCGATTCAACCCCCCAAAGCAAGAAACCCGCACCGGGCTCGCTACCCACAACCTAACTCGAATGAAACCGCCCATCTAGCCCACCAGTAACCATTCGCAAACCCACCCAGCCCGCACCACCCACCCAGCCCCCATCAAAAGCCCACCCAACTCGCACCACCCAGCCCGCCCAACACATCACCCAGCCCGCCCAACACACCACCCAAGTCCACCCAGCCCGCCCATTACCTGCATAACCAACACCAATCACGCTGGCAGCCACCTCTATTCAAGTAATCAATAAATCAACCCACCCCTGGCAGCCCACCTCTATTCAATAAATCAAAAAAAATTGCAAAGGCTGAAAGGCATCACCGTCACCGTAGTCCTGCGAGTCCCCAGCATGTGCAGCTTTAATGGACGTTGTTCACGGACTTCACGCTCAAACACAGCAACAAACACCATCAATGTAATTGGATTTCATCAGTTCAATCTTCAATTAATTATAAATTAAAATCAAATTCTTTCACAAAATTGAGCTTTAATTATTGTGTTGAGTAATTGGATTTGATAATGAGAATAGTAGAATACAGAGATTAAGAGATATGACACTATGAGAGATTGGATATTGGATATTGGCATATCGCCATATTGCGTTGAATGCGTTCAATACTTCAAATCTTCAATGTTGTTTGTTACTTTATTTTATTAATGTTACAGATTATAAAAATATAAATCTTATTCTAGCTAATGAGTTACAGATATATTCATCTCAATTCTCAAGTAAACTTTGCTTTTAAAGTTTTACAAATTGCCAAAATGGCAGATTGAAAATCTGAAATCTTGAATCTATCATTCAGAAAATAGAAGTGGCTACAGTGCTATTAATTGAAATTGTCAAAATAGATAAAAAGCTTTCACTCATTGAAATTAGATACAGGCACATTCACTATTATTTTCTTATCTTTGTTTTGCAATTTGCAGTGCTCCATACCTTGAACAGTGAAAGTAAACAGCCAAAGTAGCAAGAGCGGTGCTTTGAGAATTTGCTTGTGTTTCTATTTCTGATTTCCCCCCAATATTCTTCTATAAATAGCACCCCAAACTCATGCTTTCAACTCACACCATTTTCATCTTCTCTCAAGCTTCCATAGTTCCATATTTCCTCTAACTCTTGCTCTTGCTCTTTCTCTTGTTCTTACTCTTTCTGTCAACTTTGAAGTTCTAAGTTTGCTTACTTTGATAAGTCTTAAGTTTTAAACTTAAGTTTTTTTTATTTATTAAAAAAGAAGTTGGTCTTATTTTGATAATTTCATTTCTTAGTTTTGTCACACTAAATTGGTTATTGCTGTCATTTACATTGAAATTCCAAAAAAAAAACCTTTAACTAAAAAAATGGATCCGAGAAGAAATGTTGAAGCTGGTTCATTTGATATTAATACCGAAAATCTCGATGCATTTGCCCAAAACATTGGTGCTTCAATATTTGGAGATGCACATGTTCAAAATCTTGGAAATCTGGGATATAATATGTCCCCACCATTAAGAACCTCTCATCAATCATCAAACTCAACAATGATGCCACCCCGACCACCATCTCATCCACAACAGAGTGTTCCAACGTCCAATGATGGTAATACGAAATGGGTATATTTGTCTCTAAATTTAATTAGTGTTACGTTAATTATCTCAAATCCGAAAAGCCATTATTATTTATTAAGTATTCATATATTCATTATACTAAAGCATTATTTAATATTGTTTTGAAATACGTTTATCAAAATATTAATACTTTTTAACTTATTTATCAATGTAATTAATAATGTCAATACGTATTTGTCATTAATTTTTAGTACTTAGTGTTGAATTGCATTAGCTAACATGATATGAGTAAGTTTAAAATACTATTTGTTTGTATTTATTGATATTTTAATTAATGTTAGTAACTTTGACGATAACTAAATTAATACTCGATTAGTAGCTTAAAGTTTAAAAAGAGTTAGTAATTAAATATATAACTAACTATAAGTATACTCATTAACCATCATTGCTACATCATAACCATTTTTGCTACATCATATAACATCATTAATATGCAATAAACTACATAATATGACGTGATTAAGATTTAAGAGTAAGTAATACTCGAATATTAGTTTGTAACTAAATACAATAGCTAATTATAAGTTTGAATGGTATGATGTGATTAAATATTGTTTAAATAATATAATGTGATTAAATAATGTGATTAAGAGTAACTAATACTCATATAGTACCTAAAATTAAGTATTGTTTAAATAATATAATGTGATTAAGCGTAACTAATACTCAAATAGTAACTAAAATTAAATATTGTTTAAATAATATGATGTGATTAAGAGTAACTAGTACTCAAACAGTAACTAAAATCAAATATCTTTTAAATAGTATGATGTGATTAAGAGTAACTAGTACTCAAATATTACCTAAAATTAAATATTGTTTAAATAATATGATGTGATTAAGAGTAACTAATACACAAATAGTAACTAAAATTAAATATTGTTTAAATAACGTGATTACGAGTAACTAATACTCAAATAGTAGCTAAAATTAAATATTGTTAATTTAGGTTATTTTTACTCATAATCTCGTAGTTACTTAAGATTTTATAATAAACTAATACAACTTACTTTTGAGTAGAAGAAGAAACTTCCCAGAAAAGTGGTCGAGGAGAGACTTCTTGGGTCTGGCCATTTTATGAAAGATTCGTTGTTGCCGGCCAAACCATAGAAGCCGGGGGACCAAAAAGATACATTTGTCTTTGTCTGCCATGCAAAAACTCGAACGCCCCTAAGCCGACAAAGTAAAAATGGAAACAGGGGGATGGTACAGGAACGTTGGGTCGTCATCTCAGAACAGTACACCAAATGACGCCCGCAAACACACAAGGACAAGGCATTGGAAAAGGCGTTCAAGGTCAGTTATCTGGGTATTTTTCTAGCCAAGCCGGTGGAGGTACGCCTTTCATTTACAATAGAGACAAAATGATAGATTGTTTTGCAAATTTTATTATCGCTGAAGAATTACCCTTTAGTCATGGCGATAATATAAATTATGAAGAGTTCAACAAAACTTATCTACAGCCGGCTTTTAGGCGTATTCCACGAAATACGCTTAAAAATCGGACGAGACAACTTTATTATGCTTCGCGTGCTTCTCTTATTGAAGAGTTTCGTATCCAACTTCCTAGAGTGAGCCTAACATGTGACACGTTGACTTCTTTTTGTCAGGAGCCTTTTATCTGCATAACTGCAAATTGGGTTGATGACGACTGGTTTTTACAAAAGCGCATCATTTGTTTCGAGGCTATGCTTAAGATACATAGCGGTTACAATTTAAAAATTCGTATTTTGAACTGTCTGAAAACCTTTCATTTAACTCGAAAAACTTTTGCTTTGTCTCTTGATAATGCAACCGCTAACACAAAAGCCATAGACTTTTTGAAACAGGACCCCGAGTTGCCCCTACTTTTAGGTGGTGAATTACTTCATGTTCGTTGCTGTGCTCATATCCTAAACCTTTCTGTCAAAGAGGGTATGACTGAGTTACAACCATTACTTGACCCTATTAGAACCGTTACTAGATGGATCAGAGTAACGAGGAGTGTTAAGAGACGGTATATGGCCCTATGCAAAGAGAGAGGACTGAAGAAGCGTCAATGGAGTATTGACACTCCAAACCGATGGAATTCCACCTACAAGTTGTTAAACCAAGCTATTGTTTACCGTGAGGTTCTGACTTTTCTCTACAATGGGGCGCAGACGGACCCTAAGTGTTAGATTACCGATGACCAATGGAGCGTTGCTATTCTTATTCGCGATGTGTTGAAAAGTTTTGATCATGCTACTAACGTCTTTTCTTTGGTTTATCACCCCAATGTTCATTTAGTCATTACCAAGTGCATTAAGATTGTTCATGCCATTGACGTTGCTATCGATGTTCCTGCTACTAACGCTGTTTTGTGCAGTATGAAGGCCATGTGGTTTAAATATTTCTATGAATTTCCCTTGATTTACGGGTTGGCTACACTACTTGACCCAGCTGTTAAGCCGGAAGGGTTGAAGAGATTATTGGACTTTTATTACGGTTGTTTGGGTAATAAATATGATGTTAATTTGTATATTCAAACTTGTGCAAGTGTAGAGAAACTGTTTGAATTCTATGCTTCCATACTGAATCCCGAGCAAAAGGTAGATCCTACACTCGAGAGTACGATGTGCATGGTACTCTCGAATGTACATTAGAAGTATTTTGATGTACATCAGTTCAAATTCAAAAAGCAACTGTCCAAATCAATATTTTAGATGTTCATTTATTTGACGTTATTATTCATTCACAAAGTTAATATGTTCATTTACGGATATCAAATGTACATTACAAAGCTAACTTAGGGCCTGTTTAGATTTACTGAAAACAACTGAACTGAACTCAACTCAACTGATTGGCACTGAACTGAACTGAACTGAACTGAACTGAACTGAACTGAATTGAATTGAATTGAATTGAATTGAATTAAATTAAATTAAATTGAATTTAATAAATATATATATAATATTTAAACAATAATGATATGAATATTAAATAATAATTATGATGATGGGTAATAATAATGAATAATTATTAATGAATAATAATTGTATTTTGGATATATTTAAATGATAATTATAAATAAATAATATTAATTAATCATAAATTAATAATAATAATGATTAATGATTGTAATGATAATTAATAACAATTATTTTATAGTCTTTATATTAATGTATTAATACCTGATGATGATTATATAATAACCATAATATCTTAGAATTAAATTAATATTACTATTTTAATTATTAGATTTAATTATATATTAATATTTAGTAATAAAATAATAATTGGGTCAGACCGTGCAAAATTACATCATAAATCATTTTGACGTGATTTGATTGGATAATGGGCTGAAAATGCGGGTTTATTTGTGTTTTTAACCTAAACCATGTTCCTCCCTAATGATACTAGTAATAATAATGAATAAAGCTATAATAAACAAAATAGTATACAGATAATAATAATACTTTATAATAATGATATAAAAATAAATAATAATAATATAATAATAATAATAATAATAAAAAAGCAATTAGTAAAATAAATTAGACAAACATAATAATATTTAACAAAATGGTTATAAAAGAATGGAACTGAACTAAACTGAACTGAACTGAACTGAACTGAACTGAACTGATTGGAACTGAACTGAACTGAACTGAACTGAAATTAAGCTGAAATGAACAGGCCCTTAGTTTTTTTCAAAATTACTTGTACTCACCATTTTCATTCAAAAAATTTCAAATTCAAATTTTTGTCAAAAAGGCGGGAATGTACATTGTAAGCATTTAAATGTACATCAGTTCAAATTCAAAATCACTTCAAATAAAAAAAATGATTTTTGAACTGATGTACATTAATTGCTTCCAATGTACATTTCCTCCTTTTTCACAAAAAAATGGTAAGTACAAATGATTTTTGAGCGGGAATGTACATTGGAAGCATTTAAATGTACATCAGTTTAAATTCAAAAATCACTTCAAATTTCAAAAGTGATTTTTGAACTGATGTACATTTAAATGTTTCAATGTATATTCCCGCCTTTTGGCAAAATTTGAATTTGAAAAAATTTGAATAAAAATGGTGAGTACAAGTGATTTTGAGAAAAATTAAGTTAGTTTTGTAGTGTACATTTGATATCTGTAAATGAACATATTAAGGTTGTAAATGAATAATAATGTCAAATAAATGAACATCTTAAATATTGGTGAAAGCAATTGCTTTTTGAATTTGAACAGATGTACATTAAAATAATTCTAATGTACATTCGAGAGTACGATGCGCATCGTACTCTCGAGTGTAGGATCTAATTTGCGAATCCCGAGGGATGCTATGGTGGTGATACCGGCAAGTTATCAAAAGGTAGGTTTGATTCTATCATTTCCAAGATTTTGAAGAAATCCAAAAATGAGACTACTACATCATCCTCATCATCGTCATATTCGCAATTGAACGAGTATTATTCTTATCAATTCGAGACGGATGAGAACTTTAAAATATTGCAATGGTGGAAGCAGCATGAGCAGCAGTTTCCAATACTGTCAAGGATTGCCCGGGATGTACTTGCAGTCCCTGCCTCAACAATTTCTTCTGAATCATCATTTAGCGCCGGTAGAAGAGTTCTAGATGAAAAAAGATCTCGGCTCTCCCCCGAAAGCATCGAAATTTGTGTTTGCAAGAAGGATTGAGATCAAGCTGAAAAGAGAACACAAGGTCTGCAACAAGATGATGATGATGAAGACCCCGAAATTTGTGAGCAAAAAGAATTCATTGAAAACCCCGAACAATAAAAAAGAGAATGGGTTGAAAAGAAAAGAAAAAGAAATTGTGGTTTGTTATAAACTTAGAGTATTGTCGAGTTGGTTATCTTGTGGGTAATGATTTGCGGAGTTGAGAGGTCACATTGACCTCATGTTATGTCTATGTTTATGCTCCTCTAAGATGGCTTTACCCCCACATCTCCCAAACTTTTCCACACCGTTCACCTAAGCCACGTTGCAACCTTGCAACCTTGCAAAGACCTCATGATCCTTTTTGCATTGCTTTAGTTAGATTGATGTGGAGTTTTGTCCCAATCCCGTAGAGTATTTTCTATATTTGAGCCGACTGAACTAGGTTGAGTATTACATGCTACCCTCTAAACACACGAGTGACGTGAGTTGGGACGGGTCATTATGGGTTGGGTCAGGTGAGCGATCAGACACATCTTTTGTCTGCCACAAAAATCGAGAGTTGAGCGTCTCCCATGTGAGTACCCACTTAGTATTTGCGGTATGCGCAAATGGCCTTGTTTGATTGCTATGCATACTGATTGATTGTTGGTCTGATATGATGGACTGATGATGATACTTGCCTACCGGACTAGTCTTGGATCTAATTGAATATTTTTGAGCTAAATTCTTTCTATTTGATTGGGGTGAGACAGTCATATGTTAGTTCGCATGATTTTGTTGCTTGAGGACAAGCAAGAGTTTAGCTTGGGGGTGAGAAATTTGTGTTCATTTTATATAGGCTTTTAGCATCGTTTTTCCTCTTGTTTTATACTGTTTTAGAGCTCTTTAGAGCTCTTTATTGTGAGATTTGATATGTTTGGGTATGTTTCGTGTTTTTGAGCTTTGATTGTGCAGATTAGGTGTCTGAGGCTTTTATCTGGCATTTAGGAGCATTACCCAGATTACATAGGCATTTCGAGTACCCTGAGAGCAATTCTAGAGCTCTCGGGATGATAAGACATAAGATTGGAGCTAAAGAGCGCTTACCTCCGGTCGGGCGTGGCCCACCACGCGGGCACGCAAGCATATTTCGAGCTATATTGAAGAACTGACTAAGTCATCTCCGCCCGCCTGGGCGCTGATTACAAGTTTTATGTGAAGAAGTTCTGAAGACCGCCCGCCCAGGCGCCATCGCCTGACCGGCCGGACGTTTTGTCGGGAGGCCTTGTTTTCCGTTTTTATTGCTTTTTGAACATCATCTATTAATACTATAATGTTAATTTCGATTAGTTATCTTAGTTTTTATCTTAGTTTCGTATTAGCTTAGTTTTAGACTCCTACTTTTCTCTCAAGATTATTTGGTTCGAACATCGTCTGCTTTCAATAAAGTATTAAAGCAAGGATATCTTGGAATGAAGAAAACTTAGAGCCATTTTCAGGAATATTTGTGTCTTGACTTGGCGTAATAAGAGGGGTTAAATTGACAATTAATTTGTATGGAGGGGAAGTAGTCTTTTGTAATCCTGAATTATCAATTAATGTAAAGTATTGAAATTGTCTAATTTCCCCTTCTTTTATATCATTGGCCAGTATATAAAGATTAATCCCTTTTGAATGGTAGCTTGGATCGTATGTCCCTACAAAAACAAAAGATTAACAATCAGTTAACAAAAACCCAATATGATATCGAACTATTTCTATATAAAATATGACTATCATACTTGTGCATCTAGGAGTATCATTTCGACACTCTTCGTGTCCAATTCGTTTAGTAAATCGACTTCTTCCCAAAAACGGATGATGCGACATTGTATTGAGCACAGATTCACCTCCATAGTCAATTGATTTATGAAAACCGAAGGAAAATTGATAGTTTATTGATATAGTAATATAAAAATATTGAAAGATTCAAAAAACTATGTAAAAATGATGCAAAGTAATTTAATTGTAAGCAACAATACTTATATATAAAACGGATCAATACTACAACTAATATAAAAATGCAAATCATTATTTTTAGGTGGAAAATATTTTAGCCAATATATACTTGACAAAGTGACATTATCATTTAATAATTATATCATGTCTTCCAATATGGTAGTTTTGAAAATATAAAGTTGACGAGTGTGGATCCTCTCCAGTGATTTACCCAATTACACCAAGGGTTGGGGATGATTTGGAGATTCCATCCCAAGTTTATCCTCTCCCCATAGTGTAAATAAAAGTAATGGACATACATTGCAATGGAGAGGATCCTGACTTAAAGTTGACCATCTGGATTGGAAGGAGCTTAAAAATTGATTCCTTCATTTTAGCTTCTTTTGGTTAGATAAATGGAAATATTTGACAAACCAATAATTATATTGAGGGGATAATTTCCTAACTATCCGAATTATTTTCTTCATTTAAATAGGAATAAGGGGAAAGTATCCTTCATAAGTGGCAGTTTTATTGATATTTAAAAGATATATGCAAGAAGATTAAGGTTTTATAAAAAACGGTTAAAGCTTTTATTATGTGAAGAATCATTGAGATGTCAAATCTTTTTGGGAGGGATAGTTTGTAATTTAAATGCCGTTAAATTAAGGATTTTTCTCAACAAATTAATTGCAAAACCGGCAATAATATTTAAAATAAGGGAATAATATCTTATTTTGCCATAGTTGGAATATATTTTTTAAATCTTAGTCATTAAAACTTTTCGAATTAATAAATACTGTTTCTAACTACTGATTTTAGGCAAGTATGAAAAATAACTATAAATATTACTTAATGGGGACTAAGTGAAAGGCAGGTATTTATAATTTCATGTACAATTAGCTCCCCTTTTCTTGACTAAAAAAATGCAAAGATATAACATAATTGATATGTTTTACTACACAAATCTTTTCCCGAAATAAAGGATTAATTATAGGGTGGTAAATCTTTTATTATAAGCAGTTTTCATAAAAAAAAATTATAAAAAAGATCGTGCATTAAAATATATAGATGCTACCTGATTCGATAACTTAAGCTATTATTCCATAATTTTTAGTTGATCAACAAGATTTTAAGGGGATTAAAATTAGGTTTCCTTCATTTTAAATAAATTTTGTTGAAAACGAAGGAAATAATTGATATGGCTACAATTTGCGAGGAATATTATCATTCCATATTCAAAGGTTTTTAAACTAATTCAGTACTATATCGTATTTTTTTCTTTAAGGAATTTGTTAGGATTCTGCTGGGAAATAATCTGATTCAAACTTGGATATCTAATTCACAACATATCTTTTAAATTTGATAGATGTAGTGTTGATAAAAGTATATAATTATATGATTTACACCCATTAATCCGTGTTTGCATTATGAATTAATCCAATCTAAAGTGATAGAGCACCGTCGTATTAAGCCCACTGCCGTTTTTTTGTTCCTAAACTACAGACAACACTTTTACACTAAACAATGGATATACATCTTTTTTTTAATTAACATACATTGAGTACGTCAATATACTTTTATAGTTTATTGACCCATTCTTGCCATTAATTAAGTGTCTTGATATTAGATGAGATATATCCTAGATGAGCTTTAATGTGTTTAATTTTTTAACCTTAATAAAAATAGGAATTTTTATGAGTAATATTATACCTTGACGTAAGAACAACGGATATATTTTGAACACATTAAGTTATAGGTCTTACACTACCAATCTGATATCATATGTCTCACACAATCAAGCAAAATTATGAAAAACGGATGCAAAAGCTTATAGGTCGAGTTAAAGCAAACAATTATATATTCGTTGTCCAATTCGTTTAGCATCTCGACCTTTTAAAAGTACTAAATAGCTAACCTTTGTTGTTGTATGAAATTTTGCAACCTTGGAGAATTATATAGAGGTCGTTCAACGGATGCCTATCAACCATATAGCTATATTAATATTTCAGCATAATGTCCTTCCAAAAAACACTCCATCCGAGTGTACCTTTCAAGAAAAACAAAAATATTAAGATTGTAGTGTATAAAGTTTTTATATTTTAACAAAATTATATATATAGAAATTTGAAACTAAGGATTGGGGTTGGCTCAAGTGGTGAGCCTTCCCATATTCTCTAGCTTGGTCTAGGGATCAATTCTTACTCCAAGCATTTGCTTGGGATTTGGGGGGAAGGGGGGTTGGGGGGGTTATGGCTTGTAATGGGCCTCTGGGTGGGGGCCCTGAGCGAGGGCAGCCCAGAGGATTATTCTTCTTACCTTAATATAATCTCATACTTATAAATGAGATTATATTTGTATAAAAAAAATATAGAAATTTGAAACGTTATTGATTTCTATGAGATGAACTTACTCAAAGTCCATAATTGAAAATTTTATAATGAAGTAGCTAGGATGTGGGCTATATTTTTTCACAGTGAATGGCAAAACTCTTCCAAACACATTTGAAAAATTAAGCGTTAAACTTCGTAGTTAACCTTCTACATAATGCATTTTTAAATGGGAATCTATATAGTAAAATAAAGTAAAACATTACCTAGTACATAAGATGTCTTGAATTCACTTGAAAGCATAAGTGGATATGAATAGAAAAAGAATCCATAATAAGGCAAATCCCCATATTTCATGTTTTCAATAATGGTTGACTCGTTCAAGATGATTCTGTAAGACATTGTAGTTGGTTTGGCAAGACCATCTTGCTCACGAATAGTAAAGTTTTGAATGCTCTTAATTTGCCCTTCTTTGAGCAAAGGACCTAATGTAAGAGTTAGGTACTTAGGTAAAGTGGCTCCAATCTTGTCTCCCTACAAAATGAATGGAACAAAATCATAAATAAATGTTAACGAAAATATAATAATAGAGCCACTTGTATCTTTTAAAAATATATAGCGAAAGAGACATTACAATTTCATCAATCAAAATCATTTCAATGGTACTAATGTCCACTAAATTCGATAGCAATTGATTTTCCCAAAGTCTAATTATCCTCACTAAAACAGTAGATGATGAAGATTCAAGTGTGAAAGAGTTGAAACGGACAATTTGTGGGCTCATGATGAATTTTCGTTAAACTATAGAATTCAAGAAAATATATATTGAAATTGGGTGTTTGAGACAATCTTATGTCAAATATGTGGTGCCTATGTAAAAGTTTTTATGCATTTATGTGATAAAAAGATTTACATAGGTTAGACATTGCCTTATTATATTACGTGGGTATGGACAATCTTGGCAGCTATGGCCAACAATAATTTGAGCAAAGAATATTTGCCATATTATAAGATTAGTATTTATCTTCTCATTCTAGCATTGATTTTATTTTTATTGCATCAATTAGACAATAATGTCCATACGTGTGCTGCATAATTATTTCAACGAACATTTTCCAACTAATCTATATTATTATTTCTTAAATTAAGCAAGATTTGTTTGTTATTTACAAATTAGCTATAAAGTTGTTATGGTAAATTAAATCAAAATTAAACTTTAATTATTTGATTTGATAATTTCCCTAATTTGAAGCAAGTACATCCGAAATAATCATTCCCTTTAACGTTATTTTAGGCAAATGTTAAATTAACTATCCATAATTTAAGGAAAAACTATTAATTATCCATAATTATAGGAAAATTTATATTAATCTAAATTATTAAAAAAAAGAACTTCTGAAAAGCTGTCACGTGGCAAATTAATTGCTAGCTCGCACGAGAATGAACGGTTTGCTCTGGAAACACCCCACTAATGACACGTGGTAAATTTTATTTTGCTTTAGTGTATTATATAGATTACAAATTAGCTATAAAGTTGTTATGGTAAATTAAATCAAAATTAAACTTTAATTATTTGATTTGATAATTTCCCTAATTTGAAGCAAGTACATCCGAAATAAACATTCCCTTTAACGTTATTTTAGGCAAATGTTAAATTAATTATCCATAATTTAAGGGAAAACTATTAATTATCCACAATTATAGGAAAATTTATATTAATCTAAATTAATTAAAAAAAGAACTTCTGAAAAGCTGCCATGTGGCAAATTAATTGATAGCTCGCACGAGAATGAACGGTTTGCTCTGGAAACACCCTACTAACGGCACGCGGCAAATTTTATTTTGCTTTAGTGTATTATATAGATACACAGTAGCAGGGGTGACAATTGGACTATTAATTCGGAGAATTCATGCCGTAGGCATAGCAGAAACCATAGAATTGTGATTGAGGAAGAAGAAGGAGAAAAATTGTGATTATATGAAGAAGAATTTTACAATGTTTTGGTCAATTCGAAAGCTTAAAGATTGAAATTGGATAAGAAATTAACCAAAAGAAAACACGGAATAAAATGGAATTGGGGTGGTTTCGAGGGGTTCAGGGTGGGGGGATGGAACTGGGGTGGGGGAGGGTTGTGTAGTAGTTTTAGTGGAGGGGGAAGGCTGGGTAGGGGCATTTTTTTTTCTTTTTTTAAAGTTAATTAATTTTTTTTAAATTAGAGTTAAGACTTTAAGTTTAAAATATACTCCCTCCGTTCCCAAATGTTGTTCCCATTTCTCGATTTGGTGTTCCTTTAAGTTGTTCCTATTTAAAATATTTCTAAATTTAACCCACCTAAAGTCAAATCACTTTACAATTTCATTGGTTGAAATAAAAGGATGATCTTCATGTTTTGCATGGTAAGTTGTAACTTCTTTGTATTGATGGCTTTTTTTCACTTTTACTATGCTTTGGTAAGATAAATTTCAATAATAAATCTATCAATATGTATTCATTAAATATCATTTCATCAAAGATTCTTTTTTCTTAATCCCCTCCCCGATTCCAAATGGGAACAACATTAGGAAACGGAGGGAGTACTTAATTAGTTGTTTATTTCTCAATAAGAATAGTTTGCCTAGAATTGTAAATCACTAATAGGTTTCGGCCCAATATAAGTAAATTTTTATATTCAAAAAACTACATATCGAGACTATTTTAACAAGATCCCACATTATTATGTTTATCCTTAAGTATAAATTATTATAAAACGTCAAAGGAATGTGTGTAGAGTGTAATTTTTTTTAATGTTGCATATAGAAGAGAAGGGAGGAAGTATACAAATTAATCAAAATAATTTTAAGACAAGTAAAAATGAGATCATAGGTTAGTGGGGATTGAACTCCCAACCTTGAAGTTGGAAGGGTGCTATCGTTGCCATTAGACCAAGGCAAGTACTACTTGGTAAAAAAATATTTTGATTAACTTGCTCATTTACACCGATAAATTTGTTCCTCAAAATACGTACAAAATGACCTGCTTCCTCCGTTTGTTTTTAATTGCAACAATTGGCAAAAATGAAAATATGAAATTAATTGCAATAAATATTTTCTTTTTTTTACAAGTCATTACTTTTTATCTATCTTTATCACATGCCCCACTTTCTCTCTATATTCCTTTTACACTCACTAAAATTTTGTCTAAAGAAACTATCTAGCTTGGTTTAAAGCACCCACTTAAATTTGTTACAATTAAAAAGAAATAAAAGTAGTAATACATTTTAATTTGTTACGGAGAGGTAGAATATTGTTTTGTGTTTTGATCCGTGCACAACTTGGTTTATATGATTTCGTGTACGGCTTCGACTTTATATTTTCATGGGTGTTTTGTTTTTTAAAAAAACATCATCGACATTACTTCCTGCCTTCTTTGGTGACACAAATAGTTAAAGATAATAGGCAGGAAGACGTGGCAGCATGAGCTTAGACGCCATGTTTGTGGTCGACAGTTGAGTCTTAATAGAAGGCAGCAATATGCAGAGATAGCAATGGACAGTCTCACTACTACCAGCCTCCTTCCTCACAACCCATACTTATTCAAATCGAAATTATCTCACTCTATTCCTGTCTTACAATTGCTGCATTTTCAGTATAGACGAGATTCAAGATTGGTCATTTCCAAAGCAATTCGATCCCCCAATTTCGATTTCAATCCACCAAGCTTCGATGATTACGGTTACAGTGATGAAGATTCCCAAGTAAGAAGAAGAAGAAGAATAAGAAGTAAACGAAAAAGTAATAATAGACGGCGGAAGCAGAGAAGGTGGTGGTCTGATGAATTAGAAGAAGATACTGAGCCTCAGCCTCAGCCTCAGTCTGGAATGTTTGAACAAGTCGTTGATAGTCTTTGGATTCTTCAGGTGTGGATTTCAAAAACACTTTATATAATTACTCTAATTTGTTTATTTTGGAATTCAAGCTTTCTGTATTGAGAAGATCGATATTGAGTGGGATTATTGATTTGTCATATGGTTTCATATTATTCCTCACCTTAAAACTTGCATCCAATATTGACCTCTTTATTATACTAGTATATGGAATTGCTAGTATTATTGTATAATTTCGGGACATTTCATCACTTTGTTTTCGTTTATAATGAATTTATATTATAGAGTAGATAAATGTATAGAAACTCAAGAGAGTTTATGAGAAGAAAAGAGAGGATTGAGACAGACAGAAGATATCTTATTGAGTCAGTTTGATACTTGATAGGAAGGCTAACTAACTTGTATTAATGAGAATCTAATACAGAAAATAACTTGTATTCTTATAAGATGTTATACACATGTAATCGTACTCAATTTCACGTAATTCTTTGATTTTAAAGCGGATATTCTATGTTTTGGCACGTGACCTTTATTACACACCCAAGTATTATGAGCCTGCTACACGTAAGAATAATATTTTGGTCAGATCTCATTTAAACATTTAGATTTTGCTCATTTAGAAATGTGCAAATGAGCAATGAGGAAAAGAAACTAGTGTTAGGTGTTAGTAACTTAGTATGCACACCCAGGTGTACAATGAATACTCTCGCTTGTGGGAGTTTAGTTGTTGGTTTGGTCCGTCATTATTTTTACAGAAAATCAGTTATTTACCAAATCATATGTGGACTAGTGGAAACTAGTAAGGACTAAAGAGGCTCCTTACCGTCTTGAGGCTAGGGAAAGTCAATGCCTAATACTCATTATGTCTATGTTGTGTTTGATTTTTCCTCTTTAAAATGGATGGATTGATATAAGTGGAAGTTTTGATATTTTTTAGTTTGCTATTTGAAGTTGATTGTGTACAAGTACTGCTGACGCTCAAAACTGACTATGTTGTGGTTGTTTTGAACTAGGTTTTCAAATCATATGGTTGGTTCTTGCCTATCATCCTAATATCTTTCCTGGCAGCAACAGGGCCAAAAGCCTTCCTCATGGCAATATCCATCCCCTTTGGACTGTCATTGCTCATCTTTGCATTCGAAAGGTTTTCAGGATGGCTAGAAGGCAGCTCCAAACCTCGGAAGAAGCGCAGACGAGGCTCCAATTTTGGTCGAAGAAAGGATGAGTTCATGGAGGAAGAAGATGATCGAGAAGAGGTAAACCCACAGGATAAACGAAACAGGAAAAGAGATTACCAATCATGGGTAGCCCGAAATAATGGTGCCTCCTATAAGAAAGACCCGAGTAGTAGAGTAAGCGTCAACAGTTTCGGTGGCTGGGACGAGTTAGTTATAGAAGATGAAACGCAACATGTAAGCAGGCCTTTGCGAGATTGACCTCCTCGATTGTTGAGATTATTGATTGCAATTTTCCCCACTTTGGCTTCATGGACTAATTTGCTGTAATAGACATTTCCATGTTTTACACCATAGTCCAAATGAATAAAAGAGTTCTGATATAAATTTAGTTTCACTCTGAGTATCAACTATCAATAGGTAGTTCATGATATTGGCTATTGTAAAGAAATGCTCAACAACGATGATTGGACGGTGAAGGTAGTTCATAACTACCGCGAAGGAAAACGGGCAACGGATTGGCTTGCCAACCATGGTGCCTTAAGACGTTCGTCTTGTCATTCTTAATTCCCCCTTTGGAGCTTAGTCGTTTGCTAGATGAGGATGCTAGAGGCTTGGCTTTGCCTCGCCTCGTTCCTCCGTAAGTTTGTTTAATTTCTTTTCCTTTTTTGTTTTTAGCTTTGCTTTGCTTTGTTTGTTTCGTTTTTGTTTTATTTTTCTGTTCTTGTTGAGTTCACCTTCTCTGTTGAATAAAAAAAATGATCAATAGGGTGATACTATCCATTGTGTACGTATTTTTCATAACAATTCTTTTAATCCCGAGGAGAACAACCTGACAAGATCTCGATAATAAATAATATTTGAGTATCAACTATCAACATGGTAATTTTATTTCTTTATTTTTATTTCTACCTAGAGTTGGCTTTTATTTGCTTTTTCTTGAGAGGGAGTTGACTTTTAGTTAAAGCAACCTGATTACGGGTGCATTCATTGAACCTTTAAAGAAAATGTTATATTTTTATAAATTCATAACCTCTAATAAGTTTAGAAAAGTTATAATAATTGTCAGATCTAGTAGCAAAACTATCGATTGTTTTGGAAGATATAACTAAAGTTTAGCCAACCCTTCTCTTAAGGGTGTATCCCGAACTATCTAAAAGAGAAAAAATGTACAATTGTTGATCATCAAGGACATCATATGAACGAGATTTTGTTGGAATATGATGCCCTTGTTTTGCGAGGCAATCTGCTACACGATTGGCTTCACGAAAAAAGTGGATAATGGAAGTACTCTAGAATTGCGATAATAGATCTGTAACACCCTGCCCACCCGAACCCTTTTTCATTTAATAAAGCTTGAGATGGGGAAAATCCACAAGAGCTCGATTCGGAGGGCGTGATACCACCACACTTATCTCATTGGAAATAAATGCAAAGCTATTTGATTAAGATAGAGAAACTACCAATGGAACATTATAAACTTTTCAAAGTATTTAAGTGAAGTCTCTCACCAACATATTGAATCTGTACCACCCCTGTAATTCCTCCTTTTATAAAATCTTAATAAAATGGAGGAATTACGGAGATGTTATGCCACACATAACTATACGTAAGACTAATAAGAGAATACAAAGAAAGTTTTTTAGAATAGAACTTGGAATGTGTTACTAAAACCGAAAACTGAAATTAAGTAAATGAGTTCCAACTCGGGAACTATCCCATACTAGTCCCTTATTCAAACAAAATAATAATCAAAATTACCTTATTAAAAATAACTTTATGCACTAAAATTCACATTCTGATGCTCATGATTACATGCACAACAACACCCGTACGAATGTACGTGAAACTCATCCTCTAAGATATGCTTGTCATTCACGAACACATTCATGAATGGGTCATCACATGGTCATTAAGGTAAACCAATAACCAAAAGAAATAAAACACTTTCATCAACAACACTGAGTACATATCATTGTTAAGATAATGCAATAAATTAATTATACATGCAATTCCCAAAAACTTTGGCTTGCTCTTCTTATGACTCTATATGCAACAATATATAACTAAACTAACTAACTTCATTCTTTAATATATTTTGGCAATGAACGACACCAACCTCCAACTGGAGTTATGCGGGCTACCAATCCTTGTTGTAGAGGTTCCAAACCTCTTACTGTAAGAGATCCCACACCTCCTACTACTAATATTCCACACCTCTTGTTAAAAAGTAAAGTTACTTGAACTTTAAATAACCTGTTTCGAAAAGTACATGCTTATTAGTGAATTGAAAGAGAACATGATTTGAGATTGAGTCCCTAGACTCAATGTCTTGACAAATAGACATTATGAGGGACACCTAGTCCACTTGAAAATTTTGATAATCTGAGAGTGAATCCCTAAATAAAAGCAATATATAGTATCGTCATGCTATGCGAATGCATAGGAGTGTAAGTTTCACAGTAATTCCCCTTATGTAAAATACTCATGGGGGAATTTACCCAAGAGTTTTATTGCCAAATAGTATGATATGTGAGACACACACGACTAAACATATTAAGCAGTTAAATTCTTTTCTTACCTTTTTTAACAACTGATAACACACAAGTATCACAAATAACCTCCATTCTTATTCTTTGATCTTTTTCACATTTTGCTTTCTTAGGGATCCATTATTATCTAATCAATCGAGTCCTTGCTCATTATTATGTTTATCTGTGAGACATTTCTCAATTCAAATACTAGTGAGACCTTGCTCAATAAATTCAACAACTAGTAAGATCTTTCTCAATAATTCTCATACAAGCCACAACTTCAAGAAGAAATTTAAAATAAGCTTTAATTATGCTCTAAAGCAATAATAATCAATAACATACTTTTCAAATGACAGGAATAGCTCAAAAGTTCCATTCCTAGTCTTCTTCTAAGTTCTCAACATATACCTCAAACAATTATAAGGCATAAGCCTCTCTTTACTTCTCATGTTAAACAAATAGTCTTTAAAAACCACTAAGGTCAAAAGGTCAGAGTGTTTGTACATTGCTATTACACTAAAAATCACCAAATAAAAGTCTCAATTGCTTTTATAATGCTTGGAACCTATCAATAACAAAGTACTAAAAATTAGTACTTAACAACTAACAATTCAAACCACTAAGATTTTGTCTTGTTTCCGTGAAAAAAATGAACGCATTACCGAGCTTACATGGAAAGTATAATGGTAAACAAGTTTCAAAATGACGCACAAAGGGAATTTAAGAAACTTTTAGCATTATTGATTTTTTTTTTCAAATTAAGACAAAATACGAGTCTCATAATGTGAGACAAATGAAGTATATCTAATCTAACACCATAAGAGCGTTTATTAGCTTTTGCCAAACTTATTTGAACCTAAATGGCTAAATAAGTTTATAAGGAAGTTGTTAAAATATCCAATAGGAGAGTTTAGCCGATGTACTCATGTAAGTTTGTAATTGTAACCTCATCCTAAAATCAGACCGCGAAATTACATGCTCTGGAATTGCTCCAACAATGGCGGTTTCCTCTAAAACCCTGCCAATTCCTCCAACACCAGACTCCCTAAACCCTCTTCCCAACAACACCCACAGACCCAGAAAACTTTCTCTTTCTCTCCACAATCAAAACTACCATCTTTCTCTCAGAAAATTCCCTCAATTCTCTGTCCTCAACACTAGTTCAAGTAACACAAGCAGCACTAACTTCACCTTACGCATAACCCAATTATGCTTTAATGGAAGCTTACATGAAGCTCTAAAACTCCTAGATTCAATTAGAGAGCTCAATCTACCCATTGAAGATGATGCCTTTGTTGCTCTCCTTAAACTTTGTGAGTGGAGGAGAGCAGAAAATGAAGGTTTACAGGTATATACACATATATGCAACTCGAAGAAATCAGCAAGTTTTGATGTTTGTCTTGGAAATGCACTTTTGAGCATGTTTGTTAGGTTGGGTAATTTAGATAATGCTTGGTATGTGTTTGGAAAGATGGAGGAAAGGGATTTATTTTCATGGAATGTTTTAGTAGGTGGGTATGCAAAAGCAGGGTTTTTTGATGAAGCATTGAATTTATATCATAGGATGTTGTGGGTTGGTGTTAGGCCTGATGAATATACTTTCCCTTGTATTTTAAGGACTTGTGGGGGTATACCGGATTTGTCAAGGGGTAGGGAGGTTCATGTTCATGTTATTAGATATGGGTTTGAGTCTAATACTGATGTACTTAATGCTTTGATTACAATGTATGTTAAATGTGGTGATATTTTGAGTTCGCGCTTAGTGTTTGATAGAATGCCTAAAAGAGATAGGATTTCATGGAATGCTATGATTTCTGGGTATTTAGAAAATGGAGAGTGTTTTGAGGGGCTAAGATTATTCCTAATGATGCGTGATGATGGTAATAATCCGGATTTAATGACAATGACTAGTGTGGTATCGGCTTGTGAGGTTGTGGATGATGTGAAGCTTGGAAGGGAACTTCATGGGTTTATTGTGACTAGTGGTCTTATTCATGAAGTTTCAGTTTGTAACTCCTTAATCCAAATGTATATGGGTACTAAAAATGTGGATGAAGCGGAAAGAATTTTTGCCAATATGCATTGCAAAGATGTGGTGACATGGACTTCAATGATTTCTGGTTATGAAGATAATGGTTTCCCTGATAGGGCTGTGCAGACTTATATATTAATGGAGGATAAAGGTATCATGCCAGACGAGATCACCATTGCTAGTGCCATATCGGCATGTGCTTCGTTGTCTCTTCTGGATATGGGTATGAAACTTCATGATTTAGCTGTTAGAACAGGATACATTTCGTATGTGATAGTATCTAATACTCTTATTGATCTGTACTCCAAGTGTAAATGTATTGATAGGGCTTTGGATGTGTTCCACCAAAGCAAAGAAAAGAACATAATATCTTGGACTTCGATTATTTCAGGGCTTCGCCAAAATAACAGGAGCTTCGAGGCAATATTTTCCTTTCGACAGATGAAACTTTCTTTAAAACCTAACTCTATCACTTTAGTTTCCGCCGTTTCTGCATGTGCAAGGATAGGAGCTCTTATGTGTGGAAAAGAGATCCATGCGTATGCCTTAAGGACCATGTTGGCTTTTGATGGATATGTACCAAATGCAATTTTAGATATGTATGTCAGATGTGGAAGGATGGAACTTGCGTGGAACCAGTTTAATGGATGGTGCAATGACGTTGCTGCATGGAATATTATGCTCACTGGGTTTGCAGACCGGAAGATGGGAATGGTTGCCATGGAATTCTTTTATAAAATGCTAGATTCAGATGTGAACCCAGATGAAATTACATGTATCTCATTACTCTGTGCATGTAGTAGATCAGGGATGGTGGCTGAAGGGTTGGAGTGCTTTGATAACATGGAAAATAAGTATCATGTTGCTCGAAATCTGAAGCATTATGCTTGCATAGTGGATTTACTAGGGCGCGCTGGTAATTTGGAGGACGCACATGTATTTATCCAGAAAATGCCTCTCAAGCCTGATCCAGCTATCTGGGGAGCCTTATTGAATGCTTGTAGAATACATCAGAATGTTGAGCTTGGGGCATTTGCTGCAGAGAAAATCTTTGAAGTTGATAAACAGAGTATTGGGTATTATGTTCTTGTGTGTAATCTTTATGCTGGCTGTGGCAAATGGGAAGAACTTGCTAAAGTAAGAAAGACAATGAGAGATAGAGGTCTAATTGTTGATCCTGGCTGTAGCTGGATAGAAGTGAAGGGGAAAGTACATGCATTTCTCAGTGATGATGAGTCCCATCCTGAGATAAAGGAGGTGAATGCCGTTCTGTCATCCTTCTATGAGAAAATGGAAGCAGGTGGACTCAATAAGGCTGATACCGTAAGTGCTTCAAGAGCCGAGGTATTCTGCGGTCATAGTGAAAGACTGGCCATTGCGTTTGGGCTTATTAAATCTGCCCCAGGGACGCCCATCTGGGTCACGAAAAATCTGTATATGTGCAAAAGCTGTCATAATTTTGTAAAATATATTTCAAATGTTGTTCGGCGAGAAATCTGTGTCAGGGACACTGAACAGTTTCACCACTTCAGGAATGGTGTTTGTTCTTGTAATGATGACGACTACAAGGGAACATTTTGTGCTTCTAATGGCGCATGTAAATTCTAGCTGTAAATGTATTGACCTCTCAGTTATCACAACATTTGGTGCTCTATGCAATTTTTGGCATTAGCAAGTGGCTTTAAAAAGATTATGGCTGTGCTCATGACCTCTCAGTTATACTATCATCATCTAGCTCATTGGTGCTGTACAAGAACGCTCAAATCAAGTTTTTGTCTCGAAAATGTCGAAATCTGCTAGCCACAAACTTCATTACCATCCGACTCAAAAGTGATAAAAATCTGGAAATATACAAGCATTGGTGAGTTTGAGCTCTAGATCATTCTCAATTTTAATAGACTTCTTGCTTTTATAATTTTTCAGCAGTTCATTCTGTCTACAGGTAGAAGAATACCAAATTAACCTGGATGTAACTTCTGGATTAGGGCTATTCATAATTCCTGGGCTGAGTACTTTGTTGAACCAGTGGAACAGATATCTGTCTAGCTGCAGAACTGCAGCTTTTCTGTACATATCTGTAAGTATGGAGTTGGTTCGTGTCCTATGGAGGACGGGGGCCTGTTTGATTCTTTTTCACGGGGACTTAATAAGTGAGATAAAATTTTGTTGTTATGTTTTTCTGTACATATATTTGTGATAGAAATGCTAGTACATCCTAACAAGATTGTGAGATACATTGGTGCTGCAGAAATTACTTTACTAGTAATTGAAAATGTAATCTCGTCTTTCAACTGTCTAATATTACTGAATGATGACCCCAGATTTATCTTATGCAAAGGTATATCGATATATATTTCCCATCAACCATAGTACCTGGTTTTTTGTACTCGATTATTGTGGTTCATGGCATAAGCAAAGTTCTTTGCCAGTTAAGATGTTGTTCTCAGAGTATCTTTCATGGGGATCTGGTCACCGTGAAGTCATATGTGCTAATCAGGATACAGTACAGCGTTCACGGAGTAATCATTTCCAAAATATTATGTCCTAAACTTCATTTCAAGGTAGGTTTTGAGCTTGGAGATGGCTTCACAATGGTTCATGCAGTTTAGGGATTTTTTGGTGGCATAATATGCAAGTTATCCGTAGACCTTCAAGTTAAACCATCTTCACAGGAAAAATTAAGCTTCTAGTAACTTCCTTGGAGCCAGCTCTTTTTAGTCAGATTGTGTTTGCGCGCGTGTGTTTAGTCCATTATGGTATCATATATCACTAATATCGGAATGATGTTATATTACATTATATGCTACTTTCAGAGCTTTCACCAAAAGATTTGGAGATATGTGTCATGCTTTGCAATTGTTGTTTCTAATTCTTTTTTACTGTAATATGGTCCTTAAAAAGGGGAGCAGAATTCCTTCATTTCTGCAGTTCTGTCTACATGTATTTTAAGGATATGGGCAGAACAATCTTTTGGTAATAGTTCCTTTCATGGCACTGAGAAAGCTAATGATCACTTCTGAAACACCAATTGATTCTTTTAATCATCTGCGGGAAGATGAAGAATGATGTAGCCATTTTGACTTCTGTACTACACTCATATTAGTCATTAATGCCAATACCTTGAATAATCTATGATTGTTTTCACTTTTGGCATATTGTTTATTTTGGTGGTTGTGCTTGTGATGACATCGAATTTATGTGTATCATTCGTTTTATCGAACTGAGCGGTTTTAAGAATGATATGTTTGAAGTGGTTGAAACTTAATCGTGCTTTGTCTCATTTGAATCATTCAGAGTGGTTATGTTTATATTTTGACAGATCTACCAATGTGTTCGTTGATTTTTAGTTCTCGTTGTATGACTATGACTACACTAACCAGCACTTTCTGAGGGCTTTTTGTGGTATATATCATTCTGTTTTAGAAGTGCATTCACTGATTCTATCATTCGGGTCATTTGCTACAGTAATCTGTGCTGTACTGCGTATGTGCGTCAGGTAATGCTGCTGAATAAGTCTCTTCTTCTTACATTGATGTTTGTTCATAGATGTCAGCTGCTAGCTCTGCCTTTTAGTTAGGTGAACATCTTTCTGAAATTAAGCTTACATGGGTTGTTAAATGTGCATATTTTAGCCTTAAGGCAGTGTTTATGCCAAATTCTGCACAGGTAGAATTTAGCTAAGAACCTACAGCTAGCTAAAGAAGATTGAATGCAAAAGAACAAAGAAGTCAATGGGAATACTGCGTTTGACGAGTTGGGGTGGATTTGAATGGAAGTGGCTGCCCGTAATAGCAATGGGTGTTATTATTCTGTAACTCAGAGACAAAGAGCAATATGGTCACCACGACTCGTCGAAAGCAAAGCTGCAATTTTTGGCTGCGCAAAGCTCACGAGCATGGTTTCATGAATGTGATTGGCAGCTTGGGACTGATTCAAAACGTGAAGAAGGGAAGCTTCTTGTTTAGTAGCATTGACAACATCTTTGAAGATATTGCATCTTTAAGTAGCTTAATATTTGATGTTTTAGTTTGGTTTCATCTAAAAAGTGATGCATCATTTCACAAAGTTAGTGTTGTTTGGAGTTGAACAATGGTAGGAGAATCAATTGCTAGACGGATAACCTTTCTACTTAATGCCCTAACTTTCTCCTAAAAATACTATGCTATATTATGTATAGGAATTATTATGCTCCGTAAAGTGGCTTATCGACGCGGTCTCCTATATACTGATGATTACCTTTCTACTTAATGCCATAACTTTCTCCTAAAAATACCACTTTCTTTGTTTTGCAATGCTCGCAAAATTAGCATAGAAAGTGTTATACTACATTATATGTAGGATCAGTAGGAAGTATTATGCTCCATAAAGTGGCTTATTAAGAAATATTTGATTTTCCTTTTTCTCAACTTTATTTTTAGGTTATGTGTATTAGATGAAGCATGACCATTTTTTCTTTCTAATCATCAAGCCTTTGCAAGTTGCTTCTGTGTTGCATGTTTCGTAGTGTAAAATTATTTGCATTTTGCAATCGTCAGTTTGGCCTTTTTTTTGGAAGGTAATGTAGAGGACTCTGATCAGTGCTAACTTTAGCAACATTCAATTTGCGTCTAAAAATGGATAAACTTTTCCTATAATACGTTATCACAAAATGTAATAAATAAGTATGTTCTCTGTCCCATATTAGTTGCAACAACTTGACTCTTGCACTATTCATATGTATTACTTTGACCATGATTTTTAACTAATATATTAAACTAAATGTCCAAATGTGAGTAAATAAGATGTTTTTAGATTTGTCTCAACGTATAAATTGGACATATCATTTTTTAATATTTTTTACTAATTGATAGTTAGATATATTAATGGTCAAAATTGTGTATTGACAAGTGTACCAGTCAATCTGTTGCAAGTAATATGGGACGAAGGTTGTAATTAATACAACAGGAAGTCTTGTGTGTGGCTTGCGATACAATTAACAAACTTTGTAGCGCGCACATAATGACTATTTTAGGGGCGTTACCAAATATTTTGCAGGTTATTGACTATGTAGGGGGTTAGAGGGGTGACTAACTATTTTAGGAGGGTTACTAACTGTTTGGGAGATTACCAACTGTTTAGGAGTTACTAACTCTTTGTGGAGGGATTACGGATTATTTTGGGGGGAGAATTACTGACTATTAAGAGTAGGGGTAACCGACAGTTTTGGGTGGGTTTAAGGAGTAAAAGAGTAAGAGAAATTTCCTAAGGTACCCCTAGGATTAGAGCTAATTCCTCGGGTACCCCTTTGGTTTTAGACCTAGCTCAGATGCCATTGGGTCACTATTTGTGCTAAAATGCCCTTACTACTAATGGATATTAAGTTTCTGTTAAGTATCTCTCACTAACTCTAACCCTAACTCAAATTTCCCTAAAAAAAGAATAAAAAAATATAATTTAAAAAACCCTACCACACCCCTCCTTCTCTCTCCTCCCCTTCCACTACTCAGTCACCTTCACCACCCATGATACCACCCACAAACCCCAAAAAATCCACCGAAGCACCCTAAAACCCTAGAGCAACCCACTCACGACCACCATCGAAAACCAAACCAACCCTTCGAAGGCGTCTTCAACCTCCTTCAATGGCGTCTTTTCCTTCTTCCTCTTCAATGACGAAAAATAAGGTATTTTCTGACGCCATACCGTCCATAGTAGATAAGTCCGAGAAGCCATTATGGGCGTGAGGGAAGAGAGAGCAAAGCATGTGACCGGAGTAGGAGAAAGAAAATCGTCGGCAGCGAAAGGTGGAGTGAAAGAGGTCGGACTGTAACGGAGGAAAGATGGTAATGACATCAACGACGATGGTTATGGAGGACAGAGAGTGAGTAATTTTCATTGTGAGAATACGGCAGTGGTGGCCGACGGGGTTTGAGTAGGTGGGTGGGGGAGGAGAGAGAGTTGGAGGGGTGGGGGTTTGTTTTTTTTTTTCATTTTCTATTTGTTTCCTTTTTTAAAGTTAAAATTAAAGTATATTAAGAGAACTTAACGTTCGTTTGTAGTAAGGGCATTTTAGCTATAAATAGTGACTCCAGTGGCATCTGGGCTACATCGAAAACCAGAGGGGTACCGGAGGAATTAACTTTAACCGAGGGGTACCTCAAGTTATTTTCCAAATGGGTTACTAAATAGTCCTGCCACACCATTAGTTAATGGTGTGGCCAGCCGCATATAAAAATTTGTGTTCAAAATCAATTTGAAAAACATATTGGTTTTTTCCGTGATATTTGAATAAAGCTCTTCTCTCCTTAATTATGTACAGACCATATAATCAACGAAATTTGATAAGGCATGGTTTCTCTTATATTTTAGGAAAAATTATTGTCAAATGCTAAAAATTTATAGGGAAATTTCTAATATTACACTCCTAAATTTGGCTTCTCTTACTGGTATACTTTCATTTTTAAATCATGATTCTACTTGTGCGCCATTTGATTCTCCCATTTAAACCTTTCTAGAGCAATTTAGCCTTAGTAGAGATACTAAGACTCCATAAGAGTACACATAATCTGTAGACTCTCAATGTGCTATATATTTTATGAGGTAAAACACCAGTAGGTACATGGTGGATGCGCACCTACGTAGAGGAAGGTGCGCCCACCTTAAACGCAGCCAGAAAACAACAAAACGCAGACAAACTCTCTCATTTATGACATGGAATGAACAATGGTTCATTTCCAATGAACAATCGTTTGTCTCCAATGAATCAGAAAATTTTACCCCTTTTCTCTCTCCTCTGACAGAATTTTCCCTCTTATTCATTATCTCTTTCTTTCATTTTGATTCAAAATTCAAATTTATTTGCCAAAAATTTTCCCTCTCTCCCTCATTTTTTCTCTAAAATTTCTCCATCTTCTTCCCAAAAACTCATTCAATTCACCATATTCACTCAAATTTCAAGCCAAATTCAAGCCAACTTCAAACATCCAACTTATGTTTGTAAAAATACCAAACCTATTCATCATTTTCACTCAAAAATTCTGAATTTCAATCCTAAAAATCATATCAAACTTCAATCTCAACCCCGAGAAAGTCTAAACTCATACAACAACAAAGCAATTTCGAATGGTAATACTTTGTGTGTGAATGATGATGTAGTTTTTGAGTTTTTTTCCCCATAGATCTAGAGTCTGTTTAAATTACTATATCATTACATTATTTGGAAATGCATATTTGGTAAGTTCATTTTATTTGAAGAATGTTTATTTTATTTCAATATTGTTCAGTTTGTTAGAATGAATATACAACAAATGTATGAATGTATGTGTATATCCTTCTGCAACCAATGAAACCTATGTAACAAAGTTTATTAATTTATTTCAATTGTTCACTAGTTCTTCCCTATCGTTCACTAGTTATATTTGGTAGTTTAATAGTTTCTTTTCATTGTTCATTTGATCAATTGTTCATTCTTTTTAGGGGTTTTTGGTTGGAGGGGTTTGAAATGGAATGGAGTGGATGTGATACTATTAATGAAGAATAAGTTGTTTGGTTGACATAATTTGGTATGGAATCTCATACCCTTGGGTTTCTCATCCCCCCTAAACCCCTTCAATCTCATACCCACCACCCCCTATGGATTGAGATCCCCATACCCCCTCTCATTAATAGCTTGTAAATCCATACTTTGAATTGAAACAAACAACTTAAATAAAGTAATGGATTTTGAAACCATACCCAAGGGATTCTCATTCTCATACCATTCCATTTCAAATATTTGAGTCAAGCACCCCCTTATTCACTTGTACATTCGTGTTATTCAATTGTTCATTTGATCATATCGTACTATTCAATTGTTTGATCCCATTGTGCATTAAATTCACTCAATTATTCATTTGGTCATTTTATTTTATTCAATTGTTTATTCATTTTATTTATTTCATTTTTATTGTTCACTTAAACTTAATTGTTCTTTATTGCTCACTAGTTATTGTATATTTTTCATTAAGTGTAATCATTTGCTTATTTATGTTTTTCAACTACCTATATTGTTCCTTTATTTTATTCAATTGTTTACTTTATTTAGCTATTAATTCATTCCATTCAATTGTTCATTTATTTCATTCAATTATTCATACATTCATTTTGTTCAATAGGTCATTCTTTTTTATTCAATTGTACACTCATGTTATTTAAATATTCATTTGTTTATTTTAATTATTCAATTGTTCATTAAATTCACTCAGTTGTTCATTTGATCATTTCATTATCCATTCCTATTGTTCACTAGGACTTTCCTATTGTTCATTGTTCATTAGTTTGTACATGTTATTCATTGTTAACTATTTCTTTTAATTTCTACTGTTTAATATTTTTCATCATTTTTTCAATGTTTATTCTGTTGTTCATCTACCTATATGGTTCAATTGTTCATTTTTTATATTTAATTGTACACTCATGTTATTTACTTGTTCATTTAATCATATCATATTATTCAGTTGTTCATTAAACTCACTTAGTTATTCATTTGATCATTTTATTAATTTAATTGTTCATTCATTTAATTCAATTTTTCATTCATTTTGTTCACTAGGACTTTTCAGTTGTTCATTGTTCACTAGTTCTTATTGACTTGTTATTCATTGTTAACTAGTTCTTTTCTACTGTTCAATATTCTTCATTATTTGTTCAATTAGTTACTCTATTGTTCATCTACCTATATTGTTCATTCATTTTGTTCAGTTGTTCATTCTTTATAACAACTGTTCACTTATTTTATTTAACATTTTACTAGTACTTCACTGTTGTTCATTACTGTTTTCTTGTTGTTCATTGTTCGGTAGTTCATTTTTGTTGTTCATTCATTTTATTCAATTGTACATTACTTTTGATCTAATATTCATTCTTTGTCATCTAATGCATGTTTGAAATATATGTAGCAAAAAAATAGAATTGGGTGTAACCGGCAAGATCGCGGGCAATCCAAAATATGCCTTGGGGAAGTCATGCACCCGGCATTGCTGCTCCTCCAGTAGATATTGATGGTATTCGTGAACTCACTGGTCTAGCTCCATGGCACCGAAAATGTATCAGGGCTCAAGTGATTCACCGAAACGACGAGACCTTGAAAGCTGCTTTTTCAAGTGTCAGTAGCGGGACGTTCTGTCAATCGGGGAAGGTTTTTGGTGACAACACCTGGAGATATCAGAAATTGCAGAAATAGAGAATATGAAAAAACTGGGTTGCCCGGGACTCGAACCCGGAACCAATCGGATGGAGTAGATAATTTCCTTGTTACAAAAAAAAAAGAAAAAACACGACTCGTTTACCAAGTAAAGTCTCACGAAATCTTCCCTCTTTACCCTCAATTACATCTGAAAATGACTTGTAAACTTTATTATGACCATCCGATTTTTTTTATTTTATATCAGGAGCCCATTTCAGCGTCACAAACTTTTTTTCATAAAAAAAAGACTCTATTTATGTTCGAAAGAGTACAAAAAAACTTTCTTCATTATTTTTCGGATCAAAAAGAAACTTTGGGATTCACTCAATCTTTTACACCAATGTATTGTACTCTCTCGAGTCCTCAGTCATCTCCACGACGGAGAATGTAGCAGTCATATTGGGGGAGACGATGGGGGATAAGCTTCATCGTCGAGAGGGAAACAGCCCGGATCACCAGCTAAGGGAAGCGAGTGGGTAACACGAATTCTTCATCCTCAAATAAATCCTTCCCGTGGCTATTTCTTCGTTTCTTTGCCAATAAATCAGCATTTTTTGGTATGACTGGCATAAAATCTACGATTGGACTCAAAAAGGCGTAGGCCTCAGGTAATTTGAACTATTTCATTTTACCAAGTTCAATGTTAGCCAGATTAGTCAACATTTATATGTTTCGATGCAACAACCCAAGTACTCTCTTTCGGATCCAGGAAATAACTCTCAGAAATCTTTTTTACAGCGAAAATATTGATAAAAAAAATTGGGATGAACGAGACAAAAACAATTTTGATTTGCTTGCTCCTGAAAATATTTTCTCGCCTAGGCGTCGTAGAGAATTGAGAATTCGGGAATTAAAGTGGTAGATCTTTTAGCCCCTTATCGCCGTGGAGGAAAAATCGGACTATTTGGGGGCGCGGGAGTGGGTAAAACAATGGTGAGCTACAACAATGGTTAACGAGCCTAACATAGCTAGGTTAAGAGATAATTGAGCATGCCATGACGTTGTTAGGATCTCATATAGGCCATCCTCCTCTATCTGTTGCGGATCGAGGGCTCAGGTATCTAACATATTTATACCTAACGATTTTCCAATTCGATCCGATCTATTCGTTCGTAGAACTATTTACTCGATCGCAGACATTTCTGGAACAGGGCAAAAGGTAGTTTTAGAGGAGCGGATGTGAAAGGGCGAGCCCCCCCCTTTCCTCAGAAAGTGGGTTTTTATGATCCGATAAAAAATCAAACTTATTTAAATGTTCCTGCCAGCCGCTCGCTACGTTCCCTCTAAGAGTGAAAGGCAGAGAGTTCTGGTCTCTCTTCTTGCGCATAGGACTTCTTTCTTTCATAGCCCGATAAAAAATTTGGAATGTTTCATGATCTTATTGACTTGAACAGGAAAAAAAGAAGTTTTTAGTCAAATACAACGGAATCATTCTTCGAGAAAGAACCAATCAAAGAATTTTATTATATCCCTTTTCAGATCGCCTTCGGCATCCCCCTCCTTGCGGTTAAGGTAACGACTTCGGGCATGGCCAGCTCCCATAGTGTGACGGGCGGTGTGTACAAGGCCCGGGAACGAATTCACCGCCGTATGGCTGACCGGCTGGCGATTCAATTCCTTCCCTTAGAACCGTACTTGAGAGTTTCCTACCTCATACGGCTCCGCAGTCAATTCTTTTGGTGTTCTATTAAAGACCGATTAATTCCATAATATCCCGAGTTATTTTTAACTAGTTTTTGAGATTCAGGATCTAGTAACCGATATAGAGTTTAGGAAGTCAATTTTTTATTTTATTATGAATCAAGGATTTCTTCGTAAGCTATGTCCTCCATCACGATATCGAATGAAACTATCCATGGAATCGATGAAAGAGACGAAGGAGACGAAAAGCAACTAAGAACCTAACAGAACTTCTTGTTTTTCTAAGGTTGGAAAGAGTGACTTTTTAGAATTCTCTCCCTAAGCAAATTCTTCGATCTAAATTTAAGGTAGTTTCTACTTGCTTACTTGTTAGAGTAAGGTAGTTGCTAAGGTGATGTTGAACAGTAGTTATACACTCGATTCTGGGTTGGGTCCGTTCACCGGGGCTTCGGTCGCCGGCTCCCCTGTCATCAGGTCAAATATGAGACCACCCTCTGCCGGAGGGATCAGTTTGACCGGGGCTCAAATCAGTGAAATAGAACATGAAACCGTAAGCTCTCAAGCAGTGGGAGGAGTGTGCCTCTGACCGCGTGCCTGTTGAAGAATGAGCCAACGCCCTACCCTTCGATATCCAGCTTTGCTAAGGAGCTGTCTAGTCTTATGATTCCTTGCAGCAAGTGCAAAGCCTGTTAGCTCAGGACTTTTCGAATATTGAGTTGCAGCAACAAGAGGCTCAGGAGAAAATCTACTGGTCGAGATCTATCAGCAGCGAATTCCCCATACAGATAGAAGCGCATAAAGTATCCGGAGAGATGGAAGTTTACTTGATAGCCGTCAAATGGAAAGTTAGCTCATAGGGCTGGCGCCGTTAAAGTGGAGAACTGAACCAAGAATTCTCTTTCTTCATCATCAATCGAATCACTGCTCGCGGCCCAGGATTCTATTTTATCATCAATCCAATCACCGTTTACCCTTTTTATTTTTCTTATCAATGAATAGATCTGGTTCGACCTACCTGTTCTTAGAAACCAATGCAGCTTCCGTCGGCCGTATTCGATGAAAGTCGTATGTACGGTTTGGATTGGATGATCGAAGCATACCAGCAATTTGAAATCCACCAGTCGGGAATCTTATTAAAAATGGGAGCCTATGGGTTGGTTCGTCGCAACGAGCGCAACCCTCGTGTTTAGTTGCCAACGTTGAGTTTGGAACCCTGAACAGACTGCCGGTGATAAGCCAGGGGTTTCCCTCGCTTTTGGCATAGTGGGCCTCCCGCCGGGGGCCCGCATGACGGGCTATTAGCTCAGTGGTAGAGCGCGCCCCTGATAATTGCGTCGTTGTGCCTGGGCTGTGAGGGCTCTCAACCAGCAGCTAAAGAAATAGAATATGAACTAGCTTGCCCGCTTTAATGAAGCTAGCTATCTTATGTTTTCAATGCAGCTATTCCCGCCCCCGCAACATTCACTTTGGTACAATGGGAGGTATCACCATATTCAGGATTCAAAGGGGTACCGTTCTAGTCTGGCTTTTTTCGATTGTTCCTGATCCGAACTCCAACCACTGCTGGATGTGATTCCAAGAGCCAAACAAGAATGAATACCACACAGAAGAGTCAAGACCAGAGTTTTGACAGGAACCTCAGGTTGTTTAACCTTGGGTTTCCAGACTTGCTGCTGAGATTGCTTCTTTGCTACATTCAAATGGGTCTGAGGTTGAATCATATTTTGTTTTTATCTGACTATGGTCGGCCCGTGACCCCTGGATGCCGAAGGCGTCCTTGGGGTGATCTCGTAGTTCCTACGGGGTGGAGACGATGGGGTCGATGGTGTTATATCAGAAACCGCTCTTACTCTTTCTGGTGGCCGTTTCCTATTTTGTGCCGAAGCTCTTTATAAAGCACAAGCCTTTTACAACTCCTATTATACAAGACTCGTATGGGTGGTCCCTGGTTGGGCTTTCTAGCGATGGGAGATTAGTCACCGGAAGACTTGCTGGCTAGCTCGTGTCTCAGTATCGGCTACCAAGAAAGGTTTCATACCTTTTGCACACACTTTATGAATGTACAGAAGTGTTAAACCAAATGCACCACCTGCTACAACCAAACCCCCCACACAAACCAAGACCTATACTGAGGGCAAAGCCCCGACCACGAAGATCAAAACCATAAAACTTGTTGTGAAAAGCAAACCCCAGACTCAAAAGGCTAAAACCCCTGCTGTGAGTTCACGTATTGTTGAATGTGGAGATGGAGGAAGCATGGTCCAGTGTGAGGATAAGAGGTGATCAAGGCAAATCCCATAATACTTGTAAGACGTTAGGGATTCTTGGCGACCGTTTCTTTGTTTAGTTAGATAGTATAGATACTGTAAATACGTCATTTGTATATTTTTTACAGCATTTTATGCTAAGCATTGTACTCCTCTTCGAAATCAATAAGAATATTTGCTTTTATTTATTTTCCTATTTTTCTTAAACCATTTCCACCGTTCTTTATTCAATCATCCTAATTGACGTTCTTATTGAATCGTCAGGTCAAAAAGGAATAACAACTATAGATAAATGAACAAATGATTATTACATGTAAAATCAATGAATACTAATATAGAAATATACTTATAAATGAATGAACATCAAATCAGGAATTATAAATAGCTATATTTATCTAACGAACATTTAAGCAAACACAATAAACTTTTGCACCAGCTATATGCACAATTGAGCAATTATCATGAACATTGATAATAAGCACTTAAACATTATCAATACCAAAGTTAATTGATAACATACAATACATGAATATTAAAGCATGCATAATGAACATGTGTACTAATAAGATAAACATTAGATAACAATTGACAATTGACAGGCTAAAGTTGTATCACCTAATCAAAAGTAATCCTAAGTCCTCTAACAACAATAGTCAGGGAAGTAGGGTCGAATTCACAGGGAGACGGGTTTCCGTAGTTAACGTACAACTATAGAGTCACTTCAGATGAAAAAGGCTTGAATTGATTAACTAATATTAAACTAATAATGAGAATAACAACTAAACAAGGATTGAATCAGATAATAAAAGTCTAGGGTACTAGTTCGGTCTACCATGCATATATCAATCAAAGGGGTTCAAAAGACTAATATAACTTAGGTATAGAGTTGAGCAATAAGATAAGATGTTAAGCCTACGATCGGGTCATAACGCTCATAATCAACATATGTAGTTGATCGCTAATATAATCAGGATTAAAAGTGTGTTCTAAGACTCTACCAATAAGCCTACGATCGGGTCAAATTAGTACTTGCCAGACGCAATTCATGAAAATGGCCACTAACACAAATCACACATGAAGAATAAATCACACTATATTGCTCTAATCACAACCTAAGCAATGCTAAACACTCAAATCAAATCACAATATAAGACTAGAAACCCTAGAAAAGGAACTACTCAGACATTATTATTGAAACTAAAGCAATATTAATCAAAGATGACATAATAAAGATCTAATGAAAGCAATAATCAAGATAATAAAAAGCAATAGAAGAATTACTAGATCTATGCGAAAGTAATCAACTTTATTGAAATCAAATGAAGTTCAAACTAAATAACTTGAGAGAAAACTAAGTGTTAAGAACTAAGCTAATTCGAAAACTAAGATAAACTTATCGAAATTAAGGTTCACTTTTTATAGTCTAGGGTCTAAGAAACAATAAAATACGAAAACCAAGCATCGCGAAAAACGCCCGGGTGGGCGACTGCCAGAAAACTTCACACTTGGTCTCGGAACGGTATCCAGGGCAGGTGGGCGAAATGGCCCTAGCAGGCGATATGGCCCGGCCGGGCGGCTTGAATTTAGCCGTTTTTCTTCAATTTGCTCAAAAACACTCACGGCCCCGGTCAGCGCGGTCATGCCCGGGTGGCTGGCCATACACTACAGAGCTCCTTTCTTGCGTCTTTTCATCCTGAGAGCTCCAGAATCGCTCTCGGGGTACTCCGAATCCTTATGTATTTTAGGCAATGCTTCTAATTGACGGAAAAAGGCATCAGACACCTAATATGCACAAATTAAGCTCAAAAGAACGAAACATACCCAAACATATCAAATCTCACAATAAAGAGCTCTAAAGAGCTCTAAAAGAGTATAAAAATAGATAGGGAAATGAGGCTTAAAGCCTATATAAAATGAGTATATCAACAACACAGAATAAATGGTCGCAATACTGAACATTAGATCAAACACAATGAACTTGTGTACCAAGTAGATGAACCATTAAGCAAACATAATGAACATTGACAATAAGTACTTGAAAGTTAATTGATAACAATTCATGAACATTAGAGCAGCCAAAATGAAAGTGTGTACTGATAAGATGAACAATGTATCATTCATAATGAACTTTGATAATAAGTAATGGAACATTGACAATATAAAATTTCATTGATAATAATTGACAATACAAAATTTCATTGATAACAATCCATATCAAACAAAATGAACTTTTGTACCAAGTAGATGAACTTTTGAACAAACATAATAAACATTGATAATAAGTATTAAACATTACTAATATAAAAGTTCATTGATAACAATACATGAACATTAGAGTAGACACAATGAACGTGTGTACTAATAAGATGAACAATAAATCATACATAATGAATTTTAACAATAATTACTTAAACATTACCAACAGAGAATTTCATTGATAACAATACATCCCATTGCCCATTTTTATAAATTAAGCAAAGACTAGTCACCTGTTCAATTAATGTATTCATGGAATCTTCATAGGATAATTGATATTCATTCGTTGTTTGTTTACAAAAACTAAATTTCATTTATTTCTCATTAGTATACCTTAGTGAAGGGACAAAATAATTTCTTAGCAAAATTGAATGTTGTTTGTCCTTTTCCCATGTATATTTATTGGCAACTGTTGTTCATTATGTGACAAACATAAGCAGGATGCTGATTTGTGATTTGTTTAATGTTGTTTGTCTTTTCTAATGTATACTTTCTTTAGGCCTGATGTTCATTCAGTGTCAGACAACATCTAGGTTATTCTGTCTTGCTGCGTTTCGTTCTTTAGAGATTGCGTTTTACCTGGGTGCACCTACTTCTATGTAAAAGCGTCTATGATGAATTTTGCGCTAAAACACCTCTCAAATCCAGATTTTTTCTTGAAAATACCTTTTTTATCACACTTTTTCTATGTTTCTCTTCACTGCGTCATTCATCTTCTCTCTTTTATATCATTAATTAAGATGACAATTGTGAGACTTTTTCTTCATAAAAGACCATTTCATCAATTTATTTAACACTATTACAAACTATTTGAACACAACGTGATTTCTAAACTAAAATATTTAGTGCATTAGGCTAGGTGCAATATAGTAGCATGTTTAAGTAAAAATTAAATATTATATAAAGTGAAAGTATTCGGTCAGACCGTCTGACCAATACTTACTGTCAGACGGAGCCCAATACTTCATCTTCTTCACGCAAACAACAACAACAACAACAATGAAGTAGCAGCAACCTCCGGCGAAGCCACGCCCATAAACCGCCGACGTGTGACGGTCGATAACGTCGAGCGTTAAGGCGTGTAGGATCAGCGCGTTGCTGTCACGAGGGAGGAGAGCAAGAGCGAGACCGGCTTCAGTTACGACGTCTTTTGGCTAACGTTTCGGCGGCGCTGCGGTTGCGCGTAGTTCTAGCGCGACTGAGGAGCTGTGCGCCGTTGAGGAAGAGGAGCTGTGCGCCGTCGGTTTGTTAGGGTTAGGAAGAGTATATTACGAGGAAGACTGTTAGGGTTAGGAAGAGTGATGTGAGTTGAAGCACCTGATGAATGTTTAATTGATAGATTAGTTTTTTTGTTTTTTTTTTAGTTTAGTTAGTTGTTAAATGAAAGAATAAGAAAACTAAGTGAAGGATAATATAAGTAACTGAAAACTAATTTACTTTCATTTAGACCTTATTTTATTTCATTTACTTAAGTTTTGTTTTCAGTTAGAATAAAACACGTAAATGAATCAATAAGATAACTAATTGAACTTAAAAGACATCCAATTGAAAGGAAAAAATCAACTGAACTTAAAAGGGGTCCAACTGAATGAACAGAAGGTCCAACTGAAAGAATAGAAGGTCCAATTGAACTTATCCACTGAACAACTAAAATCAAAATACATCCAACTGAAAAAAAAATTGAAACCAATTGAAATCCGTCTGACCAACTGTTATGGTCAGACGCGTCTGACACAATACTTTCTCATATATAAAACGTGTTACGACGAGTTGTAAATGGTAGACTGTAGACATACCATGATTTCCAACTAAATTTAAGATTTGTCATGATATACTCCTTAAACTCTGTACATTTTCAAAATAGTATTAGTCATATTATTTTTGTTAAGTCTTTTGTTACTGCTTAAGGCAAAAATAATATGATTATTTTTTTATGAATAATTTTATCTTTGCGCGTTCCACTTAAAATTAGTCCACCTTTGGAATTTTTGGCAACAATCCCACTTAAGAGTGTAACTGCTCAAAATGGGCTGTTTGAACCATTGAATCGTTTGATCGGTAATTTTTCTATTTTCTCCCTTCATTTATTAATTCAATTGAAAATTAAAATTTTCCTAACCCCTTCCAATTTAATAAGGTGATATTAAATTTGTGAGCACATGTAATGGATTTTCTAAAATAATAATTAAACTAAAACATATATCTAAATACAATTTTTATTATACACCCAATCCTATTCTTTTCTCAAAGAGTCTTGGGATATACCATGAGCATTGCACAAATAGCATTGAGCGTATGACGCAGTCGAAATTAATGGAGGAAAAGCAAACGCAATTCCTTAAACGAACAAACAGGTTTATAAGCGAAATTAATGAACTCTCAAATATTATTATTAAATCGAAAAGTGTCTTCTAATGACGGCTAAAAGACGTTTAAATACCTTAAACAAAACCCTAATACGAAATTATGCAAAAACTAAAAATAGAAATAATTAAAATGTTATTTTCGGGCCCGAAGTTAACTCGGATGGCTGAAAAAGCCTATGAATCACGGTAAAGCTGTGCGTTCGATTAGTTGGGCAGCTACCTCTACGAAAAGGTATTTTATTAAGCATTATGACAATAAGAACCCGACTAGTAGAGATCATTTCCAGTTTTTCGATGATGGACTTTTTCATCGAACTTTAGGGCGAGCCTTCCTACGTTAGTGCACCATGCTCATGGAGTCATGGTACATGCGAGTATATGATCCATAATCTTGTATCCAAGTGTACATTCATTACCCTACTACAAATTTATCTTTCTCTAATTTTTTTCCTTTTAATATATGTGTTGCGAAAATATTGTGGAGATAAGCATAATAAGACTCATTCACTCTTCACTTCTATACATCCACTCAAGCTCACTTGAATCTTTCTCCTCCCTTAAGATAGGATCTACCATCACCCCCATTACCAAAACCTCTCTTTCACATTCCCCTCCTCAAACCCCCCATCACCCAATCATTCTCCCCAAATATGTCATCTTCAACACCACTCGACCCTTGCTCCACCTCCGAACTAGCCAACTTCCTGGGCCCAAACACCACAAACCCCTTCGCAGCAGCATCCTACATTTGCTCTCGCTTCACCTCTACCTCTTCTCATTTCACCTCCACAACCTATGCCTTAGACACCACCTTTCTTCTTTTCTCTACGTACCTCGTTTTCTCCATGCAACTCGGCTTCGCCATGCTCTGTGCCGGCTCCGTTCGTGCTAAGAATACCATGAACATCATGCTTACCAATGTCCTCGACGCCGCTACTGGAGCTCTCTTCTACTACCTCTTTGGCTTTGCTTTCGCCTTTGGCTCCCCAAGCAACCCTTTCATTGGGAAAAGATTCTTTGCCCTAGGATCATTTCCTAATAGTAACGTTGATTTTCCATATTTTATGTTCCAATGGTCGTTTGCCATTGCTGCTGCTGGGATTACTAGTGGGTCTATTGCAGAAAGGACTCATTTTGTAGCTTATCTAATTTACTCATCCTTCTTAACAGGGTTTGTTTATCCAGTGGTTTCGCATTGGTTTTGGTCAGAAGATGGGTGGGCTAGCCCTAATAGCACTAATCTATTATTTGGGTCGGGTGTCATTGATTTTGCTGGCTCCGGTGTTGTTCATATGGTTGGTGGGATTGCTGGATTTTGGGGCGCATTCATTGAAGGTCCCAGGTAATTTATGTTGCAACCTCCCATTATATTTTACGAATATACTTCTTCCGTTTTTATAATGAACTTTAATTAGCTTTCCTAATTTATATTTTAGGAAAAAAATAGTTATGTGAGATCTTGTTAGATTCATCTAAATGCGAAATTTTTTAACATCAACATTTTATAATTTTTACTTGTTGATAATTGTTGATATTAATGTTTAAAATAATGATTTAAAAAAAACATTTAGAATAATGAATTGGTACATTTCTGTAATGATGAATTGGTACATTATTTTTGAATTTTTACTTATTACCTAATAGAAGTGATTGCTGCATATAGAGTATTTTTGTAATATGAGTTTGTCATCAAGATGATATTAGTATGGTACATTTCTTGGTGTAATGACTACCAATTATGTAGCTGGAAGATATATTTCACCAAATTCTACAAATTCTAAGTTTGGATTGTTCAATGATATTTTTGCCCTTTTAAAGGTGTAACTACACTTAATAAGTATAATAAATCATAACTTTAAAACTTCACGAGATGATTTTTGCGTTTTTATGGGGAAAAGACATGTGGTTTTAGTTTGAAGGCACGAGATCCACATTTTCTTTAATGATTCCACATCAAAAGTTTGTTCTTTCTTTATTTTTAATTGTTTAATTGATGGTTACAATTTTTAATATGCAGAATAGGGAGATTTGATCATGAAGGACGATCTGTAGCATTGAAAGGTCATAGTGCTTCTTTGGTTGTCTTAGGAACATTTTTGCTCTGGTTTGGATGGTATGGATTCAACCCGGGTTCATTTACTAAGATCCTTGTGGCATACAACAACGAGTCAGAGTCTTACTATGGGCAGTGGAGTGCTATTGGAAGGACAGCAATCACCACGACCTTGGCCGGGTGCATGGCTGCCCTAACCACCTTATTTGGAAAGAGAATTCTCTCGGGTCATTGGAATGTAACAGATGTTTGTAATGGTTTATTGAGTGGGTTTGCAGCAATCACTTCTGGATGCTCGGTGGTAGACCCTTGGGCGGCAATTGTTTGTGGATTTGTAGCGGCTGGGGTGCTAATTGGTTCGAACAAATTAGCAGAGAGGTACAAGTACGATGATCCATTAGAAGCAGCACAGTTGCATGGTGGGTGCGGGGCATGGGGTGTCTTATTTACGGCTCTTTTTGCCAACAAGAAATATGTAAATGAGGTGTACCCAGGTAAAGCAGACAGACCATTTGGATTATTCATGGGTGGGGGTGGTAGGCTTTTAGCTGCCCATGTTGTACAAATTTTAGCCATAATTGGATGGGTTAGTTTTACAATGGGTCCCCTTTTCTTCTTTCTGCATAAGCTAAAGTTATTAAGGATATCCCCTGATGACGAGATTGAGGGTATGGATTTGACCCGGCATGGTGGGTTTGCTTATGCTTACAATGACGAGGGAGATTCCAACCAACACCTTGGAATCCAAATTCGTAAGGTAGATTCAAATAGGTCAGCTACATCGATTTCCTAAAATTACTAGCTAGCATCGATTAGAAGGTAGATCTTTATATTATAGGATTCCCTCTCTCAAATATTGTAAATATAAAAGGTTTGTGGTCTTTGAACTCTGACCTTATGCTTTGTGTGTTCCATACTATTGTAACACTTATCATTAGTGATCTCTAATGCACTACTTTCACCCTTAATAGCTACGTTTCAATATTAGTAAAAATTAGGAAAAATTCATTCTAATAAGTTAAATTTTGATTGCTCCGCAATTGACAATCTCATCTTTAATGAATCACGAATAATCCAATATTTTCTAAACATATTACATTAACAGACTTTGACCCTTTAACACCCCAAATTTTGAACCACGACGTTTTGACAAATAAGGTCAACATTTTTCCTTAACGACCATTCAAACATTAAGGGTATAACGCCATATCTATTTTCTTTTGAAAATAAATATAAGGCTAACTAATTAATAAAGAAATAAAACAATATTAGAACTCAAACTAAAAATTAGATAGTGGAGCTATTCATTTATCTAAAACATCAAATAAAAACAAAACTAAATTATCTTACCTAAAACAATCCTCTAAAACAAACTAGCCTTATTTCAAAACTATCTGGACTTAATGCTACTTGAGCGTTCACTCTTGGAATGTAATCCCTTTCACCAACCTGCAAAATTCAAAAGAAAGAGAAAGGGAATGAAACACATAAAAATTAGTTAAAACTAAGTAATTCAACTTTATCTAGTAAAATTGTAACAGTTTCATTTTGAAAATAAGTTTTATAGAGCATTTATGTAACACCCCAACAATTCTCTCTTTGTAAAACATATATTTTTACAACTAAAATAGAGAATTATCAAGGCATTATCGCCCGTGTGAAAACCTATCGGCTTACTCAGAGTGTTGCAGCGGAAAAATATTAAATAAAACTTTATTAAATACTTAAATCATAGTATTGTCAAATCATTATCCAAACCTTGAAAGATAATTCAAAACCAACTTAAAGCATTTAAAGTAAATAATCCATAAAACAACTTAAGAAAAGTAACGTAAAGGTAGGAAACAATCAAAGTAAGAAAGCGATCTCTCATCAACGCTTCCCAAATCCCAAATGAGTAATTGACACGATGCATCATAGTCTTCCAAACCTGTAGGCAAATATACTCAATTGAAAATTGCTCACCAATAAAGGGTTTCACAGGATCAATAGGCACAACCATGATAGACTCACAGAAAAGCACGTAATCAACAAAGATGAGTACATACATAAATAAAATAAAACACAAAACCTAATCATGATACTACTGAACAATAAAACATGACCAGTAAATATACCTCAAGACTTCAACTCGTAAAATAATACTTGACTTCACAAGACATACAATATGATAATCATTTAGTAAATTGAATAGACAATGGATCGAGTTGTCCAACCAAAACCAGCCTTCAAAATAGAAGATGAATTACGGGCGCGACTCCGTAACCCCTTGACCTAGGATATCGAGGAACCTTTAAAAATAAAATTGGGTACGCTGATCAATCCGACCCCAAGAAAAGCCATGGGCTACCACCATGTACTCCAATTCATACTAGTCCAGAACTTCAGACGTGCACAAGTGTAAAGCTATTTCTATTCGCTTTCTAGTTTAAGTATTAATAAGTTATTCGATGTTGGATTCTAAACAAAGCAACCAACACATAACATGAATACAACAATTTTCACTTTTATCTTAGGATTAAATAAGTTATCAAACAATTCCAATTGACCAAGAATTAATCCTCCAATTTATTTGTTGACTTAAATCAACAATCGAATGTCCAAAGACAATAAATATACATACCCTACAAAGCCCTCGGTCTTTGCAAAGTAGTAAAATAATAATAACCAATAATAATCCAACTTACTCACAAAGTCCTCGGCCTTTGAGAAGTAATAATATATCCATAACCAATAATAGTCCAACTTACTCACAAAGACCTCGGCCTTTGAGAAGTAATAAAATAATAATCTAATAATAAAATATTATTAATAATCCACATCACAAGATGGATCAAAATATAAATACTTCCAAACAACATGCTTGAATCAAACATCCATTCAATCATGTAATAAACCATATAGGCAATTAACATGCTTAACAACACGTAATTCCAACTCAATAGCCACGTATGAACCATAAAAGGGCTCTCTATACATGATAACATAAATAATCCTAATCCTTAGGACATGATACTAGTCTAACACATAAGGACATGTACGTACCTTGTGTAGACAAAGTGAGAGGCCACTTTAAAACTCTAGAAGTCGCTTAAAGTAAATTCTCCGCCTACCAAAATAATTACATAACAATGAATTGATATCCTAATTAATTCACAGCAATATAATTTATTTTAAAACGCTTCAAAACTCATTTTGAAATACTTTAAAAACATTAAAGTCTCAACCTTTAATATAATACTATAAGTCTAGGCTTTAAAAACCTCAAAAACCATTACTTTCATACTTGAAATTCTCTTTAAATAATAAATGATAAATCTGAAATTATAACTTATATTCATAATAAATAAAAATAAATTTTTAATTACTTCAAACAATAAAGTTTCCAACTTTATTTGTAAAACATATTAAAACTCATAAAAAACACAATTTTAATATTAAAATTCATAAAAATTATAACTTTAATATTAATACTTTATTTAAGCATTAAATAGAGGATAAAGGTTAAAAATAACCAAAGGAAACCACGAAAAACCGAAAAAACCAAGGAGGAAAACGCGCTGGGAGGCACGTGTGGTTGTGGCTGGGCGGCGCGTGGCAGTCACGCGGCTGTGTGGCTGCTGCTGCTGCGGCAAAGAGGGAGTGTGAGGGGAGTGCTGCGTGGCTGGCGTGCGTGTGGTGGTCGGACGCCGGAAGCAAACTGAGGAAAAGAGAGGGAGGACGGACGAGTGAGAGGAGAGGAAAAAGAGAGAAAATAAAAGTGTGCAAACTTGGGGTTTGGGGGGTATTTTAGGTTTGCCTAAAACCTAGGGTGAATAGGTTCAGGCTTTGGGTTTGGGCTCAAGTTGATCAAACTCTAATTAAAAGCTTTGGGTTCCTCAACCCAATATTAAAATCATTTCAAACACAAGCCAAAACATTTAAAAAAATATTCAATACTTAAAATCCAACCCAATAAATATTAATGATTATTTAAAAGGTTTTAAACAATCATTTGACTTTCAAACTAGTCAACACTTGAATAATTAAATGAAATAATATGAAAATAATTATAAATATACTTTAAATATATTTATAAAATTCATAAAATTACGGGAGATTACAATATAAATATAAACATGCACATACTAAACGATTATAAATCATATAATTCAGGTAACATCACTTTTAATAAGAAAGAGGAATGGAAGCCAATAGATCTGGTGTTAGAATCCAACATGCCTTTACATATATTTCCCTTCTTTTATGCATTCCAATGCTTTAGTTTATATTTTAGTAATCTTGTTTAGGTTTAATAAAGTTTCATTATTTAGTGACTGTAAACTAGTGTTCACTAAAAATATGTACTACCTCACATTTAAGCCTCTTTAGGCGGGTAAGAGTGAATAAATTAAACTTGAGACCTCCTATCAACTGTTACTTGCTTTATAATATTGTATTGTTATTGTTGGCCAACTTAGAACTTGTGACGTTGCATATTATAAAGTGTCCTCCCAAACTCAAAATAGGTATATCCCGTCGTCGGCCGCGTTCGTGCCCGCCTTGTGCACACGAGCGCCGTCACCAATAGGCAAGAGTGTCTCTTCAAATACCATGTGCTCATCCTTCACGAGGCTCAAGAGTCTCAATTCCGCAAAAAGGCTAACGCACTTGCTTATAAAAGGCAAGGGCGCGTCACACGATGATGTCAAAACTCGGAACGCGAAAACGGGACTAGTCCCAGTAATCACCTACTTCAATAGCGGCTCGCCACACTGACATAGATATGAAATATACGCAAATAAAATAAAAGGGAGAATGCAACCAACACCTTGGTATACAAATTCGTAAGGTAGATTCAAATAGGTCTGCTACATCGACTTCATAAAATTACTAGCTAGCATCAATTAGAAGGTAGATCTTTATATTATAGGATTCCCTCTCTCAAATATTGTAAATATAAAAGGTTTGTGGTCCTTGAACTCTTATACTTCGTGTGTTCCATGCTTATTGTAACACTTATTATTTCGTGATCTCTAATGCGCTAGTTTAACCCTTAATATCTATAATTCAATATTAGGAAAAATTATGAAAAATTCATTCTAGTAAGTTAAACTTTAGGTGCTCCGCTTTTGACAATCTCATCTTTAATTAATCACTGAATAATCTTATATTTTCTAAACATGTTACATTAACAGACTTTGACCTTGTAACACCCCCAAAATTTGAACCACTCTTTGACAAATAAGGCCAACATTTTTCCTCAACGACCATTCAAACATTAAGGGTATTACACCATATCTATTTTCTGTTGAATATAAATATAAGGCTAACTAATTAATAAAAAAATAAGACAATACTAGAACTCAAAGTAAAAATTAGATATCTGAGCTATTCATTTAACTAAAACATCAAATAAAAACAAAACTAATTATCTTACCTAAAACAATCCAAAATCCTATACTAACTTAATTATAAAACCTCTAAAACAAAATAGTTTTATTTCAAAACTATCTATACTTAATGCAACTTGAGTATTCACTTCTTGGAATGTAATCCCTTTCACCAACCTGTAAAATTCAAAAGAAAAGAGAAAGGGAATGGAACACATAATTATAAACATGCACATACCAAACCGTTATAAACCATAAAAACTTTATATAATTCACGCAACATTACTTCTAATAGAAAGAGGAATGAAAGTCAATAGTTTGGGTCTTAGAATCCAATCTGTCTTTGCGTATATTTCCCTTATTTAATATTTTTCAATGCTTTAGTTTATATTTTAGTAGTACTCTTTCATAGGATTAAAGTTCCATTACTTAGTGACTGCAAAACTAGTGTTCACTAAAAATATGTATTATCTCATATGTAAGCCTCTTTACGCGGATAAGAGTGAATAAATGAAACTTGAGACCTCCTATCAACTGTTGTTTGCTTTATAATATTGTGTTATTATTGTTGGCCAACTTAGAACTTGTACCGTTGCATATTATAAAGCGCCCTCCCATACTCAAAACGGTACTTCTTGCCGTCAGCCCCGCCCTTGCACTCCTTGTGCATATGAACACCCCAATCAACCCTTTTCTCACACTCTTGTCGCCAATGGCAAGAGTGTCTCTTCAGATATCGTGTGCTCATGTTTCACGACCCTCAAGAGTCCTATTTCCGCAAAAAGGCTAGCTCACTTGGGCGCGTCACATGATCTAAGGTCAAAACTCTCGAACCGTGACATCGGGACTAGTTTCAGTAACCAACTACTTCAATGGTGGCTCGCCACCCTGATGTGGATCTGAAATACCCAAATAACATAAAAGGGATAAATCTTTAAACGCGCAAGTTCAAAGGTTTAAGCGCGCAAACCACGAGAAAAGGGTAAGAAGTTGCCCAAGAACACTCGGAAAAGAGTGTCTCTTCAAAAGTGACACGGTTTCTAAAAATAGGTGTTTTGAAATAAGTGATACACTTTGGATTTTTTCCTTCTTTGGTAATTTTTAGTGTGTTATTTCTCAATTTTACCCTTATTAAATTTACTAAACCATGTTTACATTATCTTTATAAAACTTAATTATTCTATCTCCTGAACCTACCACCCTCCCCATCTCTATTCGCAACCTGATACCACCTGACCACCAGATTCACCCAAACTCCATTACCCCTAAAACTAAAACCTTTCGAACCACCACCCAGCCACCCACCAAAATGAAACCCTAGCCACCCTTCCCTCAACCTACCACCCTACCCATCTCTCTCCACAACCGACTCCACCATCTCAGCCACTAGCCACCGGTGATAAGGAGGAGCAGAAATCAAAGAAGGAGGACGAGCAGAAGTCTAGGGTTTCGAAGCAGAAATCGAAGCACCACCCAACCACCCACCAAATCGAAGAAGGAGGAGCAAAAATCTAGGGTTTACGAGAAGAAATCGAAGCACCACCAAGCCACCCACTAAATCGAAGAACGAGGAGCAGAAATCGAAGAAGAATGACGAGCAGAAATTGAGCAAGGACGACGAGAAATCGATGAAGGAGGAGCAGAAATCTACGATTGACGGGCGGTAAGGAGAAAGCCTTCGTTGGTCGGTTGGCCGGTTGTTAGTCGCTAGTGAGAGAAATGGGGGCTAAGGAAATGGGGCTGGTATCGAGGAGAAAGCCTTCGTTGGTCGGTTGGCCGGTTGTTAGTAACAATGTATCACTTATTTGAAAACAGAGGAAGTAGATAGAGTTGATTGCTCCCTACTCCAACAAAATACAAGATAAAATTAACCTAGAAAAATGAAAACCCAATAATACCTAAAGAATTAATTAAAGAACTAGAGTATTCCAATAATTAATCCTTACAACTTGGAACCAAATTAAGGCCCAAAATACCTAAAATAAGTCCAATAATTATTAAATCTCACTTGTAAATGCCATACTTTAAGAGTATGGTAAAATCAAGAAAGTTCTTAAGTAAAGCAAAAATAAACATGAGTCCGTATTATCGAGTTCACATTCTAATCCATATGAGCTGAGGTTATATTGTTTTGTGCATTTCACAAGATAATGCCTTTGTGTTTCAAAGTCTAACTATCAAAAATCTTCTTGGGTTGAATCTTTATTAGAATTATTTCTGGCAAAGGTTGATTGCATAATTTATATTTTTATGGGTTTTTCTATTTAAGAGTATGAGATGGGTTCATAGTGTAAAATTAAAGATGGAGATAGGGACATAGGGTTAAACCGAAGTTTGTCAATTTGATGGAATTCTTTTTCCTAATGAAATTAAGGAGTGGCTTGAAAAACATGATCGGACATATACAATTTCTAAATTCATAGATAGTGACTTCGTATCAATCGTGACTTTATCATTCAAAAAATATGATGTGGTTTGGTGGAAGATTTTAAAGGCTTGAAGATTTCAAGAAGGTAAATCCATGGTACCTAGTTGGTTTGAACTGAAGTTCGAGTTTGAGAAGGATTTTTTAGCATAGTCACACAAAAAATGATGTTTTTGTGACTTGTGCTATAAGGAATTTAGAAAACATCTGAAATATAATGGTTTGTGGAAGCGTAAAATAAAGAGGAAAAGAAAGAAGTATCAGTTTTTGTTCCAAATTTACTTGAGGCATCTTATGTGGAATTACAATAAGAAGAGTACCGTATCAAAGAAAAACTTGTATCTACTGCTTGTCAAGATTTTAGTATTGCAATTTCACTCAAGAAATTGAAATAGGTGATATCTATGAGGAGGAACAATAAAAGAAGTGCAATTCTTACTTCCTTATACCCACAAGGAGGATCATTTAGCAACAATGTGGGTGCTTTATTTCACATGGATTCACGCTACATAGTTCCTAGTTGTGAAAAAGGGAGTTGAAAATTCTGATGTGAACTATACTACTAGTTAATGGAACTATCGAAGGAGAATAAACAAGATACATACTACCTCTGTTTCGTAATACATGCAACATTGGACTATGGCACATGGACCAAGGAAGAGAATAGAGAGAGTGTAAATTGTCTTTCTTACCCATATGATAAAGAATAAAGTAGTGTACATGTGAGTGAGAAAGTTGGGGCACAAGTGTCTTTTTAGCTAAAAAGACTAACTATTAAAGGTAATGTTGCATGTATTGCAAAACATTCAAAAAAGGTATATGTTGCATGTATTGCGAAACGAAGGTAGTATTACTTTGTTTGTTGTTTGCAAAACAAGCTAAGTATATTGGTCTATTGTGTTCATTCTTGAGATTACGTTCGTTGTTACAATCTTATTGGATTTGAATCCTTTTAGGAAGAGAGAATGATATGGATTAGAATAAGAACTTGATAATATGGGCTTATGTTTATTTTTTGCATTATTTAGAAACTCTCTTAGTCATATGAATCACCAACCTGCACAACATTAATTTCGAAAATCATAACCACAAACTTATTTATACAACTATGTTTATGTGCAACCATACCTTGGTTTTGACCAACACTTGGTTGAGCCTTTTCTTTGTCTTCTTCTTCTGATGAGAAGGACATTCCCTCTTAATGTGAGGTCCATTGCATACCCAATAAGTAAAAGTCTTCCTGTTTTGTTTGCAACATTGGTTTTAGCAGTATCGTTGGATTTCATGGTCATACTAGATCCAACAACTTCCACCATATTCATGGTAGACTTAGGAACACTACATTACTAGAATCCTTAACCCCATCTTAAACCCGGATACTCTCCTAAATACAAAGATGGGTTCCTAATGTTCCATTGTCATACCTTCCTTATTATGTTTCAAGGAATGCTTAGTGTCTTTCCAAGATTGTGGTAAATTATCAATGACGGAAGCTACGACAATAGTCTCATCCATCACCATACTGTGTGATCTAATTTGGTCCAAATTATGCTGAATTTTGTGAAATTACTCTACTATAGGCCTATCATTAGTAATTTTAAAGGAATTAAAATTACTAACAAGAAAAATCTTACTAGAAGCATCTTCCGAAATGTACTTGGCCTCAAAGATATTCACAAAGCTTCTTAGCACTCTCCACATTTTTGTGAAGATCAAATAAATTGTCGGATAAGGTGTTAAGGATGTGACCCCCGACAAATATAATCATCATTCTCGCACTTCGTTCGCCTCCTTATAGACTCCAAAGTCTCTTCAACTACTTCTAGTGGGATCGCCGACATAGGTGTTGTAAGCATGTATACCACGTTTAAAGTTGTCAACAGGAAATGCATCTTGCTTTACCATCCATGATAACCTATCCCCTTGAGCTTGTCTAACTTCTGGAAGTTCAATGTCAAGTCCTTGAGTAATGAAGCCCTATCCAAAAACAAACAAGATTAAATTAATTGATTGTTGGATGTAGGATGGACAAGGAAACCGGATAACACCACTCCAAGGCACTAAAACTACGCTTTCCTATTAGTTTAATTTCGCTCCCCTAGGATCACTGGGTTTCACAAAACAACTAATTAATGAGATATAATGGAGTAAGAAAATTTCACTTTGTTGATCTACGAAATGATTCAAGCAAGAACTTAAGTACGGAGTATATATGTTCATGAAGAACACTGGAGAATTAAATGATAACAATTCTCAAGCAAGTAAGTTTGAGAGAGAAAATCGGATTTCTTGTGTCTTTTTCAATGTGTGCAAGGAGGTTACTTTAGTAACCCCTTAATCCCTCCAGAGTACTTACCCAACTACCCTCTAATGATGGACAATAACCCCCCTTAACATCAAAGGATATAACAACTGATAATAGGCAACGGGTAGAAACCGTTCATGTGAAAAGAAAACATGCAGCCAAGCAGGTTCTACACCACGACTTGCAATAAAGATCGCGACCTGGCCCAATCGTGTTTCGAGATCTGTCTCGCAACACGCGACTGAGTTCCTTCGAATACCTTTGAAAAAGCGTACTAGACCTCCTCCTCTTCTAGTATTACCACGTATGAAAATTAAACCCATTACTATATACATGTTTCAACATAGAGCAGATGGTGGATGGCGGTGGCTAAGTGGAGGGGAGATGGTCAGGTAGTGGGTGGGAGGGGAAGGGAGATGAAGGTGGTGACTAGTGAGTGGTGAAGTGAACGGCAGGTAGGGTAGAAAGGTAGGATTATTATGGGAAATTCCAAAGGTGGTAAGAGTATTATTTTGTGCAGATGTACAAAAGGTGAGAGTATTTATTTTAAAAATAAATTACAAAAAGGCATTAAAGTGAGGTTAATAGAAAAGAGAAATAAGTGAGTAGTAAAAAAGGATTAATTTCTTGCCAAATAAGAAAGTTTTGTAATTATTCATAGATGCAAATGTAATAGGACTAAACCCAAAATTACATAATATAAAAAAAATTATGAGAAATAGTTGCTCTTTTTCATATTATAAAAGTCCAAATGATTAATCTTCATGTACATTTACAATTTACACAATGTTGTTGGCGGTATTATTCTTCTCCATCTTCAAGAAGCTTAAAAAATGAATTACATAATCCACAATGAAATAAAAATAAATATTGTAAGACCTAAGATAATTACTCATTCCTTGATTTCTCAAAGAAAAGTGAAGCATAGAGCAATTGACTCCAAGTATCAGGCAATCCAGGAAGACAACAATGACTACAATCTGCATACGACCGAATAAGCCTCTTATATTTTGTGGTATAAATCTTCCATCTCCAGTTGTCCCTATAAACTGATGGATGTGAATCGATTCGATGCCCTGAAAGCGTCGTAACATTCAAGTACTTGACTTGTAATTTAGTCATTCCTTTGATCACATCCTCTATTGCATTGTTTAAAGATTTTGGAAACATATATTTAAAGGATTTATCCATGATAGGATGGGAAGCATTGTAGCACCCCTTCCCTGCATTATGCACTGGTGCAACACTCCTGAACAAAACAGTTGTTCTCTTTGGGTCAACGTTTTTGTTGATCCAGTTTTCCCATGTTTTCATGCCCCGTTTGTATGCTAGCCTCATTGGCATATCCTCGTACAGTTGTCCTTTGTATTGAAGTAAATCCCATCTACGTAAAATAAGCTAATCGTGATAATATAAACCTTTGTTGCATATATAAGATGTACTCTTAAACGCAAGATAATATAAGACTATTCACTCTATGGATCTATGAATTGAATGGAAATCACAAACAGTAAAATGCTTGTTTAATTGAATATGGGAAGTATTGATTCCTAGGAAATTCTAATGCCAGAAAAATTCCAATTCAGAAAGCATAAAATGTTGTTTTGCGGGGAGTTCTAATTACTTTAAAGGGGACTAGGTAAGTTAATTCCCCTATTTTGTGGGATGTAACGTCCTAAGAGGTGGAACTTTCCATGTCTTTAATTTGTCAAACAAACAATCCTAGAGTATTTTACTTCTCATGTAATTGCATGTCAACCAAACAACATCTAAATTTAGACTTTAGATTCCAAAAATGCCCAAATTAAAGTCTATCTGTAGTTACTAGTGTTTATTAATACGTACTAGAACATATTTGAACTTATTTCCTCTTATAAATATCAACATAAGATGAAACGATTAGACCCAAAATGGTGTTAACATTTAAAAATGGAGGCCAGTACATATAAGAAACTACCTACTTTTTCAATTTTCCGGAGTGAGTCCACCAATCCGCTGAGTTGAACACCATAACATCAGCTCCTCGCCATAGATCAGAATTGGCAGAAAGTTTGTCCAGCACAAGGACTGTCTTCCCACTTTTATGGCTAGTATCAAGTTCTACCAGAAATGGGCTCCAATGAAACTCTACTATAGTATTATAGTCCTGCAATAAATATTGGTGTAAAAATTTAAAGTAAGATAAGCAGAGATGTTTGATGCTAACTGAACCAGAACATTGAAACTACAATTTAGAAATTGTCAAAATCTACCTTTTACAACATAACTTTTAAAATTAGTTTTTAAAATTTTCTTTTTGTTTGGGTGAAAAACTACCAATAAATAGCTTCCATTAAGTTGACTCACTATTCCGTCATTGACTAGCTTATGCATAACAATTTTACCTAAATTTACCCTTGAAAAAATTGAGTATATATGTAAACAAGGGATGATTGAATTGAAGAGAAACTATAAAACGGAATCAAATTTCTCAATTCAAAAATAAAGTTTCTTCTTCTCGTAATTCTTATGAAAATTCGGAAGGAAATAATGGTGAAAAGGAGTCACCTTTACGCTATTGAGAAGATAAGAAGAAAAACGAGAGAAAAAGAGAAGGCTGAAATGTTCATTATGGAGAAAATAGTCATAGTAATAGAAGTTGTAAACAAAATATTCTAAGTAGTTTCTTACAAAATAATCATGTAGAAGGTGGTTAAGTACAAGACTACTAGAAAAATTTCCTTTGCATACCTTTGCTTTGAGCATCTTATAATGTGTATCATTGGCATAAACTTCAAATCTAGATGAAGAAACAGAGGAATATAGAAGGCAAGAAAGTGATCCCCACATGTTTCTGTTTAGTGAGTCTCCAACTATAATCACTCTTTTGTTTCTAAGTCTTTCAAGCATGTCTTTTCCATTGAACCTAAGAAAAATGAACAAAATAAGCATGTCTAAAAACAGTGCAATAGAGTTCAGATAATAACTCGATGATTTCACATGTGTACTCAAATACTCACAATGGTATCTTACAATCTTTAGCTTCCCATCTCCACTTCTCATACCCGAGATCCGGTCTTCCACTCTTTCGGCAATTAAACTTATCTTCAAGGAATGGACAAGTTTGCCCATCATAGCTCCGTTTTGCCTCCGAGCTGTACACCCATTTGCCATCAAAGATGTCGCATTTCTTTTCCATCATATTATTTATTTGTTTTCCTAACTTACGTATAGGTACATAAGGCTTTGCTATTTGGATATTTTGAGTTGACTTTGGTTGGTTGTTATTCATATCAGATGTAAAATATGAAAAATTAAGAGTTTCCTTAATCAAGCTAGCTATACGTGGTGAAGGAAAACTTGATACATTAGAAGGTTTCAGGTGCTTGGAAATAATGCCCGAGATTGGTGTCTCGGCTTCACCCAAAAGATCAAATTCGAGGTTGGTGTTTTTGGCAGTGGAGAAGCTTACATTCAAGCAGCAAAATAAGCTTGCTATTATGCATAGTTTCCATGCCTTATTGGAGATGAAACTCAACTCCATAACTTTGAATTTTTTCTTTGATGTTCTAGACTTTAGTTGTTGTTTTTGCAATTTAAGGTAAGGTTATTTGGTATTGTAAAGTTAGCCAAGCATTTTGCGTAGGTGATATGCTATATGCCATATTATATGGTAGATTTAACAAAAACAACTCATATTTGCTTTATAGATGTAGTTTGAGTCATTATACAGCTTGTTTAATAGTCAATACCGTTATGCATAAGAAAGATGCATATAATTGACAATTTGCATCTTGTCATCGAGAAAAACATAGTTTATAATTTTCACCATTTGCTAGCTTAATTTTAAATCAGTTAAAGGTCGAAGCCATGTTCTGGACTGCCTATTTATTATAATAAGTGAAGCCATGGCAACGTCATGGAAAATTTTAATGCAAACAGAAATTGATAAAAGCAACCAACCACAAACAGTGGTACTCAAAGTTATTTTCAAGAAAACAACATTAATTCGCGGATTTTTTGTCAGAAACCCCCACTAACTTTCAACTTATTGAAAACAACTCCCAGGATCTTTATTTTTTAAAAATAACCTCCCTAACCTTTCAAAACTTGTTGGTTGCACCCCCAAAACTTAACTCCGTCAATTTTTTCCGTCTGTTGGCGCCCAGTAACAGCTTTATATATCATCTTAAACATCTTCCTTCCTATTCCAATTGAACACAAAGGTAACATTCGTAAAGTTCTTCAATCCAATTCCAATTGAGCATCAAATTTGCATTCCCAATCAACTCGAAGTCCTAATTTAAACCTAATCCCCAAATTGTTGAAATTAAAGCTGTACAATTTCAGGTAAAAATATATCTTGCGTAAAGAGTTTCTTTTTTAAGAATTAGGGTTTGTAATTTTGATATCGAAATTCAGTAAATGGAACTTTAAATTTGGGGAAATTGTGAAATTAGTGTTTGTTAATGTTGAACCATGACTTATACTTATGTAATTGTAGTTGGGTGTGTTGATTTGACCTTGAATTATGCTTAATTGTTCTTTGACTACTGAATTTATTGGAATAGGTAACAGATGGCTATCAAATGCAAGTGTGGGATTGCAGCTAAAGTGTTGAGGTCTTGGACTAATGATAATCCTGGAAGGAAGTTTTGTGCTTGCAAATTCTCTGATTTTCATAGTGGAAGAGATGGGTGTGGTTTTTTTCAATGGCAGGACAAAGAAATGGTGGAGTGGCAAAGAGTTCTAACCAATGAGTTTATGGTGGAGTTACTGAGTTTCAGAGAAGAGAAATATGGAGAAACTCATCAGTTTTACAGAGTTGAAATCGCTGGTGGAGAGAGGGAAATGATGGAGGAGAGGGAAATTAGTTGAGATGGAGTTACTGAGGGTTATATCAGTAATTTCATCATGTGTTTTAAGAGGGATAAGCTGTTACTGGGCGCCAACAGAAGGAAAAAATTGACGGAGTTAAGTTTTGGGGGTGCAACCAACAAGTTTTGAAAGGTTAGGGAGGTTATTTTTATAAAATAAAGATCCTGGGAGTTGTTTTCAATAAGTTGAAAGTTAGTGGGGGTTTCTGACAAAAAATCCATCCTTAATTCGCTAGTAGAGTTAGCAATTGCGTGTCGTGTTGGTACTACTACTAATCCTCGATCATACATAATTACATATATAGATAATAGTTACCCAATCTAATTTGATCCGGCTATTTAATAAAGTGAAAAGCTAAATAACGCCCGCAAAAAATAACACCCACAAAAAATAAAGTAAATACCAATTTACCTTTTACGGGAAAAAAAAAACATGTGTGACACGCCAAATTATTTCAAGAGGGTGAAAACCATACATTTCAGACATCAACAACCAAAAGAATTTTACTAGCATTCACATATAAACACTTCAGGTAGAGAATAAAGTGAATTAGGTGCTGTGACAAAATGAAGATACTTGTAGCACATGATGAAGTGTATCTGAGAAAGAAAATCAGTAAGTTGGAGATAAACCTTGAAATAATAGCGGTTCAACCATGGAGGAAGCGGTTTCAATGGCCGTTCAGTGTTTCTTTTTTTTTTTTTTAATTGCGATGCGACATACTTATAATGCAAATTCCACAGTTGATGATTGCTGGATTATGCAATCCACTGTTGCAAAGGCGTGAAGTACTTTTCTCCACTTGGCCACCGATGGCAGCCAGAGGAAATATAAAAAAGGAAGAGAAGAGAAAAGGGGTTAAAAAGAAAAAAGTGTTTAAATTAAATGAGGGTATTTTAATCTTTTTAATTAAGAGTGTGGGCACCAAATAGTATTTGGTCTAGTGAAGGTTGGTGGTTCAATCCCTATTAGGGGCACTTTGAGGGTAAGGATTTTCCTTTATCCTTCCTCCCTATTCTCAAGTGTCTGGCCCAATAGGACCCGAGCGGAGTCCGGGCCACTTCTTTTTACCAAAAAAAAAAAAATTAAGAGTGTGGGCGTTTTTTGTATTTTTGTAAGCGTTGTTTAACAAAGGATCATGTTAATCCGTTTACTTATCCATATGATTCAAGCCTCATAATAACGTGTCGTGTTCATGTCACATTAACATTTCATGTCAATGTTTCTATTATCAAGTAGATAATAGGGTGAAATTAAATCGTGTCGTGTCAATTTGCTTACATAAACGGATTAAATTCTCTTGAACTAAACCCATAACCCAACATACTTATCCGACTCGTTTAATAAGTCTGTTGCGTCGTGTTGTGCCTATGTGTTTATTTAAACGTGTCAAAATACTTTATCTAAATCCGCTAATTTTGTGTCGCCAGTCGAATCTTTGCCAACTTTATTCACTTGTCCAAGGCCAATCCTACCCCTTGACCAGGAAGGGCGGCCGCCTTGGGCCCAACTTGAAAAGGGCCAATATGCTAAATTTTGTAAGGCTGTGAAAAGATGAAAAATAGTAGTAATTTACTAGTAAGTAAAATTCTTGTATAGTTGTACATAATGATATCCTCGCAATCTCTCTCATATACAATCCCTCATTTCCCCATTACCAATAATAAATTGGAAAAATTGTCAGGACTAATCCCAACTATAACAATTCCGGTCAAATTAATCTCAATTATGGGCTATGCTGGAATAATCCAAACTATTGGGTGTACCTTTGACACGCTCGTTGTACACGTCAAATTAGTATGCTAAACTTAACTTAGGATAGGGTAAGTAAGGGTCCAGACCACGAGGAAGCAAAGTTAAGCATCAATTGAATTTCGATTAGGTGAACTAAGTCTATTGTTGGATGTTTTTGAGTTTAATTAGCAACTAAGATTCCATGAACTAATTGACAAGGTAATGAACTAAATTACCGATTTAAGAATATAATAAATGAACAGTAGGGATAGGGGAATCGCAAATTAACCAAGTATTAATCAATCGTCAAGTCTATGGGATTCATTAGGGTCAATTAGGGATAACTCACTCAAATGTTTCTAATCCCTTTCTCAAACTAATTAAGAGGACCTAATTGACCAATTTTACATATTCTCATGGTAAAATCAATCAATCAAGTATTTCCACAACTTATCGTGAATCTAAGGGAGTCCTAGGAAGTCAAAGACAACTTGTTGATTAACTAAAGTCAACTCAAGACTTCATCTCTCAATCCTTCACCTTGAGTTCCCAAATCATGCTCAAATGGGATCAATCAATCAAACATGCCAATAAATTAAGCAAGTCAGCACAATTTCACCTAAATCTAACCCCCCAAGTTTGACTTCATGGTCAACACAATATCGACAAGGTCATTTTATTTGCTTAGCTACTTCTAATTCGATAATTAATCATTTTATTAATTAAGTTCTTTGAATATGTCGCACGCATCGCATGCATATGAAACGAGCTCTACACGAGCTTACAATCACATCATACAATAACTAATACATTCAACATGCTGATTTTCTTAACTTAATCAACAAATACTAACGGCCATAAGATCTTCCGCCAAACCATAATCCTTAATTGCTTAGCAGCATAAGCATAACGATATAGCATTATCCTACACGTAGATGTAGAACAAAGTACGCCTCCTTGAACTCTTCAAGCAACAACATCGTCTATCTCAACTATCAACAAAAAGAAGTGCATGCATGTCACCTAAAACATATTTGCATCAATAGTAACGTGAGTAAAAATGTGACTAGTAAGGACTAAGAAGAGAACATTTTGTCTAGAGCAAGGCTATTTCTACCAATGATCTACATACACCTTGACTTCTAATAAGTAATTCTATTTTCCCATGGTGGATCGACCATATACAAACTATTTGGGATAAGTCAACTAAAAATCGTCAAAATTTCTTATTTCCTTGGTTTCAACCAAACAAGTTAAGAAAATTTGTAAAAATCAATTATCCATGTGCTATAACTTTACACGGAGATTCTTTCCCCATTATATCAAGCACGTACTTAACACAAATGAAAAAGATCACCGAATCCTTTGTGGTTGTGACGATCTTTAACAACCATGAAATGTACTTCTAATTTTTGAATCAATAGTTGGTGCCTTGTTGTTTAGCCTGGGCTATACCCTAATGAGATGTTATTGTGTTATTGATATCTCTATTTTTCAGTGTGTCACTGTTATGGCCATGACTGGTTGTTATTGTTCTATTCAAATATTGTTTATTCTATAATTTTTCTTTTCCTTTGTAAAGACTTTTTTTTCCAGATTGTGGTGATGTTGGTAGTAGTAGGATATGATTCTGATTCTGATGGTTGTGCGATAACAAATTAGCTGAGAGAAAGTCGTGTGAGGGTGGGGAGATGCTAAAAATGTATGGGAAGGTAAAGGTAGAATTTACCAAAGGTGCATCACTTTTTGAAAATTATTTCAAGCTAAAAAAGATCTAGTGATGGCGTTAGATAACAATTAAGGGTGTGACATGGTTGTAGGGTTGTGACTCTAAGTATGAATTCAAATCTTCTTACTTGCATTTCTGGTACTATTTTATAAGTGACATGTTAGCATGTAATTCATAAACCATTTGATGTGGACGACAATGGCACCCTATTGGTCGTATGATATGGTTGGTACATGACAAGGTGTCGTATATATTGTGTTCACGCTTTTTAATAAGGATTAGTCGTTGTTATGACCCCTTATTGACATTGCTAGATTTCCAACAGTTCAATATTGTCCTTATACCATGCATTTTCTTCATATTATAATAATACTTCCTTTGTTTCTAATTGCTTGTCACTGTTTTCTTTTTAAAAATAACATATTACTTGCAATCAAGCTTAAAATGAAAGTTTTTTTTCCTTTTTATTACAGAATTCCATAACTTAATTATTCTACCCTACTAAATTAATCACCCTCTTATTTTGCTTTCTACCACCACACTCTCTAATCACTCACCTCCCTTTTCTTCCATCGTACCCCCTCCTCACCTTCCATTAAAACCACCATCACTACTCCCTCTCTCTCCTCCATTCCTTCCTCCCCTTTTATGAAACCACCACCACCCCCTCTCTCCTTCCTTCCCTCCATCAACGCTGACCCACCCCCTCATTCTCTCTCTCTCCGTCCTCCCTTCACCAAAACCTCTATAATCAAACCCTAACCCAAAGATTTACCAACTTAAGCAGTAGTAGTACCAGTACTACTTTACTCAACACTATTCAACTCCTCTCCGCTCCTCTCTCTTCATCACATACTATGAGCATCTTCTATTGAATCCCGTATATATATGGCACATGTAAATTATCCCACATTGGAGAAAGAGGAGAAAATTTACTACTTTATAAGCTTGATGAGTTACTCTATTTATTGTCAATTGGTTTTTGCATGAAATCTTCATTGGGTTATAAGTGATCCCGTGTTTGTTTTTAAGACGTCTATTGGACCTTCATTTCCAATTAGGATATATTATTGTTGCCTTCTAATGTACTTTATTTCCATGGAAACTCACATAAGTGGGGTGTTGAACCTCGTATACACATGGCATATGTAAGTTGTCCCATATTGTAGAAAAAGGAGAGAATTTACCACTTTATAAGCTGGAGGAGCTACCAATTGGTTTTGAGATTAATCATTTGTTGAGTTTATAACCGGTAACATTTAAACTCTCCTCCTCCTTGTTTTGAGCAGCCAAGACCTAATTTCATTTCTCAATCAAATTTATCATCTTCAATTCCATAAATTTTAGGGTTTATCATCTCCTTAATTCCAATTCTCGTTAGTGAATAACTGAAAATTTGTCAGCTACAACCACAATCATGTGAGTTGTGATTATCAAAATATCCGAAATTTAGAAGAAAAAAATTCAAATTACAAAGATAGCAGGTGACCGTTTTTAAAAGTATACTATCTTTTCAATCTAGTATGGAAGTTAGAATATCCGAACTTCTTTCTAAAGGATTCGAATCGTTTTTTCACCGAATTTTTGGATCAACTATCTTTAAATGCACATCCCCAGTAGAGATGATATTAAGGATTGGGATGAGGGACTAATATTGGTTAATTAATGAAAATTTTCATTACGCATGTCCACTTCCTTAAAAAATGTACAATCCTCTTAATTGAATTAATTAGGAACGAAGTATTTAACATCCGAATCACCCACAGCATGTGATACTCTTTCTTCAACAATTACCCATTGGATCTTCACACATCTTACGACAAATTTACTGCAATGTTTGACAAGGCATCTTTAATACTACATTTTTTCTTGAAGTGATCTGTAAAGCTATTTTCTTCCCGTAGTAGATGCCCAATATTGATTTCCTCGCTAAGGAGAAACTCTAAATAAAACTAATATATAATGATGCTCATGAAGTTGTCGTACATATATTTAAACTATCCTCTTTTCCCACTCAAATCAAAGTCGAGAAGAATCAATACGTTCAACAAATCCGGATAATGACTTACTCCTGGTAGAATAAGAACACCGAAAACCTGCTTACACTTTGGAAGAGTATTTTGAGAAATACATAGTAGTTTCAGTGAGTAGTGCTATCTTTCATGTCGGAAAACTGTGAGAGCTACAACGAAGATTGTAATTTAGTAGCTTCTGCCCCAATAAGTCCACTTCTTAGCTGGTTTTCCAGAAGCAAAACAAAGGGTCCCTAAAACACAAACACACAAACACACGAAACAAAAGATCAAATTCTAATACGGCAGCTAAAAACCTACGAATAGTTGAGATTTCTGCAATAGTACCCAACGCAATGGCTTAGATGCCGTTTCTGCATACCAAACCAGATAGTCTTTAATGTTGGTTACACTTGCTATTCGCACGCATATTAAAATGTTATGGTAATGAGAGAGAGGTGGTGTTTTGTTGGGTAAAGTAAGGAAAAGTTGAAAAAAGAGGTAGTGTTGTGTGCACAGAGTACAAAAAAGTAGATAGCGACATCTTTTAATGAAAATATAAAGGGGAAGGCAAGATAGAGTGCGGTAGGTTGGAGTAAAATATTATTAAGAGATTACCATAGGCAGGTGTGAAAGAGAGTGTAACAAACATTAAGGAACAGACGAATGGGGAAAGCATAACCAACAAAAAAGAACGGAGGAATATGATTATATCGCCTGGACCGTGACGGTAGCTATACTTCAGGCTGGCAGATGACAGTTATGGTTATCAAATAGTAAGTAACAACAAAGGCTTTAAGAGCTTATACCTTCTTCCATCTCTGGCTGATCAAGTGGTGAACACAAAGTCTTAGCAGCCCCAATCTCCCCTTTTGTTCGAGCTTTGACATCTTTCTCGACTTCCTGAACAGATGAAAAACAATGCATAAACTACCCTGGCAAACCTCCAAAAAGGAAAGTCACATCCAAAAGGTTCAGAACTTCAAAACTCATTTGATGTATCGTATTGTACTTAATGCCCTAAAAGGCAAGACCTTACACACTAGGGGTGAGAGGGTTTGCCAGAGGAGAGGAGATGTGGACAATAGAAAATGTAACCCCCCCCCCAAGCTTCATGTAACGCATTTACATGAGATTCGTTTGAGTTGAGAATGGTAAATATTTTCTTCTCGCCTCACTTTCTGGTAAGAGGACAGCTCACCATGATTAAACATCTTTCAAAACCAGCCCACTACGCGAAAAGATACAAGAAATGAAGTGTAAGGAGACAAAGCATCCTTGCAGGGATGTTGAAAATGGTGTTTGCATTTTAAGATATCTTCAGTTGGCTTTCACATTGCAGTAAACCGTTAATCTTCTAAATCTGAAAACCTACATTGCATAATTTAGCTAATTTATTCTAAAGATATCAAAGACAGAGGGAGGCAGCAGGTAGGAAGAGAAAATCTGGAAATAAAAGCGAAAAAGAGAAAATATTAGTAAGAAGAAAAAAAATTGTGGACTCCAGCGTTTTATTTCCTCTGCATGTATTCATGCAGGCATCAACAGATTGTGCATCACTAAGACAAACTGTTTGAGCAAAGTATACCCATTACTAAAATCTCAGTCACAGCAGCACAAGAGCAAAATATTTACACCAGATACTACAAATTTGAGACCTAATGCTGCTTCTCATGTCTCAAGTAAAGTGTAGGTCATTGCAACACTTGTTTTCATTAGTCAGGAATTTCATCTAATAATGGCATATTAGATTTAAAAATGGTTGGATTAATTTAGATTGCATGAGATATTTATTTCCAAGGTCCCTGAGAAATCATGAACAGAAATATAGTATATGTCATGAAAAATTACATCTACAAAAAAAAAGAGAAAGATAAGAAATAAACTAAGCCAGAGTATTGATACCTCTTCATCACACCAAGGAGCGAAGATCAGTTTCTTCTGCGCCAACGCTTCAACAAACTCATCCCACGTCCTAACTATTTTAACGCACTCATCTCTCTTCTGCTTTGCAAGATCGAACATATTCTGTTGGATTGCATCCAGTAACTCCTTCACCTGGTCGACCAAATCAGCCATTGGTATATCCTTCTTGGTCGCATCGTCACGTCGAACCGCACGAACCTAAATTTGATAATTTTGTCGAGTGACAATTAATAAGACGTACATTCAACCAAAAAATTACTTAGATGAACAAAAGGCAGTTACTACGATATCTTAATTTCCCAAGCTCAAGCTCAAGTTGCCTACTACAAATTAACAATGAAACTGATGTAGCCCATGGCTGTACAAGTATGGAACCACAAGTAAAGCCACATTGCCAAAGTTTTGATAGATCAGTTGTCCATAAAATGTCCTGCATGCACATCAGAGTTTTCTGTGAAGGCGACTCAAGTCCCAAAGGTACTGAATAACTGATGTCCTGAGCTGTTGGATTTCAGTAAAATTTTAATTTCAAGGGCGACTCAAGTCCTAAGATTCTTTTCCCTTCAAACAAACAGTATGACAAAAGCTGCTCCGGAATTAGTACTTCAGGCATATTGTTTCTGCAGAGTACCAAAAATATGCTTCCATCATACTAAACATAGTCCAATCAATGGGAGACCGTCCAAGAAACTTAAATAAGAATGGTGGCCATTTAATCAACTTGCCTTTAAACAATAGATCATTATGTAATATCCACTACAGGCCATTATGTTACTGCATCAATCAAGACAGATTAGCTATTGGTGGCAACAAGCAGGCTGGGCCAGACAAAGTTAGGATCAGACAATCACAGTTTGGGTGTGATTGGCATGGGCCAAACTGGAATCAAGAAAGGGCTAGGGAGTTACTTACTGTCAAATGCACCTTTCTTGGATCATTAGCTAATCTTTAGAGCAGAATACTAGGTATATCCCTCTTGGATCATGTGGGAATAGGGCTACTAGCTGCTGTTGTAGTTCAACAGCCTTCTATGATCTTTGAGATTGACCAGGCTGCATCATTAAAACATACTTGGCCTGGGCCTTGGTTCACAATGCACCCAGGGTCATATCATTTTGCAGGCTGCCTCAGTGCATTTGACCCGGGTCAAGCTGGGAAAAGGTTAGGGTCAGCTGGGTCAGGGTTAGTATAAGTATTTCTTGAAATACTTGTTTTGTCAGGGAGGGTTGTTGGGCCAGACTGGAGCGAACTAAGGGTTTCTTGAAAAATTGCATGCATATAAGAGCCCAGGCTGTGCTGGGGATGGAGCACGGATGCTGGCAAGGGCCGGTGGGCCAGGGCCAATCCAAGCCATTGGTCACCTTTGATCATAACTCATACCTAAAGCCCTCAAAGTTAAGTACACTATACTTCCTCCGTTTCTTTTATCACATTCGCCAATCCACAATGTCAATTATTTATATCTCCCATGACTATGTTACAAAGTAGTTACAGTAGTGTCAAAAGTCAAAACAGCACAACCAAAAAGAAACAGAGTTCAGTTGGTACCATATTTACAGTATGTCCTTTCTTTAAAGAAGCACAAGGAACTAGGAGGGTACATTTCAAGCATCAATTCAAACACTTCCATACAAACACTTGAAAGTTTAAAGATCCAACTTGTGATTTAGAGTCATGACAATCGTGACTCATCAAGTAGTGTCTGGATGCCTGCAAGATGCCATTACAGCAACTCTGTCACCATATTTTTTCTATTTTTTGGGTCATTATGAATTGTGCAGGAAACTGCGGTAGATATGGCAATGTTGAAACACAAGAAGCTGAAGCAAGAACAATCAGCAATATCATCAAACTAATCCAAATCCATTATCAGATAAGGCAAGCACGACATTTTTAGATGATAATAGAAAAAGATGCAATCAGAATATGGACTTCTAATAAGTAGAGACTGAAAGAAAATGATAGCTCAGAGAGCACAAGAAATATGCATACCTGACTGTTGGCCAAATCTTTTGGTCCAATCTCAAGCCTCAAAGGAACACCTTTCATCTCCCAGTGTGAGTACTTCCAGCCTGGAGCATAGTTATCCCGAAGATCTGTCTCAGCCCGAATACCTGCTTCACTCAATAGTTTGACAGTGGAAGTACAAGCATCAAACATTCCTTGTGTATCTGCATCTTTGAAAGGGACAGGTACTACAATGACTTGAACAGCTGCTACTTTTGGTGGCAAAACTAGGCCTTTGTCATCACCATGTGTCATCACCATGACCCCTATCTGCACATTGACAAAGAAAGGAGATTTTATAGAAATGATAAATTGCTTCAGTCGATTAATATAGGCAACAAATATCAGCGCGGACTAAATTTGACCAGTATCAATGCCTCTTGCCCCCCAAATTAATCCCTATTAGAGGTCGACCAGAAGAGTCAATATATCATTCCTCATTCATGATGTTTGATGTTTGATGATAAGATCCTCTCTGAATACAAAGCAGGATGCATATATAAAGTCCAACTTAAGCACCACCAACAATATCATCAAACACAATAAATTCACTTATTACCAACAACACCAGGAACAAAGCCCTGTTCCCAAAATGATTGAGTCGGCTAACATAAATCATTGTAAGATACCCTCTCCAAGTGTAGAGTGAAACAAGAAAAGTAAACGAATAAAAGGGGAGTAAACTAAGAAACATGAGAGTGAAAGTGAGGATTGAGGAAGGTAAGAAGAAAAAGAAAATAATATAATCCGAGTTTCGATTCCCTTTGCTCTATGCCCACAACTTGAAGTATATTGCTACTTGCTACACAAAGTTTTGAAACTTTAAATGACAGAAAAAGGAAAGTGGAAGTAATAATGCATTAGGGCTTCTATCTGGTTGACGACAGTCTATTATCTCATCGAGAAGCTGAAGACAAAGAGTTACACAAAATCAAGCTGCAATAAAACAGAAGTAAACATAATAACAAAAGGGAGGACAGCTGACCGTTCTGGTACTGTACGCCCATGAGTTCTGCCAAACCATTGCCTTCTCTCCTTTCTCATTTTCATAAGTAATTTCAAACATCTTAGCAAAATTTTGACCCAAACAATGTGAAGTTGCACCTTGAACACCACGTCCAGTGTTTGGAATAAAAGCCTGGAATAGGAAGAGAAATAAGATTCAGGAATCATTGTCTATAGCAGGCATATATATAAGGCAAATTTGTCAGAAACAACCTTTTAAATACACTTTTTTGCGAAAAACAACCTTTTAAATTTTTTTTTGCGAGAAACAACCTTGTATATTTTTTTTTTGCGAGAAACAACCTTTTATATTTTTTTTTTCGAGAAACAACCTTGTATATTTTTTTGTTGCGAGAAACAACCTTGTATAATTATTTTTTTTGCGAGAACACACCTTATCACTATTTTCCGGCGTTGACCACAAGTTTCCGGCCTTGACCAAGTCAAATTTGCGTGGAAGAGAAAGAACTTTTTGGGTTTTAAAAACATGGGATTTATATAATGGGGAACAAAGGAGGGAAAAGGAGTGTGGAAATAAGAAAGAAGGAGTGCAAATAGCAAATTTGACTAGGTCAAGGCCGGAAACTTGTGGTCAACGCCGGAAAATAGTGATAAGGTGTGTTCTCGCAAAATAAAAATTATACAAGGTTGTTTCTCGCAAAAAAAAATATACAAGGTTGTTTCTCGCAAAAAAAAATTTAAAAGGTTGTTTCTCGCAAAAAAGTGTATTTAAAAGGTTGTTTCTGACAAATTTTCCTATAAATAAATGCATATCAAAGTACGTATTATTTATTGCTAAGCTCATCAATATAGTGATACTTAATATATCAAACCTCAAGAAAAGCAATTCCAACTCTCTCATGTAAATACAATGTATATACCTCAACACTTGTTGTGTAGTATCCGCCAGCAAACTTCTCCAATTCACTTTTCTTGCCCTTGATCACTGGAACAGCCAAAAAGTCTTCATATATTTGCCGGTAGAGTTCCAAAATATCTAGAACCTAAGAAAACAATTAAAAGATCAGCCGACATCATGTAACTCCTTGGCCACTAATGAGTCATAAGATCATTTCACAAATAGTTTTTTTCCCAGAAAAAAGGAGAGATCACTTAATTCGCTTTTGTTCTTCAGGAAGGCATACAACAAAGTTGTCCATCAAAATACAACAAAAGGCAATACACAGGATAAATTCAGAACTAACATCTTTCAGAGTATCATACCAATTCTTGAAGAGCGCTATCTAAAGAGTTGCTACCCTACAATTTCCAGTCAGGTATTTAGGTATAGTAATCCAATAATGCTTAATACACTAACAGTAACGCCCTTGATCAGAACTTCAGGGAGGGCTAAGGTGGACATCTAAAACATATATAGATAATGAAAAAAATTTGAGATAATCTTCGGCGAGCCATAGCCGGTAGATTTGTAAGTAGCACATAACTTACTCAAGTGTATGACTTCCTGAAAACAGTTTCACAAATGCAAGACTTTAACATTATAGTCTTTAAAAATAGAAGTACTTGCTTATACTAAGGTGGGTACAATGTACCTCTGCATCTGCCTCTTCCTGTGTTGCAAAAGCTGTATGGCCTTCTTGCCATAAAAATTCACGACTCCTTCAAACACATGGACAAGCCGAATTAGCTGATATATGAAAATTTGCAACTCACAACAATAATTATGAACGTTTTTCTCCCACTAGTCCAATTTATTTAATGTTGCTTTTCTTCCCGGAAAAAGAAAGACTTGTTGAGATAAATCTACCAATTACTTTTTAAAGTTCTTTTGGCTGTCTTGCATCAGTGAATTATTATATGAACAAGGCACCACAGGAGTAAGAAGTGTTAAGAGAAGACATCAAAAGCAATATTACTTCTACTATGTATGTTATATGAAACTATCCAAAAAATTATAATACCAAAAAAACAAAGTGATCATTCCAAATTTTAATTTTCCTCCAATTATAAAAGTTGCAACAGCGTCAAAAGAACTCATATTCTTTAAGATGTATGGTTTTCCATGTAAATACACATAGATGTATCTGTCTGTATTGATGTCTACATTTAAGCACCTAATATGATTGAGCATTTATTACTAAATCACACATGATACTTCCACAGTTATCATTAGGTTCCATTTCTTTTCTGCTATTGCATGACAAGGAAGAAAACTGTCGTTGCGGTCGCGTTTGTAGAAATAGTTGCGAGGATGCGGAAGCAGTTCGTAATGGAAAGCGTCACGTAATGCGGTGTGAACATTCATAAATTTCAATCCCTAAATTTTTATTGTTAAGTTTAAGAAGTATTCTTTAACTTAATATGGCCAATTAATAATTACTTAAACATGAGCCCTTATCTTAGAATTAAAATAGTAGATTCTCACTCACATACATTACCTGGAAAGCCCACTTCACGTTCTTCTTCCCTCTTTGATGTGTGCATATTATTTTCTTGTTGCAGCGTACATTTACACTCTTTTTTTTGGCCAATTCTAACTTGTAATGGATGTAACCGAAAACAGCGTTCTAACACAGCTAGTCATCATTAGTTAACGTACATAATGGCATTTTGCGGAACGGCAAGTTCAAAATCCATTACATAAGGGGTATAATCAAACGGCCGAGATTTAATTCCATTTTGCTTGGATCTTTAGCTTTACAGTGACCCAAAAACTATAATGAACATTTAAATGGAAATATCAAGCATTATATGTTGGGGCGAACGGAAGCAGAAAGTTGGACAGCATATACAACAAACTCCACCCGAAAAATATACAACAAACTGCAAGGCAATTTTCAGAAAAGTACACCATAAGCTACCTGATAAAAGGAGTAGGATTGCTGAATTCCCAGCGGACAACATTGCACCACTGATTAAGTCTTAAAGGTAAGTCACGGTGTCCTCTAATCCACTTTGAATAGTATGGGTACATAACAGTCTCACTAGTGGGACGGATAGCAATAGGTACTTCCAAGTCAGATTGTCCAGACTTTGTTACCCATGCAACCTGAAGGAGAAGTTTCAAATCATAATAAGAAAGCAAAATTTCACATAGTATAACACCCCAGCAATTCTACTGACGTCTTGCTCAACCTGGTAGCATAGCCAGCATTGCTTTTCTGTTTGGATTCTTTTGGTCTCACAATATCTTAATAACATCAACAATTGCTTTTCTGTTTGGACTCTTTTGGTCTCACAACTTCATAATGTCAACATTAGAAACAAATTTATAGGGAATTACCTCTGGGGCAAAACCTTCGATGTGGTCTTTTTCCTTCTCCAATACACCAGGTGAGACAAATAGAGGGAAGTAGCAGTTCTTGATCTTCATTTTTTTAATTTCCGCATCAAAAAATTCCTGAAAACAACCAAAACATTTAGTGAATATGCAGCACATAGTAGTCCCTCGAATTCAATTAAATATTCGGCCAACTCATCCAACCTCACAGGGCTTCTTTGTCAATACCTATCCATTTATACTTATAAGTTTTAGTAGCCCTTATCTGAATCTAAATGACACTTACATTTAGTTGTGAAAGCAACTCATAAATAATGTACTGGCCCATACTTGACTAATACAACATTTTTATCTAGAAACTTATATTCCTACTTTCTGCTTTACTATACTCTATATCGACTCTTCTAGATCTACATGCAGAACCCTAAACCGAGAGATATAAGACCCCCCCCCCCCTTGAAGTTTTCCGGCAATAAATTGGTGAAGCTCCAGTCAAGCAGAAATTGACATCCTACAAAACTTACAAGATCAAAGAGGGATGTAATAGAGATAGAGTTGATTTGAGCAAGTTCAAGTTGTTTCTCATCAATCAGATTTGAGCTCAAGTACTCTACTTCACGTTTTCCTTGACATTTCCGGGCAAGGCAGGGCCTCAGGTGAAAGTTATGCTCTTTTAGCACAGCCAAAACATTTAATCTAGCAGCACGTGTGTTCAGTGCGTTTTGTTTGTATTTTTGAGCGATTATAAATGAAAATTTTCAAAATTAAAGAAGTACAAGAGGAGAATGTCTCATGCTTCATAGCCCTATATTCCCTTAAGGAAGAAGGTTTGTTGTTTATGTGATATGAATCTTGATACCCTTCTTATACAACTTTAAACAAGCCTTACGCTTTGTTTGGATAGCAAATAAGGAGGGAAAGGAAGGGGAGGAAGAGAGAGGGAAGGGGAGGGAAGAGAAAGGGAGGGGGGAAATGTGGTTCCATTGTCCCTCCAAATCTTTCCAATTTTGAAGGGATTATGTTTATTAAAGGAGGACGGATATGGATCCCTCCCTCCCTCCCTCCCCTTCCCTCCTCCAATCATTTATCCAAACAAGTGAAATTGTCCCCCTCACTTTCTCTTCTCTCCCTTTCCTTCCATTTTCTTCTATCTATACAATGCGTTAATCTTGAGGAAAAAGTTCTAGATTGCTTATTTGAAGAACAAGGTTAGCTCTTTTTGGATTTTGTATTGAATTGCACAGAAAATTAGAGGATAGTATCTAGTGATCACAACTCTAAGGTTAATAAATTATAAACACAAATTAATCCTCAAGAACACGAGTCGATTTTGGTAGGAACACAACCTCACCTTTGTATCTCTCTCACCGGAATTCACAATAAACGTTCAAGACGAACTTCGGAAACTTCAAATGTGATTTTTATTAATGATGATCAAACTATTTAAAGTACATAAGTAAGACGAAAAGGGGAAGGAAAAAAATAAACTTTCCTAAACTTGGGCTCAATCACACCACGCCATATTGGATATAGAAAAAGATATGAAATCTTTCCGAGAAACAAAAGGAAATCTGATTTTAGGAAAGGAAAAAGAAACTTTCCTACACCCTCATACTATTTCATCCAAGCATCTATGTTTTCACGAATGTACATGCCACTTTCCTTATTACATTGAACTACTAAAATAACGCAAATTTGACCACCAAAGAACCAAAACTAAGAGGAAAATTTGTCCCTAAACACACCTAACACTAACAACCACCTTAGCTAAATTTATCTAACACAAATATAATAATACTAAGGTGCTTAAAACAAGAAAAACCTATCTGAATCCTAAGTAGGATAGTAAAAACTTAGAAGCCAAAATGCAAATAAATAAATATTAAGATAGGTAAAGAGAAGGAATCATGGTTGATTTCACATCATTATGTATCTAGATCTCCCTTGTGTATGGTTGACATTCCCTAAGTGTCTTTTCAATTCCTTTTAATACTAATAATCCAAAAGACAACAGATGTTTTGAACGAATGCCTCGGGTTGATTATCGAACGAACCGAGACCGAACTCTACTTAGCTCGGCTCGTGTTCGTTTAAATTTATTCGAACTCGAGTCGAGTTCAAAACTTAACGAACCGAGTCGTTATCAAGCGAGCTTTGACTAAGCGTTGACCGAGCCGTTGTCAAGGACCTATTATTATTCTTAGTTTATTTATCTACTTTATATCTTATGAATTTATTTTTAAACACTAAAGCTATTAGCTTATTACTGTGTAATATCTAGAACAAAAATATTTTTAGATTTATAAATAACATAGTATTCAAGATATAAAAGAATAATCGAGTCTGTTCATGAGCATTCCGAGCCGAGCTTAGCATAACTCAATTCGGCTCGTTAAAGTCTTGAGCCGAACTCAAACTCAACCCGAGCCACAATGAGTCGAGCTTTGACCGAGCCGAGCTAGAACTGTTCGCGAACAGGACAAGCTCATTCTCACCCCTACTCATGCCATTCCACACTTATCATATTAACGTTCCACAATAACCATAACCTTAGAATAATCCAAGTCTTATTCTTATTTTGTATATGCGCTTCTAATATTAAATGCATATGTTAAAGAAAAGGCATGTACGACATCAACATAATCCAATACTTCAAGAGAAGATTCGACCAAGTGCAGTAAAAATTTAGACATACACAACCTAGTCCCCGCAAAACTACTACATCATCCCACCAAAATATTTCTTTCCTCAAAAATAGATAATAAAAAAATGAGTACGAAGAGACCAAATGTTTCACATAGATCACTCATCTTCAATTTAGCCATCAAACACCTACCCAAATTGAAACTAATGATTCATTTCCTTAATCATTGTGACAACATTAGGATGGAGTAGATTTTATATCCTTCTTCAATAAACTGAAACTTATCGTGTAATTTATCTCAAAATAGTTATCAAAATCTCCCTACGTGACCTCATCAGATACTCCCAACACAACCCTCCAAAAAGGAGAGGCGGAAAGGAAATTTTAGCTCATATCCCTAAGCTACTTTCCACAAAAGCAGGAAAAGAATTTTGAGAGGAAGACATCCATCAAACAAGGATTTGCCCGTATGAAACCTCATATCTACCTAGAAGGTAAACGTGCAATACTACAGTTGGGGGAGAAAATGGAATAAGCAAGCTAACTTCTATACACCATTTCACCAACGTCATAATAACAAAGCAATTCACATTAATCCGTTACCTTCCAATTGTTACACTCTGACATTCAATATTATTCACAAATTCCACATTGACTATCATTTGTGATGCATGAGTAAGTAAAGATATATTCATGTGGGATCTTATATGTACTTTCGGAATATTTATTTTTTTCAATTTTTACAAATACACGACTAGAGATATTAGCGTTCAAGCAAAGATTCCTCCTTTGTCGAAATGAAAAAGGATAGCAACTTACTTGCATAGCCTCCCAAATAGACATAGTCCATGGCCTGAGAATGTAACACCCGGAGATATCGTAATACTCGATCATCTCAGCATTGACAACAACCTGCATTTGTATCAAGCCGCATAACAACATTTAAACAATAGTAATCTAAAAAAAATCACCATCACTAAATGTAACAAAAATGAAGACTACCTCAGAATACCACTCCCCGAAATTCTCAGCTTTCTTATAAGTCAATTTTAAACCAGTCTCTTTCTTGACCTCCTTCTTCTTACCCCCTAAGAATCGAATCAGTCAAAATTCCAAAGTAATCAGCAGCTACATTACTAAATTTAACAATTAAGACATAAAAATGTAAAAGCATGGAAAAATCACCAGGTTTGGCCTTGGACTCAGTAGTTTTAGTTTTGGTATCACCAGCCATGGCGAAAAGAGTTCGAGTGCGATTTTTGAAGAAGCACCTGCAAAACACAAGTGAAAAAAGCAGGTTGATAATGGTGAAAATTGAATCGGAAAATGAGGAGATAGAGAGAGAGAGGAATACCTGGAAGACGGCGGAAGGAGAGAGAAAGAGAGGGAGGAGAGAATGCGAATGGGAGAAGTGAGATGAAAAGGGGTGAAGTTGGTCAGCGTAGATGCGTTTATAAAATTGTAAGCGAAACCGGCAGCAGACATCAAAGGATATAGTATGCTGGTAGTGGCGTACTAGTTGTTGTTTTATTGGGTTTTTTCGCCCCGCCACTTTCTTCCCACCCCCCTTCTCTTTAAAACCCTACCATTCCAATAGGTATATCATACACATGCTTGCACCATGCTTTTGATGCACTCAAATGAACCTTTAGTTCTTTCTAATGTATATAGAAAATCAGTTTTATTTTTTAAAAATAATCATACCTTCAGTTCATATGTAATGAACCTTCAGTTCATTTCTGATAACACGGAAAACGCACCTTATTCTCTCTAATCTGTCAGTTTTTTTTAAATAACCAAAACTTTTTCACCTTCCCAATAAACCTCATCTATTTCATTATTTCACTCCTCACTCAAAACTGACTTTCTCTCTCCTTCCATTCTCTCTCTCTCAAAGCTCCTCACCTTCATCCCATTTTCTCCTCAACTTCATCTCATTTTCTCCTCACCTTCAAACACCATTTTTCTCACCTTCAAACACCATTTTCTCATCCTCCAATTCACCATTTTTTCGGCATTTCACCTCACAATAACGCCATTTTGGTTGCATTTTTGCTTCAATTTTTTATTTTTAAACTTTTTTGTTAAATTAAGTGTTGATTTATGTTTATTTTTTTCGAAAATAGGAAATGAAGGGATGAAGAAGATAAAGATGATGAAGAAGTCAAGACACATGCAATTGAAAGAGATGAAGGCTCCAAGTAAGTTTTTCAATAAAAATTATAATTTTTTTTGTTCATTTATAAACATTTTTAGGATGAACTTTATGATGAACCGAGTTCATTTTTAGGATGAACCTTTTAAATTTATTTTGGATGAACCTTTTATTTTTTTATGATGAACCTATAACTGTTTTACGATAAAACTTTGTCAGTTTTAGGATGAACCTATATTAGATTTTTTGAAAATAAACTTTCATTTTTAGGTAATTTTGTATATATTATTCATTGCTTTTATATATATTGTTCATGTTCATTATGTAATTATTGGTTCATTGTTCATTGTGTTAATTTTTGGTTCATTGTCCATTGTGTTAATGTTTATTTCCTTGTTCATTGTTAGTTTTTGGTTCATTGTTCATTGTTCATTGTGTTAATTTTTGGTTCATTTCAATTTTTTTGGTAATTTATGTTAATTTTTTTTGGTAATTTTTGTTTACTTTCTAGGAGAAAATAATTTTTTGCTAATTTTCTTTCGGGTGAACCTCTTTTGTTTTTTTATTTTTTAAAATTTTTCGCTTTTTTGGTATTTTTGTTGGTAAGTTGTGTTTTTTTTTTTTTGAAGAATAAAGATAGTTTTTATGAACCTTTGATAGTTTATTTTGGTAATTTTTTTTAGAATTAATGAACCTTCATTTATTTTTTAGGATGAACCTTATTGTTTATAGGATGAACCTCTTTCGGTTTGTTTTCTTTTTAATAAAATCGACTAATATTGCTTTTTCCGATGAACCTTCTTTTTTTTAGGATGAACCTTATTTTTTCCGAAGGAAACTCTTTTATTTTTTTTTGCTTTTCTTAAAAATCATTTTTTTTGGCATTTTTGTTGGTAATTTGGTATTTTTTAGAAGAAATAAAGGTCATTTTTTTGGCAATTTTTGAAAATTTTGAACCTTGACATTTTTGTTTTGGTATTTTAATTTTTTTATTTTTAAGGATGAACCATATTTTTATAAGGATGAACCTCTTTTAGTTTGTTTGATTTTTAAAATTAATGAGCCTTTGTTATTTTTAGGTAATTTTAGGTAATTTCACGTAATTTTAGGTAATTTTTTGTTATTTTTTTAAAAATCAATAAACCTATGTTAGTTTTAGGATGAACCTTTTAGTTTTTTAGAATTAGCCTATTAGTTTTTTAGGATGAACCTGTATCTGTTTTATGATAAACTTATTTTAGTTGTTGGATGAACCTATTTTAGTTTTTTGGTAATTCATTAATTTTTTTAAGGATGAAACCTATGACAGTTTTTCGATGAACATTCTAATTGGTCTGTTCTTAATGAACCTCTGTCATTGTTTTTTTATTTTTACTAATTTTTTTCATGTTAAACTAAGTTTTTTTTTATGTAATTCATTAATTTATGTTTATTTTTCTTGAATATAGGAAACAAAATGATGAAGAAGAAGCGTCATTGGTTGATGATGAAGAAGTTTCGAAGAGAAACAATGTGATGAAGAAGAAGCGTCATTCTTGAAAAATAGGAAACTAAGTGTTTTTATGTAATTCATTAATTTATGGTTATTCATTAATTCATTATTTTATTATTAATTTTTTATGTCATTTTTTATGTAATTATTATTTTTCATTAATTTTTTTTATGTAATTCTCTATCCCTTCTTTTAAAAACAGATATGATCATTGTTCATTATTTTATTACCATATGTTCATTTTATATCCTAACTTGTTCATTTACCTAAAACAAGATGTTCATTAGATTTGCCTAAAACAGAGAGAATATTTTGGGCAAATAATTTCAAAATGTAATTAACAATACGTTCATTTATTGCCATAACACAGTTCATTTTGGGCCAACCAGTTGTTCATTCAAAAGTTACCTCATTATCCCTTGTTTATATTGTATAATGAACGTTTGATGTAAATAAAGGGACAACTTGAAAAACCATAATGAATATAAGTATTATGTTTTAAAAGACATGTTCAAATGAAATGGTTTTAAAATGTAAGTAACCATATGTTCATTTTTTGTCATAACACAGTTCATTGTGGCCAACCAGATATTTATCTAAAAGTTACCTCATTTCCCTTGTTAATTATATTGTACAAAGAACATTGGATGTAAATAAAGGAACAACTTGAGAACCCATAATGAACATTACTATTATATTTTTAAAAATATGTCTACGTTAATTGGGAATCATTATTTGTTAACGTTATTTTTTCAATAAACATTGTTTGTGGATAAATGAACATCTACCATACCCATAATAAACATGGGGATTATGTTTAAAAAAGACATGTTTAAATGAAATGTAATTAATACTTTTTTTAGGTTGATTACAATGAACATTGGTTATCAAAAACTGAACGTCTGGTTCAAAAAATGAAAATTGGGATTATGTAAAAAAAAATTGTTCAAACATTGCATATCACTTATTCGAAAATAAGTTGATTTTACAAAAAACATATTACTTTTTTAACTTTTAATTGAAATTTTATTTGATTTTACAATGAACATTTGATATGAATAAATGAACATCTTGAACATTTAAAATGAACATTTTTAAGGAGAAAATAGATGGTTCAGAAAAGAAGCGGGAAAATGTTGGGCAAATGAATTCAAAATATTGAGGAGAGAGAAAAAAATCTGGGGCCATTTGTCGATGTTCATTGTATATAAAATGATGTTCATTGATGAGGATTACAAAGAAGAAAAAAAAGAAGCATCAGTTCTGTGGTGTTCATTGTCAATGAAGTAAAGGTTCATTTGAGCGCACCATGCGCATAGTAGTGGCGTGTGTATAATGGAATTTGCGCTACCATTTGACTTCCAAAGTTACCACATTACTTTCACACTCCGTTTTGTAGGACGTAAAATATTTTTCATGAAAATATTTTCCTCTAGTTTCAATTTTACATTATTGAGTATGTAAAGGAATATAAAATATTTTGTTCCTAACAGTGAAAATATCTTTTATCATGATTAGAGGTGTTCACCGGTCTTGAACCATAACTCGAAAATTTCAATTTTGAAAATCAGAGATCGGACCGGTTATAATTTGGACTGGGGCCGCTAAAATCGGTCCAAATTGTGGATTGGACCGATTAGACTGGTAAAACAAAAAAAAGTATACGAAATGTAATGGTTTGTGAGTAGTGAGCTTTAAATAAGGAGAAAATTTAAGGAAAACTTATTTTCTATCCAATAATTATTAATTATTGGTAATTTTGCCTAAATATTAGTACGTATCAAACATATTAGGAAATAAAATATTTTTTGTGGCATAAGATAGATAATTTGTAAGTAAAGGCAAAACAGGTTTGGTCCAGTCCAGTCCAAACTTGGCAAATGAACCGAGACCAGAAACCGGAAAATAGAAATTTGACAATTGGAGACTAGAGCGGTTAGCTCAGGTCCGGGCTATTTTTCAGCTCCGAATTGGTATTTAAACGATCCTAACCATGATAGAAAATCATTTTCCCTCCAAAATGAACACAAAATTGTTTCCCTTCCTTGTTTGTAGCTCTCTTATACTTTTATATACTCCTCTCACTACCTCTTTTACTTTGCCTTTCATTTTCCTTATTTTCCATCATTTTTCCTACATATAACCAAATAATGGAAAATTAATTATGCAATTGCGTTTTCCATTGTAAATTAATTTCCATAAAAATTATTTTGAGTTAAGTTTTTTTTACAACCAAACGAAGCTTTAATAAAAAAACTTTTGTTTTACACGGTCTATTAATAAGTACTCACTCCGTCTCAGAAAGCTTTATACACTTGATCGGGCACGTAGTTATTGATGATAAATTGTTGTTTGGTTATCAATTGTATTTTATTAAAAAGGTAGATGTGATAGGATCATAGGAGTTAATAGAATATTATTTTATTTGGATGTAAAAGAGTAGTGGTCCATGTCCAAATAGAAGTGTATAAAGTTTTGTATGACTGATGAAAAAGTAAAGTGTGTTTGGATGTAAAAAGTAAGTTAAAAGTTCAGCGTTGTAAAATTATAAAACTTTACACGTTTATAAATTAAATATGTGGAGAGATTGTCTGTCGCAAGATTTACCAACTTATAGGGGCTTTTTTCGATTCAAAATATCTGAACTGAACTGAATTAATTTGAATTAAATTGAATTGTAACTAATAATAATATAGATAATAATAATAATAAATTCCTAATATTAATAAATTTGTAAATAAGAATGATTAATAATTAAATAAAATACCAAAAAAAGTTAATAACCATAATAATAAGTGATGTTATTAAATATTAAATGATGATAATAATTTAGCTATAAGTTAACAAATGCAAGTTATCACAAAAATTAAGTAATAATTAATAGTAATAATAATAAAAAAAATAACAATGGTAATTAAGTATTATTATTATTATATTTATTCTTCATGATAATTATAAAAATAACACAGTATTTAATGATAATAATAATCTCTATACTATAAGGGAAGAGGGGAGGTGGACGCCAAAAATAAGAAAAGAAAAAAAAATTAAATAAATCAAGAAAGTTAAATGAATTAAGTTTTCTTTCCAATCTCATCAAATAGATTTTTAGCAAAAAATGTCTAAAACTTCAAACTAAAATATCTGAAAATCTACAAAGTAAAAACAATTAAAAAATATATCAACGATTATATTTTTTGAAGGTCTATAAATAAACATCCACTTTGCTATATTTTTATATATATACTTTTGAATTTTTTTTAAAATTTTCAAATACATGAGTAACTGATTAGTCATGAGTGGGGTGCATTTGATCAAATTGATCGTGAAACATGATAAAATATTTTAGGATGAGTGAGAAAGTGGTAAAGAGAGGGGTGATGTATTTTTTTTAATCATAAGTAATGATGTTCTAAATCACATATTTTATTAATCTTTGAAAAGATATTTTTGTCTTTTTAGGCTTTTTATTATTGCTAATCTAATCTCTAATATTTATTACTCTTTGTTTTTATATATCTATATTTTTTCACTATTTAAAATATTTTAAGATTACAATTATACCCTCAAAAAAATAAATTAACGAAATCTTAACGACTACTTTTAAAAAATGAAAAATATGTATATATTTCACCGGAGAAATTACAATGTAACTTCTCCCAAATCCTTACATATTACTCTTTTGCTAATGCACACATCGCGTGCAAATAAGGCTAATGATAAGAATTATTATAATAATAAAATAATAGTAATTGGTAAGATATATTAGATTAACAATAATAATAATAATAATAATAATAATAATAATAATAATAATAATAGTAATAATACTAATAATCACGAAAATGATGAGATAATGAATAGAGTTCAATTGATCCAAACTAAACTCTATTGAAAATAAGTTGGAGAGAATATGTTTTACTCCCTATATTTCTTGTTAGTTCAAACAATTATTGAAAAGGATAACATACAAAATAATTTTAACCAAAATAAAGATAGAGATAGTGTGGTCGGCCAAAAGAGTGGGAAAGGTAGTAAAATATTAGTTCGATTCGTTTTTAAACGAGTGTTCAGCATAATTTGAGATGGATTAAAAGAAAATAGTTCCCACTGATATAGCGCATACAGAGTAATAGATAAGAGGCATCCATATAGGAAGAGCATAATGAAACAAGCAAACTGAGTTGGACGGAGAGAGTATTTGATTGAATTATTAAGAATGAAATGTAACTATATTTTTGCCAGCATATAGTTCAATTGTAAAAATTGCTACTTTTATGCAATATAAAGCTATCAATTGGGGAACTTAGGTCAAATTTCGATCTTGGGAAAACATATTCGGATCGGGTCATGATAGGTCAAAATCTCCTCCAAATCGTTCTACTAGGGTTAGATCAACTTATATTTTGGTCAATTTACGCACCGTCAAGTAGATTAGGTTTCAAGCCATATAATATTGTTTCTACCATGGAATGGGTTCGTGCACAAAAGTTTCAAGTTTGAGTCAAGTTTGAGTCAAATAATAGTTATGTCAAAAGCTTTGTTAATGAAGCTACTACATATTGCGGTGTTTGGCAAATGGTTTTTGGGTAACTTTTCCATTGGCTTATGGCCAAACAACCAAAAAAGGTGTTTGGAAACTAGCTTTTATAATGGCTGAAAAGCCGGCTTTTCAACCAAAAGTCAAAATTTGCTTTTACCAGCTTTTTTTGCTGACTTTTGACTTTTGCTTCCATTTTATATTAAACAACCAACAACAGCCGCTTCTATCAAACACTTTTTTAACACCCACAAGTCTTAGAACCAACCAAAAAAACCGCTAAAAACAGTCGATCAAACCAGCTAGTATATAAAGCCACCGGTCAACAACCAATGTCCAATTGCCAAACACTCTGATCATAACAAGTGGGTTCTAGCTTCCCAAGAACAGAAGTTCACACTTCAAACGCAACTGAAATATGGTTCATTTTGTTAGCCACCAACAGCAGTGAATGCTAGCTAGCAAGAAGGGGAGCCTCAATCACGAAATGATAACACACCGTTCCCCAGCATAGCTTGATACATGCTGAACAGCACAAAATGATAGAAATGAGAATTCATATGAATAGTACCACGATGATGTTAAGTTTGTAGGAGATAGGTTCTCTATTTGTTTATTTTTTAGGCAAAGATAATGTAAAAGGGAAGACGTCAGGAGACCCTCCGCACAAGTGTTCTCTACTTAAATTAGCGTCCATTATAGTATTCTAGTAATGAGTCTACCCGTATAGGTTTACAATGTCAACAAGGTCATTTTTGTTATAACTCTACTTGTAATAAAGCAAACAAAATGTTACAAATATGCAATATCGTACTACCTAACAAAATTTTGCTATCATTTGCTTTCCGCTTCCCAAATTTCTCAACTACAGATTGGCTTGTTTAAGCCTTTTCTTCTCTGTTCTCTTTTGCTCTTTCTGACCTGCAAAAATATGAAGCAGAGCACCATAAATCTAAAATCCCACTGAATGATTTATCACAATAAACGTGCTCGAGAGGGAAGAAGGCATCCTAAGAACGAGTAGAGAAACGGAAGTATACGTTTTTTTGCCTCTTTTCTTTTCTTCCTCAACTTCTCCATGTCTCTGTGTTTCTCTGCAAGCTCTTTAAAATCCATACGCACCTGCACATGAATATTTGACATGAAAAATGTTTCGAGGTCACATTGTTTTAAAAAATAGCGCCTCCAAGCAGAAACTACAAATAGCTGGCAAATTTTCAGAACCTATGTGACTAAAATGCAAGATGTTTGAATATTCCCGGTCCATTTTTATGATAATTGATATTTATGTAAGTGAAACAAAGCTTACAAGTGTAAGGAGCGAATGTTGAACACCCAATATTATGCAGAACAGATATGCCTAAGCTTATAAAACTCAACTCAACTTGTGATGCGCAACCTTTTATTCAATATAGTAATCCAAAAAACCTAAAGACCTTACCAGCTCACGTGGTACAAGGTCGAAATCAAGAAAACTGGTCATAAACACCTATTGTTCACCAAGAAGTTCCCGTGTAGAATTGCATTATTATGGCCATTCGCCAAGGAGATCCTGTGTAGAATTACATAAAAAAGGGGGCGAAATTCTCCCAAAAATAGTCCTAATCGTGAGCAGCTTTCCCATAAGAATCACAGCTATGGAGTCCCGACTATAGTCGAGAATCGAGATTATTATCAGAAGACCGGCAGTTGGGATTGTTCTTGTGGAATTTTCCCAAAAAATGAACATTTTACTAGTGAAATATAAGGGCATGTCATTGCAGGAAGCTCATATGACAAGCATAGCCTATTCTTCATCAGCAACATACAATCACCTAAGTTTTTGATCCCTGAGATGCCAGCAGTAGCAATAGTTGATACAAAGTACTTCCTCAGCTTCACTTGTACTTTGCCAATGTTCACACACTTCACATTGACATTCCCTTGTGATCTTTATGTAAGGAAAAATTTTCATGTCTAATCTTGTTACATTCGTCTCCATGTGTATTTTTGAACTGTCAATTATTTGTAACTTGTACAATAACAGAATTCAAGACATAAATGGTCAAAGTTTCACATTGGCAAGCGTGAAATTCAAACCGATTAAAGGAAACAAAGGAAGCATCAGATTGGGAAAAGAAATAAAGGGGATTGGAACCTTTCTCTGACTGTAGAGAGTCAACCAGTGTCGCATAATTCGCTGGGTACCCCCAGGAACTTCTACATCAGTCACTCTTTCTGATTTGCAGTTTGTTTTCGTTCCAAAACGATGTGGTTTGTAAGCTGGGACAACTAAATTAGCAAACTAAATGCTTAAACAGCATCTTCTGTCCACTGTTGAAGGATTAACTGAAAAGAATTTTGCAGAATTTTAGACCTAGGTTTCGAAACTTCAAATGGTACACCCTAGATAGGAAATTGAAGGTGTAACTTTCGAAATCAAAACATCATTTATTGGAACTTATATGATGGAGGGGGATGGGAGACATTTGGTCTGGTCACGGAGGTCCGAGAAGCAGGCAAGATCCGAACATTTGGTCTACACTACTCGCGTTTATTTTTGCGTACCCTTTTTCTTGTAAATTTCTGAAGTATGTGGCATTTTTGGAAATACAAACCGCTTCAAAAAAATATGAAGGTGTTTTTGTTTTATTATCTTTCATTTTCTTAAATTAGATGTTAATGTTAATGTTAATGTGCTAAACTATAGGCTACAGATTGTCTATATTGACTTAGATGAATTAATATTCCCGAAATTCTCAACTTACAACTATCCCTCCGTTATCCTAAGTTCTACCCGCTTTCCGTTTTCATATATGTTCTTAAGTTCTACCCCCTTTTATCTTATTATATTTGGAAAAATTATATCCTCCTTCATCCTCCAATACCCCCACAATATGGGACCCTCCACTCTTTCTCCACAAAAGTAACTAAAGGCACATGAGATGATCCATTTTCCTACTCTCCTTGGTTATTGTAGCAATAGTAAATGGGTAGGACTTAGAAAAAAAGAGGGAGTAATTCTTAAAGTGTACAACGAACCAAAATCGGACCAATTTCACCTAGGGGTAGCGAATTTCCATTGCCGAATTTGATCGTGTTCCTGTGCGATCTGCGAATTATGTGACACTTATACTAGAGTTTATACAATCAAACATATAAATGTCAGTAACCACAGCACAAATGCAAATATAAATGGCTGGAGGGTAACATATGATGCACATGTGAACTTCAATGTCGGGTTGATATCTCATACGGTCATGTGACAATGCACACTATTTACACAAACCACAACTACAAACAAGAAGAGAGCCTTAGTGCCTAAATAATTTAGAGTTGGCTAACACCAAAAAGAAGTGCAGTACTAGAAAAATTCAAAAATGCACATTACCTCGGGACCAGCCCGACGAAGAGCCTGAAGCGGCTCCACACAATCCTGACCAATAACAACTAATTTCTTTTCGTCATCCCCTAGGCTTTTTCCACTGCCAGAATTCTGCTGCGCAAGCACTTCCAGTTGATGCTGCAGGATAGGGGAAACACCAGCCTGAAAATTGATAATTACAGAGTTAATCAATGATTAACAAAAGAAGCATACACATAACATACAGCAACCTTGATCAGAACTGAGTTTTCCTACTTCCTCCTAAGTCTCTAGTATTTGCAAGTATTAAAGAGATCACCCTCGCTTTCCATGTATTACAATTCTTTTCATGCTTTCTGGGTTTACTGACATGTTCTTCTAAGCCCTTTACGCATGCTTGTCGGATACTGGTGTGTATTGACGCTCAGGCCTGGTGCAACTTAGTCCCAAAACTATGTTTCGGTTGTTTCAATGTTTACAGGGGAAAAAAAATCTTTCTTTTGAGCCTATTCATATAGTAGTGATTGATGAAATCAGAAGTTTGCACCTTGCATTTATGAATTATTGTTGTTCTGCCAACCTAACACTTGGTATACTTCACTCATGTTAAAGCCTCCCAACCACCAAAAGTCCTGCTTTTGCTGTTTCGCCCCTCTTGTGTCTGCTTAAGCCATGGTGTCAAAACAAGGCTGCATCTGCCGTGTTGCAAAGGTTTTCAAATCGACTATAACGATACTACCCGCATAGTAAAGGTGAATGAATATACCACTGATTCACACCACATAAACAAGATAGAGCTTCACCAGTCTAAAATTTTGAAATTAAGTCACAAAAGTGACTCCCGAAAGATTGACCTCTGACCAATAGAAATGGCAAATTCCTTATGATGCACCACATCCGGCTTCACCGGGACTAACAAGAAAAACACTTGTGCATCCCAACTCAGACAAGCCGTATTCAGAATTCCATCCAGCCCATCGTATGCAGCATGTGCGTGAACAACCAAGTAGCAGGAGACACTCATGATTCGTAATATTCAGATCATTCATGGAAAGCAGGATACGCAGAGCACGGAGAAAAATGTGAAATAGCTGCATAAATTAACTACAAATTATTACCCCAGCCAAGAAGCGATGTGAAAAGGTCTTTGGCTGCAGTGGACGTGATAGCAGCATATTGAGCTCCTGCAGTTTCAGCAACATGCAATTTGTGAGTAATCTTTTTAAATCTCCGAAAATACCAGATGAAAAAAGCTAACAAATGCCGCCTTGTAAAACTATGTAAAATTGCAATGGTGAGTGGACATCATACTACTAAACTCCTGTATGACAAAACAAAGAACAATTGTAAGCACTAATAATTTGTAGATGAAGCTACCTCCTGAAGTTTCTTCATTTGCATGGAGGTAGACTTTTTTTGCCTGCATTTATTAACTATTTCTTCTTCACTGTCATTATCCTCCACATCTAGCCCTACTGACTCAGCATTCCTCTTGATCCAGCTCTCCTTTAACTTTACCTACAGCAGATAGTACCATGTATAAAGTACCGCAACATAAACAGTCTCAACCAAAGGATCCTAAGGTACTCAAGATATTCTTTGCTACTAAGCAATCAGATTACAAGTCCATCTGGATGCTAAATGATGTTCACATATGACATCAGCATACATATCTGACAGCATACCAGCAGAATAGTCATAACTGCAAACACCAGGTTAAAAAAGCAAAGGGAAAAGCAAAGTCAAAAAAGAGAAAGGCTCATCTTCAACATTCAAGTACCTTCAACATTGAGGAGCATTATAATTACAGCACAGAAACATGGTAGCCAGCAAAGGCATAATCTCATATACCAAACAACGCAACTAAATGATATGAAGGTGGTCCTTACTCCTTACATACCACATAGATCTCCAAGCTCTAGCTATCTTCTAGTAATAAATTGGTACAATCGAACTTGTAAAGAACGCACTGAAACATACCCAACTAGTTCAGTCTCCTAATTGCACCCAGTTAATCAGAAACAACATAGGCACTCACCTAAATAGAAAAGCACAAGCTGAACAATGATTTACACATGTGCTTTTTGAATCAAAACATCCACATTAAAAGTTCTAACTTCGTTGCTAAATTAACACCCTTGAGTTAGGACGAGCACGCGCTGCGCATTACTTGATGCATCACCAAAATGACTACAGAACTCAATTCAATAATAGATCAACCTATCTACAAATCTCAAGCAAGTGGGAGAATAACACTAGCAAGAAAAATATTACCTTCGAGTCTCTTCGTGAAATCTTGTCTATTTGACAAGCAAGAGATAACCGCTTCCGCACCTCCGGCATGTAAGAGCTTTCAATTGGAAAATGCTGAAGAGTATCCTGCATATATGGAAAAATCTCTGAGCCAGCAGAGTCAATCTGAATAGCACCAATTTTTTTTAAAGGAACTCTAATATTTTCCGGGCATTGCAGCAGCTCCCACCAATCAGTTATGAAGCAGCTAATTATAAGTAATCATGCAAGGGCCTATCTCTGAGGCAGATCATGTATCAATCAAGGATGGGGAGCCTATTAAACTGCTTAGCTGCACTAGTTTGGCACACAATAGGGTATATGTTGGACTTGCAATCCTAATACTCACTCTACCTTCTTTTTATCCCGTGCAACTAATATCAGCTTTGTTATGCTACTATATTCTTTTTCATTATTATTACCTAATGCCTTTTAAGAGCATCTACCAAGGTAAGGTATGGAGGAATCCAGTCTATAATCCCTTACCTGCTGCAATAACAAAGGATATTCCCATCAGACCCTTGATCTATTTCACAATAAATAAGAAACCTTGACAATATAATAATTTTAAGCTGAAATTCTTAAAATACAAGAAGACCATGTAAGAACTATCTGCTCTCTCCTCCCTAAAGCAGCTATATGCAGGACCTCTGGAGATTGATGAGTAACCTCATGCCTTTTATTACCTTAAGCAAGGGAAATTAGACATAGGGTTCATTTCCAACTGCTACAGGATAATTATAGTTAAAGAGTTCTTTTTTCCCTTAATAAAACTTAGTTCTTTATTCAAGTTTTAGAAAGATAGCTTCGCAACAGAGGCAATCCCTCATTTACAGCACACTGAACAACTCTTGCAATGCCAGATCATTTAGGACTACATTAAATCCCCGGCAGAAAAAGAAAGAAGTGAATCAAAATATCTTGAGCACTTCACAGCCGCAACGGAGGTACGCTTAATAAACGCTTATGAATTAATGACATGTTCACGTAAGCATGTCAGAAAATTAACAATGAGATAACCATTAAAACGAGTTTTGACCATCATGTGCTACTCAACAGAGAACATTAACAAGCTCAAATGGGGTGTAATTGGGCTCGGACGAGGTTGTGGGTAATTTAAGAGGGAAGAAAGTAGGCTCTAACAAAGCCGCGGGTCATTCAAGAAGGAGGAAAACTTTGGTTTCGTGCTCACATGAGTAACCCAAGATGGTCAAACCTCTTCTTAACGGTCAAACATAATTAAAACGGTTATCATGTACTCCCTCCGTTCCCATTTGATGTTCTCGTTTAGAATATGGGTGAATACCAATACAAATTGAGGTGGAAGAAAATCTTTTAATTTAATAATATATAAAGCACACTTTCGGTACCTTTTTGCTTTTGTAAGACAAAAAGTAAAAAAAGTAAGTGATGGCATCGACAAGTGTGACAAAAAAGTTTTGAATACAAAGATAAACACATTAGAAATAAACATATAAATAAGGTAATTACACTCCTTTCATGTGAATACTATCTCCACTCACCTCTCTCAACACCATGCGCTCATATAAACTCATATCACTTTCAATTACCTTCATCTCCTTCGCCCCTTAAAATTTGATTACTCCTCTACTCTTCAAGTTTTCTAACCGGCGCATCACTTGGTCTCCTTTTCACATGATCGAACCATCTTAAGTGATGTGCTTTTCAGTCTTTAGTTCTAAAAGAAAAGGTAGACGACTCATATGTGACTATTGTCATGAGCTCACCACTGACACGGTGAAGAGAGAAAGAGTGAAGAGAATATTAAAGACACATACTTGAAAACGCTTGACCTGCCATCGGAGATGAAGCCACCAATACGCTCATATCTTTTTCATAGAATAAAAGCCCTAAGGTATTTTCATTTAGTTAAAATAGTTTGCTCTCCAATTTTGAGATTTAGGTCTTGGTCTTAAACCCTAGATTTAGGTTTTTCATTTTTCGTTTTCGTTCCTTTCCTTTTCTCTCTCTCCTTCATCGTCAACCAACGGCGACACCTTATCACTACGCTGCTCGACATTGATTTAGGCGCGTCGGCTATCGTGTCGCACATCCTGTCGTGTCGACACGAGGATGTCGGAGTATCATAGATTATTATTAGTTTATTTATCTATATGCTTTCATATCCGCCGTTCCCGATTCACGTAATAAGGTTTCTTCTTTCTGTTTACGTCCCTCGTTCCGAATTCTGTTTCGAGAAACGTAGTTCATCTCATGTTTCCAGACGACACCAATCAGTAAGCAGACAAGCTACACGAGAAGAAAGGGCCAGACAAAGACCTTGTTAAAAGCAGTGCACAAAGAGGCAAATTTTGATTTCTCATTTGATGAGACCAGTAGAACGCTGCATCCATCAGTAGAAGCTCTAGCAGTACGCCCACTTCTGTGGACATATACCTGGGAGAGTTGATGACCCTAATTAAGTAAATTTACTTTATAAGAGAGTTTCATAATTGAAGCAAGAGAAGAATATTTCGTTTACATCTGCTGAATGTGGAAGCTGATAGTGGATAACGGTACGAACTCCAGGAATGTCCAGTCCTCTAGCAGCACCATCACTAGCAACAAGTATTCCATTTTTATTCTCGCGGAAGCGATCAAGGGCCTGCATTAAAAGCTCAGTTAAAAAATTATCAAAAACAAAATTTTCAGCTCACCGTACACCGATAAAGTACCCACCAAACACTTGTCCATCACCCAATTTCCGTAATGTAATCATGAACAAGCCCCTCCCACATAGGAAATATAATAAAACAAACCACTACAAGTAAAGTATACATATTATATATAGATAGATAAACTGTATAACCATTCTATCACACCTTACTGTCAGCAAAACGTCCAGATAATATCAAATATTAATAAAATCTCAGGCATCAGTTATTCTCCAAAACGTATGATCAGGAAGGTCTGTCAAAAAGTAAAGTACTCTATACTCACTCTGTTACAGCCGGATTTACTAATCATACGTGACAGACAATTAATTCAGAAGTACACCCTAACCACTAACCAGTACAGGGCTTAAAAATAAAGTTCCCTACAATAGCTGAAAATGGTCTCTTTAATGTTGGCATGCAGCCATGCACATCAATGCACCCTGCCAATATTATCCGCCCAGCCATTCTGCATCTAACTACGTATCTCCAGAGGCCAGGAAGACTTCCTCTGAAAGATATATATGCAAAACCTGAAAATTGCTCGCCCTATGTTATCAAGAGACAATCTTGACAGCACCTGCTGAGGTATTACCGGGCTGCCTCCACCTTACCACTGCGTTTCCAACTCAAAGTATATGGTACATACTAAAAGGTAAAGTTCTCATCAGTTATCGACTTAACCAAACCATAACACAAACTCATCAAGCCTCTACATCTCCTTAACATACAGTAAACAGAGACCAGCAACCAAAAAGATATTATCCAAGGTAGAGAAAATAACCGATAAAATAACCTACGATGATTTCCCCCCATCACCTTTACTACAACTGATAGTGTGAATCTCCATGCAAATTATTACCATTATCAGCTGACGATGAATGTCTTATAGATCTGCCATGAGTTACGAGGCATAAAGAGCCAAACAGAACCTAGAAGAGATGAAACTATCTCAAACACTTGTGGCTTCATTTACAAGAACTGTAGTCCTGATGAGGTGTCACGTGAGTTCAGACACATGTCCGACCAGAATGATAACCCTATAATGTTTGGCTGAAGTCATACGATTAAAAAGCATGTAAAGGTCATACGATCAAAAAGCAAGAAAACGCAAAAACTAAGACAATAATCAAGAAATTTGCTTAGCAATCTAAATAGTTTTGTTTATTATGAAAAGAAATAAAGAGGGCATAAAGTTAAATTTGCGTTACTTCAAGAGCTTTTAAAATGAACTGACTATTTTGTGACTCCAAAGATCCTTGAAGAGGGAAAAGTTACTAGTCTTCCAAAAATAAAACTGTTTCCCCTTGAGCTTCCTTCCGCTTCGTCATTTAACAACATCAGATAATAGAAATAGATACATGAAATAGAGATAACAATGATAGCGGAAATATGACCGATATATTATAAGGTAAAAATTTAAACTATGAAGCACATAAGAGGTATAACCTCTAAAATCCCAAATCAAAATATCATCCACAAAAAACCTTCACAAGAGGCATATATCCTCAAAAGTTACTTATTTAATGTGTAAAGAAATTATAGGATATAGTGTAATTCTCATAGTGTTTGTCAACTAAGACTAACACCACATCGTTGCACACATTCCCATATCTCACTTTCCCGATTCAAATAGTGATAAGCGTACTCATCATCATTAATCCACAATCAATCGGGACAAAAACAGTTATCCCAGTCCAATCAAGGTCCATATAAGTGTCAAAGAAGTTCAAATAAATAAGCTAACATCATATAAATATAATATACCGTGGTGCATGATGTTTGCGGATGATAGTATGTTGGTTTATGACACTAACCTTGAAGCGAGCGCGCTGCTGCATCTCACCATGTAGGACACAAATGCTGATGTCAAGGGTGCGTAAAAGAGCAGCAACATGGCGTAGTGCAGTGATTGATGAGCAGAAAACAATTGTTTGGCCTTGACCATGAACACATAAAATGTAATACAAGTAAGCATCCTTGTCTTCTTCGCTACACCTGTTATAGGATACATTTTAGCATACTCTTAACCGAATAACACAAGCAAGCACAATGCTTGAGATCTAACAATAATTATCAGTCGATGCAAAAGGTACTGGGTCTGTTTAGATTTTAGAGTCACCAGCCTCATACGAAAGGAACCACAGAAGCATGAAGCACAAATGCAAGCATTAAATTTTCTTCAAAAACACAATTTGGACTCAAGGATGCCCATAACTGTTGAACATTCACCCATCCGGAATTAAAAAGATAGCATACAAGTGAGTGTCAAAATTCAATTGATAATCGGTTACATATAGGAAACTTTTAGATACAGGTTATGTAATTTTGTTGTGCTCCCCATTTATTCATACATTGGATATCCATCTATCCGTAATTTAATATTTGAATTATGGGAAATGCTACATGGTGGCCTTGTTTTTTAGGAAATTCTACATGGTGGAAATAAAAACTCTGATTACTCTGCCTCGACTTTCTTGATGCTAACCTTCTTCTCTTGCTTAAGAGCATTATCTCTGCCTCTTTCTCCGCCATTTTTTCCCTGTTTCCTATGAGCTGCCAACGTATGGTGTCTTCCCTATAATTCTCTACCTCAATCGATGAGCACTGACAAGAGCATCTGCTAGGCAGTCCCCAGGACAAGGAGGCAAGAAAGCAGCCCAACGTAAGAAGGGAGTTATCAATATTATGGGGTCCTCTTTCTTGTGGAAGCCAATCCACCTAGTTGCGGACTTGGGGTAGTCCGTAGGCGTAGGGACAGTTGGTGATAAAAGACTTAGGGCAAGCAAAGGCGAGGGTGGCAGCCTCCCTCCACTTGAAGTTGACAGCCATGGTGGAAGCATTGTTGTTGTAACAAGAACAAGATATGAAGGAGGAGGGGTAGCGAAGGAGGGGAATAATCACTACTGGGTAACAAGACCCCATTTGAGGTTTCCGCAAGCAAACCAGATTTTTTGTTGGGAGGTTATAGGATTTGCAAATTACAGGGGGGTCATCAACTAACCTGATTTAGATAAAAATAAAATTAGCAAGCTGTTTTAAACAACATAGTGGAATTAGGTCAGTAATGTTTGTCAAGTTTAAAAGTTACATGGTGAGTCATTAACACAGAGTACTTTAACAAATCAATGATTTTATTTCCCACCATGAAAATTTCCCATAACACAAGGCCACCTTGTAAATTTCCCTTGGCTTATTTATAGCTAATATTGCAGGACATGCATAACCTAATCCTGCCTCGAAAAGATCTTAAGCTACCCTAACCATAGCTCCTCACTTTAGTAACCTCAGTGATTCAAATAATAGATTTTTTCATGAGAACATGTAATATAGAATCCATTGATCACAATTGAAGTGTAAAATCTACTTGGTGACCGCCAAAAGGCAATAAATGAAGATAATAGTGATGAACTCTAGGTGTAGCTTTGTAAGAGAGGTTTCATACTTTCATCCCAAAGTCCAAGGTAAAGCAGCTACATGTCTACATCCCGAAACATATGTCTTTCTTCATAAATTTCCATTACCACTCAATAACACCTCCCTAAGTGGTGATGAATGGTGTTCAAATTTCATGAAGAAAAAGAGATGTGTAGGGTGGAAAGCACTACCATGTATCTATGTGGAAATTATACAAAATATTACTAGATTTCAATACCACTGATACCAATTATTACCGCCTATCAAACGGGCTTTAAATATATTTTGCAGACAAAACCATCACTAGATTTTTATTTGCACTCTAGAAAACTTTTGTTGCACTTCAGTGTTCACACAACAGAAAAAGAGGTATATGTGGGGTGCAACTGCAAATAGCATTGCGCCATTTATTCTGTTGAGCTACAAGTATCACAGAACCCCAGACAGTTAGTATTGGCAATAGAACGAATATGGATTGAGTGGACCCATATCCATTTATTTATACCACAGAAATCCTAATTCCAACCCCTGTGCTTTACGTTATCTATCAGATAGATATAAAGCAAAAGGGTCGGAAATTGGATGTCGGTGATGTAAATTATTGGATATGGCCTATGGGTCTACTGAATCCATATCCAACGGGTGAATCAGGAACATGGTTATCCAAATGGATATTAATAGAGCTTTAACCCTAGACTTTTTGCAATAATTTATAACTTCATGCGACCTTTTCCCTTTCACTACTAAACATAATCTAGCATGTTTCTCAAGCACATGAAAGAGACAACATACTCAACAAAGGACTCCACAAGATTTCTGGCCATTATAGATTTATTTGTCAAATCAAAAATTGCAGCATCAGGTCTCATTCCTGCTCTTTCTGATAGAGCTTCTAAAGATGACAATCCATCAGTTGCTCTCTGCTTAGATTTAAGAGTTCCACGTTTTAGCTTTTTGCGGAAGTCAAGAGATAGTGCAATTGTTGCAGAAAACACAAAGGTTTGACGTTTCTTCCTCTGGATGCCAGAGACAGTTGAGCAGCTCTGCACATCCTGGGAATGCTTTTCAGTAGCTGGAATAGTTGCAGGAAGCATGTCAATAATGGACTGTAACTCATGGAAATGCCCGTTCTCAATCATCCTATCTGCTTCATCCAGCACAAAGAATGATAATGAATGCAACTGCAAATACGGGCAAAAATTCTAGTTAATTTCTGGCAGAGCATAAAGGAGACCATCTGCTACATGGTTAATTTGCTTAGTACCACCGGAGAATCACATTGATCCTCTTGTATTCAGCCAAAACAAAATATAGAGAGGAGAATCTAACAATTTAATTAAGCATGAGGACAGGGTAAAAAATCCCCGTGGAACAAGATGCCACCTCGCCATACTCAAAAAAGAAAAAGTTTTTAAAATCTTATATTAACCTCTGGGAAGCAAATATCATGGTTCTTTCTCAACCCCTACTTCTCATCCCTTCATACTAACTAGTATACTGTTGGACAACAACTCTGATCAAGTATATGCAAAAACCAACTGCTTCCGCAGTAAAAATACACTATTGTTCAACAACATATTTTTTTTTTTGTTGGGGGGGGGGGGTCTTCCAGTCTAACCATCACACACACACCCCCCCCCCGCGCCCCCATCTGGAGTTCAACTTTATGCAGAACATCCTTGATATATTTCTGAAGACACCATATCTTCAAAAGTTCTTTCACTTCAATTCAGAAACAATCCAATCAATGGAACAGATGAGAAACTTCTGTAACGCAAGAAGTGACTCCTATAACTGATGCAATTCACCACGATGACCACTGCTTGGGTGTGCCTTCTTCTGTCTATAATCAGAGACAAATTCGCTTCATCAAATCATCTTGTAACAGTTTGGGTCATAAGAGTTGTACATATGTTTACCCCAAGACATGAAGTTTGCTAAAACAAAAAATACCGAGAGGCACCATAGCAGCGCAAGGTCTCTGCATACACATAGCCTGATAATTACACACGTATAAAGATAACATTCACATCCTTCTTTAAGGAAGAAATAGAAATGTCACCCAATAATACAAAACGATAGAGAGTTATACTACCTCCGTCGCAGTCCCCACATAAACGGTATCATTGACTTCCAATGGGAAAACTAACAAACTTTTGACCAAAATATCTTCACTTAAATAACTTTCTGGATGTTAAGATTGCTATTGAGATAACATGCTTTTTTTTCCTTCTGTAATTATTTCCAGATAATGTTTAAAACTATAGTTTCAAAGGAATTGTAGGTCAAAGTGCCCACACAGCCTGTAAATGTCAACTGGAACTGTGATTGAGGGGGCGGAAAGAGTATTCCCCACAGCAAGATTTTAGCTAACCACTTGTGTGAAAACTTTTTCAATGCACAATTGTAAAACCAAAAGAAGCCTAAATCCCTAAACACACTGCAACAAGCACATATGAGATACAGGAGATCTAGTCAATTACATGCAGAAAGCAACCAAGAATAAACAGAAACAGTTGAACAATTTGAGGTGTTCTACAGATGTTGTCCCTGTATCACTATAAATGCAGACCTACCTCAGCAAGGTGCTTATCCCCTCCTGACATAAGTTCCCACAGCCTCCCAGGCGTGCCAACTACAATTTCAGGCCTTCCTTTTAGAAGCCTCTCTTGCTTCTCTGTTGACATCCCACCAACAATAGGAACTACCCGGAAACTGGTAAATCTTGCAGCTTCTTTAAGATGATCAGTAACCTGAAAATGCAACAGGCAAACACGAAAATGAAATATAAGCTACAGAAAATTCAGCAATAACTACAGAGCTATACTATCACTAGTTTACCCCTTTCCCTCAGAAATATTTAAGCTTTCTAACTCTAAGAGAGAGCTTTACTATATAGGAGTGAGATTGCATATACATCTTGGTTGTTTTACTGGGAGAGACCCCTGCATCAGAATCTCTTATTGAGGATTTATTTGGATGCACTGAGTTCTAAGCACTAGTTGTCATAACATGAGCACTAGTTGTCATAACATGAGCACTAGTTGTCTTTCTGAGCTGAAGGAGATAAATGATCCCTACCATTGGTGGAACAAGAAAATACAGTTCACGAGAATGCAAAGTCTTCTCTTCAACAAGCACATGGGTAGATCAAGCCAAGACAATGACCCTCTCCCCAGTCTTGATATCAAACATACACAGAAAATATACTTTAGGGACCCTCAGCATCAGGATTGGCCTAGAAGACTTTGCACCAGATAAATACACAACAGATACACTTTTGAAAACTCCCTGCATCAGGATTAGCCTGATAGATCCATCCAGGAGTAGACTCAACATGCCCAGATTTTTAGTATGTACCAGACCCATAAGTCCATTCACACCAAAACAGATACAAGGAGAGCAGGGCAGGGCAAATTCTAAATTAAGACACAGGTTCATTTCACAGTTCAATCAAGCAACCAGAACAGAAAGCTGAGAAAATAACGTAGACATTCCTAGAGTCACGGCAGTATCCGTGCCTGGTTTTCTAGTCATTGTTATATAAGCATCCTAGCTAAGAGATCCAAGCCAATAAGTCAACCATGAAGCAACTTACGAGAACTATGATAACCCCTCGGCAGTTTGAGTTGTTGAAGGTCTAAGGAGGTCTAGATGTAGGCAAGGTTAACCATAACTAGTCATGACTAGTTGAGATGTTACTTCCACCTGAAAAAATAGCACTTAGAAAAGAAAGTTATCGAGGAAAAGAGCAGTAAAGAAGATAAAGTCTTGATATTTCGGCAAAAAAAAACATTATTTCCCACTGCTCTAGCTCTCTCCCCACAAGAGGAAGCTCAAAACCGATGAGAATAAAAAGGAACTTGAGTTGGCATGAACATGTACACTTTTCACTTTTTCAGTGTCAGATGATTGCACTTCTATTCATTACGGAAGCAGGCTAGTCAAAGCTCTTGAACCTTTAGTAAAAAGAAACAGTTTCTCCTCTCATATTCCTGGCAAGATAGTGTACACATGATACTCATACTGTCATACAACTAATACACCAACAGAGGCCACTTTGAAGAAGGAACAGAGTAGAGTGATAATCTGATATTGATGGGGAAACCTTTTATATCCCACATGGCTAGGATAAATGGGGAAGGATTGGCATAAGAGAATAATGCGAAGAATGAACTGTTATCAGGAGTATAATAAAACCTCAAATGGCAGACCCTTGGTCCCATAGCAGAGATGAGACAGAGAGTTTGTGCACATCCCTTTCATGCATAGTCTATTTTGACCCCCATCATCAAAATCATGACACGTACTCTCATGCTCTATTGTAATGTACTGATATTTATTACAACAATGTTAGAGCTTCTTTCAAAAAACAATTATTTATCTCTATAAAGCCAACTTGCCGTATTCTAACTTGTTTGCTGGAATACAGCAGAAATGCATCTTGCAGGTCGAGTTTAACAATTGCATGCTGAACTATATAATAGTTGATAGATTGAAAATCAAATTAGCTCTAAGATCCTAAATTCGAGGGTTTAAGTTAATGGTGATATTAGCTCTTACTCTCAATTTAAAAGGGTGTTAAAACAAACAAAAGATTAGCTCTTAACTTCATTAAAAATAAGGTTGAACTCTTGTCAAAAACACTTCCAAGAATTTAGGTCAAATTAAACAAGAAGTTAAGAATTAACTTCCTGCTCGTGAAATCAGATAATTCATTGATCATAAACTCATTAGGTTAGAACATATCCCTCTAAAAACTTACCTAGATTTAGAAGGTCATCAAACTCGTTAATTCAGACACGCCTAACTTGGATATGAAAAGATATTAAAGAGTGTTTCCAAATCTTATTTAAGGAAACTACGACAGCTAATTAACAACTTGTCTTCACATTAAAAATTCTCCCAGAGCAAGGAAAACGAGTGATGCTTATTTTAAGAAATAAGGAAAACTTTCCTAAACTTAATACTTAAATCAAATTCTTCAAACAAATTCGTCCTATATTTTGGACTTCCCCAATTCCGAAATTCGAGTGATCGTGCACGGATTTCCTTTAAGACTTTCCTTCTTTAGTTCTTGATTGTTTGAGCTCCAAGTTGACAACCTTGAGGACCAAGTAAGCTTCCCAAATGAGCTCGATGCATGCAAAAGTAGGCGTAACTAAAGGACCACGAAAATAAATCATTACTTGTCCACCCAAATTTTGAATCGGATTTTTTCACACCCCTATATCCAACTATGGTATACACTAAGCATCCTAAAAAGTTTCTCCAACTCAGCATCACCGGTTCATTCCATAAGAGATATGATCTAATGTTGAAAAAATGTATGCTTGTCTATAGTTTTAAAAGATGGTTTTGTTCCTCATTTGCTTGTAAGGGTTCATATAAACAGCGGCATTGTGTACAGTTGTGGACCCCCCCCCCCCTCCCTCTCTCCTCTTTAATTACTTTGAAGTTATCTTACCAAGAAGAAGAGCAAGGAATAGACACAATGTTGGCTCCAACAATGAAGTAGACATGGTGCATGTGTGAGAGAGAGATAGAGAGAGGCAACAAGAGAGAAAATGCTGAAAGTCAAGAGTTTACCCTTCCTTGCTTCAGCCGAAACCTAGAACTTACTTTGCCAGCACAAATCTTAGCCTACTTTCTAGCCCAGCACTGCTCGTTCCTTCTAGAATATGATTTTTGTTCAAATGATAATCTTCAAAAGCTTTTGCCTCCCTCTTTCGCAGCTTGTTCAAAGGACCATATTTCAAGGGTTTCAAGCTTTCAATTGCTATGCATAAATTGGATCTTGTTCATATGGTGGCACCTCTCGCTCTCTTCCTCTACTTTGGTTTATTTGAAGGGCCCTATGATTTTGCACTTATAGAGAATTTTGATTGTGATATTAAGAGCTTTACTTTCCTGTGCGAGATTTGTAGGTTTGTTGCCTCATTTGCTAAGTCTACTTTTGAGTTCATCAAATAGCTATTCCGTCAAGCTGCTTCATCCATTAATTTGCAGATTTCGCACTTCTCTCATTTATTCTTTTTTCTTTCATAGAGCTTTTATCTTCATTGTATGATTTATGCTTGTTTCTAATTTTGGTCCTTTATCTTCTTTACTCTTTGTAGCAGTCACGTCATTTGTCTCTTCCTTCAAGATGAAGGCCGATTTCTTCCTCAATGGATGCCTACTTCTTCCCCCTTTGATTTTTATTCAGTACTACTCAGTCTTTTGGGGTTGTATGTCACCTTTACTCTCTTTTTTCAATTAATTTTTATGAGAAGTTTCAAATATTAATGCTTTCCAAAAGAAATGACAACTTATAGGTTGCAGCATGTGTTATTCCCATTGGATGTTATGGGTTATACAACAGCACATTCTATAACATTGTCTTGTTTTTAAAATTTTATCTGTTGTACCCTAAAACTTGGATCCACCTCTGTCTCCGAAGTAGTTTGTTACGCAAATGGCCTTCTTATAGACGATAGTGTCACCTATATCTTTTGACGTCGGAAACAGGAGGTTAGACTGAAAAATAAATTCTACGAGTCCATACATATCAAGCAAACATGTTGACCACCTCTCAGATATGGATAATTTACAAAGTCCAAACATAAGCTTAAGGCCTTGTTCAACGTTCTGTCAGCAAACATGATAGGCTATATTCTATGATAGTTAAAAAGCATTGGAAGAGTAATTCTCTTCTATGAGAGCAAAGGGGGCACTTCAAGTTCTATTCATCAGATCACCAGGTGACCAAAAGAAGGGAAGCATATAATGATCACTGACTTCGTAAGGTGAAGGTTTATAAAAATTCTAATCTAATGCTAATTCCCACTTTCAGACCAACTCATATACTTAGAACGCCACTCTTCTTTTCAGAATGCATTCTACATTTTATTTTGGTTTCATGGCTGGTCCTCAAAATAGCACTCCACTAGGTCCCAGCAACAGGGTGTGTAACTATCACAATGCGGGAACAATAATAGATTTTATGCTGACATATCTGGCATAAATCAACTTTGGCACCCTACGCTTTGCCTAAGTTTGTTTGCATATCCATAGAATTAATAATGGCGAATAAAGAGAGGCTTGCTTTACAAATGAAACTATTATAGAGATGCAAGGAGCATTAAGCGGGAAAGGAAAGAAGAAAAAGTGGACACTTAATAGAATGGATGGAGAAATATTGTTTCAAATCTATTTGTGCAGATGACAATAGACAAGGACTGGTATCGTTGTGTTGCTCTGACATCAGCAAAGGAGTTTATTCTGGATCACTCCAAGAAAGCGAGAAATTCTTCTATATGACTAGTAACCAAGAATTGCCGCTAAGATAAGATTTTTTTTCCTAAGCAAACAAAGCCTAGGAAGAAACTATGATTTACAGAAACCAGCTATAGGTTTGCTAACGGGGCCACAAAAAACTAGCACCAATTCTCTAAAGCCAACGCATGAAGGAATCCCAACCAGGAACCGCCTCCTAGATAGGCCCGTTACTGTAAAGAGGAATCAGAAAACTCTAATGAAATAAAAACGCAAAAAGCATAAACTCCTCCAAAACTAGTTTATATGAAAACTGAAAGAAAGGTCTTCTTTTTCCTAAAAAACCTAGATGTCATGATTAATTGCCCTTAAGCATCTTGATTTTTCTGGTTTGCCTAAACTGCATGTAGACGGAAGGCGAAGAGGAGGATTAATAATGATGGCAGTGACAGCTAAAATTAATTTAAAGTACCTGAAGGGCAAGTTCCCTTGTAGGGGTTATTATCAGAGCCCTCATCAAGCCTCTTGGTGCGATTTTCTGAGCAGCATCCTGCTCTTCTAACATCATTTTTTCCACTTTTTCTTGCTCATCAAGAAGGCGTTGCAAGATTGGTAAGCCAAATGCAAGTGTTTTCCCGGATCCAGTCTCTGCAGCACCAATAACATCCTACAGTTCACAATGAAAATAAGTAGCAATTCCACATTTGTTTTACAGAACCACAAAAATAGTCCAAACCTTGCCCTGATGAGCAGCAGCAGGAACACAGGCCTTCTGAATTGGCGTTGGCTGCTTAAATCCAAGCTTGTATATTGCTTGCATAATAAGTGGATGAAGCCTCAGCTCGAGCCATGCATTAAATTCATCTTTATCCACCAACTCTTCACCATTTGCAATGCTGCTTTCAATAACTAGCATCAAGACAAATAATTAAAAATCGATACCTTGCATTTCTTTTCATCTTTAACTGTGGTGGGGTGGCAGGAGAAGGGACAGGGACGGGGACGAGGAAGGGAGCGGGGGCGGGGGACAAGTAAGCAATAAATCCTTTCTAAACAGGAATTCTATCCTCTTCATCCTAAAACCCAATGCACATTAATATATTGGAATGTCCCCAGATACCAACAATTTATTTTGAGATAATAAGGTAAATAAGTTCACAATTAATATTTTCTAAGCTCACCCTTCTAATTGATGTTAGGAAAAAAGGTAGGCCAGAAGTACTACTAAATTTAGAAGGGACGAACTTGGAATATGAAAAAAAAAATAAATTGAGTAATCTTGATGGTGCCTCTAAAGTAGGGCACTATCGATAGAGATGCGGTTTCCAAATGACATTCACCCCAAAAGACAGCAACCATATACCATTAACAATGAGTCGACAAGCCTAAACAATTTAGAACTCCACTTGACTCCGTTCACTACAATCCAAAGTCATAAAACAGATAATCCTTCACAACTATCAGAGATGGACAATTGCTGAAGTCAAAGGGAAAGTTTATTTTTTGAAAGAGCAGATAATTCTGAGCCATTGTTAAAGTGTCAATTGCTCATAGATTTCCCATCATTTTATATGTGCTGTCTTTTAAAATTCACAGCATATTTGGAACATGTGAGATCTAGTGGAAGTTACAGTCATGAAAAGACTAATATAAATTGGGAAAGTAATAGTAATCTTCAATTGTTTGAAAAAACTAAAAAGAGCGAACCAAAACAAGTGCAAATATACAACCAGATTTAACATGTCATCCACATTTCCATTATTATTTTAATCATTTGAAGGAAAAAAAAGCTATGGGAAATTGGAACTAAATAGACTCAATAGAACTACAAGATTCCACATATTTCTCTAGGTTACATTCCCATAGTTTTCCTTCAGAGCCGACAAAAACACTAGGGATGGCAAAGCATAGAAATCCCCACCTCTAGCCATCGAGACTATTACTGAAGCTACCTCTCAGCGATCTTCAACAGAGCTGCTTAAATGGACAAGTGCATTATTGTGGTGCTATTATCTGTACATAAGACTAAGAGAAAAACCCTCCTCAGTTGTGGTCTTTATGTACTTAGCCAGCCAATGTATCTATTTTTTAGCATAGCTTAAATCCACAAAACAAAATACTTCCTTTGTCCATGATTTGACCCCTCACATTTAAATATAAGGCATTATTTACCAAAAAGATCATTACAGGAGTTGGGTCATATGTATCCTATCTACATCACTTAATTTGAGGGTATACAAGAAAAATCTGATCATGAACCATCCAAAATTAGGAAAGGTAACTACTTTTTCTATATATCCTAAAACAATATATGTGACTATTAACTCCGCCTAAAGAGAGTAACAAATATAACAAGCACATAGGCGTATGCTTTACTTTAAGAATGAACTTGTTAACACCCTAGGCATGTCTACATGCCATGTATATTAATCATACCAAATTGCCAAAAAACCATAAACAAGAGTTCTAAAGGTAGCAGGTGGAGTAGCAAAACTTTAACGTAGCTCGAGATAAACTCACCTAGTTTTTGCACTTGTTTCGCCACCTTTTTCTTTCCCTTCTTCTTTTTCTTCTTTCGGTCCACGTTACCCTCTTCTAAGTCCTTGTCGGCCTTGATTTCAATGTCATCATCTTTGGCTTCAACATTCACCCGTTTCCTTTTCTTTGTTTTTTGAGATGTCCCTGCCTTTTCCTTCATTTTATCTTCTCCAGATTTAGAGATTCCCAAAATGTACTCGGACTCATCGACTTCTTCGAGTGATAAAAAACCTATACACCATTTTCAATTTAAAACAGTAAGAAAACACAATAAATTAGAGAGTGAATTCCAAACCTTACTTGAAACTAGTTGCAAGTTTGGAGTTGGTCACTTCTTAAACTAATTGACCGAACAACTACAGCATAGCTACTATCAATATATAAATTAAATTTGAACATTCTAACAACTTATACACTAAGTTATATTCATACAACACCCAAGGTTTTAATTTTTGTTAACTCAATCCTAAAACTCCAAATGAGCAAAATTCTCACGACAGGAGAGTTCAAAAGGAACAAAAAATGTATGCTCATAGTAAGCTCGGGTGTAGGATAAATGTAATGGTATATTTAACTCAAAAATAATGAACAAATGAACTAAACTAAACACCGTAATTAATTAGGACGCAAGATAGACAAACCTCCTTGAAGGTTGTCGGAGGCAGAAAACATAGAAAAGGGATCGGCATCTGGAAGAGAAGAATTCCATGGAAGCTGATCAAGCTCTTCGCTATTTGCAATACGTCTGCTATGCTTCGGCTTCCCCATTGATATTGATATACGTTTATGAAGAAGCAGCAGCTCTGGCAAGGCTGCGACGGTCTGTGGAGGGTTTTATTTTGTAGAAGACACCCACGGCTATGTTTGGACTTTGGTGTATGAAAAACTGGATATTGGAGTTTAGCTTACACCCTTGGATTGATTTTTTTTTGGAAGATGCCCTTTTCTTAGTGAAACCTAAGCTATCTAAAATTCTAAGTCTTTGCACTAATCAGACTTCATCCAGACATCAATAAAATGAATGTCTTGGTTGATTTGTTGTTCTAACTTGAAAATATAATCCGCAACTTGATTTGCTTCTCTTTAAACATGGTTTATTGTGACTGAATCAAAATCGTGCATGATTTGTGTGATATCATCGACAAGTGTTTGGATAGTCCATGGAGTTTGGTTGACACTATTGGCGGAGTTGATGAGGACTAAATTATCGCATTCTATGATAAGATCTTTAATATGCATGCTTCTGGCTTGAAGAAGGCTGTTCCGTGAAACTGTTGCTTCTACTATGAGGGGTGTCGTGTGCTCTAGTTTGAAGGCCACAACTTTCAGGATGCTATTGTTAGAGTCGCGGAGTACTATTCCGGTTGCTGAAGAGGAGTTTGTGGAAGAACCAACTGTGTTTAATTTAATGGTGCCTGGACGGGATGATTTCCATCCAACATGCTTCAAGTTTTTGTACCTGCAAGGGAGGGGGAAAAGGATGTATTTTGGTTGTCAAAGGCGGAACGCAAGTTCCATTCTTTAAGCGCATGGGATGCGCGGAGGCAGACCTTTTGTAAATTGCAATTGTCATTCTAGAAGACTATTTGGTTCCTTTCTTTCCAAATACTCCAAAGAATCTGGAAGAATATGGGGATATTGTGCGGGGTTAGAATGCTTAATCTTAGACATGATCCTTTATAGTCATTGGTATATTTCGATTGCTAAAAGATTGTTTAGCAATTTATGATGGCCAAGCTTGCATGGTGATCGGGCACGTAAGAAATAGGTGGTCTGAATATTCTGTTGCGTTTTTACATAGTGGGCATTCCAAGGGAGTTGGGTTTTGTCGAATAGACAAGTTGTCTCGAGTAGGGAGTCTGTTGTTTAAAAGTTGCCATATGAAGATCTTAATCTTAGCTTGAATGTGTGTGTTCCAGATCCAGTAGAAATCTCATTTTGGTTGCAGAAAAGATTTCGAGTTGTGGGAAAGTCAAGTGGCTGATTTAGCACTGAAATCACCAGAGGTTGTAAGTCCCCAACAGGGAGTGTCTTTTGAGGAGAAGATGGAAGAGGTATTCTTGCTACTAATTTGCATATATGGGTTGGAACTAGAGACTGTAGTTTGTCCATATCCCAAGTCATATCTTCTCGAATTACTTCGCTTACTCGGAGAGTCTATATTTTCTGGAATACTAGAGTCTTGGTTCAATTGTTCGAGTATGCTATTCTGGCAGCACCAGTTCTCCAGCCAGAAGTAGATGTCGACCCCTGATCCAATTTTCCATCGAATACTGCATCTGATCAAGTCTCGGGTTTGTAAGATGGCTTTCCAAATGACAGAATCACATGGTTTTGGTTTATATTCGAAGAAAGATGTATGTCTTAAATATTTTCTCGAATTTTAGATGCCCAAAAATTATTTGGATCAGCTAGAATTTTCCAACCAAGCTTTGCCAGGAGGCCTTGGTTTATATGGCGGATTTTTCTTAAGCCTAGACCTCCCAGAGCTTTAGGAGCACAAACCTTGTCCCAAGCAATAAGAGGGATTCCATTTATTTCGGAATTATTTTTCCAAAAGAAAGTTATATTTATTGCGTCTAGTTTCTTAGTAATGCTTGTTGGGAGTTTCAATGTGGCCATTGTAAATGTTGGAATGGCCTCTAAGTTACTTTGAATCAGGACTGCCCTTCTTACTTTCGAAAGATGAGATGATTGCCAGTTGTTTAAATTTTTGTCAATTTTGATTAGCAAGGATTGGAAGTCTTCCTTTGTGCTTTTATATGAGGAGAAATGTCTGCCGAGATATTTCCCGAGACTTGACTTTGGTGTCATGTTAAATTTAGCGGCTATAGCATGTTGTCGATGGCGAGGGGTGCTTTTCGAGAATACGATTGTCGATTTGTGAAAATTTATTCGGTGTCCAGAGGATTGACAATAGAGGTCCGGGATCCCTTTGAGATTTTTGCTTACCGTCTGAGTTGCTTGGCAGAATAAAGACAATCATCGGCAAATAAAAGGCTAGGGATTTTTTCAGATTGGGGCAAAGTGTAAAGCCGATACCAGATTTCTTTTCTTCAGTTGCGTATGCGAGTTGCTTAGCTAGCACTTCCATGCATATGATGAATAGATATGGTGATAAAGGATCTCCTTATCTTAGTCCTCTTGAGGGGTGGAAGATTTCTGATATACTATTGTTGACTGTCACATAGTACGAGACTGAAGTGACACAATACTTTATCCAATTTATCCATGTATTATGGAATCCTAATATTTCTAGTGCTTTGAACAGGAAATCCCATTCAAGATGGTTATATGATTTCTTCATATCTAGTTTTAAGGCAAACCATCCAGTTTTATTATTGGACTTGTGAAATGTATTTAACATTTCTTGTGCAATGAGAATGTTATCATAAATTTCTCTTTCAGAAGTAAATGCACTCTAAAGGGGGCTAATGATTTTGTTCAGTAGTGGTCTGAGGCGATTGACCAGAATTTTAGCTATTATTTTGTACAAAGTGAAGCAAAGACTGATTGGTCTGAATTAATGAGGTCTTTCGGGCTCATCAATTTTCGAGATAAGACACAACATAGTGTGGTATATGCTTCTTAGAAAATGCCCTTATTGGAAGAAACTTTGAATATCAAGGCATTACTCTTTGTTAATTAATGGCCAGTACGCTTGGAGGAATTTTGAGCCTCAGATGCCCTCCGCGTTGCGAAGATGTATATCTTTCAAGCCGTCAAAAACGACAAATGCAAGTGTTGTTAACTCTGAATAATTGCTATTTTAGCTTACTATTGCTCAATATATATTCATGTATATTTATCATGCCTTTTTTGGACCACACATACTTCATTGTCCTGGTTGAACTACTCTATTTGTTTTTACCATGGCAAATCTATATTATGAGATTGGAACTAAACTAACTCCCACATTCTAGACTGAAAAACACGACATAATAGTGTCCATGAGAGCTCAATCTAATGACATTGAACAAATTACTCCTGGAAAACATGCATTCTATTGTATTACCATTATTGGCAACTCTTTGTCATACAATTCCTATAACAATGTTGTAATATATCTTGAAACAAATGATGAAATACTGCAACTTTTTTGTTACTAGAAAAACGGAATAAAGAAAGCGGCCACAATACACTCATAATAAGAAAAGCCTTACTTTCAACAAACTTTGGGAATGTCCCACTTACCCTCCACAATATATTATATGAAAATCCTTAGTTGGAATATTCAGGTGGCAAAGAAGTCCCAAACCCTTGGAGAAATTCGTTATGAAACAAAGAAACACAAACCTAATATTGTATTCATAATTTATAAACATTCTCTCTCTTTGCATTTCACGCCACTCACCTCAGAAGCTTAGACCTCACTTCACTTCTCTCTTTCAAATATATAATTGGTTAATAGTTATATATTATAGGATTGGAAGGTGAAAAATAAAAGTTTGGAGTTCTTTTTGAAGGGAGATGGAGGGATGTCACAAAATCCTCTATGTCACCTTCTCCATCTTTACGAGATATTTTCTTACAAGTTAGTGATGATGATGTAATGAGTCGTTTTCCAAAATATGAAAACTCCTAGGATATAATTGTAAACTTTCACTTCAGATGATGTAATTTTAATGACACTCTCTTGAACTATTTGCATTTCGAACGTTTAATTTTATGCTACATCGATTTTAATTAACTGTTTATTTAAAAAAACATTACCAGATGATTGTTTTATTTTATAATCGTACCCCGACCTTTCAAATCATGGATCTGCCACTATTTGGACCCCCACTTATTTAGCTATAGAAAAACTCATCCTAGTGAAGATGTAGGCAGTAGCTTGTCCCCCAATATCATGACTCATGGAGAACTTAAGTATCTATTTAAGCAATGCAATAGCATCAGTCTCTAATTCTCGTAATGAAGAGAAGGAGAAAGGTAGGAAACCATATCCAATCGTCGCACACTTAGCCTAATACTTGACGTGTTTGCATTGAGTTGCATCAATCACCACATGACCAGACGTGAAGTCAAACATCCCAAATTTTGTCAAGGGCGATGACTCGGTTAGACCAACACACATCAAGCCCCCCATCCCAAGAGTAAAAGAACATGTCTGCAGGACAAAGGGATTAGTCGTTCCTGCCACACAACCCAATATCAAGTTCCTTACCTATTGATACTCAGTATGATAGAGGATATCACGAACAATATTGTGTCGATGCTTAATACCAACAATACCAGCGCACGATACAACATGATCTCCATAATATTTCAAAGCCGTGTTATTTGTCCTTGATCATAGCTTGAAACATTGCAATCGAAAAAGTACTGCATATTTGAAGAAGAAAAAATCTTCCTTAGTGACAAGATAATGTGAGATAATAAAGATAAGAGAGTAATAATTGAAATAAAAATATACTACATACGTCTTCAGGGATGAGTCTGTTTGTGCTCGATAATCTCTTTCATAAATCTCATCATAAAATAACCACAAACAATGTTGTTTCGTTGACGAGGACACTGCATAACAGTCATTAAAGCAATTAATTTACAATACTCTTAAACTCTAGAAACCCATAAAGAAGGGAAAATATTTACCTGTACTTGCAACCACTTGGTTTTCATCTTAATTTTCTTTTGCATTTCGTTTTCACTTTGAAATAAGAGAATTGCTCTTCAAAAGAATATAAATGGAAAAACATTATAATCTACTAAACAATTACATGAATATAAACTAGATACATTTATTGGTAAATAAGATGTAGGTAAAAATTACTCACTTCTCAACCATTTCACGCAAATTTCATTAACTCCAATATCGTCGTTGTTTTATCTGTTGGGCAAAGGATCCATAAAGTAGTCTACATTACTATATGGGTCATTACACACAACATCCAATGATACCTACATTATTAAGAACAAGAATCTCAAACATTATCTAATAAAAAATGATACAAATACCAAATTTAGCTTTTGGAATACTTACCCTGCGTTGTATGGTGCAATAAAAACTCGCCCTTTAGTTGCAGTTTTATTGAATACACCACATATGTAATGAGAGCGATCCAATCTATGCTCCTTGGTTTTCTTCATCTCCCCCTTCTTGAATTGCGATACAAGAGATATTGTTGTTGGACATAAAAATCCAAATTTATTCACTATTCCAAGCATCTCACAACGACGATACAACAACCTGACAGAGTATAGATAATCTTAAATAAAAATCTTTACAGTGAAAAACAATCATATAAAATATACACACAAATAGGCCATTATACAACTTACGACATATAAATCACAATATGGCCGACACCAATTTCTTCTTGAGCGAGAAATTGGAATATCTCTTCCTTGCCAATGGATATATTTTTGTGCTGATGAAGGATCCCTATGTCAATGGGAATATCAAGTTGTTGCTCATTGGATATTAAAATAGCGTACTTATGAAACATTTGAAGATCAGGCGGAAAGGAATCCGAATAAGGGACTCGTTTTTCATGGCTGAAAGCCGACTTCCTTGGTTGTATTTTTGATGATGCACGGGAAGAGTCCTTTCTCCTAGTTGTTTTCTGTGAGCGGGAAACATCTTTGTGCTTACTCTTGGAAGGAGTATGAGATCCTGTATCTAAAAGTTCTTCATCGTTCCTCTTGATGGGGATTGTGATTGACAATCTCTGACTTCTTTATCGTTGAGTTTTAACGGATTTTTATCCTGCCAACAAAATATGTAAAAGAGGATTACACTAAGAAAAAGATATATGTGGAGTTTCGTATTTAATTGAATATGAAAATTAAGATTTTAACATTAACTCCATACCGGCTCATCTATGATAATCAGATCTATAGGCCATAAGACAATGGTCCCAATTGCACCGTGTATAGTGAATGCTTCAACATCTTCATTCGGAACTGTGAATGGTGTTTTTTTCTCGATTGCATACTCAATGGCAACCCTCATAAAGTTTGCTGGCAATGCTAGTGTGTGTGCCACATCAATAGTGTTATGCACCTTTCCAGTAGCTATCATTCGATAATAAGGATTTGGCAAAGCCAATTGACATGGAGTAACACCCTACAAAAAGCCATACATGTCATCCATGGTACATTGTGATTAAAGCCAAAACCAAATATAATCAAATTAAAGAATTATAGTTTCATTTTAATACAAAGAAAATAACCTACACGTATTTGTCAAGTTTTCAACCCACTCTCATTCTTATTACGGATCACATGTACAACCATTAAGAAACCACTCTTACATTCTGTGCAAAAAAGAAGGGAAACAAGTAAAAAGGAAACAGAGGTGTGTGTATAATATATACTCAATGTTGTTCCTAACATCAAAGATGTCTACCATTTTGGGCAAAAAAGCCATAGTGATCCTAAGACTATTCAATGTTTGTTAAATTCATCTCACTCTCTTATTCTTTCTTTTCTTTTCCAGGTTTACGCATCTAAAAAGTGCTGATGATGCCCTTTTGACATAGCCACATCCGAAAATGTATATATTTGATATGATTTGTGGGTGTAGAACCGTTTTGTTATTCTGTAAGATGAATAATACATTACCTTTCATGATGAGGGATTTGATAATCTAGAAGAACGTTTTCAATCATGGACGATTTCATATGACGTTGTCAGTTTTGAACCACATTCTTGGAGGTTCTTTCCCCATATATAAGCACATGCTTCATACACATGAAGCCTGTTTATTAGGCGGGTCATGAAAATTGCAGTTGAGTCTTGTTAATCTGTTGGGGGCGGGGTTGCGCTGGTAGAAGAGCAAGGAGACAGAAGTAAGAAGAGTGACACATGTTAGAATCAAATTTGAGTGTTTGTTTTTTATTACCATGCCTCTTTTCTTATACAAAATGTCGGGCTTACATTCGTTTTGTTCTTTGAAGGCATATGTCCTATAATAACCATTCTATCTTTACTGTACCTTTGTCCTATAATGACCATTTTATCTTGACTGTACCTTGTGTCCATTACATTACCTTACCTATTAACTAGTAAAAAAGAAACAGAGGTCTTTGTCTTTTCCTTATTTATAGTAACTTTAATGTTAAGATGATCTCGACATTATGGTTCTTTTTGATGATTTTTTGGTGGATGTTCGTTTTGCTCTTGTTTGGTTCTTCGGTTCTCCAAATGTCACTCTTGAGTGGATACAAGTGCATTAGGTTCTGCTTATGCTCCTCCACGTAAAGATCAACTTCATCATTATTGTGAAGCACATATAGATGTGCTTGCTCTCATTCATCATGAAATGGAAACAACTTTTTTGCCACCAAACCCCTTGCCTTCACCCCCTCCTCATGTCTAGGTTTTGGGATTCCTATCGCCTCAATGTTAGCAAGGTATTGACTACAATATTCAAGTGCTTCTTCAATGAGAGTTCGGTCAATAATGCACCCTTCTGGATGGGTCCCACTCTTCACATATCCTTTCAATATTTTCATAAATCTCTCCACTGTGTACATATATCTAAAATATGCTGGTCCACATAACCGAATTTCTCTAACCAAGTGCACGGTCAAATGAATCATAATGTCAAAAAATGAAGGCGGAAAAAACATCTCTAACTGGCACAATGTGACAACAAGGTTAGCCTGCAAAGTATCTAATTTCAATGGGTCAATCACTTTCTTGCAATTCTCACTCAAGAAAAGGCATAATCTAGAGATAGCATTTTGAACACGTTCTGGCAAAATGGAGCGAATAGCCACCGACAAAAGATGTTCCATGAGAATATGGTAATCATGAGATTTCAACCCAATTAACTTACAGTCTTTCAGCGACACAAGTCTCTTTATATTTGATGAATAACCTTCGGGAACCTTAACTCCATGCAAACACTTACAAAACACAGTTTTCTCTCTTTTAGAAAGAGTATAACATGCAGGAGGAAGATAAGTATGACCCCCCCTTCTTAATTCGGGCCAATTCAGCTCTAATGTTCATTTTAACCAAGTCATCTCTGGCTTTCTTATCATCTTTAGTCTTACCCAGCACATTCAATAGTGTGTTAATAAAACTTTCATAGACGTTTTTCTCTATATGCTTCACATCAAGAAAGTGGCGCACATACAAAGTCTTCCAATATGGAAGATCAAACAGTTTAGACCTTCTTTTATGCCCACATTTAGGAACTTGGTTTGCATTTAACTTTCCAGGCTTAACATCCAGTTTTTCCATCTTCTCAAGAATTTTTTCTCATGTTGGAGGCACAAGAGCTCTACCTAGTTCTGGTTGACCATTGAAAGCTTTCCTCCACCTTCGATACTGATGATTCGAAGGTAGGAATCTTCGATTTCCCAGGTACACAATCTTACGGAGGCTAAGACAATATGTGTTTTCTTCACATATGTTGGTCCTATAGAACTTCTAAGTTTACTACAAGTGAGGGGGGTTGAATTGTAGTAAAGACTATTAGGGGCTATTTTTGCGGAATTAACAAGTTAAAAAGAATTAAAGAGAAGTTAAAACAAAGAACACTAGAACTGCTTTTAAATAAGATCTTATTCCTATATTCTCTAGGAATAAATCTTGCCCTTTTATTTATAATAGTAACTTACAACCTATTACAAACGGCAACTCACTCTGTTCCTCTAGGAACTGGTTCCCAGTCACCTTGTTCCCCTGAACACGTGACTTTCTCTCTAGACTTCACTCGAAGTCTTCTCTTTCTCTTTCTTCTTGAATGTAGAAATTTTCTCACAAAATTTCACTCACCCCAACTCAAATTAATGGAATACAATAAATTGTTGAAGAGAATAAAACCGAAAACAACTTTCTAAAGATTTACACAGTTAATGTAGAAAGTCTTAAGAACTAAAATTGAGTTCTTCTCAGTTTATATAGTTGTGATAAATCTTCAACCGTCTTCTTCAGCTTCCTTGTAGTGGACACAAGTTTTTAGGCATCATCTTCCACCTTCATAGCCGTTATGGATCATGTTAAGACCACGATCCATAACCGTGTGTTTGCACAGTTTGAACGAGTCTTCGAGTCTTCGATGATCTTCTCAACAGCTCTTGACTTGGTCTTTTGCAGATTAGGATTTATATTAGATGCGCGATTTGTTAGCTGAGATCATGGCCCCTAGAATCTAGGACCTCAACCCATCAATTTAGCCACGCAAAATCGCTAGCTCTTCAACGTCTTATTTTCCTGTAAACCACTAACAAACTCAACTAATAGTATGGAATCCAATATTCCATAATATTAGAATATTAATTCTACACAAAATAATATAACTAAATATTCTATTTTCCTAAATAACTTAATTTTGATTATTATTAAACCAATTCTCCATAAGTTTATTTTAGGTCTAATAAAATAAATAATTAGTAATACTATGTAAATAACTCCATAAATTAAAACTAATTAAAACTAAGTTAAAAACTATTTATATGTCATCATCAAAATAACGAATACAACAATATTCCCCCTTTTTGATGATGGCAAAAAGTTGGCAAAAAAATTTTCTAACCTAAGTCTAAGTCTAAAGTAAAGTTTAAAACTATATTTAAATCTTAAAAAGTCTAAGTCTATCTAAATTCAATTTGGACTAGGAACTGGATCCTCTAGAAACAGAGGCAATTAGAAAGGCTCTTGGAACTAAGTCAGACCAGAAAATGTTTTTAGATAGCCAACAAGTCTTTTTCGCCTTTTGTTATCATCAAAACTAAGCTATGTCCCTGCAGCACTAAAGAGTCAACAGTCTCGGCATCAATTAAAGTAGCTCAAACAAGCATCTCATAATATTAGCCATCCAAACACAAGCAAGTACGAGAAGAAAAAGCATGTGCAAGCAAAAAAAGGATCAGATTGAGCATATCACAAGAGCAAGGAAGGAAAAGTTCAGAAATATCTGTGTCAAAAGAAGACACGAAAAAAGAAAAAAAGTGTTCAACCAAATATTACAAACCCAAAAAAAATATCCAGTAAATCATTGTTTAAAGAGAGGGGGGAAGTTATGGTTTGTGGCGTTTGAAGATGTTGGAGACAACAGAGTCAATCTTGGAGATCACAGCATCCACCTTGTTCCTGATCCCCGTGTCTGCCTGCTTGATGGCGGCTAGAGTCTCCTGCTGCTGTGTATCAAGGGTGGAAACTGACTTCTCCAGGACATTGATCCTTGTGTGCATGAGTGTCAGAGACTCCCTAATTTCCCTCAGAATTCCATGAAGTCCAGTGGTAGATATGAGAGAAAAATCCACAGCAGTTGAAGGAACCTGATCCTCATCCAGATTGATCGTTTCAGCATGACCCGGATCCTGGTCCTTAAGAGACTTACCCCCAGCCAGTCTCTGGCTCTTTCTGACAGATCCCCCAACAGCTTCCTCAAATAATTTCCTCTTTGTCCCTGCCTCAGGCTTAGTCACTGTAGCCTCTCCCGCAAATTCCAACTTCCCACCAACCACCCTCAAACTAAGTCTAGTCAGCGTCTCCTTGGTCAAATAATTTTCAGGCTCAAGGGTGAAAGAAGGGTTGTCAGACAGTTTGACTTTATTTTTCTTTAGAATTGTGGTGATCAGATTGCCATATCCCACCTTGATTTTATGGGATATGCAGTAGGAAAGGTGAGAGAGCATAAGAGCGGGAAAGTTTATCTTGGTATTCTTTGCTAAACAGTACATTATAGAGAGGTCCATTAGATTAGCTTGGGTTCTTTTGGAAGATAGGGGTAAAATAAAACGCCAAACAAACTGAAACAAAAGTTTGTGAAAGGGAGAGAGATCTTTTTGGTCAATGGACATAGAGTTAAGGTTTCCTTGAAAAAACTGAAGAATTTTTTCATTTGAGACGCCATTGATGTTTAATTTTCCTTTCCCTTTAACATACTCCTGGTACCTATCTGAAGGTACTTCAAACCATTCACTCAATTTCTTTTCTGTAAATGTGACCACACACCCATTCACTAAGCTTACACACACTCCCTCTATTTTATTGAAGTTCTCACAGAAGGAACTCATCTCATCCTCATATAATCCCTCATCTACACAGACTAACTTCATCCATTTTTTAAACTTTAACAAACTCAGAAACTCATTCCATTTTACTTTCTTGCACCATGCAAGATCAGCACAGAATCCGACAATAAATTGAGAGGATTTTGATTTCTTACCCCTTTTTGTGGGAATCTGAAGGTCTCTCCCCTGACTACTTTCTTGATCCTCCTCATCGTCCTCAGGCTTGGGAGATGCCGCTTCAGTGTCAGAAATGGGTTGTTGAGAATGTGTGGAATCGTCTTTTGGATTAGAAGATTCTTGGTCACTTTGCTCGTCCATGGAGGGTGTTTTTTCGGCTGTGTAATTTTCTTGAAGTTCAGAGGTTGCCTTTTTGGGTGCCATGGGAGAGAAAGAGAATGAAGAATGAAGAGAGATGAAGAAGAGAGAAGATGAACAATAAAAGATGGAGTGGGTCAGTAAAAGTTGTCAGTGAAGTGAAGTGTTGGGTTTTTATTGTAATGATGAGGCGTATTTAGTTGAAGGTGAAGAGGTGTGATTTGACTTGGTAAGGCTTGGGTAAATGTGTTTCATTGATTGTTTCCCCTCTTTAAATTAGATAAACTGAATTTAATTTTGAGTAAATAAATTTGTTGATACAGTGAATCAGATACATCATAATGATAGGAGGAGAGAGAGAGAATAAAAATGTGGAAGAAGGAAAAAAAATTACTCTTGTGTACACGGACCCTTTTTAAACTATACAAGCGACTTAATTTACGTACTCTATATATGTGCATGGACAATAAGGATAATATTTAAAGACAAATGTGAGTCCTTAGACATGACCCTAAGTGTATGAAATTTAATTCATGAAGATTGCAGGACACTCTTAGAAATGACTAGTACATAGAGTTCAAATTTTATAGGCCATTTTATACAATTCTGATCATTCCTAGTTCCAAGCGAATCTTTTCAAATATGTCCCTAGATAATGGTTTGGTAAAAATGTCAGCAATTTGATTTTCTGTAGGGCAAAATTCAACTTTGACTAAGCCCTTTTCAACATAGTCTTTCAAGAAGTGGTGTCTGATGTGAATGTGCTTGACCCTTGAGTGGTGAACTGGATCCTTGGATATGCATATGGCACTGGTATTATCACAAAAGATTAGAACACATTTAAACTTAATACCAAAATCACGTACCTGTTGCTTGATCCATAAGACTTGGGAACAACATGCAGCAGCAGCCACATATTCAACTTTAGCAGTTGACAAGTTAATTGTATGTTGTTTCTTGGACCCCCAAGAAACTAAGCTTGTTCCTAGGATTTGGGCAATTCCTGAGGTACTTTTACGATTGACCAAATCTCCAGCATAGTCAGCATCAGAGTAGCTAACTAGGTCAAATGTATCACTACGAGGATAGAACAAACAGAGATCGTCACTTCCTTTCAAATACCTAAGGATCCTCTTGACAGCTATCACGTGGGATTCCTTTGGATTTGATTGGAACCTAGCACATAGACCAACACTGAAGGAAATATCAGGCCGACTTGCAGTTAAATAAAGAAGAGATCCAATCATACCTCTGTATAATTTCTGATCTACTGATTTACCATTTTGATCTTCATCCAACCTTGTTCCTGTTCCTATAGGAGTGTGGTTGGTTTTAGCTTGATCCAGTCCATATTTCTTTAGCAGTTCCTTAACGTATTTTTGCTAATGGATCATTGTTCCTCTTTCATTTTGCTTGATTTGCAAACCAAAAAGAAGTTCAACTCTCCCATCATGCTCATTTCAAATTCAATGCTCATTAAGTCAGCAAAACCCTTGCACAGAGAATCATTAGTAGCACCAAAAACAATATCATCAACATAAATTTGTACTACTAAAATGTCTGTTCCTTTTGATTGAAGGAACAAGGTTTTATCAATTTTGCCTGTAACAAAATTATGAGCAAGTAAGAATTTAGAAAGTCTTTGATACCAAGATCTAGGAGCTTGTTTCAGCCCATATAAGGCTTTATCTAGCTTATAGACCTGGTTTGGGAGATCAGGATTTTCAAATCCTGGAGGTTGTTCCACATAGACGTCTTCCAATAGATATCCATTTAAAAATGCACATTTAACGTCCATCTGGTACAACCTAAATCCCATAAAAGCTGCAAATGATATTAAAATTGTTATTGCTTCTATTCTAGCTACTGGAGCAAAGGTTTCATCAAAGTCAATACCTTCTTGTTGGTTGTAGCCTTTTGCTATAAGTCTGGCCTTGTTTCTGATCACAGTGCCATGTTCATCTAGCTTGTTCTTGAAGACCCACTTTAACCCAATTACCTTCTGATTCTTGGGTTTGGGCTCCAAGTGCCATACCTTGTTCCTCTGAAATTCATTTAGTTACTCTTGCATGGCATTTATCGAATCAGACTCTAGCATTGATTCATTGTGGTCTCGAGGTTCTATCATAGATAGGAACTCTTGAAAGGCACAAAAGTTTCTAAGTTGAGATCTTGATTGAGTTCCCTTCTCAATGTCACTAATGATCAGCTCTAGGGGGTGTGACTTTTGGTGCCTCCAAGATTTTGGTTCAAATCTTCTTGTTCCTGTTCCTTCAACTTGAGGTTCTTCAGTTTGTTCCAGTTCATTCTCTGTGTGAGTTTCTTCTGCCTGCCTCCCTGCATCTATTGTTCCTTCATTTACTTGTTCCTCGTAAAGAACAGGCTCAGGAACCGTTAGTTCAGAAATATGTTTCTTAACTGGACCTGCAGGAGTCAGTTCCTCCTCAAGATTTTCAGTCTCTTGAGGACGAGTTAACCCATTTTCAAAATCATTTTCATAACATGGTTCCTGCAGTGAGTTAGTTTCATCAAAGATAATATGAACACTTTCCTCTACGCACATTGTTCTCTTATTATAAACTCTGTATGCTTTACTATTTAAAACATATCCTATAAAAACAGCTTCATCACTTCTAGCATCAAATTTACCTAAATTGTTTTTACCATTGTTGTGTACAAAACATCTACATCCAAAGACTCTAAAGTAAGAGATATTTGGTTTTCTTCCTTTGAACAGTTCATAAGGAGTTTTCTTGGTGATGGGTCTTAGCATGACCCTGTTGGTGATGTAACATGCAGTGTTCACAGCTTCAGCCCAAAAATTCTTTGGAAGATTGCTTGATATAAGCATTGTTCTAGCCATATCCTCCAAAGTCCGGTTCTTTATTTCAACTACACCATTCTGTTGTGGTGTCCTTGGTGCAGAGAAGTTGTGATCCAACCCTTCATTACTGCAAAAATCATCAAACTTGGAGTTTTCAAACTCCGTACCATGGTCAGATCTTAGGTGTTTCAATTTAAAACCACTTATCCTTTGAACCTTTTTGGCAAACGTTATAAATTCATCAAACATTTCATCCTTGCTATGAAGGAAGATTACCCACGTAAATCTAGAAAAATCATCAACAATAACTAATACATATCTTTTACCTGATCTGCTTTGGATTCTCACCGGGCCACAAAGATCCATGTGGATCAGCTCAAGTGGACTTTGAGTGCTTACCATTTTCTTGGATTTGAACGAGGATCTGACTTGCTTCCCTCTTACACAAGCTCTACAAACTCCGTGGCTTGTTCCTTTTATAGTTGGCAAACCAACTACCAAGTCTTTACCACTTAGTTTATGAAGCAATGTAGAGCTTGCATGACCACACCTCTTATGCCAAAGGTCTTGGTCATCTTCTAGTACACTAAGACAAGTTAGATTGTTCCTAGGAACAAGGTTTAGCTCAACAACATAAGTGTTTCCCTTTCTTGTTCCTTCTAGTATTTTGGTTCCTGTAATGGTGTCACTAACCACACAACATTCATTAGTAAATTTCACATTGTTTCCTTTGTCACAGAATTGAGAGATGCTAAGTAAATCATGTTTCAAACCCTCGACTAAAAATACATTATTTATGGAATGTGACTGAGATTTCCCAACTTTACCTATACCTATTATGTTACCTGTCAGGTTGTCTCCAAAGGTCACGGTTCCTCCTTCGTAGACTCAAAGTGAGAGAAATTTGGTTTTATCTACTCTCATGTGCTTGGAACAAACGCTATCGAGGTACCACAGATTGTTCCCCCTCACTTTAGTCTGCACCTACAGTAATTAGTCAGTGGTTGGAACCCAGTAAGACTTGGGTTCCTCTGTTGAGTGTGCGTTCCTCATAATCCTCCACTCTTGCTTCACTAAGCGAGTGTTCATTTCGATCTGTTCCTCTTTGGTGGAACAGTCAGACACTAAGTGTCCGCTATTCCCACAGTAGGAACAGATTCTGTTGCTTGGTCAACATATTTTTTATGTTTGTTCCTTTTCTTATAATTGAATCCTAGTCCATTCCTTCCTTCATTTTTATATTTTTGTATCCAACTAACTGGATCAGGAAGCTTGACTCTTGAAGATTCTAATTTCCTCTTCAGTACCATATTTTCATTCAGCACTAATTCATGCTCAATTTTCAAATTGTCAAGTTCTTTATTGGTACTGTCAGAGGAACTGGTTCCTTCAGGAACAACTAGTTTCAATTCTGCCAAAGCAATATTCAAGAAGTAGTTATCATTTTTCAGTTTTTCATAGGCTTCTTGAAATCCACGGTATTTATCAAAAATCTCAAAGAACCGTTCCTCAATATCTGAATTTAATTTTTTAAAACAATATGTTTATTCCTTGGTAACTTTCAAGGCCCTCTCCATATTCTCTTCTCTTATGCAGATTGCCTTGTAGTTATCAAGGGTTTCTAAAAGTAATTCAGTGAGTTGGTACTTATTTAATTTTGATAATTCTTCTTCAACAACATAAAAGTTTACCTGTGTGTTGGATACGTCCTCTTCACTATCTGATTTTGCCATTAGACACAGCTGAGCAGTTTCATCCTCAGGCTGTTCCTGTTCCTCATCAAAATCTGATTCACCCCAGGCTGCTACCATAGCCTTTCTTATTTCAGTTTTAGAGAAAGGTTTTTGTTGTACTTTGCTCTTGAATCTGATTTTTCCTTTCTCGTTTTCCCACAAGGAACATTCCTTTATGAAGTGATCTGGACTTCCGCATTTATGGAAACTTAGCTTTGAGGTTTTCCTTGTGCTCTTCCCTTTATAGTTCTTGTTGAAGAACTTTTTGAATTTCTTAACTATCAAGGCAGCTTCCTCTTCATCAGTTTCTGAATCATCTTGCTCTTCAGTCTTGAGAGCCAGGGATTCTGAGTTGTTGGAGTCAGGGTCATGAGTTCCTAAGTGCAAATCATATGTTAAACTTGGTGAAATCCTTGGTTTCTTGTAGAGTTGTCACCTTAGCCATCCGCTTCTCGTCTTGTGGAAGACTTCTCAATACTTTGCATACTTGTTCCTCAGGAGAAATAGATTTTCCTAGAGAGTCAAGTTCGTTTATGATATTAGAGAATCTTGTAAGCATATCATGAACTGTCTCTTTAGGTTTCATTTGAAATAACTCATATCTATGCATGAGCATGTCTAACTTTGATCTCTTGACCTCGCTTGTTCCTTCATGTGTAACTTGAAGGAGTTCCCACATCTGCTTTGCACTCTTGCATCACATGACTCTATTGTGTTTATGAGGACCAAGACCACAATGCAGAATCTTCTTGGCCATGTTGTTCATCTCCATTTTCTCAAAGTCTTCTTTGTCATATTTTGAGAGTGGTTTTGTAACTAGCTCGCCTTCTTCATTCTTTTCAGTGACTTCAAAGTCACCTATCTCAATAACTCTCCAGACTTGATAGTTTTATGCCTTAATGAATATTTCCATCCTATTCTTCCAATAGGGATGTGTTTACCATTGAACATTGGAGGACATTGAGTAGAGTATCCCTCATCTAGCTTTTCTCCAGTTGTATTCATGTTCTCTAAGATCAGCCTCCTTAGAGTTAACTGTTCAGGAGGAACAAGCTCTGATACCAATTGTTGGTCCTATAGAACTTCTAAGTTTCTACAAGAGGGGGGGGTGAATTGTACTAAAGACTATTAGGGGCCATTTTTGCGGAATTAACAAGTTAAAAAGCATTAAAGAGAAGTTAAAACAAAGAACACTAGAACTGCTTTTAAACAAGATCTTATTCCTATATTCTCTAGGAATAAATCTTGCCCTTTTATTTATAATAGTAACTTACACCCTATTATAAACAACAACTCACTCTGTTCCTCTAGGAACTGGTTCTCAGTCACCTTGTTCCCCCTGAACACGTGACTTTCTCTCTAGACTTCACTCGAAGTCTTCTCTTTCTCTTTCTTCTATTTCTTTCTTGAATGTAGAAATTTTCTCACAAAATTTCACTCACCCCAACTCAGATTAATGGAATTCAATAAATTGTTGAAGAGAATAAAACCGAAAACAACTTTCTAAAGATTTACATAGTTAATGTAGAAAGTCTTAAGAACTAAAATTGAGTTCTTCTCAGTTTATATAGCTGTGATAAATCTTCAACGCTCTTCTCAGCTTCCTTGTAGTGGACGCAAGTTTTTAGGCATTATCTTCCACCTTCATAGCCGTTATGGATCATGTTAAGACCACGATCCATAACCGTGTGTTTGCACAGTTTGAACGAGTCTTCGAGTCTTCGATGATCTTCTCAACAGCTCTTGACTTGGTCTTTGGCAGATTAGGATTTATATTAGATGCGCGGTTTGTTAGCTGAGATCATGGCCCCTAGAATATAGGACCTCAACCCATCAATTTAGCCACGCAAAATCGCCAGCTCTTCAACGTCTTATTTTCCTTTAAACCACTAACAAACTCAACTAATAGTATGGAATCCAATATTCCATAATATTAGAATATTAATTCTATACAAAATAATATAACTAAATATTCTATTTTCCTAAACAACTTAATTTTGGTTATTATTAAACCAAGATTTTTTTGCCAATTACAGCCATGTAAAATACTATATTTTCTAATTATAGCCATCATCTTTTTTTTCTTGTGAATTACAGCCATGAAAGACTGATATTCAAGTAAGTTGTTGCCATTTTCACTAATTACACCACTAATCCATAGTTTGACCGGTCAAATCATGTTTAATATTTTATAAATCTTTTTTTTATATAATTTTATAATATTTTTAAAATATATGTTTTTCATATATGACATAATAATGAGCACGTATTTCGAGACCACATTTAATCGCGTTTTTGGACTGAAGACGACGTTTTTTCAAAAAACGGACATTGTTGGGCGTCCTTTATGGGCACGAATTTCGAGAATCTCTACGAAACGAGTACCTACAGTCCGGATTTTCGAGCACGTACTTTGAGACGAGTTTTTCGGACTGAACACGACGTTTTTTTTCGAAAAAGGGACACTGCTAGGCACCCACCCTTTATTGGCACGAATTTCGAGAATCCCTACGAAACGAGTACTAGTAAGCCGAATTTTCGAGCACGTACTTCGAGACGAGTTATTCGGACTGAAAACGACGTATTTTCGAAAAACGGACACTGTCGGACACCCTTTATGGGCACGAATATCGAGAATCCCTACAGGACGGATTTTCGAGCACGTACTTCGAGATGAGTTTTTCGGATTAACACGGCTTTTTTTTCCGAAAAAGGGACACCGCCGTGCAACCTTTTCTAGGCACGAATTTCAAGAATCCCTACGAAACGAGTACCTACAGGCCGGGTTTTTGGACACGTACTTTGAGACGGGTTTTTCGTGCATTATAGGACGTACGACGGTATCCGTTTTTTTGAAAAAACGTCGTGTTCAGTCCGAAAAATCCTTCTCGAATTACGTGCCCGAAAATCCGACTTGTTGGTACTAGTTTCATAGGAATTCTCCAAATTCGTGCCCACAAAAGGGTGCACGGTAGTGTCCCTTTTCGAAAAAAAACATCGTTTTCAGTCTGAAAAACTCATCTCGAAGTACGTGCTCGAAAATTTGGCCTGTGGGTACTCGTTTCGTAGGGATTCTCGAAATTCTTACCCATATAGGGCGCATGGCGGTGTCTGTTTTTCGAAAAAAGGTGTATTCAGTCCGAAAAACGCGATTAAATGTGGTCTCAAAATACGTGCTCATTAGTATGTCATATATGAAAAACTTATATTTTTAAAATATTATAAAATCAAATAAAAAAAGATTTATAAAATATTAAACATGATTTGACCAGTCAAACTATGGATTAGTGGTGTAATTAGTGAAAATGGCAACAACTTACTTGAATATCAGTCTTTCATGGCTGTAATTCACAAGAAAAAAGATGAAGGCTATAATTAGAAAATAGGGTATTTTACATGGCTGGAATTGGCAAAAGATTCTTAAACCAATTCTCCATAAGTTAATTTTAGGTCTAATAAAATAAATAATTAATAATACTATGTAAATAACTCCATAAATTAAAACTAATTAAAACTAAGTTAAAAACTATTTATATGTCATCATCAAAATAACGAATACAACAACATACATGACATGCTTCAAAACCCTTAACGCTATACCCTGCCAAGTTGCCATATGCTGGGAAATCATTAATCGTTCCAAATACCAATGCTTTGAGATTGAAATGCTCATTTCGATGAGCATAATAGATCACTATCCCTGAATTCCACATCATCTTCAAATCTTCAATTAATGGCTCCAAATACACATCTACAGCATTTCCTGGTTGTTTCGGACCTGAAATCAATATGAAGAGCATCATCTACTTTCGCTTCATAATCAACTCCGGAGGAAGATTGTATATCATTAAAATAACAAGTCATGTGCTATGTGTAGTGTTTTGATTCCCGAAAGGATTCATGCCATCGGCTGCGAGGGCGAGACAAAGATTTCTGGGTTCAAGCCCAAACTCTTGGTATTCACGGTCAATCTGGATCCACTGTGGAGAATCTGTCGGGTGTCTAAGCATACCATCCTTTTCTCTATCATCATTGTGCCAAGTCAATTTCCTCGATTCCTCAGCAATGCTAAAAAAACGCCTAAATCTTGAAACTATGGGAAATTACCGCATTACCTTGATGGAACCTTTTTTTTTATCATATCTCGGAGTTTTGCATTCAGGACAATTACCTAATGATGCATATTCCTTACGATATAAGATGCAATCATTAGGGAAGGCATGTATTTTTTCAAAAGTCATACCTATAGAGGTCAACATCTTTTTCACTTCATACGTGCGATTTGGAAGTACATTTTCTGATGGAAGCATTTCCTTCAGCAGTCCAAGTAATGCTGTGAAACTTTGATCAGTCCATCCCCCTCTAGCTTTCAAGTTATAGAGTTTCAGCACAACAGATAATCTACTGAAATTAGAAAAATCGGGATATAGAGGCTTCTTTGTACATAGGCTCAAGCAATAGTGAATTTCCGTCAGTATTTCCCCTTAAAATTTCGGCCATTTCTTCTAATTGGTCATAATTAAGAGTAGAATTTTCTTTCGCTCCATCATTCTCATCTTCACTTGTCACATTAGTCATTCTAGTATCTACGTGAGATGATACACTTTCTAATGGCTCTCCATGTTTTATCCAAACATTTGTATGTTTGGACAATTCCATAAACGACCAAATGCATTTCTACTTCCTCAACACTGCGTTGGATCATGTTGTTGCAATTAACACAAGGACACACAATAGATTTCGGATTTACCTCGTGCTTAATTGCAAATTCAATGAACTGTGATACCCCTTTTACATACTCCTCACTAGTACGTCTTGCATGCGTCCATGTCCGTTTCATTTCTAGCTACATAAAAATAAAAGTAAAATAATACTAACAAAGCCATATGAAAATAACAAGAGAAGCTATTTTGTCGGACACGTCTGACACAATAACAACCGTCAGACGCGACACATGCGCTTCGCACGTGATAAAACAAAAATAACGGAAAACTATCGTCATTACAATTCATTAACGCAGAAATCGCAAGTGAACAAAGAAAATTCATTTTGCAAAACATATTAAATTCAATCACTGAGACAAACTACAATTCATTTTCTGAAACCAAAATCGAAAACAAATTAATATCAATCGCTGCTACTTCATTCTCAATCACATATATTGTAGTACTGAACCATTAAACCTCAATATTCAACTCAAATGGAGGATTCTACATTCGAGGATTCAAATTCACGGAATATATGCCGTGAGCTGTTAATAGCAGATGCAAGATCTAAAGGAAACGAAAACAACTTGGATCCGCATTCAGATAATACAACAAATGAAGAAGAAAAAGGTACTATACAACTACTCACAATCATTTCAACTTATAGTATCACTTGTATTGAAATATCAATTAAATTTCATAACTATAACCATCAGCCAATATTGTAAAACATTTGAGAGAAATTCAGAATAAAAACTACTTTCATCTGAAATAAGGACAAAACCAAATGAAGGAAAACTACAAGTAACTGAAACAATTTTACGACCAACTGAAAGAAACAGTAATGAAACTAAACAACAACAAAAAGAAACAACAACTGAAAGGTTAGTGAAACTAAATGAATTAAAACTAAAACTAAACGAAACAATAGTAACTGAATTAAAACTGGAACTAAATGAAACAATAGTAACTGAACTTAAACTAGAACTAAATGAAACTAAGTCAGCCTGAAACAATTTTACGACCAACTGAAAGAAACAGTAATGAAACTAAACAACGACAAAAAACAACAAATGAAAGCATACTGAAACTAAATAAATTGAAACTAGAACTAAATGAAACAATAGTAACTGAACTAAAAATGGAACTAAATGAAACTAAGTCAACCTGAAACAATTTTGTGACCAACTGATAGAAACATAGTGAAACTAAACAACAAGAAAAACAACAACTGAAAGCTTAGTGAAACTAACTGAATTACAACTGGAACTAAATGAAACAATAGTCACTGAATTAAAACTGGTACTAAATGAGACAATAGTAACTGAATTAAAACTGGAATAAACGAAACTAAGTCAGCCTGAAACAATTTTACGAACAACTGAAAGAAACAGTAATGAAACTAAACAACAACAAAAACACAACAACTAAAAGCTTGGTGAAACAAACTGAATTAAATTTGGAACAAATGAAACTAAGTCAACGTCTAACTAAAAAGAGAATAAAAGCAAATGAAAAAGAAATAGGATTAACTAAAAACATGGTTTAAAAAAACATTTAAAATGAATCGAATGAAAACACGATTAATGTCATGCAAATGAATAATAAATGAAACGTTAATAGAAGTAACTAAAACAAATCAAGTACTAATGAAAACAATAATAATACCAGCTGAGAAACAATTCTAATTCCATTAATAACAAGAAACTTTTGTTTTAAATAAGCCAACCTTTGACCCATCTTCCAATAATAAGTCAACCTACTCAAAATCCTAGAATAAGTAAACCTTGTTGTTCAGTTGAATTTAAACAAGTCAAAAAACCTACAACCTGTTAAACAAGTCATTTTATTTTATTTTGCTTTTTTAGACCACCGACGCAGGTGGCGAAGCGACAGAAGGCGCCAGATTCGCCTTTACCCACCAATTTCCCGACACAGGTGCAGTTTCACCTTCGGGAACAATGCCGACGAGAATTCCATCGTAGATTTCGACGTCCATGTCGGCTTTATCAGACTTCACAACGACGAATTTCCCGATTATAACTTTTCCTCCCAAATATAACCCTTTTAACCTCTCCCCTTCTCCTTCTCTTTCCTTCCGCCATTGTTGTTTCTGTTCAAAAACTCCATTTTCCTGTGATTTTCTTTCTGGGAAATACCCATTACCCAAAATTTGGATTAGAATTGGAAGAAGAAGAAGATTAATGGGTGAAAGGGTAAGAAAGATCGGTGCTTTAGGGTCAGAGGATGGTGAAGAATACCTTAGTCTTCTTGAACAGGGGGGTTTAATTAGTGGGCCTTCTAAATTTGCCTCTAAATTTGCCACAAACCCGAAGTGAATATATCCACATATCAGCAAGAAATCAACGATTAACAAGGTGAAAAACAACAACTAGCAATCATTATGTTCATTATTATCAAATGAGATGTATAAAACCTTGAAATTGAAATATTCAAAGGCCTGAATCGAGCGCAAACTACGACTTTCAACATCTTCAATTTCCACTATGAATCAAAAATTGAATATGAATTTAAATTTCAGACCAAAAAACTGAAAAGAAGAATGAGCAATGACGAAATTCATGAGACATTTGTTGTGACTGAAATTCAATGAGTTGCTCTAGTAATGTATACTGCAGATTGATCAAATTATGTACAACAAGATCAAACAAAATCATTTTTGCGATAGCATGAAGATCTCACGGATTTTGGCAGATACTTTGGAAGGTGTACGGGGGTGGACGGTGGAAGGACGCCATTGGAGGGAAAAGGTGGAAGAGAGGGAAGATGAGAAGGATTTGGAGTACTAGGTGGTGCTGTGGTGGAGAGGTAGGAGTGGGATGTGGAAGGTGGTGTTTAGGAGGGAGGGGAGAGATAGAAGGGGATTAGTTACTAAAAAAAAAGTTTTACTTATGTTAAATTTCATTAAAATGAAATTAAACAAAGTTAATTTAATATAAAAATAAATTTCATTAAAATGAAATTAAACAAAGTTAATTTAATATAAAAATGTCTGAGCAATTATATATCGACACGTGTTACATTTAACCTGTTAAACAAGTTGCCAACCGGTCATGACTCAATTTTGAAAGAACGGTTTACAAGGTTTACTTATTCTGAGATTTTGAATAGGTTGACTTATTATTAGAAGACGGGTCAAAGGTTAGCTTATTTAAAACAATTTTTCCTAATAACAATGAATCTAACTGAAACACAGATGATAGGTGAAAAAGAAACTAACGAAAATAACAGTTGGTCTAACTAAAATAATAGAAATCAATCCAATTTTAACCACAATTTCACTTGCTATCTTTCAGTTTGTGTTTTTATTATTTCATTTAGTATTTATTTTATTTACTATAATTTTAATTTAGACAATATATTAACTGAAGCTTTTTATTTCCAACTATACAACAGAAGATGGTATCTGAAATACATAGATGATGAGCATATCAATGACAGCCTTATATGCAGAAGTGTTTCCAATGTTGATGATGGATACAATATGTACCAAACTCATTCAAGGGCATTAGGATTCAGCATCATGAAATAAACTCTTAGAAGAAGGAGAAATGATCATTCTATTTCGGAGTTCTACTTGGTCCAAAGAAGGTGCATCAAAAGCATCAAAGAAGAAACAACAAACAAAATAAACAAATGCAGACCAACAACATGTTCAAATACCAGATGTTGAGCAACCAAACAAGAAGAGAAAGGCAAGTTCGGTCAATGAGACGAGAACAACATGCAAAGCCATGGTCAAATTTAAACAAGAAAAACCTGGGGAAAACTTTGTCGTTGTAGCACATGAGCTCCGACACAACCATGAGCTTGTAATACAGAAGGAACGTCATTATTTGAAATAAGAAAGGAAGATAAATGAAGACACACCTCAGCTCATCGAAACAATGGTTGATTCTGGAATAAAGCCAATACAGGCATACAATTTCTTATGCAACGAGGCTGGTTCAGAGGAGGTTGTAGGTCACAAAAAAAGAGACTTCCTCAACTACATCACACAATACAGGTCTAAGATGGTAGAAGGAAAAGACATGTAAAGCGTCTTAGACCTTCTGCAATCAAAGGCTGAGGAAGACCCGACATTCTTCTGTAGGCTGAAATTTGGGGAACATAACAACATTGTGAGCTACTTTTTGCGAGATTCAATGATGTTGGAGGACTTCAAAGCCTATGGAGATCTAGTCATATTTGATACAACATATAGAACAAACAAGTATGGGCTCATATGTGCACCATTTGTTGGCATAAACTGCCACTGGAAGACAACCATGTTTGCATGTGCTTTCATCACAAATAAAAAAGAAGAGAGCTTTGAGTGGCTGTTGCATACATTCAAGAGAGCAACGTGCCAAGAAGAACTCAAGACCATATTCACTAACCAAGACATGACAGTGGGAAATGCGATTGAAAAGGTAACAATAAAACAACTCCCTATTTCAATTACTTCTCACATATATAATACTGAAAAAACAGAACCTAAAACTGAAGTAAAATAGAAATTAACAGAAAAGAACAGCACTACCAACTGAGATACATCAAATACACATTAAAAATGCCTTCCAAACTCTACAGCTATTAATAATTTCTATGCAACAGGCTTTTCCAAATTCAAGACATAGACTATGCTTGTTGCACATTGAGAAAAACTTTGTAAGCTACTTTGGATCCCTCAAAAGCAATGAAGAATTCAAAGAGATGTTCAAAAATTGCCTCATGGGATGCAAAAATCTTTCAGAATTTGAAGAAAGGTGCGCAAAAAAGATGGAAAAATATGGTTACCAAAAAGAAGAATGGTTCAACCAAGTGTATGAAGAAAGACACAAATTGTACACATCACTAACAAGAGATATGTTTTCAGATAGCATAGTGTCATCACAAAGGAGTGAAGTCTCCAACAGAGCAATATCATTCAATGCAAGTCATCAAAAAACTTATTTGAGTTCTATCACATATTTGAGGAAACAAAGTAAAGAGATGGAGAAGCAATGAAACAAGTGACAGCTTCAGAAACAGAACAGAGCGTCCGAAAGGCATCAACTCAAAATCAAAGCTGTTAAAACATGCTGCAGAAGTTTACACCTTAGCGCTGTACTAAGATTTTGAAATAGAATATGAGTGGGCAGTGACATCATCTTTGAGAGCATGTGAAGTACAAAACTCAGACCTCAAGTTCTTCGAAGTCTCATTAGAAGAAGACTTCAGCAATTCAGATAAAGTAGCATACGATCAGAGTACAATAGAATTTGTTTGCACATGCCAATGCTTCACAGAAACAGGAATGCTATGCTTTCACATTATAAGGGTAATGTACATGTTTAGCATTTTCAGGATACCTGAAAAGTATATCTTGAAAAAGTGGACCACACTTGTGACACGGTCGTTGCACGTGCCAAATTAAATACCTAACTTAGCCTAATATAGGGTAAAAAAGGGTCGAATCCACGAGGAAGCAAGGATTAATCAAGGTTTGTAAGCGATTTAGCGAGCTAGCACTACCACAAAAACAGCTTTTTATTGCGGTTATAGAGCATAATTTATTGCGGTTCTGAACCGCAATAGGTGCATGGCGCAATAAAAAGCTAGAGACACTTTCTATGGCGGTTCTGAACCGCCATAGAAAGTATTGTTTCTATTGCGGTTACCAGAAAACCGCAATCGTTTATCTATTTCACTACCACCAAAAAATCAAATCTGTCGCCAAATAAGAATTATTTAAGATAGCGGTTTAACACAACCGCCATAGAAAGCTACGATATTGTCGTTCCATTTTTTCGTTCCATTTTTTTCTTTATCAATAAAGTATAATCTAAATGCTGAAAAAATATTTACTAAAAGGATTTTAAAAAAACTTGCGATCATAATATAAATGTAAAGGTTAAATATTGATTCGACAACCAAACTTGTTTACATCCATTTCCTGAAAAATTGAACTTTGTTCTGCTCCAACATAATATAATGAAATAAGTCAAACAAAAAATGTCTAGTAATCAATCTACATATATTTTTCTTGGAATGAACCATATCGCACCAACTCGTTTTTGAATTCATCAACTTGATCTTTGTCATAAGATAATATAGATTGCCTGGAAAGTACCGGGAAAAAGTAAGTCAGCAAAAGTATGAGATTATTTAGAAATTCAAGCAGAAAATTTGATAGAGTTCCCTCTATATTCTGAACAATCACTAATTTCCAGACATGTACCTAAATGGTTTTAAAGTTCACTACAGGGAACAATACAATTTCCATACAAAAAAAATACAACTGTTTGGAAAATGCACCAAAATCCTCCAAGCAAAGGGCTATTAAATAATCTAATAGTAAACTATTCTACACTTAAGACATAACAAGAAAAGGAAATTGGGTACTTACATATTTTAGAATTTTTACTTGCTTTTGTATTATCTCTTTCATAAATCTCATAGTATAATATCCACGCTCATTATCTTGTCGAGGGCACTACAAAACAACAAAGGCAAATTATAATTCTGTTACTACATACGATCTTATAGTTAGAAAAAATTACAGTCATAAACTTGTAAATTCAACCACTTGGTATTCATTTACTTGTAAAAATATTACTATAATTTTTACCTTCCCATAATGGGTAACGGTGGAGTGGTAGTCGACTTTCCCAAGGTACATTTTGACAGTAGCTTGCCTACATGATTAAAAACCTATGGGTGTGAATGCGTGATAAGAAGTAATCCACATCTCACCAACACAAATATTCAACCAGTTGTACGAATTGACCACGGTTGCACCCCAAATCGCTACCACATTGTTCGTGTCATTTAGCATTGCCCTCCAATTAGCAAGCACGTCTCCTGCTCAAGTCAGCTCATCATATAATTACACCTTACATTCGTAAAGATTTTGATACTAGAGGGAATTTTTTTTTGTCTTACACGTAGTTACGCATGCAAGGAAGACGCATGGAAGAGGAAGACCCATAATCAATAGAAATTTGATTAAACAAGACACAATTAAGGGCTTAGGCTTTCTGCATGGTTGAGTTATACAGTTGCAGTATATATGAATGAATAAAGCAAGATCTTTATTAGACAACATAATCTGCAGACCTTGTTATTAGATTAAGGGAAGAATTTAGAAGCAGACCTTGTAAGGATTACGTAAGAACTGCCTTGCCAGGGATTCTACCTCTCGTGGGCATGCAACGCTCTAGTATAAAGTCTGTCTATCTGGTCGGATCTACATATTACAAAGGTAAGGGTCTATATTAAGGCCTTTCTACAGTGAACAATAGTTATGTTATTTTTTTTACCAAAAAGCTGTTCAGGAAACACCTATAGGCTATAGGCTACAGTAGACCAAGGAACTTCAAGTAATATGAAACCAAGTGTTACCAAAAGTTGCTCAACATGCAATGAATTTTTAAGTATGCTTACAACTCCAGGATTTATCCCAATCGGTGAGTAAGGTGTCCAGTACCGAGGTCGTGCAGTTCGAAAGCATTGCGGAAATCTTTGCGACCTCACACACAGGGAGAACCTTGACAATATGTCAGACAAAACTTAGTGTCAAATAATCTGGTGATAACATATGCTTCAATAGATTTATGTAAACAATAACAAATACCAGTTCATGTAATCAATACTGCTTCCTGATTACATGATAATTAACAAACAACTATCAGTAAACAACAACAACTATCATAGCTTACTTGAAGAGAAGAGATATCTTTATCTCAAAAGAAGTGAACCAAACAACTTTAATCAAGGAACGCTTTGGGGAAACAGTTTTCTAAATGCTGCTGCAATTGTCACGTGGTGATCAAGAACGGACTCTATTATACTTGAAGACCTACTCTTCCCTTAATTTGTTGGTTATGAATTTCTTATGAGACGAGTATTATTTACTTGACAATTTACTTGACAAAATATATAGTCATAAATTCATACGCTCTAGGCCAAAGAGATCAATGAATTGAGTCTAACTTTTTTGCAGCACCACCCAACATCGATCTTCATCCTTATTTCCAAATGACATTGCATAAACTCTTGATCAATCTTAATCAAGTGTTTTATCAGTCCCAATAAGTTAACATATACAAAAAAAAGGGATTTCTAGTTCTAAGTTATAATTCTCCTCTGAGTAACCTCTTTTCCCTATCTTTCTCTAGAGTGTGAGATCCACAGCCACCCATGTTAATCTTCCAATATGTTCCGTAGCACTAATGTACATTGGGGTTAAAGCATTAACGATCAATTAAATTAAGGTTGGTAAATTTTGGCTTGTATCGACCCGATACTGTGGAATAGAACCAAAACAACCATTGTTGTAATTTACTACTCATGTCAGCAGATAATTAGGTTATAATTCCAAAGAAACTAATAGCTCCCAATTCCAAGAACTCAACAAACTTAAAAGCCAATAATCTATTGTACCAAAGAAAATTATACAAACAATTTAGGCAAACAATTTCGAATGCAGTTACCCTAATTCGAGTGCAATTACCCTGATTCGAGTATAATTACCCTAATTCGAGTACAATTGAGAGAAATTTAGACAAAGAATTTGAAGAAAATAAACATCTTCCCTTTGGATAATTCGAATCGCACTCCAGTTTGACCCAAAGCTAATAATCTATTGTATGGAAGATTTTGATAGAGAATCGAAGGAGAAGGAGGCAGAGTTCATTAGGGTCGATGTAGAAAACGAACGAGGAGCAGAAGAGGAGGGAGTGTACAGTTTATACGTCTAATTGATACTGTAATTCACAAACTTAGTTTGATTAGGGTTAAATGAATTGAGAGGGAAAATTTAGGGGATTTTAGATTGCGGCTTACTGTAAACCGCACTTAAACAGTATTATTATTCTGCTTTACATTGCGGTTTTCTCACAACCGCCATAAAACATATTGCTTTTGGAGGAATGCACTACTTTACATTGCGGTTATTTCAAAACCGCAATAAAAACATATTGTTTATGGAGGCTGCCTCCTTACCATGCATAACAAAGGCGGTTGTTTAAAGAACCGCAATAGATGATGCGTTAAATAAAGCTATTTTTGTGGTAGTGTAGGGGTTTTTGATTCAAATGATTAACTAAGAAACTATGAACGAATTAGCTAACGATTAAAGTAAAAGATTGGGTTTAACTATAATAGCAAGACACTAGGGATAGGGGAATCACTAGTTAACCATTAGCTAACCTATTTGTCAAGCCAAGGGGATTCATTAGGGTCAACTAAGGGACTAAGTCACTCAAATATTTCCTAATTACTCTCTCGAGCTAATTAGGAGGACTTAATTAAACAATTTTACCTATTCTCATGGTAAAATCAATCAATTAAGTATTTCCACAACTCGTAGCGATTCAATTAAGGTCCTAGGAAGCCAATCACCTATTCTCATGGTGAAGTCAACCTATTGACTAGCCTAAGGTCAATCAAAAGCTTCATCTCTCAATCCTTCACTTTTGATCCCCAATTCAAGTTCAAATGGTGATCAAGCAATTAAACAAGACAAATAAATAGGCTAGACAACCTAATTTCACCTAACTCTAACCCCCAAGCTTGACTTTTAAGTTCAACTAATGATCACCTAGGTCATTCCCTTCCCCTAGCTAGAAGACTACTTACTAGCTATGAAAGACATGAAAGAAAAAGGTTCAATCAACAATGGTGATTTAACTATGGTGAAGATCATCTGAACAAGCTAATCAAACAATTAATCACTACTAATCAATTGCTAAACCAAAATAAAGCAAGTAATTAATCAAATAAAGAGAAGAGTAAGAAGAAATACTCAAAAATTGATGAAAATCAATTGCCAAACTCCATTGAAATAGCTTCAAAGCTTCAATTCTCAATTCTAGATCTACTTTATCTCTCTAACTTCTACTTCTCTCTCTAAAACTCTCTCTAATTAAACTAATTAATCTTTGAAAATTAAAAGCATTTTTTTAAGATTATTACAAAATTGGTTTTATACCCCGTAGAAATAAGGGCAAAACCGTAAAAGACGAAACAAAAATAAGGAGACTGGGCCATGGAGCGCCCACTCCATGCAATGTGAAGCACACGCTCCAGGCTTGGAGCGCCGGCTCTTGGAACTCTCCAGGGTCGCTCCAAGCCACTGTCAACTTGTCTTCGTTTCTTCACTTATGGAGCGCCCGCTCCTCTTCCTATGGAGCGCCCGCTCCCCTGTTTGGAGCCTCTTCCTTGCTTGTCTATCTTCAAAACACCCCAAGAAAATATTAGATGGGGAGGGGGTATGCATATGGAAATGAAATGACCTATATGCAACCTAACTATATGCAAATGAACTAAACTAAATGCTAAGCATGAGATTTATAAGAAATGATGAAAAAGGGAAAGAAAAGGAAACTAAATGGCCTAAAATGCATCTAAATGCCCTAAAACTAAATGCAAATAAGTGAACCTAAAGTCCACTTATCAACTTGCAAAATCAACAATATGGGAAAACAATCCTAGTAAGTTCAGCAACTGAACTATTTTTTGATCTACCTGAAAACTTTTATTAACCAACTAAAACACTTTACTATCAAGATGAAACAATAGGTGACAAAAACCAAAACCCACATGCACAGCTCTGGACATCATGAAGACATGCAAGTACAAAAAACTTCTACAACCTGATATCAATATGCCAAACAAGTGCGGAGGCAAGGAAATTATGCGACAAGTCACTGAAGGAATTATATAAATCTAAAGAAGTTTTCAAGACTGACTAAGAAAAACAACAAGAAATTGAAGATGAAGAAAGAAGAAGACAAGTTGTTGAAAATCCAGAGATAATAAAGACAAATGGAAGACCACTAAAAGGAAATAAAAGGATAAAATGACATTTTGAGAAGAGAAAAGTGAAGGCTAGACATCCCAATGAATATGGAACAAAAACACCAAATGTACCTTAGGATTCATAATCAAGCATTAAAATTTATGTTACTTTTGTACTATTTTCTTCACATTAATTAAAATTTCAGCTATCATTAAATAAATTTAAGTTAACTATATTTAAATTTCAGTTACTTCACTTTTAAATTCATTCACTAAATTTTAGTTATGTTACTTCTGTACACATTTCATTTACATTAATTAAGATTTCAGTTATCATTATCTTAATTTCACTGAATGAGTTAACCAATTCATGTTTCTAATGGAAGAATGAAACTGAAAAACAAATCAAGTTAACTGAAGGAGTTAACCAATTTCTGTTTCTAATGAAATCACTAATTCTAATTTACTAAATGCTACTTGCAACAAAAAAAATTTGTTCCAACACCTGAATCCCAAACCATAGTAGTGTTACAAATGAAAAAAATAATCAAATATAAATTAAGTACAAACCAAAATAAGCTGAAATAAAATAAACTTTTCCTTAGTTTCAGATTCAAATGAAGGAAAAAACCAAATGAAGGAAAACTACAAGTAACTGAAACAATTTTACGATCAACTGAAAGAAACAATAATGAAACTAAACAACAACAAAAAGCAACAACTGAAAGCTTAGTGAAACTAACTGAATGAAAACTGGAACTAAATGAAACTAAGTCAAGCTCTAACTAAAAAGAGAATAAAAGCAAATGAAAAAAATGGTACAAACCAAAATAAGTTGAAATAAAATAAACTTTTGCTTAGATTCAGATTCAAATGAAGGAAAACTACAAGTAAATGGAATAATTTTACGATCAACTGTAAGAAACAGTAATGAAACTAAACAACAAAAAAACAACAACTGGAAGTTTAGTGAAACTAACTGAATTAAAACTGGAATTAAATGAAACAGTAGTAACTGAATTAAAACTGGAACTAAATGAAATAATAGTCACTGAATGAAAATTGAAACTAAATGAAACTAAGTCAAGCTCTAACTAAAAAGAGAATAAAAGCAAATGTAAAAAAAACTAGTACAAACCAAAATAAGCTGAAATAAAATAAACTTTTGCTTGGATTCAGATTCAAATGAAGGAAAAAACCAAATGAAGGAAAACTACAAGTAACTGAAACAATTTTATGATCAACTGAAAGAACACAGTAATGAAACTAAACAACAACAAAAAACAAGAAAGTGAAAGATTAGCGAAACTAATTGAATTAAAACTGGAACTAAATGAAACAATAGTAACTGAATTAAAACTGGAACTAAATGAAACTATAGTAACTGAATGAACGGAACTAAATGAAACTAAGTCAAGCTCTAACAAAAAAGAGAATAAAAGCAAATGAAAAAAAATAGGAGTAACTAAAAACATGGTTCAATAAAACATTAAAAAGAATCGAATGAAAACACAATTAATGTCACTACAAATGAATAATAAATGAAATGTTAATAGAAGTAACTGAAACAAATCAAGTACAAACTAAAACTAACAGTAAAACCAGCTGAAAAAATAACAATGAATCTAACTGTAACAAAAATAATAGGTGAAAAAGAAACTAAACAACAGTTGGTCTAACTAAAATAATAGAAATCCATCCAACTTTAACCACAATTTCAATTGTACAAAATAGTAATCAATCTAACTAATACCAACTGAAAAAATACTAAGAGTAACTGAGAGAAAAATGGCACAAACTGAAAAAATAATAATTCATAAAAGTAGTACTTTCATTAATACCAAAATATTGTTCATTACAATAAAAGCAACCCATTATAAAACAATTCTAATTCCCATTTAAGGGTAAACCACCAAAACAAAAAATACATACTAATTCCAAAAATTACAAACATAAAATTTAAAATTAAGACTCGGAAGAATCTGGAGTTGGATCGTTGACAAAGGATCTGAAAACGCTTTCACTGTCGCCCAACATTTCAAATCTTTGAACCCTTGAGCGACTCCTTTCTTCAATAGCCTCCTCCGCGACCTCCCAAGTATTGCCAATGTTTGGGAAATGACGCCTGTAAGCTTCCTTACAGCCTTAAACTCCCTCTATGAAAGTTTGATCAAGATCGAATTGAGTGAATTTCTTCACGTGCAATTCGTTCAAACATTCAATCTTCTCAAGGGTCATCAATCAATTTTGTGCTTCAAGATCCTTCACCTTCTTCTCCAATTGTGTGACACGCTCCTCTAATTCTCTTTGAACCCTTTCTATCTCCCTTTGCTCTTCGAACCTCCTTAGAGCCTTGTCTTCTTCATCCCTTTTCCTTCTTAGATAATTCAAGTCTCTTTCTGACGACATTTCAAATTTCAATTTATGATTTGAAGTTTTTTGAATAGGAAAGACGACTCAAGTTGTTTCAACTTTTGATATTATATTGTATGTACAAAAAACACTAAACAACATATATATAGCCTTACAAAGACGGTTGGGAATATCAACAGAGAAATTATGATTAAATGCACTGTCATTAAACCATATTCATTTATAATAGGTGGCTTTTCATAATACCAATGAACATAAATAACGGTTCATTGTACAAGAATAAATAGGGACATTTTAAAAACCCTGAAATTAAAAGACCATTTGAATTCTAACTAAAATAGTACAAATTGAAAAATTAATATAACTAACCAAAAAAGGAACAAATTGAAAGCATTGGAAAGCCAACTAGAACCAAAAAAGGAACAAACTGAAAGCATTGGAATACCAACTAAACCCAAAAAAGGAACAAACTGAAATTATTAAAATTCCAACTGAAACCAAAAAAGGAACAAACTGAAAGCATTGGAATACCAACTTAAACCAAGAAAGAAACAAACTGAAAGTATTAAAATACCAACTGAAATAAAAAAGGAACAAACTGAAAGCATTAAAATACCAACTTAAACCAAAAAAGGAACAAACAGAAAGCATTAAAATACCAACTGAAACCAAAAAAAGGAACAACTAAATCTACTAATATACCAACTGAAAAACAATTCGTATTCTAGGTCTGTCAACTAAATGAAAAAGTTAATGACACTAAATGATTGAAAATAAGTTCTAAATAAAAGCAGCAGTTGGTTTTTTCAGATAGTCTTTTTAATATTTCAGTTAGTCTTATAATTCTTTCATTTCATGAAAATAAGTGACATAAACTAAGTTGTAAATGAAAGAAGCATCCTCATTTAAATTGCACTTTTTCACTTAGTCTTTTAAATATTTCATTTAGTCTTATAATTCTTTCAGATTCATTTCAGTTGTTGTTGGATTAGTTTCATTTAGCTGTATATTCCAGTCAGTTAGCTTCAGTTGCTGCTAGATTAGTTTCATTTAGCTTTATATTCCAGTCAGTTAACTTTATTTTCTTCAGTTGCCTTAATTCACTTGAAAACGGTTTCATTTTCTAATATGCTCAAACTAATAAAAGAATAATAGAATGTAATACAATAACAACATATATTAATGGAATAAAAAAATAAAATTTTAATAAACTGAAGACAAAAACAGATTTCATGAACCAAAATTCATAGTAACTGATGAAAAGTATATATAAACTAAAACCAAATTCAAACTAACCGAAGAAAAGTATATACTTGTAACTATATATGTATACTATACAATTAACCTAAGTTACAGATACTTGTAATTGTATATATGTATACTATACAATTAACCTAAGTCTAAACAAATTCTCAAAAACTAATGATAGTTAAAATCAAGTAGTTTATTGACTCTTTGAGTATCATAATAATCAAGATTTAGCACCATTTCAGCTTCTTCTTCATACTTCCTCCTTTGTTCAAGATTAGCTAGATCACTTGTATCACTACTCTTACGCTTTCTCGCTAATAATTGCATAAAGCGTCAAAGCCCTCATCTAAAATTCACACTTCCTACCCAAAAAAGATTGGGAGTTAGCTTCATTAGTTTGTGAAAATTTGAAAAAAATTCATAAATTGACCGAGTTGTTTTCCGGTAGGAGATACCCAACTTCTAACTTATTTTTCCGTCAAATTTGTGAAGTTAAACTTGATTTGACTTCTTGGTTAGAAAGTGATACCGACATCATTAGAGATATGGCAAGAGAAATGATCTCAAAGTATGATAAGTATTGGGCGATTATTAATGAAGTTTTGGCCATAGCCGCCATCTTAGATCCAAGGAACAAATTGGAATGTGTGGAGTTCTATTTCAATGAGATTTATGGTAGTTTGGCTGAAGTTGAGATTGAGAGGGTGAAAACACTTTGTATGGCCTCTTGTATGAGTATCAAGATAAAGCGTTATCAAATGAGGGGTATTCTTTCACTACTCAAGCTAGTGTGTTCGGAAACCGCTCTACATCATCTTTTGATAGTTTTGGAGGCGATGATGGAGAGGAGACGGATAATAAGTGGAGTAGAGTAAAAAAAACAAAAAGGAGGAAGGTGAATGTGAAGTCCGAATTGGATCATTATTTGGAGGAGGATGCCTTGCCTGAGAATGGTAATTTTGATATTTAGAAATATTGGAATATTGAGCTCAAGTATCCGACTTTGCAAAGGATTGCCAAGGATATCCTAGCCGTTCCGGCTACGACCGTTGCATCGAAAAGTGCTTTTAGCATGGGTGGTAGAGTTGTGAGTCATCACCGTTCTAGGCTTGCTTCAAGTACAATGGAAGCGCTAATGTGCATGCAAAATTGGATTTTAGGGGATTATTCAGGTAAAAGTATTTTTATATATACTTTCATTCCGTTTATAAACTTATTTGATAATAATTGATTGATAACTTGTTTTTTAATTACTTTGATTCTAGGGGCTTCGATTGATAATAGTGAAGCTTGTGCTGCAATCTTAAAAGATCGTGATACGGCGGATGTCGAGACTTATGTGGGGAATAATTTTGGGGGTGAAGTTGTCGATTTAGATTCGGTAATATTTTTAACTATTTGACTTTGTTTACTACAAATTTTATGATAATGATTATACTTTAATCCTTACTTTTTTATTCAAACTTTCTTGGTAAGGAGATGAAGATGAGATGGATTTTATGTGATGCCGATTCTACGAGCTTTGCTACCGTTGTTGTCATGTTGCTGCTACTGATGTTATCGTTGCTGACTTGTTGTGTTGATGTGCTGCTACTGGTGCTGCTGTTTGCTGCCATTGTTGTGCTACTGTGCTGTTGTTTGCTGCCGTTGTTGTGCTATTGTGCTGCTGTTTGCTGTCGTTGCTGCGTTGTTGTGCTGCTATATGTTGTTGTTGTTGCGTTGTTGTGCTGCTGTTTGCTGTTGTTGTTGCGTTATTGTGCTGCTATTTGTCGTTGTTGCTGTGCTGCTATTTGACGTCATTTCCATAACTTTTATTAATGCTGTCATGTTGTGGTGCTGTTGCTACTGTAACGTCGTTACTGCCGTGTTGTGTTGCTACTGCCAAACCGTATTTTATTTTTATTAGTGAAATATTGTGGAAACTTGTATTGTTGAAACTTGTATTGTTGAAGTATTGTTGAAGTATTGTTGTCGAGACTTTATTATTGTAAAGATGAATTCTTCAAACTTGTATGGTGTGACGTCACCTTCTTTATGCTAAAAACATCGTCCATCGGAATTCAGATATCCGTTTGTACTTATTTATGATTTCGGTACGTAATTATAATTTATTTTGTAGGTGAAATTGGTGTACATTATTTTTGTAATGGTCACCCGTTAATCACCAGACCCACCAGAATTACCCCGTTGTGACAGATGGATGGATTTCGGGTGATGAGTAAAGCGGGTGATGGATGGATGGATGAGATTCAGCCTAACCGGGTGATGGCTTACCCGACCCAAATCCCACCCGTTGACATCCCTATATGAGCCTTCTCGTTTTCTTCCTTATTTTCTGCTTTGCTAACACGTCCTCCTTCTTTTTTGACCAAAGCACACAATCACCCTTCTTATATGCCAGCTTGTTCATAGGATTAATTGCTAATCGAAAAGCAAGCTTGCAACGTTGAAACTGTTTCACTCTTGGTTGAAAGTAATAAACAAAAGAATGAGAACAATGGTATCAATAAATATGTAAGTTGAGTTTTCTCAAATTAACTATCAATATAATACCGTGCCAAGTAAAGAAATTGGACCTTCTCGCACAGCTTCACCATCATATAGCTCCATTCCCTTAATCTCATACGCATCATAATCATTAACATTCTAGTAACTCCTCCATGAAAAATAAGGTGTCAGCCTCTCCCAATGTTGCATATGATGAAAATCAGGACATCCCATTTCATCACTTTCCATGAAGGCCTTTAAGATACAACACTAAATAAAACTATACGAGTAAGAAAGTTTTGAAAGACAACTAAAAGAACCACAACAAAAAGGAAAATAAAAGATACGTACAAAAGTATCGACACCATTATATAACTTCACATTCTTATCATTAACGTGCCAATATCTGTCAAACTCATTGTTGTCAATTCTGTTTTCAATATTTTCAATTTTCTTCTCCTTCCTCTTGATGACCAAAACATTATAATAATTGTCCTTGTGAACATGAACAAATATCTGCCAAATTGAAAGTAAAATGAGATACTTCAACAAAAACAGCAAATAGCCTTTATGAGAAATAAATGAATGTCAGCAATAACCAAATCCAAAGTAGAACAGAATTACATTTACATAAAAGCAAAAATGCAAAAAGCCAAAGCAACTGAACCAAAGATATCACTAACTAAAAGAAAAATGAAACAAACTGAAACAGAAATATTACTAACTGAAACTAGGATAACACCAGTTGAAACCAAGGTAAAACCAGTTGAAACTAAATTAGAAGAAACTGAATAAAACAGAAAAGTACATGAAACAACAAAAAGAGGAACTGAAACTAAAATAAACAGCAACATAACAAATAGACAATGAAGAGCGAACTTAAAATACTCACAACAAATAAATGAAACAACAAATAAATTATAGTAATGTAAAAAATAATCAATGACTTGTACGAACCAATTCAGCTTCACGAATATCATTCTTTGGAAATGTTTTCACCCACGAATAAATTGTATTGGTACAATTCCTCACAAACACCTCCTCTGGCCGAATGGATATCTTTGCCTTTTCAGATTCCCACTTTGCCTTCTCAACAACATGCTCTGGTGTGCCCTCAATCTTTTTGAGGTCATACTCTTTTTGAGCTTCTGTGCTCTAAAAAGAATTCCTTTTCACCCTCTCTACAGGCAACCAATTTATGAAGTTCTAAAGAAAACATAAACAACGAAAGAACATAATTAACCAAATAAAAATCCAGATAATGCAAATGAAAAGAAAATATAACTAACTGAAACAAATATAAAACAAACTGGAAGCAAAATTTAACCCATAAAGACTACAACTGACAATAACATAGCATTAACTGAAGCAAACACATAACACACTAAAAATTGAAAAATATATAATAAGTAGCTGCTTAGGAAACTAGTACTAGTAATTTCTACCATAAGATTAAACTATGTATAAAAATAAAACAAAAGATAAAGACATGATTGTAACACCACAAAAATATAAGCAAAAGAAAAGCACATAAAAACTTACAAAAGGCATCAGATCCAAATAAAATCTCCTAGTTAATGAAGGGCTCTGCTCCTCATTTCTATTGAACATGTGTGCACAAGCTCCAAACACTGACCAGCTTATCCAAGAACTAGGAGACATACTCAAGAAGTCACACTTTCTCATTCCCATAACATGAGAACTAACATCGTTCTCAAAATCAACAACAACCTTATTATTGATGTTATTTTCCAACTCAAAAGTTCTTGCATTTAACAGGACTAGAATCTGGATTCAATGACAGTTTGACACATCCTCATACTCATCATAGAACAGGTAATCCACTAACCAAATCTCTTCAGTGCTCAAATCTTCTAGATATTTATTTCGTGAATAAAAATTTCTTGTAAGAAACACATCATGATTGTTCATTGGAAATGCTTGCAATGGAGGTGAATCATGCTCAACATGAGAGGAAGAAGGAATACCTTGAACAACATCCTCCTTTATAGTACTTGTACCATCAACATCCTCACCACAATCCTGCTTAATATTCCTCACAAGGTTATCCAGATCTACTACCTCATGGATCTCTTCTGAATCATCATAGACATTTATTGGCTCTTCAACTTTCTCTCCTGAAGACTTCCCTTCTGTCTTTGACTCAGCATTAAAATCTAGTGCGGTCATAGGCATCTTATCCTGTGCTATATTCACACCACTTGAGGCAAGACTTCCAGAAACTAAGGAATATGAGTCATCATCCTATCATACATAAAGAAATAATATATTAATAAACAACTAAAACAACTGAATAGTATAAAGAACAAGTAACTCAAGCAAAAATAGAAGCAACAAATATAAAATATTCAACAAAATAAAAACAAACAGATTTAAGTCAAACAACAGAAAGAAAAATTATAAAAACTGGAATAAACAACACACAAACTGAAACAAAGAAACAACAAACTATAAAAACCAAGAAAATATCTACTCAGACAAGAAATAAACAATAATAAATGACTCAAAAGTAGTACAAGTTTCACAACACCAACACATCAATAACGCAACACTCACATGAGGATATTGAATTTTAATTGGATTAAGCAGAGCAATGGAGGTACTACTCTCCAAGTCCTCTGATGGAGCAGTTTTAACACCCTTCTCAGTCTTGTCATTGACCTTGGAAAAAACAAGAACCAAAAAAACCCAAAACTTAACAACAATAAGGAAACAAAACACAACAGGAAGTCCAAATGAAAACAAAATAGAGCTAACTGAAAACAAAATAGAGCTAACTTAAAATTTTATAACACTAACTGAAAGAACAAACACGATAAAGCAAAAACTTACAGCAGGTGTGGGAACAATTGCTTCAACAACAGGAGTAGGAGTAATCATAGCAATTGAGGTACTACTTTCCAAGCCATCTGATGGAGCAGTATTGACACCCTTCTCAGTGTTGTCATTGACCTTGCAAAAATAAGAACAAAAAAAACCCAAAACTTAACAACAACAAGGGAAAAAAAACACAACATGAAGTCTAAATGAAAACAAAATAGAGCTAATTGAAAAATTCTTAACACTAACTGAAAGAACAAACATGATAAAGCAAAACTTACAGCAGGTGTAGGAACAATTACTTCAACAACAGGAGTAGGAGTAATCATAGGAATGGAGGTACTTCTCTCTAAGCCCTCTGATGGAGCAGTACTAACACTCTTCTCAATCTTGTGTCTGGATCCTCTCAATAGCAACCTGAACTTTCTTCACGACTGGGCTAATTTTCACATTCAAAGCCTCTGCCTTCCATTTATTCTCCCAATATTCCTTCTCCAACTCATCAATTTGAGCAAAGAAATCATCATTAAGCACATCTCCACCATCTTCTTAGGATAAACTCTCATGATATAGGTGTTCCCCTTCTAGTCGAATATCTTGTGCAATCTTCAAGTTCACTTCACAGAATGCAATTGCGTTTCGCTTCACTCGAAGCAGATTCTTCATATATCCCTACAATAGAACACAAACCAAGAAAATTATCAAAAAAGGTAAATGAACCACAAGTAATAAACAAAACAACAGATAACAAATGAAAGCATTAAAATACCAACTGAAACCACAAAGAACAAACTTAAGCATTGGAATACCAACTGAAACCAAAAAAGGAACAAACTGAAAGCATTAAAATACCAACTGAAACAAAAAGGAACAAACTAAAAGCATTGGAATACCAACTAAAACCAAAAAAGAAACAAATGGAAAGCATTAAAATACCAATTGAAACAAAAAAAAGAACAAACTGAAAGCATTAAAATACCAACTGAAAACAAAAAGAAACAAACCGAAAGCATTAAAATACCAACTGAAACCAAAAAAAGGAACAACTAAATCTACTAATATACCAACTGAAACATAACGACAAACAACTGAAGCTATACAAATACAACCTGAAAGATAAAACAACCAAAAGAAACTGAAAAACAACAAATTGAAAGCATCACTTACTGGAACATCAGAAGCATTGATCTCATCATCAGTCATTAAATTGATATGAAAGATCTAACCAATTGTCTTGTGAACTTGAAGACTGAACAACCTTCGATGAAGAACCCAAACCCTTATCAGCATCAAGAACTTGTTTCACCTTATCATCACTCTTGACTTGAAGAATATACTTCAAGTTCATATGGAATTGCTTAAGCACATTGGCCAATCTCTCTTCATCATCCCAGTAACACACATAGGGTTTCTAAACTGCTGTGAAATCTAAATCACAACATTTGAAGTTGTGAATCACAGCAAGCACCAAAGCACTCATACAACCCCTCAACTTAATACTAACTTTATTGCCATTAAAACCTGGAATATCCTTCTTAGATGTAAGAGTATGATGACAGTCCAAAATGGCAGAACATAACGAATGTCTGACAAATCCACACCAATCGTATGATGAAATCTGAGAAACATCTTCTAGGCTCTTACCATAATTTACCACTGCACCATAATCACCACAAGGACAAAGAAACTTTGTCACACAAAACAAAAAAAACAACCTCTTGAAATCATCCCCAACAACATGTTTTTCAAACAGATCAGCCCAAGCCTTCTTCAACTGATAAAGATTCTGACCTTCACTAATACCAAGGAACTCCAACCATCTCCTACTCTCCACCATGGATTCAACTTCACTCCATTTCCGCCGAAATACATCGTGATCTATAACCTCAACATGCTTCTATGACAACGACAAACTTAAAGCATCCCTAATAGCAAACCAGTTGAGTAACACATTTCCATTGTCACTCATAAACATCATACCACAAGCATTATACCTCAACATCACATCCAAATAAAGACGAGAACTGAAGTTCTTTATCTTTAGTAACTCCCAAATCCAATATCCATCACCCAAGTCCTCTGCCTACCATTTAAACCAGTAATAACTTGTTGAAGGTGAGCAAAATCAGAAACAACTAACAACTGAATAGACTTCGTAGCCAAAATCCTAATACAAATGAACAAAAAAGAACATTAGAACACAAAAATAACAAAACAAAGAAATGAATAAAACACAACATAAGAAACAAACAAATATACGATGGATCAAACAAATCCTTAGAATCAACTGGATTAGACCTCCTAAAGGTCACCTTTCCCTTTGAATCCTTGGCTTTAACTTTCTTTCTGACTACGGAATTATCAAACCTATAAAAACATCAATCAATAATAAAACAAGATCAATAAACTGAAAAAAGCACACAAACAACTGAACCTTAGAAAAGTACCAACTAAAAGGAAATAAGAGTACCTGAAACATATTAAGCACCAACTGAAAATAACAAGACAAACAACTGAACCTAAGAAAAGCACCAACTGAAAGGAAAATAAGAGCACCTGAAATATATTAAGCACCAACTGAAAATAACAAGACAAACAACTGAACCTAAGAAAAGCACCAACTGAAAGGAAAATAAGAGCACCTGAAACATATTAAGCAACAACTGAAAATAACAACAACTAACTGAAACCCTAACAAAAGCACCAACTGAAAAAAATTAGAGCACCTGAAATATATTAAGCATCAACTGAAAATAACAACAAAACTAACTAAAAACCTAAGAAAAGCACCAACTGAAAACCTAAACTATCTACCTGAAAACCTAACAAATAACCTATTACACTGTAATACATCAAATGAAACAAACATATATATAAATGAAAGAAACAAACAACTAGCTGAAAAAATAAACAACAATTAAACAAAATTGCCTAATGCAATTGAACACATTTCAAACAAAATAAAGCAAAAACAATTCAAACACAAATAAGAATAACATAAAAATTAATTCAAAATGCAATTAACAAAAAATGAAACCCTAACAATACAATGCAACTGAAATATCAAAATCAAAAGAAACAACAAATACATACTTTGGAACAAAAACCAAATCTCTTTCTGAAACCTTCTTTTTCTCAGCAGAAACAACCAAACGCATATTAGGTTTGTCAATCTTCGCTGACTTCTTAGACTTAGGAGCCTTCGAACTACATTTAAAGAAAAAAACGATCAACAAAACACAAAATTGAACAAAAACCAAAATAATAACAAAAAAGTTTGAAATACCTAGAATCATCTTCTCTTCCCCTCTTAACTACCATTGTCGAATTGATCAAAGTAATGGAGTGAACAACTGCCAAATTCGAGCAATTTAGGAATGGAGTGAACAACTGCCAAATTCAAGCCGCGAATTTCGGAGTGAAGCTATTAGCTCGGAGATTTTCGGAGTACAAAACAGAAAAAAAACACTTTTGAAATTTAGGAATTGAGTGAACAACTGCCAAATTCAAGCAATGATAACCTTCGTATGAAATTGAGAGAAATGAGAAGCAAAAATAAATGAAATAATAACGTTTAGAAACAAAGAAACACGCGCGCGAAAATATGAAATGGGCTCAACCCGTCTGACCATAAACATTGGGTCAGACGGTCTGAACCAATAGTTTCAAAAATAACAAGGACAATACTTTTTAAGATTAGAATAGATTACTGTCAATTAACTTGATGTTTGTGATAATTTTTGTGATTAGTATAGATTAGTATAGTGTTATTCATCTTACCTAGTTTAAATGTGCTACCAAGTTTTTGAGGTTAATAGCTACTACATGTTTATGATCTTGACATTTTAGGTTGTTTCCTGGCCTAATTTTTGCACTCTACATTTCTTTAAGAACCATAAATATTAGAACCATTATCCTTTACCTCTTGTGGTGTTATTCTATATCATTTTTCCGGAGTACTTATGCATTTGTGTTCTTTGTTGCAGGCACATTAAATTGGCAGACCCCCCTCCCTCTATTTATTCCATAGTTTTTTTGAGCAAATATTTAAGACATCAAACTCTCATGATATCTCTTTTCAAGCACCACTCACCAACTCTTAATCAAACATTGAACAAAAAGCAACATTGGCAAGCCACCTCTAACATTTCATACTATGATCTTTACTGCTATATACATGTTATTTTTGTTAAATCCATTGAATGGAGTTGAAATAATTCACAAATATATATCCAAAAGACCCTAACTAATCTATTTACCCAAGTATGTATTAATACCTTGATATTTAGAAAATTCATCATCTATAATAGAAAGACAAACTTGTTGCACTGACTTATCCTAATCATAACATGAGATAATTAAGAGAAATCGCAGAGATAATAAACAACCAAAAACCAAGTGGTCAAAAACAAACAAACCAAAAACAAAAACCAAAGGACCTGGAATTAAAGAAATGAAACCCAGTATAATATAGACATGGCAATTGCTAATTAAAGGAAAACCCACTAATACTGATGCATCAAACAAAAAAAAAACGAAACCCATTATCATATTGCTGCTCAATCAAGAGGTGGGTTGATCATATCAGACAAGTCAAATTAAATCAACAAAGCTAGCGATAACAAAGCTTAAAATTCCAAAAAAAAATAATCAAGTCTTTATATTGAAATTGTAACAGCCCGGCCTTCTCGAGCTGCTAGCTTAACTCGATTAGCAATCATACACCTGAATATAATTTAACTCCAACTTGCAGCGGATTCTCAACCAAAAACCTTGATCATGGACCTATGAGTTATTCCCCACAACACAATGGTCCTAATGAGCCTTTCCAAATACATAATTGGCTCAACTTAATTACCGTAACCATAGCTAACATGATTTATTCACAAACCATTAATTTTCAATTCATACAACCCAATTTCCAATATAAACAACTTAACATCATAGAAACTTGAATCTCTAGTATAACTCGAACTATGAAGTCATTCTTGCTTTGATTCCGGACATTCAACACAAATCTGTAAATAAGAGAGAATATGCAAAACAAACAAAACTTAAAAATGAGTGGAAAACTCGTAACCTCTACTTCAGCCCGTCAAAACATTTTATTTTAAACGATTTATCACGAAGTGTAAAAACATTAGTATTTGGGAACTGTTGGAGACAAGAATAACTTTATAATTAGCTAGTACGTAGTAAAGCCTCGTAAGCAACCACATATTATTTCTATTAAAATTATTAGTATTATAAGTGTATAAATATTTCAACACAATAAATTTGTATAAGTACAATTGTCAAACGCTCTCATGATAGATGATATTTGTTATTCGTATATTATTGGCAACTTATCGCGAAAACACATATTTATATATATTTTAGAACTTATTATCAATATTCATTCTGTAAATATTCGGAAAGAGAACACGAATAGAGAGGGGTTTTCCTCCTTAGGTAAACCGACTGTCTCTAAACTTTTGGAGGCCGTCGCCCCACCATTTCATTATTATGCTTGCAAGCCTTCATTAGGACATGTCCGGTTATTATTCATTCGTTTTGCTAAGAGATTACCCATCCTGCAAGAGTTCGTCAGGAGATCACCCATCCTGCAAGGGTTCGCCAGGAGATTACCCATCCTACAAGGGTTCGCCAGGAGATCACCCATCATGCAAGGGTTGTTGTTCATACCGTACCATTCGGTATCGGCCCTTTCCGCTTATGCATTTATTTATTAATATTATTAGCTTATGAATTAAGATGTCATTTGCATCATTCATTGCATCTCATTAGCCCTATGGCTTACTTATTGTTAATAACATTAAACACTTAATTTCTTATAATCCAATAGTCAAATACATTCGTAGTTATTTCAATGGTAATTTTTATTGTATAACAAAACTTCACACTTTGGAAGTAGTTTATAAATTCGGAAGGTATATCACGTGTTGATGCCATTTGCATCATTCATTGCATCTCATTAGCCCTTTGGCTTACTTATTGTTAATAACATGAAATACTTAATTTCTTATAATCCAATAGTCAAATACTTTCGTAGTTATTTCAATGGTAATTTTTATTATATAACAAAACTTCACACTTTGGAAGTAGTTTATAAATTTGGAAGGTATATCACGTGTCTAAAGTAATACCCATTGAGGTGTGCGAGGATGTGTATGTAATAAAGTATTTTCAAGACTCCGACAGAACACCATCATTTGGTTCAAACTATTTTTCAATAGTTTGTCAAAATAGGGATTGCTACGATTTGATTCAATTTGCTTTATGAATCTTTATACGAAAATAATAAGATAACACCATTTCTTATTAGCTTTATAATTCTAGTAAACTCAAATGTACTAGAAATACTATTTCTAAAATATTTCTAAGAACACTATTTCTATAATATTTCATAAGTATTTCTTTGAAACCGAAGTTTTATCTTTTGGAAAGAATGATGAAATCCTACTACTAAAGATAATAAAGGAACATGGAAATGTTTATTTGAATAAACTCAAGTCTTTACTCACACTTTGAAAATCATTTCTTTTGACAATTCGGTAAAGATTGCTTTCATAATATCAACTTTTAAAGGCATTCTTTCATAAGTAGCTGTAATCAAATTAGAATAGAAAAGAGTTCTTAAACAAAACCTTAATCAAAGATAGGTTCAAAATATGAAATCAAGCTACGTCAACCTTATAATATGAAATTGTTAAAAACGTAAATGTATATGGGAAATAACACAATGATTTAAACTTGCTCAAAACGTGGTTTTTAATACTTTAATTATCAGAAATAAAAATGAACTAAAATATCATTGATAAGATTTAATAAACTATTATCAAAAATTAATAAAAAGTTACCTCAAATAAACATTTTTAACACAATCACCTCAAAAGTTCCTCAATCATTGTATTATTAGAAAACTCAATAATCATAAGTCTTGTCTATGATTTCAAAACATATTTGGTTAGAACTCTCATAGTTCTAAATATTTTATTGTATTTTAGCAACATAATTCGTATTTTATTCATACAAAAATATAGTACGGGCATAAAAGTTAAGTTTGCTGAACATAAAAGTTACCTTTATCGCTAACCATCGATCTTCAAATAATGCTTCTAATCCTCAACTAACCTCCATGATTAACCTCGAAAATCATGAAAACAATCAATGATTTTCAAATAAACTTCATTTTAAGAAGCTGTTCAACATACCCTCTTTTTCCCTTCATTAATTCAAGGAAGAATTGTGAATAACCACCTGCACGATACACCTATTTCAAAATAACCACCCCATTTTTGTTTGTGTTTAAATAACCACCTCTCATTTCCTTAACTTTTTCAAATACCCACCTGTTAACGGAATTTTCTAACGCCGTTAAGTGTGATGCCCAAATTCTTACTAAATTATCCTAACTCCCCCCAAAATTTCACTAATTACCTTACTAATCTATAATTTGACTGGTCAAATCATGATTAATATTTTAAAAATATTTTTTATTCAATTTTACAATTTTTTAAACTATATATTTTTGATATATGACACGGTAATGGACACAAATTTCGAGACAATATTTAATCGCGTTTTTAATACTCAATACGACGTTTTTTTTCGAAAAACGGACACCACCGTATGCCCTTTATGGGCACGAATTTTGAGATTCCCTACGAAACGAGTACCTACAAGCCGGCTTTTCGGGCACGTACTTCGAGACGCCTTTTTCGGACGGAATACAAAGTTTTTTAGAAAAACAGACACCGCTTTGTAGGTACGGTGGTGTCCGTTTTTCGAAAAAATGTGTTACATTCAAAAAAATTGTCTCGAGTACGTGCCCGAAAACCCAGTTTGTAGGTACGGTGGTGTCCGTTTTTCGAAAAAACATCGTCCTGAGTATTAAAAACGCGATTAAATATTGTCTCGAAATTTGTGTCCATTACCGTGTCATATATCAAAAATATATAGTTTTAAAAATTGTATAATTGAATAAAAAAAAAATTTTAAAATGTTAATCATGATTCGGTGTCCGTTTTTTGAAAAAACTTTGTATTCCGTCCGGAAAAAGCGTCTCGAAGTACGTGCCAGAAAAGCCGGCTTGTAGGTACTCGTTTCGTAGGGAATCTCAAAATTCGTGCCCGTAAAGGGCGTACGATGGTGTCCGTTTTTCAAAAAAACGTCGTATTGAGTATTAAAAACGCGATTAAATATTGTCTCAAAATTTGTGTCCATTACCGTGTCATATATAAAAAATATATAGTTTAAAAAATTGTAAAATTGAATAAAAAAAGATTTTTAAAATATTAATTATGATTTGACCCGTCAAATTATAGATTAATAAGGTAATTAGTGAAATTTTGGAGGGAGTTAAAAAAGTTGAGCACTAAAACTAACGGTGTTAAGATTTTCCGTTAAGAGGTGGGTATTTCAAAACGTGAACATAAGTAGAGGTGGTTATTTAAATGCAAAATAATTTGGAGTGGTTATTTTGAAATTGGTGTATCTGACAGGTGGTTATTCACAATTTATCCTTAATTCAACTAGACCTCTCTTAACTAGAAAATCAAATAGCCTACTTATAACCCATGTCATAATCATATAACTCCTTTTAAATTTTACAAAAATTAAGGGACATAGAAGCACATTTTATTTGGGACTAAACAATTTGAATTAGTTTAGAAACCTATTTTCCAAACCGTAATACACAAACTTGTTCAAATACAATTTTGGTCGTAAACAGTAAGGGGCGAAATGCCATTGGACTGGTGGTAGTTAACCGCAAACTCACAAACTAAAATAATATCTTCATGATCGTTTCAAACTCTTTATATTAATAAACTCATTATTTATTAAGTGTTCATATTCTCAATACAAATATAACTTTAACAAGATTGTCATAAAAGTAGTTGTTATGAAACTAACGAACTTCGAAGTTGAAAGTTCAAGTTATAAGGATTTACTTACCCAACAAAGGTATTAAAGTACTTGTCATAAATATAGGTCATTCAAGTACGTACTACTCAAAGAGTTGTTAAAAGAATTACAAAATCATTTAAGTTTGGTGAGGAGATATATGATTTTATATAAGAAACTATGACATTTGTAAAGAATTGTAAAATATCTTGTTATACTCAATGTGGTAAAAGGTTTACCAAATCAACACTCCTCAAACAAAATATATCTACACTTTATTTGAAAGTTATTATTCAAAACTTTGTAAAATCTAAGTCAAGTAAGTTAAACAAAGTTTAAGAAATTAGGTAGATGATGTACCCATCAAGAACTACATACTATTTCACTAAATTTTCATTTACCTCTTAAAATAATATAAATTATAATTACTTTCTTAAAACACTTTGCAAAACATTTCTATAAACAATTTGGGAATTCACCACAACTTTTACTAAGAAGCGAAACCGTCCAAAAAAATGTCAAATTCAGCAAAAATGTAAAATGATCATAACTCCCTCATAAAAACTCTAAATCAAACGTTTCTTGAGCCTAACTTGAGTAAAATTTCGATACGAACAACTTTTGTGAAATAGAATTTTGGCTAAAAATGCCCAGAAAATATCGAAAAACATGTTTTACGGAAACTGGTCCAAATTCTAACGGAAAAATTAAGAGTTAACACTTCCAAATTCAAATTATCTCACATGCATTTAGGCAACATCTATCAACTAGAACTTAACAACTTATTCATGCCAATTAGAGCACCAAATTTCACTAATCTCAAAGTATTAAATACTCAAATGAACTCAAAGAAAAGATTATACACTAATACCTTGATTTGGCCCCAATTGATTCTTCCAAATTTTCTTAAGTACTCCATTACTCAATCCCAATCTCTTTCAAGACTCCATAGTCATCTTCTTCCTCAAACTCAACATGCATAAATAATTAAAGGAAAAAGTTAGGGTTTGAAACTTACTAACCCAAAATCTGAAATTAGTTTAGGGGTTTTGTTACTTACACTTAAGTGAAGATTTTTCCCTAACTTATTTGTGGAAAATTTCACCGGAAAGTCGCCGGAAAACACCAAAAAGGTTGATCTTCAACCTTCCTTCTTTCTTTTCCTTCCTTTTCTCTCATTTCTTTTTTCCTTTCCTTTTACTGACTTCTATTCCTCTTCTCCTTTTTTATTCTAATTTCTTTTTTCTTTCTCCTTTTTTTTTCCTTCTAAACTGTTTTCCTTTTTATTCCCTTATTCTTTCTTTTCCTCTTTACATTTTATTTTTTACAATTCAATAATATTTCTCGATTTATAAATTTCACCCACTTCATTTTCTCTTCGAGTTTCATTTATATATCCCCGAAAGTTGATCTTATCCACACTTAAGAATATATTAATGCAAAAATTTAAACACCTAAAAATAAGGGTTGTTACAGAAATTAAAAGGGAATAGCAATTGAACGCAATTATGAATTGAAGGAATACCAAATTATGAATTGACGAAATCATGAACTAACTAAAAGCAATTGAAAAAGATTTGGAAAGCAAATCAAACTCAAAAATATAACAGAAAAATTAAATTGACAACATTATGAATGAATTTACGAAATTCAAGTAATCCGAACCTTGGTTTGAAGTAGAAGCGAAATTGATGAAGGAGAAGCGAAATTGAAGACGGCTCCCAGCGAATTGATGACTTGAAGGAGCAGCGCAATAGCGTGATGAAAGATTGAAGCAAAAGAGGAGGAGGAGCGCGGTAGGGTGATGAATGTCTTGGAAGTAGAGGAGCAGCGTAGCAACGGTTGAAGCAGAGGGAGAGGAAAGGGTTAAGAGTCTTTAGCGGGAGAAATGGAGAGTGGGTTTCTTTTTCTTTGCTTTAGCGTTTACATTTACAGCGTTGTGTAATAACACTATAATATTTACTACTTCCTCCGCTTCTTTTTAATGGCAATAAACTCAAGTGGGTGGACTCCTAGGCAAAATTTGGGTGTGAGTGTGAAAGGGATGGAGAGAGAAAGGGGGCATGTGATAAAGAGAGAGATAGAAAGAAATGACTTGTAAAAAAGAAAAGAAAACATTTGTTGCAATTAATTTGATATTTCCATTTTTAGCAATTGTTGCAATTAAAAAGAAACGGAGGAAGTACTTAATTACAGCGCTTAATCGAAAACGCTATAATAGCTGTGTTTAACGTTTTTATTTATTTATTTTTAAATCCTATCACCTAACTCCAACGCTTAAACTACAGCACTTTCTTAACACACTGTTAATTAAGATTTTTTATAGCGCTTTAGCGAAAGCGCTATCTTTATGGCGCTGTAAATCTAATAATTTGGGGTAGTGACTAGTTCAGTCTTTCTTGTCTGATTTCATCTGAAGTAGTTGTTTACTTGAATATTAACTTAGAAAATCTATCTCCCTGTGGAATCGACCCTACTTCCCTTGACTATTGTTGTTAGAGGATTTTAGGATTTATTTTTGATTAGGTGATACGACTTTAGCCTATCAATAACGTACAACTACGACACAATCTTCATTCCCCACAAAGATTACTCTAAAGCTGACCTCCCAGCCACTTCATGCGACTTCTACTTCGTTTGGCACACCAACCCAGATTCACATTCCTCCACAAGGGCCGAGCTTGAATCTCTTCTTAATGGCAGAGGAATTGAAGGTTAAATTCTTGAAGATGATGATGTTGAACAAAGAAAGAGGGAAAAAAGGAAGAGGGAAAAAAGGGAGTAAATAAATAAAAAATTAAATGAAAAATATTAAACATGACAAATGGTGGAAATAATAAAATATTCAATATTACTCATGTGCATGTCACATGTTTCAAAATTTACCTACTACAACAGGTTACGAAGTAACCAATACCTATTAATTTAAACAAACATTAAAGTTGGGATTTTCTAGCAATAATCAATAGTTCAACTCTTCTATAGAAGATGGGACATAGTCTATACATTTATTATCAATTTTTCCTTTCTATTTTTTGGCTTTCTTTTTAATTCTTTATTCTTTCTATCCTAAGTTTTAGTATAAATAGGTCAATTAATTTATTTTAGAGACACATTTTATTCATTAGTTCTCTCTAATTTACAAACACTTTTAATTGCTTTCGCTCTAGATCTAGATGGCGTAATTCGATTGTTCATTCTCTTTCAATAAAGTTCATACTTTTAAACTCCATTCCATTATTTCTCTTTGCTTTCTTTGTTCTTCATTAGTTTGCTTTCGATAATTTATCAATTTATTCCTATTGTTGCAAATTATGAAATTTTTATATTGTATATGTTATTGCTTGCAAAATCCTGAGTAGTTATCTTTCTAGGGTTGTGGGGATCTATGTATACAATGGCGGATTAATAGATTAGTTTAGTTGCCTCTTATTTCAATTGCTTCCTATTGTTGAATCATTCATGCTATATTTGTGAATAGTGCATGATTTATATTTCTACTATCGCAATGCAAAATCTATTTTGAGAAGAGAGATACCTTGTAGGCTTTCAATCAAAAGAAACCCTTGACCATGGGAGGGCGGCTAGGTAATCTTGGAGGGAAGCAACTTTGGAGAGGAATTGTATTTGTCTAAGGTTAATTGACTTATTAGGTAGTTATTATTCGTCCCTTATTTCCCGAATTGTATGCACAGTGATTCACAATCCTTTTTTTTAATTGATTTATTCTCCATATTTAATTCTGCCACTTGTATAGTTATAGTCATAAAAATCATGTTTTTGATTGTTAGGATAATATGATAGTCCAATGCCATCTCCCTGCGGATTAGACCCTACTTGCCTTACTAGATTAGTAGAGATCATGTATGATTTATTTTTGATAGTATGCGATTGATCTGTCACAAGGCCTCCTAAGGCTTTGAGAGTACATAATTTGTCTCAGGGAACAAAAGGAGTGCCATTGGCATTCGTTTTACTTTTCCAGAAAAAAGTATGGTTTGTAACATATACTTATTTTCTTAGTTATTGACTTTGGGATCTTTGTTTTTGTTATTGTGAAAAGTGGGGATGACTCCTAAATTGCTTTGAATAAGGATTGTTCTTCCAGTTTCATAAAGAAAGCATGAGTTCCAGCTATTGATATTTTTTTCTTTTCTAGTTAGAAGATATGAAAGTCTTCTTTTGCGCTTTTGAAAGAGGAAAAGTGTCTTCTGAGGTACCTCCCTAGAATGTGCATTGGTTTCATATTGAAGTTTCCAACAAACTGAATCTACAATGAGTGCTAGTCATCGCTAATCGCCAATATTATTAATTATAGACCGTTGAACTCAAATATGTCACCACAACTGTAGCATATTAATTATATGACATACCTACTTTATGCATTCGTTATTTATAAAAAAATTGCGAAATTAATGGAGTATCACATATGCAATGTGGATTTGCTGATCAATTAATTTCCTAAAATTCAAAATTGATTTTTTAGTCCTATAGCAACATAGATCAATCTAGCAAGTGTAGAATATTCAATGAAAGACAAAAATGTTTCGATCAAAGGCTAAAAAGTTTCGATCAATCTAGTTTTTAAGCCTAATCTACTAGCAACGAACATAAATTGGAAGTTGTGCCCCTCGTTATTATGATTAGAATATCGTTTCTTAATCAGTTCTTTTCCTTTGGTATAAATGAAGTTGTGCCCCTCGTTATTATGATTAGAATATCGTTTCTTAATCAGTTCTTTTCCTTTGGTATAAATGAAGTTGTGCCCCTCTTCCTTTAGGAGTTATTGTTTATTTGTCGATCAAGAACTAAAATTTGTACTCACATTGTTCGCATTGTTCCTTCCCTATAAATTAGTAATAATTAAGTAGAATCGTCTTATGATCGACAAAGCAATGACGATTGTATGCTCGCATTTTTCCTTCTCTCTAAACTATTGATCGATAAAGCAATGACAATGTATGCTCTCATTGTTCCTTCCTTCTAAACTAATGCTCGATCACTTGATAGATGAAACAATTGATTTGTCGAGGTATATAATAATCAAAATATTCTGATTTTCTCAAAATTGGTATTATGTAATTAAAATATTAAAATTTTATATTAATAGTGATTAGCATTGGTCGATACTCGCTGTAGAATTTTTGTTTTAGCAATTGGATGTTTTCTGTAATTAGGAGTTTGTTTTGAGAAAATGATTGACGACTTATGATAATTGATCAAAGCACGATATAAGCAGTATAAATCTGAGATCCTTTTTTAGGTTACAATTTTTATTATACAAGTACCTTGAACATGGTACAAACAAATCTATTTTTTTGCTCTTTGTCTTTTAGAAGTCTAGTGTTTGCTCATTTAGAGACTTTTAGATGAACAATGAGCAAAAAATAACCTTAGATGTATCATATTCATAGTACACCGAGTATACATGATAAATACTTTCTTGTTGGTTTGTTGGATGCTGCTTCACTGATTATATTACCTTACAAAATAAACGACAATCATCATTAAGAAAAGGGAACTTTGACAAAAAAATATCTTAAAGTTCATTTTTGGGGAAATATAACTTTTGTAAATTTACTGGCAATAAAAAACCACAAAGTCATTTTTTTTGGTAAGAACAAACCTTCCTTCTTCCAGCGTTGACTTCGGTTTAACGGCGTTGAGCCCTATTTTTCCGGCATCTTTTGCAGAACTAAATGAAATTAAATGTGAAAAACCCTAAAAAGATCAATTCAACAACAAACAACAAATTACAACATTATTCCAAGGGTTTTCCCATTTAATTTTTGCAAAAATGCCGGAAAAGGAGGTCAATGCCTGAAAATAAAGGAAAGTTTCTTCAAGCAAAAAATACTAAGCATTCGTTCGACACCATAGTATATTTTCGATTTTTCATTTTTTATCTAAATTTTGAAAACATAACTTATTCGGGAAACCACTTTTAAAAAAAATTCACCTAGAATCTCCAAAACCAAAAAGCAGAATTCGCGAAACCACTTTTGGTGGTTGTCTTCATTATGTTTACAGAAATGGAAAAACCCCACATGCTCACTCCTCTCCCAAAATCTGGATTACGCTCTCTCGAAGTCGAATTCAACACCTAATTTCCTCTTCTCAAGCCTATGTGCTCTTTCATTGCTTCTGCCTCCCTTGGCTACACAGTTTTATGTTTCTGATTGGCTCTTAAATTGCGGTGACCTCCAAGGGTAGAAATCATAAATATTAAATGGATGGAGTTGAGGTTGAATGAGTTCCGGTTATGTATTTCAAGTACTTTTACAAACAATTGGGAGGTTGAATACGTGAAGAAACAAGAGAATACAGAAAAATGGCTAATCTAAGTTGATTTGCCAATTTTTTTTCCTGTCTTTCCGTCGGTGAGGATGGCAGTAGAAATGGGACAATGCTGTCAATGAAGATTGAAAATTAAAGTAAGATTGGATGACACCACATGGACCAGGGTTTTAAATAACCAAGGAAAATATATTATTATAACATTATTTAAGTGAAAATACAACGTGACTGTGTTATTGTTTAGGTAAACTTTAAATTTAGAAACCGAACTTTGATATCACGTATTTATATAGAGGTTTCTCCCCTATTTATGAGCTAATTTGTGTGTCATTGGAGCTCTTTGGAGCTATTTTATACAAATTATCGTATATAGTTGTGGTTTTGTGTTTTAGTGTTGAATTGCAGGTTTTATGGAGTTTTCTCCTTATTTCCGAGTTATTTGGAAGCAACCACGACTTTACGAGTTGTTACGAGACACATAGGAATGGTTATGAGTTTTATGAATGATTTAGGAGATCCCAAGACCTCTAAAAGTGAAGAATTGAGAGTTAAAGAGTCAAAAGGGGCCATCCCGTACTCTGATCGGGCAAAATATGGCCCGATCAGGCAAAAATTATGTGATCGGGTGGTAGAGTTTCGGGCCCGATCGAGCGAACCTTGCCCGACCCGATCGGGTGAGTACCAAATTTGGTTGTTGCTGTTTTGGGCGTGAAATAATAAAGTTTGGGAGCTTAGGCTCCACCTGATTGGATCGGGCAACATGGACCTGATCGGGTGGAGGCCGAAGTTATGCTGCTTCGCTGCTACGTCGTCTACGAGAAAGAATGAAGAATGCTGGGCCATCAAATGACATCAGCCCGATGCCATAACTGCCCGATCGGGCGCGCGAATGCAGCATTTGAAAGGTGTGGCTGGGCCCACGTGCAAGCCCTTCTTTGTTTCCCTCTTGGATTTTAGGCGCTGACCAAGGGGGGTATAAATATGGAGTTTGTTTTTATTTGTTAGATTAGTTTAGCATTAGTGGTGAATTAGTACTAGGGTTTTCACGCCATTAGTTCCATTGAATTAGATTTAGGATTTTAGTTTTACTTCTATATTTAAACACTTAGATTAGTTTGAAAAGAGGATTGAACTTTGGATTATCTGGAATAAAGCTTATTACTTTCCGTCAATTGGTATTATTCTATACTTTAATCTCTTTAATTATTCTTGATTGCTTAGTTTAATTATTTATTCATTCATGATGCAATTATTAGGGTTTCATATTAGATTTATTATTGTTGATTTAATTATGAGTGAGTAGTTTAATTTCTAGGGATTTAGAGAGGGAAGCCATGTTTATACCTTGATTATTTGAATTGCTATTAGTTTCTAGGGTTTGATGAGTTAGGTTATGGTGTGATTTGTTCTTATTGAGTAATTAATGTTATTGCGTAGTTTCTTTGATTACTTGAGGTTAATAATTGTTTGCACAGATCCGTCTTACTTTTAGAGGCCTAGTACACATCAGTAATTCTGATTATGTTTGTGAACATGCTGCATATGTTGAATTATGGGCGTTGAGACTTAACCATAGCTTGACACTGCTCTAATCTGTCAATTCACGACCTAGGTTCTGATAGTTGTTTGATCCTTTGATTGGTATAAGCATGGTGGACCGAACTAACTCCCTAGACCTTTATTTCATAGAGTAAAATTCATTTTATATTGCTTTCTAGTGTCTATTTATTAGTTCAGCTGATTTCCATCTGATCTTGTCTGGAGTAGCTTTTTGGCGAATATTAACTTAGAACTCCGTCTCTCTGTGGATTCGACCCTACTTCCCTTGACTATCATTGTTAGAGGACTTAGGATTATCTTTGATTAGGTGATACGACTTTAGCTTATCAAACTTAGTTTATAGTTTTTATACATCTAAAACTGAAAACAAGAAACGATAACAATTAGATACTAAAGGGCCCGTTCGGTATCACCGTGGTTTTTAGTTTTTCGTTATTTGTATTTGAAAGTCATATGATATATGTCAAATTATAAATAAAAAATTAGTCAAACTTATCGGAAACGTGAAATTTTAAAAGACTTTTTCTATAACGTGAAGTTTTTCGTTTTTTGTATCTGAAAGTCATATGATATAGGTCAACTTATTGCCAAGAAATTTCTATAAACTTTTTCTTGAGAAAGACTTTTAGAAAGTTTTTTTTTGGAAAAATTGACAAGAGAAATCCCACCTTTGGCCGGTCTTCCACTGCTGGTACCACCTTCAAATAATCCAGCAATAATCCCACCTTTTACCTCCATCTACTCATATTGGACCGTCACCTGTCGATGACCTGCAATTATGGGTAATCTTTCCTAATTACGTGATTAACAACAGTGGGGGAGAGGAGGGGGGTGGTGGGGGTTGGCTCGGAGGTTTTTTTACAAAAAAGTCAACGGTCATTTTGAAGGTTAAATAGGTTACAGGTCCCCCCGATTCAATATAAGCAGGTGGAGGTAAAATGTATGATTATTAGTGAATTATATGAAGGTGGTACAAGTGATGAAAGACCGACAAAATGTGAGATTTTTTTTTGTTAAATGAAAGAAATATATAGATCACCAAAACACATATACACTTACTCAAGGATGATGACAACCCTTCTAGGAAGGCTCCCCAACAACCACGAGTAATCAATTACATTTGAGCTCATCTACCCAAGATTATATCTTAGTAAAGGCCTTTGAATTATAAACTAAGCTAATCCTAGTCCTAATTACAAATTTAATGGAAGACTGAGAGCTAGAAATACTTGTAACACAGTTATTTGAAAGAGCTTTATTTATAGCTATCCATATGTTGTAGATCACAGCAGCAACCACAGGAAACACCACTCTTCTTCTTGCTTGAGATAAGCCATCTCTCCTACTGATCCAAGTCAAACATTCATTTATTCCACTCCATCTCTTTCTAATCATTATCCAAGCTAGGCATTCATCCCATATCCTCCTACCGAATTCATAATGAAACATCAGGTGATCAATACTCTCAGTGTGAGTTCCACAAATTGCACAAGTATCATCATTGCGCACTCCATACCTCTTAAGTCTAGCTCTTGTCATAAGTCTTTGCTGAGCTGCTAACCACAACATGAAGCTGTGTTTGGGGGTATTGAGTCTATTCCAAACCACCCTATCCCAAATAACCCAACTATCCATATCCTGAGCTTGTTTATAGCACTTTCCAATTGAAAACACTTGGCCAAGTTGAGGCAACCAAGATGCATGGGTGATCTGCTCTATAACGTTACAAAAATAATTCCAAACCCAGCTAACATTGGACCTTGGGTGGTACTGCCACCAGTTCTCATCATGAACATAAACTGAATTTACCCATCTGACCCAAAGAGTATCTTTCTTTTCAGCAATAGCCCATATTTGTTTACAAACAGCCAAAAGATTCCAGAGTTTGATAACCCTCACTCCCAAGCCTCTATATTTATTCTTATTGCACACTTTATCCCAGTTCACATAGCCAGGCTTCATGTATTTATCATTCCCTTGCCAAAGGTAGATTCTGCATACTTGATTAATCCTCTAAATAATTTCCTCTAGCAAGATAAAAATTTGCATCCAATAATTATAAATACTCATCAACACTAAGTTAGCTAACTGAAGTCTGCCAACAAAAGATAAATATCTGTGTTGCCAAGATCTGATCCTATATAACATTTTATCCACCAGCTTATCACAATCACTTGTTTTTAGTTTCTTTGTGCTTATGGGTGCACCAAGATACTTGAAAGGCCAACTGCAAGCACTAAAACCAGATAAGGTGTGAATCCTTAACACTTCAACTTCTTTCATGCTAACTTGAAAATTTTCAGACTTCTGCTTATTAGCAGCCAGGCCACAGGATCTCTCAAACATTCTCAAAGCTTGGAGCATCAGATACACACTCCTATAATCACCTCTACTAAAAATCATCAAATCATCTGCGAAGCACAAGCTATTTAACTGCATAGATTGGCATCTGGGGTGAAAATGGAAATCCTGTTTTGTACCATGATACTTCAAAACCTTGTCAAATATTCCATACAAAGTACAAAAACAAGGGGAGACATAGGATCTCCTTGCCTTAGCCCTCTCTTTGCTTCAAAAAGATCAGTACAAGAACCATTAAAGAGTATAGTATATCTAGGTGTTGATATACACTCCATAAGGATTGCAATGAACTTCTGAGGGAAGTTGAGAGCCTTCAGTAATTCATGAACAATACTCCACTCAATAGTATTATAAGCCTTTTGTAGATCTGCCTTCATTAAGCAACTCCTAGCTGTTCTCTTTCTTGTATAGTGTCTTATAAAATCCTGATAAACCAGAATATTATCTATTATATTCCTTCCTGCTACAAAATCACTTTGACTTTGGCTAATCAATCCTGGTAGAACATTTTTCAGCCTTGAACAGAGCAGCTAAGAAATGGTCTTGTAGATGACAGTACAACAGGATTGGCATGTAATCTCTAACATGAGAGGGGCATGTCACCTTAGGGATCAAGGTAATTGTTGTAGTGTTTATTGCTTTGAGCATCCTGCCAGAATTGAAGAACTCTTTCATTGCATCGGCTACATCCCTTCCCACCACTTCCCAAGCATCTTTAAAAAAGCTACTCCCATATCCATCAATCCCAGGTTATTTGATGTTGGGAATAAACCAAAGAGCTTGTTTGATCTCATCATCTAAAAAATTAAAATTAAGTAGAGTATGTTGACTATTCAACAAGACGGAACCTTGTTGAATAATCCTACTCTTAATAGGCAATATCTCAGCTATTGTATCACTTACAAATTTCTAAAGTGGTTTACAAAAATGCTTTTCACAATATCATGCTCATACATCCAAACATCATCACTATTCATAATAGTATTAATTCTATTCTTTTGAGTATTGATTTTAACACTATTGTGAAACATTCTAGTATTACTATCACCAGCAATAATCCAATCTCCTTTAGCTTTTTGCTGCAGAAAAGAAACATAATTTACCTGAACCTCTTTTTGCTGCAAGTAAACTGCTTCAACATCCCCAAATCTGTCTTTATTGAGTTTCGTCAAGCCTTGTTTCAAGCTTTTTAATTTCTGCCAAACTTGATACATCTTATTGCCAGAGATCTGTTCCTGCCAATACTCTGTCACAACATCTATGAATTTCTCACAGTTATCCACATTGAGAAATATCTAAATGGGATCTTCCCTTGAGGTGTAGAGAAACATTTGATCAAAGCAGGTGAGTGATCAAAGTATCCTTTAGGGAGAAAAATCACTTCAGCTGCTTGGAGTAGTGATAACCAGCTAGCATTAGCAACAACTCTGTCAAGTTTAGCTAATACCCTATCCTCATTATCTTGCTTGTTGTTCCAGGTATAAAACCACCAATGAACTTCACCTCAGTCAAATTACAGTAATTCAAACATTTTTGAAAAGACTCTACTTCACTTCTTGTAATTGCAGCACCAATTCTTTCATCACTAGTTAACACATTATTGAAATCCCCCGTCATAACCCAAGGGCCAACTAGACAAATTCCAATCTTTTTCAAATCCTCCCATAAAATGCACCTATTAGCATTATCATTATGTGCATAGATCACTGAACAAGCAAAAGTGACCTTAGAGCTACAAGAGCTGATAACACAGTGCACTAACTGATCTGTACAAAGCCTGATATCCACCTCAAAAGCTCTTGGGTCCCAAGCAATGATTATTCTCCCTCTTCCATTCCATGGAAAGTTTGTTGTTATATTACAACCTGGACACAGATTAAGATATAAGGCTCCAAGTTTATTAGCCCTGATCTTTGTTTCCAGGAGGCAAACAAGCTTAGCTTGGTGTAAAGAGATTAAAGATTTAACCTCTTTTTGCTTAGCTTTCTTGTTTAGCCCCCTGACATTCCAACAGATAATATTATCCATTAATAGCAGGGGTGATCAGCCCCTTGTTTATCATCTCCTCGGCACCTCTGCCATCATTTCTATAAGAGCTCTCAGCTATAGCACCAGGAATCACAACAGATTGTTGTAACACCTGAAATCTGTTAGAATTGCTCTTTTCAGTATCCTCAACTACGACAATCTGTTCTTGATGTTTTGCTTAAACCTGCTAGTAATTTGTCTAAAGCCATCATCATCCACCAATAAATCTTTATTCACCTTAGGAGCATTCACAACCTTAGGCCTTCATTCTTTCTTCTTCTTGGCTGCCCAACAATCCTCACCTTTATGTCCTAACTTCTTGCAATGCACACAAATTTCAGGTTTCCATTCATACTCAATAATCTGATTCTTAATTATACCATGCTCATTCATAAAAGAAATCTTGTCAGGGTACTCCTGATCCACCAAAACGCCTACCATGACTTTAGCATACATCAACCTATCTCTCTTTGCAGTAGCTTGGTCCACTTTTAAAAAAGTACCCAAAGACTGCACTATTTTAGTTAAAATTCTGTCTCCCCAATACTTAACATTAAGCTTAGGAAGTTTAATCCAAATAGGAAACTTCTTAACAACCTGATCATAAATATTTGCATCAATATCCCAAGATTTAACCACTACAGGTTTCGAGTCAAAACTGAAATGGCCATTCAGAGCCATATATTTACCTCCCATATCATTAAATCTCACCAGAATACTCCCCCTCCCTACTTGAGCAATTTTATCTATGCCCATTTTCCCCCAAACCCTCTTAATGAAACCCTTCAATACTTGAAATGGTGGATTAGCACCAACAACAAAGCAAGATACAACAGTTTGCCAATAATCAATCTACTCAGCAACATCCTCAATGTCTAGTTTAGGTAAATGTTCATTACTAGTATTATGCTCTTCAATCACATTCAAAACATTCAAATCCTGCTTTCTATTTCTCATCTCAACACTAACAGCTGAACCAAAGATGATATGTTTGCTTGGATTATTACTATAGGCAAACTTACCTCTAATATTCGAAGTATTCTCCTCTGGATTGGATTTTAGGGCCGAAACCCATTCTGAAAATCTTCTTCGAGCTTTAGGATTCACCTCATCTTCTTCTGAGTGAACAATAGGGGTATCTTGAGCCACCTCCTCATCACTTGTTATTTCCAGATCAGTAATAAACTCTTCATCCTCATGTATTTTTCCTTTCAATTTCAAGCTATCTTTAGAATTACTGCCAGCTCCAGATTCCATCACATTCTTATTCTTGCCATTTTTCCTTTTCGGAGGCCTTCTTCTTCTACCCCCTGCCATGGCTCTACAAAGTGTGGAGGAGCGCAGAGAATCGCCCTTAAAATGTGAGATTTTCCTAGCAATATAAAAAGAAGGAAAATTCTATATGGTGGCCTCTAATTTTTAAATATTCCATATGGTGGCAAGCAAAAATTGATCTTATATCAAGTGACCCTAAACTTAAATTTAATACATTTAGTGGCCTTATTTACTAAAATTCATGACTAACCTGTTATTAAAACAACAATTACTAACCTACGCTTAGTTAATTAGTTAATAAGAAAACCCAACCCCTGTTACTCTTCTCTTAACTCCATTCAACTTCACTTTATTTTGTCTGTCACTCTCCCTCTTCACCACACCATAAAATCCATCTCCCTCTTCACTTTTATTCACTTCTCTCCACTCCTCTTCACCACACAACCTCCATCTTCCGGTTATTCTTTAATTTAATTCCAAGGTTCTTTAACCACCTTTCCCCATCATTAATATTAGCCCCACCTTAAAATCAAAAATGGCCTCTGCAATTCATTTGTACCATTATGCTGATGTCGCTGTGGAAATGGACTCGAAGGCTTTAACTTTTAGTAGAGAGTTTAGAAAAGTTTTGTGAGGTTGCTAAATTTTGCAATTCCACACTTGATGACGCAATCTGGGGATTGAAGTGTGAAGTTGCTAAATTGTCTGAATTGGTGAAAAAACTTGTGAAGTTGGTTGCGATGTTCATAGTTGTTCTTGTTATTATGCTAGTTAAATGGTGTATTTCAAGATTTAAGTCTTAGAATAATTAGGGGAAGGCTTAATTTTCATTGTCAAATGTCTTGAAATAACGACTCAATATCAATGAATGAAAGGTTGGCAGTGTTATTTCAATATCTTTGATTTGTTCATTAGTACAACAAATAAGAATTGAGCAAGCTTCTAGTTTTACAGGCACAAAAATTAAATGTCAGAATAACATATATGGTGAGCTTTTTCTAATAAATAAACATTCAATTTCTTCTCATAAGATCCCCAAGCTCTTTTCTTTTCTTTTTCCATCTCCAATTGTGCAGTGTAAACTTGATTTAAAAACAAGAAATATAGCGAAAATGTCAGCAGTTTGGACAGCAGTAAAGAAATCATTCCGTTGCAAGTCAAACCCATTTGAAGTTCATGAAACATAACAAAACCCAGGAAAAATGGTTGCAAGCCTAATCAGGAAGATTTGCAACATCATCATCTTGTAAATCAACTCTGAATATTAAAGCCATTGCAATAGAATTGTATCACTACATTTCCTGATTTTAGCATTTCACCAAGATTAAAAAAAACTCCAAAAAATTACTTGCTTCATGACTTTATGAGTAATTATCCAAGATTTAACTTCTAGCTCAAAAGGTATAGACTTGATTGTATGTCCATAAGTTTGCTTGTACGCTGCATCGTAGTACCAGATGCTCTTGTATTTGGTGAGGATCTTCCTTAGCCTATAAGATTGCTCTATAGCATGCCTACAAGGTAAACCAGAAATTTGCCATGCACCACAAAGACAAGTTTTATTCTTTAAAGAAACAGGTAATATTGACCTTCCTTCCTTAATCTCGTATTCACTCGGACCACTCTCATAAGCTTTGCAAGTCCTAGAATCGAATACCAACTTCTGAATTCTCCTCACAATATTTGGGCAAGGTTCATTGTCATTCCAGTTGACACAAGTTTGTCTCCTAGTAGACAACTAAACACTTTTTTAGAAATCAGACAAAATTGACTAATCTCAGGGCACTATTTTTGGTCCAACTAACCTTCTAACAAAGTTAACACAGGCTTGCACCAATCAACGTTAGTCTTATTCTCCTCAGTGCATATCTTGGAATCAAACTTGTGTCTTGACCATCTTGATTGATCCCCCAACTTAGACAACCACACTAATGCTAATGGATTAGTTTTCAGTATTTGCTCCATTGCTTTCCTAAATGTGAAAGGGCTAGTTGCACTGCATGCTCTCCACAACAAGGCGTACATCAATGGCCCAATAAACGCTGCTTTCAAGTTCTTTGACAAATGTTTACAACAATACATCCTTCCTGCTTTAGTTCATAAGTCATTCAACACCTATTCTATAAGTAAACAATATACAAGAATCAAAATAGATAATTAAAGCAAGGCAAAAGCACACAACACACAATTATTTAGAAAACATAAATATAGTTATACCTTCTGCCTGTCAGATTTAATGCACCAATCATCACCCCTCTTGAACAAATTTAAAATGTTACTTAAATGCTATACATAAAATTTCCAACTATCCTCATTTTCACTACTAACTATAGCCCATGCAATAGGGAAGAGTTCATTATTGCCATCAATTGCCACTGCAGATAAACCTTTTAGGTGAGCTCCATCCACTCCAACAAGGGTTCGACACCCATTGGATAAACCTTCAATTGCACCTTTGAAGGAAATGAATATGCTTGAGAATACGAGAGGTTTTTCGGGCCCTTGTCCCTCAGTCCAAGCACAATGGGCTGCCGAATCAGGGTTTCTCAACTTCACCATTTCAGCATATTTTGGTAGAAACCCATAGGACTCATTATGACCACCATTTATCTTCTTCAATGCAACTACCCTCATTTTATATAGTGTGCTTGTCGCCATTTGAACACCATGTCTCTGACACAAAAGTTCATTTAATGTCTTCCCAAATATATCATTATTTTCCCTAATGTCATCCATTAAGCGCTCAGCTACCCAAGCAACATTCACCAAAAGGATTCTATCATCCAAGCCTCTGCAAGTGTGCTCTGAGTTTTTTATGCTTTTGATGGCCCACGTATTTCCATCAGGAAGCCTGCTACTATGTAACCTCCAATGGCACTGGAGATCCATACATGTTGCAGTGAAGCGTCTAGGTTTAGACCTCTCAACAACAATTCCGAATCCACAATGAATGCAATAATCTCTTAAGACCCATTTGAAAGGTTTCTTGTCACTGAATAGCTTCCAAGGTTTTAACACTATGCTACCCCACTCTTCACCTTTATAAAATTCACTATTTTTATACATTTTCTTCAAATAAGATTCATCATTATCAACATTTGTTTGCCAGAACTCATCTTCATATGGATCATAACCATCATCTATAATAGTGATATTCCCAACAAACTCACTGTTATCATTAGCGTCTAAATTTAGAGGATCATCATGATCTAAACCTCCATCTAATACGTTGATAAGTGGACTTTAGGTTCACTTATTTGCATATAGTTTTAGGGCATTTAGATGCATTTTAGGCCATTTAGTTTCCTTTTTTTTTTTCCCTTGTTCATCATTTCTTGTAATCTCATGTTTAACATCTAGTTTAGTTCATTTGCATATAGTTAGGGTGCATATAGGTTGTTGCATTTGCATATGCATACCCCCCTCCCAATCTAATGTTTGCTTGAAGTGTTTTGAAGATATACAAGCAAGAAAGAGGCTCCAAACAGGGGAGAGGGTGCTCCACAAGAGAGGGAGCGGGCGCTCCATGGGTGAAGAAGTGAAGACAAGGAAGGAGGAACTTGGAGAGACCCGGGAGCGTGTAGGGAGCGGGCGCTCCAGGCCTAGGCTCCGTAATTTTGTTTTCGTCTTTTTCGGTTTTGCCCTTATTTCTACGGGGTATAAAACCAATTTTGTAATAATCTTAGCAAAAGGCTTTTAATTGCTGAATCATTATTAGCTTAATTAGAGAGAGAATTTTAGAGAGAGAAGCAGTTTTTAGAGAGATAAAGTAGATCTTGAATTGTGAATTGAAGCTTTTGAAGGTATTTCCATGGAGTTTAGCCATTGATTTTCATCTATCTTAGAGTATTTCTTCTATTCCTTCTATTTATTTGCTTTATTACTTGCTTTATTTTGTCTTAGCCTTTGATTAGTAGTGCTTAGTTGATGATTAACTCATTTATGTTGATTTTCACCATTGTTGATTCACAAATATTGTTTGAACCTTCTTATTTTACCTTTTTCATGACTAGAGAGTAGTTTTTAGCTAGGGGAAGGGGATGACCTAGGTGATCATGAGTTGACCTCAAAAGTCAAGCTAGGGGGTTAGATTTAGGTGAAATTAGGTTGTCTAGCCTATTTATTTGCTTGTTTAATTGCTTGATCATCAATTGAACTTGATTAGGGGATCAAAAGTGAAGGATTGAGAGATGAAGCTTTTGATGGACCTTAGACTAGTCAATAGGTTAACTTCACCATGAGAATAGGTGATTGGCTTCTTAGGACCTAAATCGAATCGCTATGAGATTTGGAAATACTTGATTGATTGATTTTACCATGAGAATAGGTAAAATTGGTTGATTAAGTCCTCCTAATTAGCTCGAGAGAGTAATTAGGAAACATATGAGTGACTTAGTCCCTTAGTTGACCCTAATGAATCCCCTTGACTTGACAAATAGGTTAGCAATTGGTTAACTCGAGATTCCCCTGTCCCTAGTGTCTTCCTATTATAGTTAAACCCAATAATTTTCTTTAATTGTTAGCTAATTAGTTCATAGTTTCTTAGTTAATCAATTAATCTCAAAAACCACCAAAAATAGGCTTAGCTCGTTAAATCACATTTAAACCGTGATTGATCCTTGTTTCCTCGTGGATTCGACCCTTTCTTACCCTATATTGGCTAAGTTAGGAATATTAATTTGGCACGTGCGACGACCGTGTCAAATTTTGGCGCCGTTGCCGGGGAAGCAACGGATTACATTGCATTGAATTGTGATTTTTGAGTCTAAGTCAAGTCTATTACCCCTCCCCTTTTCTAATTTTTTGTTTTCTTTTGGTTACCAATTGGTTGCTTACTACTTGGTGGTAATCCCTTGTGTTACTAATCTTTCCCTTGAGCTTTTGTATTTACATGTCAAGAAGGTTACGAGGAGATCCATTGCTTCCAATTGACCATAATCTTGAGGGCACTTTACGGGAGTTGAGGAGGATTTTTTGGGAACCAAGGGTACTATCTAGTGAGGAGCAACCAAGGGAGGTGTTTGAGGAAGATCAATCTCGTTCTTCAACTTCTAGTATTATGGCGGAGGATCCACCCGTTCCAAGAGTTTTGAGGGACTATGGTCATCCCGAAGCATTTGAGCTCAAAAGTGGGATTCGGAGGCCGACAACAACCTCTAACTTTGAGTTCTCTCCACACTTGATTAGAATGATCAAGCAAGAGCCTTATAAAGGATGTGCTCATGAGTGTCCACTTGACCATTTGGGGAACTTTCTTGAGCTTTGTGCCACGGTCAAGCAAAATAATGTTACTCAAGAGTTTGTGAGGCTTAATCTTTTTCATTTCTCTCTCACGGGGAAAGCCAAGAAGTGGTTACAATCTCTACCTCCCGATTCCTTGACTAGTTGGGCACAAGTAACGGCGGCTTTTGTTGATGAGTTCTACTCCCAAGAGAAGACTTCCGAGGCTAGGAGGAAGATCTCTAATTTCATACAAGATGAAGATGAGAGTTTGAATAAGGCATGGGATAGGTTCAAAGACCTCCGAAGGTCGTGTCCGCACCATGGGTATAGTCAATGGATGTTGATGCAAAGTTTCTATGATGGGTGCTTCCTATGACTAGAGCTAGTCTTGATTCCGGAGCGGGGGGTCAACTCACCAAGCTACGGGTTGAAGATATTGAGCACACCATAGAAGAGGTTGTGAGGCACTACTCTTGGGGGAACACAAGGTCTACAAGCAAGAAGGTTAGTGGTAAAGGGAAGTATGATGTGGAGGCCATGGATCATATCCATGCTAAGCTAGACACCTTAGCTAAGAAACTTGAGAAGGTGAACTTGGCATCCCCAAGCTAACCACCTTCCCAAGCTTTCTCTTGTTAAATTTGTGGAGGCACCGATCATGCAAGCTCTTATTGTGGAGGATCTACGGAACATGTAGCATGGGTTGGTGCAAGGCAAGAGGGACCTTCAAACTTCAACAACCAAGGGAGGTGGAACAACCCCTCTCAAGGAACATGGAAACACCCCCCACCACAAAATCACAACAACTACTCCTCCAACTTTCGACCACCCGATTTCAACTAACTACAAAAAAGACCACCCTTTGAGCCTAACCCACCCAAGACTTCATCACTTGAGTCTATGATATCACGTATTTATATAGAGTTTTCTCCCTTATTTACAAGCTAGTTTGTGCGTCATTGGAGCTCTTGGGAGCTATTTTGTGCTAACTATCGTATGTAGTTGTGGTTTCGTGTTTTATATTGAATTGCAGGTTTTACGGAGTTTTCTCCTTATTCCCGAGCCTTTTGAAAGAAACCACGGCTTTACGAGATGTTACGAGGCACGTAGGATGGCTCACGAGCTTTATGGATAGTTTAGGAGGTCCCAAGACCCCTAAACGTGAAGATTAGAGAGCCAAAGAGTCAAATGAGGTTTCCGTGCACTGATCGGGCAGAAATGGCCCGATCGGGCGAAATATTATGATCGGGTACGAAAGTTGCGGACCCGATCGGGCAAGGCGTGCCCGATCAGATCGGGCGAGAACACATGTACCCAGACCCGATCGGGCACCTACCTCCCGATCCCATCGGGTCTAGTGCTGCTAGGTCTTATTGGGACGCTGCGGAGGAGGCGAGCTTGCTGGCACTTTTTGTCGCCAGACCCGATCGGGTGACTACCGCCCGACCCGATCGGGTGGGCCGCTTTTCTCGCCTTATTGCTGCACTGCTGCTGCCAGAGCCCAGAAGTGAAGTTGGGGGAATTTGTATGTGGACCCGATCGGGTACTGTGCTCGGGCCCGATCGGCGCTTTTTCACTTTTTTGTTCCCATTTTTAGTGAACTTGAGGGGTATTATAAATACCTTTTCCTCATTATCTTTTATTCATCTTTCATTAGGTTTCAGACTAGTTTTATTCTTCATTGTCATTAGTTTAATTCAAACACTTTAGGTTAAATTAGAGGTGATCAAACCTATTTCGATTTCAATAAAAGTTCCTGCTTTCCGTCAATTGGTACTCTTCTCTACTCTTTATCTCTTTAATCACTTTGATTGCTTAGTTTATTTATTCAATTTTTCATGATGCAATTGTTAGGGTTTCATATTAGTCTTATTGTTGTCAATTCAATTATGAGTGAGTAGTTCTCTTTCTAGGGTGTTAGATAGGAAAGCCATGTTTATACCATGATTGTGATTTAGATTTCTATCAATTTCTAGGGCTTGATTAGGGTGATTGTGATGTGGTTTGTTCTTATTGAGTAATTAATGTCAGTGTACAATTTCATTGATTGCTTGTGGTTAATAGTTGTTTGCACAGATCCGTCTTACGACTAGAGGCCTAGGACACATCAGTAGTTCTGATTACGTTAGTGAACATGCGGCGTATGTTGAACTATGAGCGTTGAGTCTTAACCATAGCTCAACATAGGCTCTAATCCCCCGACTCTTGACTTAGGTTTTGATAGTAGTCGACCCTATTTGATTGGAATAAGCATGGTGGACCGACCTAATACCCTAGACTTTTATTCCATAGTTTAATCCTCGATTTATTCAGTCTTCCGTAGTCTATTCTTTAGTTTAATTAATTCCTTCCTGATTTCATCTGGAGTAGCTGAATTGGTTGAATATTGATTTAGAAACTCTGTCTCCCTGTGGATTCGACCCCGCTTCCACTGACTACCTAGTTAGAGGTCTGTAGGTTTATTTTTGATTAGGTGACACGACTAAAACCTATCAGTCTACACTTCAAATTTTCCTAGCCCAACAAACCAAGACCAATGCCACTAATGATAAGAAGTTTGGGGATATTCACTCTTCCTTACAACAAATACAAGCTCACAACAAAATGATTGAGACCCAACTTGCCCAAATTTCCCAACAAGTAAGTAATTCGTCTTTTTCTTCTACTCAATTCTCAAGCCAACCCGTGATTCACGAGAATGCTAAGGCCATTAATTTGAGATCCGGAGCAAACTATGAGGGGCCTAAGATGCCTAGTGAGGTGAATGAAAGCCCGGAAGTTGAGAAAAGGGGGAGTGAAGGGGAGGTTGAGAACTTCTTGAGGAGGTAATTGTGGAGGATGAAAGTGATATTGTACCAAGCCAAGAGAAAGAGGTTCATGAGCAACGCTAAGAGGCTAGTCAAGCGGCACCCAAGGCTTATGTACCTCCGGTTCCTTTTCCTCAAAGGCTAGCTAAGAAGCAACTTAATGATAAATTCATGAAATTCTTAAAAGTCATGAAAGGGCTTCAAGTGCACATCCCTTTTCTCCAAGCCATGTCTCAAATGCCTACTTATGTCAAGTTTCTTAAGGAGCTCCTCTCCAACAAGACCAAGCTCGAGGAAAGTGCCACCATTGCTTTGACCGTCGAGGTTAGTGTACTTCAAAACAAGCTCCCCAAGAAACTTGAAGATCCGGGGTCATTTTCTATTCCTTTGAAGATTGGGGACTTGGAGCCCAAGAGGGCCTTGGCGGATTTGGGGGCAAGTGTGAGTTTGATGCCCTTATCCATCGCTAAGCAACTTAATTTTGAACTCAAGCCTACTCGGAGGGTCATTCAACTCGCTGATAGATCGGTGAAAGTTCCGGTTGGAGAGTTGGAGGATGTACCGGTCCAAGTTGGAAGGGTCTTCATACCTTGTGACTTTGTGGTTATGGATATGGAGGAAGACTCCCAAGTCCCTCTTATACTTGGGAGGCCTTTCCTTAAAACGGCCGGAGTTCTTGTTGATATAAAGCGAGATGTGCTTACTTTAAGAGTAGGAGATGAGAGCATGGAGTTTGCTTTCAAGCAATCAATGAAGTCTCCAATAATGGAAGAGGTGAAGAGGATAGATAGTTTTGATGACGAGGTCTTGAGTTTGAAGAGTTTGAGGGGTAAGAAAGACCCCTTGGAAGATGTACTTTTCGGAGAAGATTTGGAAGATTATGAGGAAGGGAAAAAATTCAAGCTTGCCATGGATGCCTCTCCAACTTATTGTGCTAAGGAGGAGAAGATTGAGGCCCTTGAGGTGCCTTCACCTAAAGAGGATATTTCTAAGCCTCCTCCCAAGGTAGAGTTGAAACCCCTTCCCCCTTCTTTAAAATATGCTTTTCTTGGAGAGGGTGAGACTTACCCGGTGATAGTCAATGCTACAGTTGAAGGCACTCAACTTACTCAACTTCTTGATGTCCTTCGGGAACATAGAAGTGCCATTGGGTATAACATTGAAGATCTCAAAGGGCTAAGTCCTACTCTATGCATGCATAGTATTCATCGTGATGACGATCATGCTTCTTCTATTGAGCCTCAAAGGAGGTTGAATCTCAATATGAAGGAAGTGGTCAAAAAGGAGGTCTTGAAACTCCTTGAGGCGGGGATAATCTACCCTATCTCTGATAGTCGGTGGGTTAGTCCCGTCCATGTGGTCCCTAAAAAGGGAGGCACGACCGTCATCACTAATGAAAAGGGAGAACAAATCTCCACTAGATCGGTGACCGGGTGGCGTATGTGCATAGATTACCGGAGATTGAATAAAGCCACCCGGAAAGATCATTTCCCCATCCCCTTTATAGATCAAATGTTGGAAAGATTGGCGGGCCATTCCCATTTTTGTTTCCTTGATGGTTATTCGGGGTTCTTTCAAATTCCCATCCACCCCGATGACCAAGAAAGGACTACATTCACTTGTCCATTTGGTACCTTTCCTTATCGAAGGATTCCATTTGGCTTGTACAATGCGCCCTCTACATTTCAAAGGTGTATGGCCGCCATATTTTCGAAAATTTTGGAAGATACCATTGAGGTATTCATGGATGACTTCTCCGTGGTAGGTTCATCTTTTGACGATTGTCTCAAGAACTTGAAAAATGTGCTTCAAAGATGTCAAAAGATGAATCTAGTGCTTAATTGGGAGAAGTGTCATTTCATGGTTGAGGATGACATTGTGTTGGGACACAAGATTTCCCAAAAGGTAATTGAGGTAGATAGGGCCAAGATTGAGGTCATAGAGAAGTTGCCCCCACCTACTACGGTGAAGGGAGGGCGTTCTTTTTTGGGACATGCCAGTTTATATCGCCGGTTCATAAAAGACTTATCTAAGATTGCTAGGCCTCTATCTAGCCTCTTGCAAAAAGATAATGAGTTTGTTTTTGATAATGATTGCATGAATGCTTTTGAGACTTTAAAGCATGCCCTTATTTCCGCCCCCATTGTGCAAGCTCCGGATTGGAGCTTGCCTTTTGAACTAATGTGTGATGCTAGTGATTATGCAGTGGGAGCCATTTTAGGGAAAAGAAAAGAGGGAAAGCTACATGTTGTTCACTATGCGAGCAAGACACTTGATTTGGCTCAAAAGAACTACGCCACAACGGAGAAAGAGTTGTTGGCGGTTGTGTTTGCCTTTGATAAGTTCCGGCATTATCTTGTGTGCTCAAAAGTGGTAGTGTACATGGATCACTCGGCAATCAAGTATCTTATGTCCAAGAAAGATGCGAAGCCGCGGTTGATTCGTTGGATCTTGCTCCTTCAAGAATTTGACATTGAGATTAGAGACAAGAAGGGAACGGAAAACTTGGTGGCCGACCACCTTTCCCGGTTGCCTTTGGTTGAAGACTCCCCTCTCATAGTATGCCCATTGATGATAGCCTAAAGGATGATCTCCTATTCTCCATCAAAGCCCTTGATACCCCATAGTTTGCCGACATGGCGAACTACTTGGCTTGTGGGATCATTCCTTTTGAGTTTACATATCAACAACGAAGGCGGTTCCTCCATGATTCTAAGTTTTATGCGTGGGAGGACCCACTTTTGTTCAAGCGGGGGGAGGATGGTTTGTATCGGAGATGCCTTCACAATGATGAGATCGCAAGTGTGATAGAAAAATGTCATTCATCCCCCTTTGGAGGACATATGGGCGCCGACAAGACCGTTGCCAAGATCTTATCTTATGGATTGTGGTGGCCCTCTATGTTCAAGGACGTGTGGGGCTTTGTGAAAGCTTGTGATAGGTGTCAAAGGGTCGGCAACATCTCCAAGAGGCATGAATTACCCCTCACCAACATTTTAGAATTGGAAGTCTTCGATGTTTGAAGGGTAGACTTCATGGGACCTTTCCCTTCTTCGTTTGATAACTCCTACATTTTACTGGCGGTTGACTATGTCTCCAAATGGAGTGGAAGCAATCGCCTCTCCTACAAATGATGCTAAGGTAGCTACCAAGCTCTTCAAGTCCGTGATATTTCCGAGGTTTGGGGTTCTGAGAGCCGTGATTAGTGATAGGGGATCCCATTTCGTCAAAAAGAGTTTCCAAGCCCTCCTCTCCAAATATGGGGTGCATCATAAAATGGGGCTCTCCTATCATCCACAATGTAGCGGCCAAACGGAAGTGTCAAATAGGGAGGTGAAGCTCATCTTGGAGAAAACCATGAACCGGTCTCGCAAGGATTGGTCATTAAAGCTCGATGATGCTTTATGGGCTTATAGGACGGCTTTTAAGACACCAATTGGCACAACCCCCTACAAGCTTGTGTATGGCAAATCATGCCACTTGCCGGTTGAGTTAGAGCACAAAGCATCTTGGGCCATCAAGCTTTTGAATTTTGATCTCAAGTCATCCGGGGAACGAAGACTTTTGGATGTACATGAGCTCGAAGAGCTTAGGCGGGATGCCTATGAAAATGATAGGATTTACAAGGAGAGATCTAAGGCATGGCATGATCGAAGGATAATGAAGACAGAGTTCAAGGTAGGAGACAAGGTCCTTCTCTTCAACTCTAGGCTAAGACTCTTTCCGGGGAAACTTAAGTCTAGGTGGAGTGGACCGTTTGAAGTAAAAACTGTGTTCCCGCATGGAGCGGTGGAAGTGTGGAGCGAGGAAAAAGGGACGTTCAAAGTAAATGGGCAAAGACTCAAGGTATACCACGATGGAACCCAAATTGAGCACATTTGTCACATTGCTTTGGATGACTACCCCTTTCCCCTATGAGAATTTTCATCGTAGGGAGGTCAAGCTAATGACTTTAAAGAAGTGCTTACAGGAGGCAACTGGGGTTCTTAGCTTTTAGAAAAAGAAAGTGTAAAAAAATGAGAAAAAGGACGAAAAAAAATATGAAAAAAAGATAGGAGAAAAATACAAAAAGAAAAAAAGAAAAAAAAAAGAGGAGTGAATAAGAGTTTTAGTGTGAGAGAAATTAGAGGAAGAGTGAAGAAGATGAGAAAATTTGGTTAAGTATAGGAGAAATGGAGGAGGAGAGACCTCCTAAAGCCTAAGGAGGGGCGCTCCCCCAGCGGAGCGGGCGCTCCTTAGGATAGGGAGCGGGCGCTCCATCCCCCCACAAAGAGATGCAGAAGAATCAGTAAGCTGGAGCGTTTGGGGAGCGTGTATGGAGGCCTGGAGCGGACGCTCCCTTTTAGCTAGAGTGGGCGCTCCAGCTCGTTTTGCACGCTTTTTCGTTTTTTTTTTTTCATTTTTTCTCACGTGCTTTTTTTTAATTACCCCCATCCGTCCCCTTTTTCCCCTATCCCTCATCCTCACATCACCCTCATCCCTTCACTCTCATTCCCCATTCAGCTCTTTCAAACTCCCTTTCTCTCTCTAAACTCCATTAAACCTCCAACTTCAAACCTCCATATCTCCTTCATTTCTCAACATTTTCACTCCTTTCCTTCACAAAACCTTCATCTTTTCTCCTCCTCTACACAAAGAACCCACTTTCGTCAAAAAGCCCCAAAATCAAAAATTCATCATCACTTCAAAGTTGAAGTTTGGGGGAGAACTCTTAAAGAAAAAGGCTAAGGAACACGGTTGAAGTTTGAAGGCACCTAAATTGTTCGCAATTGTGGAATTTCTTCACCCCTCTTAAAGAGGGAGGTAAAATTTAACCCTAACTTTTATTTTTCTTCTAGATTTGGACTAGAAATTTGACAATATGATGATTGTGGTGTTTCTTGTGGACTTAGCTGGTAGATTTAGATAGATTTTGATTTTTAATTGATTTTTGGATTCTTTGTGTGATTTCTTTCATTCTTTTCTTTTTAGTTACTTACTCCTTTTAGCCTAATTTTTCCTAGTTTCTTTTGTTTTTAATTTTTCTAGTTTCTTTTCATTATTTTTTTCCCTTTATTTTCACTTTGATTTTTGCCTTGGTTGGTTCCCTTATTTTCGTGCTTATTTGTTGGGTTGAGACCGTGGTCTTTTAATTTCTTATAATCATCTTGGTTGAGTTATTCTCTATAAACTCCAAGCATGTTTCGTTCACGAAAAAAAAGTAAAAAAGACCAAGGCTCCTCTTCCCAAAAGAACCAAAAGGGAACCCTTCCGCCCTTAAGTTCGTCAACCCCGACCATAAACGTCGGTATGACGAACTTAAGCACCGGAAGATTAAGGCTTCAAAGTTCTTCCATGGTGACACTCTTGATAGTTTCGGGATAGTGCGTGATGTAAGGCGTTGTTTGTTTGTTTTAGGCATGGAACGCTTTTACACCTTTAGCGCTTTGACATATGAGCGCCTCACATTGGAATTCTTAGCCTCTCTCAAGAGAAGTGAGGTTGATGGACAAGAGGGGGAGTATGAAATCTCCTTCCAATTGTTCAATCAACCCCAATGTATCTCTTTGGGGAGGCTCAATGACATCTTCCAATGTGATCCCTCAAATGCCATCCGAAATCCCGAGACTTGTCAATACCCTGTCTACTATCAAAGGGACGTATTTTGGCATGATATTGCCGGATACGCCCCCTTTGATCCCAAAACGGGATACTCCTCTCATATGCATTCCCCCATCCTTCGATACATTCACCGCCTCTTGGTTACCGCCATATTTTCAAAAAAGGAACCAAGTAAGGTAGCCTCGGAGGAGGTCAGTGCGCTCTTCATTGCCTCCCATCTCCCTAATGACATAGGGGGCAAGTTGAATTTCGGATTCTATTTCTCCAACGGTGTCTTGCTATACGCCGTGGAGAACTATTTAAATCCGATATTCATTGTGGGGGAATGGTTACTATCATTGCTTCCGCTCTAGGGTTTGGGGAGCAACTTAATTTGTTGACTCCAGTTGATGATAACCCCTTCCTTGATTTGAACTATATTAGAGCCGCCGGGTGGATTGATTTTACCCCTGATTCCGCGCGGTTCGTTTGGAAGGTAAGGGGTCGTCATCATTGTTACCTACCAAACCCGGAGGTGACCACATTTGACCGCGACGGGGAGGATGCCGATATTTTTCTCATCCCCTATGAGCCCCCCGTCGGGGAGGCCCAGGCCGCACGCGGCAACTTAGCTCCTCCTCTCCATCGCGAGGAGCCGAGTTCCGGCCGCCGTGCCTCAGTATCGTCCTGCTCTTTTGACTATGAGGGGGCCTACTATAGTCTTTCTCTCAACCAAGATCGTATGATGAATACGATCCAAGGCATGAGAGAGGACTTGAGTGGTATGATGATACAAACTAATTCAATGTATCATCACCACGTGGAGAGTGGAAACGTTGACCCCTATGTCAACTTTCCAAATTAGCCTCCTCAACATGGGTCGGTACCGGGATGGAATAAACGGTAACCCACGTACCCCTACTGGCCCCACCGCGACCCACCCTATGATTGGCGAGCACCCGGGGGTTCCAACCCCATGGGTGATCCCGCCTATCCCCACCCCTACGACGCTTGGTCGCCGGGATACATGGGCGGTTGGGAGCCTCATGGCCCCGCCCCCTTAGCTTTCTACGGCTCGATGCTGCACCCTCCCCCTTCGGGAGACATGCCACCACCTCCTCCTTCGGGAGAAGGTCCATCTCACATGGACGAGGACAAGTTCCTTTTGCCCCGCTCCCCCTTTACTTGTTTTGCATGTTTACACCGAGGACGGTGCCTTGATTGTTTGGGGGGTGTTTTTATTTGATTATGTTCGCGGGATGTGGCTCTTTTTGAGGGTTTGGGGTGTCTTTTTGGGTACGCGTGTTAGAGAGGATGAATTAGTAGGTCGGGTTTACGGGGCATGATAAGAGAGTGTGCTTTATTGATCATTGCCTTGAGGATTTAGATTAAAAGAACCATGGTTGACTGTTTTTCCTTGTATATGACTTGTATATGACTTCGTCCTTTTTCTACCCTTTTTGTTTCTTTGTATATATCTTTTTGCATTGCTTTTATTTTTATTTTCTTCTTCTCTCCTTTAGGTCTTAGACTTGCATGTAGTATAGTTGCATATCATGATAGTATTGCATGTAGCTTATGAATTGCATATAGGACTTGTCTTTGGTAGTTTGCATGTAGGCTTTTAAAAAAATTTCAAAAACATCAAAAAGATTTTTTGCATCACCTAATTAAGGAATGACTCTATGTTTTGACTTTAGAGGTTAGAGGTTGGGAACTTGACTTTCGAATAGGGGTGGATTAGCTTGAGTGTCTTATGTGCTCGTTAGGCATATTAGGGGTGCTTTAAGCTTGGATGCCTAGGTCTTGGTACGAATAGACCCCTCGATTGTCCGAGACTCGCCTTTAGCGTGAATTAGTGTCTCTATTTCCCTATAAAAAGTCTTTACTCTCTCCCCTGACCTTGGATAAGCCCTTTAACGACCTTGAGAACCCTTCTAGCTCAATAAAATGCAAGGCTAGTAGCCTTTAAAAAAAAAGAGGAAACAAAAACAAAACACAAAAATTATTGACAAAAAAATTATGAAAAGACAAAAAGAAAAAGAGCCCTTTTGGCCTATTGGATCAAATAAGTGGTGCATAAGAGCCCACAAGGCTAGTAGCCTATAGTTATAAAAAAAAGTCATGCTTTGGCCCCTAGAGATGCTCCAATGCCTTTAGTATGAGCTACCTTACCCTCTTATCGCGTCTGATACCGAGTGCTCGGTACCGTCCCTCAGAAACATGACTATCGAGTGAGAGGTAGACCGCGTGAGGAGGTAGTCTAGGGCCCTTGCAATGAAAATAAAAGAAGTTAACTAGTGAATAAATATGCTAGCTTGGGGGATCTTGTGAGCTTGTGGGGCATGATTGGTACAAGGTTGAGCGAGTTTTTCTGTTTTCTAGGGAAATGTGTCACTTAGGATCAATGAGGGCTTGTGTGATAGTTGAGGGACCTCTAGGACGATCAATTTCTTTGCACACTAGCTTAGACCACTCCTTTGACCCCTAACTTGTGGATAAGGAAAGACGACTATAAGCTTTGAAAGTTGGTCGAGTTCTCCCATTGCCTTGACACCTCTATTAGGACGAGGACCTTGATTTCGTGATGCCTTTCTTAGTTTTTATTATTGCATAGGTTCCCTTGAGATTGTTAATTGCTTGAGGACAAGCAATTGGCAAGCTTGGGGGAATTTGATAAGTGGACTTTAGGTTCACTTATTTGCATATAGTTTTAGGGCATTTAGATGCATTTTAGGCCATTTAGTTTCCTTTTCTTTCCCTTTTTCATCATTTCTTGTAATCTCATGTTTAGCATCTAGTTTAGTTCATTTGCATATAGTTAGGGTGCATATAGGTTGTTGTATTTGCATATGCATACCCCCCACCCCATCTAATGTTTGCTTGAAGTGTTTTGAAGATATACAAGCAAGAAAGAGGCTCCAAACAGGGGAACGGGCGCTCCATAGGAGAGGGAGCGGGCGCTCCATGGGTCAAGAAGTGAAGACAAGGAAGCAGGAACTTGGAGCGACCCGGGAGCCTGCAGGGAGCGGGCGCTCCAAGCCTGGAGCGGGCGCTCCAGGGCCCAGGCTCCGTAGTTTTTGTTTTCGTCTTTTACGGTTTTGCCCTTATTTCTACGGGGTATAAAACCAATTTTGTAATAATCTTAGCAAAAGGCTTTTAATTGCTGAATCATTATTAGCTTAATTAGAGAGAGAATTTTAGAGAGAGAAGCAGTTTTTAGAGAGATAAAGTAGATCTTGAATTGTGAATTGAACTTTTTAAAGGTATTTCCATGGAGTTTAGCCATTGATTTTCATCTATCTTAGAGTATTTCTTCTATTCCTTCTCTTTATTTGCTTTATTACCTGCTTTATTTTGTCTTAGCCTTTGATTAGTAGTGATTAGTTGATGATTAGCTCAGTTATGTTGATTTTCACCATTGTTGATTCACAAATGTTGTTTGAACCTTCTTATTTTACCTTTTTCATGACTAGAGAGTAGTTTTTAGCTAGGGGAAGGGGATGGCCTAGGTGATCATGAGTTGACCTCAAAAGTCAAGCTAGGGGGTTAGATTTAGGTGAAATTAGGTTGTCTAGCCTATTTATTTGCTTGTTTAATTGCTTGATCATCAATTGAACTTGATTAGGGGATCAAAAGTGAAGGATTGAGAGATGAAGCTTTTGATGGACCTTAGACTAGTCAATAGGTTAACTTCACCATGAGAATAGGTGATTGGCTTCTTAGGACCTAAATCGAATCGCTATGAGATGTGGAAATACTTGATTGATTGATTTTACCATGAGAATAGGTAAAATTGGTTGATTAAGTCCTCCTAATTAGCTCGAGAGAGTAATTAGGAAACATATGAGTGACTTAGTCCCTTAGTTGACCCTAATGAATCCCCTTGGCTTGACAAATAGGTTAGCAATTGGTTAACTAGAGATTCCCCTATCCCTAGTGTCTTCCTATTATAGTTAAACCCAATCATTTTCTGTAATTGTTAGCTAATAATTAGTTCATAGTTTCTTAGTTAATCAATTAATCTCAAAAACCACCAAAAATAGGCTTAGCTCGCTAAATCACATTTAAACCTTGATTGATCCTTGTTTCCTCGTGGATTCGACCCTTTCTTACCCTATATTGGCTAAGTTAGGAATATTAATTTGGCACGTGCAATGACCGTGTCATACGTCAACCTGTACTTTTCTCACCTTTTTCCCCATAACTTCCACTAGCTTGACTACTACCTAGTACCTCCAAGGCTTCATCACCAACACCCCATGTCTTCAACTCCTCTAATCCAACATTATCAGGTTCTGGATCATCTAAACCATTTGTTGTGGGCATTAGAGTTTTCATAATCACTATACCCTTCCTCGCAGCGGTCGTTTAGGGTACTTTTTTGTGGAAAATGGTTGAAGTGTTTGGATTCTTTGACTATAAAGCGATGATAGGTTGTCGAACAACAGGTGCATTTGAGAAAGAAGTGAATTGAGAAATGACGGGCATAGTGGTTTTGGGTACTATAGTGCTTGCCTTTTTCCTCTTAGGAACTAATTTCTTAGGCTTCCTAACTTCGTTCAAATGATATTGGACATCAATCCATGTCTCCTCAATATAATGGTTTAATCTATCATCATTGTTTATAATTTCATTGTCACTCACAATCCATGTCTTTTGTTGGTATAGTTTCAACATCAATAGGTTTACTACTCTCTCCCTAACTCCTAATTCTTGTTGGAGTTTTCCTATAGAAGACATTTTTAGAAGTGGTATCATCCTTCAAAGACGATTTCAGCTGTCTAGCATTTTTGAGTTTCGACACATTCAATTATTTTCTCAAGCACACTAACGTATATGTATATCACCTTACTTTTTCTCATCTTTTCAAGCATGGTCATCAAGTCATTGTCGTTATGAATATTAATAGATTCTTGCTTATAAAAGTAATGGAAAGTATAAAATTTAGGCATTTCATATTTGAATTTCTTAAATTCATCCTCATAGTCATTTATTAAGTCATTCCACATAACCTTGTCAATATCATCAATCAACACATATATTTCCTTACCCATGAAGCTGAATCTTAAAACAATTTCATCCATTCTGAAAATCTTTAATTTAAAGAACAAAAATTCAGCAAATAAAATTGCACTCTAATGATACTAAAACAGAGAACAAAGAGTAAATATAATAATCTAATTATAACTCACTAAATTTTCCAATATATACAAACATAAGATGTAAACAAGCCCTAAAGCATCAAATACTAGTAAATTGAAAAAATTACTAATTATACTAACCTTAATTCTCGCTTTTTTTGTAAAGCCCTAATACATCAATTGTACTGCTAATTTGATTGAGTGCAGCAAAGGAACCCCCCAAATTTGAATGAGAGTACAACAACTACTAAGCCTTATTCCCAAAGTGATTTGGGGTCGGCTAACATGAATCGTCAACTGAAATTGTTGCCAAAGAAGATGGTATCGCTAAGAGTGATAAAGAGTTTTTAAAAAGGTTTTAAGTTTTAAAAAGTTTAAAAAGTTTTTAAAGGAGGTTTTCAACAAAAGGTTTTAACACAAAAACCAACACAATTGAGAAAACAAATAAATGCAGTAATCACGCCCCTTCCTCCGCATGGAAACTACCCATCCACCCACTTCTATACAACGCCATGCTCTCCTTAATCCCAAGTAACCTCATATCACTTTCAATTACCTACATCCAAGTCATCTTAGGTCTTCCCCTACCCCTTGCAATTTGATTACTCCTCCAGTCTTCGATTCTTCTCACCGGTGCATCAGCTGGTCTCCTTTTCAAATGACCGAACCATCTTAACCGATTCTCCCTCATCTTTTCTTCAATGGATGCAACTCCTACTTTTCCCGAATCACTTCATTTCTTAATCGGTCCTTCCTTGTGTGGCCACACAACCACCGCAACATACGCATCTTCGCCACATTCATCTTATGAACGTGACATTGTTTCACCGCCCAACATTCGGTGCCATATAACAAAGCAGGCCTAATTGTTGTGCGGTAGAACTTTCCCCTTAATCTTTGGGTAATGCCGGAATCACAAAGGAACCCAGTGGCACTTTTCCACTTTAACCAACCTGCATTAATTCTATGAGCCACGTCTCCATCGAGTTCTCCATCCTTTTGGAGAATGGATCCAAGGTAACTTTGCTATCCAAAGTGACCGTCCCTGCCTCGCTGCTTGTAACCCCACTGAACTTGCACTCCATATACTCCGTCTTACTTCTGCTCAATCTAAAACCACAGGCTTCCAATGTATGCCTCCACAATTCCAACTTACTCTCAACACCTTCTTTTTTCTCATCAATCAACACAATATCATCCGCAAACATCATATACCATGGTATATCATCTTGAATTGACCTCGTTAGTTCGTTCATGACTAGAGCAAAGAGAAAGGGACTAAGTGCAGAACCTTGATGCACTCTGATCGTAATAGAGAACTCTTTTGTCCTCCCCACCGTAGTCCGCATACTCGTAGTGGCCCCCTCATACATGTCCTTGATGATATCTATATATTTTTGTGAAACACCTTTATTTGCCAACGCCCACCAAAGTATTTCTCTTGGTACTCTATTGTATGACTTCTCTAAATCAATGAAACCATATGTAGATCCTTCTTCCTATGACGGTAATGTTCCATTATCTGTCTCATGAGGTGGATGGACTCTATAGTCGACCTTCCTGGCATAAATCTAAATTGGTTCTCCGATATCTTCACATGTTTCCTAAGTCTTTGCTCAATCACTCGTTCCCAGAGTTTCATCGTATGACTCATTAGCTTGATTCCTCGATAGTTGGTACAATCTTGTACATCGCCTTTGTTCTTATACAAAGGAATCAAAGTACTCTTCCTCCATTCTGATGTCATTTTGTTGTGCCTCCAAATCATGTTGAAGAGTGTTGTTAGCCATTCGATTCCTCTCTCCCCTAAACACCTCCAAACTTCGATAAGTATGTCGTCTGGCCCCGTAGCTTTCTTCAATCCCATCTTTCTTAATGCTGCTACGAGTTCTCCCTTTTGAATCCTCCTCATAAACTCTCTATTTAACATATTTGGCGGGATGTGTACATCCCCGATGTCTTGTGCCTGATCACTGTTGAACAAGGTATCAAAGTACGACCTCCATGTATCCTTTATCTCCTCATCCTCCACAAGAACTCTTTGGTCAACACCCTTGATGCATTTTACCTTTCTTATGTCTCTTGTCCTCATGTCTCTCATACGTGCATTTCTATAAATGTCTTTTTCCCCTTCTTCCGTATCTAATATTGCATAAAGCTCTTGGTTTACCTTTGCTTTAGCTTCCCGTACTGCATTCTTGGCTTCTTTTCTAGCCTCTTTGTACTTCTCATAGTTCACATCGCTTCTATCTTTTCCCAACAGTTTATAACCTTCTCGTTTGTTTTTTATCGCTTGTCTCACCTCCTCGTTCCACCAAGATGTGTCTTTACTTGATGGTACAGTTCCTTTAGATTCTCCAAGGACCTCTTTTGCCGCCACTTCCTTTATACTACGTTTTATCTTTTCCCATGTCGAATCTACATCCATTTCCGTGTTACAAGACCAAAACTCTTCACTAGCCATCTTAGCTAAGAAGCTCTCTTTGTGCTCCCCTCGGAGCTTCCACCACTTGATTCGTGGCTCCACGTTGGGTCTTCACTTTCTCAAAGACTCCCTACCCCGAAAATCAAGCACAACTAGTATATGTTGCACCCGGTATCACCTTGCAGTTTGTATAACTCTTTCGCCAAGCATTCCTTACTAAAAAGATGTCAATCTGACTCGCGTTACTTCCACTCCTATAAGTCACAAGGCGAGATTCCCTTTTCTCAAACCAAGTGTTCATAATACTAAGACCATATGGTAGAGCGAAATCCAAGATACCACTTCCAGCTTCTTTTCTCTCCCCATATCCAAAACCTCCATGAATGCTCTCAAAGCCAACTCGACTAGTGCCCACATGTCCGTTTAGAACCCGCCAATGATCAATTTTCACTAATAGACACTCGTTGCACAACCTCCTCTAAATCGTCCCAAAATCGTTGTTTAATAGATGCCCCCAATCCTACTTGCGGCGCATATGCGCTTATGATAGTCACCGCCTCAATCCCTAATACTAGCCTAATACTCATAATGCGGTCACTCTTCCTCGAAACTTCCACCACATCATCAATATATTCCTTATCAATAATGATGCCTACTCCGTTCCTACTCTTATCCTTTCCGGATTACCAAATCTTATAACCCCATGGAGCTAGTTCTCTTGCTTTTCCACCAACCCACTTAGTCTCTTGAAGGAACATTATGTGAATCCTTCGCCTCCTCATAACCTCCACCACCTCTGCCGATCGTCCCGTCAAAGAGCCAATGTCCCATGTTCCAAAGTGCATCCTACTACCCATACCCCTACCACTACCACTACCCTAGATTAGCTTATTTACCTGCACCCGTCCCTGATGCGGGGACCCTTGCATATTTGACCCCACTCCCGGGCGCCGGGAAGGCGCGCCGCTTCTTGGCGATGACTTAGCAACCCTTGCATACTTATCACTACATATGGGTCTGTGTAGTGCAGCGCGTCGCTGAGTAAGGGGACGCCCCCACGTTTTTCATTTGTAGATTCATGTCATGATACGGGGTTATGTTTTACACTGGCCGCCCCAAACCTATTGGAACTCTCCTCCTTTATCCGGGCTTGACACTGGCAGTGAATGTCTTACAGACACTCACAGGCGGAGTTCAAAATTGAATGAGAGCACAACAAAAAAACCGTGAAATTGAACTATTGCGCGTGCAAATAAGAGAATGTTGTAGAGATTAATGTGGAAGTTATGGAATGAAGAGGGGACAAGAAGTGATAGAAGTAGAATGTTATGACGATCAGTATGATCAAGAAGTAGTGAGGATAGATTTTGTTTATTTACTAAGGGTAGGTTAGTAATTGTCGTTTTAATGATAGATTAGTCATAAATTTTGGTAAATAAAACTACTAAATATATTATATTTAAGTTTAGGATCACTTAATATAAAAGCAAATTTTGCTTGCCATCATATGAAATATTTAGAAATTAGAGGCTACCTACCGTTTAGAATTTCCAAAAAAAGAATAGGCGTGGGATGTAGGATTTTATACTCCAATAGCGGACAAAGGGATCCAGTGAATTATCATAACCAAGAACACCAATTAATGTGTTCCCCACTTAGCGTTAGTCCGTGTATTATGCTCCGGTCATTACCCAAACCTCTCATCTATTCCCGTCCACTAACCTTGATGTCGCGCACGCACTCCACCGTCGCTTCAGCTACCAGCGCCACCTCGAAAGCTAGATTAAGAGGCGTCGTGTTTGACATGGACGGTACTCTAACTGTCCCAGTTATAGACTTCCCTGCAATGTACAAAGCTGTTTTAGGAGAAGAACGCTATTTATCTATCAAATCTCAAAACCCTTCTGGTATTGACATTTTGCATCATATTGAGACTTGGACTCCTCCGCAACAACAAAAAGCTTACGAAATTATTGCCCAATTCGAAAGCCAAGGTCTTGACCGTCTCCAAATCATGCCCGGTCAGCCATTTTCCTCTCTTTTTTTTAAAATTTGATTATGCTTCTTTTTCAATCTTGTTGCTGCCATCTATTATATTGATAGTAGATTAGTCGAAGTGTGTTTACTGTCAATATTTTGTTATGAATTTGCTGAATTGTGTTGTGTACGAGAAAATGCCTAGTTTCGCTAGGTTTTTTTTTTGTTCCACGAACATATTAAATGTTAGTATGAGTTTTAAGGTTTATAAATGTTGAACATAAAATTGCAAATGTTGTATACGACTTTACATTGCCACAACCTATAGTATACTCCATCCATCCGTTCTCATTTGATTTGATGTTCACATTTTACTTTTTGGTGTTTCTAAAAGTTATTTTCACTTCGAATCTTTTTCATATTTCCCCATCTTAACCTTCAACAAACCGCTATTTACTACACTTAGTTACTTTTTATCTTATACATGACCCTCATTAGAATCATTTAATTACTTTATTTTCTCTCTCTTACTTTTCAAAAACAAAAAGGTACAAAGTATACTTTATACAATATAAAATTTTAAAAAATTATCATCTACCTCAATTTGCATCGGTTTTCCCCATATTTCAAATGGGAATGGTGGGAGTATCATGTATATTTGCATACGACATTTGTAATCTGATATACTTCCTCCGTTTCGCAATACTCGCAACGTTTCTTGTTTGCACACAATCCCATGCAATATCTTGAGCTTTAATATCTCTAATTATTGATAAGTAAAAATTATAAAAGGTTGTTATTATAATAGTATGCATTAAGACGAATCAAATAAGACCCCACAAGGCTATATTTTGTCTTACACATTTGGAGAAAAATATAATATAAGATGGATATATGAATAGTGGTTACTATGCTAATGTTGCGAGTATTGCGAAACGGAGGAAGTATAACATCTAGAATTATTACTTGCTCTGCTGAGAGTGAGGGTTAGCTCTGTTGGTTAGAGCATGTATCCTGCTTTGCTTTTAGGAGGTCATCAGATCGATGCTCATCCTGCCTTGTGGCTCATATATGTTATTATGTGTATACGCTTGCTCCGCCCTTTTAGCTGTGGGATCCCCTTCTTTCTTTTCTCTATCTCTCTCCTCTCCAGAAATTGCCTACGAGCTCATGAAATCAAAAGTTTCACAACATTTGCATATGTGCTGGACTAAAAATATTCAACACAGCGCTGAACTAGACAAACCTCCAATGATTTATTGGTCAATGCTAAACTTTTGGTGTACGTAATTAGGAAAGATTTGTATTTATTATCTTTCACTAAATAGGAAGGGAGGCACCTTCTATGAAGGTTTCTGACAAACCTTCAATGGGAATTACAAACATTTATATTGTCACGTTACCTTGCCTTACAAAATGCACATTGCACTTTATTGTGAACAGGCAAGCTCTATGAGCCTGGACATACCTCTACCAGAGTAAGTCAGTTCTTGAAGACCTCTGCTGCAACTGATCCATAACTATGTGGAGAAACGTTCTTCACCAGTCACAAGCATAATACTAGTGTTGACTGTTGAGTGGTTCCGTTTGCAGCAGAGTTCAGATACTGATAAACTGATACGTGCCATTTCCACAGACACTTGATAAAAGCATGATGTGCCAAGACAAGTAGAAGATATCCTAGGAACATTAGCACCTAGATAGCATTAGGAAAAACTCGTAACATCCTGTCTAGCAACTCCTGATAATCTACTGAAAGCAAAATACTGACGTTTTATCTGACAAATAGGGAGATCGTCTAATCTTATCATCAGGTCATGAGAAGTTGTGTGCACAAGTGCTATCTTCTACCCTACAAACAGAGAACTTTTGAAGAAGAACCACAAGTGCTATGTTGTGTACATAGTCTGAAAAAGCGCACTGAGGTAGGAATTAATATGTAGGGTTTAGTGGTTAGCAAGAGAAGTCTAGATTTTAATCTAAATTCGGAATTGACGATGCTGATAAGGAGGCCTACTATCATGCTAAGCAGTATTCAGTGTTTTTATAAAAAATGAGGGAAAAGGTGTCTAGAAAATTAAAAATATGGAGGAGAGTGAAAAGTAGGATACTCGGGAGAGGGTTAGGCATATAAATAATAAACGGATTGGACAGTTACTAGCTCAAACAAGTATACTTTTCTAGGAAGTTTGTATAAAAAGGGATATGACAAGTTAAAGCAGATTTGTATGGGATTAAGAATACCAACTCTAATATTACCTGTGATGCTCGGACTACGTTTGTAAATCTAAAATCAAGGACACGGGGACACGTTTACGAAGTGTCCAAATTCCGAATATGGACTCGGGGACATGGGGGTTAAAAAACATTATCATTTTGTATAAAATTTAAACACTTCTATTCAAGTATTTTATAAAATATATTTTTTTCAAAGAAAATTGGTAATATTGAAATTTTGTGGTTAAAAATCAAAAAGAAAGGTTAAAGGAAAAAAGAAATTTATTTGTTGGCAAACAATAAACTTAAAAGCCTCACATTTTACAAGGGCACTTTTAAAAAAGTCAAAATTCAATACATGTTTTAAAGAGCTTGCAAAAGTATCACTGTATCACATAATAATCCCGCAGCCTATTAAGTTCCTTCTCCTTCTATTTTACACGTCCATTCTTTTCTTGCTCTCCCTCTAAAAGAAATTCATTCTTCTTCCTCTTCCTCTTAACATGTCGACCAAGAAAAGGAGAGACTCAAGCAGCTGTGGTCGGAGAAGTCATGACGTCTGAAAAGCAAATCAGGTTGGTCTCTTTTAGCCCCTCCTAGTCCGAATAAAAGCCCTAGATCTAGGTTCCAAGATGTGCAAGTCCACTTTCTCTCCCCCGTGTCCGCACCCGGGTCGTGTCGTGTCGACACGGGTACGTGGGGGTTGTTTGCCGAGTCCGAGCATCACAGAATATTACTCCTTAAGTCAAATGGGTTATATGTGTTAAGTGTTAACCCATTTAGTTAAGGGGGTGTTTGTTTAGCGGGAATAAAGGGTGGGAGTGGGATTATAAATCCCTTGTTTGTTTAGTGGGATTGAGAGTTTTGAAGGGGAATGAGAGTGAGATTAAATGGGTTGTATTTCCATCAAAACAAGACATGGAGGGGCATGTCTTATGGGTGGGAATAAAATAGGGGGTTAAAGACTTCTTTGCCATTAATGAAGAGGAAGGAAGGAGTAAGTGGGAGGAGATGAGTAAAGGCTTTTAAGTGATTTTCCCCTTCTATTCTTACCACTTAGACAAACAAAGTAATGAGAATATTTTCATGAATTCCCACTCATATATTCCCACTCCCCATCCTATCCCTTAATCCCCAAACTCCCGTTCATATGATCCAAACGCCCCCCAAATGGGTCGAAATTCCAACGTTAGCATTGTATATCTTATTAGCTAGGTTAAATTGTTAAGTTGGGTTAACTTTTGCTGGTCAGTCCATGAGATAAGGGAATACTCTTTAGGAGAGGCATTGGCCTGTTTGGTATGAGGCCATACATTGAGGTAAATCGGTAATGATACTGATTTTACATATAACATTGCATGAATTGTCTATGTCCTTGGTAATAGCTCCACCTCCAAGGATGTTTCGCTGCCATCAATTTTCATTACCACTCATTTCGAACTTTATGTCTAGCTAAAAATTTTAGCAGCGGTGAATTGTTGATGGCTTAGATCTTGTTTGGAAGCTAGAGAGGTACATGAAGTTTAGTTTCTGACTAGTACTCAGTGTGGGTGCAGGTGCGGCACAACTCTGTGGTTTTCTTGACTCAAAGAAAATAAGGTAGATAGTGCTTGCTTTTAGCTCTTTGTTTTAGTTTTTAGAAGCATTTGGAAATATGAACCTGTATGAGATTTAGATGCAATTACATGAATCAACGTTACATTTGTGTTCCAAACTCAATGTCTTGACTTTGAAGATCAGAGCTTTTAGGAATTGTTTTTTATGTTGATTAATACAAGGATCATTGCAAAAATGATGTTTTAGTGCCTTACTCTTTGATCCACATGTAAAAGTTAGAGTTTGCTAACTAGTCAGCATTTTATTATTTATCTGAAGGTTTTTATGTTATAGGGTAAAGGACCACGAGTAAATAGTATTGATTTATGCTTCACCAAATCACTATCACCAGGCCAATGGTTGACTCTATAAGCTTAGCTCTTAGTGGCCGGAGAGGCTCACCTCATCAAGCTTCTTTTTCACGTTATTAGACTCGTAAATTTCTTTTATTTTCATAAATGTCAATAGTATCATTGCAGGGGCAATAGAAAGCCTGCTCCCTCCACAATCCATTCTACAATGTTTGTCACTTTTTGGAAAATACAATGGAGGGAGTATTACATAGATGAAAAACTAAGGACCTTGATCCAAGAACTCATCTTATATGAAAAATACTTGTAAAGATAGACCACAGTACATTGTTTTTGGAGCGATATTCTCTTCATTAAAGAATAGGTTTGCAAGAAGTATGCCAATCATACTAGACAATAGAAGGCAGGTAAGTGGGAAACATACCCAATATTAAGACAAAGAGATTAAATACATTATATTACCATTATAAAGATAATAGGTTATACAAGACACTCTCATTTTCCATGGTAAATGCCGTCTTAAGCTTTTTGCATGCATATTGAGAGTAAGCTTTTTTGCTAGATATTTAAGATTAAGAGTTGAACAATTGATTGAAAGAGAGATAGTTAGTTAAGGGCCCTACTCGTCATAGATTGGCAAAGAGAGAAAGATAGACGATGTGAGTGACAGGTAGACGGTTAGTGTACGACCCCACATCGCATGGGCTGAGTGAATTGGGTGGGGTAGATTTCTTATTTGAAGTAATCTGACATGTATATGTGATTTGTCCTAAATAGTAAAGACACTTATTTGTGATCATCATGAGAGTAAATGTGATTTTACGTTCTCAAAGACAGTGTCATTATTTCCATATAACATGATTTTCTTGAAGTGCCTATATGAAGGTGGTAGGGAGACAATTAATAACACAACCTTATCCTTATCTTTAATTTTGACGTCCAAATTTTCAAGATCAATAATTATGGAATTAAATTTGTTAGGATGAGATTGAATAGAAGTACCTTTGGCAAACCGCATAGTGTAATGCTTTTCCTTGAGACGTAATTTGTTCGCGAGACTCTTAGTCATATAGAGAGACTCCAACTTTAGCCATAGTCTTGCTGTTGTCTCTTCGTGAATAACCTCGTGAAGTACCAAGCGTGAATAACCTCGCCTAGTACCTCTTTACCTAGACATAGTTGGATCGCCGATAATGCTTTTTCGTCCAACTCTTGCCATTGTTCATCCGTCATAGAAGATGACTTTTTTTCCTTACCATCAAGGGCCCGTTTTAATCCACTCTGTGTGAGAATGGCCTTCATGGAGCTTCCAGATGCTAAAACTAATCTTGCCATCGAATTTCTTAATCTCGAACTTTGTGACCAAAAACATCTTTAGTATAACACTCAAATGAACCTTTGGCTCTATCACCACTTGTTAAGTATGTGAATGCGAGTGGAAGCAAATTTAAAGATGTATAAATTGAGAAAAATAAGTAAAGTTGGAAATGTGGCAAGAAGATTATTAAAGATTGGAGTATTGGACACAAGTTTTCAATGTGAGAAAAACCCTTTAAATAGATGTAAAAAACCCACGAACGACGAGCATCGGAAACACATAGTAAAACAATGAGAGTATAAAAACACCCAATTAATAGGGTGAGTATTACAAAATGTATAAGTAAAACTGTGACTATCGATTACAAACTCACAAAGAAGTAATTAGAGGGAATAGTGGAATCTTAGGGAGATTATTACAAGGAGGGATTGTAGAAAAGGAAGGCTTGTATTTTTTTTGTGGGTATATGGCTTTTTATAGGCTTGTGATTTTATCTCCCAAAGCATTACCCAAAATGAAGCTAATGCTATTTATAGTTGTATAAAGGAGGCAAAGTTTGTGTTTGATGTCGGTTGAAGAAAATCCAGCAAAATCTAGACAATTCTTGCCAGGGAAACAAAACTCGGCCGTCACGTAACGTAACGGCCGTTATGTAACGGATTTTGAACTTGCCGTTACGCGAAATGCCGTTACGTAACCCCGCGATGAAATTCACGTCCAACTCGCCGCGTTGTCTATTACGTAACGGTGACTCGCCGCATTAGAGCTTTTTTTACCTGTTACATCCGTTACTATATGAAAATTGGTCAAAAAAAAAAGAAAGGGAATTTACGCATAGGAGAATAAAAACAATAGGGAAACACCAACGAAAGGAGAAAAACTTGCCATAGGTTTCCAAGTTGAGTAATATGTATGATTTAGTATGAATTTTTATATATATTATGATATGAATCTCATGTTTCAAGTAATTTTTAATTCACCATATGTGTAACTTACCCATATGATTGCTTTGGTCAAATTAAGTTATAAGAATACTTATAAAACTTCAAAAATGCCATTTTAAGGTTAAAATTCTAATTGTGTGAATTTTTTGAAAAAAATCACGCCGCGTCAACCGTGATTTGTCTCTTTTCGACCGTTACAAGCCGTTCCCGCGTCATCGCGACCGTTACCGCGAACGCGACGATATCCGCGATTTTCTTCCCTGATTCTTGCTTTTTTGCCTCCATAAGAATATAAGATATATGTAGATTAATCATGATAAACATGATGTCAAAATCTATTAGTTAGGCAACCAAGAGGTAACACCAACATTATATCGTGGGCTTTGTAAGAGTGGGTAATGATGAGAGAACTTGGTCCATGTATCAAACCCAACATTAAATAATCAATGTAATTTGGGCCACACCATGGTTTATTAAACGCATCAACAACCCTCAATCCTAACTCAACATGTTTATTAAACGGTTTTCAACATATTTTTTTACCCGCTTATGAAACAAACACATTAATATACCAAATAATCAACTTTGGGAACTTAACCAACTTTATATATACTTAGGGGTCGTTTGGTATAGAAAGTGAAAACGGAATGGAATGGTATTAGTTAAGAAAGGGAAACGGCAAAAATAAGGGTTATTGTTATTAGTTGTTTGGTATAAATGAAAATGAAAACGAATTGCTCTTATCTATGTAAAATGTAGAGAACTTATCTTGGCCCACATCCCCACCTGGCCCCACCCAGATAGCTAGTTTCTTTTGTCCTCAACCCACTTTGTCTTGCTGTCGTTTCCAGCACAGCACAAATACAAGGACAATAGTGGGTGGGACCACCTCACCATCACGCATCATTATTAGAGAAAGTCATCTCAACATGCTCTTCTTGTGTTTCCGGTGGGAAACGTCATCTGCCTCTTCCTCTTAACAAACACACGATAACGGTAATTGTTTCTTGATTCCGTTTCTGAACACTACTTCACCTTAACCAAACAAGGGCTAATATTCACCTGAAATGATCCAAATAGAACAGCTTAGGAACAAATTTTGAAGAACTAAGAAAAAGCTTCAAACAATAACAAGCCACATTAATTATTTATAATATTCTTGGAATTAAACGCGTTACTGTGTCGGATTTTGGTTTGAAAGTTCAATTGTGACCCAACTCATTTAATAACTAGATCGTGTTGGGTCAACCCACGTAAGTAAGTGGGTTGAAAACCTTTATACGAACCTGATAACTTCGTGTTGGGTTTTTGTTGAGTTTGTGGGCTGTGTCCGTTATTGCCACATTTACTTGCTTCAATGAGGAATGAAGATACGTAAAAAAAATCTATCAAATATTAGCTAAAAACAGATTTAAATAATACACACTTGAGAATTTAAAATGTCGAAATTATGACAGCGTCACCTGCATATCCAGATTTGGAGCTACAAACCATGTATGCAACTATGAAGGTATTGGAAATTTAGCACCAATAGCTTAGTACCAACTTGTATGTCCTTCTCCTCATCTTTGCTCTTTTAGTCACTGACTTGCTGTAATACTTGCAAACTTCATTACTAGTTCAATATCTAGCTGGGTTTTCTGCTTGGGATAAATTGTTAAAAAATACTAAGGTTTTAGCACTTTTTCAAAATAAATACCAAGAAGTTGTGAAATGTAGATAAATACCAAGTTATGTTTTTCTTAGAAATCCATACTAACTAACAAATATCTGTCTATTTTTCTGTCTTGGAATTCCATATCAACTAATAGAAATCCATTCAACTTCATCTTTGAACAACAGATAATCTAAGGTGAGATATTTGTTAGTTGATATGGATTTCTAAGAAAAAAAACATAACTTGTTGGTATTTATTCTACATTTCGCAACTCTTTAGTGTTTATTTTGAGAAAGTGCTAAAACCTTGGTATTTTTTGACAATTTTTCCTTCTGCTTGCTTACTATGTTCATCTTGTAGTTTATAGCTAATATTTTCCTGGGATACCTGATGCTATCTCATTAGTGCATTCTCCCCTGTAATCATCAAAGAGTGTCCCTAGGCTCCCCTTGATGTGATTTTTTTTGTCGAGGCCCTTGCTGATGGTATTACACTAATATTACATGTAGGCTCCCCCTCTAATATGAATTTGGTGGTACTGATTAAAGAACACTTCTACTAATTGAAGAACGCATACAACTGACAATACAATTGTCAAAAATTGTTACTCTTTCTTTGACTTCATTGATTGTTAATAATCTGATACCCCTTCAAGCAAATCAAATAGATCATCGATCCTCGGTAACGAGTATTTGTTCCTAATTGTGATCTTGTTAATTTCCATATGATCGATGCACAACCTCATTGTCCCATCTTTTTTCCTGATGAAGAGTACGGGTGCTCCCCATGGTGATACACAAGGTTTGATGTATCCTTTTTGTAACAATTCTTCTAATTGTTTATTGGCGTTGCACCTGGCACCACGTCGATGTGAAAATCCATCACCCGTCGTGGTGGGATTCCGAAAAGTCTTCTGGAAATACGTCTAGGAATTCATTCACAATTGGTATCTCTTCCAATTTTTGGGGCATTCTTCTTTTCAATCGCAAGTAGCCGACACTTTTGGTGGACATCTTCTCCATAATCTCGATTACAATCCCTTCATTAACTCCCGAACTCTCCGGCCTACATCGGTAAGACAAATCTTCCCCAAGAGCTTTATTCTTATGGCACTTGTATAACATTCTATGCTGCTCGATTCTTACTTAACCAATCCATTCCTAAAATCACGTCATATGTCCCTAAATTCAAAGGTATTAAGTTGGCCCGTAGCTCCGTATCAACTATCACCTATATTGATAGTGCAAGTTTTAAGAATTCTTTCACAATGAGCTAAATTGCCATTAGGTACGCTGATGGACATGCTAAAAGAATACTCACGAGGACGAAGTTGTAAGTTTTTAACAAACATCTTTGAAATAAACGAATGAGAGGCTTCAGAATCAAACAACACATACCCACCCAAGCATTTTACATACATCAAACTTCAAAGGTTCATCATTCATTTCTCCCTTAACGGCAAAACCCTTGGCTGTAGTCTTCCCTTCGAGCTTGCTTTGGCAGATTTTATCATTAAGCCGCCACCGACCCTTGCATTTTCCCTAAAATTTCCTCGAGCTTCCTTTTGCAGACAATTGCAAATCTGATGTCGGTCTTTTTACATTTAAAACATACGAATTCCCCCGCACACTTCTTCCCATGATCTTTCCCGTAATTGGGGCACTTTGAATCCATCCGCCCATTTCCCACGTTTCCAGCAATGACCCAAACCTTGCACTCGGAGCATCAACTCTCGGCTTTTTGAATCCTCCTTCTCTTGATTTTCCTTCATTCCCTTTCCTTTTATAATCTTGATCTTTGTGTTCAATCTTCTCTTGTTCTATAGCACTTGGAGGAAAGCTTTTCTTTTCGGAAAGAAAAATGTGAGAGTATGAGGACGTCATTATGATACGCGCTAGTTGTTGATTCTTTATCTATAATAGTTGCTATGTGCTATAACCTTATGTGCAATATGTGTGAATAATGTTGTGAATGTAGATGTCTTCGAGCCGATCTATTGATAGTGTGAAAGACAACCACCCCGGCATGGAGTACGACTTAGGGAAAGGGGTTGCGCGAAGCTCTTAAGCATGCAAAGGAGGTCATAGAATACATTGAAAGGTGGAATCAAGTAATGGGAATGGGAGTTCATAACCATTACTCTAGACCATCCAAGCCATAACGGTGATTAAAATACTCCGTAAAACCTTGAGCTACTTTCCAAATATATATTGGGCACTGATGTCGCAATTTGTATCTACTGGCTAGAGATTGTAGGTGAAAGATATGGATAAAGGATTAATACGATGAGAAGAAATAGTTGCTGAGGTATTGGAGGAAATGAGAATGGTCATGGAACAACACACGGAAAAAATATATCACTCCTTGATCCCTATTAGGCACATATTTACCATGGGCTTAAGAACCTAGAAATGGCTCGATACGAAGGGAGGCGAAATATGAACGACATACCTATCACCAGGGGCGGATCCAAGGGGGTACATTGGGGTACAGGCGTACCCCCACTCCAGAATATGAAAAACAAGCAAAAAACGGAAGGCCCAACCCATAATATATGTATAGGTAGCTCTTTTTAAGGTGAATATAGGCCAAAAAGACATCAGAAACACATCTTTTGGAGCAAAACAAACTTGACCCAATCAGGACTTGCACGTTCTCTCTCTTTCAGTTGCATGCCACTCACCTCACATGCTCAGACCTCACCTCTCCTAATGGTTATATAATTATAGGGTTGGAAGATGAAAAATAAAAAAAGGAGAGTTCTTTTCAAAGGGAGATGGAGGGAAGTCACAAAAATCCTCTATGTCACCTTCTCCGTCTTTAAGAGACCTTTTCTTGAAAGTTAGTGATGTTTTCAAAATATGAAAACTCGTAAGATATAATTTACAAAAATCCACTATTTGCATAACGTTAAATTTTATGTTGACATTGATTTTTGCAATATTTAACTGTTTATTTTAAAAAAATTGCCAGATGGTTAAATTATTTTGTAACGTACCCCAATCTTTCAAATCCTGGATCCGCCACTGCCTATCACTATGCAAATAAAGCTGATAAAAGTACGTGGGATGGATGTAAAACGTGCGAACCCGACAATAACTATGTTCCAGAGACTCCCCCCTCAGCAGCGACGATAGCGGTCACTATTATGATCCTTGCAACCTTGAATAATTCAGTAGGTTTTAATTATGCTCGAACTAGTAAGTATGTGTGTTAAGTAATAATGGGATATATAGTTGTACTACTTCATCACTGAAGTGAGTGCAATCCCTTGACATTTTTTTTCAGTACATGAAATCGATACATAAAGTTATCTACTCCAAGAGCCTCGAGGAACGCTATTAAGGTGAGTCTTGATGTGAAGTATCTTCTGCTATCATTGGCTTGCCTAATCTCTGGATTTGGATATATTTGCGAAAATGTATATATGAAGGCCATCTCATGATTTGTTGCTTTGGTTGAGATTTGCATCTATAGTAAACCCTAGAGTAGTTTTTGCTTAAAGTAGCATGGCGGTTTATTGTTGATTATAATCATTTTTTTTTCTTATTTGCAGATTAGCTTGTAAAATTCTCTCTTTTTATGGATTTTCTAGTCAAGCATATTTTTTTGCTCTCTTTGTCAGTGTTTTTGAGCTTCTAAGTCATCTTAATTTGCAACTTATATTAGTTGAATTTTTATGGGGTATGCTCGTGGTGCATTGTGATGGTTGTGTTGTACTTCAAAATCCAGTACACGAATTTCTTGTTTTTTTTTCATGCGAAATGCAAGCTCATTAGACCTTCTCCTATGTGCTCTGAGTTCTTATATATTCTTCGACTGACTCACTTTCATAGGAGAGGACTTATCACTAGGAATGTGAAGGCTTCAGTTGATATATTTCATCTAAGGTTCGGGGTAAGCGCCTTTTTAGGTGTGAAATTAGGTACCTGGATCATGTATTAATAACTTCTTTGTGCTGTTTTGGGGCACAGTTATTGCAATTTGCAACATATTGTTTTTGCAAACCGCTAGTCATAAATGTTCTATTATGGTACTGTACCTAATTATTGCATGGACTCTCTGATCAAGATGTAGTCGGGTATATATGATGCTGGAAAATTGCTAACAGGGGGTTTGATGTAGACTTCATTGCATCTGATTTGTCATGTTGGAATTTGGACTTATATTGACGCCGCTGGATCTTATTTCAAACTTCCTAGCTGCATATGATGCTGAACTTTATCTGCGCTCTTGAGAGTGTACAGAAGTTTAACAATTTCATTGAGAAAACTGATTCTTGTAGGTTCTATTTTCTCACGAACAGAGCCGTCTAGAATTTTTTCGGGGCCCTAAGTGAGAATGTGTTACTATGGGCCCTATGTATATCAAATACTTTTTTATTGATAAGTTATCAACAACTTAGCCCCTTTAAGTAAATAAGTTACCAAAATGCTTTGAATTATAAATAATGAATAGAAAAAACATTGTATTAATTCTAGTTGGGGAAGAGAGAAAAATAACTTAAGAAAGAGAACAATTTGGGAAAATAGAGTTACAAAGGAACTAGTCACAAGAGTTTGTATAGGCCTATATGTTAGGAAAAAGCTTACTATTACTTTTTTTCTTAAGTAGATTTTTTTTGGGTGTGAGGCCCCTCAAAATGGGGGCTCTGGCCTCTGAGCGGTCGCTCAAGCCCCCCCCCCCCGAGAACCCGCTGCTCAAGAAACACCATAGTATCTTGGGCATGCATGGCATGTCGTAGTTGACATAGTTGCATGACCGTTTTGGTTTTAACAAAAGTATCCTATAAATTTTGACAGTCTTAATGTGCACATGTCTAAGCTTGTCTCTCTATTAATCCTCTTACTGATCTAGGAGATCCTATTTTATATGCATATAAGATGCTATCTGAGGTTTAGTTTGTTCATGGTAGAGGACTATTGTTTAGCTGCTATGTATCACTCAAGTAATGCAGTCTAGCGTTTGCAGTAGATGATTTCAAATCATAGAGGGTTTCCCCAATGTCTGCCCTACATAAAGCAGCAAGTTGCATGTCGTGTCTTGTACGTAAAAATTGACTTAAATTATGTTTTGTCACACCTAATCATGCTGAAATGGTTGGGCTCGAAGTAGTATGCTTGACAGTCATATTCTATTTCTGCAGATGACTTTCTCTCCCGCACTCAGCAGGGAATTTCGTCCTTGCAAACCTGATCCAGCTCCTCTATTACATATATGCTCCACGTGGGAAGTTCAGCCAAAGGAAGTGATTATGATCGGTGATAGTCTCAAAGATGATGTGAGTGTCTTTGTTCATTGATTGGTTTGTTCTTCACTACTCACTTAGAATCCAAGCAAAAAGGAGATTGGCTATGAGAAAATTTCCAATTGTTGGAGGTGGCAAAAAAAGGGGCCTAAGCTGCTACAACTGTAGCTCAAGTTATACAGGAAACAGCGGAAGTAATGTATATGGTCGGGTGACGGCACTAGGAATTCACTCGTGGGTTCGAAGTCGTATGGAAAAAGGACCAAAATAATTTCTTTATACAATCAATACACTTTATCATTCCAAATTACGACCGATAATTAGAGAATTAACCCTTTGAATTACATTTTAAACAAAATAATCTTGAGGACAGTCTAATTGGAGTAGAAGTACCAAACTATTTTATGAAGTACTACATCAGAATACATCTCATCATTAATACATCATACCTTAGTATGTGCTAAATTTGCCCTCAATAAGAATACCTTCATAGAAAATCCATATATATAAATATATATATGATGTAAGGAGAAGACTCTATTTTCGCCTCAATCCGCATGGTGTCTCCGGGGAATGCTAAAGGGAATCCCTATCCCCAAGCACCATAGTTGAGTTACAAGGTGAATTCTCAACCAACTACACGAAGCAAGCTTGCTTTGTATCCAATATGTATAGATAATAATATATATATATATAGAATCAAGATCAAATAAAAAGATTCTTAAACCGAGAAGGATGAGAGATTTTTTGTGCATATTTTTTAAACTGAATGTGCTTGTCTTTCGAACTGGATGTGCAACTTTTTTATGAAGCACATTCTTTTTAACTGAATGCGCATCTTATCGTTCAAGTCGTATACTTATTGCTCGAAAAGTGAAATATGCATATCCAATTTGAAAAAAAAATGCACATCGGGTTCAAAAATTATGCACATTGATCTTTCTCACCCTTCTCGTTAGATTACGCCTCTCTCTCCCCCTATATATATATATATATGTATACATGTATACATGTATAATATTTTAATGAGGGAAAATTCAAGAATATTTTGCTTTGTAGCGTTTTAGTAGGATCATGCCATCCTAGTGAAGTCTACCACCCGCTACAAACATGCTAGGAACTCATTAAGCTTGCTCAATTTCTTAAGAGAACTTACAGAAAAATAGTATAGCTAGTTGTATCGATTAAATCAAGGTAATTCAACCAATCTCAACTCCTCACACATTCGAGAGAATGAGGAACTCTCCCAAGACATTTCTCACTCAAAATTTGCATACCCTCTATTATGGCTATTTATTCTACTAATTCTAGCCTAAAAGATTCCATTCCGACTCCCATTAGCTACTTAATATAGTTAGTAACTAACTTAAGCTGAAAAGCAATGATGAATTGAAATACAAAAAATAATAAAAGCATAAAAGAAATAGTTGCCCTTTTAAGGATACCGTGCCTTGTGTGTGCCACTCTTGGTTGTTTTCTCCTTGCATAAGCTACCAACCAACACAAGAGGTCTAGCCTGTTTGTTGCACAACAACTCTTAAATAAAAGATTAAAAAGATAGTGCCATGATAGTGCCCCGTGGGGATTCAGGATATCTAAAAGCACGGAACAAAAGCCGGCTCAGCTACTTAGCTCTTTCTGTTAATATACGCGTGCAAGCTTTTGTAAGTTTTTTTTTTGTTTTTTCTTTCAGAATGCAAGTTTTCCCCTTATGTAACCGGTTCAGTTGAACGAATGAAGCTAAAGTAGATCCACGGATTGATATGGTCCAGAGTCCAGACATGTTTTACCTGCTAGCCAATGGAAATCTGGTGGGATGGTAAAGTTTTCTTCCAGTGGCTAGCAATTAAGCTAAAGCGAAAAATGGTGAATTAAGAATCTAGGTTGCATTGTGCACATCAAAAGATCTATTTTAAGCTCTTGCCAATAAGAAGAATATGGGTCATTTGTGTCGATATGGTTACTCAAACGGGTGAAAAACTTTAATTCATACACATCAATTTTGTACTGGGTTCAAGCTGAGTTGTTGGGTCGTCAATCTTTGCAACCTCTACTCGTGTTCTTATAAGTGAGTCCCAACATCTCCTTCGAGCCATGACTATGATGCTGAGACTCTTCTTTTGAGCTCAAGTATTCGTGTAAGAAATTTGACAGTCCAAATATGGAGACCTGGAATCTTCAATTTTTAGTCCAAAGGAAAAGTTTAATACTTTTACCCTTATATACATGTGTGACAAAGAAAGATATCTTTGTCCTTGGGTCACCAATCATAACTGTGGATGTTTGTAGCAGTATTCACGTATCTTCTAATTTAGAATTTTCCATAACACTCTTAGGCCTCTACCCTAGTCTGACTCGCATATCCAAGTATCATGGTCATACTGATACATGGCATCTTTTGATTGCCATAGCTACAAAAATTAATAAGAAAAGGTAGTATCAATATCAAATCCTGGAAAGGCAAGTTAAATTATACCAGAGAGATACCCCCTAGACTTAAACAACTACTTAAAGCTGCCAAATTCTAAGGCAAATTAGAATAGAACACTTATAAAAGCGTATACGAGATAGAATTGGGGAAAAACATCATATAAATGCAAGTACTTCGGGCATGCAATTATGAATTGGAAGTAATGCTGTGGTGTTAGTTTGTGGTGGGTTGATGAGAGAGGTAACAGGTTAGAAAGTGAATTGGTGGGTTTGTGTTGAGGGGGAAGATGGATGGAATAGGAGTGCTGGCTCGATTTTATTGTCTTCACCATTAATGTTATTTTCTGATTCATTGAATTGGTATGGTTACCATTATTTCCATCAGTATTTGTACTTATTTGTGAATGTGCGTTGTAATGTTTCTTCCCTTTTCATTTCTTAACAGGTAGCGTGCGGGAAAAGAGCGGGTGCGTACACATGCTTACTTGATGATACTGGGAGATATGACTCCCCTGAGTATGATTCAGTTGATCACAAACCAGATTTTAAGGTCTCTTCTTTGGCAGAAGTTCATTCATTGCTGGAAACCCATTTTGACTTGACACCGTGATAGACGAGTGCTGTCTGTAACGATGTAACAGCTAAAAGGTCATTCTTGAGCAGTTGCATCTGGTGATAATAAAAATCTTTAAGCTCTATGGAAGTTCTTTTATGATTATCTTCTTTATTTGAGGCAAAGACAGAAAGAGAAATTAAACGAGAAAAAGAGAAGTGATTTGTGATTGAAATTGAACAGACTCGCCACCTTCAGATTTTGGCTGGATAGAATTTCGTGTTACAGACGATCTCCTTCCAGTACTGTAAAGATTTTTATAGATTGCATGTTTGGGAGAAAAAAGAGGAGCTTCCCATCAGTATTATTAGTATGACATTATATTTGCCATTAAAGGACATTCCTCCTCTTCTTGGCAGCTAAGCTATTGATGCATTACTTACTAAGTACTTTTTAATATGGCCTATCCAAGGGACCATAAGGCATAAAGGCTAACAATTCCGAACCAAAAACCAGGGCGATTTTATCTTTACGAATGTCATCAATATGGTAATTATTAAATCATACTACCTCCATTCAATAGGTACATGGTGGACACGCACCTACGTAGAGGAATGTGCGCCCACCTTAAACGTAGCCAAAAAACAACAAAACGCAGACAAATTCCCTCAGCTCTGACACGGGTGAACAATGGTTCCTTTGTAATGAACAATTCCTTTTCAATAAACTATTGTTTATTTTTAATGAACCAGCAAAATCGAAAATCTTACTCATATTCTCTCTCTTCTGACAGACTTTTTCCCCCCTCTTTCATTATGTCTTTCTTTCATTTTGATTCAAATTTTAAATTCATTTGCCAAAAACTTTCCCTCTTTTCCATTTCTCTGTCCTCCACTTTCTAAAAATTTTCCATCTTCTTCCCAAAAACTCGTCCAGTTCACCATTTTCATTCAAAATTCAAGTTAAATTCAAGCCAACTTCAAATTTTTCTATTGTTGTTCATCCAAAAGGTCGGTTTTTTTCACACACTCTGTCAATCTTCATCTTTCATTCACAAATTTCATTTGGTTATTTTTTTTTACATATTTCATTCGTTTGTTCACTCACAAATTTCACTTTACTCGTTTTTTCCACAGATTTCAGTCATAGATTTATCATTTGATTTTTTCACATATTTAAAAGATTTCACAGTTTTTTCATTTTTTTTCCACGTATTTCTATTTTTATTGATTCCTATGTATGTTCACTTATGTTGGCTGAAATTCATTGTATATATGCTTATATTCACCCATAAATGGGTTAGTGTTCTTATGTAGATTCAAATGCAATTTTGAAATAGGGTTCATCTGTGATGTTCTATGGTTCATCTTGAATGTCGTATGTTCATCTGAAAATGGCGTTATTTTAAAATGGAGTTATTGGTACATCTGAAATGTTCTAATATTTATCAGATATTTTTTTTATTGCTATCTTATAACTTATATTTTCGTTTCATTCACTACATTGTCATTTCATTTAAGCACTGAAAATCCAAGAGAACAACCACTGTTATGTATGCTTATGTTCATCTGAAATGACAATGTAGATCTGGAATGTTCTAATGCTCTTTTGCCATAGGGTTCATTTACGTTCAAATGTTCAACTTGTAAAGTTATAATGTTCATTTGAAATGGCTTTCAATTGAAATTGAGATATTTGCTTCATCCAAAATGTTATAATGTTCAACTAATATGGGTTCATTTGAAATTAAATGGTTTATTCATATTTTTAAATTGTTTATTAATGTCATTTATTTGTTCACTAATGTTATTATAGAGGGTCATCTATAGAATTGTTTCATACATGATGTTATTTTATACAATTGTTTACTTTATTCATTCATTTATTTCATTCAATTGTTCAATCAGTTTATTTGATTGTTCATTCATTTGATTACTTTCATTTTACCATTATATATCATTAAATTATTCATGCAACCTATTCACTTGTTCAGATCATTTGATCATTTCATTTTAGTAAATTGTTCATTTGATCATTTCTTTTTAGTAAATTGTTCATTTGATATTTTCATTTTAGTCAATTGTTCATCTGATCATTTCATTTTAGTCAATTGTTCATTCATTTAATTCAATAGTCTATTTTCTAATCATTTATCTATTGAATATGCAGAATTGAAAACCCAGAGCCACAACCACAACCCTAACACACAATTACAAAAGATCCTGTTGCGACCAAGATAACATATTTATTAATTTAGATTAATTATTATTTGTTTATTTATCCATTGTTTAATAGTTTTTTCATATTGTTCACTAGTTATGATTGTAATTTAGTATTTTCTTCCTATTGTTTATATGATCAATTGTTCATTCTTTTTATTCAATTGTACACTCATATTATTTAATTGTTCAATTAATCATATCATGTTAAACAATTTCATTTAATCATATCATATTATTCAAATGTTTATTGAATTCACTCACTTGTTCATTTGATCATTTCATTTAATTCAATTGTTCATTCATTTAATTCAATTGTTCACTAGGACTTTCTTGTCTATCATTGTTCATTAGCTTTACATGTTATTTATTGTTAACTAGTTCTTTTCTAGTATTCAATATTTTTCATTATTTGTTCAATTGTTACTCCATTGTTCATCTACCTATATTGTTCATTTATTTTGTTCATTTGTTCATTCTTTTTATTCAATTGTACATTCATGTTACTTAATTGTTCATTGGTTTATCTCATTTTTCACTTATTCATTACATTCACTCAATTGTTCATTTAATCGTTTCATTTAATTCAATTGTTCATTTGATCATTTTATTTAATTTAATTGTTCATTCCTATTGTTGTAACATAAAAACACGAGGACACGTGGCCCAGTCAGCAACTGCCACATGGCCCAATGAGCTGATGACACGTGGCCCATCCCCTTCTTGACATTTGGCAGTGTGTTGGGGGGTGAGTTAATGATGTCACCAAAGCAGTATTCAAGAGGCCCAATTATTCCTTAAAGGAAGGAATAATCAGCCCAAGTTCCCTAAAGAGGAAGGATGTGATTGGATAAGAGGCTCAGGACAATCAGACTATGACAAATGTCGCCCTCCCATTGCCTAACCAATCATATTTCTTTATTCTAGGGTGCTCCTTTCTATACATAGATACTATAAATAGCTCCTCAGAATCAGGTAAAAGGGGACAACTACTCTCTCTTAAAATTACTCTGTCAAAATTCATACCCAGCTATTATTTATTGAACACTGACTTAAGCATCGGAGAGGGAATCAAACCCAAACCTCCGGTTTGGTTTTCCCCTTTTGCAGGTTCGGGAACGAAGCAACATCTCAGCACAAGCCTCCCAATATCAACCCTACACCTGTCCATCATCAGGACAAATACCGTATTCTTCAAGTTTACCTAAAACATTTGGCGCCGTCTGTGGGGAGGCGCGGAGATGACTGATTGCAATTCGTCCAACCGAGGACAAAGGATGAGTCCTTATGTTCAAGTTAATGATATCGTCGATGATGAACGTCCGCCTAGGGGACGTGACGGACAGCGACAAAATGATCCCATTGGGGCAGTTTTGGAGCCCAACCCTGCTCTCCCGGTCACGGCTGCTCATTTGGAAAATGCCCTAAATGAGTTTCAAGCCAGGATGGCCCAAGTTGTCCAAGACCAGATCAAGAACAACATGTTATTCTTCCAAGTAGGATCCCAGCCGGATTCTAGGCCTGCTCCTAGGAGAGGAGCTTCTCAGGAGAATGTAGTTGGACCAAGCGGGGCTAGACGACCAGAAGAAGCTAGAAGAACGTCTAGGGGAAGGCATCTTGTTAGTAGTGAGCAACCACGTCGTTTAGACTGGAATCTGGTGGTCACCAACCCAGTGAACAGACCAGTGGATGGTCGAAGGATGGAGACAGACGCTCGGGAATACCTGCATGCTAAGAGGGTAGCGGCTCAACAGAGGTCGGCTACCGGATCAACGCCGTACTTGCAGGACCCCAGTCTGAGGATTCGGAGTCACACTCTGGAGCATGGAAGGACTCCGTCTATTTATGAGCCTCGTCAGGATCGAACGGTGGTTCAGCCTAATGTTTACAGAAGGACGTCTCAGCAGAATGTGTATAGGCGAGGGTCCCAAGAGGTCAGTTCATCGAACCCAGTCTTAAGGGAATGTCGGATAAATACAGCCCCAGTTGATGAACGTTTTAGGGAGCAGCGCATAGATTGGCCGACGCCTTTCTCAGCCAGAATAATGCAAGCCCCTCAATGTGCTAAGGTTAAACTACCAACCATTGATCCGTTCGATGGCACTACTGATCCAGATGATCATCTTTCTGCTTACAAACATCAAATGTACGTCCAAGCAGTAGACGACGCTACATGGTGTAAGAACTTCCCAGCCACTCTGAAAGGAGTCGCTCAGAAGTGGTTTAACAACCTACAGGCTAATTCTATCAACAACTTCACCGAGTTAAGTTATTCATTTACTAGCCACTTTGTTGCCAATAGGCAGGAACAGAAGACTAGTATTCATTTGGGGAAGATCATCCAAGCCCCAAAGGAATCCCTGAGAAGTTTTGTAAAGAGGTTCAATCTTGAAGCCCTTCAAATCCATGACTTAAATGCTGGTGTAGCCTTCGATGCATTTATTCGAGACTGCGTCTAGGAAGTTTCAAGTTTGATTTGGTCAAGAAGAAAGTGAGTACCTTGGCTGAAGCTTTAAGGGAAGCCGAGGCTTTTATACATGCGACGGAGGTGTGTGCTGAAGCCAAGCACTCAGAGTCCAAGAAGCCCGAGGAACCTGTTCAAAAGACTAAGAACAATCCTAAGAAGGCTGAGACTTGGGTAGTGTCTTCAAGCACGGCCCCGTCGAGAAGAGAGAAAAGAAAAGAAAGGGTTATCTCGGCTGAACCCATTGAGTTCAATAAGAATCAGTATTCAATCCTTATGGAAATCAAGGATCAGCATGAACTCAAGGCTCCGGCCGAGATGAAAACACCTTACAAGAACAGAGATAGGAGTAAGTACTGCCACTTCCACAAAGATTGTGGACATGAGACAAATGAATGCAAACACCTGAAGAGAGCTTTGGAAAACCTGGAAAAGCAAGGAAAGATGAATCAATACGTCTCCTGTGAAGGCCGTTTTCAGAAGAAGGATTATCGACAGAAAAAGAAAGAAAGCTCCTGTACAGACGAAGACGTGGTTTTGGTGATATCCGGCGGGCTTGCAGCCGAAGGACCAACCTTGAGAGGTCACAAAAATTATGTCAGAGAGCTTGGCCAAGTGTTGCTGACGGGGAAATCCAAGGTAGACCCTTTCCCCATGGTGACGGTGAGCGAAGGAGACCGTGGGCAGATAAGGACTCCTCATGAAGACCCCCTGGTCGTAGAAATGAAGATTGCAAAACTAAGAGTACGAAGGATCCTTATCGACACTGGCAGCTCAACTGACATTATTAGTGCTGATTGTTTGTCAAGATTGAAGTTTGATGAAAAAGATCTTCTTCCAGTCCATCATCCCATTATAGGATTTGGAGGTGGAATCATACATCCGGTCGGCACGGTTCCGTTGCCTGTCCGAGTCGGAGAGAAGGATAAGAGCAGAACTATGTTCATAAAGTTTTTGGTTATTAAGGATTTGACAGCATACAACGTCATTCTGGGACGTCCTACCCTTACTAACATTAAGGCAGTCATCGTCACTCATCTCATGCTAATGAAGTTTGAGTGTGACGATGGCCAGGTAAGCTCAATTTATGGAGACCAGCGGGCTGCTAGGGAGTGTTATCTTACAATCCTAAAGCCTTCGTCTTGGAAAATGAGCGAAGTTGATCCTATGGACATAGATGAGCCCAAGGAGATTGGGGCAGAAAAGTTTCAAACCAATGCTGCTTCCGCAAGTAAGCCGGCTGGAGAAAGAGCTGAACTACAGGTTACTCCCGAAGGGAAAACGGCAAGAGATTTGCCCAGTAAGAAGAGAAAATTCACTCAAGTAAAAGAAGAGCCAAGGCCTTCAGCCGAGATTATGACGATCGCAAGTTTGACATTGGATCGTCCAAAGCCTGCTGAGCCCCTTTTAAGCATTTGCTTAGATGAGTCTCGTCCGGAAAGGACTTTGCAGATTGGGGCAGGTTTGAAGCCCGAGTTACAAGAAGCTATCATAGCACTGTTAAAACAATTGCAAGATATTTTTGCCTATGGGGCAGAAGAGATGCCGGGGATTGATCCCAAGGTGGCCGTTCATCGGCTAAATGTTGACCCAGCCAAAAAACCTGTTAGGCAGAAGAAGAGGCATTTGGGACCTATCAGGAATCAGGCTGTAGACGAAGAGGTCAAGAAACTACTGGAAGCCAGCTTCATCAGGGAGATACACTACCCAGATTGGGTGGCAAACGTGGTTATGGTCCCCAAGCCAAATGGGACTTGGAGGATGTGTGTTGACTATACGGACCTGAACCAGGCTTGCCCCAAAGACAGTTTTCCTCTTCCTAAGCTGGATCGACTGGTAGATTCGACAGCTTGTCATGCCTTACTGAGCTTCATGGACGCCTACTCTGGGTTCCATCAGATTCCCATGCTGCCGGAGGACCAGGACAAGACTTCATTCATAACAGAAAAAGGATTGTATGGATGGCTAATGATGCCATTTGGCCTGAGAAACGCACCGACGACTTTTCAGAGGCTTATCAATGAGATCTTTTCGCCTCAGTTGGGACGAAACTTAGAAGCATACATTGACGACATGATCGTCAAAAGCCAGGAAGAAACAGATCATGTCGAAGACCTGCGCGAAACTTTCGAGACACTGCGCAAGTACAAGTTAAGACTTAATCCAAAAAAGTGCGTCTTTGGGGTTTCAGCTGGCAAGTTCGATCAACGTGGGATAGAAGCAAACCCAGAAAAAATCTAAGCCATACTCGACATGAAGCCTCCGACAAAGGTGAAGGAAGTCCAGCGGCTGACCGGTTGTTTAGCGGCAGTAGGACGATTTTTGTCCAAATCAGGAGATAAATGCCATCACTTTTTTGCAACAATAAAGAAGTCCGCAAAGTTTCAGTGGACCCCTGAAGCAGATGAAGCCTTAGTTGAGATCAAGAAGCATTTACAACAGCTCCCCCGTTTGATAAGTCCGGTGCTTGGGGAGAAGTTGTATGTTTACCTGGCTGTTTCCCCTGAAGCAGTCAGTGCAGTACTTCTAGCCGAGAGAGATGCAATACAAACACCCATTTACTTTGTGAGTCAAGTACTCAAGGATGCTGAAACTAGATACACGGTTGTAGAGAAATTTGGCCTGGCTCTAGTAGTTTCCAGCCGAAAGCTAAGGCCCTATTTCCTGGCTCACAGTATAGTTGTGTATACTGATCAGCCGCTTAAGCAAGTTTTACATAAGCTAGAGGCGGCTGGAAGGATGTTGAAGTGGGCAAATGAACTGAAGATGTTCGACATCACGTTCGAGCCAAGAAAGGCGATTAAGGGACAAGCCTTGGCAGATTTCATTGCTGAACTAACCCGTCCAGTGTTGGCCCCGTTAGAAGACCCCTCTGAGGGCAGTCAGTATTGGAAATTAATGGTAGACGGCTCGTCCACCACTCAGGGAAGTGGGGCAGGCCTGGTGTGTCATTCTCCTGAGGGAGACAAGTATGAATATGCTGTACGTTTTAAATTTTCGGCGTCCAATAATGAGGCCGAGTATGAAGCCATACTGGCTGGGATCCGTATTTGCAGAGCAGTAGGAGCTAGAAAGTTAGAGGCAAAGTCAGATTCTCTTCTGGTAGTCAGCCAGGTTAATGGAGAGTATGAATGCAAAGAGGCCTCCATGATTAAGTATGTCCAGCTGGTGAAAGAAGAAATCAAGCAATTAGATGAATTCACCTTGGTACAAGTACCTAGGTCTGAGAATCATCAGGCTGATGCTTTGTCTAAACTTGCAAGTTCTTCTTTGGGTGACACCCCAAGAACTGTTTTCTGGGAGGTTCAAGAAAGGAAGAGTATTGATCAGGAACTGGATGGAGCCTATTCTTCACTACAAAAAGACGGGCCAATTACCAGAATACCCGGCAGAAGAAAAATATGTTAAGGCACGAGACAAATGGTTCGAAGTTTGGGACGAGACATTATACAAGAAATCGTATGATCGTCCGCTGTTGAAATGTATTACCAGGGAAGATGGTCTTGAGGTACTGAAGGATTTGCATGAAGGGGTTTGTGCATCACACATTGGCGGCCAAGCCTTGGCTGAAAAGGCACGAAGAACTGGCTATTTCTGGCCGACGTTGAATGCTGATGCCGTGGAGTATGCAAAAAAATGTGATAGCTGTCAAAAGCATGGTCATCTCTTCAAAAGGCCATCAAATTTTCTAACACCAATCCTGACTCCTTTGCCGTTCGCCAAATGGGGCATGGACATCCTAGGTCCTTTTCCCATGGTGGCCGGACAGAAGAAATTTGTTATTGTAGTTGTGGACTATTTTTTCAAGTGGGTAGAGGCTTAAGCCGTTAGGAGCATAAAGACGAATGATGTTAAAAGGTTCATCTGGAAGAACGTCATAACACGATTTGGGATGCCCCAGTCGATTGTGTTCGACAATGGACCACAGTTTGAGACTCCTAAACTGAAAGACTGGCTATCAGAGAGGGAGATTAAGTCCCACTTTGCTTCTGTTGCACACCCACAAGCAAATGGCCAGGTCGAAGCTTTCAATAAAATTATTTCGGAAGGTATAAAGAAGAAGTTAGAAAACGCCAAAGGCTTTTGGGTGGAAGAACTTCAACTGGTAATTTGGTCCATTAGAACCACAGCCAAGAATTCAACAGGGGAGACGCCCTTCATGCTGGTTTATGGAACAGAAGCTATCCTACCCATTGAGATTGAAGAGCCCACCCTACGCGTCATGTTATACTCAGAAGAGGCTAATTGGGCGGCAATGCGCCTGGCATTGGACAAATTGCCTGAAGTCCGAGGTAATGCCCTTCTGAGGATGGAATTGTACAAGCTACGCATGGCTAGGGAGTTCAACAAACGTGTGACTAGACGACCTCTCAAAATAGGGGATCTAGTTCTTCGTAAGATGGAGGCAGTTGGACGTGCAAAGGAACTGGGAAAGTTAACCCCGAACTGGGAAGGTCCGTATTTGGTGGTCGAAGAGGTTCGCAGCGGCACTTTTAAGCTTCAAGACTTAGATGGACGTCCTATACCAAGAACTTGGAATTCTGATAATCTGAAAAAATACTATGTTTAAGGCAGTTTGTAGTTTTTTACATTTTACAAACGAAGTGCTACGGCACAGAAAAATCATTTAGCAATGTATTCTATGTATCTTAGCTGAGGCTAAGCAAACTTCACATTAATACATTCTAAATTCTGGCCTATAGTTCGAACTGTTTCTTTATGAATGGCTTATTTAATTAGTTAGTAACTCGTCCAGACACATCGTCAGATAGGGGCATTTTATTATCCACAGCCATCTTGGGGCATTTTTCCATTGATGGACGAAAGATGGTTACTTGATAATAAACCATACAAGCCCATTATGAAAGACAGATATTACTTCCTAAAGGAAGACGTCTGCAAAAATCATCACAATCTGTTCAAGATATAATTGATGAACAACGACTTCTTGATTAAAAGTTCTTTAACAAGAAGCAATCGTTTAAAATCAAGTTCAATGAAAGTTGAAAAATACGACGAACATTGCTTCCTAAAGGAAGTCGGCTAGAGAGACGTCTTCCCTTAGTAAAGGAAAGCTCCGTCATAATACCTAAGGTTACACAAAAGGTATTATTTCTTAGTAAAGAAGGTCTCGTTACTTACAAAAAGGATGGACTAGACTTCTTTCCTACGATGTCTTCGTCTAAGAATAGACAAAGAGGCATCCTAAGAAGGGGGCATACAGTACCATATCCAGCAAAGAAAGAAACACGTCCAAGAATAACGTCTGGACGTCTTCAATCTTGGTAAAAACCAAGGTTACTTCTAAGAGGAAAACGTCCAAGAATAACCTCAGGACGTCTTCAATCTTGATAAAAACCAAGGTTAATTCCAAAAGGAAAACGTCCAAGAATCATCTTTGGACCTCTTCATTCTTGGTAAAAACCAAGGTTGCTTCATAGAGGAAAACGTCCAAGAATAACCTCAGGACGTCTTCAATCTTGGTAAAAACCAAGGTTACTTCCAAAAGGAAAACGTCCAAGATTAACCTCAGGACGTCTTCATTCTTGATAAAAACCAAGGTTACTTCCAAAAGGAGAACGTCCAAAAATAACCTTTGGAAGTTCAAGACTCAAAAAGGAAAACGTCCAACTAATAGTCCTACGACGAAGAGAATGATACACTGGTCAACTTCCTTCATGGGGCAACAGTCGTCTGAAGAATAACCAACGTCTAAATGTTACCTAGGCCGCTTTCCTTTATGAAGCAATGATGGTTAATACCCTTTGATGATCCAAGACGAGCGTCCTTGTTACCAACAGGACGAACAAGATGATTACTTGGTAAAATTTGGATGAAGTTTGGTCGTTAGCAAAACTCGTCATCTGCCTAAAGTGTCATGATATTTGGATTGGACAAGGATTGGTTAACAGGTCCTTTGGTTGAATAAATTAATTACATAGCAAGATTGGCTTGCTTGATGATCTGCTTCTGTATATTATGCTTCTCGTCCCAAGAATCTAATCAAGATCGTCCCTCATTTAGGAGTATAAAGACGCAGAGAGATCTTTAGACGAAGAGTGAATATACTTAGAAATAATTGGTTGATCTTGGCATACCTTCAGAACATCTTCGTTCTAAAGAGTGATTTAAAATGAAGATAGACACAGACAAGCATAAGAATAAAATTGGTCAAGGCAGTTGAATGAAGGATTCTCATTTAGGCTACTTATCCAAGTGGACGATACCAGAGTTCACAAAAGTACAATACTGAGTTTCCATTCTACTACAACAAAACCAAACGGCAAAAGAAACCTCCTAATGTGATTACAAGGCATAGTAATTTCAGCAGAATATCCATGAAGTACAAACAAAATACTAAGACAAAATTTCAGCAAGGAGAGCGTCCTGATCTGGTTGTGGGCCAAGACTTGATAACAGTTGCATACTTCTTCAACTTGTCAAGCTGAGCCTGAATGTCTTTCCTGCCCTCTTTGCTGAGTATTTGGTGCAAGTTTTCTTAGACTTGCACCAGTTCTTATAGAACCACCCCCTGACTTCTTCACTCAGATGAGTAGCCCAAATGAGAGAAGAAGGAAGCAGGACGATGGTCATTCTAGGCGTTGGGAGGAGGAATAGATGCATCCTCCTCCATGGCAGTGTCATCCTCAACTTCTTCGTCCTCCAAGTCCTCGTCTTCGTCTGTTTCATCGAAGACAGGAGGATCTTCGCCACGCTTCTTGGCCTTGTGATATTCCTCCTGGAATTCAAGCCGGCGTTGAAAATGGCTCACTTGGTCAGGCTCAGCCATCATTTCCATGGCTTTGATTCCCCACCCTTTGGCCGTTTCCAAACACTCAGAGAAGGTCTGGACAGCGTCTTTGAAGTCCAGCTGAGCTTGATTCTTCAACTTACCCACTTCTGTTGTGAGTTCAGAAATCTTAGCCTCAAGCTCAGCTGAGGTAGCAGCAGCATTCTCCTTTTCCTTTTTCAGGTCGTCCATGAGAATATCCCGAGCCAGGAGCCACTCCTCCTTTTCCTTCAGCACAGAATTGACCTTTTCCAAGAGCAGCTTGTTGGCCGACTCCAAATCAGCCGACCGCTTCTGCAAGGCGTCCACACTCTGCCTGTGGTAAATGTTACTCTCCTCGACAGTAACAATGGCCTGGTCTCCGGCCTTAGTCACCTTCCGAACACAGGAGGTGTTCTCTTTACGGAGGCCGGCTACATATCCTTCCAAGGCCATGCTCCGGGCGAACGCCTGAAAAGAAGTGATTCATCTAGTTAACAAGACAAGTAAAAGGATTAATCTAAACAGAGAAGAGAATGAAGGTGATACCTCGGCCAAGAGTTGAGACAAGTAGCCCACATGTCCAGCCGTGGCCCCCCTCAAACAGTCAACGTACTCATGAGGGAAGGCGTCATAAACTTCCTTCTTTATTTTCTTCCTCTCAAGCGAGGAATACTTGGCAAATGAGGGGACGGCCTCGTCAGGCTCAGAAGCCGACTCATCCACGGCTGGAGCTTTCCCCTTATCTGAAAAAGATGAATCATCAGTTCGGCGAATAGGGATGACCACGGCAAGTTTGTTGGACGGGATCATCGATCGTCCATCAACCCGCACCGTGCTGACAATGTTGTGATAGTATAACTCACCCGACGATGTGGACTTAGTCCTGAAATGAGGAGGCATTTGCCCCACTAGCTTAGCTACTGACTCTGAATAGGCCGAACCTTCAGGGTTAACCGCGTCCGGACTTCCCAACTCATAATGCAAACCAGCCGCGTCCAACTGGTTTTCCACGTCTATAGGGCTGGACGATGCTCCAGCTCCCAGAGTGACGGCCGGTGGCGGAATGAACACCGGGTCAGTAAGCTTTCTCCCTTTCTCGCTGGAAGGGATAGGTGCCCTACGGACAGACGAACTCGTCTGCCCAACTCTCCTTGCCAGAACAAAGGATTTGGATTTTGATTTTTTGGGGGATGCAGCTGGGTCCCCAGAAGCCGCAGGCCGCTTCCTCGATGCAGACGGCTTAGCAATGGTTGCCCTGGCCGTTGGTGAATTTTTCTGCGCAAACAAAACAGGCCACATTAATATATTCAACACCAAAGGTGGATCCAAGAAGGAAAACGACCAGAATGAATTAGCATATGGTCAACAAAGGGCATTCAAAGAAGGAACACGTCAAAACTAAGACGTCAGTGGTCAAAAGAGGGTTCAGGACGAAGACCAACACAAACCAATGATGGATCAATGAAGGAAGACGGCTGAAGCAAGACGCCTTCCTTCACGGACCCACCTTTGGTCAGAAAGTTAAAATGGTTTATCTAAATTCCAGACGTTTTCCTTCATGAAGAGACCTTGGTTTTAGGAATGTCGAAGATAAATTAGATACCTTGGTTTCGTCTCTTTTCTTATGAGGAGCTTTTGAATGCTCCGTCCACATATCCTCGCGGAACTTCCTCATATCTATGTCTCCTCTCCAAGCGGTTGGGATCCTCCTTCTTGCTGGTCCTGCATAAAAGAAAAATTAGCCAAGTACAATAGGGAAAACATTTCTACAGGCATTTGGGGCAAGACCAGGACAATACCTAGATCTTCGCCCTCTTTTAACCCGGCGGCAGCCAAGAACCGCTCGTCGTAAAACATTTCTTTGAAGGGAATCCAACCACTTGGTCCCTTCAGGGCTATATTTTTTGGCTTAGGCCGCCCGGCTTCACCATGACTAGGGTGAAGATACTCCTTGGCTGTGAAGTGAGCCACTATGGCATCATCGTACTTGTTCTCTAGCTCAAGGAGAGGAGCACCTCGTCCAACATTGGTTACTGCCCTATTGTGATACCTATACGGCTCTGCTGTCCCTGCGTCAGGAGCTTCAACAAACAAAAATTCCGACTTCCAGTTGTGCATCTTGGTCGGTTTTGCAAATGCAGTCATATACCCGGTTCTGTTGCAGACACTATACCAGGTTCCCTCCACGGTCCTTGGGACTTGGCATACATAGTGTATGTGGGTGAAAGCATTAAGGGACATGAGCAGGCCATATAACTCACAGGTGGCAATAAAAGTTAGTATGTTCATCCAAGCATTGGGAGCCAGCTGGTTATGACCTAAGCTATAGTGTCGGAGAACTTCATGAATAAAAGGATGAAAGGGAAACCTAAGTCCGGCATCTAAGGCCAGTCTATACACGGCAAACTGATTAGGGGCGGCATGGAAAATTGTGTCCTCCTTTTTAGGTAGGACGAGGTGAAAATCCCTCATGGGCATTTCTCTATTCAATCGACTCGCATTTGGCCCATATTTTTTCAACCATTCTATGTCCACACAAACAAATGCCGGATCAGAAAGAGGGCCCAGACGTTCTCTAAGCTCAGCCGAAGTAGTAGAAGGTTCAGACCCTTCTTCTTCGTCCTCCTCCTCCTCTTCGTCTGAGATCCTCCCAGACGGACCGACCTCATACTGCTCCTCTGAAGCCTCATAGTCAAATTCGTCCAGAGGGCTAACCTCCAACGGCTGAATCTCTTCCACTCTATCACTCTTGTGTCTTTCAGGACCCCTTCCCGTTGACTCTTCCATTTCAGAACTGGATGAGGGGAGAATTAATGAACGTCTTAGACGCGCCGTTTGCTTGACGCGCGCCAGATTACCCTGTAAAGGCAGAGACTGGGTCGTCAGAAATGGGTCGAACGTTCTTATCAAATTAAAGAACTATCCGGCCGAGATACGCCCAACTCTAGAAACGGCGGACGATGAAAAAGAATCCGCCCTAGGGTTAGCATGTTCTACGGATTGGCGGGGTTATTGGAAGAGGTGAATGACACCATTTTATTTCAAAAAAGAAAAAGAATCAAGAATGAAAGAAGAAAAGTAAAAAGAGAAAGGGGTGATACCTGACTATAGATCTGGACGGACTCTTCACCTTCTCTACAAGTCACGCCGGTCAGCAATGGTCAAGGTCAACAAATCCCCAAAGTCAACCTTCTCTGACAAATAAAGAACCCAGAAAACTCCCAAACTCAGAGCTTCTCTCTCTAAAAATACCCTCTCTCTAGAAAAATGCGGAAAGTGAAAGTAAAAAAAAAATGAAGTGAGTGAGGGGTATTTATAGAGGAGTCAAAATCCTCTCTCCCCCAACAGTCACTAAGTGACGTGTCAACACCCCATGGTGTACACGTCACTTCTTACTCTTCTGATTGGTGGAAAAAACAGTTAAACTCCTAAACAGTGCAATGAAGATCTGCGGTTACTCAGTAAAAGGGTTTTTATCAGATAAGCCCCCGATTAAACCCCTTTTAGGGGCAAATGTTGTAACATAAAAACAAGAGGACACGTGGCCCAGTCAGCAACTGCCACGTGGCCCAATGAGCTGATGACACGTGGCCCATCCCCCTTTTTGACACTTGGCAGTGTGTTGGGGGGTGAGTTAATGATGTCACCAAAGCAGTATTCAAGAGGCCCAATTATTCCTTAAAGGAAGGAATAATCAGCCCAAGTTCCCTAAAGAGGAAGGATGTGATTGGATAAGAGGCTCAGGACAATCAGACTATGACAAGTGTCGCCCTCCCATTGCCTAACCAATCATATTTCTTCATTCTAGGGTTCTCCTTTCTATACATAGATACTATAAATAGCTCCTCAGAATCAGGTAAAAGGGGACAACTACTCTCTCTTAAAATTACTCTGTCAAAATTCATACCCAGCTATTATTTATTGAACACTGACTTAAGCAACATCTCAGCACAAGCCTCCTAATATCAACCTTACACCTATCCATCATCAGGACAAATACCGTATTCTTCAAGTTTACCTAAAACACCTATTATTCACTAGGACTTGCCTATTGTTCATTTTTACATGTTATTCATTGCTAACTATTTCTTTTCTACTGTTCAATATTTTTCATCATTTGTTCAATTGTTTAATTTATTGTTCATCTACCAATATTGTTCATTCATTTTGTTCAATTGCTCATTTTTTAAAGTCAATTGCACACTCATGTTACTTAATTGTTCATTTAATCATATTTAATCATATCATATTATTCAATCATTCATTTAATCATATCATATTATTCAATTGTTCATTAAATTCACTCAATTGTTCATTTGATCATTTCATTTAATTCAATTGTTCATTCCTATTGTTCACTAGGGCTTTTCAGTTGTTCATTGTTCATCAGTTCTTACCTGTTATTCATTATTAACTAGTTCTTTTATACTATTTAATATATTATATTATTTGTTCAATTGCTTACTCTATTGTTCATCTACCTATATTGCTCATTCATTTAGTTTAGTTGTTCATTCTTTATAACAATTTCATTCATTTATTTAATATTTTACTAGTACTTCACTGTTGTTCATTACTATTTTCTCGTTGTTCATTGTTCACTAGCCCATTTTCGTTGTTCATTTATTTTATTTAAATGTACATTAGTTTTGATCTAATATTCATTCTTTGTCATCTAATGTTCATTGTCCACTTCATGAATGTGCAGAAGTGATAAACCAAATGCACCACCCGCTACAACCAAACCCCACACATCAACCAAAGCCGCTACTAAGGGCAAAGCCCCGACCACAGAGATCAAAACCGTACAACCTGTTGTGAAGAGTAAACCCTTGACTCAAAAGGCCAAAACTTCTGCCGTGAATTCAAGTATCGTTGGACGTGCAGATGGAGGAAGCGCTGTCCAACATGAGGATATGAGGTGATCAAGGCAAATCCCATAATATTAGGGAGACGTTAGGGCTTCTTAGCGGCTGTTTCTTTATTTAGTCGGATAGTATATATATATATATATATATATATAAATATATATATATATATATGTAAAAATGTCATTTGTATATTTTTTGCAGCATGTTATGCTAAGCATTATACTCACTTTTTGGAATCAATAAGAATATTTGCTTTTATTTATTTTCGTATTGTTCTTAAATTATTTCTCACCATTATTTATTTAATTCATCCTAATTGACATTATTGAATCGTCGGGTCAAAAAGTAATAACAACTATAGATAAATGAACAATGATTATTACATGTCAAATCAATTAATACTAATCTAGATATATAATTATAGATGAATGAACATCAAATCGGGAATTATGGATAGCTATATTCATCTAATGTACATTTAAACAAACACATTGAACTTTGGTACCAACTATATGAACAATTGAACAGTCATCATGAACATTGATAATAAGTACTTAAACATTATCAATACCAAAGTTAATTGATAACAATACATGAACATCAGAGCATGCATAATGAATTAGTGTGCTAATAAAAAGAACATTAGATAGTAATAGACAACACAAAATAAATGGTCGCAATACATGAACATTACATGAAACACAATGAAGTTGTGTACCAAGTAGATGAACCATTTAGAAAATATAGTGAACATTGACAATAAGTACTTGAAAGTTATCAATACTAAAGTAAATTGATAACAATTCATGAACATTAGAGTAGGCATAATGAAAATGTGTACTCATAAGATGAACAATACATCATACATAATGAACCTTGATAATAAGTACTTGAACATCAACAATATATAATTTCATTGATAATAATTTACAGTATAAAATTTCATTGATAACAATCCATATCAAACAAAATGAACTTTTGTACCAAGTAGATGAACTTTTGAATAAACATAATAAACATTGATAATAAGTACTTAAACATTATTAATACAAAATTTCATTGATAACAACACATGAACATTAGAGTAGCCACAATGAACGTGTGTACTATTAAGATGAACAATAGATCATAAATAATGAATTTTAACAATAACTAGTTAACTACTTAAACATTAACAACATATAATTTCATTGATTATAATACATCTCATTGCTCATTTTCATAAATTAAGTAAAGAATAGTCACCTATCTATTTAATGTATTCATGTGTTCTTCATAGGATAATTGATGTTCATCTGTTGTTTGTTTACAACTATTGCTAAACTTAATTTCATTTATTTCTCATTGACGTTCATTCTCAGCAAAACTATTCTCAGAAAAACTAAATGTTGTTTGTCATTTTCCCATGTATATTTTTTGGCAACCGATGTTCATTCCTTGTCAAAAATAAGTAGGATGCTGATTTGTGGTTTGTTTAATGTTTTTAGTCTTTTCGAAAGTACATTTGTTTACGCCTGATGTTCATTCTGTGTCACATATAAGCTGGGTTCTTTTTTCTTGCTGCGTTTTGTTCATTTGATCCTGCGCTTCAGGTGGATGCACTTTCCTCATGGTAGGTGCATGTCCACCATGGAATTTGCATACCTCCATTCTATAGCTATTGCAACCTTTGATTTTTACGTTATTTATACACTATACTTTGACCTTTTTTTTGTAGAAAATTAATATAGTTATGAGAGATCTTATTAGATTCGTCTCGATATATGGTTAATTAATATCAACTTTTATAATTTGTACTTAAATTAAATTAGAGATACTAACATTTAAAGTAGTGTATTGAGAGACGTAAAACTCGCTATGTTCCAATACACATGGAACAGAGGTAGTATGTAGTTTATAAAGAAAATTTTCTTCTGGACTTTTATCGGCAAATATGTTATTTTCTTCAATTGTTTTCAATTATAATTAATATCACGTCGAAAAAGATAATAGATGGTAATGCATATTTTGAACCAAGACACATGTTTGAGAATGAGCTCTTGAAAGTAGACATTGTAATGTCAGTTAATTCTTGCAAAATTATGCCACCATTTTGGATGACTTTTGTCTTTTGGCTTGTTGCTTGGTCATATTGCCAAAACATCTTTGGTAAATGGCTTTTGAACTTGTTAAAATTAAATGCCCCTTTTAATCCAAAATAAAGAAGCTATTGTGAGTATTTTTTTCATTGATTTTTGGCTTGTTAGCACACTTCATGTAATAAAGTAATAACCAACCAATATTCCAACAAGCACTAACCAATTTTACCGAATATCTTCCTATATAGTTGACTTATACAACGAGCTAATAAAAGCAGATAATTAAACAAGCCAAGTGAACTAGATACCACTCAACAATTATCTACCCCCAATACAACTGTTGTTATAAAATACCAGTTTGTAATTCTGTAACTGCTCCATCCCATAAGTACACATTCCTTTTCCTTCCAATTACTCTCATCGGATATTCAGTTTCCAAAACCCTTTGATAGTATAAGGGAGTGCGTTTCATTAGTGAATTTCATTTCATAAAAAAACTATTCCTGTTTATTACCGATTTATCAAATTTGGAAATTCTATCTAGTGTTTTTGTGTCCTTAATCGTTTTTTTTAACCACTTGTTTTTTTTTTCTGAGGCAGGAAAGTGATTGCTAGTGGGGTTAACGGAAGGGATAGAAGGTTCCAGGATGGCGTAGTAATTAGAAGTAAATTCTTGGCGTAAGTAGTGAAGTACTAGACCCACGTCGGATTTAACACTTGGATTGTCGTGTTTGTTGCTATTGAATGTGACGAATCACAACTAATTGGTCGTATTATGATGTGATTTTGTGGGTGGATGGTGATGTATAACTTTCCCCTTGATGGTACCTTTGACTAATAATGCATGCATTGGATGATTAGGATTTCTCTCAATTTGAAGAGTTTTCACTTATTAGGTCTCTATGTTTAGATTTAGGCTCCTCTTCAAAGAGGATCAATACCTCAAACATTAGGCTTATTGGATTTGTTGCTGAAATATAGATATTCAACACAAACTCCCGGAGGATGGCTAGTGACCCACAGTAAAGCGGATGAATCATTTATATTTTCAAGTAACAATAAATTTTCATTACTTTATTTAACCGTGTTGAATGGAAGAAAAAAATAATCACGTAAGATCTTACTAGATTATTTCCTATATATATTTTCAAGTTAGCAACCTTTAATAATTAGGGTTATTTTATAATATGCCCTTGTTTTTTTTTCCAAATTCTACGTTGTATTAATAACTTTTGAAGTTCTTCATGTAACAACCCAGATCTATGTCCAACTTAATTAAAACCTAAATGCAGCGGAAAACCTAGTCCGGGCTATTACCATCACACTCGCCACGAGTGTGGAGCTCAAAAACCTTGACTTTTTAAAACTTTTATATTGTAATGACTATATTTAAACCTTTAACTATAATAAACTATATTAAGTGATCCTAAAGCACTTTAAACAACTAGATTTGTTATTAAAAATTCTACTGAAAATCCGGCAGAGTTCCGTTTGTAAAACGGACCGCCTAAAACTTAATTTAGGACTCGCGTCCACTTATAAACCTGTAGTTAGCAAAATCCAGCAACCATTATAGTTTAAACTTAATAAACTCAAACTCTTCTATTTTAATTACAAATTAACTATAAACTATACTATTACAAAGTTGATCGTTCTCGCTGCAATACAAATAATATAACTTTCAATCGTCGAACATTCTTCAACACTACTACCTTTATGTACCTGCATATACCGGCACGTAGTATCAGCCAAACTGGCTGAGCAAGATTTCATACTGCAAAGCCAAACATATATGCAAGTAGAATATATATTAAATATATCCTACAAATCAGTTTCTTTCAAAACCAAACAATAAGTAACTTTATAAAACCTTTTCCGTATTTCTTTTTATAAAACAAAACCGTTCTTTTCTGTTTCTAAATCAAATCCTTTCCATTACTTTTCAGTAAATCAAATCCTTTCTTTTTCTCTTTTTTCAAATCTTTCCTTTTTCCTTTTCAGAACCAATCCTTTCTTTCCTTTTTCTTTCACGAAGAAAGATTCATAAATCTAGGGAATGGAACGAACTTTCCTTTGCCTTTGGGCTAGTTAGGCCCTCCGGATAACTATAGACAAAGACCCCTAGTGTGCACACCCTACATACGGCCAAACCGTAGCAGAAGATCTAAGTCTTGAGGTACCGATCAACGTACCCCCACAACTATTCTATTCTGTATTTGTAAGGTCGAGACAAAACCGACAAAGTTCCAATTCCTTGAGATACCACTTAGGTAATTCCCACAACTTTGAAAACATAAAACTATTCCCATGAGATACCACATAGGCAATCCCATCAACTTTCAAAACATAAAACTATTCAAAATATCTTTCTATAATCTTTCCTTCAATTGTGGTTCGGAAACCAAACTATCTATATTTGAAGGAACATCCTCCAATTCAATCCGTCCTCAACAAAACTGAGATAAAAAAATCCTTTTAAGAACCCTTCTTGTAAACTATAAAAGTTCCTTTCGAAACTAAACTTCTATCTTTTAAAACATGCTCAACCAAAATGAGTTTTAAACCTTTATGAAACTCTTCTCATAACTATAAAAGTTTTAATAAGAAATTTTAAACTTTACTTGTAAACTTATAAAACATTTAAGCACGAAATCTTACCTTTTTAAACTTTTCTTGTAAACTATTCAAGGTTCGAGTAGAAATCTTACCTTTTTCGAATCACGCAACCAACTACCTCCGTCTAAACAAATCCTCAGTGAAACCGAAAGCCACTACTATGGAAGACTAGGGATGGAGATAGCTTGGAAGATCGCCCCTAAAAACGTGCCCTAATCTCCAAAACGGACCAAAAACGTCCCTTGCTTCCTCTCTAGTATGCGCCGCCTACTTTGAGCACTAACCATGGTGGTTGCGGTGGTTGTCCTAATCGGAATCAACGCCGAGTGGTCGACCTTCACTTTTGCCTTCCCTTTCTTCTTCGTTCTCTCCTTCTCCCATTCCTCTTCTTTCTCTCTTTCCCTCACTCCTTTCTTCTGGTTGAGGAAATGAGAAATTTTATTTTATTTTCTCTTTTCTCCTTTTTCTTTTAATTAATATCATAACTTAATGATCCATTCTACTTTTAATCCTTTTTTTTTTCCATTTAATCTCATTACCCCCTTCTAATCTATTTGGTGTGATTATCTTAAACTCCTCTCCTTATACATATAAGTACATCTATTTACCTTTAAATAATAATAAAAATACTAATACAACTTGATATAAATACAATTATATCTTGTACTCATTAAAAGAATTAAATTCAAAATTTCTTGAAGTCATTTCATTAAAACGTTGCAAAATAATTAACTAAATAAATATAATTAACTTTTCTTTAATTCTATAATCAAATCTAATTTCCTTGAATTAAACTTGAGGACTATTAATATATAATCATGCTAATAAGTCATACTTAACTATTAATACAATACTATTTAAAAATAGGGGTATTACACTTCATTATACCCTTAGTACCCCTAATCTTACTTTTTTTAATCTAATGTACCATGTCGTTAAGTAGGCTATAAATCTATAATTAATCCGTTAAGTAGGCAGTAATTTAGCTAATCAAACGACTTTTATTTGCTGGTGGTATAATAAACGTTTTTACCTTAAACACAACTCTTTAGGGGAAAATAGATTATGGCACATATTTATATAGAGTTTTCTCCCCTATTTATGAGCTAATTCGTGCATCATTTGAGCTCTTCGGAGCTATGTTCTGCTAACTATCGCATATAGTTGTGTTTTGTGTTTTAGTGTTGAATTGCAGGTTTTAGGGAATTTTCTCCTTATTTCTGAGCTATTTGGAAGCAACCACGACTTTACGAGATGTTACAAGGCACGTAGGAATGATCACGACCTTCATGGATAGTTTAGGAGGTCCCAAGACCTCCAAACGTGAAGAATTGAGAGTCAAAGAGTCAAAAGGAGCTTTCCGTACATTGATCAGGCAGAAAATTGACCGATCGGGCGGTAAAGTTTCGCATCCGATCGGGCGGACATCACCCGACCCAATCGGGTGGAAAAGCAAAGAAATTAGAAGGGTTGTTTTAAGCCCAACCCGATCAGGCAAGAATCCACCCTATCGGGCGGGCCCATTTCAATACCAAAAATGTTGCTGAGTTGCGTCCAAGAGGAGAAGAGAAGCCAGCTGGGACTCTTTAGTGTGGACCCGATCAGGCAGGTGCTTTGCACCCGATTGGGCTGGTCCAAGGTGAGCAAGATTGCAATTTGCTGATGTGACGTACGCGAGAAAAGAAGGCTATGCTGGGCCGCCTTTATGTGTTGTGGACCCGATCCACCACCCGATCGGGCCAGTGGTCGGGTGGGCTGGAATTCATTTCTTGCTTTTGTTGCTGCTTGTGTGTCGAATCCAAACCAGATGTTGGGAAAATTTAGTGTGGGCCCGATCGGGTGACCCTTTGCCCGATCGGGTCCCGCAGTCCATTCCGCGATTTTCTATCTTTTATTTCCAGTTTTTAATTAGATTTTTGGATTATTATAAATAGCTAACTTCATTATTTTTAGAGACACCTTTTTATTCTAGTTTATTTCCATTTTTCTTAGTTTAGTTTTTAGAAAACTTTTATTAGATTAAACACTCCAGATTAGTTTAAGGGGTGATTGAACCTCGGATTTGATTTCAATAAAAATTATTGCTTTCTGTCAATTGATATTCTTCTCTACTCTTAATCTCTTTAATTATTTTCGATTGCTTAGTTTAATTATTATTTTGATTCATGATGTTAGAATTAGGGTTTCATATTAACTCTATTATGGTTGATTTAATTATGTCTGAGTAGTCTAATTTCTAGGGATTTGGTGAGGGAAACCATGTTTATACCTTGATTATTTGAATTGCTATTAGTTTCTAGGGTTTTATGGGATTGATTATGGTGTGATTTGTTCTTATTGAGTAATTAATGTTATTGCGCAGTTTCATTGATTACTCGAGGTTAATAATTGTTTGCACAGACCCGTCTTACTTTTAGAGGCCTAGTACACATCAGTAATTCTGATTATGTTTGTGAACATGCTGCATATGTTGAATTATGGGCGTTGAGACTTAGCCATAGCTTGACACTGCTCTAATCTATCGATTCTCGACCTAGCAACTGATAGTTGTTTGATCCCTTGATTTGTATAAGCATGGTGTCGACCGAACCAATTCCCTAGAATTTTATTTCATAGATTAAAATCCCTTTTTATATTGCTTTCTAGTGTTTAATTAGTAGTTCAGCTGATTCTTCCCTGATTTTGTCTGAAGCAGTTGTTTAGCTAAATATTAACTTAGAAACTCTGTCTCTCGGTGGATTCGACGCTACTTCCCTTGACTATCATTGTTAAAGGACTTAGGATTATTTTTGATTAAGTGATACGACTTTAGCCTGTCAACGGACATCGTTGAGAGTTTGAATAAAGGAAATATTTTGAGAAGCACGAATTGATTACGTCGTCTTTTTGGGGCACGCACTTCGAGGTCGTCTTGAACAACTTTTTGACCTCAAAAGACGACGTTGTAAAGGGAAATAGGCACAACCGATCGTCCTTATATGAAACAAATTCCATGAAGCTGATCAAAATAAGTACTAATACATCAATTTGTTTGTTACATACTCCAAGACGATCTTGAGCGGCATTTTTGCTATTGAACACTATAGTTTTAGGGAAACAAACACCCCGACTGTCCTTATAGGACGCGAATGTCGCAAAGTCAGTCAAAACGAGTAGCAATACACCAACTTTTTGGGCACACACTTTGAGGCAATCTTGAACGTAGTTTGACCATGAAATATGGCATATTTATACTCATTTAGACCGACATCTCGAATTACGGGCCCAATGAGGACGCTAGGTGGTGTCCATTTTCCCAATAAACGTTTTCAAGGTCAAAACGTTTAACGTTCTCCAACAGTTATAAGTCGTTTAATTAGCTAAGTTATCGCTTACTTAACGACATGTATACATTAGATTTAAAAACGTAAGTTCAGGGGTATACACGAGGCCATATAATAGAAAATCCTAATACTTCCTCCGTTTTAATATAAGTGATACACTTTGTTTTTCATGCTTATCAAGGAAGTGATTTAAGGGTGTAAACGATCAAATTTTTCGATGAAATTTTAGCACAAGTAATATAGAGTTCTCGTTCTTGCTTGTATTAAAATTTCATCGAAAAATTTACTCGTTTACACCCATAAATCGCTTCCTTGATAAGCGTGAAAAACAAAGTGTATCACTTATATTAAAACAAAGGAAGTAGTTTTTACGTATTTATAACCAGTTCTAAACCTTTGCAAACTGTTTTTTTTGTTTATTCACCTTCTTTTTATTTCTATTATAATGGATAATGGTTGCGCTAGAAGTTAAAAAAGTTTAAGATTATATGTACATATCATGATGCTTTTTCTATGATTATAGTGTATGAACGGAGTAATAATTAATGAAGTATTATTAATGTAATAGCTAGGTATATTTTCAAATGTAAACTAATAAAATAAATTAACAAACATATTGTCTATTTAGATAAAATAAAATTTGACACATCAATATAAATAGCCAAACATTTATGCAAATATTTTCTACATCCAATCACTCCATGGAGTTTTATTGAAAAATTAATTTTGACGGGAAAGTTTTTGTACATATGTTGATTTTTAGCTTGATAATTGATTATGTATAGGAAAATCTTTACATTAGAAAATAAAATCAGAACTCCTTAAAACAGATCTTATTAGTAGTAGCTTCTCATGTCGTGTGTTTCGAAATTTTGTTTAGATAAAAACCTGATTTGAGAAAGAGAGAGGCGATCCAATGAGAAGGGTGAAGGATTGATGTGTTCATTTTTGAACTAGATGTGCATATTTTTTGAATTAGATATGTAATTTAATTTTTCGATTGGTAAGAAGATTAACTTGGAATATAAATTTATAATATTTAGAAATATTAGCGCCACATAAGAAAAACTAGCCAATAATATTTAAAAGGGTAATTTACTTTTAAAAATCGACAGATTCTATCACCACATAAACAAATTTAGCGAATTAGATTCAATATGATGAATTTATTAGAAAGAAATGATGGGTATTTCTATGTTGTACTTGTATCCTTGTGATTATTTGATTTCTATGTTGTACCCTAACCTTTTAAAAGTTTCATATGGTACTCTCAATTTTACCTTTTTTATGCACAATGCTTTTACAGTTAACTCGTCATCATTAATTCGTGACTTTATGTATTCTAGGGGAGCTAACCTAATAGTATACCGACTTTACTGTTAGTGCTAGTACCGGTAAACAAGATGATCAAGAACAATAACAATGAACAAGGAACAAATCCTCAAGGCGTGTTGGGAACACTTTCCCAAAAGCAATATTCCGGCCCTATACGAAACACAGGTTGCACAGAATTAACTTTCGAGATACAATGAAGAACAATGAGTGTCACGCTCATATGAAACTCACCAAATGAGAACAAAGTATATTGTGGAATTGTAGTGATGAACAATGAGAGCAATTGAGAGTGCTTTTAGAGCGATAGATAAAACTTATAAACATTCATCAGTGGTAAAACCACTCATAAAACACGTTGAAGGCAAAGGAAATCGGCCATAACCGCTCAAAGACCATAAACCGTCAAATAAAGACGTTCACAAAATGGCCCAGTCGTGAGTCGTGACCATACAAATTCCACAAACCTTGAAGAGGCAGGAACCCGTCGTGACCCGCGACGATGGTCGCACCTCACGATAGCACGTTGGTCGCGACGGGTGTCGCACCCCGTGACCAGTGGTATCCGCAAGCTTATTTGCTTGCTTGCTCCTTTACTACTTGTCTCATGCCATAACAACGTAAAATCAATATTACTTTAAGGAGTGATACCTTAACCAAACCACTTAAAGCAATATTACATGAATCATAATCTACTGAATACTCTAAATATCCAACAATCCTCCCCCATTTAGAGTATCCTAAAAAGATTAATAACACTTATCATCATCAAAACAAACAATCTCATGCATCAATGAAAGTGTACAAAGACTTGAACTTCCACCTAGTATAATACACATTCTAAGCATCCGTATCCGAATGGTGTCGCTAGCAATTGAACCAATCTCAATACAAAGTGGAAAACTTGAAGATACCATACACACAAGATAAACTGCTTGAACTCATTAAACTTGACACTTAAAACAATGTGTCCGTATCATTCATACGTGTATCGTAGCTATGCCCCTATAGTTACTTGAAGCGGCTAAACTTCACAATTACATAGGTAGAACTCTTAAACAAACATGCTACTCTGAAAAAGCATACCAGGAGACTATTAAGATATACAACTTCTTTACAACATCATAGTCAAACAAGAACAATACTTGAGGATACTTACAAATGTTCTTCAATCATCAAATTGAAAGCATCAATCTTATTGAACTTAAGACCCAACGTCTTATTGGGCGTTAAGTTAAGATTCCCTCATTCGTGATTAACCAAGGGCTCCAACCCTAGACCGATTGCCATCCTCTTCATCGTATCTCGAGCCAAGGCCTTAGTAAAACAATCCGCTAGATTATACCTGGTCCGCACATAGTCAATAGTGATAACACTATCCTTGATAAGTCCTTGAATGTAGAAATGCCGCACACCAATGTGCCTTGACTTACCATTATAAACTTAACTATATGCACTTGCCAAAGCTGCATCATTGTCACAATGTATCGCTATGGGCGATATCGGTTTTGGCAACAAAGATATCTCAATCATGAGATTCTTTAACCACTCCGCCTCTTTACTAGTCAAGCACAAAGCAATGAACTCCGAAGTCATGGAGGAGTCCGCTATGCAAGTTTTCTTCTTGGATTCCCTAGGAATAGAACCTCCCCTAAGTAGAAAAAGAAATCCACTTGTGGAAGAATGATCCTCTATATTAGAGATCCAACTTGCATTCGAATAACCTTCTAAAACCGAAGGACCCGCTATAGGATAAACCATAATCTTTGGTTTTCCCCAAATACCTTAAGACACGACGAATAGCATGCCAATGCTTCATACTAGGATTACTAGTATATCTTCTAACCTTGCCTACGCAAATGCGATATCCGGCCTAGTACTCGTTATAGCATACATCAAACAACCTATGACCTGTGCATACTCAAGTTGAGATACTTCACTACCATCATTTGACCTTAATTTCTCATTTGGGTCCATAGGAGTTGACAAAAAAGAACAACCACTAACATTGAACTTCTTAAGTACCTTTTCAATGTAGTGTGGTTGAGATAAAATCAATTTTCCATTGCTTCTTTTAATTCTTATGCCTAGAATGACATCCGCTTCTCCTAAATCTTTCATGGAGAATATCGAAGATAGGAAAGACTTTGCCCACTCAACTTGTGATAAATCAATCCCAAAAATCAACATGTCATCTACATATAGAAAAATCATAACACTATGACCTAAGTCATCAAATTTTCTATATACGCACTTGTTCGAATTATTCAACTTAAATCTGTTAGACAACACAACCTCATCAAACTTTTGATGCCATTTCTTGGGGTGCTTGCTTAAGCCCATACAAAGATCTAACGAGTTTGCAAACTTTACTTTCTGGACCTTTCACGACAAACCCTTCGGGTTGTTCATGTAAACCTCCTCATCTAGATCTTCATTTAAGAACGTTGTCTTGACATCCATTTGATGGATCACAAGGTTGTGTATAACCGCAAGAGCAATCAACAACCTTATAGTAGATATTCTAGCAATGGGTGCATATGTATCGAAGTAATCGATACCCGGCTTTTGAGAAAAGCCTTAAGCCACTAACCGGGCTTTGAACTTATCAATAGTTCCACCAATTTTCATTTTCTTCTTGAAATTCCATTTACACCCAATTGATTTACATTTAGGAGGCAAATCTGTCAAAACCCATGTGTTATTTCCCATGATGGAATCTATCTCATCATGATTAGCTTCCTTCCAAAAAGGAGTATCTTGAGATCTCAATGGCCTCATAAGACAAAGGATCGCCTTCCACATTAAACACATATGGAAACTTTGTCAATATATGTAACACCCCATGTTTTGGAATATAGTTAATATTTATTTTATTAAAAATAAATTATTTCTTTTAAATATTTCATATTTAATATTTTTATGTAGGAATTATTTTTAAGGAAAAAAATATAAAAATAAATATGTTTATGAATTTATTGGGTTAAGTTTATTGAAGAGTTTAAGTATTAACAAAGAAAGGTTATATATCTATATAGTTATTTGCAAAAAGGAGAGGAGTAGTCTTCATGTTAAAAAGGATAAAGGGGAAAATAAAAGAATAAGAAAAGAAAAGAAGGGAAACATCAGACATTAGGTTTCCTTCATCCGCTTCATCTCTCCATCTCATACTCTCAAGTTCTCACAATCTTCATCCCACAAAAAAACTCTATTATCTTCAACCTCTCTATCTTTTTGGCGCCTCAACCACAACACAACAACCTCGAACTAGCGGCGCGACATTGTGAGAAAGAGGAGTAGCAAGAGGGTCGGGTTTCAGTGCTTTTTGAGGTTTGGGGTGCGTTTAAGGGCCAATTTCACAAGCTTTATTCACCATTAATCTTCCAGAGTAGTGGATTCCGATTTCATTGAGGAGCCGTATTGACTGCTTGAGATAGTTGAATTTGCTGTATTTCAAAAGGTAAGATTTCTTACTAAAACTTTTGTAGCTAGAGAAGAGCTTTGAAAAGGTATGTACCTCATATTGGTTGAAAGTGTTTTGAAAGGGAGGATGTTCCTCCATTAATAGAAAGTTTGGTTGGAAAGGGAGGATGTTCCTCCAAAGATAGAGACGTTGGTTTCCGAACCACAAACATGAAGTTAAAGAAAATTTTATAAAGATGATTTCAAATAGTTTTGTGTTTTTTATAAAGTTGTGGGGATTGCCTATGTGGCATCTCAAAGAATGGAACTTTTTCGGGTTTGGCTCGACTTGATAGAATAGTTTGTGGGGTTACGTTGATCAGTACCTCCGACTTTGATCTTCTGCTACAGTTTGGCCGTTTGTGGGGTATGCACACTAGGGATCTTTGCATTGTCTTAGTTTTATCCGGAGGGCCTAGCTAGCCCAATGGAAATAAAAGTTGTTCCACTCTCTAGATTTATAACTTGAGATTTTTAATATATTTTGTGAAAGAAAAAAAAGGAAAGAAAGGACTTGGTTTCAAAAAGAAAAGGAAAGAATGCATATGATTTGGAAAGAAATACAAAGAAAGGAAAAAGGGTTTTATGAAGTTGTATTTAGTATTATGTTTTGGAAGTAAATGATTTGTAGGATATGTTTATTATATCCTACATGCATATATGTTTGGCTTCTTAGTATGAAATCTCGCTCAGCCAGTTTGGTTGATACTACATGCCTAATATATGCAGGTACATGAAGATTTGCAAGTGGGGTGTGGGCTGAGAGCGAAGATGAGATTGATATCAAAAGAGCGTTATCCATCGTTCCACTAGTTTAGTTAAAATATAGTAGTTCTTTTCCGCTGCACTATATATATGTATGTTATATATATATATATATATATATATATATATATATATATATATATATATATATATATATATCATTTTGGAGCTTAAGGTTGTAAATATTAATTTACTTAAACCTTACACGTTTCGACTGTAACAGTTTAATTTAGTTATTGCTTTAATATTAATTCAGTTAGGTAGTTATCCTTAACGGTTATTCCTGCAATGACCGTGGAATAACACTTTTGGATTTCGGGTACTTATGCATGGATGTATTGAATTTTGAGCTAGATAAGGATTTTGGAGAACTTGGTTTGCTGGATTATTCATACAGGTTTACAATTTGGACGCGAGTCCTAAATTAAATTTCAGGCAGCCCATATTTCAGACGAAGCTCTGCCGAATTTTCTGTAGAATTTTGCTATTATTTAATTTAATTAGTAACTCGAAATTCAGGGGTATTATAATATAGAACTTCTAGATCCTTCAACTAAATATTCATGAAAATCCGGGCCAAAGGATTTCTCCTTTCTTGCCCGTTTACTTCTCATAGGAGGTGATGATGTTGATGCTACATTCTCATCCAGAGTTTGTTCATCTAATTCTTGATCATTGAAAGACCGATGAACTTCTTGAATAATGGTACTTGGATTTACATCCTTTAGTCTAGGAATCGATGAATATCTATTTTCATCAAAGATTGTATCTCATGACTCCACAATAGTGTGAATAGACCAAAAGTCATTTGTTCTATAACATAGAACCTATAGGCCTTGCTATGAATAGCATACCGTATAAAGATGCATTCAACTCCTCTTTCTCCAAACTTTTTACGTTTAGGTTCTGGCACTTTTACAATTGCCCTACAAGCCCAAACTCTAAGGTGACTTAGATTTGGTTTCCTTTTGTACCATAATTCATAGGGTGTAACTTTGTTCTTTTTCATAGGAACACGGTTTAATATATAACAAGTCGTTAAAATCGCTTCACCACAAAATCCATCAGTCAAACCCGAATAGGATAACATAGAATTTACCATTTCTTGCAAAGTTCTATTCTTTCTTTCCGCTATATTATTTTGTTGTGGTGTATAAGCCGCGACTGTTTCATTTATAATCCCTAATGATTGGAAATAACTAGGATCATGGTATTCACCACCCCTATCGGTTCTATACTTTTTAACTTTGTCATTTAGTTGCAATTCAACTTCATAGATCTTAAATTTATCTAGAGCTCCATCTTTAGTGAATAGAAGATAAACATCAGAAAACCTAGAATAATTATCTATAAACGTTATGATATACTTCTTATTTCCTAAAGAAGGAGTGCTATGGAAATCACACAGGTCACTATGCACCAAATCAAGCAATCTAGTATCCCTGTCCACATTATTTGGGAAAGAATTCATGGTTATCTTAGTAAGCATGCATGTTCTACACTACTCTATACTTGGATCAAAACTAGGAATCAAATCATCCTTTGACATATAATATAACTTTCTATAATTAACATGACCAAGCCGATAATGCCAAAGAGAAGAATTGTAATTAACAACACAAACATTGTTTAACAAAGCATTCGAAATACTTAACTTGAACATACCATTACATAAATAACCCAAACCAACAAAAGATCCTCCTTTAGACAAAATAAACTTATCCGACTCAAAAACCATTTTAAGACCTATTTGATTCAGGATAGCTCCCGAGACTAGATTCTTTCTAAGGTGCGGAGCAAATACAACATCTCTTAAAATAAGAGACTTTCCAGAACTAAAAACTAGCTTAACTTGCCCTACTCCTAAGACTTGAGCAATAGAATCATTTCCTATGTAAATAACCTCTCCTTGATCCGCCTCCTTGAAGGTCTTGAAGAGAGAACGTTCCTTGCATACATGCCTTGAAGCTCCCGAATCGATGTACCATGAACCATCATCCTGTACATAAAAGATTTCAGAAATCGTACACACATAATTCAAAACTAAATTAAGTGAAACTTGTGCACATGTACCTTGCATGGCTTGGGATTTGATAGACTCGCATTTCCCTCCATGATGCCCATTCTTGTTCATCTTCTTCTTCCATATGGTCCAATCCTTCTTGAAGTGTCCGGTCTTTCCACATTCCCAACTTGTTGTCCTCCCCCACCAAACTTTGGTTTCTTACCATAGTTTCCCTTGGTGAAGTTTTGTGCCCTCTTCTTTGGATTAGAGTCTTTGGACGTTTCATCCTCCACCATGTTAATAGTGGAAGAATTAGGATTTACCTCCTTTTGTCCATCTCGAACCCGAATGCCCTCTTCAATCCGAAGATGAGCACCCAATTGTTCAATAGTCATTTCATCCTTCCTATGTTTCAAACTATTTCTAACATCTTTCCATGAGGAGGGTAATTTGTCGATTATTGAGGAAACAACAAAAGTTTCATCCATACTAATGTCATGTTGCTTAAAGCTTCCTAAAATTCTTTGGATTTCATGGAATTGTTCCATAATAGGCCTAGATTCAACCATCTTAAAGTTATTTAAATTGCTAACTAGGAATTTCTTACTAGAAGCATCTTCGGCATATACTTAGACTTAAGATCATCCCAAAGAAATTTAGCGGATTCATAATATTGATAAATATCAAAGAGATCATCGGACATACCATTAAGAATGTGACCAAGACATATATAGTCATCGTTCTCCCACTTTTTCCTCTTCCTCGTAGCCTCGATAGTTTCATCATCAAACTTCAATACGCTTCGGAGATGTGAGCACATACACCACCAACAATGAGGTAAGGAGAAAGTGCATCTTCTTTTGCCATCTATGGAAACCCACGACATCAAACTTGTCAACATTGGGGAAATTCGCTGCCATTTCACAGATGGTAGCCATCTTTAAGATATATTGCTTTTGAATTTTTAGGGCTAGTACCGGAAAACAAGATGATCAAGAATAATAACAATGAACAAATCCTCAAGGCGTGTTGGGAACACTTTCCCAAAAGCAATAGTCGCACGAAATTCACTTCCGAGATACAATGAAGAACAATGAGTTTCACGCTCGTATGAAACTCACCAAATTAGAACAAAGTATATTGTGGAATTGTAGTGATGAACAATGAAAGAACTTAAGAGTGCTTTTAGAGAGAGAAATAAAACTTATAAACATTCATCAGTGGTAAAACCACTCCTAAAAAACGTTGAAGGCAAAGGAAACCGGCCATAACCGCTCAAAGAGCATAAAACCGTCAAATAAAGACGCCCGCAAAACGGCCAAGTCGCGACCCGCAATACAAGTCGCGAGTCGCGACCATACAAATTCCACAAACCTTGGAGAGGCAGGAACCCGTCGCACCTCGCAACAGCATGCTGGTCACGACCCGTGACGAGTGTCGCACCCTGCGACCAGTGGCATCCGCAAGCTTATTTGCTTGCTTTCTCCTTTGCTACTTGTCTCATGCCATAACAACGTAAAATCAATATTACTTTAAGGGGTGAAATTTTAACCAAACCACTTAAAGCAATATTACATGAATCATAATCTACCGAATACTCTAAATATCCAACATTTACACTTTGGTCGGAGATTAAAGTACTACCTAAAATAGGTTTAAGGGAGATTAATTTCCCTAGATTACAACGCTAACTTACCACGAGGGCGTTTTGCATTAAAAATGGTAAGTTTGACGATATTGTGTGAAGTTTCCAAAAAGTTCGGGTACAGTGTAAGAATCGAAAAAACACAAAGGTATATTGTTGTAGGGAGGTTTAAAAGACAAGGGTTTCGATAGAATCACTCTAAAATAATCCAAACTATAAGGAGTGTATTTTCAAAATGATCTTAAGCAACTGAAAAATTGTCGATGTGGTTGATTTAGTTTTGAATTTATTGTATTTCATATTATGTTGTTTAAGTTTTCTTCATTCGCTCATAGTTTTCCAACTAAAACTCGAGACATGATAACCAGACTAAAAAACTAGATATTTTAGGTCTCTGAATTATTTTTGAAAGACGCACACTAAATTTGAGATTATATTGCAAATACTGAACCTAATTAGAATTATTTTTATCATTTTTTCCTAGATTTATAACATTAAAATCAGCTCAAAAATGCTTTAAAATGAGATCTACATTGTTGGAACAATTGTCGTCCATTGAGGATGTATACGAATGCTGGATAATATTCATAGCGTATTTGTGGTTGTTTACCGCATATTTATAGTTGTATGACCCTCAAAAACATCATTAAATAGTGAAGATCTATCTAGCACATTAATATCATTCGATATACTTGGTATTCCAAAAAGATCATGTCAAATCCATAGTTCATTCGAAGCAATGGCTTCCAACACCAATGTCGGCTTACTTGCTCCTCTAGATAGAGTCCTTTATATTGAAACGGACAATTCTTCTACTTGCAAACAATAGAATCCATCATTCATGGAAACCCTTATTGTTCAACTGCGTACAGTAATATTTAGATTGGTTTCAATAGGCTTTCTTAAGTATTCATCACTGAATTGTGAGCGAGACCCCTTGACATTTTCTTAATGAGTCTCTAGTAAGAGATGCTCTAATCCGGCAGTAGTTGGCCATAGAATTACCTAATATGTCGTACGATAACAACCTCAGCGAAATCTCCGCCTAAACTATTGCAAGAGGTAGGCGTGAATCTTGGCAAAGTAGTCATTCCATGTTATGCCCATCGTTACAATACCTTGCCACAACATTTTCTTGATTTTATGGGAATTCAAGTTACCATAGCATACAATCAACTGGAATGGCCATTGTAAACCTTTCCATCAATTGGTCTATTAAGCAATTTGTTTATTAAGCAATTTTTATATTTGCTTTTACATTACGACGTATGAACTCATTGTTACGAGTTATGTGAATTTATGTGAAAGAATTTGGATCATCATAACTAGTAAAACTGGACTAGGATGTTTATATATTGTAACTCAATTCTGATGGAATATTCGAGCAGTTAGTGCTTTTAGAAAAAGAACTAGTACGTAGGCCCGGGCGATGCTCCGAAATTTTGTACATTGCAATTTAATAATAGTTCAAAATAATTAGTATCATGTAGTGTGTAAAAGTTATTAAAAACAAATAGTCATCTTATTTACAATATGAGTTTTAAAATATTACAACTTAACTATTGATTTCCATTCATACATGATCATTGATTTTGATAGTAGAAACACTAATAGTATGTTGGAGTAGTGGTTAGAACTTCTTATTTCATACTCAAGGTCATGGGTTCGAATCTTCACGTTGACAATTTTTTTAATATATGAGAATGAAGTGGATAGAGTGTCATTCAAAGGGGATGATGACACGTGGCAGATTGCAATGTTTGCATATACTTTTTAATATATATATATATTGATGATCTTCTAAGAAAGGCTGAGTGTAATGACTAAAGAAGCTTACATTATGAGGTATTGTAGGTGCTTTGTGGGGGTGGCCCGCTTTCAACCTCAATGAGATCTTCCTCGTGGTTTTGAATTTCGAGGAGTACAGGGAGAGGCAATGACACGGTATAAGCATGCATTCTGGACGCTCGTGATATAAGAAGTCGACAACAAGCTTATAGAGGAAAGCTCGTGAACCCAATTAAATGTCATATCACTAAGGGCATTCCTTGGGACAACGATATAGCTGTATACGGACACCATCCAATTTAAGCTCCTCAGTGTGAATTCATAATCTGGTTTATGAACCAGCAGATGAGTTCTTGAGAGAAGGTATCAATTGAGTCAAGTACTTGTATTCGCTAAATAAATTGACCTCTACTAACAATATGCTTATCTTTTTAACATATTTATAATGATGCAACAAGTTCATTAACACCATGAGAATTAATGTATGCGTGTAATGGACACAAAGGTCTAGTTTAAGGTGATAAAGGAATTAGCAAGCATTTTCCAAGAGGTTATCTATTTATGATTATCTTGTATGACCATAAACAACAATAAGATCAAAACTATATCCCAAGCTCATATCCAAAACATGACAGTGTTGGTCAGAAGCTTGAACAAACCCCACTTTTTAGCATGTCTTAGATTAGAAAAACAATAGGTGATTCACTCATAGGGAAAGTGAAGTAAAATAAAGACATGTTAATGAGAACAAAGGAGTAAAGCATACATAATATACAAAGGCATGCATGAAGGCAAAAGTAATAAACATGAAAAGCTATTAAACACATGCTAGAAGGCTATGCAAGCATTCAAACATGCAAAACCATACAAAAATCATGATGCAAGGCTACGAAAGTGTTTAAACATGCAAACTACAAAAACGATTATGATGCTATACTTAAAGACTACATCATACTTTCATGGAATTGCGAATAAAGTAAAGAAAGAATGATGATTTGATGAACTTAGGTCCCTCAACTTGTATACCTTGATGGCTAAGAAATTTGAACAAGTCTTAGGAGAAATTTTCAAGAAAAAGTCAACAAAAATGTGTATAATAAAGCTGAAAAGGCCCCTGTTATAGGGATTTCGGATTATTAGGGCAAAAAAACGAGCCTTTCGGCATCGGCCCAGATCTGTGAAATGCTTAAATTGCATGCATTTGACACATAAATGTTGCGAAGGGCACATGGCCTGTGCACATGGCATATGCCTCAAACGCAACCCTAGTATGATGGCTTCTTGCTCATTAATGCACATAAGACAAGCAAGCATTGAGAATTTGAACAAGATTGAAATTTAGGATTAGTAATTGGTTGTTGAGGCTTCCCGGTTTTGATTAGCTTTTTGCTAGTTTTAGATCCATAACTAACTTCTATTATGAGAAATAATACTTAATAAGGGGTGTATCAGATAATGATTTAAAGGAAACAAATAGTACTTTCAAATAAAAAATAAACTTAGAGATGAAAGGTGTGGAAGTAGCTCGTTATTGGTGTCAATTTATAGAAAAAATATAACCGTTGATTCTCAAACGAAACTTAATTCTGTTCCCATGATAGGAACATACACTAGCACTATTAGAAACAAGGTTAGGGAACAGACCTAGAAATGACTTTAGGAACAGCTAACATATCCGAAGTAGTGCGCCTAACATTGTTCTGGAGGTTGTTAGAGTTCTTAGTTAGTTTTGACTTAGTCCATGACTTTAGGGAGTTAGTTGTTGGTTTCTTAGGAATTTATTTAAAATGATTTTCTGATTTAATTAAGATAAGATCAAATCTTTTAAATCTTAACTTTTTATATTTTATGTAAATCAAAAGATTTTATTTATTAAACTTAATCTGATTTTCGATTTTTAAAAGGATTTTCTTCAAAAACTTCATTATGATTTTCAGTTATGTTTAAGATATTTATAAAAGATATTTTCCTAAAAACTAATTAAAGAAAATGGTTTATTTATTCCCCAAGAAAAATATCACGTTCCAGTTTACTGTTACACGTTTAACAGTGAAGTGGTTAGTGGGCTTGATTGTTTTCTTTAGCCTTAATTTATTTTAAATTAGTTTGATTAAGCTTCAAGTTTTATAAACCACGTTATTCATACTGTTTCTCTTTATTGAGCTAAGTAGTGAGTTAGTGGTTATTTATTTCTAAAGGAAAGTTTAATAAAACAAATAAATAAATTAAAGTAATGGACATAATGGATTAGTGGGCTATGTAACGGTCTTGCCTAAGTATATTATAAATAGGCGCCAAAACCTTGGAATTAAATGTGTCTGACTTAGCCAAATATTCTTAGTTGTCATAAAGAGTCAGTGTCGTTCCTAAGAGAATTCATACTTACTTTATACGAGTTTATACTCTTCCATTGTTTTACATATTGTATTTTTGGGGAAGGGTTTGAGTGAGCTCTTGTAAGTGTGAGAAGCTTTGAGTAAAGCGTGAGAAAGAGAAACAAAGTTGAGAGGAACAACAGTTGTGGGAACTGTTGTTGGGAACTTGAGTTTAGGAACTCAAGTTGTGGCCCAAGAGAAAAGTAACAGGTTTGTAAACAGAGTCGTTTGGTCTATTGTAGTGGAAAGTTTAGAGTCAAAATCCCTTGTGGTCGAGGTCGTTTCTTCCTATTTGGCCTAGGAAGTTTTCCCTTGCTAAAATTTCTCGTGTTCCCTTTTCGTGTTCCCTAGCTAGGTTTTATTTCCGCAAAAAGTATAGCATATTCTCTCACTATAATTCACCCCCCTCTTATAGTGCTCATATTATATAGCATTTGGTATCAAAGAGGGAACTCTAAAAACACAGGAAACCCTGTTGAGTTTGAGATCTTGGATAATATGAATACTAGAGAGAAGCTGGAAGAAGGGTACTATACACAGAGGCCACCAATGTTCAATGGCAAGTTTTATACCTGCTGGAAGAATAAATGGAGATCTTCATCAAAGCCGACAATTACCAGGTATGGCGAGTCATAGAGGTAGGTGACTTTGAAGTCACTACCACTAATGACAAGAACAAGGTAGTTCCTAAATCCATCTCTGATTTCGAAAAAGCTGATTTCGAAAAAGCTGGAAATTAATGCTCTTGCCATCAAACTGCTTCATTGTGGTCTTGGACCCCGCAACCACAATCATGTCATGGGATGAAAAACCGCAAAACAAATTTGGGATCTACGTGAAGTCACTCATGAAGGTACGAGTGAAGTTAAGAGATCAAAAATAGACCTTTTGATGAACCAAAATGAACTTTTTCAAATGAAATCAAAAGAGTCTATACAAGAGATGTTACACGATTTACAAATATTATTAATGAGCTAACCTCTCTTGGAAAGGTGATAACCTCTGAGGAACAGGTACGTAAGGTCCTAAGGAGCCTTCCTAGGGATCGTTGGATGGCTAAAGTTACGGCCTTACTGGAAACCAAGGACTTTACAAAGTTCAATATGGAACAACTTGTTGGTTCCCTTATGACTCACGAGCCACACTTGGACAATGAAAATGGAGATATGTCCAAACAGAAGTCGATTGCCTTAAAAGCCGATGAAGTGATGACTTGGAAACTGACGAAGAGGAATCCGCTCTCATGGTCCGAAAATTCAAAAGGATTTTTAGGAACATGAAGAATGGAGACCACAAAGGTAGAAACAAGAAATATTCTAAGAAACATGTTTGTCATAAATGTGGCAGTTTCGATGACTTTATTATAGAATGTCCCCAATGGGAACAAGACAAAGGCAAAGGAACAGAATGAAGCAAAGATAGGAACAAGAAGTACAAGAGTTCCTATACCAGATCTGACTTGAAGAAAGCAATGGTTGCTGTATGGGGAGAATCTGATTTTGAGGAAGAAGATGATCTTCAACCTAATGAGGAAACAACAAACTTTTGTCTCATGGCACTCGACCATTCCGAATCTGATGATGAGATCGAATCTCTTGAGGCAAGTTTAGACGATATTAAAACTAGTCTTAATTCTTTAAGTAAAGAGAAATTATTTGAATTTATTGTTGATGCTATAAATGATTGCAAAGATGTGTCCATTAAGTTGAAACAAAGTCAACATGCTTTAGTTGTTGCAAAGGAACATACTTCTTGGCTTAAAAGTATTCGAACTGACATTGAAAAAAGATTTGGAAAAATGGAACAGAATAATCCCACCTTTTACCGGTCTTCTCTTAATAATCCCTCATTAACTTAATATCAGAATAATCCTACATTTACACCTAATCTTATTTAAATGGGTTTAATTACCAGTAACGTGCTAACATGGTAAATTAAACCCAATTTCTCACCTAAACATGTTAAATGGGTTTAATCACTTGTCTTCCCTTCCCCGTCCCCCACACCTGCCATCCTCCCCCTCCCCCTCCCCTGCCATCCTCCTTCCTCATCACTTCTCTCACTCACCTGATTCGGATTCCTCCACCAAAATTTCCGGCCACCATTAATTAATTGGGAAATTCCCATTGGTATTCATGACCCTTTAACCACCAACCATCAAACCCCCAGCCATGACCCTCGATGCACTCACCAAATTGAAACCCCGACGACCAACCACGAATCAACCAAATCGAACCCAATTTATCCATAACCACCAATTGAACCGTTGACCATCGCCCAAACCCACAAACACTTGTGTTGTCGTTGGCTCGAAGTGGATCGATTTCGGTATTGCTGGGGTGGTGCCGTGGTGGAGGCCTGGAGGTGAAGGGGCTAGAGTTCGAAGGTGGTGGTGCGTTCAAATAGGGGGTTCGCAAGGGCAGGGGTGCAGGTGGTTGGGGGGTGTCGAATGGGGGTGGGTGATGGGAGGGGAGGGGATGCGGGTGGCTGGGCAGGTGGTGGGTGGCTGCGGGGATGTCGAATTGGGAAAGGTTGGCTGGCGGCTGTTTCCAGTGGGTGGAGTGGAGGGGATATGTGGATGGGCAGGGATAGTTGGTTCGGCACGGGGGTGGATGGCCATTTTTTTTTTTTTTTTTAAAACAATTTAATAGGAGTTACTTCTTTTAACAGGTTAAATGAAGGATTCAACCTAGGTTAATAGGTAAACATATCATTTAACCCATTTAGAAAGGATTAGGTGTAAATGTAAGATTATTCTGATATTAAGTTAATGAGGGATTATTAAGAGAAGACCGGTAAAAGGTGGGATTATTCTTTTTCATTTTTCCAAAAGATTTTTCGAATTGTTTGATAAAAATCTAAGTTTAAAAGAGAATTTCGAAGTTGTTAAAAATGAGAACTACTTATTAAGCCTTGAGTTATCTCAATTGAAAGAATTTGTTCCTGAAGTGAGTTCCTTTGACATTAAGTCAGTTCCCTTACAAAGTTTCAAATCTGAAATAAAAGAATTGAAAAATCATGTTTCGTTTTTGGAAAAAGAACTTGAAGGGGAACTTAACTTAAATAGGAACACGAAGAAGTTCCTTCCTATCCCTAATTGGATTAAAAACCCTCAAACCAAACGAACTAAAGGTCTTGGTTTCAATCACAAAAAGAAATTTGAAAAACCTAAAAAAAGAGCTGATTTACCAAGTGATAAAATTTGTATGTTTTGTGGGAAAGCTGGTCATTATAGGAACTCATGTCCTAGTAGACTTGGTCGACTAGACAAAAACTTGGAAACAAGAAAATTAACTTGGAAAGAAAAATCTAATGTTAATGAAGGAAAGGAACCCAAGAAAGATTGGGTTCCTAACTCTGACAATTAGTTTTCTTGCAGGCTAGAGTAAGGGGGAACAACACATGGTACCTAAACAGTGGTTGTTCAAAGCATATGACTGGAGATAGATCAAGATTCCTCTCACTCTCTGCCTATGATGGTGGAAGTGTGACTTTGGTGACAACATGAAAGGCAACATAATTGCCATGGGAAAAGTTGATAAGTCATCGTCACATTCCATAGATAATGTTTTTCTAGTTCATGGTTTACAGCATAACTCGTTGAGTATTTCTCAATTCTGTGATAAGGGGCATAATGTGAAGTTTAATAGCGAAAGTTCTTGATCGTCAACAAAAGCACTAAGGATGTCGGTTTAGGAGGAACAAGGAAAGGGAACACATATGTTGTGGATCTTAACCTTGTCCCCAAAAATCAATTTACATGCCTTAGTGTTATTGATGATTATCCGTTATTATGGCATATGCGTCTTGGACATGCTAGTTTCTCTTTTCTTGACAAACTTCGATCGAAAGAACTAGTTTTAGGTTTACCTTTAATTAAGTTTCACATAGATCGAGTTTGTGATGCGTGTGCTAGAGGAAAGCATGTAAGGTCCTCGTTTAAGTCCAAAAACGTGGTGAGTACCACAAGACCATTAGAGTTAATTCATATGGATTTTTGTGGACCAATGAGGATTCAAAGTACGAGTGGCAAGAAGTATGTGCTAGTGATTTTTGATGACTATTCTAGATTTACTTGGATTATTTTTCTTTCTAGCAAGGATGAGACTTATGATGAGTTCTTTGCGTTCGCAAAGAAAGTTCAAAATTTTAGTGGTCAAAAACTGTTGCACATTAGATCCGATCATGGAAAGAAATTTGAGAACTTTAAGTTTGACGACTATAGTAGGGAACATGGCTTGGACCATAATTTTTCCGCCCCTAAGACATCTCAACAAAATGGTGTTGTTGAAAGGAAAAATTGAACCTTAGAAGAAATGGCTAGAACTATGTGGATAGCTAGGGGACTTCCTAGGAACTTTTGGGCCGAAGCTGTGAGTACTGTTTGTCACATTATAAACCTTACCATGATGAGACCTTTAGTAAACAAAACCCCTTATGAGCTTTTTTTTGGTAAAAAGCTCAATATTACCTATTTCAGGACATTTGGATGTAAATGTTTTGTTCATAATAATGGGAAACAAAGTCTTGGGAAATTTGATGCTAGGAATGACGAAGCGGTATTTCTAGGTTACGCTTCAAGCAGAAAGGCTTATAGAGTTTATAATAAGAGGAACATGTGTGTAGAAGAAAGTGTACATATTATTTTTGATGAAACAGATAAATTTGTTCCAAGCACACAGGTTGAAGATGACTTCGAATAGGTTTGATAAAAGATTAAACTCTCACTGATGAGATTTTGGAAGAAGAAGAAGTCATGGGAACAAAGCCAAAGGAACAACATCCTGTTCCTGTTCCCAACACCGAAGATGAACTAGGTGAGGATACACTAGTGAATGAATCCACCATCGTTGAACGTGGTTCCCAAGAACATGAAGATGATCAAGAATCTACACAGGGAAAAAGTTCACATCCAGGATTTCCAACCAAAGCCTTGGAGGCATCAACGTTCTCATCATGTGGAACTTATAATCAGTGACATTTACAAGGGAACTCAAACGAGATCTCAAATTAGAAATTTTTGTGCTTTTCTTTCTATGGTGGAACCCAGGAACCATGAAGAAGCTCTCACTAATGCTGATTGGATTGTGGCTATGCAAGATGAACTCCATCAATTTGAAAGAAACAAGGTTTGGAACCTTGAACCTAAACACAATAAAGTTATTGGCTTGAAATGGGTGTTTAGGAACAAGTTAGATGAGTTCGGAACCATTGTAAGAAACAAGGCTCGTTTGGTTATGAAAGGATACAATCAACAAGAAGGTATTGATTACGAGGAAACCTTTTCTCCTGTTGCTAGATTGGAAGCTATTAGAATATATATTGCATTTGCTGCTTTCATGGGTTTTATATTGTATCAGATGGATGTGAAATGTGCATTTTTAAATGGTTATCTTAATGAAGAGGTTTTTGTGGAACAACCTCCCGATTTTGAATATTAAGATTTTACTAATCATTTCTTTAAGCTTGACAAATCTCTTTATGGGTTAAAGCAAGCTCCAAAAGCATGGTATGAGAGACTTTGAAAGTTCCTCACTGAAAATGAGTTTAAAAGAGGAAAATTAGATAGGACCTTATTTTTGAAATCAAAAGGGAAACATTTATTAGCAGTTCAAATATATGTTGATGATATTATATTTGGTGCCACTAATGAATCTTTATGCAAGGATTTTGCTAATTTCATGAGTAAAGAGTTCAAAATGAGTATGATGGGTGAGCTCAATTTCTTCTTGGGGCTACAAATTAAACAAACAGAAGAAGGAATCTACATCCATCAATAAAAGTATATCAAGGAACTGCTGAAAAAGTGTGGTTTGGAGACTTCAAAAATAAACCATACACCTAGGGGAACTTCAACTAGGTTGGACGAGGATGCTATAGGAATAAGTGTGGATCAAACCAAATATCGAGGTATGATTGGCTCATTATTATATCTAACTGCAAGTTATCCTGATATTGCTTTTAGTGTAGGTCTATGTGCTAGATTTCAAGCTAATCCAAAGGAATCTCATCTCACAGCAGTGAAGAGGATCCTAAGATACCTCAAAGGAACAGATGACTTAAGTTTGTTCTATTCAAGAAGTGATACCTTTGAATTGAAAGGATTTGCCGATGATGACTATGCTGGAGATCTAGTCAATATAAAGAGTACATCAGGTATGGTTCAGTTCCTTAGTCATAGTTTAGTTTCTTGGAGTACCAAGAAGCAAAACATAGTTGCTTTATCTACAGCTAAAGCTGAATATATTGCAACAGCAGCATGTTGTTCCCAAATGTTTTGGATAAAACAACAACTTCGTGACTATGGATCTACTTTGATTGTGTTCCTAGCTGTTGTGATAATACTAGTGCTATTAGTATTTCTAAAGATCCCGTGCATCATTCTAGAGTTCAGCATATTCATCTTAGGCATCATTTTCTTAAGGACAACGTTGAAAAGGGCCTAATTAAAATGGAATTTCGTGAAACTGAACGTCAGATTGCTGATATTCTAACAAAACCCTTAAATAGAGATCAGTTTGAAAAACCGAGGCTTGAACTTGGCTTGATTAAGTTGAAATAATTGCTATAATATTTCTCCCTCTTGGTTTGACTCTTTAGCATTATTTACATGTGAATAAATCTGGTGAATTTATTTATTTAAATACATCACAACTTCTAGATGATTATTTCATATGTATGAGTGAAATTGTCTGAAAACTACTCACTAATGTCCAATAATTATCCTTAGTGTTCTTTAGACCATTCTATGCCTTAAGAGCTAACATGGGATTAAAAGGTTATATGCGTTCTAAAGTAGCAAGCTTCTCTGTTCCCATCCACTGTTCCCAAACGCTGTTCTCAGCATATTAGATTTAGGATTTCTTTTCAAGTTTCGAAAATCAATTAAAAATACAAAAATATTCTTTTTAGATTTTTTTCTCCTAAAAATCTGATGTTATTTTTTTCTCTTTCCTAATACCTCTCAAATATTATCTTAAATTCTTTTATTTACTTTCTCTTTATTTTCCCTCCAAAACCGTATGCCTTACACGGATTAGACAATTTTGTTTAAACCTTCCACCTTCTTCATTAACCTCCTCATTAATTACCTCCATAGACTAATCTTAAGATTTCCCACTAAACCAAATTGCATCCATTCACCGAAATAAAAGGTGCCCCTTTTCCCACAAACATGTATCTCACAATAATCAATTCCTCCACGCTCAAACTAAAATCGAAAAACCCTCTCCCTCTTCTACTCACAACGACTCACCAACTCCCATGGATATCTCTCCCAATCCACCCACACGAGCTTTGGGAAAAAGGAAACAAAGTGAAGAAGCGGTGGAGATGGAAGTCGAAGGGTCACATGCAAAATCTGAGAGGGAACCTGCTGTTCCCAAAAGAGGAACATCAAAATTGGCGAGAAGAAAATCGACCCCATCTAAGTATGTTTCGAGTTTATATATCGATCTTGCTTGGTGTAGAAGGGTAAATTTTCATCAATTGTTAGAAATTCTAAAATTTCAGGGTTGGGAACTACTATTTGAGAATTGCTACGGTCAATGTCTCGTTCCCAAGTTAATGGACGAATTCTGTGAGAATTTTTTGATGGATGATGAGAAAAATTGTTCTACCCTAGTTAGAGGAACAAAAATTGATTTTAATTGTGATTCCTTAGGGAAATTGTTTGGTGTTCCGTGAAGGGAACTGATGTGTATTTAAAGAAACAGCGTGAGGCATATCCTTTTTCTGATATTTCTTTTACTGATCTAGTAGTGAAGTATGGTGGTAAAAGAGGTGCTACCTCTATAGATCATAATTTGATGTCCCCCTTCCACAAAATACTCATTCACCTACTCAAAAAGGCTCTTTTACCTCGTCTTTGTAAACGTGCTTTGGTTGGCATGTTGGATTTTATTTATTTTCATTGCCTTGGATCACATAAACCAATTAACTTTCCTTCCCTTATGATTCAACACTTGAATCATTGCATTGAGAATGGAGTTGTTGTAGGATATGGAGCCCTAGTACGTTTTATTGAAGAAGTTCAATGTGAAGCTTGATGGGGTTCATCAAGTTAGTGTTGCAACGGGAAATTTGTTAAACACAAAGGCACTCAATAATTTGAATGTCTCGATTATCGATAGGGAAGTTGTGCAAGGGAGATCCAACTTGGATGATGATGAGATAGAGAATGACGGTGAAGGAGAAGAGAATGAGGAAACTGATATTGAGGTGGAGATCGAAAAAGAAGAAGAAAAAGAAGAAAAAGAAAAGGCTAAAGGGAAGTAAGTTGTTAACAAGGAAGAATTGGAGAAGGAGACACCGGTTTTACACGCTCCTAGATCAAGTAGGCGCATTCGCAACTTGAAGGTATTGAGCTCTCCTTCCTTTGTGCTTGATGATGATGTTGTTGATGATGATGAAGTACAACTGATTGCTAAAGAAGCTTATGAATTTTGTGTTCCTTCATCAAGGGAACAATCCCCTGCTCCTATGGAAACTTCACCACCAAAAACCGCTTCACCCAAACACACCAAGACACAAAACTCACCAATCCCTCCTCCTTCCAAACAACCTGTCATTGTTGTTCCTAACGGAAAGGAACCAGTTGTTGTTCCCATCAGTAAGGAACAAACAGCTGTTCCTGATCCTAAGGAACCCACTGCCGCAACCACTCCACAAAAGCCTTCATCATCTACATCTCCAAAGCCCACCATTGGTGCTACTTATACCTTTGCACATGCTCAAAGGTTGGATCATTTATTTACTTTGGTTATGGGTCAATCGAATGCAATGATGGAATTTGCTCAAGAAGCTCAAGGTGTGAACAAGATTGTAAAAGGGTTATCGGAAAAGGTTGATAAGGCGTTTATGATTCAAGAGGTTCTCATGGAACATGTAAAGACGAATCTTGTGGCGCTCCAAAAAGTAAACGAAAACATGATGCCATTGGAGTCCATGATATTCAAGCTTTCTCAAACCGTGGAACGCAATCACAAGGAAGTGATGGAGAAACTCAATGATGTGGTGGAAGAAGTCGAACAACCCCCCTCTCCTCAAGCCAAAACACTATTCTTAGTTTAATCTTTCTTTCTTTTTGTTAATTATGGGAGCAATGTTTCATTTTCTTTCCTTCTTATGCATGCTACAATGGAACAATATTAATTTGCCAATCTTAAGGTGAATCTTTTTGCATGTGTGCGTCTTTTGAATGGCTAATATTCTTGGATTGCAGTTTTGAGAGTTGAATGCTTCTTTGCTTATACTAACCAACTTACTTCTAACTAAGTTTGGTGGTGTGATGTGTTCTTATAGATCAAATTCACCTTTTCAAAATCGTGGCTTAATGTTTTTGAAGATGTCAAAGGGGGAAAGAGAAAGGCAAAGAGTAAAAATTTCAAGCCTTGATTCATGTTCTCTAGTTGAAAATCGTTTTTCTCAAAAATTTAAAATATAATAAAAAGCCTATTAGAATTTATTTTAACTTAGTTGCATTACTTTTTTAAATAGTTTAATATGACTTGTTTAAAATTAAATATTATTATTTAGTATATGCCTTTTGTTGCCATCTTCAAAGAGGGGGAAATTGTTGACCCTTGAGTTTTGAAGATGAATTTACCAACAAAAGACATATTGTGTTTTATTTATAATATTGCTAGGTAATTCATTCTCGAGCAAAGAGAATACTTGATCGAAGATTAAATCGGAGAATTAATCAAAGATCAAAGTGAAGATGTTCGAAAGATGAAGTATCAAGCTTCGATTAAAGATTATAATACATTAGGATGTATTTAATATCTTCTTGTTAAGGTCGAGTAAATGCTTAGTCTAGTTTGTATTGATTCTCAAATGGAACTTAATTATGTTCCCATGACAGGAACAGACACTGGCACTATTAGAAACAAGCTAGGGAATAGACATAGAAATGACTTTAGGAACAGCTAACATATCCCAAGTAGTGCGCCTAACATTGTTGTGCGCCCAAGGAAGGTTGTTAGAGACTTCTTAGTTAGTTTTGACTTAGTCCATGACTTTAGGGAGTTAGTTGTTAGTTTGTTAGGAATTTATTTAAAATGATTTTCTGATTTAATTAGGATAAGATGAAAATCTTTTAAATCTTATATTTTATATTTTATGTAAATCAAAAGATTTTATATATTAAACTTAATCTGATTTTTTATTTTTAAAAGGATTTTCTTCTCAAACTTCATTATGATTTTCAGTTACGTTTAAGATATTTATAAAAGATATTTTCCTAAAAACTAATCAAAGAAAATGGTTTATTTACTCCCCAAGCAAATATCACGTTCCAGTTTACTGTTACGCGTTTAACAGTGAAGTGGTTAGTGGGCTTGATTGTTTTCTTAATTCTTAATTTATTTTAAATTAGTTTGATTAAGCTTCAAGTTTTATAAACCACATTATTCATACTGCTTCTCTTTATTGAGCTAAGTAGTGGGTTAGTGGTTATTTATTTCTAAAGGAAAGTTTAATAAAACAAATAAATAAATTAAAGTAATGGACATAATGGATTAGTGGGCTATGTAACGGTCTTGCCTAAGTATATTATAAATAGGCGCCAAAACCTTGGAATTAAATGTGTCTGACTTAGCCAAATATTCTTAATTGTCTTAAAGAGTCAGTGTCGTTCCTAAGAGAATTCATACTTACTTTATACGAGTTTATACTCTTCCATTGTTTTACATATTGTATTTTTGGGTAAGGGTTTGAGTGAGCTCTTGTAAGTGTGAGAAGCTTTGAGTAAAGCGTGAGAAAGAGAAAGAAAGTTGAGAGGAACAACAGTTGTGGGAACTGTTGTTGGGAACTTGAGTTTAGGAACTCAAGTTGTGGCCCAAGAGAAAAGTAACAGGTTTGTAAACAGAGTCGTTTGGCCTATTGTAGTGGAAAGTTTAGAGTCAAAATCCCTTGTGGTCGAGGTCGTTTCTTCCTATTTGGCCTAGGAAGTTTTCCCTTTCTAAAATATCACGTGTTCCCTTTTCGTGTTCCCTAGCTAGATTTTATTTCCGCAAAAAGTATAGCATATTCTCTCACTATAATTCACCCCCCCTCTTATAGTGCTCATATTATATAGCATTTGGTATCAAAGCGGGAACTCTAAACACACAGGAAACCCTGTTGAGTTTGAGATCTTGGATAATATGAATACTAGAGAGAAACTGGAAGAAGGTTACTGTACACAGAGGCCACCAATATTCAATGGCAAGTTCTATACCTGCTGGAAGAATAAATGGAGATCTTCATCAAAGCCGACAATTACCAGGTATGGCGAGTCATAGAGGTAGGTGACTTTGAAGTCACTACCACTAATGACAAGAACGAGGTAGTTCCTAAATCCATCTCTGATTTCGAAAAAGCTGATTTCGAAAAAAAATGGAAATTAATGCTCTTGCCATCAAAGTGCTTCATTGTGGTCTTGGACCCCGCGACCACAATCATGTCATGGGATGCAAAACCGCAAAACAAATTTGGGATCTACTTGAAGTCACTCATGAAGGTACGAGTGAAGTTAAGAGATCAAAAATAGACCTTTTGATGAACTAATATGAACTTTTTCAAATGAAATCAAAAGAGTCTATACAAGAGATGTTTACACGCTTTGCAAATATTATTAATGAGCTAACCACTCTTGGAAAGGTGATAACCTCTGAGAACAGGTACGTAAGGTCCTAAGGAGCCTTCCTAGGGATCGTTGGATGGCTAAGGTTATGGCCTTACTGGAAACTAAGGACTTTACAAAGTTCAATCTGGACTTTACAATGTTTAATTAGTTATAGAGTAGTATGACCCTCAAATACATCATTAAATAGTGAAGATCTATCTAGCACATTAATATCATTCAATATACTTGGTATTCCAAAAAGATCATGTCAAATCCATAGTTCATTCGAAGCAATGGCTTCCAACACCAACGTCGGCTTACTTGTTCCTCTAGATAGAGTCCTTTATATTGAAACGGACAATTCTTCTACTTGCAATCAATAGAATCCATCATTCATGGAAATCTTTATTGTTCAACTGCGTACAATAATATTTAGATTGGTTTTAGTAGGCTTTCTTAAGTATTCATCACTGAATTGTGAGCAAGACCCCTTGACATTTTCTAAATGAATCTCTAGTAAGAGATGCTCTAATCCGGCAGTAGTTGGCCATAGAATTACCTGATGTGTCGTACGATAACAACCTCAACGAAATCTCCGCCTCAACTATTACAAGAGGTAGGCGTGAATCTTGGCAAAGTAGTCATTCCATGTTATGCCCATCGTTACAATACCTTGCCACAACATTCCTTGATTTTATGGGAATTCAAGTTACCATAGCATATAATCAACTGGAATGGCCATTGTAAACCTTTCCATCAATTGGTCTATTAAGCAATTTTTTTTATTTTCTTTTATTACGACGCATGAACTCATTGTTACGAGTTATGTGAATTTATGTGAAAAAATTTGGATCATCATAACTGGTAAAACTGGACTAGGATGTATATTTATTGTAACTCAATTTTGATGGAATATTCGAGTAGTTAGTGCTTTTAGAAAAAGAACTAGTACGTAGGCCCGGGCGATGCTCCGAAATTTTGTACATTGCAATTTAATAATAGTTCAAAATAATTAGTATCATGTAGTGTGTAAAAATTATTAAAAACAAATAGTCATCTTATTTACAATATGAGTTTTAAAAAGTTACAACTTAACTATTGATTTCCGTTCATACATGATCATTGATTTTGATAGAAGAAACACTAATAGTATGTTGGAGTAGTGGTTAGAACTTCTTATTTCATACTCAAGGTCATGGGTTCGAATCTTCACGTTGACAATTTTTTTAATATATGAGAATGAAGTGGATAGAGTGTCATTCAAAGGGGATGATGACACGTGGCAGATTGCAATGTTTGCCTATACTTTTTAATATATATAGATGATCTTTTAAGAAAGGCTGAGTGTAATGACTAAAGAAGCTTACATTATGAGGTATTGTAGGTGCTTTGTGGGGGTGGCCCTCTTTCAACCTCAATGAGATCTTCCTCGTGGTTTTGAATTTCGAGGAGTATAGGGAGAGGCAATGACACGGTATAAGCATGAATTTTGGACGCTCGTGATATAAGAAGTCGACAACAATCTTTTAGAGGAAAGCTCGTGAACCCAATAAATGTCATATCACTAAGGGCATTCCTTGGGACAACGATATAGATGTATACAAACACCGTCCAATTCAAGCTCCTCAGTGTGAATTCATAATCTGGTCAATGAACCAGCAGATGAGTTCTTGAGAGAAGGTATCAATTGAGTCAAGTACTTGTATTCGCCAAATAAATTGGCCTCTACTATTAATATGCTTATCTTTTTAACATGTTTATAATGATGCAACAAGTTCATTAACACCATGAGGATTAATATATGCGTGTAATGCACACAAAGGTCTATTTTAAGGTGATAAGGGAATTAGCAAGCATTTTGCAAGAGGTTATCTATTTATGATTATCTTTTATGACCATAAACAACAATAAGATCAAAACTATATCCCACGATCATATCCAAAACATGACAGTGTTGGTCAAAAGCCTGAACAAACCCCACTTTTCAGCATATGTCTTAGATTAGAAAAACAATAGGTGATTCACTCATAGGAAAAGTGAAGTAAAATAAAGACATGCTAATGAGAACAAAGGAGTAAAGCATACACAATATACAAAGGCATGCATGAAGGAAAAAGTAATAAACATGAAAAGTTATTAAAAGCATGCTAGAAGGCTATGCAAGCATTCAAACATGCAAAACTATGCAAAAATCATGATGCAAGGCTACGAAAGCGTTTAAACATGCAAACTACAAAAGCGATTATGATGCTATACTTAAAGACTACATCATACTTTCATGGAATTTTCCATGAAAGTAAAGAAAGAATGATGATTTGATGAACTTAGGTCCCTCAACTTGTATACCTTAATGCCTAAGAAATTTGAAAAAGTCTTAGGAGAAATTTTTAAGAAAAAATCAACAAAAATGAGTATGAAAAAGCTGAAAAGGCCCCTGTTATAGGGATTTCGGATTATTAGGGCAAAAAAACGAGCCTTTCGGCATCGGCCCAGATCTGTGAAATGCTTAAATTGCATGCTTTTGACACATAAATGTTGCGAAGGGCATATGGCCTGTGCACATGGCATATGCCTCAAACGCAACCCTAGTATGATGGCTGCTTGCTCATTAATGCACATAAGACAAGCAAGCATTGAGAATTAGAACAAGATTGAAATTTAGGATTTGTTATTGGTTGTTGAGGCTTCCCGGTTTCGATTAGCTTTTTGCTAGTTTTAGATCCATAACTAACTTCTATTATGAGAAATAATACTTAATAAGGGGTGTATCGGATAATGATTTAAAGGAAACAAATAGTACTTTCAAAGAAAAAATAAACTTAGAGATGAAAGGTGTGGAAGTAGCTCGTTATTTGTGTCTATTGATAGAAAAAATATAATCGTTGATGTAATTTTTTAAACAAAATAAATTTCTACCTGTTGACCCTTGAGTTTTGAAGATAACTTCACTAACAAAAGACATATTGTGTTTTATTTATAATATTGCTAGGTAATTCATTCTCGAGAAAAGAAAATACTTGATCGAAGATTAAATTGGAGAATTAATCAAAGATCGAAGTGAAGATGTTCGAAAGATGAAGTATCAAGCTTCGATTGAAGATTAGAATACATTAGGATTTATTTAATATCTTCTTGTTAAGGTCGAGTATATGCTTAATCTAGTTTGTGTTGAATTCTCAAACGGAACTTCATTCTGTTCCCATGATAGGAACAGACACTGGCACTATTAGAAACAAGGTTAGGGAACAGACCTAGAAATGACTTTAGGAACAGCTAACATATCCCAAGTAGTTCGCCTAACATTATTGTGCGCCCTAGGAAGGTTGTTAGAGAGTTCTTAGTTAGTTTTGACTTAGTCCATGACTTTAGAGAGTTGGTTGTTACTTTGTTAGGAATTTATTTAAAATGATTTTTTGATTTAATTAGGATAAGGTCAAAATCTTTTAAATTTTATCTTTTATATTTTATGTAAATCAAAAGATTTTATTTATTAAACTTAATCTGATTTTCGATTTTTAAAAGGATTTTTTTCAAAAACTTAATTATGATTTTCGGTTATGTTTAAGATATTTATAAGAGATATTTTCCTAAAAACTAATTAAAGAAAATGGTTTATTTATTCCCCAAGCAAAATATCACGCTCCAGTTTACTGCTACACGTTTAACAGTGAAGTGGTTAGTGGGCTTGATTGTTTTCTTAAGCCTTAATTTATTTTAAATTAGTTTGATTAAGCTTCAAGTTTTATAAACCACGTTATTCATATTGCTTCTCTTTATTGAGCTAAGTAGTGGGTAGTGGTTATATATTTCTCAAGGGAGTTTAATAAAACAAATAAATAAATTAAAGTAATGGACATAATGGATTAGTGGACTATGTAGCAGTCTTGCCTAAGTACATTATAAATAGGCGCCTAAACCTTGGAATTAAATGTGTCTGACTTAGCCAAATATTCTTAGTTGTCTTAAAGAGTCAGTGTCGTTCCTAAGAGAACTCATACTTACTTTATACGAGTTTATACTCTTCCATTGTTTTACATATTGTAGTTTTGGGTAAGGGTTTGAGTGAACTCTTGTAAGCGTGAGAAGCTTTGAGTGAAGCGTGAGAAAGAGAAAGAAAGGAACTTCGAGGGAAGTTTGAGAGGAACAACAGTTGTAGGAACTGTTGTTGGGAACTTGATTTTAGGAACTCAAGTTGTGGCCCGAGAGAAAAGTAATAGGTTTGTAAACAAAGTCGTTTGGCCGATTATAGTGGAAAGTTTAGAGTCAAAATCCCTTGTGGTCGAGGTCGTTTCTTCCTATTTAGCCTAGGAAGTTTTTCTTCGCTAAAATATCTCGTGTTCCCTTTTCGTGTCCCTAGCTAGCTTTTATTTCCGCAAAAAGTATAGCATATTCTCTCACTATAATTCACCCCCCTCTTATAGTGCTCATATTATATAACACTACCCTATTATATCGTTGCAAAAATGGCAATGTTAGGAAAATCAAACTCAAATTAGCCATTGAATTGAAGTATAGCTATTGATGTTCAGCGTTGGTTATCGCCAATTTGCAGAGGTCTCTCTCTCCCCCTTTTTTATCTATCCTCATATTCTTATATTTATCTTACTCTCTCTCCCTCCTAATGATCTGCTACCATATCGTTCATTAGGTTCTCTCTTATTATTCCTTCCTAGACGAGCCTATGTCTTTCCACTCACACCACCTATCCCCTTGTTTTTGTGTTCTCCTAGTCCCCCACAGCTAATGGGCAGCCCTATACTTTGATAGAGGATTCTTCTTTCCTATAATGTTGCCCCCTCTTCGTCTGTGATCCTTTTAAGGTTGTCTGTGTCCCTTATTGAGAGCAAGCTACCGATGAAAAAGGTATTTCGCTTACATTAAATTAGACTAGTTCCTTCAATTTCTGATTTATCCCGATGATCTAAATAAGCTGAATAATATGTATTAAGACAATATGTTGTTTGTTATGTCATGCGTAAATCCCAAAATATTAATGCAAGCACATTCTCTATATCTTTTAGTTTCCATGCTTGCATAGTCACTACTATTCATAACAAATCCTGCCTGATTTCCATATGTATAAGAAAAACATAGTTAAGCGTGATCTTGTTTAACTATTTCAATGTGTAAGATTATGAATCAACTATTACTAATAAATTTTACTTATCCACAACTAAAATACCACTCCGTTCGTCTCTTTTTATTTTCTATATTTTTTGCAGTTTTTGAGACGCATCTTCAAAAAATAATATATCAATATTGGTATAATTTTTTATAAAATTATATATTTGGACAATACACATTGAGATGAATCAAACAAGATCCCACATGAGTGTATGATATAATGATTTCATATAAAGTTTTTCCCTTTGTTTGCAAGCTAAAATGTGCGACATTGACGCTCTTAGGAGCTATTTATGCTAACTATTTCGATATAGTTGTGGTTTGGTTGTTTTGTGATGTTTTGCAAGTTTTAGAGAAAAACTCCCTATTTTCTGTCGTTTTGACCACCACACTGTAGCAGAGAAGTTATGAGATATGTAGGAGGTCTCGAGATTGTATTTGAGCCCCTTTTGAAGAAGAATTATTGAGAAACTTGGCGTCAGAAGCCAAGGACTAGAGCTACCCAGGAAATGGCTCTGCATGATGGCATCGGGCAGCCATCGCCCGATCGAGCATCAGATTTTCCCCCCGATCGGGCAACCTCACTCAATCCCATCGGGTGGGAAAACTCTTGGACATTTTCGTGGTTTTTGAAGGCTTTGAAGAAGACATTGGTCCGATGGCATCGGGCAGCCTTGCCCGATCGGGTGTTAGGGTTTCGGCCCTGATCGGGTGACCCTTACCCGATCCCATCGGCCGCCCGAGCGGGCAAAAGACACGGAGGGGCGATTTTTCGTTCTTTCCGTCCTATCTTATTTGCTTTCTTAGGTTAATATAAATACTCTTTAGTTTATTTTTACAATGATCTTTCATTATCCAAAACACTTTTAGAGAGCTTTTTAGAGTTTTTCATTAGTTTCATCATTGTATAGGAGATCAAACCTTTGTTCGATTCAATAATAGTTATCGCTTTCAGTCAATTGGTAATTTCTCTCTCATTGATTTATTGTTATTCTTTATTTGCTTTGGCTTAGCTATAGATTATTTCACGGTGCAATTGTTAGGGCTTCTTATTAGAATTGTTGTTGTTAATTTAATCATGTCTCAGTAGATCCCTTTCTAGGGTATTAGATAGGGAAGCCATGTTTATACCATGATTGCTGATTGGACTTCTATTGATTTCTAGGGCCTGATTAGAGTGATTGTGGTGTGGTGTGTTCTTGATTAGTAATTAATGTTAGTGGCCAATTATATTGATCGCTTGTGGTTAATAATTGTTTGCACAGACCCGTCTTACGATTAGAGGCCTAGGACACATCAGTAGTCCTGATTACGTTAGTGAACAAGCGGCGTATGTTGAACTATGAGCGTTGAGACTTAACCATAGCTCAACACATGCTCTAATTCCTCGACTCTAGACTTAGGTTTTGATAGTAGTTAACCCTATTTGATTGGTATAAGTATGGTGGACCGAACTAATACCCTAGGCTTTTATTCCATAGTTATATCTCAGTTTAATTCTAGTTTTCTCTAGTTTAATTATTAGTTCAGTTAATCATATCTGATTTCACCTGAAGTAGTTATTTGGTTGAATATTAACATAGAAACTATGTCTCCCTGTGGACTCGATCCTACTTCCCTTGACTACTATTGTCAGAGGACTATAGGAATTATCTTTGAATAGGTGATACGACTTTAGCCTATCAGTATATTTTTCATTAAGTATGTAAATTCAAAGACAATCATAGTTACTATGTGAATAATGCTTAAGTTCAGTATGTATGAAATAAGAGATGGAGGAAGTAAGACTCAACCATCTGTTTATGGGAAAGCCGTTAGCGCATTTCATTCTGGGAATAGAGAGTCTAGCAATACAAAAGTGAGACTTCAGAGGGACATTTTGGGTCGGTCCGTGATGGGTAGGTCCATGTTGGGTCGGGTTGTGTCGGTCCACTTTGCTTTGTCTTCCGGCTTGGGTCAGTCCGGTATGCAATGTGTGGGTCATGTTGGGTCAATAAACGTGTCAGGTTTGGTCGGTCTCAGGTTGGGTCATCATCGGGTTGTGGCTCACCGGGTTCGGACTAACCCGGCTCGGGTCATAAATTGGTTGACTAAGGTTGATTCGGGTTAGGGCAGCCTTTGGGTTTGGTTGATTTCGGATTTGGGCGACTTCGGGTTAGGTTAATTTCGGGTTCGGACAACTCTAGGTCAATCAATTTCGAGTTTGGCTGTCTATGGTATGCGACTCTAGTTAATTTCAAATTCGGTCAACTTTATCTCGGGTTATTTCCGTGACGCCGATTCGGATTCAAGTTGAATTCATTTCGTATCATACTCAAGGGTGGTATGTTTATGATTGAGCCTTAAGAAATGAACTTATTCTTGAAGTTGAATTGTTATTGCGTATTTAGAAGATCATCGTCGTTTTTGTAGTCACTTTATTTGATTGTTTTTAGAACAAAAACATTGTTTATAACGTGTTATTAATTTTATTAAGAATATTAGAATCAAAATTTTTGTACTCTGTTATTAGAATTGTGTAAATGACTCGGTTATTGAAAGTATAAAGAACGATGTATAAATCAAAAGTATTGTACTTTCATGGCCACATTGTTTTATTTTCTAATCCTGCAAAGTAAAATAAGCTAATTAAATTAATTGATTTGTTATAATTCAATTTTCAATATAAATAAAATTTGAAAACTTGTTACGAGAATCAATATTAGTGTATTAGATCAATCATCGATATACTAGATCATTATATACGATAGTTACGATTAGTGTATCTGTGTATTAAACCAATCAATCAATCGTCAATACATTTAAGATATTTAAAATTAGTGTATCAGATCAACCATCAATATATTAGATCAATGTATACGATAATTATGTTTAGTGTATTAGATCAATCATCGGTGTATTAGATCAATATATTAGATCAACTGTCAATATACTATATCAAATTATAAGATAGATAAGACTACTGTATTAGAAGATCGGACATCAATATAGTTCGGATTAGTGTATTAGATCAATCATCTATATATTATATCAATGTAAATTGTTAAGGCAAATGTATTAGATTAATCTAATCTCATACTTATAAATGAGATTATATTTTTAAAAAAAATATACTAGATCAATATATAAGATTGCTAAGATCAACGTATTACATCAATCATCCACATATTAGATCATTGTATAAGATAGCTAAGATAAGTGCATTAGATAGATTAATCATCAATATATTAGATTAATATGTAAGATAGTTAAGAGTTATGTATTATATCAATCATGAATATATTAGATCAAGTGATACGATAGTTTATATGTACATATTATTATCATTATCATGTCAATCATCAATATATTAGATCAACCTAATAAGAAAGCTAAGATTAATATCGTAGATAAATTATCGGTAGATTAGATCAATATATGGGGTATCATTATTGCTTGTACAGTTTTACCCAGTTCACCTTGGCTTGATTCTATTCTTCTAACTAAGGCCCTATTCAGTTCACCTTATTTATACTAAACTGAACTTATTTTTAGTGAACTAAACTTATTTCTACTGAACTGAACTTATTTTGTTGAACTAAACTTATTTTTTGTTGAACTACACATATTTTTACTGAACTGAAATTATTTTTACAGATTCATGTTTTTTTGCACTACTGATTTTTACAGAACTAAGTTTATTTTTTACTGAAGGAACTTAATTTTACTGAACTAAACTTATTTTTACGGAATATTGTTATTGTAAAGTGAACTGAACAAGACCTAAAAGGTGAACTGAATATAATTATTATTACGTGAAAAAATTGATTCAGTCCCATTATCTACAATAATTGATGATTACCGTAAATAGGCTAATATATATTCTCGTCAACGCTCTCCCACATTAAATAATGACAATTAACAGCAAAAGTTTCATTATTGAAAAGGTACTTCCATTTTAGGAGGACCCATTATATTATAGGGGGCTTAGCCTCCTCCAAGGCTCCAACTGAGTATAAATTTAATTAGTTTGAATTTGCTTAACTGTTATTACGTTAGCTTGTAGTATAGTTTTTCTTGTTAATCTAATTAGTTCCTCAAGGTTTACAATTTCCTACTTGTTCAAATTATGGAAATTTTATTTAGTCCCACATTGACAATAGTGTAATATGCTAAGATATATTGTCATCAACGCACCATCTGTGGCACCACATCGACCATTGACAGCAAAAAGCAAAAGTTTTAGTATGTATAACAGGGGAGTTACCAAAGACTAAATATTAAATCTCTATTTCTCTCTCCTCAATGACCCTAACACCAAGTGTTTGGTGTTAACAAAAAGACTTCATGAAATCATTTCTTCCCTTGGTCTTCCTTTGTCTCTCTTCCTTTTCTCTCTCCCATCTATATTTACTTCATAATTGTTTCATAATTTCTCTTTCCTAAAACTAAATATTTGGTCTTTGCTAACTATGCTCTAAGGGACCTCCTCTTTAGGAGGAGCCATTGCATTAGAGGTAGGGGTGTTCACGGTTGGTTAACCCTCCTGTTTAGCTTAACAGGACGGTTAACAATTATAACGGTTACGATATTTTAGTAAACATAACCTAGCATTAAGTAGCGGTTAATCGTAAATTAACGGTACGGTTACCAGTTAACCATGTAACCTATAACTTATTTCATTTTTTCAAAAAACCTTTTAAAACATTGCAAGATAGAATTTATTATAATGAGTAATAACTAACAGATACCGATTACCAATCTAAGATTATTCCAAACTTTCGAGTTCGAACAAGGCAACAAACATTCAAACAACGAGTTCAAGTTCTCTACATTCTGACTAGCAAATATAATTTAAAAATTAAAACTACATCAATTGTTGGTCCACGTTTCACTAATACACCGAAAATTTACATAAACAAATCGATCGATTTGTTGCTGCCCGCTGCTGCCACCCAAAGTCAGTCACGCCTACAGTTTGGAACACATACCTCCAACATACAAAACTCCCTCCGCACTGCACTTGCCTAAGCATACAATAAGTCTGATTCTTCAACCACAATTGTTGGCTGTTGCAGTGTTAAATCCCCCATTTTTACATTGATAAAACAAAAATTTAACAAGTTAAAAATATTTAAGGAATAATTGTTTTAAATAAGTCAACCTTTGACCCATCTTCTAAAATTAAGTTAATCTCTGAGTTATTCTACAATAAGTTAACCTTGTATGTCATTTAAACTTTAACAGGTTGGTTTACCTTCAACCTGTTTGACCTGTAACCACTCCCTCTAACAATTGCCCATCACTTCTCATCCCTCTTTTTTTCGACATTTCATCCTCCCTCCTCCTCCTTACAGTTTCTCTATCCATTAACCCGAGAATTAGGCCATAAAACTGATCGAGAAACCATTCAGTGGCTTCTACAACAAGCAGACCCAACGATATCAAGTGGGTACATCGATTTGGCCTTCAATTAGAGGTGGGTATGCTCAAGTTTTTGATAATTATTGTTCAGGTAGTGGGTCTAATTTAGTGAGTGAAAGCTCAAGTTATTTGACCAATTTACAGCTCCAAGGAGTTGGATTCCCCACCGGTGCTTCTCTCCCTTCATTTCAAATATGTCCATCACTATTTCCAGATTTGTTGATTTTGGGTTTCAATGTTTGTGGCTACTAATTTTTGGGATTTTCTGATATCTAGTAAATTGGGCGCCATCTTTTCCTTCTCTTCCTTTCTCCTCTGAACTACTGCTTCTGTTCTTGTCAACTTCATTTTCTATGTGGACTACCTTAACACATGCAAACCAATCAATACCAACTTGTCCCCTCCAATTCCAACCATTGACTTAACAAACTCTGATGCTAAATCATTGATTAGGAAGGCATGTAAAGAATTTGGGTTCTGTAAATCATGGTGTTCTACTTCATATGTTTTTTCAATTAGAAGATGAAGCTTCTAAATTCTTTAGCACGTCGATTTTTTATTATAACTCGAAAAGAAGCAATCAATGAACAAAATAGAAGGGATTAGTAGAAGCCAACATTAGCAAAGAGCAAAGTTCTATTGACAATAGACGAATTCTTCCACCAAATACTTATTTAATTATTTTTTGATCGGAAAAAATAGTTTAATTTTAACTGGCAAATAATTAATTTTTTAACAGTTAGCAAAATTGAATGAGAGAAGAGAGAGTGTGTGGTTTGAGGGTTGGGCTTAAGAGGAGAGAGAGAGGAGGAGGAGGAGGAAGAATAAGAGATAGAGATGGCAGTGTGAACGCCATGAAAGGAAGGAATAACCGGCTACTACCTGCTACAACAGGTTAAAAAAAAGTAGCCCTGTTAAAATTTAAATGACATACAAGGTTAACTTATTATAGAATAACTCAAAGGTTAACTTAATTTTAGAAGATAGGGCAAAGGTTGACTTATTTAAAATGATTTTTCCAATATTTAAAGGATAAAAGGATTAGATAAATGCAAATGAAGAAAAATAACTAACAATTTCCCAACTCTTCCAAAGAAAGAAGACTTTCCTCTATTATAAGAGGACCTTATAATTTGCGTAACCAATCTTGTGCACAAATGAGAGATTCAACCATTCTTGGAGTTAATGAAGTGTGGAAAGAATCTAAAACACGACCATCTGTGCTGAAAAGCAGATTCAGACGCGATAGTGAAAACCGGAATAACTAGCACATCTCGAGCTATTTTAGCAAGAATAGGGTATCTTCTTTGTGACTCATTCCACCACCCTAAAATATCAAAATTAGGATCATTATGTTCAACGCCATCACTCAAATATTTTTCCAACTATGTTTTCTTCTCGAAATTGCCCAAATTCCCACTTTCTTGTTGGAACCTAATCATATAGAGTTCTTGGGCATCAAGTCTTTTCTCATTGCTCATACCATGAACAGATGTTGGAGTTGATGAAGGTATACCAACGGAGTATTGTTTCTTTCTCTTTGGACGGGGCACAACATTACTATAAACTCAAATAATGTTTTCAAAACAATCTTGATGGTCGAACACAATGCATTGGCATTTTCGCATCATATGTATCAATTACAACCCAACTAACAAATTTTCATTTGTGCCTTGGATCAAGTAACAAGGCAATAAATAACAAAACATTCGCCCAGTACTTGTCATGTTTGGCCTTTGTTTGAAAAGCCATTTTTCTAATATTTTCATCCTCATCTTCACAGTAAGTAGAAATGAGGTTTCCAACTCCGTAAATTTGAGGTACAAAGTTGTTGCCCGTTACACAGAGACTCCCCGACCTTTTCAAAGTAGCTTCTTAGAAAATTTGCAAGAAAGGTAAAAACACTTCTACTCTTTTTCAATCATGTTCATCAAGTATGCCAGCATGTTTTTTTCAACTCTTTACAGCATGCACCACCTTTGATGGATAAATTATTAAATGTATTTTTAAATTTAGTAGCACTTTCAAGCATCAAGAAGGGTGAATTCCACCTTGTCTCAATATCTAAGCAAACAAGACTATCACTCTCAATATTTTCTTCTTTGATACAAGCCCTAAATGACTCAAGTCGAGCGGGAGAAGACCTCACAAACTTCACAGCACCACGTATTTTTGCAATGGACAAGTTAAGATCTTTTAGAGCATCTTTCACAACCAAATTTAAAATGTGTGCTGCACATCTCATATGCAAGTATTTACCATCCATTACACTACCACCCCAATGAGTAATTCTTCTCTTTAGATATGACACGGCTACATCATTTGAGCTAGCATTGTCCACAATTATGGTTAACTCTTGTAATATTCCACTCATTCAAACATTTCTCAACATACCGTCCAATTACTTCACCAGAATGACCAGAGACAGGGAAAAAGTTAAGAATCTTCTTATGTAATATCCTATTATTATCAATAACATGAGAAGTCAGACACATGTACCTCAAGTTTTGACCAGAATTCCAAGTATCAGTTTTGAGACAAACTCTAGAAGACAACTTACTAAAAAGTCCTTTAACTTGTTCCTTTAATCAATGTACAAAGTATAACAATCCCTAGTAACAATACTACATGAAGGGCGAATAAAAGGAGGACATAATTGTGTGCAAAAATCTCGAAATCCTTCACATTCTACATAAACGAAAGGCATCTCATCAACAATTATCATTCTAGCAAGTGACTTCCTACAAGCTTCCTGGTCAAAGTTCCACAACTTGGGGACACTTATAGTTTTCGTAGTACCATCTTCTGTGACAACAGTTTTGGACTCAAAATCAATTAATTTCCGTTTTCTATCAACATTAGCAGGAAACTTTTTACACCTACCAATGTGATTTTTCATTCCACTAGTTCCATTAGCAGATTTGTAAACAATAGATTTCTCACAATATTTGCATTTCACAATATTTGGATCAATAGTATTTTTATAGTGACACCAAAAAGGAGAGGTTTTTTCTGCCCAAGTTTAACTGAACTTACAGGCTCAGGGGTTCTGATGATTTTCCCTTCCTAATTGCACGCCTCTTTCTCTGAATCACAACATCCTCCTCATTATTCTCCTCTACTTGAAGTGAATCACCGCCTGATTGAAGTGATTCATTCTGTGAATTAGATCAAGTGATTCATCCATCAAATGGTCATTCATGCAGCTTTCCATATCTCTTTATAATCTGTCACAAATATTTGAACATTCAAACAAATTAATACTTCAGTTAATGATTCAATACAAACACATCCTCATCCAAACAAATGAACATACAAAGAATAGAAAAAGGAGATTGATTCCAGCAAATCCAAGAATCTAATGTTTGAATTTAAAGTGTGGAACCGCAAAAAAGGGATTGATTACCTGTAAGAGAACAGGGAAGACGAAGCTGTGACTGTGAGCCCGTGAGGAACTGAAAAAAGCCATGAAAATGGTGAAGCTATCGTGACTTGTGAGGTGTGCCGATGCAAGGAGTGTGGAGGAGTGAGGACTGAGGAGGCGAACTGAGGAGCAGGAGGCGAACTGAGGACCAGGAGGCGAACTGAGGAGTGAGGATGGAAAGTGAAACTAGGGTTTTAGAAGTTTAGAACGTGAGGAGGCAGGGACTGAATGAAGTCAGTGAACAATAAATGGAAAGAGAATAGGGTAAGATTAATATACAAAAAAAACATTAAAAGATTACGTTAAAGATTTTTTGTAACCGTAACTGTAACCGTTTATTACGGTACGGTTAAAATAACCGCTTTGTCTTAACGGTACGGTTAATTAACCGAACCGCGAGACCGGTTACGCGGTTAAACGGTACAATTTTGCGGTATCGGTTTTTTCCGAACACCCCTAATTAGAGGGGGCTCAATGAAGTTTTAAAAAATTTTATAGGTCCGAACTTGATAGCTTCTCAAGATCTCTTTCAAAATTTGCTAATTTGAAATATACTGCCAATTGTTATTTGATAGTTGTTAGGGTCTTAGTGAATTATGATGAGGTTTTAATCTTTGAGAGCCTTAGGCAATCTATTATTGTTGTTGAATTGTATAATGTGTTACAAGACGAATAAGTGTCAACCTGAATAATATGACGTATTAATTATTTTATAGGCGATTAAAATAAGAAATAAGAGTAAAGTTAACTATCTAAATATACAAAGCAAAATTTTAATATATCTTTTTATTGATTTTTAGATTATTAGAAGTATATTCTAGAGATTCATGAATAATATCGTGTTAAGAGTATTTGAAAAGGACAAGAAAAGTAAGAGAGTTAATTTGATAGAAAATAATGAGTAATTTTATGTTGATGTTAATTATGTGGATTTTTAAGGAGGGTATATGGAAGAAAGTAAATTACTTTTTAAATATATTTTATGACCTTATACTTATAGTGTTAGAAATATTAAAAACTAGTGTATCTTTGCCTAAAATAGAAGTGTTGCGTCTAAATTAAGACGGCCAAATAGAAAAAATGTTGTATGTAAATTGGAGCACAAGGAATAAAAAAACTATATCGGGTCCAAACATGTCGTATAGACGGATTGTATTGGGTCGGGTTGCATTGGGTCGGGTTTATTACGGGTCGGACCATTTCGGCTATTCTTCGGGTTGAAGCAGGTTTCGGGTAGGTTTCAGGACGGGTATATGTTGGCTTTGGGGTTAGTGATTATCGGGGCTGATCGAATCTGGTTGACTACGGGTCGGTTCGAGTCGGATTTCGAGCCAGGTCATACCAGGTCGTATTAGTGTCCGGTTTAATTCGGGTCGAGACTTGGTCGGGTTTCAGGTGCGCAATTTTCAAATTGAATCAGGTCTGAGTTCGGGTTGGATAATCGAGCCGGGTCAGTTTTTGACACTTCTAATTGTTCCAGCGGATACTAACTTTGTTTGCTGATGGACACGAGGAAGTGAACCAATTTTAGAAAATAGACTCAATATAGTGCATTGATTACCGTGCAAAGAGGAAGTAAACCAATTTTAGAAAATAGAGAAGGAGTATTTTCATAAAATTTGCGGCATATTTTGTCTAATGAAAAGAAAAAAAGAGGTTAAACAGCTGGAAAAAAAAGAGAGCTTTTACAAATTTAAAAAAGCTGGAGAATTCTTTATGTTTCTTCTCCCTCCTTCCTCCCTATTCGGCAGTCCCAATGATTTGTGCAGGATTTGGTTTTGCTGACTGCACAAAAATCCCTTCCCTTCCCTACACTCTTCTAGATATCTCACTTACATACATAGCTTCTCTTTCCTCCTCCGTATTTACTTAACGAGTCAATGATTTTTTGACCCAACTTGAAACAGAGCATCTTCTCCTTCTCTTCAATCTTACTGCATTTCTTTGGCTAATTAACAATCATGGTCTCCTTGCTAATTTTCAATGGATTAGCTTTTAACCCATTAGTCAAAAAAATACCAACTTCAACAACAACTCTAAAAAACTTATCTTTTCCAAAATCTTCCTCCATTTCTTTTAAAAAACCTATCTTTTGTTTTACATCCGAAAATCCCAAATCTTTAATTCCTTCTGATTATATCAACAAATTCTCGAAACCCAATTCAGAAAACTATCTAAACTCCATTGTTGTAGCTCCAAAGGAGAAGAGTAAGATGAGGAGGGAGAAGAGAAGAGGTGATGATGAGCAAAGATTAGTTGAAGGAGAAAAGATTAGTAGTAAGCAAATGTTAGTTTTGTGTGGGTTGGGTTATTGGGTTCAAGGGTTTAGGTGTTTTCCTTGGTTGGCTCTCAATTTTCACATGGCCCACAATCTCAATTTTGACCCTTCAACTTTGCAGCTCTTGCAGAATTCTGGTAACTTACCTATGGTGGCTAAACCCTTATATGGGATCTTATCTGATGCTCTTTACATTGCTGGTGCTCATAGAATTCCTTATGTTTGCATAGGAGGTTAGTGTCTTACTTCTACTCTTATTTCAATGCCTTTCTTTTACACCTAGTTTTGATATTGCTTACATTTCGAGCAATCGAAACGTTTGGGAAATGGCCGAGTTTGATATTTGGATGTGTACTTCTGTTGGATGACTATAGTGAACTGTATGAAATGAAATTGAATGGCGCAGGAAACTCAAATTTGTTTGCGCTTTTGGCTTACTGCTGTACACCTGTAGGGCTGTTTTGTTGTTGATTTTGGTAGATAATAGTGCATTACCTGTATAGGGTGATCATGTATACACTGAATTGTGACTTTGAGAATTGAGATAAACCAGAGTTATAAGTAATACACTGAAAATTGATATAGAGGGAGCTATACTAGCTGGTCTGTCAAATGTAGGCTGGTTTTGGTTAAAGTTGGTCTTTGCTATAAGAAACATATGTATGCTAAACACTTTAGCCATCAGTTGCTATTGCACAAATTACCATGTAGAACCATTTGATGTCACACTGGTTTAAGTGTCAGTTAATCAAATAAAAGGTAAGTGAAACATGGGGGGTGGGTGGGTAGGTAGGGAATGGGAGTTGTTATTTCTTTAGGAACACTACAGGGGGAAATGAACGTACTTTTTGCGGAATTAAAACTTTAAACAGAAAAGCACGCTAAGGGAACCGAGAGATTTTTACGAGGAAAAACTTCGTGGGCCGAAGAAACGACCTCGACCACTAGGGATTGTAAACTCAACTTTTTCACTAATTAGGCCAAAAGTATTTTTCACAAAAACATTTTTGTTCCTTTTATTTCAGATATTACTTGTTCCTTTACTGAAGACCATTTGACTGTTTCGTTTACTTTGTGCCAACAAGTACGGGAACTGTCAAACATTCTCTTATTAAACACTTCGTAGTTCCTTACCATGGTTACTCGTTCCTTACATAGAAGCTAAAGACACGAGCTTTGCTTGTTCCTTTGCTTCCATGTAACTCCAGTATCTGTTTCTTGAGCATATTCACTTAGTCTTTATAATCCCGCTTCTTTGCTTGATTTCTTCTCTTTGACTTAGTATTCTCTGTGCTCAAATAAGATATCTTACAAGATCCAAACATTCACTAATTTGTTAGTTCATACTACTTAGTTTGTTTCTTTGTTCCTTTTGTCATCATCAAAACTAGGGATCAACAGGAGTAGTGGAGTTTAGGAGGAAAGGAGGGACGGGGTAAAGGGAATAAATTAAATGTAAAAAAAAAAAAAACATTTAAGAAAATCAAGTAACTTGATTCTCTTACCCTTTGCTGATTGCCCCAGACCAATCGCCCCCCTAAATGTTACAAAAGAAACTTGACATCTCATCATTGATACTCTATCTCTTTGACTTTTCATGTTTGGTGGTTTGTCCAATGATTATGCTTCAATTTTGCTCTTGCTTTTGGAGTGGTTTATTGTATTGTATGATTCTGTAAGATTCTGGATTTTCTCCCCCATTAAGATAAGGCTTTATTAGTGATTCTCACAGAGATGATTGTACTGTTTAGTTCTTTTGCAGGTGTTGTCATGGGGACCATTATCTTTAGTTCCAATTGTAGGTGAAGCCCTTCCTACTCTTATGGCATGTGTTCTCCTCAGTAACCTTGGAGCGGCTGTCACCGAGGTTGCACAAGATGCTCTTGTTGCAGAATATGGACAAAAGCACAAAATTGTTGGGCTGCAATCCTATGCATTTATGGCAATAGCAGTTGCTGGAATTTTAGGAAACTCACTGGGTGGCCTACTATTATCGAGAACACATCCAAGGTCTCTGTTATTTATTTTTACTCTCTTGCTGTCTGCACAACTTTTGATCCTTCATGACAAAGGAAGAGTCCCTTGGTTTATCAAAGCCTTCAAGTCCTGTTGCTGAACAAATTTCAATTTCAAGCGGCATTAGGAGACAATTTTCTAATCTACTAGTTGCCTTGAGTGGCGATAAAATATGTCGCCCTCTTATATGGGTTGTAGCTTCTATCGCAGTTGTGCCAATGCTCACAGGATCTATCTTTTGCTATCAAACACAATTGCTTAATCTTGATCCTTCAACCATCGGAATTTCCAAGGTATTAGGGCAGATGCTGCTCTTATCACTGACCGTGCTGTATGACCGGTTCTGGAAAAATATTCCAATGAGGAAGTTGATCGGTGTAGTTCAAATCTTGTATGCTTTCTCTCTCCTCCTTGACCTTGTTCTCGTCAAACAAATTAACTTGAAGATAGGAATAGCAAACAATGTATATGCTTTGTGCTTTTCGGGATTGGCCGAGACCATCGCTACTTTTAAAACCGTACCATTTTTTGTCCTCATTGGAAGCTTATGTCCTCCAGGATGTGAGGCTTCAGTGACTGCCTTCCTAGCGTCAGCTTTGACTTTGTCGTCAATTGTTAGCGGTTTCTTTGGCATTGGACTGGCTTCTGTTCTTGGTATAACCTCTGACAATTACTCTAGCCTCTCTGTTGGAATCATGCTACAGTGTCTGGCTGCTTTGGTGCCTTTATTATGGATCAGAAACCTGCCATTTTCACAACCTGCAGTTGAAAAGGAAAGGAAAAAAGGCAGGAGTAAAAGGAGTCGAAAAAATCGGAGAGTTGGAAGAGTGCCGGTTAACTCAATCTTTTCCTACCGACAAGAACGAGAATCAGAGACACAAAGATGACAACTTTCAATATTCCGTTATTATTGTCAAGAACAGGAATGAACAGGATGATCCTGGTCTCATGCTTTTGCTCTGAGGAGGTATTGTTCCGGCTTAACTGCACTGGCATATGATCAAAAGCCCCAAAGAGAACTACATTCCTGGTTATATGCTTTTGGGCGTGAAGTAGCAAGGTAGACATCCTGATATGCGCTGCTTTCAGTGGATTCAAGCCTTTGTTCTATAGGATACTTTACTCAATAATGCCAGTTTTTCTCTCTTTGTTCAGCTGTGACGTGCAGTATTGTTCAGGATGCTGTTCTTCCCAGCGAAGGAAACTGAGAAGTGATCTGCAAGATATGATCATTGCTGGAGGATTTTAATGGATGGTTAATCGGATGCGCATGCTGGACTGATGCCATTCCAGTATTATGTTGTGATGCAATTCCGGCTTTGTCAAGGCATCTGTCTATTGAAGAGCAACTGCCTTACTTCAAGCGAAGGACATACGCATTTCATGAGTGAATGAGTTAGATCTTTCATTTCATTATCCCAACGAATATTGTGAGAGATAATCAAGTTATGGCATCAGCGGTCAATGAGAAAATGAAGTCTTTTTCTTTTTCCTTTTAGAAGACAGACAGGGTTTAAAATTCTTAAAATATAAATACAAAGTCAATTTGTGAGAGAAAGTCTGTCCATAAATATTGTAATTTTACAGTGATCTATCTGAAAGCATGTAGCTAGGGTGCTAGACCATGTATCTTACAACTTATTTTGCTTAGAAATCTACATTAATTTAAAAAATTTAAAAGTGATCAGAGTGGCGCTGGGCTTTTAATCAAAGAGATGACCCTATTTTGGATCGAAGTTTTGTACCCAAACTCGTAAAATGAGGTGGTGATAGTAACAAAGTAGACTTGGATGTATGTTTTGCAAAGCTGGATCGGATTGCCCAAAAATCCAGGCTAGGCCAAACTTGATCGGAGCTTGATCGTTAATATCTTTTGTAAATAAGGAAGGGGGCCGGATACCAAAAATAAATAAATAAACAAAAAAAAAAACACGAAAACATCTTAACCACTTCACCAATTAGATAAACTAATCATATTATGAATTAAGTTTTCTAAATGTTTTGCATGCATCGCGTGCATATAATGGCGGATCCAGTTGAGGGGGCGAATGTGATCAATGTCCTGCATATATTAGAAAAAAAGTTCGACTTACGAAAAACTATCGCAATCGAAAGAATTTATGGGAAGCCACCAATAACCTTATAACCATGATCAAAGACTAAAAATACATTAAAAAAATAATATGAAAAGTGTCATGTATGTCATATCATCCTATGCTTTCTTATTTCAAATTTAAATAATGATTGCCATTTTTTCATCACCAAATTCATCAATTATTGAATTCAAATCAAACTTTTGGGCAATTTCCTTCTCCGTATACACAAACAAAGAATTTGTCAAATAGTCATCTGCCATATTGTTACGGAGTATGGTTTTTATGAACTTCGTAGATGAAAATGCAAGCTCTCTTGTTGCTGATATTGGAAGTGTCAAAATCAATTGATTGAATCTGTCACGAAGAAAAATCACTGTTGCTTTTTAACTATTGACAAAATTCTGAAATAGAATGCATATTTTGTAACTTGAGAGGATCATCTTTCACAAATTCAAATAATTGTAACTGATTTGATGTTAGGCGGATGATTTCTAGATCTGTGAAATCGTCTAGATAGAAGTCCTTCACAAGCTTGCAAATATTTTCAATGTTGAAAGTTGCCCATGGGATCCAAAGCTGAACTAAGAGCATCATTAAAATGATGGTTTAACTCTTATAATTGCGAAATCTACAGTAGCAATAAACACATATACTTGACAATAATGTCCATTTGTTATTCGATCTTGGTTGTCGAGATCTACCTCGACTAGAAGTATAATGATCTTCCATATCTGGAATTTCAATATTATGATTCTCGCATAAATCTTTAATGTTTTCTAACAATAGATCCCATCCACCTTCGTTGAAACTTTGAATTAGGATTTTTGTTTTTGAAACCAATGGAAAGCCTTAGGAAACCGTTCTCTCAAGGGTGAATCCTAAGCTATCTACAGTAACAAGTTTCAGAAGGTCAGACTCTGTCTGGACATCAACAAAACGACTCTGTTGGTGGATCTGATGCCCTAACTTCGATAGATAATCTGCACTTGATTTGCTTCTCAGTATATGTGTTAGCGTGACGAATCGAAGTTGTGCTTGATCTAGTAGATGTCGTCGACCAATGTTTGGATGTTCCATGGAGTTTGGTAAATACTTGATTGAGGAGACGAGAACAAAATTATCACTTTTAATGAGGAGGTTTTTTATGATCATACTTTTGGCTTGAAGAAGGCCATTTCCGTAGTAACCCAAAATATCTAATGGTGTTACTAATTAAAATACTTAAAACTCAAAATAAAGAATAAAAATTTTCATTCAGGAATTTACTTATGCGAGTAGAATTGTAGTCTGATTAAGTGGTGCAGACGAGAATGTCAAAGGGTAAACAAGTAAAGGTCAATTAAACTCAAAAAAATTAACAACGGAGTAACCCCCGCCCTTTCCTTTCTCTTATGCGTTACACAAACCCAGCTCTCACCCCTTTCTTTTCTCATTCCTCTGTTCTTCCATTTCCTCTGCTCTTCCATTTCCTCTGCCTTCTCACTCGTGCACCACCAATACCCACATTTCTGCTTCTGACCGTCGACCACTGCTAACCTTTGAGGCTTCAGACAGCCTCACCGACGGGCTTTGTTGCCGCCGCAATCACTAGACTAGCGCACCCCGCCTACCGTCGCAGCCAAGCAGCGTGTCCATCCGTTGTCGGCAATTAGCGCGAGGCCAATCGTCTGAGTTTAGGTAACAAAAAGCAATGAGTTTCTTCCCCTCTAATTTTCTTAGAGATGTAGATCAGTTTTGGTTAGCAAGATCAGTTTTGGTTAGCAAAGGATAAAAAAAACTAAAATCTATTATTAAACCTTAGAGATTTACCAACACTTCTTAGTTGATTGTTATAGTTGTTGTTGTTGTTTTGATGTCTAAAACACCTTTATTAAATTCCACTCATGGTGTAATTGCGTTTGCGTTTGATGTCTACCAACACCTTATTTTGATGTCATATAGTTATTGTGTTGGGTTTGAGTTGAGATGGATTACAGTATGCTATTTTTCTGGGTTCAGTAGTTTACCAGGAGTATCGTAACATGACTCTAAATACTTGAAGAATATGATAATAAGTGGGTATTTCTGTCGAAAAGTGTCGTACCTCTTTCCGGTGGATATGAGCGGTCCGAGTCCGAGCTCCGGCAACGAACCTGCAAATGAACCCCAAATCCCGAGGGTGTCCCGGGGACGGGGCCTCCGACGCTCAAGTCAATACTCATTTTAGATAGAGAGAGTGTGGATGTAAGGAGAGAGAAGTGGAAGCTCAATGTGAGTCCATGTGAGAATGGATTCCTCCCATTACCTTAGCCCTACTAAGGCTATATATAGTGAAATGAGCGTGGGCCTTTGCCATTTGGGCTTTAGGACGCCTAACCTTGCTTGCCGACTCATGTTAGGCTTTAGTGTACTCGTGAGAGGGTATTTAAACCCATATAATTTCCCCCCTAGTTCGAGTGATAATCAATGATTGAACTTGAACTATATTTTGGGATTATTCACTTGGATCCTCATGGTAATGGTCATGTCTTCATGATGACCTTTTGTGCGTGATTGAGTCTCTGATATGAGATATATCCTCTTTAGTGAGAGAGCTTGCTTCAGTGAGCTAAGGTGTATCATCCTCTAATTGAGGATCTTCTCATATAATAAGAGACACAACTTCCTTTGCTTAGGAGTCTGCTCTGATAATCTGCCATGCAACATTCTCTAATGAAGGTATGCTCACATAGTCTGCAATGTTGCTTCACCAATTTGAGAGTCTGTTCTGATGAGCAAGAATGTAGCATCGTCTAGAGCTTTTGCTAGTTTTGTATTTTTTGCGTTCTTTTGAGTAGTTTGTGAAAGAAAATATGTTATTTCTTTGCTACTTTCTTTTTCCTACCATACGTATTCTTGCCCCCCAGTTTGTCTTCTTTGCTTGCAGCAGAGGGGGCATACTGAGATTAAATTGCTACATAGAAGTTCTCCATAACGATGATACGTGGACATGCAATAATGATGAGCATGATCCTCTGCCTGAAGTGATGATATGCTATATTAATAAGGAGCATGATCCTCTGTCTGAAGCGAGGATCTGCTCTAATAGTGATGGCAGAGCCCTCTGTCTGAGATGGGGTCTGCAATAATAATAAGGAGTAGGATCCTCTGTCTGAAGCGAGGATCTGTTAAAATAATAAGGAGCATGATCCACTGTCCGAAGCGAGGATCTGCTATAATAATAATGGCGGAGCCCTCTGTCTGAGGTGAGGTCTGCAATAATAATAAGGAGCAGGATCCTCTGTCTGAAGCGAGGATCTTTTATAATAATAAGGAGCATGATACTCTGTCTGATGCGAGGATCTGCTATAATAATAATAATAATAATAATAATAATAATAATAATAATAATAATAATAATAATAATAATAATAATAATGATAATGGCAGAGTCCTCTGTGTGAGATGGGGTCTGCAATAATAATAATTATAAGGAGCAGGATCCTCTGTCTGAAGCGAGGATCTTCTATAATAATAAGGAGCATGATCCTCAGTCTGAAGCGATGATCTGCTATTATAATATGGAGCGGGATCCTCGGTCTGAAACGATGATCTGCTGTAATAACAAGGAGCATGATCCTCTGTCTATACGAGGATTTGTTATAATAATAAGGAGCATGATCCTCTGTATGAAGCAAGGATTTGTTGTAATAATAATGGCAGAGCCCTCTATCTGAGATGGGGTCTGCTATAATAATAAGGAGTATGATACTCTGTCTGAAGCCAGGATCTGCAATGATAATGGGAAGCATGATCCTCTGTGTGAAGCGACACTAGTGGAAAAAACACTTGTTGCTGCGGACCTTAAAGGGGCTTGTAGCTGCGTACAAGGGTCGTAGCTATTGAAGGCGCAACAAAATTGGAAAAACAATAGCTGCGTACAAAGACGCAGCTAAAATGAAAGTTTAGCTGCGGGCCTCAAGCTCAAGCCTGCAACAACAAACTTCAATAGCTGTGGGCCACAAGCTGAAGCCCGCAGCAAATCTGCTTCTTTTTTTAAAAAAAAAACTTCAATAGCTGCGGGCCTCAAGCTCAAGCCCGCAGCAAGTCTGCTTCTTTTAATAAAAAAAATCATGCTATTTTGAGAAATCACTGCATGATGCTGATGATAATCAAATTGATGATGCTGATGATGATCAGATTCCAAATGGCTTCCACTTTGCCAAACTAACAGACAAGTAACCTGGATTTCTTAATTACTATAATAAGTATTTATATTTCAACAAATGTAGAAAAGAGGAAATAAAAAACTATAACCTATATAACTAAATATCAAGTATCTAATACCTATATTATCTTAAGACATCACATGTTGCTCTACAATCAACAAATTATCAAAGCACATGATCTGCTAAAAAATCTCTGTCATCTTGGCCCTCTTTGCTACTTCTTGCAGCACCTAATTCAACACCAGGCACCCTTTTAGCAAACTTTAAGGTGCTCTCTGATTCTGTACGAAATTCAGATCAGGACTAATCTGAACTACTAACCGCACTAGTGTCTTTGCTCGACCACCTGAAACATTGAAAGCAAGAGCAAAACTATCAGGAGTGAAAAAAATAAACAATAATTCCAAACAAACATAGGCATGAAAAACAGAGAAGTTTAGAGATCACCATAACGGTGAGATATGCAAGGACGATATGAGATGAACAGGAGCACCAGGCAATGCCACTTCCCTTGTTGCGGTTTCTCCATCATCTTTGTCACCCTTCTCGGCTTTACCACCACTCAATGCCACTTCCCTGAAATAAAGACCAGAAAAACACTCAAAATCTTAGCCTATATAACCTTACAAATACAGCAACAACAACTAAGAACAAATTATACAATCCACATTCCACGACAATGGTATCATCATCAGTACACGAATGGAACTGAAAACATGCAATAATTTACCAACTTTTAAAATCCAAAACACTCATATACATAATTAAAAACTGGAAACTAGAATAGTCATAAGACTAATCTCCTTATAGCAGTCATAAGACCAGAATAATAAATGTCGGATAAGAACAAAACTTTGCAATTCATCACAAGTAATCAAGTCAAATCAAAGATTTCATATCTAATTCACTTGTAAGCTGAATTGAAACACCATATCTGTAACTAAAGAGTTTGCAGAATCTTAGAGAAAATTAGGGAGCAGCAATAAATGAAAGAGTTGTAGTACCAACAACGGAGATGCAAGGGACAACAACACAATATAGCCGCAACTCCGGAAAGGTTAAGGAAGGCGGCAAGAACGACGGGAGGGACAAGAACAGTGCCACCGTAGCATGGCAACAGACGCCGGTAGCAGCACTGGTAGATTTTGTGGACGATTTCGTCGGCATCACTTACAAATAGTTTGGAAATGTCAACTTCATTTTTAGAGATGAGTTAATACCAAGGACACTAGTAAAGCAAAATCAGGTGTTATGAAATCCAACAGGAAATATAAAATAGTGCTAGAATGCATAACGAGAAAATTTTAGTTTTGGAATCCTCTTGAGAAGAAAAAGGACAGGGGCATACAAAAGCCCTTCTCATCCCACAGATCTTCTAGACTGCATAACTGTAGGAATACATAGACTTTTGAAAAAACTCGTAAAAGGAGGATTATTACTCCCCAAGATGATGAGATCTTTCAGAGCATGATAGACCTTATGATCATTGAGCTAAAAAAAGGGGATAGATAACAATGAAGACAACGCCTAAATGTCATGAGTGTCGTTACCCCATATGTCTTGAGTAATGATCTTGGTACTTTATGTGACTGTACATAGCCTAATTACTAGCAACACGAGATAGAGAGCAACGAAGGTAGAGAAAGGACATAAATACGATATTATATGCGATGTGTGATATTAATATAACTTCAAAGAAGCATACATGCTAAGATAAACATGCAAAATCTAGATTTGTCTGACACTCTAATAAAGCTACAAGAAAATTACAATAGCAAAATTGTGGACTAAAGCACAAATTAGAAATGAATAAAAGGAGATAGACACTACCATTGGACAATAACAAATCATATAATGCATAAATGCAAGTGTGGAAGCGGCACAACGCCACACAAATGATCTTTTCAGTGAAAGGCAACATCAAATTCAAATGAAATATATTATAGAGACTGATTCGACTGATTCAACTGATACTTAATAGTGAATGGTTGAGTACAAATCCTAACCAAGGATTGGTTTAGTTAAAGACATCCAATAACTAGATTGACAAATATGATTCGAACAATGCAAGGCACACAAACAGATTTTGGAAGTGGCAAGTCAAACAATTGAACAATAAGCATGTTTGATGCCTGTAGCATACATCATGTGGCAATACATTGCCTAACTACCAGCAAGACTAACGATACAGAAAGTCTGAGATAGAGCATGGAACATATATACCAATATGCATGAATCATACCCTTCCTTCCACCTCGAGTTCCTTTGTTAATAGGAGCTGGACTTTTATTTTTTTCAGTGGCAAAATTGAAAATAAATCAAATAGGGTATGTTCAAAAGAATATAAATAAAAAAGATTCAAAAAGTTTTCAAGACATTAGAAGTTGTGAATATGTCCAACTTGCTTAAAATCAACCTAAAAGAAACTGTAAAACTTTGACTTGAGCTTCCCCATCCAGTCATCCTTGCTACATTCAAGCTGTCTCTGATTGATTTATTTACATGCAAGCTTTTGCTTTCTAGACTAAGTTGAATTAAGCATTAGGAGAAAGACCAATCACTCAGTGAGTTAATTACCAAAATTTACCATCCTAGACATAGTTGAATCAGATCGAGCGGTAGCCGGTAAGTCCAATGACTCGTAGTGAGTAAAAAAGTTGCTTCACTAAAAGCAAAGTTTGCATTACATATTAAGTACTAATATCTTACCACAGGATCCAAAAACAAGCATTTGGTGGCTTCACGAGAACCTCGGCGACGAAGTAAATGAAGTAGTAGGCTATTGGCCAAAATAATTATTTCCAGCCATGTCAGATGCAGCTACTGTAGTGCAATTAGAAGGCAAAATTTATAGCCCCGCAAGCGTATCTGAACCAGTTCAAATGGGATCAGGAGCTTCTATTATATCAGATGATTTTACCAGAACTTGCTATATTTCTAATATTGAGTTTGTTTATTCCAAATGGCGACGCACATGACAAACAAGTAAGCATAAGAAACAGAAAAAATAACCACACAATATACACAACACACTGCTTATGAGCCACCATTAGTAAGAAGCGTCACTGAATCGCCAATTTCAATTACTTTCCAATTTTCTTCCTTTCACTTCAATAAATATCCTTAAACTCACTTTTAAAAATCACATTTCTAGGAAATCAATCGACTAGCTCTCCCTTTGGAATCAATCACATAACAAAGAAAGAAGATGATATTCACATCCAAAGATATGCAGCAGAGCAAATCCAAAATGGTAAACTATACTTTTATAAACTAGAATCAACAACCACATTTGCAACGTCAACAATATCCAGCTACAGCAGAAGGAACAGACTGCAGGCTCACAGCCCCTAAATTGAAATGGCGCAAATACACCTCTAAAAACTAGAATCTGCTATAACATTTACAGAGGTTATAAGAAAACAGTAAATGCCTTTGACATCATTTAAGTTCACTAAATAAACTAACATTCATTAAATAGAAGCTAAAATAACCTTAACCTGAACCCTAAAATCACACACAAATTCACCCAAATCAGCACCTAAAACCCTAAACCCCGAAAATAAAGCATAAGGCTCCCAAACTTGAAGCAGCACCACAACAACAATTACCAAACTTGAACAACTTAAAACAGGTGTACGAAATAAAGCGTTGCACAAATACTAGACCAACAAATGTATACCTCACAATGTTTCCATGCTGCATCTTCTTCAACAGCGCCGTGCTCGGAACTCCTTCATCCTCCTGCTCCAACCGAATCTTCTTCAAAGCAATCGTCTCATTCGTAACCTTATCTCGTGCCTTATAAACCAGGTTCCTTCCCCTATCTTCTCAACCTTTTCATAATGTCCACATTAACACATACTCACAAATAATACACAAAGTTACAAACCTAAAAAATTTGTGAAATGAAAAGACAACGATCATAATTCATAGATTTATAACAAACCTGGTCCATTTTTCTGCACTCTCGATCAATACTCCTGAAAATGAACCAAAATGCAGCTCAAATTTCCATCCAACAATAACTATACTCTAAACTAAAGTGATTTTGAAATGAATTAGTAATCTAGCTACAGTAAACTCCGATTAATTGAAATTTCGGCTGAAAAATGAACTTACAATTACAGATCTAGGTTTAGAGACTTGACATTGTTTAGGAACCTTATCTCGTGCCTTATAAACCAGGTTTCTTCCCCTATCTTCTCAATCGGCCACTCTCTGCAAGTGACCACCAGCGACAGTGACGAATAATCAAGCAAGCAACACAACCATTCACACAATAAAGACTAGATGAAAATACGAACAAAGAATAGATTAAACAAAAGAAAAAAGGAAGAGATAGTGATTGGAAGAGCAAAACTTAGTTAAAAAACGCAAACCCTAACCTCTTTCTGAACTGCTTGATAACAATTCCCATCTCAAGATCCATAAAGCCAGCAAAATGGGAGGTAATTAACGAAATTCGTCTGATTCGTTATCTTCCTATTCTCTTTACCTTTCGATTTCTGCACTAAATATTGAGAACTTCAAATCAACAAGGATAACATCAAATCATAACCACAAGTAAAACTCACATTTTCGACACGCACCAACATCAAATCTAGATTACTCGTTTCCAACCACATCACATCCAAATTACATAAATTCGTCCAATCCGCTATACAAACAGAGCCTTGAAGGCTACAAAAAGATCCAAGGGCTGGCCGATACAAGAGATTTCGACAACAAATCAACTAAAACCAATTGCTATATCTATCATCCAACACATCAATTGCAACTTCTAGCTATAAATAGAAAATTCATAAATCGAGAAAACCCTAGACACATCAAATTCACACCAAAAACCCTCAGCACGAAATCCCTAACAAAAACGATGAATCAGAAGATGATAAATAGTTGTTAAGCCATATTTCATCTTAATATCTAAAAAACAGCATAATCCAGCTGAAACCCTACAAATCGGACAAAACAAAATCAACCCCAGACAAACAATCAATCATCGCGAAAACAGAAAAGAGGAGTGAGAGAGATCATACTAAAGCCATCGGAGACGAGGAATTTGAAGGTATGGCCATCGCAGTTGTAGGTGAACTTGTTGCCCCATTTTTGTCTCTCTTCTGCTTTCTCTCACATCTTAGATTGTTTAGAGAAAGTATGAAACATAAAATCAATTAGGTTTTTGGTGTAAGTTAAAGAGAGAGAAGAAGGAGAGGGATGTTGTGCAAAATTGTCTTACCTGAGACTTGAGAAGAAGAAGGAGAACTTGTTGCCCCATTTGGTTCGTTAACGAAGAACTGGGAGGGAAATAAAGACAAATAGAGGGCAAAGCTTTGCGTCCCTCTTTGCGTTATAACGTAAAATAAAATTAAAACTGGGATTTTCTTATTTTGGTCAATTTAGCTGCGGGCCTATATGAAGGGCCCGCAGCAATGAATCTGTAGCTGCGGGCTTTATCATACGCACGTGCAAAAAGCAAGCTAGCTGCGGGCTTATTTACAAGCCCGTAGCTAAAAGGGAGCAGCAACAACTATTTTTTCCACTAGTGCGAGGATCTGCTATAATAATAATGAGTAGGATCCTCGGTTTGAAGTGAGGATATGCTGTAATAATAAGAAGCAGGCTCCACTGTCTGAAGCGAGGATCTGCTTTAATAATAAGGAGCATGATCCTCTGTCTGAAGCGAGGATCTGCTATAATAATAATGGCAGAGCCCTCTGTCTGAGATGGGGTCTGTAATAATAATAAGGAGCAGGATCCTTTGTCTGAAGCGAGGACCTGCTATAATAATAAGTAGCATGATCCTCTGTCTGAATCGAGGATCTGCTGTAATAATAAGGAGCATGATCCTCTTTCTGAAGCGAAGATCTGCTGTAATAATAAGTAGCATGATCCTCAGTCTGAAGCGAGGATCTTTTATAATTATAATGGCAGAGCCCTCCGTCTGAGATGGGGTCTGCAATAATAATAAGGAGCAAGATCCTTTGTCTAATGTGAGGATCTGCTGTAATAATAAGGAGCATGATCCTCTGTCTGAAGCGAGGATCTGTTATAGTGATAAGGAGCAGGATCCTCGGTCTAAAACAGGATCTACTGTAATAATAAGGAGCTGGAACCTCTATCTGAAGCGAGGATCTGCTGTAATAATAAGGAGCAGGATCCTCTGTCTGAAGCGAGGATGTGCTGTGATAATAATGACAGAGTCCTCTGTCTGAGATGGGGTCTGCAATAATAATAAAGAGCAGTATCCTCTGTCTGAAACGAGGATCTAATATAATAATAAGGAGCATGATCCTCTGTTTGAAGCGTGGATATGCTAGGATAATAAGGAGCATGATCCTCTGTCTGAAGCGATGATCTGCTACAATAATAATGCAGAGCCCTCTGTCTGAGATGGGGGTCTGCACATGAATAAGGAGCATGATCCTCTATCTGAAGTGAGGATCTGTTAATGGTGATGGCAGAGCTCTCTGAGATGGTGCTCTGCGATAATAGTAAGCAGCATGATCCTCTATATGAGGTGAGGATCTGCTAATGATAATGCCATAAAAATTAGCTCTTCGCTTAAGTGTAACACCCCGACAAGTCTCTTTTCATAAAATATATTTTTCCCAACTAAAACAGAGAATTATCAAGGCAGTATCACCCGTGTGAAAGCGTATCGGCTTACTCATAGTATTGCAGCGGAAAAACATTGAATAAAACTTTATTAAATACTTAAGACATAAATAATTGTCAAACCATAGTCCAAACCTCGAAAGATAATTCAAAACCAAATTAAAGCATTTAAAATAAATAATCCATAATTCAACTTAGTAAAATTAACGTAAAGGTAAGAAGTAGTAGTAGTAATAAAACAATCTCTCAACAACGCTTCCCAAGTGCCAAATGAGAATTGAGACGATGCATCATTCCTTCCAAACCTGTAGGCAAATACTCAATTGAAAACTGCTCACTAATAAAGGGTCATCACAGGATCAATAGGCACAACCATGATCAGCACGTAATCAGCGAAGCTGAGTACATAAATAAATAAAATAAAACATGAAACCTAATCATGATACTACTAAGCCATATAACATGATCAATAAATATACCTGAAGACTTCAACTCGTACAATAAGAGTTGACTCCGCAAGACATATAACATGATAATTATTTAGTAAATTGAATAGACAATGGATCGAGTTGTCCAACCAAAAACCAGTCTTCAAAAATGAAGAACCGAGTCACGGGCTCGACTCCGTAACCCCTTGACCAACGATATAGAGGAACCTTTAGAAATAAAAATAGGGTACGGTGATCAATCCGACCCCAAGAAAAGCCATGGGATACCACCATGTACTCCAACTCATACTAGTCCAGAAATTCAGACGTGCACAAGTCTAAAGCTATTGCTATTCACTTCCACTTTAAGGATTACTAAGTTATTCGATGTTGGACGCTAAACAGACAACCAACACATAACATGAATACAACAACTATTACTCTTTTATCTTAGGATTAAATAAGTGATCAAACAATTCCAATTGTCCAAGAATTAATCCTTCAAATTTATTTGTTGACTTAAATCAACAATCGAATGTCCAAAGATAATACATATACAAATTTATTTGTTGACTTAAATCAACAATCGAATGTCCAATGAAAATAATATACATACCCTACAAAGCCCTCAATCTTTACAAAGTAGTAAAATAATAATATCTAATTAATAATCCAACTTACTCATAAAGTCCTCGGCCTTTGAAAAGTAATAAAATATCCAATAAGGGAAACAATACCAAAATTCATAATCCAATAATAAAATAATATTAATCCCTCAATTAATAAATAAACTTCCCTTCCCAAACATGTTTGATACAAACATCCATTCAATCATGTAATCAAAACATAAAGAAATTAACATGCTCAACAACACATAATTTCAATTCAATCCACATATGAACCATAAAAGGGTTCCCTATACATGGTACTATAAATAATCTTAATCCTTAGGACATGATACTAGGCTAACACATAAGGACATGTACGTACCTTGTGTAGAAAAAGTGAGAGGCCACTTTAGAATTCTAGAAGTCGCCTAAAGTAAATTCTCCGCCTACCAAAATAATAATACAACAATGAATTAATATACTAATTAATTCACAACAATAAAATTTATTTTTAAATTCAAAACTCGTTTAAAATACTTTTAAAATGTTAAAGTTCAAACCTTTAACAACCTTTAATATAATACTCATAAACCTAGGCTTTAAAACCTCAAAAATCATTACTTTAAGGAAAAAATTGACATGAAAAATACCACTTTTGGCCGGTCTTCCACCACTGGTATCACCTTTAATTAATCCAGGTATAATCCGACCTTTGTACCTAATCTGCTCATATTGGTATGTAACCTGTTGTTGACCTACAATAATAGGTAAACTCTCTTAATTATATAATTAATAGCTAATTAAGTATATTTAAACCTAAATTCTTAATTAAATTCTTAAATCTAATTAAAACAACTTATTAATTAAATTAAAAAAAAATATCCCCCCTCCCTATTGCCAGCCCCCACCTTCGTCCCTCCACCCCAGCCCAAACCCATACCAGCCACCACCCCCAGAACAACACACCACCATGTCGAACCCCCAACCCAGAAAAGAACCGCCACTTCCACCATCATATGTCCACGTCCATCTTTCTCTCTTTCCCTTAAAAATTTATCTTCATTTTGTGATATCAATAATTGATGGGGGAATGTTAATTATGATTTGTGATTTGTGAATTGTGAATTGTGAGTGCAGGTTGGATGATCCACTTATGTGGGGATTCAAAGGTTTTCTTGTTACATATCCTAATTTAGCTAGCTGGGTACTTGCTGCTGAAGATATTTGCCATCACATTTTAGCTTTTTATTTCCAATAGACCCTGTTCGAGTAACATTTTATACGGCATGACAGTAATGCTGATGCATTACTGATTTTGTCTTAGACTTTTAAGGGAAGAAGAAGAACAAATGGAAGTATTGCTTTTGTAGGAGGTCAGACGTTTTTTTTTTCCAGTAGAGGTTACTGAAGTTGTCGACCTACTGAGATTAAGGTCCGAGGCTTACAAATTGAATTCGAATTATAATACTCTGATTTTGTCCTGTAGAAAGAATTGAATTCGAATGATGTTACTCTGATTTTGTCCGGGAAGGGTCGATTGGTTGTTTTCTGGGCACTTTGAATACCGAGAACTTGATGAACAACACAACAACAACAACAACAACAATGGATGTTGGTTGAAAAATTGCACTAAAATTTGTGGAAGACAAGATTGGGCAACAATGGAATCTCATGTTTTTGGGAGAAGAAGAATATCAGAGAAGATGAAAGGGCAAAGTAAATTTGGGGGGAAAAATAACTACTAAACATTTTGTTTAGCTGTTTAACAAGTTGTAGGTTTAACGTACCAATGGGAGAATATGAGTGTTAAAGGTCGGATTATACCTGGATTAATTGAAGTTGGTACAGTAGTGGAAGACCGGCCAAATGTGGGATTTTCCCTGTCAATTTTTCCTTACTTTAATACTTAAAATTCACTTTGAACCATAAATAATAAATCTGAAACTATACTTTATATTTACAATAAACAAAAATCAGATTTTTAGTAATTCGAATAATAAAATTTTCAGCTTTATTTATAAAACATATAATAACTCATAAAAACTATAATTTTAACATTAAACTATAATTAAACATTAAAGTAGACGATAAGGGTTAAGAAATAACCAAAGAAAACCACGAAAAACCGGAAAACGGAAGGAAGAACGCACGACAGGGAGGCGAGTGGCGATGTGAAGGGGCGTGGCCGCACTCGTGGCTACTGCGTGTTGCTGCTGGCGGCGAAAGAAAGAGTGAGGGGGGAGGAGTGTTGCGTGGCTGGCGGCAGCACGCAATTCAAGAAGGAGGCGAGGGGGGTGTGGGGTGCTGCTGGAAAACGAGTGAGTGAGGGTGTTTGGTGGTGCTTGGCGCCGGAAAATGAGGAGAAGATAGGGAAGAGTTGGGCGCCAGTTTGGGGAGAGAAGGGAGAGGAAAAATAAAAAGTGTACAACTAAGGGGTTTGGGGTGTATTTATAGGTTTTGCATAAAAACCTATGACACTTAGGTTAGTTTAGGTATCAAATCTAAACAAATGGTTTGGGCTCCTCAACCCAACATTTAAAAATCATTTTAAACACGACCCAAAACCTTTAAATAAAACATTCAATACTTAAATTCAACCCAATGAATATTAATTAAATTCAACCCAATGAATATTAATGGCTATTTAAAACGTTTAAACAATCATTTGACTTTCAAAATAGTCAATACTTAAATACTTAAATAAATTAAATATGAAAATAATTATAAATATACTTTAAATATATTTATAAAATTCATAAAATTATGGGGGATTACATTAAGTCCTTTACTATGCTTCTTCATCAGGGCTCGATTTGTAACTATAACTTAACTCTTCCCTTAAGTCTTTCACTCTGCTTCTTCAGCAAAGCTCGATTTGTAACTATAACTTAGCTCTTCGCTTAAGTCTTTTACTCTGCTTCTTCAGCAGAGCTCGATTTGTAACTATAACTTAGCTCTTCGCTTAAGTCTTTCGCTCTGCTTCTTCAGCAGAGCTCGATTTGTAACTATAAATTAGCTCTTCGGTTAAGTCTTTCACTCTGCTTTTTCAGCAGAGCTCGATTTGTAACCATAACTTAGTTCTTCGCTTAAGTCTTTCCCTCTGCTTCTTCAGTAGAGCTCGATTTGTAACTATAACTTAGCTCTTCGCTTAAGTCTTTCACACTGCTTCTTCAGCAGAGCTCGATTTGTAACTATAACTTAGCTCTTCACTTAAGTCTTTCACTCCACTTCTTCAGCAGAGCTTTTTTCTTTGCATACATGACAGACTAAAGTCTTATCACCTAATCAAAGATAAATACTAAGTCCTCTAACAATGATAGTCAAGGGAAGTAGGGTCGAATCCACAGAGAGACAGAGTTTCTAAGTTAAAATTCAGCTAAACAGCTACTTCAGACAAGATCAGATAGAAATCAGCTGAACTACTAATTAGACTAAAGAAAGTAATATAAAAATGGGATTTAACTATGAATTAAAGGTTTAGGGTATTAGTTCGGTCTACCATACTTATACCAATCAAAAGGATAAAACAACTATCAGAACCTAGGTCTAGTTTTGAGGGATTAGAGCACATGTTTAAGCTATGGTTAAGACTTAGCGCTCATGATTCAACATATGCCGCATGTTCACTAACATAATCAGAATTACTGATGTGTAATAGGCCTCTAAAAGTAAGAAATATCTGTGCAAACGATTATTAACCACAAGCAACCAATGAAACTGCGCAATAACATTAATTACTCATTAAGAACAAATCACACCATAACCAATCTAATCAAGCCCTAGAGACTAATAGCAATTCAAAAGTAATTCATGGTATTAACATGGTTTTCCTCCCTAAAACCCTAGAAATAGGACTACTTAGACATAATTGAATCAACAATAATAAAACAAATATGAAACCCTAATCTATACATCATGAATCAATTCAATAATCAAACCAAGTAATTAAGAAAATAACTGAAGAGATTAAGAGAGAGAATATTACCAATTGACGTAAAACAATAACCTTTATTGAAATGAATCCAAGATTCAATAACCTTTAGAACTAATCTAAGTGTTTAAACTAATAAAATCTCTCTAAAACTAAACTAATGAAGGTTGGAAATAATATGAATAAAAGATGTCTCTCCAATAAACGAGTTTAGCTATTTATAATAACCTCTAAAATCTAATTAAAACGGAATTAAAAAAGATAAAATTTGGCTCCGCGTGCTCGACATCCGATCGGGCAAAGGGCCCACCCGATCTGGTTGGTATAAATTCTGGTCCAACTTAGAGCAGCAGCAGCAAACGGGGGAAGCTGGCCTCACTCGATCACATCGGGCCCACTATGCCCGATCGGGTCCATGATGTAAGAGCCCAACAGCCTTGTCCTCCTATACGCAGCAACAACATAAGCAAACAACAAAAGGTTGGTCCAGCCCAGCTGTTCTTCGCAGTAACGAGCAGCAGCAGCAACCTAGGCCAGAATTAGGTCCAGCTGATCGGGTCGGGCAAGGGCTGCCCGATCGGGCCTGAGAGTTTACTACCCGATGTAAAATAGTTGGCCCGATTGGATGGTATTCTGCCCGATGAAACACGTCATTTAGTCCTTCTAACTCTTTGGCTCTCAATTCTTTACGGTTAGAGGTCTCAGGACCTCGTAAACCATCTATAAAGCTCGCGATCAATACTACGTGCCTCGTAACAACTCGTAAAGCCGTGGTTGCTTCCAAATAGCTCGAAAATAAGGAGAAAACTCCCTAAAACATGCAACTCAACACTAAATCACAAAACCACGACTACATACGATAATTAGTATAAAATAGCTCTGAAGAGCTCCATTGACGCACGATTTAACTCATAATTAAAGGGAAAAACTCTATATAAATACATAATATCAAACTCCCCCAAGTTAAACCTTTGCTTGTCCTCAAGCAAATAAAACATGAACATGGAATAAATTGCCTCACCCCATAGGTAAAATATTTAAAGCTCAAAAACGTTTTCAAGACTAAGAATCATTCAAACAGGCAAAATTCAAGTTCAGCTATTCAAATCCATCCAACTACCAATCATCCAAGCAAACCATCAAATTCAACTCTCTACAAGGCATACAAATCCTCAAAAGGTCCTCACAAAGGTATCACTCCTCTCAAGTTTGTATGGAAGGCAAAGAATATGCCCGAACACTTACCAACTCGACCATAAATGCTCTTCCCACTCACACTCTCATGTGTTTAAGAAGGTTAAATGACGCTCATTCTAATCAAGTCGACTCAATTAGCAGACATACTCTTTAACTTTGAGAAACTGACTCGAAATCAATCCAATAAACAATGTAAACACAAGCTCAATAGGACTTTATAGGGTTGTAATGGGGCTTAGGCAAGAAGAAGGGGATATTTTTAGGAAATGTGGTGGAAAAACCAAGAATGGGGGGAGTAAAGATCACTCAAACAAGGCTGAAGATGGCCGAAACAACTCCCAACAACACCATATAACGACAAAATACATCTCATCAACTTCTTATAAAACAATGAAAACTCACAACAAACCCAATTTTCAAGCAATGCAGCACATTTTTCTTTATAAACATGTGAATGAAGGAACTTTAAACTCTTTGAACTTTTATTTCTTTTTCTTTCATTTTACGAACCAAATATTCACGCAACTCTAACTTTGTTTTTTCTTTTCTTTTTCTCACACTTAAGCCACATCAAATACGAAATCATTCCCAAAACCAAACCAAACCATCAAACTAATTTCAGAACTCAACCCAACAAACGCTCCCCCAAGCTAGGCTTGGAAATAGTATCGAAACAAAGGCCATGGGCTCATAATTAGGGTTTTAGTTACACGAAATAGATCATTAGGCTCAGCGGGGCTAAGGGGGATGAAAGTATATCAAAAAATTCACTTTGAGGCTCAAGAATCAGACAAAAGAACGCCTCTATCATAGCAAATGTTACAAGTTATCGAATATTAGACAAGTACGAAGTCAAAGTCAAGATCAATCCACTAATAAAGAACTAACACACAAAAAAGAATGGATAGTAATATGAATTCAATAGGCTACAAGGAGGCCTCACAGTCTAACCAATTTAGGCATGCAGCAAATTGTAGTGTATAATAATCAAAATTCGCTCGAAATCATAACAATCAAACATCAAATCATAGCCTCAAGATCACAAATGCCCAGCTATCCAGAATACAGAGTCCAATCATTTTCAATTAAAGCATAACAAGGGGCACAGGGAGGCAACTAAACTAATCATGTGACTCATATTTTTTTTGATTTTTCAGCATTTTCCGAAAGCAATAAATCTAACCTAAAAAGCAGTAAAATAGATAGAGAATATAAACAGAAATCCTCCCCTAAGCTGAACTTGGCAGTGTCCTCAATGCCAAAAGGGGAATAAAGCCCGATGCTAAGAGGAAAAACAACGTTAGTGCTCTCTCACTCTAAAAAAAATGAAAATAAAAAATAAAAATGAATAAGGGTAAATTACGGGTTGCCTCCCGCACAATGCTGGTTTATAAAGGTCCCGCACGACCATAATACCTCCATGTCTCAAATTGGAGGGGCTTGGCAGTGAGTGCCACCTCATCAAACATCTTCCTTCTCCAAATGTTCTTGATCATACCTCCAGACCGTGACACAACCTTAGGTGCATTTTGAACCTTCTTTACACCTACCTCATCCAAAGTATCAACCCTACAACATGATTCCTCAAGCATAGGTGCCTTAACAACATTGGTTGGTTTAAAATACACTTTATCATTACCAACACTCAGAGTTAAAGATCCAAATTTAACATCAATAATAGCACCAGTGGTACACAAAAATGGTCTACCCAGAATAATGGGAATTTGGGCATCCTCATCCATATCAAGTACCATAGTACAAAATCAACATGAAAGTAGAATTTCCCGACCCTAACATGAACGTCCTCTAAAACACCTAGGGGGTATTTTATAGAACGATCAGCCATCTTTAAAGTGATTTGTGTGCATTTAAGTGCTCCCATATTCAGTTTCTTATAAATAGACAAAGGCATAACAGAAACAGAAGCACCTAAATCACACAAAGCGTTATTAATAAAAATAGATCCAAGATGGCAGAGAATAGTAAAACTACCGGGATCTTTCAACTTAGGTGAGGTTTTATTCTGTATAAAACACTAAGAGCAACACATTCTACTCCACTAAAGTCTCTTTTCTTAGTGATCATTTCAGAAATTTGGCATACACAGGGACTTGAGTACAAATAAATTTCTGGACTCTTAACCCCGTATAACTATCATTTTCTTTTACATTTCGACAACTAATTGCTAGATAGCTAACAAATTTTACATCATCTATCAATATCCTATCAAAACTACCATAGCATATGCTATTATTGCATGATATCTCGTAGAATCTGCAGCAAAATCAACTTATTGGGTGTGGGATATCGTCACAAACTCGCATAATCAGAACTTTGTGCTATATTCTAACAAAAGAACATCCATTGTCCTTGTTTATTTATTCTTCTCAGTAAGGAATCCTCACTTGACAAAGCAGACAAAGCAATCGATATTGTACTATGTACCGTGATACATTGAAGTACACACAGTAATGTGAAAAGAAGAATATAAAGTCTTCAACTTACTCGTTTTCCAGATATGTTTTGCTTATTTAATGTGAGTTTAGGCCCCATAAGAAGATAATTCTGGAGAAGGGATAGACTCAATCCAACAAGGCAAAAAGTAATGTAGCATCTATAATAGTGTGAATTCTGTGAAATAAATAAATAAAAAATCTTATTCTGGATCTTCATTTAGGATGATCTATTAACGTGTACGAAGAAGATCGATAGAGAAAAGCGTGAAGAATCTCATCAAATATTGTGATAAAAAGAATTATTAAAAATTTAGAGCTAAGTTAGTCACAACCACGGGGTACCTATTATAATATTTGGTTGTGCTTGCTTATGCTCTTTGATGTGAAATCTGTATAGCACCATATAAAGTCATTCTAGATATGTAATATGATATGAATATGACTAACTACAATAAACTAGCTAGGAAATGCAATCGACTAGGATTTTATGCCTTATTTCATGGGTACTTAGTACTTACTACTATGTTATTAAAATGTGGGGGTAAGAACTACTAAAATGCATGGTTAGAGGATTTAATATCTTTTATGATGTTTATTATTACTCATATAATAGTTTTGAATATTCCAAGATATCTACATGCTAACATGCATGTAGACTATGGTTGACCGACTAGGTGACCTACATTCGAAATTCAATCCCCTGCTCCAGTTTGCTATTCTGATGATGTAAATCGAAAAATGGTAAATTTATAACAGTTTACGGATACAAAACCTTTTAACTCAAAATTTTAGTGTTCATACTTATATAGTGTTTCTATCTATATCATCTATTGTTAATTGATAAGTTAAAATGGTAAAATTAGAGAGTAAGATATTACATGAGCAAACATAATTACTATACATTTTGTGTAAATTTTATGCTAGAGGGCATTATTACACTGTCTAATCATTATGAACTTAATGTTGCTTGTGGTGTAACGCAAAGGTGATGATGCATACATATGGTAGTCTACTCTAAAATTCTAGTTATTTAACGAATACTAAGGAATCAATCCTTAAGGTATAAAATTCCAATTTTACCATAAAATACAAATTGCCTCATATAAATATTTATGGGCATAATATTTAGAGCCTTCTATTATTTTGGATGTGCCCCTTTATGAGGCATGTAATCCACGCACTACGAGAAAGGACAAAAGTGTAACCACCAAGTTTGAGTTGTTCAATTTGTGAAATTAACTTTTGTTATTACTATGTTGGAGTGGATTAGATATGGTGAGGGAGTCCTAGAATTCTAGCCTTCTAGGGTTTAATTTTAATAAGTTACGGTTAGATCCATCATTTAGATATACGTAGCACTTTTATTATATATATAAAAAATATTATCATATGGTAGTATAGAATTTTATAATATTTAAAAAAGTGGAGTTTAGCAATTTATTATTTTACAAATCCACAATAAGTTCTTCATTGTATTCGCCACATTCAATATTCTAGTTCGCAAGCAAAATAGCATATTCGCCTTTAGAATTGATTTCTTTTTTTGTATAAGTTGCTAGTAATAAAGTTTTTCTATTACTAAATTTGCATTTTTTTGGTTTGCCACTTCTATTCTGATAATAAGAAATGGAAGACAGATAGAGAATTTGGGACTAGGAGCAGTGAGAGCATATGATGTTAGTTTGGTAGCAAAATGTCGGTATTTGGCTATTGGCTTTTTGGAAACTTCTTAATTATTTTTGGCTTTTGTTTATGGTCAAACAACAAAAAAAATTGTTTGATAAATGACTTTAGAGTAGGTAAAAGGCTAGCTTTTCAGCCAAACGATAAAAGTTGTTTTTATCAGCCTTTTCAGCTAGTTTTTGGCTTTTGCTTCTATTTTTTTTTTTGAAAATAGTCGGTAATAACAATATTTTTTACCAAACACTTATTGAAAATACCAATAACTATACTTTCGATCAAACAAGTGACAAGTCACTTAAATCAATTGTTTAAATTACTCACTACGAAAAGTCACCAGCCACCTGCTACTCGTCAATTGAAAAAATAACTTAGTGGGAACAAATGATGATGAGAGATAAATGGAAAGTTTTATTTTTCGAGTTTTGAATAAGAGAGATTGCTTTATAGTTGGAAGTGGAAGTATTGTTTTTTTTTTTTATCAAAAAGGATGTAGAGGCATGTAACCTAATGCTAAAAAACAGTGTACACTTTGAACAAGAGATTAGCAATTCAAAACCAATTAAACAATACAGGACAATTTATGAAGAACATGTTGAACTAACTCCATTATATGTTTGGCCAAAATAATAGGTAGATGCTTATGTGCAGAGTATAGAATCTATCATCACTATGTAATGTCTTTTAATTATGATACAAGGCATAAAAGATAAAACATTTCCACATAAATTATGCTTGCTATTAAAATGTATATTACAATACTTGATTACTAACAAACTCTAGCGCCGCTAGTCACATACAATTTGGTTTCTTAAAATTAAGGCCAATTCTATGGCAAGTAACTTCACATACCAGTTACTGACCTATCTAATGTTATACATTACTTGAGCTTTCCTTCTAATGACTATTTATCAAAAGAAAATTCTCATGCATCTGGTTGAAACTAGCTAGTTTTGATAGTACATAATTCTTATGTGTTCCCTCTCACATAGAAAAATTCATGTGTTGAGTGAGCATGAAATATCATACGTGTTCTTTAAAACAATATAGATTAAGATCGAGAACTAAACTTGTGCAATCCAACTTTGTTGGTTGCAGAAAATAAAACTCCAATTATTTTGCGCCTTGGAAATCATCTATATTCCACAAAGCATCCCAGCAAAGAACATCCTCATTATAAGCATCCGAGGTAGAAATGTTACTACTCAACATTAAAGAGAAGATTTCTTGCTCTTCTGTTGTAGTACTGGTAGGATAATGCACGTTAGTCGCCATCTCCGATTGTCTTGCTTGAGGTAAACTAGTTGTCGACACCTTTGTTTCAGTTTCATCTAGGAGAAGCGACATGATCCTTTTCATGTCCATCGACGTAAACTGTTGTTGCTGCACTTGCTGCTGCTGCTGTTGTTGACATTTGAATTGCTGTTGAAACTGTTGTTTTCTTAACAAACGAGTTTTCGATTGTTCAGGGTTATTTGAGGATCCCACCTTTTCTTTTTTCTTGAAATGTGTCCTCCAATAATTCTTAATTTCATTATCAGTTCTTCCTGGCAAGCTTCGAGCAATGGTGGACCACCTAGTAGAAGCATTGTAATTGGATATTATTAGTCATAATTTTTTATTGTTAGTGGAATGGGAAGAAATATCTAGCTCAAAACAGGTAAAAATGTTACCTGTTTCCCCACTTAGCATGGAGCTCTAGGATGATACTTTCCTCATCTGGAGTGATTTGTCCCCTCTTCAGGTCCGGTCTTAAGTAGTTCACCCACCTTAATCTACAACTTTTACCATTTCTTCTCAATCCTATTGCATCCAATAGCATAAGAAAGATAATCATTAGTTAACTAGGTATAAAACTCGCAATCATGCAAAACTCCTAAAAATATTCTATCTTATATTTTTTGTACCACTTGTGTATCATTTCTACCTATATAAAATTTAATTAATTATTAGTAAGCTCATTATATAACTTGTAGTCATGCAAAACTAGTACATACAAACTTTCTATCTCACAATCTTTGTATCACTTATGTGTTACTTGTACTCGTTTAATAGCATAAAAAGGTAATTAGGTAATTATAGTTAGAAGTCGCATCATGCAACTTTTAGTAGAAATCTTTTGTCTCATAATTTTTACACTACGTGTGTCACTTGTATTCATTAGTTGATTATTATATGTTACAATTTGACTACTGCAATTAACAACCAACATAAAGAAATGAGACATAAGTGATACCAGAATTGTGTGACAATTATTAAAACTGAGGTCATCACTAAGATTTAGTAATTGGACAAGTAAATCATGAATCGAGCAAGATGATAAAAAGTATACCAGCGTCATGCATGCTAATATCTTGAGATTAGAGAGATGATATGATATACTTCATATTAAAACTTAAATTAGATAAAGAACGTATGCTTGTGATATAAAATATTGTTACATCCAAATGGAATAACTATAGCTCAAAAGAGTTTCTGCTGTTTGTCAGTAAAGGGCAAGAATATTTGCCCGAGATTTGCAGTGAACAAAATTGCTGCATTTTTAGTTCTAGCAATAGGTGAATCTTTAATATTGATATCACCTTAAAGTTTTTTACGCACAGTGACGGATCTAGGATTGCTACCTTACGGATTCGAAGTCATCCAAAAAAATAAGATCAAAATAAAGCGATTAGAAAATTTAATATATTAATTCAAATTCCAAATTACAGCCGATAACTGGAGAGATTATCCTTTAAATTACAATAAAAAAAGTAATAAACTAATATACTTAAAGTATTCAATAAAAAAACTTTGTTCTTATACTATAATTTTAACGCAAACATCAATCAAAATACCCAATTTACTAAATTGGACCTAAATGATAGAGACCTACTTACTAATTCAAAATTAAGTTTTCAACATAAACAAAAGGTAAGATATAAAAAGTAAAGAAACAACAAAATCTATGTTTAAGAGGTAGGAAGTTATGAGCAAAAAGGAAAAAAGAACTTGAAAAGGGAAAAAAAGGTCAAAAAAATGGGCAATAGGGGGAATCGATCCCGCACCCCATTTCCTCTGAAATGTTATGCAACGCGGACCAAACCATATGTGCTTCCTTGCACTTTGGTAATAATTTTGCAGGCATCAAACTATAACATTTTCTTCCTTTTTTTTTGAAGTATAAACTTCCACTTTTTTTTTATAAAAAACACTAGGTTCAGCTGAACCTAGTGAATCCGTACTGAATCCGCCCATGCTTCCGCATCAGATCTAACCGAGAGTTGACCTATAGAAAGCATATGGTATTGTGTTCTATAGAGGGGAAATTTCCATAATTGCGCTTAGGAATATACCGCATCACCCGCGTCTCATTTGTTTTCAAAGAAACATGTTCTATTAACGACGTCAAACTAAATAAGCTTGTGTCGGTAAGCATAATCGACATGTTGAGGCTTTACTTTTTCGTACAGACATATTATCTAATTGTTGTAAGGATTCGTTCTTTCAACTTATTTTTGCTTATTTGAACATATATGAACTTATTAAACCTTACATTCGACCTTATTAAACTTATCTGAACTTATAAGGACTGAAAATATATTAAAAAGAACGGATCCTAACTTTCATACTGGCTAATTCTAGTCGGTTGATCTATTAAAATGCCGTGCTAACCTATGATTTGAATTTTCTTACAAGAAAAAGTAGCTTTAACAAAAAGTAACTCCTTAAAAATATACAGTGAGATAGTCTTACGGGAAGGGTGAAAAAAATGAACAAACGGACATGCGTACGAGAAAGAAAGATCACAAAAGATAAATATCATTTGAAAAGCAAATAAGAACCTGTAAGCCTAGCAACAGAATTCCATCTGCCTTCACCATGAAGATTGACATACTCAATGAGCAACTTATCTTCGTCAGTAGTCCAAGGCCCTTTTCGCCACCCATCATCACCCATCATTCCCCAACTCATCCCAATATGTGGTTCCATTGCTCTCTTACTACACTTATTCTAGTTAAGAAAGTTAACTAAAAATCTAGCTCTTCTAACTTACTTACGTAAGCTTTTGCCCCCTAAATTCTCTTACGGCCTTTAGGCTATTGCTTCTTGCTTATTTATACTCCGCAGTGATTGTTTCCTATCTATCCCTTTCATGCGTCTTTAAGATATACTCTTCTGAGTAGTCCCCATTGCATTTAATAAAACATGTTGTTTTACCAATTTGCCCATTTGCTGATCAATAAATGAGATGTTACCTTTTCGTTTCCTGTTTTGTCCCCTTTTTGGTTTCTTTTTGTTTAAGGATAATTAATCTAGTACAAGAGCATATAATTGTTCACCATCATTTTGAATGGAAGACATAAACGTACAACCTATTACAATAATAGTAATAAATTGATTCCTTTTACAAAAGATTTTGTCTTTTGTCCAATATAAGCCTCATATTAGTACAAAAAAAGGCCGAACAAGTTCCCCATTTATGTTGTGGTATACACCCACACATTAAGTTTAGGGTGTGCTGTGAACCCGAACAAGGTTGTATTGTAACTTGCACCTAAGCTATAGTTTGTGTTGTTTGGCCCAATTAACTCTATAAAAATAGAAGATAAAAGAATTTATCTATTTAATATTTAAATAAGTATTTGAGAAACATATTTTACCCCCATCTTTTCACTTGTGTCTAATACCAGGCCCACAATCATGGCTTTATATTAGTGACTCCACACAGTGAACTTCATGCCTATTAACGATCCTACAATGTTAAAATACTTGACCCAGATTCAACTACAAATTAACGGGATTACTCTTCTCAAAAACAAAGTTTTATCTATTTTATTACCTGTCTTTAACTACGATTGCTACGTGTTATGAGATATGACCCTCTTTTAGCATCTATAGTTGCAAATCGGGAACCACCATGCCTCTCGCTACTGAACTAACATCTCTTTGAAATGGACTTGTAAGAGTTAGACAACTAAACATGAATACCATCATATTGAACGCTGATAACTTGGTCATCATTAACATTTTAAAAGGTCACTTCAACGTTATGAACTATCCAAAAAACTATCCAAGACATTACAATCATTTTCGATCAATTTGACTATTACTCGGTCATCCACATCTACGGAGAGTTCACCATCTTTTCAAAATCGGGAAATCAAGTTTAAACACGGACGAATTAAATTGGGGGTCTATGGGGACTTGGCCCTTCATGAAAGTTAGCCAAAAACAATTAGGAAAAATTTACGAGAATAATCTGAACTATTGGTCATCTTCCATATTTAATGCCACCTTTAATAATTCCCACAAAAAACCCAACTATTACTCACCCTTCCTAAAACGATCTCATATATTTTATAACCTATTACACAGGTAAAAGATAACACGTGGCACAATTTTATTGGTTTAACAAAAAATTGAAAAAATTAAAGAAAATCCCCCCACCCCCACCCTCGTCACCCATCTCTTCCCACCCCAGCCACCCCTCCCAGCCTCACTCATCCCCTTCCCCTGCGAATACCCTTGCCCAGCCCTTCCCCTCCCACCCTAGCCAACCCTCTACCTCATCACCACTCACCTCAACATCATCCTAGACCGCCCAAAATCGAGCCACCACCCCACCCCCTAAATTGCACCAACACCAAAGCTATCCAGCCACCACAATGATAAACCACCACCACCCTAGCAAAAAAAGAGCCACCACCACCACCTTAACGAAAAATCGAGCCACCACCACCACCCCAACGAAAAACGAGCCACCAATACCATCCTAGCAAAAATCGAGCCACCAACACCACCCCAACGGAAATCAAGCCACTAATTGTGGACATTGACCCACCCCAACCCACATCGAGCCACCAACCGCCAAATTCGAGCCACCCCGCCCCCCGAAATTGACATAGTAGATGTTGAAGGTGGTAGTGGTGGTGGATATGGGGCGAGATTTGATGGAGGTGGTGCTTATTGAGGAAGGGGAGGCTGGGGAAGAGGAAGGGGGAGTGGTGGTCGCTGGTTAAGAGGAGGGGAAAGGGGGTGGGAGGGTTTTTTATTTTTACTTTATTTTTATTTTATTTTTTTGACCAATATATCTACGACACGTGGCCATTTAGACTGGTTAATAGGTTGCAGGTCAAATAGGACTATTTTGGGAAGAGTGAACAATAGTTAGGACTATTTTGTGAATTTAACAAAGATGGGATTAAATATGAAAGATAACCAATAGTTCAGATTATTCTCGTTAAGTTTTCCAAATAATTTAGCTTGTCAAATCTCCCAACTATTACTCAGTAAACTGAATGGTGTTCTATCATTATCGATTATATTGAATATGTAAAAAAGTAAAGAGAAACTATTGGGTCAGACTGTCTGCCCAATATGTTTCGTCGAACGAAGCCGCGAGAACGGTGCGGCTGCTGGCGGCGGCTCCATCTCATCGATCTTCACCGTCATCTTGCATCTCTTCGCTCATCCATCTCTGCTGTCGCCGTCGCCTTTGCCTCAAGGAATCGAAGCCACGACTCAACCTAAGCCATGGCCACCACCGAGCCATTGCCGTCATACAACAACCCAGCCACAACGGTGATGATGTATGATGATAGGTTCGTTGATGATGATCGTTGCCCCGTGTTGATGTTGATGTCGATGTATACACATGGCGATGAACTGAAGATAATTATGGTGAGTTAGAGTTGCTGCCAATTCTTTTGGGGTTTTGCTTTCTTTTCCTTTTTTTTTCCTTTTCCATTTCTTATTTCTTTTGATTTCCAACTGAAACAAAACAATGTCATCCAACTGAAACGAAATAAAAACCAACTAAAACAATTGGTTACTCTGCTTTGAGGAGGTATGTTTTTAGTTAATTCTTTTTTTTTCATTTGCTTTTATTCTCTTTTCAGTTAGAGGTTGACTTTGTTTCATTTACTTAAGTTTTATTTTCAGTTAGTTGTTAAGTGAAAGAGTAAGAAAACTAAATGAAAGGATAATATAAGTAACTGAAAACTAATTTGCTTTCATTTAGAACTTATTTTATTTCATTTACTTAAGTTTTGTTTTCAGTTAGAATAAAGAGCGTAAATGAAACAATAAGATAACTAACTAAACTTAAAAGACATCTAATTGAAAGAAAAAGATCAAATGAAAAAAAAATGAAACCAACTGGTAAAAAATTGAAACCACTGAACAAAAATTGAAACCAATTGAAAAAAAAATAAAACCAACTGAAAGTCATCCAACCAAATGTTATGATTAGATGCGTCTGATCCAATACTTTCTCAAAATTATATAACTATGTCTTCACTCCTCTCTTTTTTTCTTTGCTCTGTTTGACATATTTAGGCCCTACTCTTTTGGCCTGCAAAAAAAATAAATTAATTTTAGTTTACTTTAGTTAGTTTTAATTCACTTCAGTTCAGTTCCTGCTGAGTTGGTAGTTGCAGTTGAAATAAAAAGGTCTTAGTTAAAATTCTAAATTGAAACCCATACATTCAAAAAAAATCATAATTGATAAAAACAAGGTATACTTTTTATGCAAATTCTTATATGCGATTGGCCAAATCATTAACTAATGGTGTGACGACATTATTTAATAACTCATACACTACTCTTTCACTCTCCAAATCCGTCTAAAACAGTCGGTAACCCCTCCCTTTAATAGTAAGTAACCCCTCGCCCAAAATAGTTAGTATCCCACATCCAAAAAGTCAGTAACCCCTTTGCAAAGAGTTAGTAACCCCTAAAACTGCTAGTAACCCTACATTGTTAGAAACCTTCCCTAAAACAGTTAGTAACCCCCGTCATTAGTCAATAACCCCCCAAAACATATGGTAAGCCCCCTAAAATTAGTTGCTAATCCCACTAAATTAGTCATTGTGTGTGCGCTACACGGTTTGTTAATCGTGCAACAAGACGCACACTAAACTTCCTGTACTTTTCTTCATAGTTGTAATTCCATTAATCTCTTGCTCCCCTCAAAAAGTTTCTACTAAATCTGCCAATTTTTTTTTTTGAAAACTAAAGGAAACTAGGTGAAGAGATCACCTAATACATCCAAACAAATGAATACAACCAGATGTGAAAATAGACAAAAGAGGTAAAAAGGAGCACAAGAAATCACAAGTGGTTGTTTCGGCGCGGCCGCACGCCTTCACCTCAGGCCCAACCGAAGACATCTTCTCGTCAACCATTTATGGGGGGCAAGACACACCACTAATAATAAAAAGCTCCCAAGACTTCCGATGCTGAATCAATGAGGAGGATGAAGTCAAATCCGACTCATTGATACACCACCAACCAAGGAAGAACCGACCCAAAGTGGAAGAACCCACAGTAACTAGAGAGAGGAAAGGTAACCAGTCGCGAAGGAGAGGCCCACCACCAATAAATATTGGTGCGCAAACCGAGCTAAGGAGATTAGGTCCAAATCCTGGAATTCAAGGAATTGGAAAAGGGTTCAATCTGACACTCAAACCAACTTGATCTAACCTAGCTCGAGCCCATGCCAGGCCCAAACCACTAAAGGAATATGGGGGAAGCACTAGTCACACCACCACCCCCAAATGCAAGCACGGGTCTACGAAAGCACCAAAGGACCGTCGAACACAATAACCAAGGGCTAAACCAAAACAAAAGTTTCAGATCTAGAGACCATCACCACAATTGGTGGTCAGCCCGCTATTTAAAGAAGGCGTGTTGAAGCTAAATGGAGTGATGGAAAAAGATCTAGATAGAGTACGGATAGGCTGACTAAGGCATCAAAATTAATCTAACAACTAGTGAAAAAATCCGATTAAAGGGCATGACAAAGAGTGCCAAGAGGAAGCAAAGTGCCATGAGAATGACATATTTAGATGAAGGGGAAGGTGGGGTAAGGGGCGACAGAGAGGCAAGAAAGAAAAGCTAGGTTTTTAGAGAATAGGGAAACTTATACTATGCTAGAAAGATAGAAAGACTCACAAGTCACCACTTAAACCGATCCCGATTTTTAGGAATAAAGTATATGTTTAACCACTAGATCTGCCAAAGGTAATTTTATATTCTACCCTATACGACAAACAACACAAGAATACTGTTCCACAGTATTCCCTATTAACCAATAGGTAAAACTGACATGTTGACGCTTAATAAGATTATAATTCCATGAATGGTAGGGATTAACATAAACAAGAAATAGATGGTGAAAAGTCACATATAGCTAGCTTAATGGTGTATTATGCTAAACTATCTAGATAAAGAGAACTCATAGCTATAAAGCAATGCCTAAAAATATGAATTATAAAATAAAATATTGTTGGTGATACCATCCTAAAGTTATGAAAACTACTACAATTCCAATTAGAATTCACCAGGTGTTAGTGGCTTTCTTCTTATATCTAACCACTACCATTTTAAGGTGATTCAGCCACGCTCAACATGTATCAAATCTTTGGTTAAATAAAATAATGAGATGCTTTTATCTTTTTCAGTATTGGAGCCATTTAAAATGCAAGGCTGTGAACATGGGAGGCTTAATACGTCACTGTGAAACAGGTGGTTCGTCTTTGCTGAATTCCCCCTGAAAGTAGAATTTCCATCAATGAAACATGAGAGTGCTTTGTTCTACCAACTTTGAAGACTCCAGCTTACAGAACCATCATTTATAGCAACTTTTTTTTATTCGTGATATTTTACCATCCAATAATGTTGGCAAAGACCAAAAATATCACCACTTGCAAGATATTTTTGTTTGTCAGGATGATCCAGCAGCCGGTATATATGGCCGTATGGGTGAATGATAGAAGTAGTTCGATGGAATGGAATAAATGAATCCCGTTATTTGGCTAACAGCTCGCCAACTAACAAAATGTATAATGATATTTATGACACCCGACTAGGTAGAGCATAAAACCATCACGTCCATATGCAAAACCTTAAAGCTCACCTACACAATCAAATAAGGCCACACGTACAACGTTAAGTGTCACATGCAAAACCTAATAAGGTCATATGTAACACCTAATTGGTCGTATAACCAACCTAATAAGACCATATACACAACCTTAATTGGTCACATCTCACATGTAAAATCTAATAAACCCATATGTAAAATTTTAAATGGCACATGCACAATCTAATAAGGCCATAAGTACAACCTTAATTTGGTCAAATATCCTTATATTTTTGGTATTGCTACCGCAGCCGCCGGCGCCCGACTGCGTCTTGACCCCTATCCAATGAATAAGGAACATAAGAGTATATTGAAGGAATGAATAGGTACTGAATCTATCTTAGTTAAACTCAATTAAACCGAAGTCAGACACATTATGGAAGGACTACTAAAGTTCGACACTTTTATGGAAGAACAACTTAAAGTCCGACACTTTAAACATTGTATTACGCGCCTATTTATAACCAATTAGGTCACGAAATAACTTAGCACTAATTAACCCATTAACCCCATGATCTCACCAAGTAAATCATTAATTAGATTTCTTTAATCAAATTATTTGGGAATTAATAAACCAACCCACTAACCCACTAAAACAAATAAAACGTTTAACAGTAAACATTACGTGGTTACTGTTTACTTGGAGAGTAATTAAACCATTTAAATTAATTAGTGTTAGGAAAAATATCTTTTTAATTCAATTTAAATAAAATTTAAAATATAATTTTATTTTCAAAAAATCTTATAACTTCCCACTAATTTTCCAATTAAACGTGGCGCAGTAGTAATGAACGTGGTTAATGTTTTCTTTGAAAATAATTAAATAAATTATTTGAGAAAAAATATCTTTTTAAATTATTTAAAGAAAAACCGAAAATCTTATTTTATTTAAAATGAAAATCTTTTGATTTAATTAAAATAAAAATATAAGATTTTAAAATAAAACAATATCCTTTTCAAATTATAAAATCATTTTAAAATCCTTTCCCAACAAACTCCTAACTAAATCCCTAAACTAGTGGATCTAGTCAAACTAAACTAGGACTCCTGATTTAATGTTAACTAGCTTCACATGCACGCGATGCGTGCGAAAAAAATTTATGTAAGCATTTAGGAGAAAATAAAAATTGACAATTTTTGAAAAAAATAAAAAACATATCTACCTTAATTATAGTAGTTTTAACTTCCTTCATTTATTTATTTTGCTTTTTCCTTTTTTTCATTTTTGATGTCCACCCCCACACGTTCCCTTATATAATAGAGATTAAAACATCATACTACACGTTCAGTCAGTAGTCTTACTTTGTTGCTCCTTTGACACGTTTTCATATGTGTTTCCAATCTGTGTTCTCAAACTCTGCCAACGTTTGTTCCCAACATAGGAACCTAAGCCAGTTCTCAATTTCCAAACTTTGGAAACATTGCTTAACATTTAACTCAAGTTTCTATGTGTTTGTGTGTGTTCCTATATTATCACAACAAGTTCCCATCGATCTACCGAGTTCCCATGCCAAGGAACTTATAGACTTAATCAATAGAAACCGACACAACGTTTTTACCTTTTAGACTCATTAAATCTAGGAACTTAACTAAAGATCAGTCTCTAAACGCTCATTCAAACTTTATAACTCAAGTTCCCTTACCTTTCCGAATCTTGTTCCCTTTTTACATTCAGGAACTTAAATACGAACTTATGCATTCTAAGCTTCCTTCATGTTAGGGTAGTTGTTCCTTTGAATATCTTCACTTCAATCTTCAAGTCAAGCCTATTCACTTTAACCTTAATTTTAGTATTCTCTTTATCCATAGGAACAATGCATCTCGCACACCTTTCATAACAAGCATTCTCAATGCTATAGGCACAACCTTTTACAATGATTTTTGCACACATAAAACATACAAACTCTGTTAGTTAATTACTTTAGTTTGTCATCATCAAAACCATATTGGGTCAACAAAGGGCTATACAATCTTTTTGCCATGTTAGTTGGCTAATTGTTAGCCATTTATCATTCACTACAAGAAAATGCCTGAATACCGACCGTCATAAACAGTCGGTAACGTCCAAAAAATGGTCGGTAAAACCTTTTACCGACCAATTCAGACCTTTTTAGCGGTCTAATAAACTGTGGTCGGTAATTGCAAATCATCGACAGTTTAGCGGTCGTAGATTTTACCTACCGCTTAATGGTAGTTAATTTCCTATCGTTATTTCAGTAGGTAATTACCTACGGTCCTTTCGTATTGCCGACCATTATTTTCATATTACGAAATTGTCATGAAAATAAAATTACCTACGAGACAACGGTAGGTAATGACAATAATACCTATCGTTTAATGGTAGGTAATTTCCTACCGTTTTTAGTAGGTATTTACCTACTGCTTTTTTTTCATTGCCGAATGTTATTTCGCTGCACAAATCATTCTAAGAGTCCTATCACCGATCAAAATACGGTAGGTAATTACAATTTCCTGTACCAATATATTTCACTCACTTACATTTTTCTATAATGACATATCATTTTGAATTATAAAAAAGTAGTTAATTGCAACCCCACAAACACTTTCCAAAAGAAAATTCCTTACATTTCAGGACCAAAGTTAAAGTTAAAACTAAAGTTAAAGTCAAAAGTATTACAAAACTAATCTAATATAATAGATTAGAAAATGTGAACATCATAAAAATTAGCAATTAGTATACTACACCACCTAAACATGACTAACTAGCAAAGTGGAGTGCCCCCACTACTAGGATCACGAGGATCACGCGACTTTCCAAAAGGAATAGAAAGACCACATTGTGAATCCCCTCTCAAATCGGCTATCTCCCTTCGCATCTCCATAATATATTCTTAGACTTTTCTCTTGCTCCTCATCTATCTCAAATTGTTGTTGGATCAATAGAATATGTTATCATTCTAACTCAAGGCCCTCCCTCTACATTTGAACTTTTTCCCTCTCAAATTGAGTCTTTTCCCTCTCGTGTTCAACTCCTTGATCCTCTAGTTGGGCTACTTTCTCGCACATTTGTTCTTGTGTTTGTTGTTGTTGGACTTTAAGAGAAAGTTGAGAGATGATTGAAGGAGCATAGCCACTAGAAGATATTTCCGAACGACTCCTAGACTTCTGGTAAAACAAATTAGCACTATTACCCAAGCCATGAACTTGTCCTTTCTTCCTTCCACCTACCACTTCAAAATAGACCTCGTTCGCTTCCTTTGTTTGTGATGCCATTTTCTTCATACTCCTTCCTCTTTCTTTCATAAGTATCCCGCAAAAATTTATTTGAAATTTAAGCGTAATATACAAGTCCTACAAAAGATCCGGCAGAGTTTCCCCTTATATTTGGAACAAAAAACAAATTTAACCTGTAAGATTACACTCCATCACAATCTAACAAAAGCACCAGATACCAGCAATACAGAAAAGGGACAACTCCTTCGCTTTCACAACCATCCTTTTCACTAAAGAAAAAATTATATAGGCGGAGGTCATGACACTAACCATGATTTGTTTTGATTTCTCACTAACTCCGTCGTTTGGCACCTCTTTAGAATGTGTTTTGATGTACAATTCTGCAGCTGTAGGGACAAATCCTTCTCTACGGTCTACAAAAAAAACTTAATAATGAGCATAATCATCAACAACAACAACAACAACAGGGACACTAATTGTGACAGCAACAACATGGGCAGGGTCAGTCTTATGCAGGTAATGGATCTGTTAGTAAAATTAATTGTCCCTCTTCCCTGTAGCAGTTCTTACTTCTTCGCACTACTCCATTCACTCATTAAATGGGATTCTGTAATCTGAATTCACTCTTCAAATTATAATGATTGCAAGGATAATTCCAAGCTGAATTGTAAATTTAATATGTAATAAGAATTGCAAGGAGTACAAGTGCACAACCTAAGGCCTTTATATAGACAGTATTAAACCTATTCCTGAAATAAAGAGGAGGAGTAAAATAACTTCTAAACTTACTGGTAGAACCCACAATTATGCCTTGGTAAAACCGAGTAGGTTCCTAGGTAACAAATGCTTTGAACCCTAGTTCCAAGGCACACATTTATTCTAACAAATAAATATAAACATCATAATCAGCCTAAAGCTAAGCTAATTACAGGTCTTATAAATTAACTCAAGAAACTGAATTTTGGAGGGTGATTACACACCAGACTCTAGCATTGACAGACAAGATTTCGGGAGCATAGAGCGCTACATCGCATATGTCAAAATTTTCTCACCATGTAATGGATCGGTGTCCTTCTGCTGTGATCCTGATATTGACTGTTAATATTGGTCTTCCATTGATTTTATCATCAGAAAGATTTGTATAATGTACAGAGACCTAATTGGCGTTGGTTTCCCAAACTTAAGATACTGAGAAGGAGTTTGTCGTCTAATCTAACTGAGGAGGAGTTTAAGAATTATTTTGAGAAGTTTAGTACGATTACAAATGTAGTTGTGATGCATGACAACACTACTAACAGGCCCAGGGGATTTGGGTTTATTACTTTTGATTCCAATTCATAAAAAATATGAAAGTGTAGAAACTAATGAATAAACCTTGAAGAGTTTGAACCAATCATCCTTTGTCTCATTGCTTGTCTCCCTATAGTTAAACCAAGGTTCCTCATAGTATTTCTGAATGGAGTTTGTTACATCTCGGACAACATCACCCTTGGCCGGTGAACCTTCAAAATATCAACTATATATCATTTGTTTTTCATAGAAGAAGTAATATCAAAGTGTTTAATATGAAACCATCCTGGAAATTGATATTTGTATTACTCCAAACATCGCCTAATGATACGCGTGCTTGTGTTTGAATAATGTGCTCTTCAAACTTCCTAATGTGAAGAACAGATAAGATGGTCAAATGCATTCTAAGGATGATCAAAGATTAACATATATTGCTTGCTTTGCTTACTTTTCATAGTCAGCCAAAATACCGTTGTTTGCTAGGACATAGAGATGTGCGCGATCATACTCTTTATCTACTAAAAACCTTAATCGTCCTTCCGTAGGGCACGACCCCCGTCAAGCCTAAACATCTCAGGTACATCATGTAGATCATTTTGATTTTCACCAACCTCCACAACATTTCTCCCCAAGTCTCGAGCTTTGGTATCAACTTCAGGTTGGAAATAGTTGCTACAAAAGTTTGCTATCTCCTCGATTAAGTAAGCATTGCAAATGGAACCCTCCACACGTGCTTTGTTACCAACCTTGCGCTTTAAGTGGCAACAAACCTAAAAGTATCAAATTCATTATTAGTCCATAACTATGACTTCTAATCCATTTATTTAGAACTATTGGACAAGTATAGTAAGCTATCTTTCAAACGGATACATCTATCTATATTGAACTGGTCCCCCGACTTTTGCTTCATAAGGCAAATGGATAGGCAGATGCTCCATTGAGTTGAAGAATGACGGCGGAAAAATCTTTTCCAACTTGCAAAAGATTTCTGGAATATTCTTCTCCTATCGATCCATGTCCTCAACTTTTAGAGTTGAAGAGCACAAGTCACCAAAAAATTGGCTTATCTCCGTCACCGCTTTCCAAACATGTAAAGGTAATAACTCCTTGAAAGCCGCTGGCAGTAACCTCTCCATGAAAACATGACAATCATGATTTTCATACCAAAAAGCTTGCCCTTCCCACGATCTACACATCTACTTAAGTCGGCTGCATAACCATCAGGAAACTTCAAATCTCGAACCCACTCACATAGAAATTTCCTTAGAGCTTTATATAGTGTGTAAGGTAGATCGGGCACGCATTCTTTCCCACGTGCATCGTACGAGATCTCTAGCTGTGGACGTTTGCAATAAAGCTTCGAATCCTTCCTTACACTAATGTCTGCAGCTTTGGTCTTAACATCCATTAATGAACTAAAGACCTGATAAAAAAATGTTTTTTTCAATATGCATGACATCGAAATTGTGACGAAACAATAAATATTTCCAGCAAGGAAGTTCCCAACAGATACTTTGTTTAAACCACCCAAGATTTTCCTTTTTCAAGATTTTCAAGGCCTAGTGACCATCAGTTACTTTAGGATGCCTTGATATACGCTGTCATACTTCTTTACCAGAAAGACTAGGCGGAGAAGCACCATGTTCAACCTTATTCTTGCGAAATGCTGTCTTATTCCTTCGAAAAGGGTCATCACGTGGGAGAAATTGACGATGACAATCAAACCATGACATTTTACACCCGTTCACAAGCCAAAATGCCTTGGTTTTATTCATACAATAAGGACAAGCTTTTTTCCCCGCAGTAGCCCATCCAGATAATATGCCATAGGTTGGAAAATCGCTAATGGTCCATATAAGAGCAGCTCGAAGCGTGAAGTTTTGTTTCTTTGAAATATCATAAGTCTCCGCGCGAATCTCCCATAATTGCTTCAACTCTTCTATTAAGGGTTGCATGTGCAGATCAAGATTTCTTTTGGGATTTTTAGGACCAAGAACAATTAAAGAAAGAAACATAATTGGCTTCTTCATGCACATCCCGGGAGGCAAGTTATATGGAGTAAGAATCACTGGCCAACACGAATATTGACCTCCAAGTTTACCATGTGGTGCAAAGCCATCAGTGCACAATCCAAGACGAACATTTCTAGGTTCCATGAAAAAATCAGGATTTTTTGTATCAAAACGTCTCCAAGCCTCCCCATCACTAGGATGTGACATGATACCGGCAACACGCCGATTCCTCGAATGCCACGTCATTTCTTCCGCAATGTTCTTTTAACAAACAGCCTCTGCAATCTCGGTGTGATTGGAAAATAATTGAGTACTTTTGCCGGAATGAGCTTTCCTTTAGAGGTCCTTTTGTATCAATCACCCCCATATACACTACATTTCTCTAAGTGGGAATCATTCTTCCAAAAAAGCATACAACCATTCCGGCATGTATGTATCTTCTCATGGGGGAGTTGTAAGCCTTTGAGAACTTTCTTTGTATCATAGAAAGTTCTACTCATTAGGTTGTCGTTCGGAATTGCTTCGTTCAACAATGAAGCAAAAACATCAACACACCTATGTGACAAGTTATAATGACACTTCAAAGTGGTTATCCTTGTTGCCATCTCCAACACAGACATCTTACTCCCTTCATACAACGGCTTATTAGTAGCCTTTAGCAATTCAAGCAGCTTTTTAGCTTCATCATTGGGCTCTTCTTCAATATCAATTGAATCCCCATGGCCAAGATTATCATTACTTGATCCTATCAACAATCATATCTCGATAAGGATTAGGTGGCGTTATCATCGATGGTTGTGGCTTACTTAAATTCTCCCCATGACAAATCCACTCAAAGTAATTAGGGCAAAACTCTTTCCGATATAAATGCTCTTTAACGGTATCCAACTCAAAAAATCGTTTGTTGTTGCATTTATGGCAAGGACATCTAACACACACAAAGTCTTCGTAGTCTCTATGTTGGTTAGCAAAATTAATGAAATCATCTACCCCTTTAATAAACTCCATCTTAAGGGAGCGTCCGACAAGTCTATCATACATCCAAGTGCGCTCCGATCTTTTCATGATATGAAATTCTACAAACCTCATACAAAAATTTGGTTACTTATAACTATATAAACAAATATATTATCATATATTCAATATTATCGCTGAAACTATATTGAAAAGATCATCATTAGAGTCACGAGATCATGAAAGTAGCCCATCATGAAGAATTAATTGGGCATAATAAGTTTACTTCGACTAAAACTAGCTTCTTTGCTTAAATAAGACACAATAAGGATAATTAGAATACTCTTGATTCCTAAGTGACAAGTTATCATATATGCAGACAAAATCCAGTTTGAGAAACTAACATTACATCTATAACTATGAACACTTAAGGGTTTCATTCATAGATCCAAGTATAAAATTAAAGAAACTGATCAGTAATGAGGAGTAACCTAGAAGAGAGTTGTCTTAGAAGAGAGTTGCTTCAAAAATAGCTCGTTTGCCCTTGAATCTTCCAGCTAATACAATCAACACATTCCCAGGTTTGATACTTTCCATACAACAGACATAAACGAAATTAATTATTACTCATGAAGAGAAACAGATATTACAGATTAAGCAAAATGATAGCACAGTTCGTCAATTTGTGATACCAATGTTAATGTAGTCTCTGTTTACCATTTACCAAACAAAACCCAATCATCTTCACCATTACCATTTACCACTTCTCTCTCTCTCTCTCTCTCTCTCTATCGTCCTATATTGAACTAATTTGGAAATTTAATATGTTGCCTTTTCACATTTGTAATGGGTGAAAATAACAAAGAGTATGTTAGTAAAGTGGAAATAGCTAGAAAAATCATTGCATAATCATTCTTTAGATACCAAAGAGGACAGAAACTTATATTTGAACTAATTTCAGATATTTCACACTGAAATCGATGATTCTAAACAAACAGAATCAAACCTAATTATATAGAAATAGAATAGATGTTTACCAAAAATAATTGAAGATTCAAAGGCGTCAATGGCGGCTTCGATTCCGACGGTTGATGTCGGGTGAGAGTGGTAGCAGCACCAGCTTCGATTCGATACCCAACTTCGATTCGTCAATAGCCCCTTCGATTCAATCGACTAAGAGAGATGACAAGGCACCACCGGCGGCAAGTTCTTGGTGGCGACAAAGTTCTGCCGGTGAAGAAGGCCTCGCCGGCGTTAAAGTGGCCCCTTCGATTCATTCGACTTTGAAGAGGGGTTGAGGAACGGCGCTTTGGAGAGGAGGAGTAACTGAGTACATGAGTGTGATAGAAAATTAGGGTAATAGTCGGACGCGGGAACTACATGAGTTTGGTTTTACAACCGCAAGACAGTAGGTATATTTTTTAATGACGGTTAGGATTTTCAGTCTATTGCTATGGCTCAGACCACTCCAAGTCCCTACTGCATATCAGTTGTTTAACTAAAACAAATGGTCTGTATTCACCGACTGTAAAATAACGGTAGGAAGCGGTAGGGATTTGTATTTCACCGACTGAATATTTTTAAGTAGGATAAAACATTAGGTGTTTAGGCGTTTTCTTATAGTGATTTTTCTTCATATTTAGCTCTATTTAGCGAACAATTAAATACGATGTCAGCTTTTATATGCACTACATATACTTTTTAGGCAAGCTCATAATAACATAAATATCACCTCAATTAAATCATTTCAAACTTCTTCCTCGTTCTTAAACATCTTTGTTTCTTCATTCCAACCCCATCCGCTAGCATTGAAAAGATCAAACACTTCACTAAAATTACTTTTCATGGTCTTAAGGCAAATTTTCAAGTTATCTTTGGTAAAAGCATGGTCTAACTTTTTAGTACACTCCTTCACAACATTGTCGTATGCCATTGAAGTAAATTGACCATCAACTCTATTTCGATTTATCTCCTCAGCAATCAAAGCATCTAAGAACATCTTGTCCATGTGTAAAGTCCACCTAAAAGGAGTTGATGACTTTGCATCTGGGCTTTTGTTCTTTTTTCCCATCTATGAACACAAAACAAAGTACACACAAATAAAACTTAGATTACACATTATGAAATGAACAAAACTATAGAACAAACAAACAAACAAAAGCTTTTTAAAGAACAAGCAAAGTTCACCAATATTTAATGTACCTTTTTATTAGAAGCTATATAACGGCTTACAATACATAATCCTCATGTATATGGGAAGCAACATGATCCTCCCAAATTTGGGAAGCAATACTATCTCGAATTTTGGCTCCTTCCTTAGAATCTTCTTCTCTAGACTTAGACTCATTCCTCCAATCATTAGTATCCATTAACTCAAGATCCACTTCATCTATCAAGCATTGATCGGGATCAACTCCCATTAGAAAGTTGTGTAGTATGCAACATACTACAATGATATCAGTTTGGGTTTTAAGCGAAAGGGCTCATTACCTCCCCCGAATATTCCAAAGCGCTTTTTTATAACTCCAAAAAGCTCTCTCAATTGCATTTCGTAAGGAGCCGTGACGATGATTAAATAGCTCTTGGAGGTTTTTAGGACCCTGAGCCGAGTATTCCTTGAGATGATATCTTACACCTCTATAACTCCAAGATCACACTTACCTATTTTGTGAACATATGGTTACTAAGTTGTAAATTGTATGAATCACAAAACTATAAATAATTTAGACAGTAATCGATTACCTTTGGGAATCACCAATTTGTCCTCTCTAGTTAGAGTTTCTTTTAAAACCCTAAAATCTGAAGTTGAGCCCTCCCAACCAACTAGCACGTATGTAAATTTGAGGTCCAATGAACACGCGGCTAGCACATTCTGTGTCGAGAAGACCTTTTCTTTCACGAATTTTACGAGCCTTGGAACCAGCAACCTTAACCCGAATGTGTCTCCCGTCAATGGCACCAATACAATCCTTGAAATCAGGAAAAAATTCGGATCTCAGTTCAGCTTTGTGGTGAAACCTCCTCCAACCCACTTGGTTGTTGAAGAAACTTGTCTTCCATTAGTATTATGGCTTTTAAAACTTGGTGGAAGTGTCTACTAACCGTTTCACCGGAACACTTGAAAAAAGCGCTTAGCGAGAAATTTCTAGCATTATGCCCTAACATGTGTAGAGTCTTAGGTACTTGCTCCTCTAATGACGCATTTCTTGTATCCGAAAGATATCCTTCATCCCTCAAAAGTTTGCAAAATCTAACAAAAGATTCAAGGCTCATACGTAATAAACCTCGACAAATTCTAGTAGTCTCCAAATCCTTCATAAGCTCATCACGCCTTCTCTCCCTCCTCATATAGGATTCCAAACTTCCTCTAGAAGTCGATCTTTGTAAACTCTTTGTTTGAATATATGAATTAATTAAACACAAAGCAAAGATAACATAACACACCACTTCAATTACAGCTTCACGACGTTTCCATTTGCAAATAATGTCCTCATTTTCCACTTCATATTCCTCATTAAGAAATACCAAAAATATCATCCTCCATATCATCATCTGTTACAAGATGTTCATTAATAATCAAGCAGCTCAGAAACTAGAAACTAGAAACTAGTAATCTGGTAGAAAATTCACAAATCAACCTCAATAAAATCAAACAACATTTCACATTAGAGTTGATAGTGAAGGAAACTGGTTCCTTGAGTATTCTATTACAATCTGCAGACTATATGCAAATCACATGCCTAGCATGAAGGAAACTAATTCCATGAGTACTATTGCAATCTGCAAACTATATACAAATTACATGCCTAGAAGTAGGCTATAAATTAGGTGGCAGATTGCTATAATCAAGGTAATTAAATATTGACTTGCTAAATAAAGCTATAAACATTAACAGGAGAATATATGGTGAATATATTCTAACAGACAGTTTGATTTACCAAAATCTAATCTCATTGATAAAGCTAGCACTATAACGACATACTCAAAAATTTGATCTAGACTCCTTCACTCCAACAAATTATATACACACATTCCGTATTAAAAAAACACAAGAATCCGGAAGAAATCACTAATTTCAACCTAGAAACCACGGTTATGGAGCTAATAAACGGCAAGAGAAACGCTACAAAACTAAGCACATACGTCTCATACTAGAATCACAACAAATTCTATTCAAATCAGACCTAAAAAGGTGTTGGATGAATCGAATTCATATGCTAGGAAACTAAGCACATACGCATGGGAAAACAAAAACCAAACGAAATTGAGCAAACGAAAACCGATCGAAAATGAGAAAATGAATTACACACCTGATGGCAAACAAAACATGAAACTGAGCAAACAAAACAGAATTACGCACCTGATTTGCTTGAAATCTCAACGAAATTCATGTAGAGACGTTGATTTCGTAATGAGAGAATTGGGGGAAAAATTAGGGTTCCATGAGAGTTGAGAGAAAACTAATGAGAGTTGGGAACTTGGGAAAAAGACGTAGAAAAAAAATAAGAGGAGAGAGAAAATAACTTACTGAAAAATGGGTTCTATTATAAGGGTAAAATTATCATTTGAGAGGTATTCTGATTTTGATGATCTTTTTCCTTCCAAATCTTTCCAAAATGGGAGAGATTTGGTTCTTATATAAATGGGAAATAATTTCCCTTCCTTTCCCACACCCCCAATTCCCTCACCCTCTCAATTGTGTATCCAAACAAGTGATTTTACTCCCTCGCCTCCTCTTCCGACCCCTTCCCTCCCCTCCTTTTCCCACCCATTCCCTCCTATTTTTAGTATCCAAAGAACCTGTTAAAGCATCTCTAGCAGCTTCACTAATCCTAATTGTACAAAATAAACCGTTATTTACATAGGCGAAGTGGAGGAGAGTGAGATAGCCGTAAATTAGTCTTGGAAATTCCCTTGAACTTGGCTTTCCTATTCTACAACAATTTGTGACAAAAAACTCTTAAAATAGTGGAAGATGGCTTAAAAATTGTATAAAATGTTGAACTTCTTTAGAAGGAACTGGAACATACTTCCTCTCCTTTTTCTTAGGTTAAGCTGTATCAAATGAAGGCAATAAGAGATGACATTTTCTGATTAAAAATTAGATTTTTAACAAGTGAAAGGATTAGCATAATCGCCCTTAATGTGGTTGTTGATAAGTGATAACTATGAGAGTTACTTAGCTTAAGAATTCCTTTTTTGTTTCAAAACAAAACTTTTCATCCCCCCTCCCTTTGTTCGGCCAACACAATGCATAAGGGTGGCTTTAATTTTTCTTGCGTGCGAATCGATCCAAAAGGTTAAATTAACGTTATAAAATAAAATCCTAACCTAATAACAAAAAAATATTATAACTAATATAAATTTTAAACAAAGATAAGAACTTTAGTTAATAAACACATCTTCACTTTATAACATTCAATTTATTACACGCCCAAATATTGTTTGAATAATGATTTATTCTATTTCTTTACAAAAAAATATCATTTAAGGTAATAATTAAACTCAAAAATTGTAGAGTGAAATGATAGGGTGTTACAATCTCCTCCCTAAGAAACTTTTTTTCCACGAAACTTGGAATAACAATAAATACTTGAATGGAAGAACTCTGGATATTTCAACCTCAGGTATTCTTCGGTCTCCAAGGTGGCTTCCATGCACTATTGACTTTTCTAAAGTAATTTTACCAAAAGAATCACCTTTCTTCTTAAGGAACGGTTCTCAGGATCTAGAATACAAACTGCTTGTTCCTCATATGTCAAGTTTGGCTTAACAGACACCGACTCAATTAGAATGACAGGGGAAGGATCCCTATAATATCTTTGCAATTATGACACATGAAATGAATCGTGAACCTGGACAATACTGGCATCATAGCCGATCTGTGGGCAACTTTTCCAATCCTCTTCAGAATTTCATAGGGACCCACATATTTTGGACTTAGCTTGCCTAATTGACCTAATCTCATAACTTCCTTAATTAGGGAAACCTTAAATAAGACCTTATCCTCCAGTTTGTAAGAAATAGGCTTACGGAGGAGACCAAAATTGGATTGCTGCCTATCTTGACCCAATTTCATCTTAACATGAATGATTTTCACCTGCTTATTAAGGATATCCTGAATTAACTCTGGCCCTAATATCAAGAATTCATCGATGTATAAGAAGAACTACGACACTTTCGCCCCACATAAAGCTTCATAGGGAGCCATCCGGATACTAGCTTCATAACTCTCATCTTAGTGGAATCCACCAAACTCATTGGCTTGACCCAAGATTTTTGAAACTCTAAAGAACAAGCACAAGCATATATTCCAAAATCTGAATAATTCTCTCAGTTTGGCCATTAGTAGCATAATGGAATGCAATACTCAATTTCAACAGCAACACAAAGGAATCTTGAAAAGTAGTCTAAAAGTGAGATAAGAACCTCAGATCACGATCGGACACAATATCTTTAGGAAGGGCATGAAATCAAATAATCTCGTTGAGATAAGTTTCGGCTAAATCTTCCATATACCAAGTATTCTTCATAGAAACGAAATGAACTACCTTTGTTAGACGGCACAAAATAACAAACAAAATGCTAACCTCCGCTAGCTCTTAGAAGACCCATAACAACGTTCATCGAGATAGAATTTAAATTCAAACAAGAATAGGCAAAGGTTATAGAAAACAACCAAGCCTTTGATGATCGATCCTGACTTATTGACACATCAAACACTTAGCCACGAACTCGGTTACTTTTTTCATCATACAAGGCCACCAAAAGTTAACCTTGAGACCCTTGTAAATCTTATCACCCCTAGGATGAACAGATTATGGAGTAAAATGAGATTCCTTGAAAATCTTTCTCTTGAGATCTTCGTCATTAGGTATTGACCAATGACCCATAATTCTTAAACTACCATAAGCATAAATCTCAAAGTTTGCGAACCGACCTTGTTTCTTCACTTCACGAATCTTCTCTGGCTTTGATCATTCCTTTGCTTACTCCTCAATTCTAGGAATAATTTGGGCTCGACACTCATAGAGTACAATGCAACAATAGAAACTTAAGGGACAACCCTGATGTGAGGCTTTCGGAAATCATCATACAAAGCCCTAGGTAGGATCACGGCAGCACTGAAAGAATGTTTACTCTTACGACCAAGAGCGTAAACCACCACATTAGTATTACCTCCATGATAATCCAACTTCAAATCATGATCCTTGATAAGTTCTAACCATCTTTTAATCCACGAGTTAATATCGCACTTATTGAAGATGTATTTCAAGCTCTTATTATCACTCATATCTTACATAAAACACCATATAAGTAGTGTCCACATATTATATTAGAGCAAACAACTCATTAGATAAATCAAGGTCATGAGTCAGGTAGTTCCTTTCGAGAAGCTTCCATTGTATGGAAATATAAGTAACAACTTTCCCTCGCTGCATCAAGAGACATCCTAGACCATTTTTGGATGCATCACTATACACCTCAAACTCAACCACTCCAGTAGTAAACTAAGAACTAGAGTGATAATAAGGTGCTTGTTCCAATCTTTTCGGACCACTGAAACTTGCAATCCTTTATCATTAACTTGGTCGATGGTTGAGCTATTTTGGAGTAATATAAACGCTATAATATGGAGCGAGACTCGGAAAATTCTGACACGTTCTTCAGAATTTGTTGTCCCACAACGACCTTGATCTTGGAAGGATCCACTTTACCCGGTCCTTGTTGATCACATGGGTAAGAAATGAGACTTCCTTTAACCAGAACTCACACTTCGAAAACTTAGAAAAACCACCTTTGCTTCCTTTGAACATCCAGAACCAACCTCATATGTTTCTCATGCTCTTCCACATTCTTGGAGTACAGAAGAATGTCATCATTAGAGACTACGACATAAGTATCTAGATAACTCATGGAACAAACGATTCATTTGATCTATGAATAGAGCATGCACATTTGTGAGACCAAAAGCCATCACTTCAAACTCATAGTTTTTGTATATCGTTTGGAACACATATCTAGATATATCTTCTTTCTTTACAGGAATCTGATGATAATCGTACCTCGAATCAATCGTGGAAAAAATCTATCACCCTTTAACTGATTAAACAAATCCTCAATATGAGGCAACGAGTACTTGTTCTTGATTATCACCTTATTAAGCCCTAAGTAATTGATACACAAACCCAAACTCTTACCTTTTCTCTTTATAAAACCATTATAAATCAATTATTGCAATTGAGTTTTCAACTCTTGCAATTCAGCAGGTATCAAAGAGAAAAAGTGGGAACGATTCAACAAGTGAGTTTGTAGAATGGCCTCCTGATCAGGTATGCCAACATTATATGGATTCATGATGGAACCTTGTTAATTTGAACTATGTCATGGAACTACATTCTGAAAGCGATGATGAACTATGGGGAAAGTTTCAAAAAGTTTGGCTTTAGGGCCTTTAAAAGGTGTTCGGTGTTTGAATGAATTTATTGCAAATGGTCTTTGATTTCATACAAGGGATTCAAAAGGAAAAGGGTAAATCAAAATATTGGGGTCATGGTCCAAGGTAATTTTGGAGGCAAAAAAGATGACTTATGGGATTCTACGCAAATAAATCAGTTGTGATAATATTTGGGAGGTAAAACATGAAGTTTTTTTCGTTTTGTTTGGTTGTCGATTGTGTATGAAATAATTGTGTGTGTTCACATCCCGAGCTGAACAAGTCTTTTATGTCGGAGATGGATTTGATCTCAATTAGCTTGGTTATATCAAGAACTATCTAATGCATCGTTATAAATTACCAGAAAAAGAAATTAGCGAAGAGAGGGGTGCATTACAACAAAATGAACCAAGACCACCTAAACGTTCTCTATCATCAAATGGCGGAGAAGATATAAAGGAGATAGATGTTAATGATGAAAATTAACTGAAAAAGATTGATGAGAATGAATAAGAAGATGATTATTTTAATGATGAAACTTATAGTGAGATTGGTAGTGATAGTAATCATGATCCTAACGGGAATAATGATGATGATTATGCATTAGCTTTATTTGCATTTTACTGCCTACATTTGCAGAGTTAATTGAAAAAAAAACATTATATTTTTTTATCAATTTTACGAGTATGAGAAATTGAGGCTTAAGACAATTTAAGCCCACAATTCTTGTATAGATAAATTATGTTCTAACGTAGTTAATTTAAGAGTGGTTTTGCTAGTCAATATTCTATGTAATACTTACTATTTTCGTGCCCTTGTTAATAGCTTTTTGTTTCTTGAATTAGTTTTAGAATGTCAAGAGGCAGAGGATAGACCAATTCAAAGCGTATATTGTACCATTGAATCAGTATGAGAAAAATTAGGCTTATGATAATTTAAGCTAACAACTATTTCCTGGAATCCTTGGAAATTAAAAAGATTGCATATTCTTTGACAAGTTTCCAAGATAGTACCAAAGAAAGGAGAAAAAAAAGGAAAGCACGATGTCACTTTGGAGGATGATAATAATCTTCGATGATGACTTTGATGAATAAATTTTTTTGAGAAAGAAGTCGAGGTCATTCTGATTTCAAGAAAGGTATATAAATAGAATAGTAATAATTAATATGGTTTAAAGTAATTTAGTAGTTCTATTATTTGCTTTAGTTTTTTTGAGGCTAATACTAATGAAACCAGAAATGAGCAGGAAAAGGTAGCTTCATTCCGTCGATGTCAGTAGTCAAGTTTCTCAAATGAACAAGAACTAACAAGAAGTTGTGGGACATAAAGCATTCAAATCATTTTTAACATCTTTAGGGATCGTGCAAAAAGGTGGTGCTATTTACTAAATCTTGTTTTGATTTTGATACTTTAAAACTTCGAACCACAAGTAAAAGCCTTTCATGAAATGCAACCATTAATACTCAAGATCAAATGATTGAAAATCAAGAGAAATGTTTAGTTAGAGGAATGCATGCGTTTTTGTCACTTTATTTTATATAGGTAAATATTAATTTTATCTACTTTATGATGTAGGAATATAAGATTTAGATGTGAAATAATCTATTGGGAATGGTGAAAATAGTAAAATGGATGAAGATGTTTTAAATGTTTAAATTTTATCACACGTATTAGGATTTAGCCCATTGGTTTTTCCAAATTATGTGACTCGTTATTTTACGCTTAACAAATTTAGAAAATCAAGAAGATATTGTCATTAGTAACAATGTGAATACAAACTTTGACCAAGATGAACAAATTGGAAAAGAAAATGGCTTGGATGATGCACTTTGTTATGAAATTGATTGTGATATAGCGAGCAAGCTCTTGTAAATGTGTAAGGAGAAATTAGTATTTCTATAATATGTCGTATTCTCTTTAATCTATTTCAAAGCATATCTTATGAGAAATTTTATCTGAAATATTCTTTATTGCAAGCCAAACTAAGATTTTCATTTTCCATGGTACTTTAATGAGGAAGATATCATTTAATTTTTTATCTCTTTGTTATGACAATGTTTTATAATCACCTCATTGTCAAAAAGCTTTTAAATCATCGATATCTCTTGTATGCATTAATCATAGAGTGTAAAAAACGTTAGAATCTTTTACTTAGGATTATAATACGTAACTTATAAATCTAACATGAAATTCATATTCATATGACAGTGCTATAAAAATTATCACACTAACTTTCACATAATCCCTCAATTCAAAACTAACAATGAGATAATTAAACAAAGGTTATTAGTTTTGAATGGAAGGATTATGTGAAATTTAGTGCGATTTTTTTTATACCACTGTTATTAAACAATCATGTCTGCTTTATAGACCACGTATTATAATTCTACGAAAAAAGATTTTAAGTTTTTCTACATTTTAGGGTTGTTGAATTAAATTGCTATAGATGATTGAAAAGAACTAGAAGGAAAAAATGAGGCGATAATGTAATATTATAAAAATAATGGGATCAAGATTAAGCGGTGCATTTCGCAACGTAGCAAGATGGAAGAAAACTCACTTTGGCTCGAAATGAAAAATATTTCAGAAAAAAAAACTATCATGTGATATGGTTTAAGATGAATTAAAATAAATTTCAACATACTAAAAATATTACGTTTCTCCTTTACATTTATAAGGGCGTAGTTCATAAATCATCATTATATAATTTCACCAAGAGGTTCATGGTCCAAGCCAATTCCTTCACCAATGTGTCCATCATTATCAAAGTTTGTCACCATATTGTTCCTAACAATAATATCTTCTTGATTTTCTAAATTTGGCTTAGGTACAATAATGCGTCACATAATAAGGTATAGTTAATTGGCCAAATCCTAAGAAGTGGGATAAGATCTTAATCAGTTGACATTATCCATTTTAATTTTTTTTACCTTTCTCAATAGATTGTAAGTTATGAATCTAAATCTAATATACCTACATAATAAAGTAGAAAAATATTAATATTTATCTACATTGTCTATATAATATAAACTAAAAGAAAATGATACCTTCCTCTACTTAACTCAACATTTTTTTGATGGTCATCCATTTGTTCTTGACTATTAATAGTTTCATTTCATGAATAAGTTTTACTTGTACTCTGAAGATTTAAAATATCAAAATCAGAACAATGTTAAATAGATTATACTACTAAAATCAACCTTTTTGCACGACATCTAAAGCTGTTGAACGATTTGAATGCTTTATCTCCCGCAACTTCTTTTTGTTGGTTCTTGTTCATTTTGAGAAACTTGCCCACTGACATTGGCAGAATAAAGCTACCTTTTTTCTTCTCATTTATTGTTTATTAGTACTAGCTTTTAAAAAAACCTAAACAAATAATAAAACTAATTAAATTTCTTTAACGCATATAAATAATAAATATTCCATCTAAATGCCTCTTTCTTGTGATCACAACCGCAACTTCTTTCTTAAATTTGTCTTCATCTATATCATCATCGAGAACATATTGTTCATCATCCTCCAAATTGTCTTTGTACTTCCCTTTTTTCTCATTTCTTTAATACTTATTAAACTTACTAAAGAGGATACAAATTGTTTAACACCCAAGCATTCCATAAAAGTGTTGGTTTGAATTTCCATAGGAGTACTCAGTTAATGATGCAATTACACGCTTTGAATCGGTAGGTAATCTGCCTCTTGCCATTAGGAAACTAATTTAAGAAACAAAAATATATTAACACGGAAAAAAAAATAGATCTCTAGCAGCATGAACAAATCACATAACAAAATAAAACCCATCCATTATTTGGATTGGAGGATTAGCACCAATCACATTACAAATAACAAATGAACTCCAATAGTCCAATTCCTCCTGAATATCCTCCAAATCAATTTTCACCTCAGTATCAATTGCATTCATACTATAATCACCTATCCTACTATCATTCATTCTATGATCAGCTACACGATCCATATTCGCAATACGAATTGGTTGCAAAACAAGGGTAGCTGACATACCTTGTTCATTAGGAGTTCTAGCACTTCGATGAAGAGATTGAAGCCATTCATTGAAGGTGTGCTTGATCTCAGATTGTTGTCGCAGCTGCCTAATCGATTCTTTAGGGGTATAAACCTCTCCAAGTCCTAAACCAATATCAAGAGCTTCAACACCCAAAATCTCATCTTTGACTTTGTTTTGAGCGCTTTAGAATCAGAATCAGGCCCCCGAGGTTTCACTTTCTGCTTTCCATCAGCAATAGATGAAGATGAAGAAACTTGGGATTTGTCACTCGCCTTCCTTGCCATGGCGACGGTGTTCACACACCGAGAGAAAATAGAGAGAAAACTCTCAAGCTCTTTTGCTCCTCTCCTAAATTACCTACATTAGAAAATAAGTTACTCATCAAAGTTATAGAATAATATTATTTTTCCAAGTAATTCTACCAAAGAAAGCGTCTAAATATAGATCAAGCTAAGTCATAATCATCATCTTTATGCTCTCGTTAGGATAACTATCACTATCACTCTCACCATAAGTTTCTTCATCAAAACAATCATATTCTTCATTCTCATCAAATTCTTTCAGCTGATTTCTATCATTAGCTTCTTCAATCATATTATTGGTATCGTGTCTTGCTCCATATATAGGATCATATGTCTCCATTACATTCTCTTCGTTATTTGGTGATAAATAGGCTTTAGATGATCTTGGTTCATTTTTGTTGTAATACATCCACCTTTCTTAATCTACCACGCGCGCGATTAGGACGTCTTGGATGAGTCTTGATGTGGGATGAAGTGCATCTGAAACAGGAAAAACTTGTGCGAACACATACAATTATTTTATAAGGAATTGGCAAAAGAAGTTGACTCGTTTTCTACCCAAGTATTGCAGCTTAATAATCCTGTTAGAATTCTATAGTAGTTATCTTCTTAAGATCCAACAATAGAATTGACCATGACCCCACTATTTTAATTATCCTTTTTTCCTTTTTGGATCCCTTATATGAAATCGGAGGCCGTTTGCAAGATACCTACTGAAACATAGAACACCTTTTAAATTCCCTCAAACTTATAAAATTTTTCAGAACTTCCTCATCGCCTTTATAAGGAAGTTTCATGACCTAGTTAAAATCTTTAAGGATCTGTTATGAATCCCTTATAGTGTATAATGAATAAAAAATAAACCTAATATGGACATACTTAGCTTGATCTAGAAACATTCTGCAAAAGACTTTTCAGACGTTCTCACTTTATATTTTGTTCAACAACGAAAGAAGAATGAACAGTATTTGTATAAATGAGACAATATTTTAGTGCTTTTAAAGTTGTAGATCAAATAATCTCATACTTTTTGTATACCTGATCTCATATTTGTTAAGCACATACTCTAGAGCTTTAATTAAATCCTCCTTGCATTACCATTTCCAAGATGATGCAAATATTGATAGACCTTGATATTTGTTAATTTCCCTATCATGCATTCCTTTCTCCGGAATTAAATATCATTTCAATTTCATGTAGGTACTTTGAGGAAAAAGACATACATTCCTCAATGATATAACCTTCAGCTTTGAGCCTTCTAGACGCTTTTATTCTGAACATAACACTTAGATTTGCGTGAAAACCTACAAAATTAGCGTATAAATGTAGGAGTTTATACATACATCATCGAATTATATTTCATTCATATAAAGGAATATCTCTCAATTAGGTAAATCCACCAATAGTGTATAAGTATGCCCACTTGTGCCTCAATTTTAAGGTATACACACAAATGCACCATCATATCAGGAAACATGGAAGAAATAATATTTTCCATCTCACACGATGTGATAGAAAACTTTCTTGCAGTCCAACCATTCTGTTTCAGTAACTTAGAACACAAATCCTTAAAAAAAGTGCTTAAGTTGTCAGATAGACATTAAACAATTAAAGTTTTAACCATATTAATTATAATCCCTATTTTTAAAAGTTATTTAATAAAATCATTGAATTATTTTTTACAGTATTAAAGATGTTTAAAAATCAATATTAAGAAAAATAATGTTTTTTTTCTTTTCACCAAAACGGTATTTTAGTATATATTAACCAAAATAGTATTATGATCATTTAACCAAAAAGACTACACTTTTTCATTTTAAATTATTAGCTTAAACAATTAAAGAAGATCTAGGTTTTCTTACATCATTTTACTATACATGAACTTTTTCAATGGAAGTAAGATGAGCTAGTACTTTCTCTCTCAAATTCTAATTTTCTTCTTTGAATTTCTCCATCAATTCAAGTTTTAATTTGATTTTTATAATTGTTTTTTTGTAGGAGATAAAAAGTGAAGCAAAGGGTTTAATTATTTTTTCTTTCTCTTCTTTTTCGTTTTTCTCTCCTACACCCTACTTTGCTTTTTTCCTACCAAGCAACTTCCTGGTAGCTGTCGAGTGTGCCTAGTCCCTCCACCAGCTAATCGATGTTGTTGGTTGCCCTTGTGACTGCGCACAAGGGGTTAAAGCGTGTAGTATCAAGTTCAGTTTGATGCCAGTAGATTTGAAAGCGTGTCGGTTATTTTCTAATCGAGTCAAAGCAAGGTAGGCTAGTCTTGAATTTGTTCACCTTGTGTCAATAGCCCAGTCGATCAATTAAGTACAAACGCTTTGCCCCATTGCTTCTAGTTCAGACTCGCACATTTCAATTAACGATTCAGCTGACAATAAGTGATAATCAACAGTTTTTGGGATCTTATGTCATAAGTTCATAAAAAATTTGGGATGAATCGTCTCATTTGTAATCAGAGTGATCATATGTTTAATCGCAATCATGTCATGTTGTCGAGTCAATTCAAGATCATTGTGTTAGGACAACATTAAATAGAGTCAATTCAAATCAGCTCAAAATGGATAGAGTTATTATCAGGTCGGGTTGCTAATGGGTCAAGCTCTTGAAATTTTAGTATAAACTTCTTTAAAAAAAGCAACGGTAGTTGATTTATGTAAACCACACCTTTGACCACGTCAGCAATGATTATTTTGGCATTTACTTAACGTTCTTCTTTTCATTTGCTAAAACCTCCATATGAAAATTAGTTATTGTCATTATTAATTTTTGGACAGCACCATAACATGTTTTAGTCATCACCGTAATTTGTCTATGTTAGTGGAACTGATATAAGAAACATGCGTCTAAAAAGAGATACTAACAAAATATTTGTCATTTCCTATGAATAGAATGTTTGTCTATTCCTATGAATGGAACAGACTTGTACCAAGTAATGGTTTAATCTAAAGGAACAAGCAAATTTAATTTAGAAAACAAATCACACTACGCTTAATGTTTAATTATGCAAAGGAACAAGCATTGTATTAAAATAAAGGAACAAGCTAATCTTATCACAAGTCTAGAATTATTTAACTGACAATGGAGAAAATTTAGGAAAGGATTTTCATAGATATTTTGGATATTTCTAAAAGATATTTATTGTTTTCGAAAATAAAATCTTTTAATTAAAGAAAATCTTATTAAGATATTATTTGTTAGGAAAAGATTTAAATAAGCTTTTAATTATTTATAACTGATTTTTTTAGTCAAAAATATCTTAAATGAATTGCTTGAATTTAGGAAATCCCTTTGCCAGTATAAATATTCAGTTGAATGTGTATAATTAGTGGGATTAGTGGGATAGTGCTACCTTGTTCCTTAAGCATAGGAACGACCATGGGTTAACTCCACTACTCCATTATCCCATGATCTAAACCATGTTTAATTAATTGACTGCTATTTAAGACAAACAATTAACTAAGTTTCAGTGTGTCTGACTAAGTGATAATTAATCTACCAAGGTATTAATTTAGTATCACGTTAATTGAGTCAGTACCACCAAAGTTCCAAGTTCTAAGTTCCATTACCATATGAGTTCATTGTTCCATTAGTGTTTAATACCGTTCTATTATTCTGTATTTTGAGTTGAGAAAAGAGTTGAGAGGAACTCTTGTAGTTTGAGTTCGGGTAAGGGGTTTGAGTGAACTCCTGTAAAGTGTGAGGCTTTGAGTGAAGCAAGAGAAAGAGAAAGGAACTTCGATTGAAGTTCAAGAGGAACAACAGTTAGAGGAAACTGTTGTTAGGACTTGAGTTTGTAGAGGAACTCAAGTAGTGGCTCGAGAGTTAATTGGTTTGTAACAAAGGTGTTTGGCCCATTATATTGAAAGAGTTGAGTTTAAAATCCCTTGTGGTCGAGGTCGTTTCTTTCTGTTGGGCCCAGGAAGTTTTTCCTCGTAAAAATCTCTTGTGTCTTTCTCTTGTTCCTTTCATTTTTTTAATTCCGCAAAAAGTACGTTCATTTCCCACACATACAATTCACCGTACCTCCCTCTTGCAGTGTTCCTAAATAAACAACAATTGTTATCAGAGCCGAATCTCACAATAACGTAGGAAACCCTATTGAGAAAAAGATCCTAAGGAACATGAACACTATTAAAAAGCTTGAAGAAGGTTACTCAACATTACGACCTCCAATGTTTAATGGAAAATTCTTCACATACTGGAAGAATCGGATGGAGATCTTCATCAAGGCATATAACTATCACGTATGCGAAATCATAAAGGTTGGAGATTTCGAAATCACAACCAAAAATGAAAAGAACGAGGTAATTCCTAAACCCATCTGTGATTTTGATTCAATTGACTATAAGAAATTAGAAATTAATGCTAAAGTGATTCAGTTATTAAATTGTGGTCTTGGACCTCATGAATACAATCGTTTCATGGGGTGCAAAACCGCTAAACAAATCTGGGATTTACTTGTAGTCACCCACGAAGGAACAAGCGAGGTTAAAAGGTCTAGAATTTATTCACTAATGAATAAATATGAACTCTTTTCAGTGAAATCATATGAGGCTATTCGTAACATGTTTAATCGATTTTCTAACATTGTTAACGAGTTAGAGTCTCTTGGAAAGTATATTTCATCTGAGGAACAAGTACACAAAATTTTAAGGAGCTTGCCAAAGGAGAAATGGATGACCAAAGTTACTGCTCTCCAAGAAATTAAAGATTTCACCAAGTTTAATTAGGAGCAGTTGGTTGGCTCATTGTTGACTCATGAACTCCAATTAGGAACTCACTATGGTGAAAGGTTTACAAATCGGACGCTTGCGCTAAAAGCTGATGAAGATGAAGAAGAAGAAGAAGAAGACGAAGACTTTGATGTAGACGAAACTATGAAGCTTGTTCAAAAATTCAAGAGGATGTACAAAAATCTGAAAGCGAAAAAAACTAAAGGTAAAAAGTCTTCTAATTCTAAATTTGAACCTGGTTGTTACAAATGTGGTAGATTAGATCTCTACATTAAGGGAGCGTTTGGTTAGAAGAGGGGAAAGGGAAAGGAATCCAGAAAGGGTTTGATAAGGAAAGGAAACCTAAACCCCTTCATTCCCCAATACGTTTGGTTAAAATTCAGGAAAGGGTAACACTTTTGTAAGTCACCTCTCCCCCTCCCTCCCACCACTTCTATCCCTGTTAAACCACCATCGTTATCGTTTTCTCCGGCCATTTTCTCCGGCGCTGTGACTGCCACCATATCACCGTCTTCTCCAGCCATCACACCGTCGGTTCATTTTTCTTGCAATAACAGCCAAAGGTTCGTCGCAGATCTGGTGGTGGTGCTCCGTTGTGGGTCGTTGGTCTTGGGATCGCGGTGATGATGTCTTGACTTCCTGATCTGGTGTTGGTGGTGGACTCATCGTAGGTGGCGTTAGGGTTAAGAGTTGGTGGTAGGCTGAAAGTTGGTGCGATAAGATGGGTAGAGATCCGGTGGCGTCGTCTAGGGAGGGGGAACAGGTGTGGTGATGTGGGTAGTGCTCCGGTTGGTGTCAGGGTGAAAACGGGGTTGTGGTGGGAAGGGTGACGGTGGGTGCAACGGTGGTAAGGGTGCTGAATTGGAGGAGTGGGGGTAGTGATAAGGTGGTCAAGGTTGGTCAATGGTGAGTGTGCTGTAGAGGAAAATGGGGGAATAGAAAACCTTGGGGGTAGGAGGAAATCAACCTAGAGGGATATGGGGGTAAATGATACTGAAATTGGGGCAAAGGAAAAGCAAAAAAAACACCAAACAAACATCATCTAAGGGTAACCAGAATTTTCATTCCCTTTCCCTTTCCTAAAACCCTCTATCCAAACGCCCCCTAAGGAGTGTCCCTTATGGGAACAAGAGTCTGAATCCGAAGAGGAACTTTCAGATGAAGGAACTGCTCAATTATGTCTAATAGCTGAATCTGACTTTTAGTTTAAAACCGAGTTATGTATTAAAAAGCTTAATATTTGTCGTAACATGGAACCTAATAAACAAAATGGGGTTCCTAATTTTAATAACTAGACATTATGGATATCTTAGTGAGGGGAACAATGTATGGCACCCGTTGTTCCTTGCATTTATCTAGTGAAGCATTTAAATTTCTCTCACTTAAAAGGCTTATTAAATTAAATGTAGAGATGATTTTGTTACGTAAGTTATGTTGTCTTGTTTTTCTCTAAATGTCAAATTCATCTAGCGTTTATGTAGAGTTTTTGTGAAATGTCTTCCATATGAATGTGTGTCAACACAATTGTTTCTATGTTTTATGCATAGTCATGAGTTAAAATTTAAAAGATGACTTACTGATTTCTTTGTAATATTACCTTTATTGTCCATATTGCTAATTGTCAGTCAAGAGGAAGAAGAAGTAAAAAATGTAGTTCCTTTTATCTAAGGAACTCATATATTATACATTCCACCTGAATCAAGTGCATTACGTATGAATGTCCAATTCTATTTACACATAAGTTATATCACTCCCTAAAATCTCATACCTCTTATTCTACGTTATATTTTTAAACATCTCAAATATTCCTCCAACCCATTCCATATCACATTTATATATAATTTTTCTTTCTAACCAATTCACCATATATCCAAATTCTTTGGTTTATGTCCTCCACTATAACTTTAAATATTGAGGATGATGCAACATTTGAGGGGAAACAAAGGGGGAAAAAAAAAAAGCTTGAGGAAGAATAAGTTGTTATGGAGAGGAAAAAGGAAAGGTTGAGAGAGACGAAGAAGAACAAAAAAAATGAGAGCAAACAGGAGAATAAAAGGAGAGATTCATGAGAGGGAGAAAGACAAAAGATTGAAATTTCCAAAAACTGTTCAAGTTCCTATTTCTACAAAGATGTCATGCAATATATGGGTTCTAGTAGTCCCAAGTGTGTTCCTTTAGTATCGAGTCTAAAGTAAAAATGAATCAGTTATTTTCTTGAAACTACAAATAAGGAACAGGCAGTATAGAATCCTATTCAAAGTACATATTGAGAAAAAATTATAGAACTACATATTATTTAAAAGGAATATCTTACTTGAGAGGAACGAGTGTGTGTTTCGAAGGCAAATCACAAGAAAACTAAAAGTTTAGGAAAGGTAATGGTGGAGGAACAAGTGACAAATCCATACATATATATATCTTTGCCACTTAGCATATACCAACCATTCCTTCACAAAATGAGCCTTTGACCCTCTCTTTTAATTCTATTGGACATTTTGTTTGTTTGCTTTTATATAGATTGCACTTTGGTAATAGTGGTGGTTTATATTTAATGTGCTTTAACTTCTTTGACTAATTGATTAATATGTGTATGAGGATGGCTAATATTACTAGATTGATGTTTGAGCAAAATGAAAATTTTAAACTCATGTTTGACCATTAATTATATAATTATGATGATGTGGTGACATTATAAGTATGGAAGATTAATCATGGATTCTTGAAAGTAATACTCTTTTTGATGATGTCAAAAGGGGGAAGATAATGGCAAAGTATCTTACTTATTGTTATTATTATGGTTTATTCTCTACATAACATGATCTTGCATTGTTATATTATATTTTGTTTGTGTTTTTTATATTATTTCACCTTGGTTTGTCATCACCAAAAAAAGGGAAATTGTTGACCCTATATGATTTTAATGATGAGAAACTAAAGTAATAACTAACAAGGTTTATAAGTTTCATGTATGCAAGGTTCATGAATTAATAATGGTGTTTTATGAAGGTAATAAGTGAAGTTCCTGAGTTGGAACTCCAAGAGAAGCAGAAGTTCCTGAGTGGGAACTCCAAGATAAAAGGAGCTTAGTTACATAAGGGTGTAATTAGGTTTCTTATGTAAGGAACAAATATCATCTAAGAATTAGAATTGTTCCTATGAAACTATGATAGTGAAACTGATATAAGAAACATGTGTCTAAAAAGAGATACCTAACAAAATATTTGTCATTTCCTATGAATAGAATGTTTGTCTGTTCCTATGAATGGAACAGACTTGTAACAAGTAATAGTTTTAATCTAAAGGAACAAGCAAATTTGTTTTAGAAAACAAATCACACTACGCCTAATGTTTTATTATGCAAAGGAACAAGCATTGTCTTAAAATAAGGAACAAGCTAATCTTATCACAAGCCTAGAATTATTTAACTGACAATGGAGAAAATATAGGAAAAGATTTTCAAAGATATTTTAGATATTTCTAAAAGATATTTATTGTTTTCGAAAATAAAATCTTTTAATTAAAGAAAATCTTATTAAGGTATTATTTGTTGGGAAAAGATTTAAATAAGCTTTTAATTATTTACAACTGATTTTCTTAGTCAAAAATATCTTAAATGAATTGCTTGAATTTAGAAAATCCCTTTGCTACTAAAAACGTTCAGTTGAACGTGTATAACTAGTGGCATTAGTGTGATAGTGCTACCTTGTTCCTTAAGCATAGGAACGAACATGTGTTAACTTCACTACTCCATTATCCCATATAAACCACGTTTAATTAATTAACTGCTATTTAAAATAAACAATTAACTAAGTTTCAGCGTGTCTGACTAAGTAATAATTAATCTACCAAGGTATTAATTTGAGTATCACGTTTATTGAGTCAGTACCACCAAAGTTCCAAGTTCCAAGTTTGAAGTTCCATTACCATATGAGTTCATTGTTCCATTAGTGTTTAATACCGTTCGATCATTCTATATTTTTAGTTGAGAAAAGAGTTGAGAGTAACTCTCGTAGTTTGAGTTTGGGTGAAGGGTTTGAGTGAACTCCTATTAATTGTGAGGCTTTAAGTGAAGCAAGAGAAAAAGAAAGAACTTCAATTGAAGTTCAAGAGGAACAACAATTAGAGGAAATTGTTGTTGGGACTTGAGTTTGTAGAGGAACGTAAGTAGTAGCCCAAGAATTAATAGGTCCGTAACAAAGGTGTTTGACCTATTATAGTGAAAGAGTTGAGTTTAAAATCCCTCGTGATCGAGGTCGTTTTTTCCCGGCCCAGGAAGTTTTTCCTCGTAAAAATCTCTTATGTCTTTCTCATGTTCCTTTCATTTTTTTATTCCGCAAAAAGTACGTTCATTTCCCACACATACAATGCACTCCCATTTGCAGTGTTACTAAATAAACAATAGCTAGGAAAGACGTCATCTTCAAGAAAACCAAACCGGATCCAAAAAAGATGATGGAAATTCAAAAAGAACCCTTTCGAAGATGGAAAAAACAATTATAGGCAGAAACCACGACTCTCCCAAAGAAGGCTAGAACGAAAGCTCGAAACTGCATTAACGTGTTTGAATCAGGAGCAGGGATCCATCTGAATGCCTCACATTCCACATAGATGGCTCTTGAAAACCCACCAGAAAAAGGAGCTGCAATAGATTGGGCTACTAAAGACAAAGACCATATATGCTGGGGAGTAGAAAGAATTTTCGCTCAGAAGATTCATATCCGTCTATCAACACCCCAAGAGAGAGTCTCCCAATCATGGATGACTGTAGATAAGAGGTAATCAAGTGTAATCACTTCGTTTGTTCTAAAGTTCCTAGAATATATGTGTCTATGCCCATGACTTTCTCACTAAGGCCAGAAAGGGCATTTTGATGTAAATTTTATTCCTTTCCGTAGCTGCCAAAAAAAAAAAAAAAAAACCCATGTAATATTGACAGGGCCGGGGAAGGTTCATGAAACTTGACAAAACATTGAAACTAATTTCATTCTCATTTCCTATTCTATTTCCCCTGGAAGAAGACTAAAAATAAAGGACATATTGCAGCGAACATCGAAATTAAAAATCTTACATTTAAAAAGATGGACGATGATGTTTAATACACTACAACACCACCAAGACTACAGTTAACATAAAGATGGACGATGATGTTTAATACACTACAACACCACCAAGACTACAGTTAACATAGAACTGCAAATAAACATGTATCGTCCTCGTCTCCTCAAAACAAAATAAAAAAGATTACACATAGGAATTTGAGATCATATTTTCCACATTATATAACTAGTATTATTTTGCTTACATCAAGTTTTATTAGATGGTTTCAAACCCTAGTAGCGGTTCCCTTAGGATCAACCGTGGTGCCTTGAGTTCCCATGCCATAGTCGTGCTCCCTATAACCAGGACCATATCTACTATTGAACAGACCAGCATGAAGGATGAACACATACAGAAGCTCAAAGAATGTTGCTATTATTATAAACGCTTCCAACACTCTCAGCCTCCACCCTCTCCATCCTCCTATATTGATTTCTTTGCAAGCTAATCTGCAACCAACATAAACAATGGCATTCTACGTGAACTTTTAAAGAACTTTAACATGAATTGCATGTGAATTCAACTAGTCAATATTATTACCCCATAGCGAGAGCGGTGATGGCCCATGCAACCAGCGATGCAGGTCCAGCAGCAGCTAGACTGTCATTCCTCCATGCCCTAATGTGGCTAGCTCCGGCTAACTTGGAGATCACACCAATGACTCCAGCCAAGATTGCAAGAATTAGGAAGAAAGGTGTTGCTCCGTTGCCTCCGAGTCCTTCAAAGTTCATTCACCAACCATATCGTTAACTTGAAAAATTAAATTATGAATTGTGATGATGATTTTTTTGTCAAAATCTACCTATTACTATGATTTTTGTTCACATTAAATACTTGATATAAGTAATACTAGTTATATAGTTATATATACCTGCGATACGTACAAAAATGTAAAATTTTATAAGAGTTAGTTTGTTTATTTCTTTTTTCAAAATTTAAAAATGTGAAAATAGTTAGTTAGAGAAAAGGTGTTTCTATTTAATAAGGATTTAGAAAAAAGATAAATGATAATTTTTAGTATCCCTACTTTTCAGTCATACTCTTCAATAGTAGAGTAGAGATCAATAGTTTTCACTACTAATATACTTCTCCGTTCTTTAATAATCACTATCTGTAAAGTTTCACGCCTTCCGACACACAAATTTGAATGTTGATAACTTTGATTATGCTCATATGAAAAGTATAAAAAATTAATTTTTAATTAAGTATATACCGAGACAAATCTAATAAGATTTCATATGACTGTTTAAATTATTATAATTGGTTAAAGAGAGATGGATGATTGATGTAAAAGAGAAATGTGATGATTAATAAAGAACTAAGGTATCATGATTTTCCGGCAAAAAAATAATTGTTTTTGGCCGTAAATCGGCAATTTACCCATTAATGGTGAAAGCTACAATAGATAAGGAGGTGATTGGGGACTTTATAGAAGTATTAGGTAGTGTTTGACAAAAAAAATCCGACTACTTGGTCAATTTGTCAAATGATTATGCACGAATAAGTGTAAAAAAAAAAAAAACCACAAGATTTTACATGCACGCATATGCTACACAAACACCAAAAATGATTTATCTCATGCTAAACACACAAAAAATGATTACAAGTCCTTTTTCTCCCAGTTAATTTAAAAAATAGCAAAATAAGCAGAAGACAACAGACAAATGACTACATGACTATATGAGCTTTTCTAAGAAACAAACAAAGAAAAAAGGTTGTGCCATGTTCGAAATACAAGCTAGGTTACACCATAACAGTATAATCGAAATAAACAAATTATGCAGGAGAAAGGAAAATACCAGGATGACGAGTGGAGAAGTTGATATACTTGTTAAGGCACCAACTAGCAAACCCCAAAATGATAATATACAAAATCAAATTCAAGAACAGCAATGGTCCTGCTGTGTTCCTTCCCATCGTTGCCATCTTCTTAACTTCACTTGATACGAGTATTTACTTTTATTCGTCAAATTCTAACACTTCTTTGATTGTAGTACTAGTAATATGATAGACTTTATTATATGATATCCAATATTCGCTCTTTCTGTCGCAATAAAAGCAGTTCCAATACAAAGGGGAGGCAGACAACGCAATGCAGTGGGTATAAAAACAAGGACCAACAAAAGGGGTTTAATCTCCCCATAATTTATTAAATGAATGTGTTAGAAAGCAGTGCGGTTTGAGTCGCGTATCTGATCAGCTCGACGCTCTGGCCTTCATTTAGAAGGTTGCGAATTTCAAGACAATGTTGGATTGACACGAGATTTCAACGTACTATACGTGTCTTTTATCTTTATCCAGCTTACATCTGGTAGGACACTTGTTCTCTTTTACTGCTCCTTTTTTTTGGAGATTTATCGAGATAGTTTGACAACATACACATAATTCACGTACTCAAAGTTATTCTTTCTCGAAATAGCCAGTAAATAGATAATATCGGACTATGTGTTTCTTTTCTTCAATCTTGAACAAGAATGTTTAAGGTTTGATCGTGTCTAATAAAGATTAAAAGATTAAATTAGGTTTAGGATAAATTGTAAATAACCATTTGTCAGATACACCAATTTCAAAATAACCACCCCAAATTATTTTGCATTTAAATAACTACCTCTACTTATGTTCACGTTTTGAAATACCCACCTCTTAACGGAAAATCATAACACCGTTAGGGCTCAACTTTTTTAACTCCCTCCAAAATTTCACTAATTACCTTACTAATCTATAATTTGACTGATCAAATCATGATTGACATTTTAAAAATCTTTTTTCATTCAATTTTACAATTTTTTAAACTATATTTTTGATAAATGATAAGGTAATGGACACAAATTTCGAGATAATATTTAATCGCGTTTTTAATACTCAAGACGATGTTTTTTCGAAAACGGACACCACCGTACGCCCTTTATGGGCACGTATTTTGAGATTCCCTACGAAACGAGTAACTACAAGCCGGCTTTTTGGGCACGTACTTCGAGACGCTTTTTACGGACGAAATACAAAGTTTTTTCGAGCGGACACCGAATCATGATTAACATTTTAAATTTTTTTTTTATTCAATTATAGAATTTTTAAAACTATATATTTTTGATATATGACACGGTAATGGACACAAATTTCGAGACAATATTTAATCGCGTTTTTAATACTCCGGACGACGTTTTTTCGAAAAACGGACACCACCGTACGCCCCTTATGGGCAAGAATTTTGAGATTCCCTACGAAACGAGTACCTAAAAGCCGGATTTTCGGGCACGTACTCGAGACAATTTTTGAATGGAACACGTTTTTTCGAAAAACGGACACCGCCGTACCTACAAGTCGGTGTCAGTTTTTTTGAAAAAAACTTTGTATTCCGTCCGAAAAAGGCGTCTCAAAGTACGTGCCCGAAAAGCCGGCTTGTAGGTACTCGTTTCGTAGGGAATCTCAAAATTCGTGCCCGTAAAGGGCATACGGTGGTGTACGTTTTTCGAAAAAACGTCGTCTTGAGTATTAAAAACGCGATTAAATATTGTCTCCAAAATTTGTGTCCATTACCGTGTCATATATCAAAATATATAGTTTTAAAAAATGTAAAAATGAATAAAAAAAATTTTTAAAATGTTAATCATGATTTGACCGGTCAAATTATAGATTAGTAAGGTAATTAGTGAAATTTTGGAGGGAGTTAGGATAATTTAGTAAGAATTTGGGCATCACACTTAACGGCGTTAGAAAATTCCGTTAACAGGTGGGTATTTGAAGAAGTTAAGGAAATGAGAGGTGATTATTTAAACACAAACAAAAATGGGGTGGTTATTTTGAAATAGGTGTATCGTGCAGGTGGTTATTCACAATTTTTCCTTAGGTTTAATTGGATGTGAATCAATAAACCGGTCTAGGTTCAAAGAGGCACAGTAGAATTTTATTGAATTGGCTTAAGTTGATTACATCTTTTTGTTTAAGGTATGTTAGTCTTGCAAAAAAAAAAAAAAAGAGTGGCACGAGCGTAGTTTTTAATAACGATCCTACAATGCTTAAGTCAGAAGAGAGGAAGTTCTAATGTATTCATTGTAGTCAATGAGGAAATCACTTGGCTGAAAAAGTTCATTGCAACTCGCTCCCTTATGACTTAAGAAGGGTCGCTCCCAGATACAACCTTGGCCAAATTTTCCTTGTTTTGGTATGACAAAACTCGGCTCTTAGAGACGTCCTTAATTCAGAAGTTTTAGTGTATATGCTTCAGAAAACACACCACTAGTCGCGCCCATAGCCCTCGAAGTTGTCGCACGCCCTCGCAAGAGTCGTGCATTGCAACCAAAAGCCACGACCCACTGCGACTCGCGGTCTTGGCTCCGACCTCGTCTGCGAAGATTCGATTAGATAGGCTGCGACCAGTGGTTTGCCCCCGAGTCGCGGTCCTTCGGGGCTTACAGGTGTATTATTTTCCGGAATTCTTTTTCCTTGTTTTATTCCTCCACTTATAAATAACCCATTTGCCTTTTTTGTTCATTTACTCAAATTATTGAAACTTTAAACACAAGCCTGCCCTCTCTATAGAACATTGAGCAGTTCTTGAGAAATTTCAATCTCTAATCCGGGTGCAGGAAGTTAGAGATCGTTGTGTTAACCTTGGGGGATGAACGTCATCAAGAATCTGCACCGGAGGTCACGAAATTCGTTTCTAAAGCAGTGACTCTCATCCCACGGCACAATTAGTGATTGATTAACATGTTTATTGTTTTGATTCCTGCAAATTTAGATCCTACAATTTAGAAACGAATTTGTTCTGTTGAAATCATGTCTAGTAATCATAATACGATTTTTCCTGATCAGTCAAAGATGGAACCTTTAAATGCTCCAAATTATAGACGATTGGCACAAAGGATACTTATTGCTTGTGAATAAGCAGATCTTGAATAAGTTTTGTTCAATGACCCTCCTAAGGAGAAATTTCATGTTACTACTATTGTTATTCCTGAAACTCCCTCAAAAGATAAATCAAATAAAACTGAGAAAGCTGAGAAAATTATTGTGTCTGATGATAAATCTAGTTCGGAAAAGTTTGAGAGGGATAATAAGATGGTTAGAGGTACTTATCAAAAAAAAAAGATGGTTAGAGGACAACTATTGAACAACATGGCGAATACAACTTTTGATTTATTTGTGGATGTCAAATATTGTAAGACTATATGGGAAACTTTGAAAAAGAAGTATGGTGCTGATGATGCTGCTAAGATGAAATATGCGATTGGTAATTGGCTGAACTTTAAATTGGTAGATGATTAGCCAATGATATATCAAGTTCCTGAATATGAGAAATTGTGTGCTGATGTAATTGCTCAAGAGATAAAAAAAAGTTTGAGTTTCTTCAGGCTCATGTGCTAATTGAGAAGTTGCCTGAGTCTTGAGTAACTTATCGAAACCAACTGAAGCATAAGAGAAGGCGTTTGTCTTTAGAGGAACTAATTAATCATATGCAGATTATGGAAGCAAATAGGTTGAAGGATTATTTTACCTCAACTGCCAACAAACAGACAGTTAAGGCAAATCTCGTGGAGACTGGTTCTGGGTCTAGTTTTGAGAAACCAAAAGGAGGGTCAAGAAGTTCAATGGAAAGGGAAGGAAGCCTCTAGAGAAGAGGAAGTTCTAAAAGTGTGGAAAGATAGAAAAGAAGTCAGGTTATTGTGTCGTCTGCGAAAAGCCTGGTCACTTTGTTGGTACATGCTATAAGAATAAAGGGGTCAAGGTTCTAAGAACCCACCCAATAGTCAGGCGAACCTTGCTGAAGCGAATGATGTGATAGTTGCGATGGTATCTGAAGTCAGTTTGGTTGAGAACAATTCCAAGTGGATCATTGACATTAGGGCCCCTCGTCACTTCTGTAACAACAAGGATCTCATTGTGGAGTTCGTGAGGATGAATGGAGGCGAGCAAGTGTTCATGGGAAACTCCATTAGCCGAACAAAAATCTTCTGTCCCCTCCCTTCGTAGAAATTTAATATCTAGTAGTCTTTTGAACAAAGTAGGAGTTACATTAGTCTTTGATGTTGATAAGCTCATTTTGACTCGCAATGGAGAGTTTGTGGGGAAGGGGTATCTTAATGCTGGTTTATTTGTTTTTAATATTGTAATTCTTGTTTCAATGAATAAGATTTCTTCTTCTGCTTAATAGTCGAGTCTGAAAGTATGTGGCATAGCCACATTCGTTTGGGTCATGTGGGATTTAGCTCAATAAATCAACTAAAGAAAATGAATCTGCTACATGATGTGACTAATGATGGACTAAATAAGTGTAAAATCTGAGTTGAGGCTAAGCTTGTTAGAAAGCCATTCAAAACTTTTACTAATAGAGTGTCAGAGCTATTAGAACTTGTACATACTTTTTTGGCAGATTTCAAGAATCTTAAGAGTAGGGGTGGAAAGAAATACTATATAACCTTTGTGGATGATTTCTCAAGATATTGTTGAGTATTTCTGTTGAAGTCTAACGATGAGGCTGAACCGAAATTTCTCGTCTATATAGCAGAAGTTGAAAATCAATTAGACTGTAATATTAATAGACTTATGTCTGATCGTGGTGAGGAGTATGGGTCTAACTTCCTTAGAGACTTGTGTGAAAAGGAAGGCATTATATACATGAACTGTCTACCCCTATATACTCCTCAACAGAAATGTATAATTGAGAGAAAGAACAAGACTTTGAAAGAGATGGTCAATGGTATGTTTCTAAGTTCTGGCTTATCTGATAATATGTGGGGGAAGCGATTTGGTCTGCAAATCATATTTTGAACCGTTTTTGTCACAAGAAGTTAGATAAGACTTCATTTGCACTGTGGAGAGGTTTTCCCACAAATCAGAAATTCATAAAAGTGTGGGGGTGTCTAGCTAAGGTGAGTTTACCTTCATTCAATAGGACCACTATAGGTGCGAGAACATTTGATGTTGTGTTCATAGGTTATGCTGAAAATAGTGTTGTCTATAGATTCATGAGATTGGATAATCGATCTTTATGTGACACTCGAGATGTCGAGTTCTTCGAAGGGATTTTTCCTTTGAAGAAGACAAATATTAGTTGAAACGCTCCTATTGTTGGGGTTCGTCTGTTGGGAGCTCAACATCTGCCTCTAGCCAATTAGATGAACCTAGAATAAGTAAGCGACAAACGGTAGAATCTAGCTTCAAGCCATACTTTGTCACTGCATTTGTCTCTGAGTTTGATACATCATAGGCATTGGATGTGTTATTGTTCATGGTTGATGAGGACCCTAAAACTTTTGATGAAGCAATGAGCTCTGTAGATGCTACCTTTTGGAAGGAAGCGGTTGACAGGGAGTTGGAGTCCATCACGGCAAATATCTTTTGGGAACTAATTGACTTGCTTAAGGGGAACAAACTGTAACGCCCCAAACTCAGGGGTCCTTAATTAACATCATTAAATAACATATGTAATCTCAATTATGTGCGGAAGCATTTCCTTAAGCATGTGGGTTATGGCCCACCATTAATACAATATCCTTACATAGATCAATATAATGTTTCTAAACTAGCACAATGACCTTACATAAAAGCTCCTAGTAGACTTAAACATCGCTTCACGAAATCCATCTCCAAGACTTCATTCCCATAGGTTGATTCTAAGCTCTATTTCTTAACCTGAGTTTCATTAAGAAGAAGAAAAAAAAGAGGAACAAGAAAAAGAATGGAGAAACATCTCAAAATGAGTGGAAAACATGAGAGTGTGAGTTGGATGTTGAATATCATTGATTGGGTCGGTGAGTATTTGAGCACATTATTTGCCAATCACAAAATTGAGAGTATTAACACCTTGGTGATCACCTTATCAAGCCCGAAGAATGATAAAAAAAATATAAAAAAATAAAAACAAATTAGTGGCCACAATTGGCCTCTAACACTTTTTTGAAAAACCAACAGTATAGTGTCTTCTCCTAACAACATAATGTCTCGACAATTGCTCAAAACTTGTTATATAAAACATCAACATTGTCCTTCATTAAATGGGTTGAAATTACTGGAGTGCCCCTGTTGGTAGTATTGTTGGTATATGACATTATGTCATTGGGATAGGACATTATATTATTGGTGTAGCACATTATATTGTTGGTGCTTAAGAATATGTTGTTAGTTTTCACAAAAAAAAAGGTGTTCTTTATCGTTGCATGTCATATAAGGCAATTGTGTTTGATTGTTGCCTTGGATGATTGGTGGGGTAGGGTGAGCTGAATAGTTGAACTTGAATTTTGCCTGCTTGAACAATATTGAGTGTTGAAAATATTATGTACTTTGATTTATAATTTTAGGGGTGAACCAATTGTATCCTTGTTCATGTCTTGTTTGCTTAAGGACAAGCAAATGTTTAGCTTGGGGGGATTTGATATTATGTTTTGATATGAAGTTTTGCCCCCTGATACTATTATTAGTTAAAATGCGCATCCTTGGTGCTCATAAGAGCCCTTGTGCTAAATATTTCTATATAGTTGTGGTTTTTGTGTGTTTATGATGATTTGAAGGTTTAGGGTATTATTTCCTTATTTTATGCTCTTTACAACTGTCATAGTAGAGTGCGAAGGTTAAGAGTAATCTATGAAACATTACAAGGGTTCGAGGCTGTTTCGTGAGACCATAGACAAGAAGATTTGCTGAACACTTGGCGTCTGTAGCCAAGAACTAGAGGTTTGGTTCTGCCCGATGCCATCGAAGGAGGACCGCACGATCGGGCTCCTGTATTTTGTGATATTTTGGTTTTGTTGTGGGCCTGATCACGCAATTAAAGCCATGTTGAAAAGTCGCTACACATGCCAGATTGGGCGAGGTGGCCTGATCTGATAGGGCGAAGCTACATCAGTTGATGGAAAAATTATGAAGACATACCAATAGGATCGGGCGCCTAAGCTCGATCAGGCGGATAACCCGGAAGCCTAATTTGGCTCTAATTCCAGAATATCATCTTTAATGCTTGATTAGTTTTAGTATAAATAGGCAAGTATAATTATTTCACATAAACCTTTTTTCACCGTTTATTCAGCTTTATTAAGAGACTTCAATATTGCCAAACACTTAGTTTATTTTCAAGATCTAGAATTTGGATTTGATCGTATTCAATAATTGGAGCATTCAGTAAATGTTCCAATTTTCCTTTCAATTGGTAATTCTTGTTCATTACTTTTTTTAATTTGTCATTATTTTGTGGCCTAATTTTATTACTGTGCTTAGTTGATAGGTTTTAGTCGTATCACCTAATCAAAAATAAACCTACGGTCCTCTAACTAAGGTAGTCAGTGGAAGCAGGGTCGAATCTGTAACGCCCCGAAAATGGGTGCCTTAATTAATCACCATTAATTATAACTAATCACAAGATTTGCGGAATCGTTTCCTTAAACCTGTGGGTTATGGCCCACTAATAATATAATATTCTTACAAAAGCTCATTATCTCATAATTACAACTAAGACCTTAAATACTTGCTTCATCTCATTTCTTGAAATCCAACCTAAGCACTTGCTTTTCCCAGATCAATCTCCATCCTTCTTTCATAACCTAAGCTTCGTTCAGAAGAAAAATAGAGAAAAAAGAAAAGACAGAAAACATTCCAAAATGAGTGGAAAACTCGTAACTTTACTCCAGCCCGTAAAAACGGTTTTGGTTTGAAAACATTTCTGCATTTACATGGCACATATTTGAGATAAAGCAGACACATACTTCACATGTAAATCATATTTCCTTGAAATAAGACAATAATCATATTTGCCATATAAATCATACTTGACATATAGTATTCACGTTCATACGATACATGCAATCATGTTAACGGACACTTTCATACTTTCATAAGAATATACGTAGACTAGTAGAACTTAAAAGCTAATCATGTAAGAAACTGACGTCATGCATTCCATGTTAATTACTTTAAGTACAAGCACCTGTCATGAACAGTATGTACTGAGCATTAAGTAAATCCATTACGTTAAAATGTAACCTCAAACTTTAAACAGAAGGAAAGAATAATTCAAACATTTATGATTACAGTGTGATCCATAATGATCCATAATTCCTTTTTAATCCATTTTATACTGGTTGTTGGTCTATATTTCAGGGGTGGGACGTCTCCCACAATGGGCCAGTGCCCCAGGAAAAGAGCCAGTGCTCATCAGGAATAACATTAGCGGGCCAGTGCCCCAGGATAAGAGCCAGTGCTCATCAGGATACAGGATACAGCTCGGTACGTGCACGACCATCAGTCAGGATATATACAGCTAACAAACCAGTTCTTTCACTTGAAATTATCATGTTTCATAACTTGTAATATCCATCAATGATATTCCGTATACTATAATCATTCAGCTCATCTCTACCTTTATATAGGTAGTAAAATCATAACATAAACAATATTCATCATTCGTAAGCTTTCAATTGCTTCCTTATGAAACGTTCATTGAGCATTCATACTTACCGTTATTTATAAAGCATAACGTCATCCAATGACTCATAAGATAACATACTTAATTTATAATCATACGACACTTATTACTTTGCTTATAATATTTTATAACTTTATTAACGTATTCCCAGACACTAATTGGCTTTACAGAAGCTCACATTTCATAATAACTGTAAATGGACAACAACACCTCATATATCACATTGGACATGGATTGAGACTTAAGATTACTTATAATAAGTCACGGAGGTAGAATCATAGGTCATAAGCCTATCATGGAAATACTAGACATAAGTATTCATAAATCATAAACTCATGGATAACAACATAAAATAACATACTTCATTTAATACACATGATTCATGAGTCTTGAGTCTTGTAATAAAAGTATTAATTATATATATTCACGAAATCACATAAACATGTATCACATAACTCAGAATCGACATTCTTTACATAAACATTAAATAATTATATGAACAATAATTAAATAAATAACTCACAATAACCTCGAGTTTTATATAAACATGGATAAAGCCGTATAAGTCATACTGGTCACGTAAAATCATACTTTCATACATTATTCACTTATGCACATTATAAATAATAATTCATATATACTTTACTTACGTGAGCATGAGTCATGGATCGTTCATACTATAAATTACTTTAACTTATTTTAAACATGATTTTACTTGAATGACATATAACATGAACATACATAAACCACTATTCATTGCATATAATAATCATTTAAATTGCATGAATTCATAAGAACATATATATATCATGCCCTTTTAATAAATATCATGATTTCATATAATAAAATAATAACTTATCATATCATCCTAATAACTAGCTCAAATACAACAACATTGATTTCATAATTTACACGCATCATGAATTACATAATATAATATATTCAATAAACTCTACGTATTATCATTAATATATTTATATAACATAAATTTCGTAATTCGTTATATGGAGGTTCATATAATCACATTATTTCACATTTTCACATACGGGCACATAGTCTAATGCTGGACATAAAGGTTACCTTAACCGCTCAATCCAAAATATCGCCATAACTCCAAGAACGTCATCTATAGACCTTTCGAATTCCCACATTCCGTATATCGCTCCATAAACATCAATAAAATAATAATTCAGAACTAACTCAACACATAATAATAATTACGACCTTTCTTTAATGACCCATTTTCCAGAAATCTTTAAGTAAAAATTATTCTTAAAAATCGTTATAATCTTAAAATGTCGTTTCCATAACTTAGCTAAATAATAATAATTTCTGAAAATTATTTTATAAATAATTAAACACTAACTAGGCTTTATATAAACAAATGAATAAGGTTGAAATTGGGTTTTATACCTTCACAATTGACTTTGGGCTTTTAACTCACTGGTTTTTAAAAGAACCAGTAGCTTTTGGTTCTTGCTAAAACAACAGAGAGCAGAGGAGGAGAAACAGCGGAGGAGTGAAGGTGAAGGCTGCGAGACAGAGGAAGGGAAGAAAGAAGAGGAGGGAAGGTGTTGGAGCTGGCGGTGGTGGCAGGTGGGTGCCACGGCTCTGCTGCGGTGGTTTTATGGGTGGCCGCAGCAAGTCAGGGGGAAAACAGAGAGTAGGGAGAAGAGTGAGTGCAGCACGTGGGAGGTTGTTGTTGTGCGTCTGGATGGTCGGCGAGTGGTGGCTTGGGTGGCGTTCATGGCGGCAGGGAGGCGGTTTCTGTGCTGCGTGACGTCAGGCGGTGGTGGTGGTGTGGGAAAGAACGGAGCCTACGAACAGGGGTGGGGTTGGTGGGTGCGGTAGTGGTGCGAAAACAGAGGCAGAGTTGTGTAGGTTTAGCTTGCTTGCATCTCTACAATGGTGAAATGCAAAAACAAGCGTTAGCTAGAAGTGTTAAAATTGAGTTTGAGTTCCTCTTGTAATGGATAAGCATGAATGAAGATGAGGATGGACGAGATTGGTTTGTCTGATTAAAGCTTGGAATTGGTGACAACTCAAATGGTGGCTGTTTCTTGGCAAGACACGAAGAACAACAGGAAGGGAAGAAGGCTTTTTATATGGCACAAGGAAGCTAGGAGATAATAAACATGAGGGAATTGAATTGTTGTTCTTCATCCTTATCTAATGGGTTGGGCTTTAGAAAATTATTATTTAGGACTTTAATATTTCTAAAGATCCAAATGTATAGAATTAGTTTTTAATTCAATTCAATAATAATATTTATTACTTACATAAAATAGACTAACATAAAAATATATTTTTATCCATAAATCTTAATACCTATTTTAAATAATAAAATCGTATTCAAGTTAATTAAGCTTAATTATTTATTAATAAAATAAGGTTAAAAATTGGGATATTACAAAATCCACAGGGAGACAGAGTTTCTAAATCAATATTCAACCAATTCAGCTACTCCAGAGTAAATCAGGAAGGAATTAATTAAACTAATGATTAAGCTAAGAAAGACGAATTAAACAAAGGATTTAACTATAGAATAAAAACCTAGGGTATTAGGTCGGTCCACCATGCTTATACCAATCAAACAATGTCAACAACTATCAAAACCTAAGTCAAGAGTCGGGGGATTAGAGCCTATGTTGAGCTATGGTTAAGACTCAACGCTCATAGTTCAACATACGCCGCATGTTCACTAACGTAATCAGAACTACTGACGTGTCCTAGGCCTCTAGTCGTAAGACGGATCTGTGCAAACAACTATTAACCACAAGCAACCAACGAAACTGCGCAATAACGTTAATTACTCAATAAAGAACAAACCACATCACAATCACCCTAATCAAGCCCTAGAAATCAATAAGAGTCTAAATCACAATCACGGTATAAACATGGCTTTCCTATCTAACACCCTAGAAAGAGACTACTCACTCATGATCGAATTAACAACGACAAAACTAATATGAAACCCTAACAATTGCATCATGAACGATTAAATAAATAAACTAAGCAATCAAGAATAACAAAAGAGATTAGGATAAGGAAGAGTACCAATTGACGGAAAGCAGGAACTTTTATTGAAATTGAAATAGGTTTGATCACCTCTAAATTAATCTAAAGTGTTTGAATTGAACTAAGAACAATGAAGAATAAAACTAGTCTAAAGCTAATGAAAGATGAATAAAAGATGTATATCAAGATGTCCCTAAATAATGAGGAAAACGGTATTTATAATACCCCTCAAGTCTAATTAAAAATAGGAAGCAAAAGTCGAAAATCGCGACAAATGGTGCCAGACCCGATCGGGCCCGAGCACAGTACCCGATCGGGTCTGGTGCAAAACAGCTCAACTTGCGTTTGGGCTTTAGCATGGCAGCAGCGCAGCGTTTGACGAGAAATTGAGGCCCACCCGATCGGGCCCGAGGCCACCACCCGATCGGGTCTGGCGACAGATTGGGCCAACACGGTCTCCTCGCAAGCAGCAACAAAACAAGGGCTATCAGCATCCAGCCCGATCGGGTCGGGTGGAATGTGCCCGATCGGGTCTGGTGCATGTCTTCGCGCCCGATGCGATCGGGCACAGCTTGCCCGATCGGGTCCACGACTTCTATACCCGATCATAAATACTTCGCCCGATCGGGCCATTTTTGCCCTATCAGAGTACGGAAACCCCCTTTTTGACTCTTTGGCTCTCTAAACTTCACGTTTAGGGGTCTTGGGACCTCCTAAACTACCCATAAAACTCGTGAGCCTTCCTACGTGCCCCGTAACATCTCGTAAAGCCGTGGTTGTTTCCAAATGGCTCGAGAATAAGGAGAAAACTCCATAAAACCTGCAATTCAACACTAAAACACGAAAGCACAACTATTTACGATAGTTAGCACAAAATAGCTCCCAAGAGCTCAGATGACGCACAAATTAGCTTGTAAATAAGGGAGAAAACTCTATACAAATACGTGATATCAAACTCCCCAAGCTAAACCTTTGCTTGTCCTTAAGCAAACAGAACATGAACATGGAATAGATTGCCTCACCCCATAGATAAAAACAAATCAAAGCTCAAAACATTTTCAAGACTAAGAATCGTTCAAGCAGGCATAATTCAAGTTTGGCTAATGAAATCCATCCAACCACCAATCATTCAAGCAATTTATCAAACTCAAGCATCCACAAGGCATACAAATCCTGAAAAGGCTCTCACAAGGGTGTCACTCCTCTCTATTTTGTGGCAGGCAAAGAATATGCCCGAACACTCACCAACTCGACCATAAGTACCCTTCCCAGTCACACTCTCATGTGTTTAAGAAGGTTCAATGACGCTCAACCTAGTCAAGTCGACTCAATTAGCAGAAATACTCCCTAGCTTTGACAAACTGACTAGAAATCAATCAAATGAACAATGCAGACATAAGCTCAAGAGGACTTTATAGGGTTGTAATGGGGCTTAGGCGAGAGGTAGGGGATACTTTTGGGTAATGTGGTGGAAAAACCAAGAAAGGGGGAGCATAAATCATTCAAACAAGGCCTAAGATGGCCTACACAACTCCCAACAATCACCATAAAACCATGTCAAGTAACCCAACTCTCATAAATCAATGAAAAGCTCATAACAAACCCAATTTTTTAGCAATGGAGCGAATATTCCTTTATGAACGTACGTGAATGAAAGAACTAGAATTCTTTTGAATTTTCATTTCATTTTTCTTTCATTTTTCTGAACTTCATTCACGCAACTCTAAACTTGCTTTTTCTTTTCTCTTTCTCACTCTAAAACCACAGCAAATACACTTTTAAATTCCTCAAAAACCAAACTAAACCAACAAACCAATCTCAAACTCAACCCATACAAAAGCTCCCCCAAGCTAGGCTTGGAATAATATCAAGTGAAGGCTTTTGGCTCATAATAGGGGTTTAAGTAACACGAAACAAGTCATTAGGCTCAGCGGGGATAAGGAGGATAAAAGTATATCAAAAACTCACTCTGAATCTCAAGAATAAGACAAAAGAACCCCTCTATCACAGCACATGCTACAAGTCATCTAAAATTAGACAATTACAAAGTCAAAGTCAAGATCAATCCACTAAAGAGGAACTAACACACAAGAATAGACTGAATAATAATATGAATCCAATAGGCTACAAAGAGGCCTCACAGTCTAACCAATTCAGGTATGCAGCACAAAGTGGTCTAATATAATCCAAAAATGCTCGAAATCATAGCAATCAAACATCAAATCATAGCCTCAAGATCACAAATGTCCAGCTATCCAGAAAACAAAGTCAAATCATTTTCAAATAGAGCACAGCAAGGGGCACAGGGAGGCAACTAAACCATTCATGGGAACCATATTTTTTTTTTGATTTTTTCAGTATTTTTGAAAGCAGTAAATCTATCCTAGAAAGCAGTAAAAGAGATAGGGAATACAAACAGAACTCCTCCCCCAAGCTGAACTTGGCAGTGTCCTCAATGCCAAAAGGTGATAAGGACTATGCTAAGAGGAAAAACAATGTTAGTGCCCTCACTCTCGCTCACAAAAAAGAAAAAAATAAAAAGAAAAGGAAAAGGGAAAAAAAATACGAGTTGCCTCTCGCACAATGCTGGTTTATAAAGGTCCCGCACGACCATAATCTTCCCTCTCTCAAATAGGAGGGGCTTGGCAATGAGTGCCACCCTCATCAAACATCTTTCTCCTCCAAATGTTCTTGACTATGCCTCCAGACGGTGAGGCAACCTTAGGTGGAATTGGAGTCTTCTCCACACCTACTTCATCCAAAACCTCATCCCTGCAACAAGATTGTTCAAGCATAGGTGCCTTAACAGCATTGGTTAGTTTAAACATCACTTTATCATCACCAACAATAAGACTTAAAGACCCAGACTTAACATCAATTACAGCACCAGCAGTACACAAAAATGGCCTACCCAAGATAATAGGAATCTGGGCATCTTCATCCATATCTAATACCACAAAATCAACAGGGATATAGAATTTCCCAACCCTAACAGGAACGTCCTCTAAAACACCTAGAGGGTATTTTATAGAACGATCCGCCATCTGTAAAGTGATTTGTGTGCATTTTTGTGCTCCCATGTTCAGTTTCTTATAAACAGACAATGGCATAACAGAAACAGAAGCACCTAAATCACACAAAGCCTTATCAATAAAAATAGGTCCAAGATGGCAGGGTATAGAAAAGCTACCAGGATCTTTTAACTTTGGTGGGGTTTTATTTTGAATAAAAGCACTACACTCTTCAGTAAGAGCGACACGTTCTACCCCACCAAAGTCTTTTCTTAGTGATCATGTCTTTCAGAAATTTGGTGTAAACAGGCACTTGGGTAATTAAATCTGTGAATGGAATTGTTACCTCAAGGTTCTTGACCATAGCCAAGAACTTACCAAACTGCTGATCGACCTTGGACTGTTGCATCCTGTGAGGAAAAGGTAGCCTTGGTGTAAAAGGCGTTTCAGGAACCTTCTCCTTTTTCTTCCCTGTCTGTTCAGCTTCTGCAGACAAATCGACTTCAGACGTCAAATTCTTCCTTTTTCCTTCCTCTACCACCCTCTTCTTCCCTGCAGTTGGGGTAACCTCATCAATGGGCACTGGAGGGGCATAATATGCAATGCCACTACGAAGAGTGATGGCATTCACATGTTCTCTCTGAACTGGTTGCCCTGGCAATTGTCCCTGCTGCCTCTGTGCATTAGATTCTGCCAACTGAGCAACTTGAGCCTCGAGAAGTTGGATGTGCTTCTCTTGGGCCCTCCGTGCTTCCTCTTGGGCCCTCTGTGTTTCCTCATTTGCCTTTTGCATAGACAATATCAGTTTCATCAGTTCAGAATTGCTAGGCTCTTGTGGGTTGTTGTTTTGTGGAGGTGGGGTGGGAAAATTTTGTGGGGTTTGGAAATTATTGTGGTTGTGGAAGTTTTGTGAAGAGGGTCTTTGAAAGTTTTGTGGGGCTTGATGGTATGAGGGTTTAGGATAGTATTGTGGAGGTGGAGGTTGATAGTTTTGTGAATTTTGGTAGTTAAGTGGAGGGGGGAAGGTTTGCAGCCTTTGTTGAAAGGCGTTTGCCTGCTCCATCTGAAATTGACTGAACTGACAGTCATGCCCAAAGTGACCCTGTACACCACATACCTCGCAGTAATATGAGGTAATGGGTGCTACGGCAGACATAGCATTGATGCTCATAGGCGGAGGTGTCGAACTAGAAGACTTCATTAGTTGCTGAGTCAGTTGCGCCATCTGAGATGTAAGCAATGAAATAGCGTCAACTTCAAGTACCTTCTTAGTCAAACTCCTAGATGATGAATGGTCATTGGCTGCAAGATTTGATATGAATTCATAACCCTCATCAACTGCCTTGTCTAAAAACACTCCTCCTGCAGACGAATCAACAATACACTTCGTCTGAGGCTGCAGACCATTGTAGAATGTCTGCGTCAAGAACCATTTGTCCATATTGTGGTGTGGACACTCTCTCTGTAGATCTCTAAACCTAGCCCACGCTTCCCTTAATGTTTCATCAGGCTCTTGGGAAAACGTGGCTAGTTTATTTCTGATTTCTGCTGTTTTAGTAGGTGGGTTATACTCTCTCAGAAATGCAGCAGAAATCTCACTCCATTCAGTTTCCTGCACATCGTTCAACCACTTCTGGTCTCTATCTCTCAAAGAAAACTCGAACAACATGACTTTTAACTGATCTGGAGTGACGCCGGCATGTTTAACGGTTCAACAAAGTTGTTGAAACCGTTGCAGGTGATTTGCCGGATCTTCAGTAGGATGCCCACCAAACTGATTTTGCTGGACCATGCTGATGAGTCCAGGCTTAATCTCAAAATTGTTAGCGGCGATGGTTGGCATTGGTGGTCTAGTAGAAAGACCATCCGGGTTGGGCACCCCATATGACTTCAGTGATTTTGACATAACTGAATTCAAGGTGTCTGTTCCAGAGGTGTTCAGCTGAACAGACTGCTTTTCTTTCTGCTTTATCTTTCGGATCCGCCTGATTGTCCTAGTAAGATCGGGGTTCGCTGGAATTGGGGAACCGTTTCTTTGGGACCTGGGCATACAAAAGAAACAAAAAGCAACAGTAAAACGTACCTCGATTGAAACAATGAAGTTCCAATGAGGTACAGAGAACTAGACCAAGTAATCAAATAAAAATATAGAAAACTAGCCGTCTCCCCGGCAACGGCGCCAAAATTTGATAGGTTTTAGTCGTATCACCTAATCAAAAATAAACCTACGGTCCTCTAACTAAGGTAGTCAGTGGAAGCAGGGTCGAATCCACAGGGAGACAGAGTTTCTAAATCAATATTCAACCAATTCAGCTACTCCAGAGTAAATCAGGAAGGAATTAATTAAACTAATGATTAAGCTAAGAAAGACGAATTAAACAAAGGATTTAACTATAGAATAAAAACCTAGGGTATTAGGTCGGTCCACCATGCTTATACCAATCAAACAAGGTCAACAACTATCAAAACCTAAGTCAAGAGTCGGGGGATTAGAGCCTATGTTGAGCTATGGTTAAGACTCAACGCTCATAGTTCAACATACGCCGCATGTTCACTAACGTAATCAGAACTACTAACGTGTCCTAGGCCTCTAGTCGTAAGATGGATCTGTGCAAACAACTATTAACCATAAGCAACCAACGAAACTGCGCAATAACGTTAATTACTCAATAAAGAACAAACCACATCACAATCACCCTAATCAAGCCCTAGAAATCAATAAGAGTCTAAATCACAATCACGGTATAAACATGGCTTTCCTATCTAACACCCTAGAAAGAGACTACTCACTCATGATCGAATTAACAACGACAAAACTAATATGAAACCCTAACAATTGCATCATGAACGATTAAATAAATAAACTAAGAAATCAAGAATAACAAAAGAGATTAGGATAAGGAAGAGTACCAAATGACGGAAACCAGGAACTTTTATTGAAATCGAAATAGGTTTGATCACCTCTAAATTAATCTAAAGTGTTTGAATTGAACTAAGAACAATGAAGAATAAAACTAGTCTAAAGCTAATGAAAGATGAATAAAAGATGTATATCAAGATGTCCCTAAATAATGAGGAAAACGGTATTTATAATACCCCTCAAGTCTAATTAAAAATAGGAAGAAAAAGTCGAAAATCGCGACAAATGGTGCCAGACCCGATCGGGCCCGAGCACAGTACCCGATCGGGTCTGGTGCAAAACAGCTCAACTTGCGTTTGGGCTTTAGCATGGCAGCAGCGCAGAGTTTGACGATAAATTAAGGCCCACCCGATCGGGCCCGAGGCCACCACCCGATCGGGTCTGGCGACAGATTGGGCCAACACGGTCTCCTCGCAAGCAGCAACAAAACAAGGGCTATCAGCATCCAGCCCGATCGGGTCGGGTGGAATGTGCCCGATCGGGTCTGGTGCATGTCTTCGCGCCCGATGCGATCGGGCACAGCTTGCCCGATCGGGTCCGCGACTTCTATACGCGATCATAAATACTTCGCCCGATCGGGCCATTTTTGCCCGATCAGAGTACGGAAACCCCCTTTTTGACTCTTTGGCTCTCTAAACTTCACGTTTAGGGGTCTTGGGACCTCCTAAACTATCATAAAACTCGTGAGCCTTCCTACGTGCCCCGTAACATCTCGTAAAGCCGTGGTTGTTTCCAAATGTCTCGGGAATAAGGAGAAAACTCCATAAAACCTGCAATTCAACACTAAAACACGAAACCACAACTATTTACGATAGTTAGCACAAAATAGCTCCCAAGAGCTCAGATGACGTACAAATTAGCTTGTAAATAAGGGAGAAAACTCTATACAAATACGTGATATCATTAGTGTGAAATCTTCCTCCACCGCCACTGCCACCTTCAAGCTTGGAAACCACCCAAACCTTCACTCTTCGAAACCACCATTGCCATGTCTGCCGTTCCTTTTTGTCGCACACTTCTCCGGAACCACCATCCCAAACAACCACTACCGCGCCGACCAGTTTCCTTGGGGAGGAGAGTTTTGTGGTGGGCGGGGAGTTAACGGAGGGGAGGGGAGTGGCGAAATTTCTGGGTGGGTTTTGGGGAGGGCAGGGGAGTGGCGGAATTTCTGGGTGGGTTTTGGGGAGGGGAGTGGAGGGATTTCTGGGTGGGGTTTGGGGAGGGGAGGGGAGTAGCAGGGAGGGGAGAAGGTGGGTGGGGGGAGGCGAGGGGAGTGGCGGGGATGGGAGAAGGTGGGGTGGGGGGGATTCTTGGTGAGGGGTTAGGGGAGGGGTAATTTTTTTTATTAATTTTTTAATAGATTTGTTTATTAGAACCAATTATTAGCCGACATGTGTCTCATTAAACCTATTATTCAGGTTATATTAGGTTTTATCCGGTTTTGTCTCATTAAAAATAAATGGGGTATAAAGGTTGCATTATTCCAGAATAATCTTAAGGTTGCATTATTATTTGCGAATCGCCAAAGGGTTCCTTTATTCTATGCAATTTTTTCGGTACGTAAATCATTAAAAGATGGTCAATAGTTGAAAAGTTCAAGTTTTTCTAAAGTGGACAACAAATCAATATGTAAACTTTATATAAGATTAATCCTCTAACTATTAAATTAATTTGGAAATGCATTTGTCACTTATAAAATTAAAAATATATATCGAAAAAGAAAATTGGAGTTAAATTATGCATGGGTGCCATGTTCTAACATGAGGGGTCAATTTGATGCTATTGGCTTATTGTTAAAATAATATAAGCTTACACACACGCACATATGTATATAATAATATGAGATGTGTTACATCTATGGATTCATTTTTACTATCATGTCTCATCTATATCTTACATGTCCAGTAATTTCTACTCAACCGATAATTCTTCATCCCGATCAATTGTATGATCTTAATAGTTCTCATCTTGCCCATCCATTGCAAATTCATTTGTTATAGATATTATATGTTACAAATAATATTTCGTTTCATATTATACAAGTTCTTGTACATCCACAAACTAATTGTTGGGCTTTGGCTCAAAACTTGCTTCAGAATCAAAATAACCATGTCTTTTTAGAGGACATATATACTTTGAAAATGTTGGTTCTTTCATCTCCATTCATACCATTTAGTTTGCTTTTACTTCACATCCCCATATCTTCGATGTTATAGTTAATGGCTCTATTATTCCTCCCACCATAATATCGTATACCATCACCAATGCATCCGCAATGGGGACGTGCTTGGGTTGAACCACTTCTTAGCTTGGATCAGTTATATCAAATCATTATGCAATTTTCAGTCTTCAACAATTATACGGGCGCCAGTTTGCGTTGACAACTTTGCCACAATTATTATCACTTCGACCTTCACGTACATCTCCGACTTATTACTATGGGTTTTAGGGTGCCATAATTCAAATGATTTAAAAGTCTATAAATATTCGACAAAGAACGATTATGTCTTTCTTCTTTGAGCCCCAAGTTCTTTTGGCTGAAGTTCTTATGAGTTTTTTAAGAAATTATAGATCTCCTAAGAGTTCACATCATTGAATTACAGTTCGCCCTTGTAAACCACAAAGGCTCCTTTCATCAGATTATCGTGTATCCTCTTTTTCAAGTAATAGTTCTTCCATGTCACCTTCTTCACAGACAACAAAGTGTACAACAACCGCTATATCTTCCATGAGCATACTAATTTGGAATGTTTGTGGCAGTAACACCCATGTTATGTGTCGTACCGCTGCCGAGCTTGTTAGATTATATGATCCTGATGTTTTCGTCGTCTTGGAACCTAGGGTTTCAATTCCACAAATGAATTGGCCGCTCTATCTTTAGGAGACATTATTGGGTTACCTCAGTGGGTTGTGCAACAACCCCATGGTTTTTAATGGTGGTAGTTGGATTTATTGGAATGATCAACATATTTCCATGCATGAATTATGTGAAAATCAGCAGGTTATCCACATATGTTTTCTGATCATTCAAAAAGATGTTTGATTTTGTACTTCTCATATTTCCTGTTAAAAAAAGTAAATGTTTGTGGGTCATGTTCACCTATGAGAAGATTATATCAATCTATGTTATAGTCAAATGTTATGTTACGCTATGTTTTTCTTGTGTGTCCTATATGTAATATTAGAATGTTCTAAGTTTCATTATTTGTATAAAAAAATTGCAAATAATGTAATATTTTTATTCGCTTCTTAAAAATAAGTAGCTCCATATCTGTTATTTTAATTGAATAAAATAACATGAGATGAATACTGGAAATTTAGTGGATCTACTTATATTTAGTTCCTAATTTATTTCAACTGATTATTATTTGTATACATTCATCATTACGTGTTAGTAATGGACCAACTGATTAATTTTATTTTTTAGGAAAAATTGTTAATTACCACCTTTTATAAACAACATTTTGCGAATTAGAACCTTAAGATTTATATATATAAACTACCACATTTTGTATGCAAATCTTTTAAAACTCCCACCTGTTAACGTTTTCCGTCAAGAAAAGTGTTATGTGGGGCCCACATGGTTTTATTTGCCTCTTTTTTGTTTCCTTTTCCCATTCTCCCTCCTCATCCTCTTCCTCTATTTTCCTCACCACTTACCACCATTACTAGAATTTTTTTTTACCCCAATCTATCTCTCTCGTCCACATATCTCACTCTCTTCCTCGTTGCTAACCAAAGCACTAGGCCCCAAAGCACCATCTTTGTCGACGACAAAGCATTGAGAAGAGCAAATTCACTTTGCATAATTTAAGCTTTAACACAAAATTAGGGTTTCACATTACCCAATTAGTCACTTTGAGAAGAAATTAGACTCAAATTCACCCTCAACAATTCGCAACGGAATTTAGGCCAAAAAACCCCCTAATTTTCGGTAACAAAACCCCTAATTCTAGATATACACTTCCCTTTTTGATGTGAAAATCACATAATTGATTTCGATTTTCTCCAAATTGAATGTAATTGCCCACATCTATATGCTCTTTGCAATTTCATTCCTCTTTTACTCTTGAAAAATGTTAGGGTTAGGGGTTCAATTGGAATTCAATTTTTTATTTTTAAGTTTGTTAGATTAGTTATGTGTGGGCCCCACATCACGGTTTTCTTGACAGAAAACTTTAACTGGTGGGAGTTTATGAAGATTTGCATATAAAAAGTGGTAATTTATTAAAAAAAAATCTTTAAGGTGGTAATTTACGAAATGTTGTTTATAAAATGTGGTAATTAACAATTTTTCCTATTTTTTATAAACATGTGAGATATAATTTCCAAATATAAAGTGCTACTAAGATATTCTCTCCTACTAAGTTATTTATTTAATCGATGCTATGACACTACATTTTGTTTTCATATATATGCGCATTTCATGTATGATTTGACGAAAACATGTAAGATTGTTATCAATGAAGCTTACACAAATTAAAATATCATGTCATATTATGTCTTTATTGTCTTTGTTATTTGTATTGGTCATTTCATATTACAAATTTTTTTTTTAAAATTAGATGAAATCTATGCAATGCATATGTAAGTTTACAAAAAATGTTAATCGAAATATAAACTAAGTTAGATTAATTATACATAATGACTTATGTTCATTTATTTTTAGGGAACCATTAGAATAGTTTCCAAATTGACATACCGACATACGCATGAAGAATGTTATTAATTGTTTCTATAAATCTTTTCTATTTACATGATAAACTTCTGCCTATAGATTATGTATAATATTTGTGATTGGGTTATTATAAGATATGAGTAATGTCAATACATTCTTTTGTTTCACAAATTATTAACTTTTTGTCTTCTTATACTATTTGACTACACTATGGTTTCATTATTTTTTACAAGTTAGTGATGTTATAATATATTTATCTTCTACTTTCAAATATGCAAGGCAATAATCATATCGTCTTACTATGTTTCTTCTTTGTTTTTACATGTTCACAAGTCTAATAGTAATGCATTTGTTTTGTAGCTTAAAAAACTTACAACTTCCATGATCATACATCAGTTATCAGATTCTCTTCCTTTTGTTAAGATTCATATATCCTAGTATAAAACATACTTCTTTGTGTTGAGTTTTTGAAATATGCTTTCCTATGTTTATCTTTATTAAATCTATCTATTATACACTACCCTCAATGGGACTTGTACAATATACTATTGTGCAACGCATATAAAGTTCAAATGCAAAGAACAGTGTCCACAAGTTGGTTGTACGATTTTTACAACTAAACATGTCGTGCAAACAGAAGATTTCTGTTGCGGCTAAATTTGCGTGTATACATCTACATCTAGTTGAAGCTTAGATCGCTTCAAACAAGTATTGTAATAAATGCTATTGTCGATCTTCATCATTCCACTTCATCGTGACCCGATATTGATGAAGATGAAGATTATGTTGATGTATCAAAATTCCAATAGATATATGGGATTGTTCATATACGACTTATGTTCATCGTCATTTGGCTTTCACTGCATTGAAGCATTCGGTGGAAGATATCTTATTTGTTCCCAGATATGAGTTAATAGTGTGAATACCATTATATCTACTTCAAACAAATACTCTATCTATTGCTACTATTCACACATTTTGATCTCAAATGAACAGAAATGCGGATTGTGTTCATCCAACAAAATTTCTAAAAATAATACAAAGTTGTTTTCATGCGGCTTATATCTATCATGATCTTACTTCTGTTTCTTGGAAGTGTTCCACTCAAGGTCATATCCTCTCACGTTAAGATAAGTGTCAGCTTGTTATTTTCCAAATAAGAAGAGATAACTACTATATATATATATATATAATATATATATATTATATACGGGGTGGATCCATTGAAAACAGCTCTTAGGCTAAAAACTGAAAACAGCAGATCTGAGCCGTCCACCTTCTTAGACAATGATCTTACGGATGAGATTGCATTCCTTCATTAAACCCTTTAATCCCTAATAAACTATTCTCTCTCCTCCCCTATTCAGCTCCTCTCAATACCGTGTTTTCTCTCCCCCAATTTTCAGCTTTTGGTTTCATCTTCATCTATAATGTGTTTATTTTGATCGACTATCATGAATGAAGCTGCAATTAGCATCTGGTAAGACAATTTTCATGAATTCTAATTTCAAATTTCATTCGAATTCCTCAATAATTGCGATTTCACAAAAACTGAACGAGTTCTCGACCCCAGTTTAATTATCTGCGATTTTCCATGCTTCAGAATGTCTTCGAATTCATATTAGAACTTTTTTGATGTGATTTACAGTGATTATTTGCTTCTTGTATTGATTAATTCAATCTTTTGCTCACAAAACTGAATTACATGATTCAATTTTGCCACATTTCATTATTTTTGGTTTTGGTTCAATGTGTATATTTCCTTTAGCTATTCGGATAATAGTATTTTCACAACTTCAATTTACTCCTACTAGTGGAGAAATTATAGTCTTTTGCCTGCAATCATATGTTACAACATTTTTATACAGATTATGAGGTACAGAGTCAATCGCACTGTTGTTCAGTTTTCAAATTCTAGTATGAAATAGTTGTATTTAGAAATCACAGTTTGAATCTGGAATTTGTGACAACAAAGTCATCAAATTTCTTTAGATGCTTTATACATATACTACAATGAGAAGCTTGTACTATTTCAAATGCATGATAAATATAGAATTCCTACTGTATATCTCTTCGAAGCACAATTGTGTTAGACTGTGTGGAAGTCTGGAAGTATTGCTCTAAATCTTATGCAAATGGTATAGAGTTTATATTGTCTCTTCTATGCCTTGATTAAGTTTAGATTTAATTATTTTAAAGTGGAGTTCTTGTGTTCATTGACAAATACTTGAATCCTATAAGTTTATGTCTTTGGTGGCTTATGCTCATTCTTCACATTTGTGGAGGCCGAAGTGAATGATCTTAATTATTGAACACCGATTAGTGCACCCTGTATCCATAATAGTAGGACAATACCCTCATTCTTCTTTGATGCACCACTTTTTACTTACTCATACCACTTAGCAAGCATGAATCCAACACATTATGTTCCCAGGAATATCCATATTTTACGTTGACCTGCCCCCCTTTAACACAACTCCTTTTTTATTGCATGTAATCCTATTAGCTCAATTGGTAGAGCATTTGTGTAATCACACAAAGGGTGTAGGTTCGAATCCTACATAGGTTGAGTGATAATCTTAACTTTTTGATTCACCCTTTATGACTTATAAGTTATTGTATCCATTCCATCCTCAAATGTATGCCTTTGTTTTCAAATGACGTCCCTTTGTTTAAACTCTTAAGTTTCATTTGCTATCACATTTTCCTATTAGCTCAATTAAGAGAGTCTTGTGCAAATACAGATGGAGTAGATTTAGATCGTACAAGAGGTTTGTTGAAATTAATATAGAATCGTAGAAGTTTACTCCTAGTGAAACTTTACTGTTGAAGGTAACTCTTCTAAACCTAAATGTACCCTTTTTATTCTAATTTATAACCCTGTTTGAAATTATTCAATGTTGAAATCATCATTGTCGAAATACTTCTAAACTAAGATTGAAAAAAATCGAAGATTGCAGTATGCATCACTTTTAATAAAATGTTAATCATTTGCTTTAATTTATGTCCTCCTGAGACACTTAAATGTAAACCTTTTCATTCTAAATGTAACCCGTTCACTCTTATGTGCACTTATGTAATATACTTGATAATCTTAAATCCTAATAGGGTTACATTTAACGAACAAAGGGCTACATTTATTTAAATAAGGTTACTGTCAAGGTTGATGATGAAACATCAACAGCATGAGCCAAGCACGTTTTGTGTCTGTTGACTAATTTCACCATTCTGGTAATATGAGCAGGATGTGCAGAAATTTTGTAGCATCTACAGATAGGACTTCTTCGCAGGACCGGAGCCTTTAAACTTAGCCGTGCTGCTGCTGCTGCTGCCAAGCTGCTGTTGTGTCCTGCTGCCACGCTGCTGCTGTTGCTGCCAAGTTCTGCCGCTGCCGTGATACTGCTGTTGCTGCCGTGTTGCTTTTGATGTTACTGTTGTTGGCCGGCTGATTGAGTGTAAGCATAATCAACAGTCCTTCCTTCCTTTTTTAAATTTCAGCAAGTCATAAAAGTATAGATGATGGTTTCTTTCACGTGCATGCTATTGAAAGTAGTTTTTTTAGCTTAAAGGTAGTAAATCTCATAAGTGTGCCGAAAGTAATGAGCAATTAGAAGTAAAAAAGCCAATATTGTTAGAGTACTGTCCAATTATCTTCGAAGATGATTTTGATAGTTTATAGATGATGGTAGGAACTTTAATTGTGATTATTGAACCTATTAGCACTACTACAAAAAACCCCTATAGTGTCGCCTGTAAACAGGCTATTGTGTCGCCTCAAAGGCGACTCCGTAGCTGGGGACACAATAGGTCGGTGTCTATCGTGTCGCCTGGGAGGCGACGCAAAATTCGACCAATCGCGTCGCCTCTTAGGTAGTAGGCGACACAATAGGTCAATTACACCTAGAAGAACTCACCTTTATGCGTCGCCTACTATGGCAGATGCGACGCGTATAATAAGCTATTGAGTCGCCTAATATTAATGAGCCGACACGATAGGTCCTTTAGGCAAAAAAATTAAATAGTTTATGCATCGCTTCTTACTTTAGAGGGGACACGATAGGTATGTGATATCAATATTTTTGAGGCTATTGCATCGCCTATAGCATTAGGGACCCATTAAGTGACCAAACCTTTTTTCTTTTGGGTATATGAATCATATACTCTGCCATGCTATATTATATATATATATATATATATATATATATATATCGCAGCCGAGGTGTCGTAGCAAATAGGTATATGTGGACAATTGAAAATTCATTTATTGATTAAAAGTTGTTGATAAATATATCTTTAACAATTGCAAAGAAATTACAAAAATCACCCTAAAACTTCAAATGATATAAATTACAAACACTTAATGAGGAATCTACATCATAATTCTAATGTGCTTGATCTGCTCTTCAAAGTCTGGCGAAGAGTATGGCTTTAGATAATACTGCAAAACAAATACCAAAAAGAGGTATTAGTAGATCCTACAATAAAAATGCTAACAGTAAGTAAACAAAAATCATTACAATTTAACTTAATAGCTTATGCTAATTAATTTTCATTCAAAACACTTTAGAAATCCAAAGTTGAGCTTAATACTCCAATAAGCCCTACATTTAACAAAGAAAATTCCAAGAATTTGGCTAGTGTAACATGAAAGAGTGTGCCTATTACATTAATACTTGATTGAGATGAAGCTTAAAATCACGAATTAAAAGAGAACACACAAGCGACAGACCTACAAACAAACACTTGCAGCCAAAGCTGCTATCCTACATACATTACTGACCCAAAGCCTTCAATCACAACAACATGTCAACAACCCATCCACAGTAGCACAACCATACCCGCTAACCTTCACACCTACCGACAACTTCACTCACTCTTCTGATGTAGTATCTAACCCTAACAGAAGCTAAGTTCCACATGCTTCACTTACAGCTAAGTTCAAAATAGATACATTGCAGACGAATTGGGTTTTCGAAGACATGAAGTCTTAAAATAAGAAGGACAAGAGGAAGCCAAGTATGACATTATAATGCTTGAGGAAATGTGACACTTTACTTGGACATAATGCCGAATCAAATGAGCAGGAGTGATGTTGGAACAAGAGATCAATGAATTGCTTGATAAAGGTTGTAAAACTAGCAACTTAAGCTTTCTGTCTAATAAAAAACAAAGTTAAATCAAGCACCCATGTTACAGAAGCTAAATAATAATGATTAAAGAAATGAAGGAGTAGAAAAAATAGCTACCATCTTGACAATGATTTCCTCTACTATCAAAGGGAGCAGGTTCTACGATTGGGAAATGATTAAGGAAAGATGAAGCTGACCTTTAAGCGAGCATAGCTGATCCCTACTCGTTGAGCATAATGAACATGAACCCGGCTACTGAACCTCATCAGATTCATATAAATAGTCACGAATAAATTCTACTCCATAAGACTCATAACGTTTTGCTCATCCTTTAGACATCAATATCAATTAAATGTATAAAATCTGAACCCTGTGGAATTGCAGCAGATAAGTAACACAATGTTTCAGTTTCAGACTTCAAAAATTATCTATTCAAACCCATATCAGAGTAACCATGACCCATGACTACAATTATACTAGTATAGAGATGTATCTGTCTCAAAATTAATATGAAAAAGAACCAAATTAAGACACTGGAAACACAAGATGCAAATGAATAAGAGGAAGCTATAGAACAAAGAATGTACAAAGATAATTAGACATATAAAAGACATATCTTACTCTAATTGAAGAGTTCATCAAACATCCGTCCACTATAGATGAATAAGCTCAGAAATTGTAAAAAAAAAGGATTCAAGAAATTTAGACGTAGCCAGATTAGAAATACAAATGAATAAGCAGATTATGAAAACTCTTGTCGTGAAACACTACCTGTTAGGGGATTCCACTTGGTCCGGCAATGATATCAGACATCGGTAGCGTAGACCAGGCGACGTACCGGAGATATTGAGACGACGACGTTTCTGCTAGCTAGTCTTATTACTATCACTGACAACTTCATCCTCCAAACTCTGCAAACACAAGTTCCCTAAACCCGTACTCTATTAGCTAATAACTTTTCTTCTGCAATATTTTCAGCAGTAGACTATGCTATCATGTTTAAGATAAAACAAAAAGGGTAACTTTTTACATGCCCCATGAGCTTAATCTTACAGGTGCAACACACTGTACATACTAATAAGTATAGAGAACATAATGATATACTACATAAAAGAGAGTACGAAACTGATATAGCATACTAATAAAAGAGCATCCAATATAGTTATTTACAATTAGAGACCCCTACACATGTCAAAGACAAAAAGTAAACACTACTTATGAATGCTAATATGCTATCACATCTTACACAGGAAACACTATAAACAACCATTAAAAACAAGCATACAGTAAATTATGTGAAAGACATTAATCATGATAACTAAGTAGTTGATCTTCTCTGCAATACTGAAGCAATCTCCCTGCACCACATATTAAAATTACCTGCACAACATATTAAAAATAGTAGAATACAAATTAGAATCCGAAGAAAAACAATGAAGAACACCTGGGAGAACACATACAAAAAGTGGACAGGAAAGAAAATTGGCTGCCTATGCAACCATTCACAAATTGTGTGCATGATTTTAAAAATTTTACTCTTTTGTGAAAGTGATTCATATTATCTTGGTTATGTCTAAGTTATGTACTTCAGTTTAGTGTAGGTGCAAGCTCATGTTCAGCTTAGAATTGAATAACGAGTAGTATGTACATCAACCATAAATGCTTTAATATCTATGTAACTCTAGGCTATCCCTAATCACTTATCAAAATAACATATTATTCATTTTAATCTCTTCCCCTTAGCTTATCCCATTACAGTGTAGTATCAACACAAAGTTAGAACCAATGAGAATTCTTTTCTAAGCCATTATGAATGACCTTATTGTCCTCCTTTCCATTTATGCTTCAAGGTTCCTAAGATGGTGCTAACTGCTACGATCACTTGCTACCATGGCTTCCTAAGCAAGTTCACATATTCCATGTCAACAGAACACCAGTAAATTTCCAATTCTTTTACGAGATTTAAAGCAACATAATTTGATAAAATTGTTGAGTATGAAAGTAAAAAAGAGATTGCTTTTCAAGTAACATTACTTATATCAATACAATTCATCGACACAAAAACAAAGTTCTGAAATCAATTACCAATTCATTGGACACCAAACCACGATTCAAATAGCTAATCAAAAACAAAGTCATAACTCAATCGAGTTTCTATATATCATATACTCGACCACGCAAACGCATAAATATGCAGTTTTCGGATAAAAAAATATAGAAAGAGGGAAGATTAGAGATAAAATATGTCGAACCTTAGAGATAATGGGGGAGATTAAATCACCGGTAGAAGTTCTAGAGCTGACGACATGGAACCTTGAGACTAGTGTTGAACGGCGAAACGAAATAGTGGAGAAGAAAGTGGAACGGCTGAGGAGTAACTGGAGTTAGCGTTTAGGGTTGAGAAAGACTATGGAGGAGTAAGGAGTTGGACTGTTGGGTCATACTCATTCCAAGATAATGAGAGGGGGACGCTAAAGCTATGGAGTCGGCTAATTAGATAGGGGGACACTAAAGCCTATCCCGTCGCCTTTCATATATTAAGGGACATGATAGCTGTGATCTAAGACGTTGGTTGCAAATAAATATTTGACGCAAAAACCTATTGTGTCGCCTATTAAGTAAGAGTCGACACAAAATCTTTACTTGTCAATTTTTTTCCTTTCACCAAGGATCTAATGTGTCGCCTGCTTTATAATATGCGACTCTAAAGGCTATAGTGTCGGACATTTAAAACAGGCGACTCTAAAGGGGCGACTCCATAGGGTCTTTTTGTAGTAGTGTAGCTCAATCGGAAGAGCATTGTGCACTAGCACAAATGGTGTAGGTTCGAATCCTACATAGGTTAACTTCAAAGTGTAACCCTTTTAGTTCTAAATGTACCACTTTATTTTCAAATGTAAGGCTATAAGGGAGTCGTTTTATGCTTTCCTACAACTATAAGGATGTCATTTTATGCTTTCCTACAGCTATAAGGATGTCATTTTATGTGTTGAGTTCCTGGAATTGTCATAAACTGTAGCTTTCAAGATCACTACATGGAACCCAATTTTTGTTTTTGAATAACTTGATCTCTGATGCTATATAAGCTGAATCCTTTAGTTGAACGTACTGGGGCGCAATATTTTGCAAACTAGTAAACTCATCAATCTGCTAATCAAATCAGATTACAACTTAAAAACTGTTTGATTGAACCAATCTCCTAAAAACAAAGGCATTCTGCCAAAACATATTGAAATCCATTATACACCAAACCCGTCAACCATAGATAATAAAAACAAAAAATAGCCTGCTGAACTACTGCAATCGATTGCACCCACAATTGCAAAATCAATTGACATTGACTATGGTAAATCTTCTCAATTCGATGAGATTGGTTTCCGTGGAAAAGACGAGATGGGTTCTATCTGGATCATACTTCATGGAGATTAGAGAAAGAGATTGTGGAGCAACACCTACAACAGTAATGACTAAAGCATATATTAGCAGCAAAAGACAAGAACCCATGAAACTTACTTAGTTTTGACATCATGAAGAAGCCAAGCAGCATGACCTCGCATCTTCGCACTTCCTAGTCAGTAAGCTCTTGATTTGAGAGTGATGTAGCAGCCCAGCAGCCCTTTTTGTCTTTCTCACTCTCAACTCCATCCATCCCACTAGTCGTTTTATCAATGATTTGGTTACATTCTCTCTCCACAAATTCAGGTGGTTGGTTTTTTTTATGGTCTGCTGCCAAAGCGATTCCAGCTGAAGATTTTGGTTCCATTAGGTAAAGCTGCATATTCAGATGCTGTACTTTCTGTCCATCTTGGTTCTTCGAACCCAAATTATAAATCAAATTAGAAGCCCATCAATCGTGCGCTCTGTGGAGACAATTGTAATAGATGAACTCGTTATTTTTTTTTTGTCTTGGTAAACATATTAAACACTTCCTACTATTAGACAAATTCAGGGGTCTGCACACATGAGCAACCAACAAATAAAGCATGCAGGACTCATACAGACAACACAATACCTCGTGTCTTTGTTACAAGTATCCTCCAGCTTGTGCTTTTGGTTGAACCAACAGTTCCTTCTGAGCATCAATCTTAATTCTACTTCTGGATTCATCTTGGGCCTTTGCTTTAGTAAGAGTATATAACTCAGTATCACCTTTATCCCTTTGTATTGGCTTCTCTAATATATCTCTAGATCTATCATATCTATCAAAAGTCACCTCTATTACTTTTCATCTTGAGCTCATAAGGTGCAACTGCATTAGGCCTCATCTCTCCATCTTCCATTTCGGCATTTTTGTGCCAGATAAGCCAAATATGTGTTGAACCATGAGTAGGAGCTTTAGGATCAATATGCATTGAGGTACTCCACTTCTTGCTGTTGCAAGTGCTCATATGGCACTGTTGCAGCTGCAGATTAACTGAAGGCCCAGCATATCATTACTTGTAAGTTGGTACCAGCAAATAGATGGGCAACAAACTCCACAAATATTTATTTTAGAACTGATATTTCTGGAATCAACTATTTCGGGAGTTATGGACGAGGAGAGGATGTGTGAAAACCTCTTGTGAATTAGTATGGGTACAAACGGAACACACATGCTGCAGTTGTTGAGAAAGGCGTGTATGGGCTGGCTGAAGCTCTAGCGGCTAGACAAGGACTAAGATAGCTTTGGAGGTGAGTTTAACTCACCTCACTACCCCCTGCCACAACAAGTTGCAGCCATAATGTCGCCAACTCCATCCCAAACGTCCCCAGAAGACTGGAAAACTAAATTTAGGTCACCCTTGATAAAAAAAAAAGGAAAAATTGATAAGAATAATCCGACCTTTGGCCGGTCTTCCATCAATGGTACCACCTTCATTTAATCCAGCAATAATCCCACCTTTGACACCCATATTCTCTCAATGGTCCCTCACCTGTTGGTGACCTACAATTACAGGTAAACTCTCTTAATTACGTGATTAATAACTAATTAAATATAATTTAAACCCAAATTGTTAATTAACCACTAATTAAGTATAATATATAAACTAACTTACAAATTTTTTTTTAAAAAAGACCCTCCCCCCTTCCCCCATTACTGCCACCCCTTCCCCTTCCCCTTCCCCTACCACCCTCCCCTCCCCTCCCCCGTACCACAGCTGCCCCCACTCCCCTCCCCTTCCCCTGCGCCTCCCTTCCCCTCCCCCTCCACTTTCTTGCTCCACTAACCCCCGCACAATTCTATCGTTGCCCAATCCCACCATCATTGGAATCCCCACCCTTCCCCATCCCCTGCTACCACTTACTTACCCAAAATTCCACCAGCCACCACCTCCAAACAGCCCTCACCCAAAATACTAGATGGAATTCTTCCATAGAATTTGTTCTGAAATAAACTCAATAAGGTGAGATTCTTCAGTAGAGAGAAACTCTACGGTATTTCTCCGGTGAGTAAATTACTCGACAAATCGAACGACATCAAGCTCACCGTTCCTGAAAGTTCAGAAGGTAATTCACCGCTTAACTGATTCCTGTATACAATATTTTTTGTCAAGTTTTCCGGGATCTCTTTCTTGTTTTTTATCAACACTCTTAGTCCATTAGGAGATGTAACTCGCGACACGCCAACATAGAGCTGACCATGACAGAATACAGGCCTTGGGAGAAAAATGCCAACAACATTCAAAGTTTGGCCTTGACTTTTATTTATCGTCATGGCAAAAGCTAATTTTAATGGAAATTGCCTTCTTTTCAGTGGCAGACCAATCTTTTTGTCGGAAGGTGTTAAATCAATTCTCGGTATTAAGACTGAATCGCCTCCTCTTGGCCTAGTAATGACTTCTGCTTCAATCACCCTGATACCCAATCTCTTGATTATTAGGCGTGTTCCGTTGCACAATCCTATTGATTGGTTCATATTACGCAACAATATCACAAGGGCACCGATCTTAAGGTGCAAACATTGATTAGGAAAACCTGAGATGTTCAATGAATTTAGTAACTCTGTCAGCTCCATGTTTTCAATTAACCCATCATCTCCGGTTTGAGCTAAGCTATCATAACTGTAATAATTCTCCACTTCTCCTGGGATCATCGATAACATTTTGAAATTCAACTCATCCACATCATTGTTTGTTGGTGCTAGTATTCCTCGTTCCTTAAGGTATCCCCAATCCGTGTACCTCGAGAGCAAGTTAGGGTATACGAAGTTAATCAAATTTTCCAGCCCTTTTTCGTCATCTCTAATCAAAAACTCATGTGAAATCTCAATCCAATTGGGTTCCTCATCTTCTATGATTGAAACGCCTGCCACATTACCTTCCGCTACTTGTAATATCCAATCAGCAAATTGTTGAATTTGTCCCGAGATATCATGAGATGATGCTCCGTGACACAAACGCATGTTTATCCTTAAGTGCATAACACGACATTCTCCCTAAAATAATGATCGATGTAAGGTAGCTGTGACAACCGATTCTCGACCTTCGTTTGGCACTACAGGAAGTAATTGCCTCAAGTCACCACCAAGAACAATCAACTTACCCCAAAAACTCTGTTGTCGTTGCAAATGTCTCTAAAGTGTCGATCCACCGCCTCAAATGCGAGTCGATGTGTCATTAGTGCCTCGTCCCATATAATTAATGCTGCTTCACGAATCAAATCAGCACGGGTTGAATCCTTTTTAAAGCCACAAAATGATACATGATCTGGATCAAAAGGTATCTTAAAAGTCGAGTGTGCCGTTTTTCCTCTTGGTAGTAATAAAACAGCGATCCCGGACATAGCCACTGAAAGTACAATCTTTCTTTCAGATCTAAATTTAGAAATCAATGTGTTCCAAAGGTACGTCTTTCCCGTCCCACTAGATCCATAGACAAAAAATAACCTCCTACATCTCTGATATGGGCGTCAACCACATCAATGTAGACGTTATATTGATCAGTGTTAAGCCCTCTAACTAATGTATCGAACTTCAAGGCTTCTTCACTTGTGTCATAGTCAAGTTCTTCTCGTATCAGACGATTTTGGACGGAGCGTGCAGCTTCCGCTGACGGACGTGGCATGTCCGAAAATTCCTCCAGAGACTTCCCAAACTTATTCAAGATATGTTCAAGCTCGAGTAATCCTAGATTTTGAAGATCTTCAGAGTTTAACTGCAAATCGGAATTTCTTGTTTGTCATTGCATAGCACGTTGCAAATCATCCGTGAGATCTACCCAATGTTGTTCCCAAAGTTATTTTGGATCACTTACTTCAGCAAACATCAGTATAGAGAAAAATATATCTCTTAAACTCGCACCTAAAGCCCAAGTAGATGCTTCGGATAAAGCTGCATGCCATTCATTGTCATCATTAAGAAAACCCAATGCATGACAGGCAGATCTGAATGATGGGTGAACAACTCCTCTCGCAGTACGTATATCCTCATAAGATGTTGCTTCGCAAACTTTAGTCAAAAGAAGTCTCAAGTAATATCGTTCGCCGGAATTCGGATGAATATATGGTAGTCTTCCGAGACTAAGCGTTGCTGCCTTGGCTTCCATCGCCTCAATTGTCGATCCCATACAAAGTAAATGGGGAATTCTAGATAAGTATATTGATTAGCCTCTGGGAAGTCTTTATTAGCCTGGAACCACATAGTCAGCATGGTTTCTTGTAGTCTTGGTTGTTCTATAACATCGTGAAGTTCATCATCATCATGAAATACAATGAATTGTTCACCCGGTAGATGAAACTGAAGCAATCCTGCCGAGGGATATTGATGTTGCAAGTCGAATTCAAAAATACGCCAACATGCTTCTTTAGCGGACACATAACGACAATCTAAGTATTGTTGTATTTCATCTACTTTTCTAGGAGGTTGACCATCGTTGTTACTCTGTGCTCCATTTTCTTCTATGACAATAGAGGCACGATCATGGCCTTTGTAAACATATTTATAAAGATACTTCACAACACTACAAACTGCAACACGCTCCACATTTATGTGTGCATTATATTTGACGCACAAATCCCTATTATATGGAACTACCCAACGATTATCTATTTCCCGCCCATTCACGACAATAGGTTCCTTATTCCGTCTGCGTCTATATTGTACAAAACCATTGCCATCAAAAGTTGTTTCATTACAAAACTTTTTTGGGTAATTCTTTGAACATTTTCCATCAACTAAACACGGCCCACATGGGCCATGGATCATATTCTTAACGATTATCTCTAAAGCTTTAGGATCCGTTTCCTTGTCAGGTATTTCAGCACTAATAAATTTATCGATGTCCTCCGGACATGTAGGCTTCTCTTCTGCTGCCATTGTAAAAAGCACATGGCCATAGGGTAGACCGCGTTTTTTAAATTCAATGACATATAAGTCTGGAAAAGAACATCTATATGTTATCGTAGGATAAGACAATATGTATGGTAATTTGAAATAGTTTGCAATTACTTACCCGCAATAACTTTCCCATATTTATGTCTTTCCTTGAAATCTCGTATGAATTCTCTAAATTTGAGCTTAAAGACACGTGCAACGATGTCGGGTCTATCTTCTACACGACGACCGGCACGTGTTGGTAACTCGGTAACAATTTCTGACCAATTAGGATTGCAAGTGAAAGTGATAAAGAAATTAGAGGGTCTCATTACGCGTACTATTGCCATAGCATATTGATAATGTTGAACCATATTACGGGGGCCTCCAGTGAAAGAGGAAGGCAAAATATACCTCCGTCCAACAGCTTTCGCATTCACGTCTCCAACAGTCACTGCATCTTGAAGTCCTCTATATAAATCTGTCCGCAACTTGCCCTGATTGCGCTTAACATACAACAAAATATTTTGTTCCATGGAAGCATATCCGTCTACATCAAATTGTTGAAGTAATCGACCACCCTCTATTAATGTGTCACCTTCCACGTTGTTGTCACCATCATCTCTCCTATCCTGTATCCTGAATGCAAGAAACTGCCTCAGGGTAACAGTTGTCTGACTTCTGCTCGAACCAACCATCTTAGGTATTCCAAGGGTCCATCCATCAGTGCCATATGGGAAGAGTAGTGGGTATTGTAGAGGCATATAACTCGGATGAGTTTCATCTATTGTTTGTAAGGTTCCATTCGTCGTTTGCAATATGACATCCCTATGACCAAAGCTCTCGGTTCCATCACCAACCAACAGTGCCGCTACCAGATTTGATGTAGGTTTGAGGTATTGTTTACCTTCTCTTGCACGGATGAGCTTAATGCGCATATTTTGAACTTGACCTTGCTCACGCAATAATGTGCTAGCATTTCTGAACACCGCGACATATGGATTAACACTACCAAGCATATTTCGCAACCCTTGCAAGATTAATGGACTTATGGATGATCCTTCATCGCATTCACTCGGTTTATTAATTTATTATCCGTGTCATAAATGTACAACTGCGCGAACTTTGGCATGTTCCCTGGCTCTGGTATTAAAGAACCGATCCTATGATAAAGACTTCCACTTATGCGAAAGATGTAAGGGCCTCTTCCATCATTGACAGTGTTATAAATTCTTGCTCCTATAGAGGTGAAAGCCAAGAGAGAATTGTACATTCTAATTTTATCTCGAAAGAGACTTCAGGTATGGTGGTGTTGAAGGTAAGTACGGCAATGAAACTTGTCCGCTTTGGCAACAGAGGTTGAACCGTGGTTGTGATAAACTACTTCCCTTAACTCTTTGTTCAATCCACATAAGAGCCTTACAATGTGGGCAGATAGCTTTTCTACCTCCAAACGAATGACAATCAGTGACATTATGTTGTCTTTCGAAAAAAGTGTCTTTTGTAATGTGATTTAGATGGAAAAATATTAGTCAAGTAAAATTATGTTCATTGGGAATCTAAAGGCAGTTAATTACCTCTGTGCGCGACATTGGTAAGAGGGATTTGTCGACCACCGTTATCCCTTACATTATCGGGGATATGGCTATCTTCTATACCCGCTTGCCTACCACGATTATCTAGAAGGGCAGAAGGGACTTGAAAACGTTAGATGTAGTTGGTCACATCAACACATCAAGTTTTAATTCAACAGGACGATACCAATATAGTTTGCAACGTTAGATGTCGCATCACATTCATATTTGTCATGTATATGTTGAACTCCATTTTGACAACGCAAACGCTGCAGTGACAACCTTAACGTGCGTGCCTCTCTCTCCATTAAAATACGACGTTGCGTAAATGTACGATGGTGAGGATTTGATGCCCGTTTAAACAGTAATCTCCTTCGAGCTGATAATCTAGCAATCTTGTATCGCAAGCGAGATTCGTGTCGATCATTCGTTTCGAGCTCCATTCTAATTAAGATTATGATTATAAGATTATGATTATCATATTCTAATTTAGTTCACCTGTTTATAGGCGAAGATAACATAATTTATGTTCTAAAATCCTAGCAAGAACTCAAATATTCGAAGTTTATGTCTATGGGTTTACTTGAATTCGCTTTTCACCATCTAATTTTCCGAATTTTAGATTGTATCTAATGTGTTTTATCAACAGTACGATGATAAACTTGTGATAAAACCAAAAATTCGATAAGATATAATTTTCATAATTCGACATGAAATACAGTTCGACTATATTCTAAAGATAGCTTTAGAAACTTTGAAATGCAGTTCTAAAGATAAACTTGTGATGAAATAGGATTAAATGCTATACCATTTTATCTTTGATAGTCATTTTTAAGAAGTAATCTATGGATTTACTTGAATTAACTTTCCCATATTATTCATATCATTATTGTTTTAAAATAATATATCCACAATAATATTTTATAATCCCCTATAACATAATCTCATACTTATAAAAAATTAGGTAGCCTTTTATTTTGTTGCTTTTCAATTGACATTGTGCTTTACGTTTGGTGGCCTTTTATTTATTTACTTTAGTTTCTGTATATTGCTTTTCAATTCCCATTATCCATTACATATTCTACTTAAGACAAGTCACATAATGTAACCTCCTTTTATATTAAGAAATCTTGGAATAATGACTTTTGGAAAACAAATAATAAAGTGGTAGGTATTTTGGTTTAGAAATCTTGACATCTTGTACAGCTCCGCGCTAGTGTGTGCATCCAATTCCCAATACACAGCTGAAGGTTAATAAAAAATTGTAGGTGGCTTTTTCTAATTTCTACTTGTACATTAGGTTGCTTTTGTCATTTTCCAATTCACACATTCTGCTCTCTTCTTTCTCTTTCTACTCAATACACTTCCCCTTCCTTATTCAGTTCTTCCAATACCCTATTCTTATTTTTCCATTCCAAACAATTCTATCACATTAATTCACTCCAAAGTACATCCAAGAACGCATAAATCAAGATGTGAATCGGACTTTAAATTTTTATTTGGGATCATAGCAATTCATATCAGATCTAGAAAAAAAAAGAAAACCCATGCATGTAAACATGGAAAACTTTGCATGAACGAAGATGAAGCCTAAAACGCATGTAAGTTGGATTAAATCATTGGGTTTTTTAATGGGTATAATTTGGAAAAATTGTATATTACCACCTTTTGTTTTACAGATTTTGTATATTACCACCTTGACTTTTTTTTGAAATTACCACCTTTTGTCTCGTTTTCTTCACAATCTCCCACCAACTAACGGTTTCTGTAAAAAAAAACGTTTGTGGGGCCCACTTTATCTCAACTTTACCAATTTCTCATTGCCCCCTTTCATCATTCATCTTGTTAACCTAATTTGCAATGAATGAGAGCTAAAATAATCAGATTTGCTTCTCTTTCTTCAAATTAACAAATAGAGAGTAACGGCTTGTTTGGATAGCCAAAATAGGAGAGAAGGGGAGGTGAGGGGAAGGAAAATGGCAAAAATCCCTTGTTTGGATGTGAGGGATTTGGAGGGGAGGGGAATGGAAGGATCAATTTGTAAAAAATTGCTCTCTCCAACAATGGAGAGATTTGGAAGGAAAACTCATTTTTCTTTCCTCCCCCCTCCCCCTTTCTCTTCCCTCCCCTTCCCTTCCCTCCCCTTCCCTTCCCTCCCCTTCTTTTCCTTCCCCTTTTTTATCCAAACAAGCTGTAAGAGACATTGAAGAGGGACCGAAATTCGATCCACTTTGGAGCAAAATGAGTTGAAGAAGGTAAGTGCATTTGTTTATGTTAGAATCATACAAAAATTAGTGTTTTTTTGACGAAAATTAGGGTTTTTTTGACGAAAATTAGGGTTTTGATTATTCAATTGAATTAGGATTTTTGTTGTTGAATTAAATTAGGGTTATCCTTATTTAATTGAGTTAGGGTTTATGTTGTCAATTGAATTAGGGTTTTGGTTGTTAAAATCAATTTAGGGTTTTTGCTTGTTCAATTGAATTAGGGTTTTCTTGTTCAACTGAATTATGATTTTGCTTGTTTAATTCATTTAGGTTTATAGTTGTTCAATTGATTTAGGGTTTTTGCTTGGATGATAAATTAGGGGTTTTAATTGTTTAATTAAATTAGAGTTATTGGTTGTTTAGGTAAATAATCCCTAATTAGTTGATAATTCAAAGCTAAAATGAGTAATTTGTTAAGTTAGTAAGAAGTGGGCCCACACTAACGGATTTCTTGACGGAAACCGTTAGTTGGTGGGATTTTTTGAGAAAATGAAGACAAAAGGTGGTAATTTAAAAAAAAAATCAAGGTGGTAATTTACAAAAAGTGATACACAAAAGGTGGTAAAATACAATTTTTCCGTATAATTCTGTGGTTCTCGATATTAATGTTGAATTAAAGTATAAATCTTGAGGATGAAATGGGGTTAATTTTTTTTTATTGGATGAATGTTAATATGAAATAGGAAAAATTGCTTCTAATAATGCAACCTTTTGGTCATTCGCAAATAATAATGCAACATTTTGATTATTCTGGAATAATGCAACCTTTATACCCCATTTATTTTAAATGAGATAAAACCGGATAAAACCAATTATAACCTGAAGAATAGGTTTAATGGAACACATGTCGGCTTATAATTGGTTCTAATAAAGTAATTTATAAAAAAAATAAAAAAATTATACAAAAAAAATTAACTACCCCCTCCTCTAATCCATGCCCCAGAGGCCCCACCCCAATCCTTCCCTATCCTCTCTCTCCTCTACCCCAAATTTTCCAAAATACCCTTCCCTCCATTTCTCCCTCCTCTTCAAGCTTCCATTAATGGTGAAAGCTTTCATCACGCTCAAACGAATCAAACAATGAACTCAACCTCATTTGTATTGCAAGTTGACTTTTTCTCTCCTTCCCCTGTTCTTAACAAATCAAACCATATTGGAAAAAGCAAACAAAAATCAAAACCGAATCACAAGGGACCGCAACCCAACTCGCAGACCACCATCTTCCTCCTTGATTTAAACCAAAACCACCGTAGCAAATAGAACCACCACAAACCGCCTTCATCACCGCTGATTTGCCAAGCCTCCTTCCTCTGTTTCAAAACAGAACCGACCCAAATAAATAAAACTCACCTTGGTTGTCGAACGGCACGCTGAAGATGGCCCGTCTTGCCGCTCGTCGAAGCCCAGCCCCCATTGCCTTCTCTCTTCCTCTTCCTCTTTCTTTTCCTCCTCTGTTTTTTTCTTTTTCTTTCCTAAAACTGATTCAGTTTCTTTTGTTTCTCTTTTGTTTTCCTTAATTTTCCTTTATTTTATTTTTTATTTTTTAAGTTTATTTAATTTATTAATTAGAATTAAAGTTTTAATTAAAAAATTAGCTTTTCTTTAGGTCACCGGTAATTTATCTCATTTAAAATAAATACAGTATAAAGGTTGCATTATTCCAGAATAATCGAAAGGTTGTTTTATTATTTGCGAACCGTTAAAAGATTGTATTATTAGAAGCAATTTTTCCTATGAAATATGTTTTTTTTGTTCATTTTGCTTTCGAAAATATGAGTTTATGGATTTTTTATGAAATATGTCATCTTTCAGGTGAGCCTTGGTTGAGTGTAAATTGGTGATTTTTTGTGTTCATATTCCTCTTTTTTCTTCCTTTTTTTTGTTTGAAAATCTGGATTTATGGGTTTAGTATTCTAAAATATTTGTGTTTCTTTTGGTTGATCGTCCTAATTTAAAGAGACATAAGTAAACAAATGATTCTAATTTCATCTAAAAAATAAAACGAATTGTTTTAAGTAAACTTGAAGAATACGGTATTTGTCCTGATGATGGACAGGTGTAGGGTTGATATTGGGAGGCTTGTGCTGAGATGTTGCTTCGTTCCCGAACCTGCAAAAGGGGAAAACCAAACCGGAGGTTTGGGTTTGATTCCCTCTCCGATGCTTAAGTCAGTGTTCAATAGATAATAGCTGGGTATGAATTTTGACAGAGTAATTTTAAGAGAGAGTAGATGTCCCTTTTTACCTGATTCTGAGGAGCTATTTATAGTATCTATGTATAGAAAGGAGCACCCTAGAATGGAGAAATATGATTGATTAGGCAATGGGAGGGCGACACTTTTCATAGTCTGATTGTCCTGAGCCTCTTATCCAATCACATTCTTCCTCTTTAGGGAACTTGGGCTGATTATTCCTTCCTTTAAGGAATAATTGGGCCTCTTGAACACTGCTTTGGTGACATCATTAACTCACCCCCCAACACACTGCCAAGTGTCGAAAAGGGGATGGGCCACGTGTCATCAGCTTATTGGGCCACGTGGCAGTTGCTGACTAGGCCACATGTCCTCTTGTTTTTATGTTATAACATTTGCCCCTAAAAGGGGTTTAATCTGGGGCTTGTCTGATAAAAACCCTTTTACTGAGTAACTGCAGATCTTCATTGCACTGTTTAGGAGTTTAACTGTCTTTTCCACCAATCAGAAGAGTATGAAGTGACGTGTACACCATGGGGTGTTGACACGTCACTTAGTGATTGTTGGGAGAGAGAGGATTTTTACTCCTCTATAAATACCCCTCACTCACTTCATTTTTTTTTACTTTCACTTTCCGCATTTTTCTAGAGAGAGAGTATTTTTAGAGAGAGAAGCTCTGAGTGAGGGAATTTTCTGGGTTCTTTATTTGTCAGAGAAGGTTGACTTTGGGGATTTGTTGACCTTGACCATTGCTGACCGGCGTGACTTGTAGAGAAGGTGAAGAGTCCGTCCAGATCTATAGTCAGGTATCACCCCTTTCTCTTTTTACTTTTCTTCTTTCATTCTTGATTCTTTTTCTTTTTTTAGAAATAAAATGGTGTCATTCACCTCTTCCAATAACCCCGGCCAATCCGTAGAACATGCTAACCCTAGGGCGGATTCTTTTTCATCGTCCGCCGTTTCTAGAGTTGGGCGTATCTCGGCCGGATACTTCTTTAATTTGATAAGAATGTTCGACCCGTTTCCGACGACCCAGTCTCTGCCTTTACAGGGTAATCTGGCGCGCGTCAAGCAAACGGCGCGTCTAAGACGTTCATTAATTCTCCCCTCATCTAGTTCTGAAATGGAAGAGTAAACGGGAAGGGGTCCTGAAAGACAGGAGGGTGATGGAGTGGAGGAGATTCAGCCGCTGGAGGTTAGCCCTCTGGACGAATTTGACTATGAGGCTTCAGAGGAGCAGTATGAGGCCGGTCCGTCTGGGAGGATCTCAGACGAAGAAGAGGAGGAGGACGAGGAAGAAGGGTCTGAACCTTCTACTACTTCGGCTGAGCTTAGAGAACGTCTGGGCCCTCTTTCTGTTCCGGCCTTTGTTTGTGTGGACATAGATTGGTTGAAAAAATATGGGCCAAATGCGAGTCGATTGAATAGAGATATGCCCATGAGGGATTTTCACCTTGTCCTACCTAAAAAGGAGGATACAATTTTCCATGCCGCCCCTAATCAATTTGCCCTGTATAGACTGGCCTTAGATGCCGGACTTAGGTTTCCCTTTCGTCCTTTTATTCACGAAGTTCTCCGACACTATAGCTTAGGTCATTACCAGTTGGATCCCAATGCTTGGATGAACATACTAACTTTTATTGCCACCTGTGAGTTATATGGCCTACTCATGTCCCTTAATGCTTTCACCCACATTCACTATGTATGCCAAGTCCCAAGGACCATGGAAGGAACCTGGTATAGTGTCTGCAACAGAACCGGATATATGACTGCATTTGCAAAACCGACTAAGATGCACAACTGGAAGTCGGAATTTTTGTTTGTTGAAGCTCTTGACGCAGAGACAGCAGAGCCGTATAGGTATCACAATAGGGCAGTAACCAATGTTGGACGGGGTGCTCCTCTCCTTGAGCTAGAGAACAAGTACGATGATGCCATAGTGGCTCACTTCACAGCCAAGGAGTATCTTCACCCTAGTCATGGTGAAGCCGGGCGGCCTAAGCCAAAAAAGATAGCCCTGAAGGGGCCAAGTGGTTGGATTCCCTTCAAAGAAACTTTTACAACGAGCGGTTCTTGGTTGCCGCTGGGTTAAAAGAGGGCGAAGATCCAGGTATTGTCTTGGTCTTGCCCCAAATGCCTGTAGAAATGTTTTCACTATTGTACTTGGCTAATTTTTCATTTATGCAGGTCCGGCAAGAAGGAGGATCCCAGCCGCTTGGAGAGGAGACATAGATATGAGCAAGTTCGGCGAGGATATGTGGACGGAGCACTCAAAAGCTCCTCATACGAAAAGAGACGAAACCAAGGTATCTAATTTATCTTCGGCATCATAAAACCAAGGTCTCTTCATGAAGGAAAACGTCTGGAATTTAGACACCATTTTAACTTTTTGACCAAAGGTGGGTCCGTGAAGGAAGGCGTCTTGGTTCCGCCCTATTCCTTCATTGAACCATCATTGGTTGGTGTTGGTCTTCGTCCTGAACCCTCTTTGGACCACTGAAACGTCTTACATTTGACGTGTTCCTTCTTTGAATGCCCTTTGTTGACCATATGCTAATTCATTCTGGTCGTTTTCCTTCTTGGATCTACCTTTGGTGTTGAATATATTAATGTGGCCTGTTTTGTTTGCGCAGAAAAATTCACTAACAGCCAGGGCAACCATTGCCAAGCCGTCTGCATCGAGGAAGCGGCCTGCGGCTTCTGGGGACCCAGCTGCATCCCCAAAAAATCAAAATCCAAATCCTTTGTTCCGGCAAAGAGGGTTGGACAGACGAGTTCGTCTGTCCGTAGGGCACCTATCCCTTCCAGCGAGAAAGGGAGAAAGCTTACTAACCCGGTGTTCATTCCGCCACCGGCCGTTACTCTGGGAGCTGGAGCATCGTCCAGCCCCATAGACGTGGAAAACCAGTTGGACGCGGCTGGTTTGCATCATGAGTTGGGAAGTCCGGACGCGGTTAACCCTGAAGGTTCGGCCTATTCAGGGTCAGTAGCTAAGCTGGTGGGGCAAATGCCTCCTCATTTCAGGACTAAGTCCGCATCGTCGGGTGAGTTATACTATCACAACATTGTCAGCACGGTGCGGGTTGATGGACGATCGATAATCCCGTCCAACAAACTTTCCGTGGTCATCCCTATTCGCCGAACTGATGATTGATCTTTTTCAGATAAGGGGAAAGCTCCAGCCGTGGATGAGTCGGCTTCTGAGCCTGACGAGGTCGTCCCCTCATTTTCCAAGTATTCCTCGCTTGAGAGGAAGAAAATAAAGAAGGAAGTTTATGACGCCTTCCCTCATGAGTACGTTGACTCTTTGAGGGGGGCCACGGCTGGACATGTGGGCTACTTGTCTCAACTCTTGGCCGAGGTATCACCTTCGTTCTCTTCTCTGTTTAGATTTATCCTTTTACAACTTGTCTTGTTAACTTGATGAATCACTTCTTTTCAGGCGTTCGCCCGGAGCATCGCCTTGGAAGGTTATGTAGCCGGCCTCCGTAAAGAGAACACCTCCTGTGTTCGGAAGGTGACTAAGGCCGGAGACCAGGCCATTGTTACTGTCGAGGAGAGTAACATTTACCATAGGCAGAGTGTGGAGCCCTTGCAGAAGCGGTGGGCTGATTTTGAGTCGTCCAACAAGCTGCTCTTGGAAAAGGTCAATTCTGTGCTGAAGGAAAAGGAGGAGTGGCTCCTCGCTCGGGATGTTCTCACGGACGACCTGAAAAAGGAAAAGGAGAATGCTGCTGCTACCTCAGCTGAGCTTGAGGCTAAGATTACTGAACTCGCAACAGAATTGGGTAAGTTGAAGAATCAAGCTCAGCTGGACTTCAAAGACGCTATCCAGACCTTCTCTGAGTGTTTGGAAACGCCCAAAGGGTGGGGAATCAAAGCCATGGAAATGATGGCTGAAACTTACCAAGTGAGCCGTTTTCAACGCCGGCTTAAATTCCAGGAGGAATTTCATAAGGCCAAGAAGCGTGGCGAAGATCCTCCTGTCTTCGATGAAACAGACGAAGACGAGGACTTGGAGGACAAAGAAGTTGAGGATGACACTGCCATGGAGGAGGATGCATCTATTCCTCCTCCCAACGCCTAAAATGACCATCGTCCTGCTTCCTTCTTCTCTCATTTGGGCTACTCATATGAGTGAAGAAGTCAGGGGTGGTTCTATAAGAACTGGTGCAAGTCTAAGAAAACTTGCACCAAATACTCAGCAAAGAGGGCAGGAAAGACATTCAGGCTCAGCTTGACAAGTTGAAGAAGTATGCAACTGTTATCAAGTCTTGGCCCACAACCAGATCAGGACGCTCTCCTTGCTGAAATTTTGTCTTAGTATTTTGTTTGTACTTCATGGATATTCTGCTGAAATTACTATGCTTTGTAATCACATTAGGAGGTTTCTTTTGCCGTTTGGTTTTGTTGTAGTAGAACGGAAACTCAGTATTGTACTTTTGTGAACTCTGGTATCGTCCACTTGGATGAGTAGCCCAAATGAGAATCCTTCATTCAACTGTCTTGACCAATTTTATTATTATGCTTGTCTGTGTCTATCTTCATTTTAAATCACTCGTCGTCCAAAGATCTCTCTGCGTCTTTATACTCCTAAATGAGGGACGATCTTGATTAGATTCTTTGGACGAGAAGCATAATATACTGAAGCAGATCATCAAGCAAGCCAATCTTGCCATGTAATTAATTTATTCAACCAAAGGACCTGTTAACCAATCCTTGTCCAACCCAAATATCATGACACCCAAATATTCTTTACTAAGTAATCATCTTGTCCGTCCTGTTGGTAACAAGGACGCTCGTCTTGGATTATCAAAGGGTCTTACCCATCATTGCTTCATAAAGGAAAGCGGCCTAGGTAACATTTAGATGTTGGTTATTCTTCAGACGACTGTTGCCCCATGAAGGAAGTCGACCAGTGTATCATTCTCTTCGTCGTAGGACTATTAGTTGGACGTTTTCCTTTTTGAGTCTTGAACGTCCAAAGGTTATTCTTGGACGTTCTCCTTTTTGGAAGTAGCCTTGGTTTTTATCAAAAAGATTGAAGACGTCCTGAGGTTATTTTTGGACGTTTTCCTTTATGAAGTAACCTTGGTTTTTATCAAGATTGAAGACGTCCTGAGGTTATTCATGGACGTTTTCCTTTTAGAAGTAACCTTGATTTTTATCAAGATTGAAGACGTCCTGAGGTTATTCTTGGACGTTTTCCTTTATGAAGTAACCTTGGTTTTTACCAAGAATGAAGACGTCCAAAGATGATTCTTGGACGTTTTCCTTTTGGAATTAACCATGGTTTTTATCAAGATTGAAGACGTCTTGAGGTTATTCTTGGACGTTTTCCTCTTGGAAGTAACCTTGGTTTTTACCAAGATTGAAGGCGTCCAGACGTTATTCTTGGACGTGTTTCTTTCTCTGCTGGATATGGTACTGTATGCCCCCCTTCTTAGGATGCCTCTTTGTCTATTCCTAGACGAAGACATCGTAGGAAGGAAGTCCAGTTCATCCTTTTTGTAAGTAAAGAGACCTTCTTTACTAAGACATCTCATTTTAGGCCGGTTTCATTTAAGAAATAATACCTTTTGTGTAACCTTGGGTATTATGACGGAGCTTTCCTTTACTAAGGGAAGACGTCTCTCTAGCCGACTTCCTTTAGGAAGCAATATTCGTCTTATTTTTCAAGTTTCTGTGAACTTGATTTTAAACGATTGCTTCTTGTTAAAGAACTTTTAATCCAGAAGTCTTTGTTCATCATTTATATCTTGAACAGATTGTGATGATTTTTGCAGACGTCTTCCTTTATGAAGTAATATCTGTCTTTCATAATGGGCTTGTATGGTTTATTATCTAGTAACCATCTTTTGTCCATCAATGGAAAAATGCCCCAAGATGGCTGTGGATAATAAAATGCCCCTATCTGACGATGTGTCTGGACGAGTTACTAACTAATCAAATAAGCCATTCATAAAGAAACAGTTCGAACTATAGGCCAGAATTTAGATAGCCTTAGCTAAGATACATAGAATTCATTGCTAAATGATTTTTCTGTGCCGTAGCACTTCGTTTGTAACATGTAAAAAACTACAAACTGCCTTAAACATAGTATTTTTTCAGATTATCAGAATTCCAAGTTCTTGGTATGGGACGTCCATCTAAGTCTTGAAGCTTAAAAGTGCCGCTGCGAACCTCTTCGACCACCAAATACGGACCTTCCCAGTTCGGGGTTAACTTTCTCAGTTCCTTTGCACGTCCAACTGATTCCATCTTACGAAGAACTAGATCCCCTATTTTGAGAGGTCGTCTAGTCACACGTTTGTTGAACTCCCTAGCCATGCGTAGCTTGTACAATTCCATCCTCAGAAGAGCATTACCTCGGACTTCAGGCAATTTGTCCAATGCCAAGCGCATTGCCGCCGAATTAGCCTCTTCTGAGTATAACATGACGCTGAGGGTGGGCTCTTCAATTTCAATGGGTAGGACAGCTTCTGTTCCATAAACCAACATGAAGGGCGTCTCCCCTGTTGAATTCTTGGCTGTGGTTCTAATGGACCAAAGGACCAATTGAAGTTCTTCCACCCAAAATCCCTTGGCGTTTTCTAACTTCTTCTTTGTACCTTCCGAAATAATCTTATTGAAAGCTTCGACCTGACCGTTTGCTTGTGGGTGTGCAACAGAAGCAAAGTGGGACTTAATCTCCCTCTCTGATAGCCAGTCTTTCAGTTTTGGAGCCTCAAACTGTGGTCCATTGTCGAATACAATCGACTGGGGCATGCCAAATCTTGTTATGACGTTCTTCCAGATGAACCTTTTAACATCATTCGTCTTTATACTCCTAACTGCTTCAGCCTCTACCCACTTGGAAAAATAGTCCACAGCTACAATAACAAATTTCTTCTGTCCGGCCACCATGGGAAAAGGGCCTAGGATGTCCATGCCCCATTTGGCTAACGGCAAAGGAGTCAGGATTGGTGTTAGAAAATTTGATGGCCTTTTGAAGAGATGACCATGCTTTTGACAGCTATCACTTTTTTTTGCATACTCCACGGCATCAGCATTCAACGTCAGCCAGAAATAGCCAGTTCTTCGTGCCTTTTCAGCCAAGGCTTGGCCACCAATGTGTGATGCACAAACCCCTTCATGCAAATCCTTCAGTACCTCAAGACCATCTTCCCTGGTAATACATTTCAACAGCGGACGATCATACGATTTCTTGTACAATGTCTCGTCCCAAACTTCGAACCATTTGTCTCGTGTCTTAACATATTTTGCTTCTGCCGGGTCTTCTGGTAATTGGCCCGTCTTTTTGTAGTGAAGAATAGGCTCCATCCAGTTGTTCCCTCGGCTTAAAAACATCACCTCCTCCTTATCAATACTCTTCCTTTCTTGAACCTCCCAGAAAACAGTTCTTGGGGTGTCACCCAAAGCAGAACTTGCAAGTTTAGACAAAGCATCAGCCTGATGATTTTTAGACCTAGGTACTTGTACCAAGGTGAATTCATCTAATTGCTTGATTTCTTCTTTTACCAGCTGGACATACTTAATCATGGAGGCCTCTAGGCATTCATACTCTCCATTTACCTGGCTGACTACCAGAAGAGAATCTGACTTTGCCTCTAACTTTCTAGCTCCTGGTGCTCTGCAAATACGGATCCCGGCTAGTAAGGCTTCGTACTCGACTTCATTATTGGACGCCGGAAATTTAAAACGTACAGCATATTCATACTTGTCTCCCTCTGGAAAATGACACACCAGGCCTGCCCCACTTCCCTGAGTGGTGGACGAGCCATCTACCATTAATTTCCAATACTGACTGCCCTCAGAGGGGTCTTCTACCGGGTCCAACACTGGACGGGTTAGTTCAGCAATGAAATCTGCCAAGGCTTGTCCCTTAATCGCCTTTCTTGGCTCGAACGTGATGTCGAACATCTTCAGCTCATTTGCCCACTTCAACATCCTTCCGGCCGCCTTTAGATTATGTAAAACTTGCTTAAGCGGCTGATCAGTATACACAACTATACTGTGAGCCAGGAAATAGGGCCTTAGCTTTCGGCTTGCAACTACTAGAGCCAGGCCAAATTTTTCTACAACCGTGTATCTAGTTTCAGCATCCTTGAGTACTTGACTCACAATGTAAATGGGTTTTTGTATTGCATCTCTCTCGGCTAGAAGTACTGCACTGACTGCTTCAGGGGAAACAGCCAGGTAAACATCAACTTCTCCCCAAGCACCGGACTTATCAAACGGGGGAGCTGTTGTAAATGCTTCTTGATCTCAACTAAGGCTTCATCTGCTTCAGGGGTCCACTGAAACTTTGCGGACTTCTTTATTGTTGCAAAAAAGTGATGGCATTTATCACCTGATTTGGACAAAAATCGTCCTACTGCTGCTAAACAACCGGTCAGCCGCTGGACTTCCTTCACCTTTGTCGGAGGCTTCATGTCGATTATGGCTTGGATTTTTTCTGGGTTTGCTTCTATACCACGTTGATCTACCAGAAACCCAAGGAACTTGCCAGCTGAAACCCCAAAGACGCACTTTTTTGGATTGAGTCTTAACTGGTACTTGCGCAGTGTCTCGAAAGTTTCGCGCAGGTCTTCGACATGATCTGTTTCTTCTTGGCTTTTGACGATCATGTCGTCAATGTATGCTTCTAAGTTTCGTCCCAACTGAGGCGAAAAGATCTCATTGATAAGCCTCTGAAAAGTCGCCGGCGCGTTTCTCAGGCCAAATGGCATCATTAGCCATCCATACAATCCTTTTTCTGTTATGAATGAAGTCTTGTCCTGGTCCTCCGGCAGCATGGGAATCTGATGGAACCTAGAGTAGGCGTCCATGAAGCTCAGTAAGGCATGACCAGCTGTCGAATCTATCAGTCGATCCAGCTTAGGAAGAGGAAAACTGTCTTTGGGGCAAGCCTGGTTCAGGTCCGTATAGTCAACACACATCCTCTAAGTCCCATTTGGCTTGGGGACCATAACCACGTTTGCCACCCAATCTGGGTAGTGAGTCTCCCTGATGAAGCCGGCTTCCAGTAGTTTCTTTACCTCTTCGTCTACAGCCTGATTCCTGATAGGTCCCAAATGTCTTTTCTTCTGCCTAACAGGTTTTTTGGCTGGGTCAACATTTAGCCGATGAACGTCCACCTTAGGATCAATCCCCGGCATCTCTTCTGCCCCATAGGCAAAAATATCTTTAAATTGTTTTAACAGTGCTATGATAGCTTCTTGTAACTCGGGCTTCAAACCTGCCCCAATCTGCAAAGTCCTTTCCGGATGAGACTCATCTAAGCAAATGCTTAAAGGGGGCTCAGCAGGCTTTGGACGATCCAATGTCAAACTTGCTATCGTCATAAGCTCGGCTGAAGGCCTTGGCTCTTCTTTTACTTGAGTGAATTTTCTCTTCTTGCTGGGCAAATCTCTTGCCGTTTTCCCTTCAGGGGTAACATGTAGTTCAACTCTGTCTCCAGCCGGCTTCCTTGCGGAAGCAGCGTTGGTTTGAAACTTCTCTGCCCCAATCTCCTTGGGCTCATCTATGTCCATGGGCTCAACTTCGCTCATTTTCCAAGACGAAGGCTTTAGGGTGGTAAGGTAACACTCCCTAGCAGCCCGCTGGTCTCCATAAATTGAGCTTACCTTGCCATCGTCACACTCAAACTTCATTAGCATGAGATGAGTGACAATGACCGCCTTAATGTTATTAAGAGTAGGACGTCCCAGAATGACGTTGTATGCTGTCAAATCCTTGACAACCAAAAACTTTATGAACATAGTTCTGCTCTTTTCCTTCTCTCCGACTCGGACAAGCAATGAAACTGTGCCGACTGGATGTATTATTCCACCTCCAAATCCTATAATAGGATGATGGACTGGAAGAAGATCTTTTTCATCAAACTTCAATCTTGACAAACAATCAGCACTAATAATGTCAGTTGAGCTGCCAGTGTCGATAAGGATCCTTCGTACTCTTAGATTTACAATCTTCATTTCTACGACCAGGGGGTCGTCATGAGGAATCCTTATCTGCCCCCAGTCTCCTTCGCTCACCATCACCATGGGAAACGGGTCTACCTTGGATTTCCCCGTCAGCAACACTTGGCCAAGCTCTCTGACATAATTTTTGTGACCTCTCAAGGTTGGTCCTCCGGCTGCAAACCCGCCGGATATCACCAAAACCACGTATTCGTCTGTACTGGTGCTTTCTTTCTTTTTCTGCCGATAATCCTTCTTCTGAAAACGGCCTTCACGGGAGACGTATTGATTCATTTTTCCTTGCTTTGCCAGGTTTTCCAAAGCTCTCTTCAGGTGTTTGCATTCATTTGTCTCATGTCCACAATCTTTGTGGAAGTGGCAGTACTTACTCCTATCTCTGTTCTTGTAAGGTGTTTTCATCTCGGCCGGAGCCTTGAGTTCATGCTGATCTTTGATTTCCATAAGGATTGAAACTGATCCTTATTGAACTCAATGGGTTCAGCCGAGACAGCCCTTTCTTTTCTCTTCTCTCTTCTCGACGGGGCTGTGCTTGAAGACACTACCCAGGTCTCAGCCTTCTTAGGATTGTTCTTAGTCTTTTGAACAGGTTCCTCGGGCTTCTTGGACTCTGAGTGTTTGGCTTCAGCACACACCTCCGTCGCATGTATAAAAGCCTCGGCTTCCCTTAAAGCTTCAGCCAAGGTACTCACTTTCTTCTTGACCAAATCAAACTTGAAACTTCCTGGACGCAGTCCTCGAATAAATGCATCGAAGGCTACACCAGCATTCAAGTCATGGATTTGAAGGGCTTCAAGATTGAACCTCTTTACAAAACTTCTCAGGGATTCCTTTCGGGCTTGGATGATCTTCCCCAAATGAATACTAGTCTTCTGTTCCTGCCTATTGGCGACAAAGTGGCTAGTGAATGAATAGCTTAACTCGGTGAAGTTGTTGATAGAATTAGCCGGTAGGTTGTTAAACCACTTCTGAGCGACGCCTTTCAGAGTGGCTGGGAAGTTCTTACACCATGTAGCGTCGTCTACTTCCTGGACGTACATTTGATGTTTGTAAGCAGAAAGATGATCATCTGGATCAGTAGTGCCATCGAACGGATCAATGGTTGGTAGTTTAACCTTAGCACATGGAGGGGCTTACATTATTCTGGCTGAGAAAGGCGTCGGCCAATCTATGCGCAGCTCCCTAAAATGTGCATCAACTGGGGCTGTATTTATCCGACCTTCCCTTAAGACTGGGTTCGATGAACTGACCTCCTGGGACCCTCGCCTATACACATTCTGCTGAGACGTCCTTCTGTAAACATTAGGCTGAACAACCGTTCGATCCTGACGAGGCTCATAAATAGACGGAATCCTTCCATGCTCCAGAGTGTGACTCCGAATCCTCAGACTAGGGTCCTGCAAGTACGGCGTTGATCCGGTAGCCGACCTCTGTTGAGCCGCTACCCTCTTAGCCTACAGGTATTCCCGAGCGTCTGTTGCCATCCTTCGACCATCCACTGGTCTGTTCACTAGGTTGGTGACCACCAGATTCCAGTCTAAACGACGTGGTTGCTCACTACGAACAGGATGCCTTCCCCTAGACGTTCTTCTAGCTTCTTCTGGTCGTCTAGCCCCTCTTGGTCCAGCTACATTCTCCTGAGAAGCTCCTCTCCTAGGAGCAGGCCTAGAATCCGGCTGGGATCCCACTTGGAAGAATAACATGTTGTTCTTGATCTGGTCTTGGACAACTTGGGCCATCCTGGCTTGAAACTCATTTAGGGCATTTTCCAAATGAGCAGCTGTGACCGGGAGAGCAGGGTTGGGCTCCAAGACTGCCCCAATGGGATCATTCTGTCGCTGTCCGTCACGTCCCCTAGGCGGACGTTCATCATCGACAGTATCATTAACTTGAACATAAGGACTCATCCTTTGTCCCCGGTTGGACGAATTGCAATCAGTCATCTCTGCGCCTCCCCACAGACGGCGCCAAATGTTTTAAGTAAACTTGAAGAATACTGTATTTGTCCTGATGATGGACAGGTGTAGGGTTGATATTGGGAGGCTTGTGCTGAGATGTTGCTTCGTTCCCGAACCTGCAAAAGGGGAAAACCAAATCGGAGGTTTGGGTTTGATTCCCTCTCCGATGCTTAAGTAAGTGTTCAATAGAAAATAGCTGGGTATGAATTTTGACAGAGTAATTTTAAGAGAGAGTAGATGTCCCTTTTTACCTGATTCTGAGGAGCTATTTATAGTATCTATGTATAGAAAGGAGCACCCTAGAATGGAGAAATATGATTGGTTAGGCAATGGGAGGGCGACACTTGTCATAGTCTGATTGTCCTGAGCCTCTTATCCAATCACATTCTTCCTCTTTAGGGAACTTGGGCTGATTATTCCTTCCTTTAAGGAATAATTGGGCCTCTTGAACACTGCTTTGGTGACATCATTAACTCACCCCCAACACACTGCCAAGTGTCGAAAAGGGGGGGATGGGCCACGTGTCATCAGCTCATTAGGTCACGTGGCAGTTGCTGACTAGGCCATGTGTCCTCTTGTTTTTATGTTACAACACGAATGATTTCTAAAATTGCACTTACTTGCAAAATTGAACAATTATTTTGACGTTTGAGATTGCCTGATGGGTGAGATTGTGAGTTGACTTCTTGCTCCTTTTGTATTAGAATGATTGGCAAAATTATCTATATCCAAAAAAATGGTTTTTATCATTATCAAATATATATTGTATTAGGAAAAAAACGACTCAGGGAGATTTAACATATGAGATTACCGTGTGCCCATTTTTTGCAGGTTTGAAGTAAAAGATCAGGAGATTTGAGTGAATTTAGGAATATCAAGTTCTTTGATCACTAGTAGTTTGTACTGGGACGTGGGAGTAACCGCTGAGTAGTGTGTATTGGGGGGGTGGTACGTGGGAATTAGATTGTTTTACTGCTTTGTTTTATTTTTTTCTCCCTATTTCTTTTTAGATGGATTAAAAATTTGTTGTAATTTGAACAGTATAAAAAAAAATTTGGCGGGATGAAAGGAGACGAGAGCAAAATCCAATTGAAGCAATTATAGCCCTCCAAGAAACTTTGAAATAATAATAGGAAAAATTGTTAAGAATAAGTCAACCTTTACGTTGACCGCTTTTAACAAGTCAACATTCGTTTATTCCAGTAGCAAGTAAACCTTGTACATGATTCGCTTTTAACAAGTTTTTACCTCGTAGTAACCTGTTTAACAGGTTAAAGTGACGCATGTCACTTTTTTATTGAACATTTAAAATTAAAAATTAATATTAAAAAAAAAACTAAACCCTCTCTCCTTCCACCCTCACCCCCAAAATCGGAACATCCACCCTTAGCCACACCTACACCACCCTTTCTTCCGCAGAGTCCTCCGTCTTCTCATTCACTATCTTGATTCCCATCAACGTCCGAGATTTTCTCTCATCATCAAACTCACTTCTCTCGGCTCCTCTATCTCCTCCTCTTCCTTCTCCCACTCCCTTTATCTCTCTTCCAACCTCCATTCCTTCTTGTTTCTCCTCTCTCACGAAAAAACGATCATCAATAAAATTCAGTCCGTACTGAAGGAGATTTCTGGGAAATTGCTTGGATTTTGGTTGATTAGAGATGTGGCGGAGGTGGAGGCGGTGGTGGTGGTGGTGATGGTGGAGGAATCCTTGGTGGTGGCGATGAAGGAGGTGGTAGTGTTACAGGAGGAGGTGACGGTGGCAGCGGCGAAGGCGGGGGAGGAGAAGGAGGAGGCATTGATTTTCGATTTACATTTTGCTGTGAAGGTTGAGATTGTTGTGATTGTTATTGAGATGGTTGAGATAGTTGTTGTGATTCAACAACAATTATGAAGAAAGCTAATAAAATCCCCAAACTCAGCAACTTCATCAATGGCAGCCTAACCTCCATTGTTAAAAACGATCCTCTCTTCCTCAAATTTTACAAATTTCATACATACCCATCAATCTCAATCATACAAATTTCCTCAAAATCATACACAATCTATAGAATCTTAACAAATTAACAAATGGGGAGCTGAGTTTACCTTTCAATTGAATCCAAGATCACCCCATGTAGGGAATTCGAACTCTCAAAAATTAGGAGAGAGAAGTGATCGGAAAAGTACCTTTAAATAAAATTGAAATAGCCAATGAACAATTAGAGCAACAGCGGCACCACAACGATGGAGAGAGAGAGATTAATTAGAGCAAAATGGATTATCATGGCTGGCAGGTGAAGGGAAGGGGGAGAGGGAGTGCGCATTGGCAGGTGAAGGAAGGGGAAGAAAGTATTTTTTTTTAAGTTAAAAATAAAATAATTAACTATTAAAACCAATTAAAACAAGCCACGTGGACAAGTGATCCAAACTAACAAGTTAGTAACAGGTAACCTGTAAAAAAACTTGTTGAAATCAAAACCATGTACAAGGTTTACTTGCTACTGGAATAAATGAACGTTGACTTGTTAAAAGCGGTCAACGCAAAGGTTGACTTATTCTTGACAATTTTTAGATTCTAATACTTTGTTGGGACATTACTTTTGTCACTGTTCTTACTATTAGATGATGTCAATACTAAGATTAAATTGTAAGGAACAACGATCTACATGGTGTTGGATTTGTACTCCTAAATTAGTTTCTTTTTCCTAATAAATCCAAATATACATTTATAATCAAATGACATATATATATATATATATATATATATATATATCAATTTTTATATTATTAATTAGTATTAAAACAATCTATTGTGTGTGTAAATGTGCAATACTTTATACTATGAAAAATATTTTACATTATCATTGTCTTATAAATAAATGAACCACACATAGACGCAAACACACAATATTATTTACTTATCTAAATTTGATGATTCTCTTCAACGAAAAAAGGATTTATGATGTCGTCCTTTTCTGGCGCCTTAGTTTGTTATTGTTTACATTTAGATTTTAGTATTTGCGATTTATACTTTAATACTTTATTGTGTTGTTACTCTTCTTATTCTCTTACAATATAAAATGTTAATGCTAGAATAAATTACAAAGAAAGATCCACAACATATTGGATTTCTATTTGTCCCTTCTTTGTCTCTCAACCACATCTAAACATACATTTTCAATTAAATGACGTATTATATTTTGGTATCCAAATACACTATTTTGTCTATACATGTATATTACTTAATAGAAACATGTAATCAATATAAAGTTCTTATAGGTAGTTGTATATACATTTTTATCATACATGTTTACAACCAAAAAAAATACTCAGTTTAAAGACCTTTTTCTCCCATTAATTATAAGATTTCACAATATGTCTTTCGATATACGTTTTATATAGTGGAACAATGACAAAGTTATGAGGCGTTGCATAGAAGATCTTATTTTTTTGGTTTTGACTTTAGTACGGCTTAAAATATTAAGTGAAAATTTTTGGAATTATGTAGTTACTTTTCCTATATAAATAGGTTGTCCATCTAAAAACATATAGCATGAAAAAAAATAGAAATTGAGAGAGAAAAATACTGCTTCACCAAATTTAGTGTTATACAAAAGGAAGAGTATGATAGATTACAAATATATATAGCCTGCTACAATACGATCATACAACAATAAGTGAAAAGCTTAAAGGTACATATGTTCATATTATGTGTAATTTGTTAGAGGTTTTATTCTTTTAATACATGCATAGTTTGATTAATGATAAATTATGCATTATATGTCCACATATGATTGATTTCTTGAGTTTGAAATTAGATGCTATGTATGCCTTTTTAACACGCTTATATTAATATTTTGATGTACGATCTATCAAAAAATGGCCATAAATATTTCAAAATAAGACTTTGTTGTTATTGACGTTGTTGTCATTATATTTGTCAAAAAGTTGATTGATATAAGATATTCCATCTTAATTACAAAGTATACCTTTTTTTAATATGTTGAGATTACAATAAGTGAATACTATTTTCTTACAAAATTTATTTGCGAAAATATGATTTTTTGTTACATATCTTAATCATCTTGCTTCCATTGAGTAGAAATCATTATGAATACTAAAGAAAGATGCATAACTTATATAATTGGATCGATGTCAAATATATCCATGATTGAAAAAATAGCTATAGTTATTGACTGCTTTGTAACTTAACATTTTTTTAAAAGTCTTGACATTAAAGTATTGAGAAACTAACGAAATTAAGCAAAACGCTAGACATAGTATTTTATTAAGTGGTTTCTTTATTATAATAACAAAAAAAATTACTAGATTTCTATAAGCGTATCATACGTTTCCTATAATTGTGAAGTTCATATATAATATATATAATTATGAATAAATAGAATATTTCTACAATTAATAATTTTGATGAAACTGTATTATGTAGAATAATAATTGTATTAATATATAATCACTATGTCTTCCATGATCATAATATTATATTTTATAATATAAAATATACTACTCAAATAAATGATATACCTTTCATGTGTTCATTTTGAACATTGTTCCTCCCTCTAACGTATGCATTTGCTTCATGCATGGATTTATTACAACAGAATTCAAAAATGAAGGGTCATCATATTCGACCTCAAAGGGACCCCGGTCTCCCTCACATATTTTTAAGATATTGACATTCATGATATAAGATTATTTTAAACTTTCGAGATATATTAATTAATAAAGTTTTGTACATCTCCAAGATTTAATCATTATACCTTATAATTAACTGCAACATATTCTTAATTGTTTATGATGAATGCACAATGCATATATAAGCTTATTGAAAATGCTAAATGAACTAAGATTAAGTTAGATTAATTATATATTGAGACTATAGTTTATTTACTGCTACGGAATTATTAGAAAATTTTAATACTTTACATAAATTGCTATATATAATATCTTCTTGCTAATAGCCATTTGTGTGATCGAAAAATATATAGTTTGTTCATCAATTACGATTACGTTCTAAGTATAATAAACAAATCATTTCTTGTCTTATATGATTTGTAGTTTGTATGCAAATTTTAAAACTACTTCCTCATTTACAGTTTGACTTTTTAATTGTTCATCCACTACACTTTCACCGGCTTTTATGATCTATATGTAAAGCAAAATATAGTCATGTTAGATCTTATTTTATTTGTTTCAATATATACTATATTAATATGTAATTTTCATAATTTTTTTTACAGATGTATAATTAAAGATATTAATGGTATAAAATGTATCTCGGTAAGTGTGAAATGAGAAGTGTAGTTATTTTTTTAAACGGAAGAAGTACATTGATAAGAAAAATGAGTACCTAAAAAATAGAAGACTTACATAGTGCATTAAGCTTATACAAATATTAGTACAGTAACAAAAACAAAATTTATTATTATATTTGTTTCACAAAAATCTTACTTTAGAGGTGTCATGACCCCCAAAATTTATTTTGTTACCTTTAACTAGGTGAATGCAATCATATAGAAAAATAATTTGCACTCCAAATTATTTTAGATAATAAATTTCCCAATTATAGAAACAATTTTCACGAATAGTCATAAATTTTTAATATATTAAATTGAATATTATAATAGTTGTAATTTAAACCTTAAATTTCATAACAAATAAAGAAACATGCAACATTTTGTTCAATTTAATTGATTTTAAAAAGTACAATACGAATAAATTATGTACCTTCCTGACAACATGTTAACTGAAAATAGAGACATTGAAGACTTTAATACATTAACTATAACATAGAGTCAACAGAATAGGTATGCTCCAAAAATATGTATTACATTCATATTATATGGTTTAATTTGTTTTTATTTGATATTATAGTTAAATGTTATCATTTTGCAATATGGTCTTCCAATATTTTACGGAAACACATAAGATATGAGTCACAAAGAAAATGAGGCATCAACTTCACGTGGAAAAAGATCTTGTTCACGGGATACTCAGGATATCCCTACTCCAAATCCATCGAAATATTCAAGTTGCAAGTTTAAAAATTAAGATACATTATTAAGTTTGTAGCTAGCATACTAAACAGTTCATTCGTTATAAAATATTTCATTTCATTTAATGTACAAAGAGAGTATCACAACAAGGTCAACAACCTTATATTCTTCTATTCCAACTATATGTCAACATTGTAACGCTAAACTTCCCGACGGCGAATCACCCAAATTTTGCTGCAACGAAGGACATATTCATCTTAGAAGAAATCCGATACAACCTGAACTTCATTGATCGTTTATATCTATCGGGGGATGAAGATTTGAAAAACTTTAGAAAATATATTATGTTGCACAAAAATCAATTCGCGTTTACCTCTTTTGGAGTTAAAAAAGATAAAGAAAGAACTCGCACAAAGAGATCATGGAATTTACACCTTTCGGTCCAAGGACAAGTGTAACATTACATCAACGATTTACTACCGAATGAAGAAATTCCAAGATATCTCCAATTATATTTCTATGATACTTAAATGGAGATGGAATATCGGATCCAAAGTTCTTCGAAATTATTGCCTAATGTTATTTCGACGTTGATGGAAATAATGGATTCAAATCCATATGCAAAGTTTTTCCGGTCTCTAAAAGATCGAAATATAAATGAAACGAACCGCATAGTCATTCGTTGCGATCCTGATCACGATCAACGTACTCATAATGCTCCAGCCTCATCACAAGTTGCTGGTATTTGGGTTGAAGATGGTGGTTCCAACCTCTAACTCATGACATTGTCGTACAAGCACATTCAGGTTCAAGTCAACGTGTATATCATTATTATGGATGTTATGATCCATTGCAATATCCTATTATATTTCCTTACGGGGAAACAGATGGCACATAAATATATATATATAACAACATTCATCAAAATCGACAACAACATTGGACATTTCCTGTAACTGAAGTCCTTACTCAAACTCTTGACGACCTAATTGAGGCCGAAGAACAAGGTGCGTCTACAATTTCAAAATAATCTTGTTGCGATCTTTATTAATGTATATCTACATATTTTATATTATCGTATCAATAATGACACATTTATTAAATTATTGCAGTTGCTCATTCATCTTCATCAAATAAGAAAATCTCTTGCAGAGAATATTATTGCTACCAGTTTCAAATTCGTATTGCACAGACATCGATCTTGCTTCATTGCGGTAGATTACTATAACAATTTATTATAGACATGTACATCAAAATAGAGATGACACGTCTTAATTTTATACGTCGCAATCAAGATACTATTCGTGCAGAACTCTATCAAGGAATAATTGACAGTCTAAATCTCGGAGAAACGGAGGTTTCCAATATTGGGCATCTCTATATTCTTCCTCCAACATTCATTGGCGGCCCGCGTGACATGCGACGGAGATATCTTGATGCAATGGCTTTGGTGAGACGATATGGAAAGCCTGATTTGTTTGTTACTATGACATGCAATCCTCAGTGGCCAGAAATAAAACGGGAATTGCTATCTTACGAAGAACCTCAGACCGGATCTTATTGCAAAAGTTTTTAGGGGAAAATTGTTGAAGCTGGAAAAGGATATCGTCGAAGGTAAATTGTTCAGTAATGTTGCTGCATTTGTATATGTGGTCAAATTTCAAAAAAGAGGATTAGCACATGCTCATTTTCCTATCATACTCGACTCAAAAGTAAGATTAGAAATCCTGATCAATATGATGCTCATGTATGCGCGGAAATCCCTTGACAGATAAAAAAATCCTCATCTTTATGAAACCTGTTTTGAAACATATGATGCATGGTCCTTGTGGAAAATAAAATCCTAAGAATGTTTGTATGAAAGATGGGAGATGCAAAAACAAATATCCTCGTAATTTTGCAGAGATGACAACCAATGGCCGCAATTCTTTTCCCATATATCGTCGTAGAGATGACGGCCAACAAGCTTGGGTTCGTGGAGTTCTATTGGATAACAGACGGGTAATTCCGTATAACCCCTTCCTGTTATCCAAAGATGACTGTCATATAAATGTTGAAATTTTCTCCACAATAAAATCCGTCAAATATCTATACAAGTACATCTACAAAGGCCATGACCGTGTACTGTTTGTTGTATCAAATGCAAGCAACATAAATTCTGCTGATGAGATAAGCATGTATCAATCGGCGCGGTGGATTTCACCGCCTGAAGCAGCATGGCAAATATATAGGTTCCTTCTAAACGACATATACCCGAACATCATTTCACTATAAGTACACCTTCCTAATATGCAAATAGTGACATAAAACATTGGAGTACCACTAGAAAGCGTTGCTGAAGATAATAGTAGAAGAAGAACAATGCTGACTGCATTTTTTTGAAAGAAATAGAAATGATATGAATGCTCGATCGTAACTATATGAACAATTTCCAGAGCATTACCTTTGGAATCCGAAGAAAACTGGAAATTTTTGGAGCTCTCGAAAAAAAGGGTTTGCTGTTGGAAGGGTAATCCATGCAAGTCTTGTTGAAGGAGAGAGATATTATCTACGCCTTCTACTTTCTCACATCAGAGGGCCTCAATCATTTGACGATTTACTTACTGTTAACATGAAAAAATATTTAACATTCCGTTAAGCAGCATATCAACATGGGCTCCTCGAAGCCGACGATTCCATAGAAAGGTGTTTAGAAGAAGCTTCCATTTTTCAGACACCCTTTGTTTTACGGAGATTATTTGCTATTTTACTTATTTATTGTAAACCAAGAAGTCCCCGGTCATTAGGGGATAAATTTTATTCAGCATTATCAGAAGATTACAGCTACTCCTTTCCAAGAAATGCAAGAAAATTTCAGCAGTTGACTCTCAAAAACATTAGCTACCTCGTTGAATCAATGGGAAAAAGCTTTGATAGTTTTGACTTTGGAGGTTTAAAACTCGAAGAAAGCTATGAAGAAAATAGAATGAAAGAGATCGAGGAAGAACTTTGAATTCCAATCTCTACTGAAGAGGTTAGTTCTTTTATTCTGCTTAACTATGAGCAAAGAATTGTAAAAAAAACATGGAGCTTTCATTGTTGACGGCCCCGGTGGTACTGGGAAGACGTTTTTATACTCTACTTTACTTGCTAATCTATGAGCAAGAGGAATCATTGCTCTAGCTGTTGCTACATCGGGAATAGCAGCGATAAACATTGCAGGTGGTAGAACAGCAAACTCTCGATTTAAAATTCCTCTAGATATTGATGAGAATCAAAATTCCTAGATTTCAAAACAAAGTTCCCTCGCAGAACTAATTCGAAAAGCAATATTAATTATTTGGGATGAAGCATATATGGCAAAATGCCAAACTGTAGAGTACTATAACACCCCGACAATTCTCTCTTTATAAAACATATATTTTTCACAACTAAAACAGAGAATTATCAAGACATTATCGACCGTGTGAAAACGTATCGGCTTACTCAGAGTATTGCAGCGGAAAAACATTAAATATACTTTATTAAATACTTAGGACATAATAATTTTCAAACCATTATCCAAACCTCGAAAGATAATTAAAAACCAACTTATACCATTTAAAATACATAATCCATAATTCAACTTAGTAAAACTAACGTAAAGGTAAGAAGCAGTAGAAGTAATAAAACAATCTCTCAACAACGCTTTTTGTAATCCCCGTAATTTTATGAATTTTACAAATATATTTAAAGTATATTTATAATCTTTTTCATATTTATTTTTATTTAATTATTTAAGTATTGACTATTTTGAAAGTCAAATGATTGTTTAAACGTCTTAAATAATCATTGATATTTATTAAGTTGAATTTAAGTATTGAATATTATATTTAAAGGTTTTGGGTCGTGTTTAAAATAATTTTTAATATTGGGTTGAGGAGCCCAAACCATTTGTTTAAGTTTCATGATCATCTTGAGCCCAAACCTAAGCTAACCTAAGTGCCATAGGTTTTTAGGCAAAACCTATAAATACCCCCCAAACTATAATTGTACACTTTTTTTTGACTCCTCTCCCTTCTCTCCCCAAACCAGCGCCCCCTCTAACTCTCTTTCTTCCCTCGATTTCCGTGCGTGCGCCGGCCACCACTCACCCTCATTCACTTTTCCGACAAGGCTCCCAAACCACTCGCCGCTCTCACTCTTGCTTTGTCGTGCGTGCTGCCGCAGCACAGCCACGCACCCACTTTCCCTCTCTCGCTCGCGTCCGCGCACAATAGCCAGCACGCAGCCCAGCCACGCTTACTGCACACGCGCCATCGCACCGCCAGCCCACGCGCCACCCTCACGCGTGTTTCTTTCGTTGTTTTTCCTCTTTTCTTCGGTTATTTCTTAACCCTTATCCTCTACTTTAATGTTTAATTATAGTTTAATGTTAAAATTATAGTTTGTATGAGTTTTATATGTTTTTATAATAAAGTTGAAAACTTTATTATTCGAATTATTAAAAATCTGATTTTTGTTTATTGTGAATATAAATTATAATTTCAGATTTATTGTTTATGGTTTAAAGTGAGTTTTAAGTATTAAATAAATGATTTTTGAGGTTTAAAGTATAGGTTTATGAGTATTATATTAAAGGTTGTTAAAGGTTGTTAAGGTTGGAACTTTAAAGTATTTAAAGTATTTTAAAACGAGTTTTGAAGCTTTTAAAATAAATTACGAAAAATTGTCAAGAATAAGTCAACCTTTGCGTTGATCGCTTCTAACAAGTCAACCTTAATATATTCCAGGAACAAGTTAACCTTGTATACCTCCCATTTTTAACAAGTCAAAACCGGTTAGCACCTCTTATTAACCTTTTTAACAGGTTAAAGTGCACATGTCACTATTATATTGCACATTCTAAAATTTACAACTCAAATATTTTTTTAAAAAATAGTCTCTCTCAACATTGTCCATGGCAGCATATCCTTCTCTCATAAACCACCAAACCCACCACCAACTCCTTCTTTCTCTTAGAAATCACCAGCCTTCAAGCTATAGATTTACACTAGTTACTAAAATATGGTAAATAAAAACGGACTGAGGAAATATGAAGGTTAGGATTACACTAGGAACTAGAAAGTAAGCAGTAACGCAGTAATGCAGTATGTCACATATCTACTTGATATAGATTTAGGACAAGCTGGACAAACCCATAGTATTAACTGGTGATAATACTAAAACATGTATTAATAATATTACCATCTCCCACATCATCATCATCATCATCATCCATCATCACTCATTCTCATCTCTCAACTCCACTCTCTCTCCTCACTTCACTTCTCACACTCCCTCAAAAATGGTTGTCAACCACCACCACAACCACCACTATTACGAGAAGCTGGAAAGTTGTCTAAAAGCCTAAAATCCTCCTCCTCACAACCACAACCACCGCATTCAACATAACCTCAATCCTATCCCACTACCCAGATCTCTCAACCTTCACCACCAATTGGGTGTCTGAAGTTGGTTCCCAATCCCTGAAATTTTATTTCTCTAGCTCTCTCATTCTTGCACTCTCTTTTACTGGTATAATTCTAATTCTTCTCGACTATTTTATTATTCCAACTGTTATTGTCATCTGTGTTTCTCGTGTTGATTATTTGTGATGTCTGATGTGCATTGTTTCCTAATTGGGTAATTAGAATTTCAGATAAGAATGTCAGCCTAAGCTAAGCTTTTATAGGAGTGACATTTACAAAATTATAGAATTTGTTCAGCTATCTGTTCTCTTGTGATTTCATTTTTGTCTTGCATTAAAGGAGTCGGGGTATTAATTAATGGTATGGATGTTCTTGTTGTGCTAACAAGTCTCGAACTTTTACGAGGCCCTCAACCTTCCTCTCTTCATGGTTGGGTTGGGTGATCCAAACTGATCCAAACTCGATGAATCACAAAACCATGATATTGTTCTAATTCGTGATGCCCAGCTCAAAATCCTCGATCGTCATCGCAGTTTCAATCCTGATAATGGTTAAATCTCGACTCCTGGTTCTCCTTTCTTCAAAAATTCTGCTACCCCTTTTGAATTTGATCTAACCCCTTCTGTAATTGATGCTAATTTGGAGATTAGGGTTTCTGGGGATTGTTCTAATGATGTGTCTGGTGATTCATTGAGTTTGGATCAGTTTTTAGGAGGTATACTATGTGAAGATAATGACAGCGGTGGTTGTGCGTGCCAAGGAAACATGAAGAGGGTGGTGGTGACCATTGTTGTGGAGGTGAAGGCAGAGGAGAGAGAGAGAGAAAAGGGAGAGAAGAGAGATATGAAATTAAAAACAATTAATTATTTTAAATTAATGAGAACAAGACACATGGACAAGTGATGTAAACTAACAACTCAACACTAGGTAACCGGTAAAAAAACTTGTTAAAAGCAAAATCATACACAAGGTTTACTTGTTCCTGGAATAAACGAAGGTAGACTTGTTAGAAGCGGTCAACGCAAAGGTTGACTTATTCTTGACAATTTTTCCAATAAATTATAATGCTGTGAATTAATTCGAATATTAATTCATCGTTGTATTTTTGTTTTGGTAGGCGGAGAATTTACTTTAGGCGACTTCGAGAATTTTAGAGTGGCCTCTCACTTTGTCTACACAAGGTACATACATGTCCTTATGTGTTAGACTAGTATCATGTCCTAAAGAGTAGGATTATTTTATAGTATCATGTATAGGAAACCCTTTTATGGTTCATACATGGCTATTGAATTGGAATTACGTGTTGTTGAGTATGTTAATTGCCTTTATGTTTATTACATAATTGAATGGATGTTTGATTCAAGCATGTTTGGGATGGGAATTTTATATATTAATTCACATGAGGGATTAATATTATTTTATTACTTCTCAAAGGCCGAGGAATTTGTGAGTAAGTTGGATTATTATTGGTTATGGTTATTTACTACTTTGCAAAGACCGAGGGCTTTGTAGGGTATGTATATTTATTGTCATTGGACTTTAGATTGTTGATTTAAGTCAACAAATAAATTTTGAGGATTAATTCTTGGTCAACTGGAATTGTTTAATCACTTATCTAATCCTAAGATAAAAGAGGAATATTTGTTGTATCCATGTTATGTGTTGGTTGTCTGTTTAGAGTCCAACATCGAATAACACACTAATACTTAAAGTGGAAGTGAATAGCAATAGCTTTAGACTTGTGCACGTCTGAAGTTCTAGAGTAGTATCAGTTGGAGTACATGGTGGTAGCCCATGGCTTTCCTTGGGGTCGGATTGATCATCGTACCCTATTTTTATTTATAAAGGTTCCTCGATATCGTTGGTCAAGGGGTTACGGAGTCGCGCCCGTAACTCGTTCTTTAATTTTTTGAAGACTGGTTTTTGGTTGGACAACTCGATCCATTGTCTATTCAATTTACTAAATATTTATCATGTTGTGTGTCTTACGAAGTCAAGTCTTATTTTATGAGTTGAAGTCTCTTGAGGGATTTTTATGAGTTTTAATATTAAAGTTGTGATTTTTATGAGTTTTAATATGTTTTATAAATAAAGTTAAAAACTTTATTGTTTGAATTATTACAAATCTGATTTTTATTTATTGTGAATATAAAGTATAATTTCAGATTTATTATTTATTATTTAAAGTGAGTTTTAAGTATGAAAGTAATGATTTTTGAGGTTTTAAAATCTAGATTTATAAGTATTATATTAAAGGTTGTTAAAGGTTGGAACTTTGATGTTTTTAAAGTATTTAAAACGAGTTTTGAAGCGTTTTAAAATAAATTATATTGCTGTGAATTAATTAGAATATTAATTCATTGTTGTATTATTGTTTTGGTAGGCAGAGATTAGGCGATTTCTAGAGTTTAAAGTGGCCTCTCACTTTGTCTACACAAGGTAGGTTCATGTCCTTATGTGTTAGACTAGTATCATGTCCTAAGGATTAGGATTATTTATAGTGTCATGTATAGAGAACCCTTTTATGGTTCATACGTGGCTATTGAATTGGAATTACGTGTTGTTGAGCATGTTAATTACCTTTATGTTTTATTAGATGATTGAATGGATGTTTGATTCAAGCATGTTGTTTGGATTATTTATATTTTGATCCATCGTGTGATGTGGATTAATTATATTTTATTATTGGATTATGAATTTAGGTATTGTTTCCCTTAATGGATATTTTATTACTTCTCAAAGGCCGTGGACTTTGTGAATAAGTTGGACTATTATTGGTCATTATTATTTTATTACTTTTCAAAGGCCGAGGACTTTGTGAGTAAGTTGGATTATTATTGGTTATGGTTATTTTACTACTTTGCAAAGACCGAGGGCTTTGTAGGGTATGTATATTTATTGTCATTGGACTTTCGATTGTTGATTTAAGTCAACAAATAAATTTGGAGGATTAATTCTTGGTCAATTGGAATTGTTTGGTCACTTATTTAATCCTAAGATAAAAAAGGAATATTTGTTGTATTCATGTTATGTGTTGATTGTCTGTTTAGAGTCCAACATTGAATAAATTACTAATAGTTAAAGTGGAAGTGAATAGAATTAGCTTTAGACTTTTGCACGTCTGAAGTTCTAGACTAGTATGAGTTGGAGTACATGGTGGTAGCCCATGGCTTTTCTTGGGGTTGAATTGATCACCATACCCTATTTTTATTTTTAAAGGTTCCTCGATAACGTTGGTCAAGGGGTTACGGAGTTGCGCCCGTAACTCGGTCTTCTATTTTAAAGACTGGTTTTGGTTGGACAACTCGATCAATTGTCTATTCAATTACTAAATATTTATCATGTTGTACTTCTTGTGTAGGCAAGTCTTATTTTACGAGTTGAAGTCTTGAGGTATTTTTATTCATCATGTTTTGTTGCTTAGCAGTATTATGATTAGGTTTCATGTTTTATTTTATTTATCTATGTACTCAGCTTTGCGTATGCATCGCGTCAGTTGAAGTCGTATGTTTCTAATTACCCTACCCATGACTTAGAGTTAGCTGCCATTGTGTTTGCATTGAAGATTTGGAGACATTATCTCTATGGAGCGACTGTGAAGATATTCACCGACCATAAGAGTTTGAAGTATATTTTCACTCAGAAGGATCTCAATATGAGACAAAGGAGATGGTTAGAATTGATCAAGGATTAAGACTTAGATATCCAGTATCATGAAGGGAAGGCGAATGTAGTCGCTGATGCTTTGAGTAGGAAGACGAGCCATAGCGTGAATGCGTTGGTAGTTTCCGAAGAGTTGTATCGAGATACGCAAATGCTTAACCTTGAGATTTTAAATCCTGGAGAGATAGAAGCAAGATTGAACGCTTTGTCGTTAGGATCGTCGATTTTCGATGAGATCTTGGAGAGTCAAGTTGGAGATGAACATCTTGACAAGATAAAAGAGAAGATGAAGCAAGGAAAAGAAGTTGATTTTAAGATCCATGAGGATGGAAGTCTGAGATTCAAAGGAAGGTGGTGTATACCACAGAAGTGTGAAGAGCTTAAGAGGAAGCTTATGGAGGAAGGTCACAATACTCTGTATTCCGTACACCCTGGTGGTGATAATTTGTATAAATACCTTAAGGAGAATTATTGGTGGACGAATATGAAGCCAAAAGTCGCTGAATTCGTATCAAGTGTTTGACTTGCCAGAAAGTGAAAATAGATCACAAGAGACCTATGGGAAAGGTCCAATCGTTAGAAGTTCCGGGACGGAAGTGGGAGTCGATTTCTATGGATTTTGTAACAGCATTGTCAAAGACCAAGACTGGCAATGATACTATTTGGGTGATTGTGGATCGATTGACTAAATCTGCCGTATTTATTCCGATCAAAGAAAGGTGGAAGATGAAGAAACTTGCAAAGACTTATATCAAGCGCGTTGTGAGACTCCATGGTGTGCCGAAGGATATTATTTCATATCTTGATTCGAGATTTCTCTCGAAGTTTTGGCAGAAAGTTCAGCAGAATCTTGGAACTACATTGAAGATGAATACTGCTTTTCACCCTGCAATAGATGGTCAGACTGAGAGGACCAATAAAACTATGGAGGACATGTTGAGAGCATGTGCGATTGATTTTCAAGGAAGTTGGGAAGACCAATTAGATTTGATTGAGTTTTCATACAACAATAGTTACCATGCGAGTATAAATATGGCACCATTTGAAGCTTTGTATGGACGGAAGTGTAGAAGTCCTATTTGTTGGAACGAATATTAAAGGTGTGATTTTTATGAGTTTTAATATGTTTTATAAATAAAGTTGAAAACTTTATTGTTTGAATTATTAAAAATCTGATTTTTATTTATTGTGAATATAAAGTATAATTATCATTAATATATTAGCCTGAAAATTGTGTTGAGCAATTTGCAAGAAAACTAATCACCCATCAATAGCTTTCTCTCTCTAAAACCGAGAGTTTCTCCCTTCTCTTGAGGTTCCTCTCACAAAGTGAGTTAGGGTTTAGGATTTTTTTACCGTTAACAATTACTGAAGCATGCATCTTGACTGATTCTCCCAATCTCCTTCCTTTGCTTGAGTAGCTCAACCTAGCTCACACCCAATCAAGAGCTAGATATCAAGCACCCAATCAACGCCATTAGAATGTGCAGAGAATAGCTCTACATGCACGCCAAATCCTCTTCCAACAGCAGTAAGATTGAGCACAGCTCCCAAGTTTGAATAGCAACTTGAAGCTCCACAATTCTGATCTTCTCCTATAAATTACACTAAAAGCTAGAGCATTAAAGCCATCACAGCTTTCTACCAACATTATACCCTTCTTATTCCTTCTGCAATCCAAAATCCGCCTTTTCCTCTACCTTCTTTATTGCTAACTCCTATTCAGATTCGCTCCTTTATCTCCTTTTCAATTACAAAATCCTACTACAAACTCCTAAAACAAAAACCACATAACTACACCACCTTTTAAGCTTCCAAAACTTTCATGGCACAACCAAATGAATGGGGGACGTTTAGAGATGGGGTTTTTGTTAACCCAGGAAATGACAATATACAGAACCTTGAGATACAATGGGGCTACTCTGTCCTTGGAGTTTTTGTGGGTCCAAACCCACCGCCAGTAACAGTGGTTCAAGGTCGTGCAAAACCAATACCTCACACCAAATATGCTACTGGATCTAAGCTCTAATTCTGAAGTGTTGGGAGAGGGGGATTACATGACAGGGGATGAGGAGTTTGACTCTTCTGATGAAGCAGATACTTTACATCAAGCACATACAAGTAACAATGATCAAGGTGCATCCCTCCTCCCTCAGGTAACTCTCGTCCCTCCTTCAGGTACTCGTTTTGGTTTACAATTAGACCCCCAAGCAGAATTTCAGCCTCTCAGGAACTCAAACCCTATGGCCTTCAACCTCACACACAATAATAACACTATTCCTTCTCACAACCCCTACTATGAAGTAGGAGAATCCTCAAATCAACCTATACAAGAGAACCAACCTATGAATGTTTCAACTGATATCAACATGTTCCTAAATGAAAGAGGCCTTACACCACCAACAGAACCCCTTGATCCAAAACAATAACTACTCTCTCTTTTCTAACCCTATTTTGCCTAACCAACAACAAAATACTAATCAGATTCAACACCACACACATCTCTCAAACTCTCAACCTAGACAACACTTAAGAATACAAATCCCACCTAATTTTTTCAATGAGGAATTGGTTGAACAACAACCTGGTTTTAAAGGCCACATTCAGCAGGAGGAAGCTCCTCAAGCTCAAAATCCACCAGCAACTTTATTCCAAATTCTAGGTATAGAAACTTGGGCAAAAATACCTTTTACTGATCAAATTTAATCTCAACAACATAATCAACCTGATACAACAGCAGTTGTGACAACTAACCTCAATCCACAAGCTCATCTCACAAACTCTACCACTAACCCTACTCTACCACAAGCTTCCCTAACCTGGATCCTTCAGCCCATATAGCAAGAGGCCCTAGACTTGGGGGCTTAATTCAACCTACAGGCTTAGTACCAAGATCTACAGTTCTTCAAGAAGCAAGTAGACGTTTAAAAAGATACATCCAAACCTTCAAAATTCAAGCTAGAATCCACCCTCTAACCAACTTTGGAGACCACCAGTTTGTCTACAATACTCCACTTTAACCCTTGGATCCCCTAAACCATGAACAAATCCCACCCAATTCCCCTGTATCACCTAACCCAAGCATCCCATCACCAACTGCTGAACAACCTGAACAGGTTTTGCAACAGATTATGCACTCATGGTCTAATAAAAGACCTCGAAGCAGGAAAATGAACAAAACAGCTTCATCTGGGAACCTCCTATAGCAGGATGACTTAGAAGGAGACTGGTATTTAAAGTGTAGGAGACAAAGACAAGAAAGATCACCTCTGGTATAAGGAGGGTCAAACCAATACTCTCAAACCTAAAGCCATTACAGACCCTCAAATGGCCTTAGACTTGGGTGTAGAAGCTGGTGAAGAGGTCCTGTCAGCTATTAGCAATAGGCAATATGACGGCAATGAAGGCAAAAAGTTACTGCAGGAACAGCAAAAGAAAGGAGTGAGACAGGAAGAATTAGAAATAGAAGACATGATAATGGAAACTGAAGAAGAAACAACAGGAAGTGACATGGACATTGACTGTACCTTAGGGCTTAAGCTTTGCTCCAGTTCAGGTAAGAGGAAAAAGGATGATGATGATTATGAAGGTGGGGTGGCTAGCCTTTCACAGCCTCCAACCCCATTATGAAACTACTGGCTCTGAATTGTAGGGGATTGAATGATCCTAACTCCCCTACAATTCCTTATTTGCATTGGATGATCAATGCAAAGAGACCTATGTTTATGTTCTTAATTAGCTGCAACTAAGTGCCCAGTTGACAAAGCATGTCTTCCTTTTAATTCTACTAACCCTAATTTTGTGCATGGCTGTGATGCCATTGGTACCAAGGTTGGTCTGTTGGTTCTAGCATGGACAAATGTAGTAGTTTTATTTCCCGTTTGCTCTCCTAATTTTATAGTTTGTAAGCTGGTGTTCCCAAATAGTAATGAACTATTTATATGTTTTGTTTACCGCTCCCCAGTGTTGGAAGAAAGACCTCAAGTATGTAGGCAATTAACGGATATTTTAAATTTATACCCGAAATGTCTTTTAATGGGAGATTTTAACCAACTATAAACCCTAGATGATAAGTTGGGGGGTTCTAGTCTTATCCGAGGATGGAATGATTTTATAGAACGGAGATTAAATTCTAACTTAATTAACATTTCGTTCTCGGGGCCTAAATTCACTTGGTGTAATAAAAGGTTTAATTCCAGACTAATCATTGAGAGACTAGAAAGAGGTTATATGTCTAATGAATGGTTCGAAGAATTTCCCGAAAGCCATATAATTAACCAACCCTTTACGACCTCTGACCACGCAGCTATCTTGTTTGATACGGAAAGCCAAAACTCACAAAATACCCGACCCTATCAATTAGAAAATTGGTGCCTAAAACAACAAGAAGGGATTCATATCATTCTAGAAGTATGGAATAAAACTCATTCAGGTTCGGCTATGTTTTCTCTAAGCAGAAAATGTGCTACTGCAAGACACCGTATTCAGAAATGGTCCTTAAATTTTAGGCAGTTTCGAGGTATAAATTGGAGGAAAATAACCAATGACTTATTTAGGAAAGGGACCTCCATCCAAACCCTAAACCAAGCTAAGGCTTATGGCATCTATGCACATGGGAAAATAGATGATTATGCACTAAGCAACACCTACTGGAAACAAAGAGGGAAAGCAAAATGGATTCAAGATGGGGATCTCCCTACAAAAATTCTATACCGTAAAGCAAAGTGGAAACAGAAAAGGAAAAAAATATTGATGCTGAAAAATAACAATGGGGACTGGGTGGAAGGGAAGGATCGGATAACACGGTTGGTTACGAACTTCTGGAAATCAATCTTTACTACAAATACAAACCTTATTTCTAACCCCAAAAGTGAAGCAGATCTTTTACTTAGGGAACTTGAACTTCCCTATCTCTCAGATGATCAAAACAATGCCTTGACGATACCTTTAACCTCCACTGAAATAAAAAACGCCATGTTCTCTATCAAAGGCTCCAAATCCCCGGGGCCGGATGGTATGTCTGCGGAATTTTTTCAAATACACTGGCACATAGTAGGCAGCTCAGTGATCCAAGCCATAAAGTATGTTTTCTCTACGGGGAACCTCTTGAAAGAATGGAACAGAACAATTATGATCCTTATCCCAGAGGTAGCATCATCGGAGGAAGTTGGTCAGCTGCGCCCCATCAGCCTGTGTAACACCATCTATAAATGCCTCTCAAAATGTTTGGTGAACGGAATGAAAAAGATCCTTCCCCCCCCCATCTCAAATTTCCATCTTGCTTTTGTCCCAGGTAGGCATATGACGGATAATGTACTGCTTAGTCAAGAACTCCTCCATCTGATAAATACGACTAAAAGTACTACAAATCCTTAAGTCGCGGTTAAAATTGACATGAGTAAAGCTTATGACCGAGTAGAATGGCATTTTCTTCTGAAAGTCCTCCAGGCCTATGGTTTCCCTCCTCTATGGCTTCATCTAATTCAGCAATGCATTACTACAGTTTCTTTCAAGATACTGGTTAATAACAATCTCTCAGAGCAGTTCTCTCCAGAATGCGGGTTACGTCAAGGCGACCCCTTATCCCCATACTTATTTCTCTTTTGCATGGACATTCTCGGACTCTAAGTATCTCGGAGAATATCAAATTGTTTAAAGGACTCAAAATAGCACGTACAGGACCATCCATCTCCCATCTCTTCTTTGCAGACGATGAAGTGCTCTTCTTACATGCTAATAAAGAGTCATGTGCTGCAATAGCCACCATTTTGACGCGTTTTGCTAAAGTGTCAGGGCAAGAGTTAAACTTGAATAAATCCTTTGTCAAGTGCAGCCCTGCTATCACTGCATAAGATCGAGATTCATGCAATAACATCCATCGCATGCAAGCAATAAGTACTATAGGTCACCACTTAGGCTCTCCGATTGATCTAACGGGCAAGAAAAAACAGCACTACCAAAATCTGGTTGACAAGATTATGAAATAGATTCTTGCTTAGAACTCAACCCCGTTTTCCCAATCAGTTAAGATCCTGCTAATTAATACAGTTTTAGTCCCGATGGTATCACATGTTATGAACATTACCTTACTTCCAAAATCGATAATGAGTAAGATCGACTCCCTCATGATCAAGTTCCTGTGGACAAAAGATGGCTCAGGTGTACACTGGATAAATAAGGAAGTTGTCCAACTTCCAAAAAGTATGGGAGGCCTAGGGTTACGAAATCTGGAAGCAGTCAATCACTCCCTCTTAATGAAACAAATTTGGAGAATGCATGTTAATCCTCAGCTGCTGGTTTCCCAAGTAATAGGAGGGCGCCTAAAAATAATGAGTTCATTGAAAAACCGAACACCACAAATCGGGATTCTGCTACTACAGGCAATAAATCTTTTACCACAAGAGGAATGGAAATAGTAGGCACTAGATTCATGTCGGGTTATGCTTGGAAAATTGGTAACGGCTCCCTGGTTAAGGTTTTTCAGCGCCCATGGGTTAACGGCAAAATTCCCAAGATTAAGTGTAACACCCCGAATTGTCGTGAAAATTTCGCGCGTTTATTATTACTATGTTAGACGGTAAATTATGTTTTGTATATATATTTTTTGTTAAAAAATTATATTATATGTCTACATTTTATTTTGAAAATATTTATATATTTTATTTGTGAATTTAAGTGTGGCATTGTGAAGGATTCGAACAATGCTTGTATTTTGCGTCAATTTCTTTAACGGGCAATGTAGCGCTCGTTTATGTGCGAATCGTATAACGTGATAGCTTGGTAAATATGTATATATATTACGTTGGTAATTATAATTTTTATTTATAAAACTATTTATTTATAATATTTATTTTAAGCGTTGTACTTCATTTAGAAAACGTGCATCGTACTAGTGTTTGCGCACATTTTTGCTATTGAGCTTAGGAGTCCGAAAATCTGAGTTACTTGGCTTACGAAGAGTCTTTGGACAGCCATAGTATTCCCTTTGTAACGTTAATTGAGTTTATGAGCTAGCCCCTTCACTCACCCTCATTAAGCTTCCTATTGATGGCCATAAAAACCACCATTAAACCATCACTTAATCACCCATTTCACACTCCTCTTTTGCTGTCCAATAAATCAGCATTTGAACCCCCCTTTGCATCTCTCATTTCACACGCCCCACTCCAAAAGAAAAGAGAAAGAGTTATTTGTCTTCCTTCACCATTTTTCCCACACAAAATCAGTTTTTCATAGTGATTTCATGCTATTTTCGCACCGTTTTCAAGCTTTGTTGAAGTTTATTTGCCGTGTGATCGTAGGAGACGAAGGTGGTGACTTTGCTCAAGGTGTTTAGACTACAGTTGAAACGTTCCACTATTTTCCACGCAAAGATCAAGGTAACTAGCGTTTTTTTTAGTTCGATAGGAATAGATTTTTGAACTTAGGTTGTTAGAATCGCGTTAGAGGAACTTAGAATCATGCTAGGTGGAACTTAGGTGATTGTAAGCTTGTAGTTTAGCGTAATATCATGTTTAGGATGTTGTTTTTATGGTACTTTCTACGTATGGAGCATGTTGTTGTGTTTCCCTGGTTGGTTAGAGTTTTGATGTCGTTGAGTTATTGAACTTTGGTGGTTATATTGATTGTTGTGGTTTGATTTAACCTTTGGAGTTGAGTTTAGGATGTTATTGATGTATAGTATCATGCTAGGATGTCCCTTGCGTGTTTAGTTGTGGTTTAGAGTCAAGTTGTGCACCAAAGGGGATGAGGCAAGAGCCGACGAGAGCTGCCGTAAGACACGAGCAGTGACTGCTCGCGACTCGCGAAATCCAGGTCGCCCCTCGTGACCGTCGTCGCTGGTCGCGACCTGCTGCTGCCGTGCTTGTGTACGTTTTTGTGTTGATTCCCTTTTTGGTTTACAGCATGTTCTTTAGTATGGTATTGGCCTTATGTGAGTATATTGAGCATGTTAAGTTATGTTGGTGTTATTTTCTTTAAGGAACATATCCTAGTTAGTTGGGTAGTTTTGCATGTTGACGGTTTGTTGTTGTTGTGGGCCTATGTTTGAGTTGTCAACATCGAAATGCTTAGGGGAGGATAATACTGTCCTTAGCATCTCTTCGTCAAGAGTTATGTACGGGGAATATTATGATTCGGTCATAATTGACTTCGTACCCAAACTCAGATAACGTTTTTGTGTTGTACGCCCCAACATGTTTGTTATGTTGCTATATGGATTTAGTTATGCATGTGTACTTTGACTTGTATATGTATGTTAGTTATATAGGTTGATTTGTATACCTTGGCGTGTATTCGTATGTTGAGTATTTGAGTACCTTTGTATGCCTTGACGAGTATACGTTGCTTTGTTTGTTTTCCAGAGGCCGGTATGGTCCTAGGAATTTGTTTGTGTCCTGAGGGCGGTATGGTCCTAGGATTTGATTACTTAACCATGGGCGGTATGGTCCATTGTTTCACTCACGAGCGGTATGGTTTGTTGAGTATGCCATTCGGCAGGGCGGTATGGTCCTCGAATGTGCATTGTTATTCGGCAGGGCGGTATGGTCCTCGAATATGCGTAGTAGGCCTTGGGCGGTATGGTCCAATGAGTCTACTCAAAGGCGGTATGGTCTGTTGTCTTTGAATTGCTGTGAATTTGATTGTGTGTGTGATGATTGGTTTGAGCACTTAGTTGTCTCTTTACGAATGTTTTAGTGTTAATGTTTTGTAGTGGCATGTTTTACATGTTTGGTTACGTTACTTGTGATGTATGTCTTTGGGTGTTTCTAATTTTTTAAGTTTATTATTTATTCCTGTTTGTACTGGGAGAACTGCTAGTTACTCCCCACTGATTGTAGAAGTTTTGTTATTTTGCAGATGATGATGTTGTTTAGGGTTATTACGGTTTGGACCGGGAAAGTGCGTCTTGGCCTTGTGAGTAACAAGGTGGTGCTTGTCATTAGTAGATGAGCACACTAAGTCTGGAATTAGGACTAGCTTCTTAGTAGGACATAAGTAGTTTTCCGTTAATGTTTTATCCTATGTTTTGGACCTCGGATTTCTAGTTGTCTTTGGGATTTTGGATTATTTGCTTGAAGTTCTTTGGATTATCTTTTGAAGTATTTTGGAACTTTGGTTGGAATGAGGGTATGGGACCTCATTTCCTTTTATATATGATCTTTGGAAGTTACGATTTTATTTGGAGGTTTTATGCTTATTTTTATAGTTTAATTCTACTCCTTAGAGTAGCATCTCCGTCTTAGTGGTATTACCGCTACCACTCGTGCGTTATTTATTTTATTATTGTCCCTTTTGCTCTTCATTTCGGACGGGATGTTACAGTTGGTATCAGAGCCAAACGTTCCAAAAAACTCTCTTTGAGTTGCTACTTATTTCACGAGAAATATGTAGACTTGTAACTAGGATTACTAGTGTCTTAGGCTTCAAGTTTAGTGCGTATTGAGAGTTACTTGGGTAGGAAAGAAACCATGGGAACCCTTTTTGTTTACGTTATTTGTTGACTAATTGTTTACTTATGTCAATTTAGTCGAGTAATTTTTAAGTTTCTGTTTTTGTAGTATGCCTCCGTGACAACAAATTGCTGCTAGAAAGGAAGTCGCGTGTCGTCGCCGTCAAAACCTCGAGAATGCGTTCATATCTTTGGCTAACAGAGTTACTACCCCCGTTGTTAGGTAGTCATCATTTGATCGATTTGACCGTCATAGGCCACCTACTTATGATGGTGCTGCTGATCCAGTGGCTCTCGAAGATTTGTTAAGAGAGATGGAAAAGCTCTTTACGGCAACTAATTGTCCCGTTGCTGAGATGGTGCCTATTGGGACTTATTACTTGAAGAAAGAGGCTGATAATTGGTGGGGTACGGTAAACACCACTTGTATGGATATTGTTGGATTTGGGTGGACTTAGTTTTTCGCCAAGCTGAAGGAAAGGTTCTATCTCGATGAGTTACGTTGGCAGAAACAGGAAGAGTTCTGATCTTTGACTCAAGGGAACATGAATATCCAAGAGTATACGGACCGCTTTACAGAGCTGTCTAAGTTTGCCAGTACCGTCATTCCCACTGAAGCTGAAAGGGTTAATAGGTACATAAAGAAGATGGATCCTAGGGTAAGGACCCTTGTGCTATGTTCGGGAGCTACTACTTTTCAGGGTGCTTATGAGATGGGCCTCAGTGTTCATGCTTCTATAAAGGAGGAAGATACTGTTAAGGATGCATCTGTGAGGAAGCCTGTATCTTCTTTAACTCCTAGTTCGGCTAAGAAGCCAAGGTTTGAACCGAATTATCGTGGTGGGTACCAAGGTTCCAGTTCTAGGCCGAGTTCTGATCCGTCCAAGTGTCGGAAGTGTGAGAAACCTCATCATCCGGGGAAGGACTATAACGGAGCTACCATTGTCTGCTTCTACTGTAGAGAGGTCGGTCACAAGACTTATGAATGTCCTAAGAATCCGAGAGCTACAGCTAGTCCTCCTGTCCCTCCTAGTTCTTCTGCTCCACCGAAGAATCGAGTTTACAGCATGACTCATTCTGCCGCCGAAGTTCATCCTGACGTCATCACTAGTACCTTTTTTATTAATTCTGTCCCTGCTTTCGTGTTATTTGATTCGGGTGCTACAGTGTCGTTTGTTTCTAACTCTTTTGCCAAGAAAGCTAACTTGTCTTCGAGTTCTCCTCTTCGAACTCTTATATCTCTTCCTTCTGGTGAGAATTACCCTTGTCATGTTGAGTATCGTGATGTGACTATTTCCTTGTTGGGTACTAATCTTTCTGTCGATCTTAAGGAATTCTCCATGACCGAGTTTGATGTTATTTTGGGTATGGATTGGTTATCTAAGTATCATGCCCATATTCATTGTCATGATGAGAAGGTGACTCTTCGTAGTCCGTGTGGCAAGCGCATCTCCTATAGTGGAGTGGTATTGAAGAAAGGGGTAAAGATTGTGTCTGCTCTTAAAATGCAAAAGCTTCGTCAGAAAGGGGAACAAGTTTTCCTTTGTATGGTCAAAGATTTGACTAAAGAAGCAAAGTTAGAGGACATTCCTATTGTCCGTGAGTATCCGGACGTCTTTCCTGATGAGTTACCAGGTATCCCTCCCAAGAGAGATGTTGAGTTTAGCATTGACCTGACTCCTGGTACTTCTCCTCTATCTAAGGCCCCGTATAGAATGGCGCCTGCTGAATTGCAAGAGTTGAAGACTTAGTTGCAAGAGCTGATAGATAAGGGATTCATTAGACCAAGTGTCTCACCGTGGGGTGCTCCTGTTCTGTTTGTCAAGAAGAAAGATGGGAGTATGCGGCTTTGTATTGATTACCGTGAACTGAACAAGGTGACTATCAAGAATAGATATCCCTTGCCCTGCATTAAAGATCTGTTTGACCAATTGAAGGGTGCTGGAGTTTTCTCCAAGATAGATTTAAGGTCGGGTTATCATCAAATTACGGTGAAGAAGGAAGATATCCCTAAGACCGCTTTCCGTACAAGATATGGACATTATGAATTCATAGTTATGCCCTTTGGTCTTACAAATGCTCCTACTGTATTCATGGACCAGATGAACCGCTCCTTTCATGCGTTCTTGGATACGTGTGTGGTTGTCTTCATCGATGATATCCTTGTGTACTCTAAGAACGAAGAAGAGCATGAGAAACATCTGAGATTGATCCTGGATATTTTGAGGAAATAGAAGTGGTTCGCAAAGTTCTCCAAGTGCGAGTTCTGGCTTAAGGAGGTGTCGTTTTTAGGCCATGTCATCAACAAAGATGGTGTTATGGTGGATCCTTCTAAGATTAAGGCCGTTGTGGAATGGGAAAGTCCCAAGAATGTGTCTGAGATTCGAAGTTTCCTAGGTGTTGCTGGTTACTATCGGAGGTTTGTTAAGGATTTCTCAAAGATAGCTTAGCCATTGACCAAGTTGATGAGAAAGGAGAGCAAGTTTATGTGGACTGAAGAGTGCGAGAAGGCATTCCAAGAGTTGAAGAAGCGTCTCACTACTGCTCTAGTTCTAACTTTACCTACTGAAGGGGTTGAGTTTGAGGTCTATAGTGACGCATCGAAGCACGGTTTGGGTTGTGTCCTTATGCAACAAAGGAAGGTTGTGGCTTATGCCTCTAGATAGTTGAAGGTGCACGAGAGAAATTATCCCACTCATGATCTAGAGTTGGCTGCTGTGGTGTTTGCCCTTAAGATTTGGCGACACTATTTGTATGGAGTTCCGTGCAAAGTGTTCACCGACCACAAGAGTCTTAAGTATATTTTCACTCAGCGTGATTTGAATTTGAGAAAGAGAAGGTGGTTGGAATTGATCAAAGATTATGATCTACACCTTAATTATCATGAGGGTAAAGCTAATGTGGTTGCTGATGCTCTCAGTCGTAAGTCAAAGCATTCTCTTAGTGCGGCTAGAGCCTTGCCGAGGGATTTGTGTCACGAGTTTCGGAAGCTCGAAATTGAGGTTGTACCTCAGGGTTCTGTAGAAACTCTTTGTGCTATGAGTGCTGAACCTGTTTTGTTCCAAGAATTGCGAGAGAAGCAAAGGAATGATCCCAAGTTAGATAAGATCCGAGAAGCTAAAGCTCAGGGTCGAGCCGAGAATTTTGAAGTTGATTCTGAGGGAAGTCTGAAATTTATGGGTCGTTGGTGTATGCCTAATGATTTAGAACTCAAGAAGAAGATTCTCGAAGAAGCCAATTGTACTCCCTATTCTGTTCATCCTGCGGGTGATAAGCTTTACAAAGATCTCAAGGCTCATTTCTGGTGGCCTTGTATGAAGAGAGAAGTGGTTGAATTTGTGGCTAGATGTTTGGTGTGTCAAAAGGTCAAGATCGAGCATCAAAGGCCAGGTGGGTTGCTACAACCATTGCCTATTCCCGCATGGAAGTTCGATTCTATCTCGATGGACTTTGTTATAGGTCTCCCGAGAGCTGCTGGTGGTAAGAATGTTGTATGGGTGATAGTAGACCGTTTAACCAAGGTAGCACGATTTATTCTGATGAAGAATACTTGGTCTATAGAAGAGTTAGCGGAAGCTTATGCTAATGAAATCATCCGATTGCATGGTGTTTCGAAGGATATAGTTTATGATCGTGATCCTAGATTCTTGTCTCATTTTTGGGTTGCTCCACAAGAGGTTTTTGGTACTAAGTTGAAGTTGAGTACCGCATTTCATGCCGCTACTGATGGGCAAACTGAGAGAACCATTCAGACTTTAGAAGATATGCTCCGTGCTTGTGCATCGGGATTTCAAGAGTCTTGGTTGAAGTCATTGAATTTGGTAGAGTTTTCCTACAATAAAAGCTACCATGCTAGTATCCAGATGGCTCCTTATGAAGCATTGTATGGGCGAAAGTGTCGTAGTCCTACTTGTTGGAGAGACATTAGTGACTCCTTGGTATTGGGACCAGACTTGATTCAGGACACTGTTGAGCAAGTGAAGGTTATTCAGGCTAGAATGAAGGCTGCTCAGGATAGACAGAAGTCATATGCAGACCTACGTTGGAAGCCTATTTCTTACACTGTTGGGGATAAGGTGCTTTTGAAAGTGTCTCCTATGAAGGGTGTGATGAGATTCAGACAGAAAGGCAAGTTAAGTCCGAAGTATGTTGGTCCCTATGAAATCCTCGAGAGAATTGGGGAGGTGGCTTACAAATTGGCTATGCCATCTGATTTGTCGAGAGTGCACGATGTGTTCCATGTATCGCAGTTGCGGAGATATCGCAGCGATCCTTCTCATGTCATTACTATAGAATCGGTCGCAATTGAACCGAATTTGACCTTCGAAGAGCGACCTGTCCAAATCTTGGACCGTCAGAATCGTGCATTGAGAAGAAAGGTGATACCGTTAGTTAAAGTACCTTGGAGAAGCCAAAAGTACAAGGAAGCCACTTGGGAAACGGAAGAGTCTATGAGGCTTAAGTATCCCGAGCTTTTCGTCTCAGGTATTTCCTTTTTATTTTAAGTTTCGAGGAAAAAACTTTTTCTAAGGAGGGGAGATTGTAACACCCCGAATTTTCGTGAAAATTTCGCGCGTTTATTTTTACTATGTTAGACGGTAAATTATGTTTTGTATATATATTTTCCGTTAAAAACTTATATTATATGTCTACATTTTATTTTGAAAATATTTATATATTTTATTTGTGAATTTAAGTGTGGCATTGTGAAGGATTCGAACAATGCTTGTATTTTGCGTCACTTTCTTTAATGGGCAATGTAGAGCTCGTCTATGTGCGAATCGTATAATGTGATAGCTTGGTAAATATGTATATATACTACGTTGGTAATTATAATTTTTATTTATAAAACTATTTATTTATAATATTTATTTTAAGCGTTGTACTTCATTTAGAAAATGTGCATTGTACTAGTGTTTGCGCACATTTTTGCTATTGAGCTTAGGAGTCCGAAAATCTGAGTTACTTGGCTTACGAAGAGCCTTTGGACAGCCATAGTATTCCCTTTGTAACGTTAATTGAGTTTATGAGCTAGCCCCTTCACTCACCCTCATTAAGCTTCCTATTGATGGCCATAAAAACCACCATTAAACCATCACTTAATCACCCATTTCACACTCCTCTTTTGCTGTCCAATAAATCAGCATTTGAACCCCCCTTTGCATCTCTCATTTGACACGCCCCACTCCAAAAGAAAAGAGAAAGAGTTCTTTGTCTTCCTTCACCAATTTTTCCCACACAAAATATGTTTTCATAGTGATTTCAAGCTATTTTCGCGCCGCCGTTTTCAAGCTTTGTTGAAGTTTCTTTGCCATGTGATCGTAGGAGACGAAGGTGGTGACTTTGCTCAAGGTGTTTAGACTACGGTTGCAGCGTTCCACTATTTCCCACGCGAAGATCAAGGTAACTAGCGTTTTTCTAGTTCGACAGTAATAGATTTTTGAACTTAGGTTGTTAGAATCGCGTTAGAGGAACTTAGAATCATGCTAGGTGGAACTTAGGTGATTGCATGCTTATAGTTTAGCGTAGTATCATGTTGAGGATGTTGTTTTTATGGTACTTTCTACGTATGGAGCATGTTGTTGTGTTTCCGTGGTTGGTTTGAGTTTTGATGTCGTTAAGTTTTTGAATTTTGGTGGTTATGTTGATTGTTGTGGTTTGATTTAACCTTTGGAGTTGAGTTTAGGATGTTATTGATGTATAGTATCATGCTAGGATGTCCCTTGCGTGTTTAGTTGTGGTTTGGAGTCAAGTTGTGCACCAAAGGGGACGAGGCAAGAGCCGACGAGAGCTACCGCAAGCCACGAGCAGTGACAACTCGCGACTCGCGACCGTCGTCGCTGGTCGCGACCTGCTGCTGCCGTGCTTGTGTATGTTTTTGTGTTGATTCCCTTTTTGGTTTACAGCATGTTCTTTAGTATGTTATTGGCCTTATGTGAGTATATTGCGCATGTTAAGTTATGTTGGTGTTATTTTCTTTAAGGAACATACCCTAGTTAGTTGGGTAGTTTTACTAGTTAACGGTTTGTTGTTGTTGTGGGCCTATGTTTGAGTTGTCGACGTCGACATGCTTAGGGGAGGATGATATTGTCCTTAGCATCTCTTCGCCAAGAGTTATGTACGGGGAATATTGTGATTCGGTCATAATTGACTTCGTACCCAAACTCAGATAACGTTTTTGTGTTGTACGCCCCAACATGTTTGTTATGTTGCTATATGGATTTAGTTAAGCATGTATACCGTGACGTGTATACGTATGTTAGTTATATGGGTTGATTTGTATACCTTGGCGTGTATACGTATGTTGAGTATTTGAGTACCTTTGTATGCCTTGACGAGTATACGTTGCTTTGTTTGTTTTCCTGAGGGCGGTATGGTCCTAGGAATTTGTTTGTATCCTGAGGGCGGTATGGTCCTAGGATTTGGTTAATTAACCATGGGCGGTATGGTCCATTGTTTCACTCACGAGCGGTATGGTTCGTTGAGTATGCCATTCGGCAGGGCAGTATGGTCCTCGAATGTGCATTGCTATTCTGCAGGGCGGTATGGTCCTCGAATATGCATAGTAGGCCTTGGCGGTATGGTCCAATGAGTCTACTCACAGGCGGTATGGTCTGTTGTCTTTGAATTGGTGTGAATTTGATTGTGTGTGTGATGATTTGGTTTGAGCACTTAGTTGTCTCTTTACGAATGTTTTAGTGTTAATGTTTTGTAGTGGCATGTTTTACATGTTTGGTTACGTTACTTGTGATGTATGTCTTTGGGTGTTTCTAATTTTTTAAGTTTATTATTTATTCCTGTTTGTACTGGGAGAACTGCTAGTTACTCCCCACTGATTGTAGAAGTTTTGTTATTTTGCAGATGATGATGTTGTTTAGGGTTATTACGGTTTGGACCGGGAAAGTGCGTTTTGGCCTTGTGAGCAAGAAGGTGGTGCTTGTCATAGTAGATGAGCACTATGAGTCGGGAATTAGGACTAGCTTCTTAGTAGGACTTAAGTAGTTTTCCGTTAATGTTTTATCCTATGTTTTGGACCTCGGATTTCTAGTAGTCTTTGGGATTTTGGATTATTTGCTTTAAGTTCTTTGGATTATCTTTTAAAGTATTTTAGAACTTTGGTTGGAATGAGGGTATGGGACCTCATTTCCTTTTATATATGATCTTTGGAAGTTAACGATTTTATTTGGAGGTTTTATGCTTATTTTTATAGTTTAATTCTACTCCTCAGAGTAGCATCTCCGTCTTAGTGGTATTTCCGCTACCACTAGTGCTTTATTTATTTTATTATTGTCTCTTTTGCTCTTCATTTCGGACGGGATGTTACATTAAGGATAGTCATCAAACAACGAACACAAACGATTGGAAGGTAGAAGATTTCTTATCCAACAACCCCAGAGGCTGGGATGGAGGTAAAGTGAGGCAGTATTTTGTGACGGAGGATGCAATACAAATTTTGGCGTTAGAAGTGGCACTGGGTATGCTTTCTTCATGAACCGAGCATGGAGAACAGCTCGAGGGGAGGAAGGGATCTACCCAGGAGAGTCGAGAGTGGCAAAGAAAATATGACACTCTCATCTACCCTCAAAATGGAAGTTATTCTTATGAAAAGCATGGAAAAATATTCTTCCGATAAAAGATAACCTCTTTACCCTGAGGATTATACAGGAGGAGAATTGCCCCCTCTGTTTAGTCTTTGCAGAAACGACGTTGCATCTCTTCTGCCAATTCCTGATCATCAGTAACTTATGGCAGGACACGCCGGCTCTTAGACCCCCTAATCTCACATCTACTTCTACCAACTTCTGGGAGATCGTGCATAATACAATTGATGGCATTCCTACCTTGGTAATCCGAGACGAAGGAAACATTGCGACCTTTACCATAAATTTATGGACCATTTGGTGCACCAGGAACAACGTTGCCTTCCGCAATGCAAATGTCGATTTGTCCCAAATGCAGGAACTACGAAATAGAGCTTGGGAGGAATTCCAAATCTACAATAACAGAGCCTCAGGACAGGAACGGGGTAATCAGGTCTCTACAACAAGCGACCCGGACCACCCCCCAGGGTTCAACTTGGCCAACATAGGCCGAAGGATTTACGGGTCACCGGAGGCCACTATAGAAACAGATGGTTCCTGGGACAAAATCACTAAAGCAGCAGGGATGGCTTGGGTATTGAAAGACCCTCATCTTCTTAATTACCCAGGAGAGAATAATGATTTCATTATAGGGGGTGGGGCTTATGGGGCGGCCATGTCGGCTCTACACTCAGAGGCCAAAGCATGCCTCCAAGCAATTGAATGGGCAATCAGCCAACAGCTAGACCAAGTCCAAATCCAAACTGACTCCACAGAGCTTGTAAATCTTCTACGTCCAAATTCTCCATCGACAATAGAGATAAAATGGACCCTGAAAGCAATCAAAATGAAAGCATAAAACCTTTACTGGTGTACCATCTTGAAGGTGCAGCGTCAGGAAGTACGACAAGCCCACAAGATAGCTAACGTTTGCCGCCATAAATTAATTGCCTTTAATTCTTTGCACTAGAGTAACATTTAGCAAGTGTCAAAAAAAAGTATGATTTCAGATTTATTACTTATTTTTTACAGTGAGTTTTAAGTATGAAAGTAATGATTTTTGAGGTTTTAAAACCTAGATTTATAAGTATTATATCAAAGGTTGTTAAAGATTGGAACTTTGATGTTTTTAAAGTATTTTAAAACGAGTTTTGAAGCGTTTAAAATAAATTATATTGCTGTGAATTAATTAGGATATTAATTCATTGTTGTATTATTGTTTTGGTAGGCGGAGAATTTACTTTAGACGATTTCTAGAGTTTAAAGTGGCTTCTCACTTTGTCTACACAAGGTATACGTACATGTCCTTATGTGTTAGACTAGTATCATATCCTAAGGATTAGGATTATTTATAGTGTCATGTATAGGGAACCCTTTTATGGTTCATACGTGGCTATTGAATTGGAATTACGTGTTGTTGAGCATGTTATTTACCTTTATGTTTTAATATACGATTGAATGAATGTTTGATTCAAGCATGTTGTTTGGGATTATTTATATTTTGATCCATCCTGTGATGTGGATTAATAGTATTTTATGATTGGATTGTGGAGTTTGGCATTCTTTTCCTTAATGGATATTTTATTACTTCTCAAAGGCCGAGGACTTTGTGAATAAGTTGGACTATTATTGGTCATTTTTATTTTATTACTTTTCAAAGGCCGAGGACTTTGTGAGTAAGTTGGATTATTATTGGACATGGTTATTTTACTACTTTGCAAAGACCGAAGGCTTTGTAGGGTATGTATATTTATTTTCATTGGACATTCAATTGTTGATTTATGTCAACAAATAAATTTTGAGGATTAATTCTGGGTCAATTGGAATTGTTTGATCACATATTTAATCCTAAGATAAAAGAGGAATATTTGTTGTATTCATGTTATGTGTTAGTTTTCTGTTTAGAGTCCAACATCGAATAAATTACTAATACTTAAAGTGGAAGTGAATAGCAATAGCTTTACACTTGTGCACGTCTAAAGTTCTGGACTAGTATGAGTTGGAGTATGGTAACGATTATTGTATGAAAACTCAATCAAATCTAATTCGTCTTCCCAACTTCCTTGAAAATCAATCGCACATGCTCTCAACATGTCCTCCATAGTATGATTAGTCGTCTTAGTCTAACCATCTGTCGCAGGGTGAAAAGCAGTACTAATCTTCAACGTAGTTCCAAGATTCTGTTGAACTTTCTGCTAAAACTTAGAGAGAAATCTCGAATCACGATCTGAAATAATATCCTTCGGCACATCATGGAGTCTCACGACGTGCTTAATATAAGTCTTCCCAAGTTGCTTCTTCTTCCACGTCTCTTTGATCGGAATAAAGACGACAGATTTAGTCAATCGATCCACAATCACCCATATAGTATCATTGCCAGTCTTAGTCTTCGAGAACGCTGTCACAAAGTCCATAGAAATCGAATCCCACTTCCATATAGGGACTTCTAATGATTGGACCTTTCCCATAGGTCTCTTGTGATCTATCTTCACTTTCTTGCAAGTCAAACACTTGGATATGAACTCAGCGACTTCTCGCTTCATATTCGTCCACCAATAATTCTCCTTAAGGTCTTTATACAACTTATCACCACAGGGGTGTACAGAATGCGGAGTATTGTGACCTTCCTCCATAAGCTTACTCTTAAGCTCTTCACACTTTTGTGGTATACACTACCTTCTATTGAATCTCAGACTTCCATCCTCATCGATCTTAAATCAACTTCTTTTCCTTGCTTCATCTACTCTTTAATATTGTCAAGATGCTCATCTCCAACTTGGCACTCCAAGATCGAAAATCGACGATTCCAACGACAAAGCGCTCAATCTTGCTTCGATCACTCCAGGATTCTAAATCTCAAGGCTAAGCCTTTGCATATCTCTATACAACTCTTCGGACACTACCAACGCATTCACGCAATGGCTCACCTTCCTACTCAAAGCATCGGCGACTACATTCGCCTTCCCTTCATGATACTGGATCTCTCAGTCATAATCCTTGATCAACTCTAACCATCTCCTTTGTCTCAAATTGAGATCCTTCTAAGTGAAATTATACTGCAAACTCTTATGGTCGGTGAATATCTTCACAATCGCTCCATAGAGGTAATGTCTCCAAATATTCAATGCGAACACGATAGCAGCTGACTCTAAGTCATGGGTAGGGTAATTACACTCACACGACTTCAACTGACGCGATGCATACGCAATCACCTTCCCATTCTGCTGTAACACTAATATAATTATTTCATATAGAGTTTTTCCCTTCATTTGCAAGCTAAATTGTGCGGTATTGACGCTCTTAGGAGCCATTTATGCTAACTATTTCGATATAGTGGTGGTTTGTTTGTTTTATAACGTTTTGCAGCTTTTAGGGAAAAGATTCCTATATTCTGTCATTTTAACCACCACACTATAGCGGAGAAGTTATGAGGCACATAGGAGGTCTCGAGATTGTATTCGAGCTCCTTTTGATGAAGTATTATTGAGAAACTTGACGTCTGAAGCCAAGCATAAGAGTTGCCCAAGAATGCATCCACCCGATGGCATGGGGCAGCTGTTGCCCGATCGGACTCGATCTTCCCAGCCAAAAAGTTCAGATTTTCCACCCGATCGGCAGCCTTGCCCGATCCCATCGGGTGGGACTTTACTTGGTGTTTTTGCCAGTTTTGAAGCTTTTGAAGAATAAGGTTGGCCCGATGGCATCAGGTAGCCTTGCCCAATCGGGTGTCAGTGTTGTGGGCCCCGATCGGGTGGACCTTGCCCGATCCCATCGGGTGGGCCTATTAGTTTGGCTGCTAAAAGAATGTTCACAGACCCAATCGGGCGGCCCTTTGCCCGATCGGGTAGAAGACGCGGAGGGGCGATTTTTGCCCGATCGGGTAGAAGACGCGGAGGGGCGATTTTTGCGTCTTTTTCGTCCTATCTTATTGCTTTCTTATGTTATTATATATACTTTTTAGTTTATTTTTACATGTACCTTTTTATTATCTCAAACACTTAGAGAGCTTTTAGAGTTATTATTCATTAGTTTCATCATTGTAGAGGAGATCAAACCTTGGTTTAATTCAATTAAAGTTATTGCTTTTTGTCAAATTGCTAATCTTCTCTCTTATTTCTTTGTTATTACTTTTTAATTGTTCTAGTTTAGTTGTTGATTATTTCATGATGCAATTGTTAGGTTTCTTATTAGCTTTGTTATTGTTAATTTAATCATGTCTGAGTAGATCTCTTTCTAGGGTGTTAGATAGGGAAGCCACGTTTATACCATGATTGTTGTTTAGATTTCTTTGATTTCTAGGGCTTGATTAGAGTGATTGTGGCGTGGTTTGTTCTTGATTAGTGATGAATGTTAGTGGCCAATTTCATTGAATGCTCCTGGTTAATAATCGTTTGCACAGACCCGTAATGCGATTAGAGGCCTAGAACACATCAATAGTTCTGATTACGTTAGTGAACAAGCGATGTATGTTAAACTATGAGCGTTGAGACTTAACCATAGCTCAACATATGATCTAATCCCTCGAATTTTGACTTAGGTTTTGATAGTAGTAAACCCTATTTGATTGCTATAAGCATGAAGGACCGAATTAATACCCTAGTCTTCTAATTCATAGTTAAATCTCAGTTTAATTCTCGCTTTATTTAGTTTAATTATTAGTTCAGTTAATCTTCTCTGATTTCATCTGAAGTAGTTAGTTGGTTGAATATTAACATAGAAACTTTGTCTCCCTGCGGATTCGACCCTGCTTCCCTTGACTACTATTGTTAGAGGACTGTAGGAATTATCATTGAATAGGTCATACGACTTTAGCCTATCAAATTTTGGCGTCGTTGCCAAGGAGACGGCTAGTTTTCTAGTTTTTATTCGATTAATTAGCGTACTTTATTTTGCCTCATTGGAACCTCTCGTTCCAATTGAGGTCGTTCACACGGTTTTATTGTTGTTTCTCTTTTATGTCCAGGTACAAAAAGAAAACTCATATATTCCCTGGAGATCCCGATATGGAAGCAATACTTCGGGACCTTAGAGCAGAGTCGCTGAAATCTAATTCGAATTCTTCACTACCAATGACAAAGTCGTTGAAAATCTTATGGGGTGCCTAATCCTGAAGGCATACCCACAGGTCCACAGATGCCCACTATTGCTGCAAATAATTTTGAGATTAAGCCTGCACTAATCAATATGGTGCAGCAAAATCAATTTGGTGGGCATCCTTTTAAGTGCAGAGATTCCAACAACTCTGCAGAATTTTTAAACATTAAGGAGTCACACCTGAGAAGCTAAAGGTTATGTTGTTCGAGTTTTCACTCAGAGACAAAGCTCAGTGGTGCTTCAGTGACATCGCTGAGACAGAATGGTCGGGGATTTCTGTTGAGTTCCTTCGAGAGTATTACCCTCCCACAAAAACAGCAGATATCAGAAACAAGTTGGCCACATTTTCCCAAGAGCCAGATGAGACATTGAGGGAAGCGTGGACTAGATTAAGAGATCTACAGAGGGAGTGTCTACGTCATAATATGGACAAGTGGTTTCTGACACAGACTTTTTACAATGGTCTCCAGCCCAAGACGATGAGTACTGTTGATTCTTCTGCAAGAGGAGTCTATTTAGACAAGACGGTTGATGAAGGCTATGACTTCCTAGCCAATCTCACAGCAAATGATCATTCATCATCTAGGAATCTAACTAAGAAGGTACTTGATGTTGACGTTATTTCATCACTTACTTCTGAGATGGTGCAGCAGAATCAGTTTGCAAACAATGAAGTCTTCTAGTTCGACACCTCTGCATATGAGTATAAATTCCATGTCAGCAGTTGCACCCATCACCTCATCTTACTACGAGGTGTGTGGTATTCAGGGTCACTTTGGCCATGACTGTCAGTTCGGCCAGAATCAGATGGAGCAGGCGAATGCTGTTCAACAAACACAACCAAATAACCCCTACTCCAACACATACAACCCTGGTTGGAAAGACAACCCACTGCTCTCATATCGCATTAACAATGTCTAAAACCATCACCCTCCACAAAACAACTACCAACAACCACAAAATTCCTATCAGCCTTCACAAACCCACCCAAGGCCCAACTACTACCAAAACCAAGGGAATTCTCAAAATCCCCCTGGTTTCCATAGACTTGCCCAACAAAATTTCCAGCCAGCATCACAAAATGTAGCCCCACAAGAGCCTAGCACATCTGAACTAATGAAACTGGTTGTCCATGCAAAAGACTAATGAGGAGGCACAGAAAGCTCAAGAGAAACATATGTCGGCTATGCAGAAAGCCAATGAGGATGCACAAAGAGCTCAAGAGAAGCACATTAAACTTCTCGAGACTTCGATTGCTCAATTGGCAGGGAATAATGCTCAGAGGTAGTAGGGACAATTGGTTGGCCAACCATTACAGAGGGAGCAAGCAAATGTCGTTACTCTCCGAAGTGGCAATGCTTATGCTCCTCCTCCTATGCCCATTGATGATGATGTTGCTCCTATCAAGGAGAAGGAGGTAGTAGAAAAGGATTTTGAGAAGAGTTCGACGTCTGATGTCGAACTGTCTGAGGAAGCTGAACAGACAGGAAGGAAGAAGGACAAAATTTCTGATACACCTTTTACACCATGGCTTCCTTTTCCCCATCGAATGCAAAAGTCCAAAGTGGATCAACAGCTTGGTAAGTTCTTGGCTCTGGTCAATTACCTAAAGGTAACTATCCCTTTCACAGAACTTATTTCGCAAGTGCCTGTTTATGCTAAGTTTTTAAAGGAGATGATTACCAAAAAGAAAGATTTTGGTGGGGTAGATAGAGTCGCATTGACTGAAGAGTGTAGTGAAGTTTTGCAAAATAAATCCCCACCTAAATTAAAAGATCCAGGTAGTTTTTCCATCTCATGTCATGTAGGTGCATTATTCATCGATAAAGCTTTATGTGATTTAGGTGCGTCTGTGTCTGTCATGCCATTGTCCGTCTGTAATAAACTGAACATGGGGGCACTTAAGTGCACTCAAATTACTTTGCAGATGGCTGTCCATCCTATAAAATACCCCTTAGGTGTTTTAGAAGACATCCCTGTTAGGGTGGGAAAATTCTACATTCCTGTGGATTTTGTTGTTTTGATATGGAGGGGGATGCCCAAATTCCCATTATATTGGGTAGACCATTTTTGTGCATTGCGGGTGCGGTAATTAATGTCAAGTCTGGGTCTTTAACTTTAAGTGTTGGTGATGATATTGTCACTTTTAAACTAACCAATGCTATGAAGTCTCCTATGCTTGAAGAGTCTTGTTGCAGGATTGACGTGATAGACAGAGATGTGATGTCTGCATTTCAGCAAATACCAGATGCTGACCCATTGGAGGTAGCATTAACAAATGATGATTCATCATGCCTCGATACTGAAATCGATGCCTGCCTTGCTGATTTAGAGGTCCATAAAGCTGGACAGGGACAGGAGAATGTGGTACTTGAAAGTGTATGCTCTACCTCTATTCCTTATGTAACTAAGGTGGAACTCAAACCACTACCCTCTCATTTGAAGTATGAATTTTTAGATAATAAGGAAGAATGTCATGTGATTGTCAATATTAAACTCACAGATAGCTAATTGGAAAATTTGCTTACAGTGCTTCGCATGCACAAGAAGGCTATTGGGTATAATATTCATGATCTGAAGGGCATTAGTCCTGATTTTTGTATGCATCTTATTAATTCGGAAGAGGATCACCACCCTTGCATTCAACCTCAGAGACGTTTGAATCCTAATATGCAAGAGGTGGTGAAGAAAGAAATAATGAAATTGTTAGATGCAGGGATCATTTACCCCATTGCTGATTCCAAGTGGGTCAGTCCTGTGTAAGTGGTTCCTAAGAAGGAGGGAACTACTGTTGTGAAAAATGAAAAAGGTGATCTAATCCCTACTAGGATTCTCACAGGGTGGCGTATGTGCATTGATTATCGTAGACTTAACAATGCCACTCTGAAAGACCACTTCCCCCTTCCCTTTATTGAGCAGCTGTTGGAAAGGCTAGCCAAACATAATTATTTCTGTTATCTGGATGGATATTCTGGTTTCTTCCAAATCCCCATCCATCCAGACAGTCAGGAAAAGACTATGTTTACATATCCTTATGGCACCTTCGCATATCGTAGGATGCCATTTGGATTGTGTAACTCTCCAGCTACTTTCCAACGCTGTATGATGGCCATATTCTCTGATTTTATTGAAAATATCATGGAAGTTTTTATGGATAATTTCAATGTTTATGATACTGATTTTGATGTCTGCCTGCATAATTTGTCTAAAGTGCTTAAGAGATGTGTCGAGGCAAACCTTGTGCTTAATTGTGAAATGTGTCACTTCATGGTGAATGAAGGGGTTGTATTGGGTCACTTGATTTCTAAGCTTGGCATCCTAGTGGATAGAGCAAAGATTGAGGTGATTGAGAAACTTCCTCCTCCAATGAATGTTAAAGGAGTGTGGAGTTTTCTTGGTCATGTAGGGTTTTATCGCAGGTTTATCAAAGATTTTTCGAAAATTGCAAAACTCCTCACTCAATTGTTGCTAAAGGGTTCCACGTTTGATTTTACTAATGATTGTTTGGAGACAGGATTAAGACAACATTGATCACTACCCCTATTATACAACCCCCTGATTGGAATCTCCCTTTTGAGATTATGTGTGATGCTAGCGACTATGCTATAGGGGTCGTACTTGGTCAGAGGAAGGATAAGCTTCTCCATGTGATTCACTATGCCAGCAAGACCTTGAAATTAGCCCAGGTCAATTATGCCACGACAGAGAAGGAATTGCCGGCAATATTTTATGCATTGGACAAATTTCGAACCTATCAGATAGGTTCGAATGTTATAGTACATACTGACCATGCTGCTTTGAAGTACTTGATGGCCAAGAAGGAGGTCAAGCCTAGACTTATTATCAGGTGGATTATTTTGCTACAAGAGTTCGACTTGGAAATAAAGGACAAGAAGGGTCCTGAGAATGTGGCTGCTGACCACCTTTCTAGGTTGAGGTTTGAATCATCTTCTGACTCTCCTGTAGATGACTCTTTTCCTGATGATCATTTGTTTTCTGTGTCGTCTTAATCTCCTTGGTATGCTGATTTTGCCAATTATTGTGTTAGTCGTTCCCGTCCTCCCAATCTTACATATCAGCAACGAAAAAAGTTTTTTCATGAGGGTAAGATGTATTTTTGGGAGGACCCCTTCCTATATAAGAAATGCTCTAATGGAATGTTCCGTCGTTGTATTCCGGATTGGAAAATGGAAGGTGTTTTGCTACATTAATTGTCATAGTATGCCCTCTAGTGGCCATTTAGGTTCCCAAGCGACTGGTTTTCGAGTCCTACATAGTGGTTTTTATTGGCCTTCGATTTTCAAAGATGCCCGTAACTTTTGCTTGTCTTATGATGCTTGTTAGAGGATGGGTAATATTTCAAAAAGGCAAGAGATGCCACAGAGTGGGATTCTAGAAGTCGAACCTTTTGATGTGTGGGGGATTGATTTTATGGGACCCTTTCCTACCTCTGGTGGGAATAGGTATATTCTAGTGACTGTCGACTATGTGACCAAATGGGTAGAAGCTATAGCATCACCAACCAATGATTCTAACGTTGTGATGAAAATGTTCAAGAAAATAATTTCCCCCCGTTTTGGTGTCCCTCGTGTTATAATTAGTGATGGAGGTTCTCACTTTCATAAGAGCACCTTCAAGGACCTATTGAAAAAACATGGAGTCACCCACAACGTCGGTCTAGCCTACCATCCCCAGACTAGTGGTCAAGTAGAAGTGTCAAATAGGCATATTAAGAGGATTCTTGAAAAAGTTGTCACAAAAGCTAATAAAGATTGGTCATTAAAACTTGATGATACCCTTTGGGCGCTTCGCACTGATTTTAAGACTCCATTAGGTACCACCCTTTATTGACTGGTTCATGGCAAAGCTTGCCATTTGCTAGTGGAAATGGAGTATCTTTCTGCGTGGGCGGTCAAAGAGATTAACCTTGATTTGCCAGTTGTAGGTGAAGCACGACTTCTTCAACTCAATGAGTTGGATGAGCTCCATTTGGATACTTATGTAACCACAGGCTCTACAAAGAGCAAACGAAGAAGTTGCATGACAAAATGATTGGAAAGAAAGAGTTCAAGGTTGGCGACAAGGTTCAACTATTTAATTCCAGGTCGAGATTGTTTCCTGGAAAGCTTAAATCTCGATGGTCTGGACCATTTGAGGTGACTAATGTGAAGGCACATGGTGCCATTGAGGTCGTCAATCAAAAAGGTGAGAATTTCAAAGCAAATGGACAGCGTTCGAAGCTGTACCATGAGGGTGCTTTTGTTGGTTGTGTGGAGGAGATTCACTTTGGCCCCTCTCCACTTGATTCATCTGATTAGACAAGTAATATGGTCGTGCGGGACCTTCATAAACCAACGCTTTGCTGGAGGCAACTTGTATCCCTTAGTTAGTTTTTCTTTTTCTTTGTTTCGTAGTTTTTAGGAGTGAGACAGAGCATGAGGGTACTAATGTGCTTCTAGATCTCATGTTCTGATTTGCAGATTTAACCAATGAAGAGATATTTGAGTCCCAATTTCCCCTTATGCTGCAAAACATGCGAGCGACTTGCTGAACAGTAGCTCGCCCGGCGGGATCGGGTGACAGTTGTCCGATCGGGTGGCTATGAAAATTTGCAGCAGGGAAAAGGGAGTCACACCCGATGGCATCGGGCACACACCGCCCGATCGAGTGCGCAACTCTAGCACCCGATGAGAAATACATTGCCCGACGTCGTGCCCGATCGGATGGCGGAACAAACTCAAGAACTCAGAAAAAATTTCCACCCGATGGCATCGGGTCAGGAACGCACGATCGGGTACGCAACCCTGGCACCCGACGTAAAATACATTGCCGGACGCTGTGCCCAATCGGGTAGCGGGCCAAAGTTCACCAGTTCAGAAAAATTTTCCACACGAATGGCTCGGGCAACCACCGCCCAATCAGGCTTGCGCACAAATAAGCCGGGTTTAACTCGGGATTTCAACTTCTTCTCTCACATAAATTCCTTATCTCCTTCTCTCATCTCACTCTCTCTCTCCTCATCTTCATCCTCCCCAAACCCTCACAACTCCAAACCTCCATTAAAACTCCATAATTCTCCCTTAAATCTTCATCCTTTTCCTTTAAAAAATCTATCAAAACTTCTCCTTTCTCCTTTCATCCTTTTTTCCCCATCTTCCACTCACAAAAATCTCCCTACCTTCTCCCTCTTCTATTCACCACCTTCCCACCTCCATTTTTGTGTTAGAAAAGGTTCAAGGTTGCAAATTAAATAATGACAAGCAAGTTCAGAAGATTAATAAGCGCGAAGGCTCCAAATCTACGAGGGAAGCTACTCCACCGGCTCCACCACCACCACCACCGGTCCCAAGAGATCCACAATATCCCGACATCCTTTTTTGGGATGATGAGCATCGCGAAAAATTTCTACGCTTTAAAAAGCGTGAGGTACTTCCTACCCGTTTTCTTGATGTCGAATTGCTTACTAAATTAGGGTTGCGGATGACTTCAAAGATTTTATGAAATGTGTTGGTATGGAAAACTTATACAATGTGCATGTAGATACACATGCTGCTCTGGTTTTTGAATTTTTTAGCAGCTTTGGTCTCACCAAGCCCCAAGTCAGGCCGGTCAAACATGTGCACTTTCGTTTACTGAACCAGGACCATACATTGACCCTTAGGGAATTTTCCGGGGTACTCAGACTTACTGTACGGGGGGACTACTACCCGCCTGAACATTTTAGCATTGCCCGGTGTCTACTTATTTCTAACAGGGGATCCAGAGCCTTTTGACGTTTAGAAGTGTCATTGGGCAAATTTTCACCATCCAATTTTTAGTATCTAGATCCGATTTATGGCCCAAACCTTGTTAGGTCAATATGAGGGTAACCTAGTACGGGGGGACGAGTTGATCACTATTGGTAGCTACATATCCAAGGGCACTAGAAACCATTTTCACTATAATTTGGCCCACCATATAGCCATACAGTTCAAACGTATCTCGAACTCGCTCTCTAAGATTCGTGAGGATAAGACTTGGACTCCTAGGCGGTTAGTGAATGGCGCCTTGGTTACTCTTTTTGCTCGGACAATTACCGATTTTGATGAGAAACACCTTAACCCCGTCCAGGGCCCTACCCTCATCGACCTCACATACCTCGACACCCTAAAGGTCCTCCAGCACATCTCTGACCAAAGATTTCAGTGGAGAATTAAGTCAAAAAATTCCATAACCCTTCTCGACCCTAGAGCCTGCTTGAGGCCCAATCAGGACAATTACCTACTCCCTATAGAGGGCCCTGACGTAGTTGTCCCTGTCCTAAAGCCCCCTCGTCGTTCTTACCATAGGCGTCATACGCCAAATATTGACGAGGGTCCCTCTACTTCTGCTCCCCCTCCCCCTCCTCCTAGCACGTTTGATTTTACAGGTATGATGTTGATCTTAGGTCGAATGGAGGCATATATGGGACGGATGGAGGAGCTTGTCAATGCGAATAGTGCCACACTCGCGGGCTATGTTACTCGCATTGACACGCTCTACACCCGTATGGATGAGATGGGGAGACGTGTGGACACCATGGCAGAGGATCAGCACTTCTCTCTCTATCCTCTTTACGATGACTTTTGGAGGCGTGGCATTGTTGATCAGTCCGCTCAGCACCCCTCGTGGTACCATTAGAACCCGAGCTATGGCAAGCCTGCCAGTGCGACAGAAGATATGTGGAGGATGAGGAGGAAGAGACTGCACCGCGACAGTCCGTCTCTTTGGGAGACTTTGGTGTAGGGACTAGTGGTATTAGGGGCGATTTTGACACAGGTGCTATTGGCTTTGCTGGTGGTATGGGTGGATTTGCAGGTGATCCTTCTGCTGCATTTCCTGTGGTTATTCAGGTGGTGGTGATATGTCTGGTGGCGGTTTCTTTGACGGCATCACCGATGATGATATGGGCGGTTGATGCCCTTGCTCTTTCCTCTCCCTATTTGCAATGAGGACATTACCTCGTTCAGCTTGGGGGAGGATCTCTCTCTGTATGTATTCCTTTTACTGCTTTTTAGTGTAGTTTTACAGCTTTATAAGATAGATTTAACTCTTTGATAGGATAGTTTATTACTCTGAAAACAAAGTTAAAATATGATAAAAATATGGTTTCCATGACTGGTTTAGTTGCCTCCCTGTGCCCCTTGTTGTGCTCTTATTGAAAATGATTTTACTTTGTTTTCTGGATAGCTGGGCATCTGTAATCTTGAGGCTATGATTTGATGTTGGATTACTATGATTTCGAGCGAGTTTTGATTATATTACACTACATTATGCTGCATGCCTAAATCGGTTAGATCGTGAGGCCTCTTTGTAAGCCTATTAGATTCATATCATTATCCAGTCTGTTTTTGTGTGTTAGTTCCTCTTTATTGGATTGATCTTGATTTTAACTTCGTACTTGTCAGATATTCGATGACTTATAACATTTGCTGTGATAGAGGCATTCTTTTGTCTGATTCTTGAGCCCTAGATTGAATTTTTGATACACTTTACCCCCCCTTAGCCGCGCTGAGCCTAATAATCTATTTTGTGTTACTAAACCTTCATTATAAGCCCATGGCCTTTATATCGATACTATTCCCAAGCCTAGCTTGGGGGAGCATTTATTGGGTTGAGTTTGAGATTGGTTTTATGGTTTGGTTTAGTCTTGGGGATGATTTGTGTATCTGATGTGGTTTGAGTTTGAGAAGAAAAATAAAGCAAATTTTAGTTGCATGAATGATTGGTTCGTAAAATGAAAAAAAAGGAAATAAAAGTTCAAAAGAATTCAAAGCTCCTTCATTCATGTATGTTTATAAAGAAAAATATGCTACATTGCCCGAAAATGGTGTTTGTTGTGAGTTTTCATTGATTCATAAGATTTGGGATGTGTTTTGGGTTATATGGTGTTGTTGGGAGTTGTTTCGGCCTTCTTCGGCCTTGTTTAAGAGATCTTTGCTCCCCCATCCTTGGTTTTTCCACCACATTTCCTAAAAATATCCCCTACCTCTTGCCTAAGCCCCATTACAACCCTATAAAGTCCTCTTGAGCTTGTGTTTACATTGTTAATTGGATTGATTTTGAGTTAGTTTGTCAAAATTAAAGAGTGTGTCTACTAATTGAGTCGACTTGGCTAGGATGAGCGTCATTTAATCTTCTTAAACACATGAGGGTGTGAGTGGGAAGGGCATTTATGGTCGGGTCGGTGAGTGTTCAGGCACATTGTTTTCCTGCCACAAAATTGAGAGGAGTGACACCTTTTGTGAGCACCTTTTCAGGATTTGTATGCCTTGTGAATGCTTGAATATGATGAATTGCTAGGATGATAGGTAGTTGGATGAATTTGATTAGCCGAACTTGAATTTTGCCTGTTTGAATGATTCTTAGTCTTGAAAACGTTTTTGAGTTTTGAATGTTTTTATCTATGGGGTGAGGCAATGTATTCCATGTTCATGTTCTATTTGCTTGAGGACAAGCAAAGGTTTAGCTTGGGGGAATTTGATATAATGATTTCATATAGAGTTTTTCCCTTCATTTGCAAGCTAAATTGTGCGGTATTGACGCTCTTAGGAGCCATTTATGTTAACTATTTTCGATATAGTTGTGGATTATTTGTTTTATAACATTTTGCAGGTTTTAGGGAAAAACTTCCTATGTTCTGTCATTTTGACCACCACACTGTAGCGGAGAAGTTATGAGGCATGTAGGAGGTCTCGAGATTGTATTCAAGCTCCTTGTGATGAAGTATTATTGAGAAACTTGGCGTCTGAAGCCAAGCACAAGAGCTGCCCAAGAATGCATCCACCCGATGGCATCGGGCAGCTGTTGCCCGATCGGACTCAATCTTCCCAGCCAAAAAGTTTAGATTTTCCCCCCGATCGGGCAAATCACCTTCCCATTCTGCTGTAACACACATCCCAGACCATTCTTCGAAGCATCACTATATACCTCGAATCCATCATTCCCATCGGGCAGAGTCAAGACAAGTGCAGAGGTTAAACGATCCTTCAAAATCTGAAAGGCTTCCTCACACTTCTCATTCCATTCAAACTTCGACTCTTTCTCCATCAAAGTAGTCATAGGTCTCGCTATCCTCGAGAAATCTTTCACAAACCTTCTATAATAACCAGCCAATCCCAAAAAACTTCTTATGTCAGACACATTCTTCGGTCTAGGCCACTCACTGACGGCTTATATCTTTGCAGGATCCGCAGAAACTCCTTCCTTAGACACATAATGACCCAAAAATGCAACTTTCTCCAAATGGAACTCACACTTAGAGAACTTGGCAAAGAATTGATTTCTCCTAAGCGTCTCCAATACCATTCTCAAATGCTCATCATGCTCTTCTTCATTCTTCGAGTAAATCAAAATATCGTCAATGAATACCACGACAAACTTGTCTAAGAACTCATGGAAAATTCTATTCATCAAATCCATAAATATTGCAGGTGCATTGATCAACCTAAATGGCATCACAATAAACTCGTAGTGACCATATCTTGTTCTAAAAGCAGTTTTAGGTATATCCTTATCGTCTACCTTCAATTGATGATACCCTGAACGCAAATCAATCTTCGAGAAAACACTAGCTCACATTGTTCAACTCACGATAATCAATACACAACCTCATACTACCATATTTCTTCTTCACAAATAAAACTAGTGCTCCCCAAGGTGACGCACTAGGCCTAATGTAACCTTTCTCCAACAATTCTTGCAATTGAGTCTTCAATTCACTCATCTCAGGAGGTGCCATCTTGTAAGTTGCTTTCGAAATAGGTGTAGTACCAGGAACTAAGTCTATGGTAAACTCAACGTCTCTCTTAGAGGGCATTCCAGAAATCTCACTTGGAAACACATCTAAGAACTCATTCACAATAGGTACATCCTCAATTTTCGACTCCACTTCCTTGCTTACATCTAACACACTACACAAGAATACTTCACAAGCTTTCCTTATCAACTTCTCAGCTTGCATAGCAGAAATAATCCCAAACTCTTAGGTTTCCCAAAACGTCGGTATGAAATTGACTTTCTGAAGGACTCTTCAAAACTACCTTCTGAGCTTCACAATCTATCTTGGCTTTATAAGAACTTAGCCAATTCATAAGAATCGCTAGTGGGAAATGGACTGGCTTTAGACTTCTAATAAGCACAAAATAAAACTATCCTACTCCTTAGATAAGGAATTCTTATAACAATTCCTTGGAATTTCTCATTCTCATTTCTCTTAAAAATTAACTTGATTTTCCACCAGCTTGGAAATCTTTCCTCTTATCTCCTTGGGCAACGTTCTTCTTGCCACGCCTAGTTTGCAGTCCATAAATATGAGCAGCTCACCCATACACAATATCTAAGGATGTAAAGGTTTCACCTCCTAATCCCAGTTGAATTTCCTCCGTCAAACCTTGCTCAAATCTCTGAGCTTTCAATTCCTCAGTGGCAACTACCTCAGGTGCAAATCTAGACAAAGCTATGAACTTGTTGTAGTACTCAGAATAGACATACTCCCCATTCTAAGGTTAATGAACTCTTCGGCCTTTTGCTTCCTCATGAAAGCAGGGTAAAACTTTCCTCTAAGAGCAGTGGTAAAGGAATCCAAATTGAAATCAGCCTCGGCACTAATCCTAGTCTCGTTTTCCTTCCACCAAAGATCAGCCTTATCTTTCAGATACATCACAGTCTGATCTACCTTCATTTCCGTAGGGAAATTAATAGCTCCAAATATCTTGTCGAATTCTCTAATCCAACTCTCCAAGAACGTAGGGTCAGTGTGTCCCTTAAAATAAGGCGGCTTAACTTTAGCCAACTTCTCAAACATCTCGCCTGCAGTGTCAGGACGTTCTGTTCTCTCTTGGGTCAATCTCTCTGCCAAAAGACGAACGGCAGAGGCTAGGGCGACATCGTTGTTGGCCATCCTACTGTGTAACCTATGAAACACACATACGTCCAATTCTTGGTCACAATTCATAACTAGTTGTCATTCTACGAAGGCACCGAAAAGAAAGATGATCATACAAGATCATCTAAAGAAAAATAGGTACATCGAAGTTTTACTTGGAATAAATCCAAAATACAGACAATTTATTTGGAACAAATCCAAGCACTAAAGAATATATTTGGAGTACATCCAATCTCAAACAATTTATTTGGAATACATCCAAGCTCAAACAATTTATTTGGAATACATCCAAGCACAAACAGTTTATTTGGAATACATCCAAGCACAAACAATTCACCACTACTTGCACAATCATTCTCGATTGGCATTCACGCAAGAATTAAATAACCAACCATGATAAATAAAATAAAATAATTCTCATTCGCGTACTAAAAAAAATATTGCTCAACTCATATAACCAAAAGAATATTTTATTTCTCGCAAAATAATAACAATGAATATTTCCTCAATTCATAACAAAAATTCACTATATGATTCCTCAAATGAACTATACCAAAATAAATAGCTAGCGTAGCATAACTACCTTATTCGAAAGAAATGCTAAAATAAATAGAGAAAAAAAAATAGCATTAAATAAATCTCAAAGACTAACATCATGATTCCTATCCATATATTCCTTGTACTTCTCAGGAGTTAATACTTCGTCTTCAAAGTCATCCATATCCTCAATAACACATTTATAATTTGGCTCTTCAGCTCTAGTCATCCTCTTAATTCGTTTAGGTGAAGGTTCATCAAAGTCTTCAATCTCATCTTCACTATTAGTGACATCATCAAGTAAGTCGGCCATAATGCAGCATAAATATCCTTACGGGTTTGACCTCTAGCTCGGTCGAACTCTTGTAACAGCTCATCATCACTCTCAATAGCGACTCTCAAGATACAACGTAATCAAACCTCTAAACTAGTATAGCTCTCAAGTACAGACTTAGTGTCGGACTCGTCATCACTAAGTACAATAGGATTGTAAAAACTTCCAACTAGATCGGCTTCACTATCAGACATGCCTAAAGGTCCATCTACTGTTGAGCAAAACATCTACAATGAACAACGTTCATTCTTAGCGTACATTCCCAACAATAAGTAACAAAATTAAATAGATAATCACAAAATAAATAGATCAGCAACCAACCCTATAAGAAACATGTACTTAACACATAAGCACGATTCAAAACTCCAGACAATCATAAGTCAGACAAAAATGACTGAACAAGTGTACAGACTAAAAACAGCTGAATAGACTACAAGTAGCTGAACAGGCAAAAACAGCCGAACAGACTAGAATAGCTGAATAGACTACCAATATTGAACTAACTGAACTGACTCGCAGACATAAATCAGCTGAACAGATTAGCAGATAGGAAATAAAATGAACACAACAATTAAATGCAGACATATGATATTTCTATCCTATATGCCTATCCTAAACTACCCATCTCACTCAAATAAAATAATAATCAAGACATGAACAATTTTCAAAGCATTACGTTTGGAATCTGAAATGATACGAATTTTTTGAAAGAAATCGAAATGATACGAATGCATGGTCGTTACTATATGAACAATTTCCAGAGCATTACGTTTGGAATCCGAAGAAAAATAAAAAAATTTGGAGCTCTCGGAAAAAAGGATCTGCAGTTGGAAGGGTAATCCATGCAAGTCCTGTTGAAGGAGAGAAATATTATGTACGCCTTCTACTTTCTCACATCAGAGGGCCTCAATCATTTAACGATTTACTTATTGTTAGCATGAAAAAAATGTTCATCATTCCGTGAAGCAGCATATCAACATGGGCTCATCGAAGCCGACGATTCCATAGAAAGATGTTTAGAAGAAGCTTTAATTTTTCAGACACCCTTTGTTTTACGGAGATTATTTGCTACTTTACTTATATATTGTCAACCAAGAAGTCCCCGGTCATTATGGGATAAATTTTATTCAACATTAAATTTAGTTCTTTTGATCTGTTTAACTATGAGCAAAGAATTGCATACGATAAAATATATAATAGAGTTCTTGCAAACAAACATGGAGCTTTCTTCGTTGACGGCCCCGGTGGTACTAGGAAGACATTTTTATACTCTACTTTACTTGCTAATAGCTGTTGCTACATCGGGAATAGCGGCAACAAACATTGCAGGTGGTAGAACAACAAACTCTCGATTTAAAATTCCTCTAGACATTGATGAGAATCAAAATTCCCAGATTTTAAAACAAAGTGCCCTCACAAAACTAATTCGAAAAGCAATATTAATTATTTGGGATGAAGCATCTATGGCAAAACGCCAAACTGTAGAGTACTGTAACACCCCGGCAATTCTCTCTTTATAAAACATATATTTTTCCCAACTAAAACAGAGAATTATCAAGGCATTATCGCCCGTGTGAAAACGTATCGGCTTATTTAGAATATTACAACGGAAAAACATTGAATATACTTTATTAAATACTTAGGACATAATAATTGTCAAGCCATTATCCAAACCTCGAAAGATAATTCAAAACCAACTTAAAACATTTAAAATAAATAATCCATAATTCAACTTAGTAAAATTAACGTAAAGGTAAGAAGCAGTAGAAGTAATAAAACAATCTCTCAACAACGCTTCCCAAGTCCCAAATGAGTAATTGAGACGATGCATCATGCCTTCCAAACCTGTAGGCAAATACTCAATTGAAAACTGCTCACCAATAAAGGGTCATCACAGGATCAATAGGCACAGCCATGATTGACACACAGAAAAGCACGTAATCAGCAAAGCTGAGTACATACATAAATAAAACTAGCCTTATATGCACACAATGTGTGCAAAAATTATATCATAGTAGTTTTGGTATTTTGAAACAGTTTTTTTTATGTTATTTATTTATTGAGGTTGGGTGAGTGGGTGAGTGAGTAGTTATTTTTTGTGATGTAGTGGGATTGTGGGATGATTATAGGTGGTTTATTTATGCAATTGTTCTCATTAATTTTTTATTTATTTTTTATGATAAGTTATTTTTTTCTGTAAATTATTAATTAAACAACAAAGGGTAAATTAGGCAATATATTAAATTTGGTGTCCCACCCCTCTTCCCTTACAGTATAGAGATAAAACACGAAACCTAATCATGATATTACTAAGCAACAAAACATGATCAATAAAAATACCTCAAGACTTCAACTCGTAAAATAAGACTTGACTACACAAGACATACAACATGATAAATATTTAGTAAATTGAATAGACAATGGATCGAGTTGTCCAACCAAAACCAGTCTTCAAAATAGAAGACCGAGTTACAGGCGCGACTCCGTAACCCCTTGACCAACGATATTGAGGAACCTTTAAAAATAAAAATAGGGTACGGTGATCAATCCGACCCCAAGAAAAGTCATGGGCTACCACCATGTACTCCAACTCATACTAGTCTAGAACTTCAGACGTGCACAAGTCTAAAGATATTGCTATTCACTTCCACTTTAAGTATTAGTTAGTTATTCGATGTTGAACTCTAACATAACATGAATACAATAAATATTCCTCTTTTATCTTAGGATTAAATAAGTGATCAAACAAATCCAATTGACCAAGAATTAATCCTCCAAATTTATTTGTTGACTTAAATCAACAATCGAATGTCCAATGACAATAAATATACATACCCTACAAAGCTCTCGGTCTTTGCAAAGTAGTAAAATAACCATGTCCAATAATAATCCAACTTACTCATAAAGTCCTCGACCATTGAAAAATAATAAAATAATAATGACCAATATTAGTCCAACTTATTCACAAAGTCCTCGACCTTTGAGAAGTAATAAAATATCCATTAAGGGAAACAATACCAAACTCCATAATCCAATAATAAGATATTATTAATCCACATCACACGATGGATCAAAATATAAATAATCCTAAACAACATGCTTGAATCAAACATCCATTCAATCATGTAATAAAACATAAAGGTAATTAACATGTTGAACAACACAATTCAATAGCCACGTATGAACCATAAAAGGGTTCCCTATACATGACACTATAGATAGTCCTACTCTTTAGGACATGATACTAGTCTAACACATAAGGAGAATTATGTACCTTGTGTAGACAAAGTGAGAGACCACTTTAAACTCTAGAAATCGCCTAAAGTAAATTCTCCGCCTACCAAAACAATAATACAACAATGAATTAATATCCTAATTAATTCACAACAATATAATTTATTTTAAAACGCTTCAAAACTCGTTTTATAATACTTTAAAAACATCAAAATTCCAACTTTTAACAACCTTTAATATATAAATCTAGGTTTTAAAACCTCAAAAATCATTACTTTCATACTCAAAACTCAATTTGAATAATAAATAATAAATCTGAAATTATACTTTATATTCACAATATAAAAAAAATCAGATTTTTAATAATTCAAACAATAAAGTTTTCAACTTTATTTATAAAACATATTAAAACTCATAAAAATCACAATATTAAAACTCATAAAAATCATAACTTTAATATTAAAACTATAATTAAGCATTAAATAGAGGATAAGGGTTAAGAAATAACCAAAAGAAAACACGAAAACCGGATTTGCGAGTGAAATATGGTAGCAAAACTATCAAACTTCTAGAGGACAGATGTAGTGGAATAATAATCGGAATTGAGTGATTATTGAGCCTATATTCAACAACGTTTTGAGATCTACAACTTTGCAGAAGGAAATTTTGGCTAAAAACAACCGTAACTATCATAAATCTAGCAATTAGATTCGGGAGTAATGAAAAGATGTGAAAGAGAATTAAGAGAGTGAAGAGTGGCGGTGGTAGTGTTGGCGGCTGTTGCGGTTGCACACGAGAGGCAGTGCTGGCGGTAGTGGCGGCAGCACACAAGCAAGAGGGAGGTGGCGTGTGGTGGTGCACGGCGCCGGAACCAAGGGAAGTAAAGAGAGGGAGGGCGGACGAGTGAGAGGAGAGAAAAAAGAGAGAAAATAAAAGTGTGCAAACTTGGGGTTTGGGGGTTATTTATAGGTTTTTCCTAAAACAAAGGGTGAACAGGTTTAGGCTTGGGTTCGAGTTTAAGTTGAACATCAAACTTTAATAAACGGTTTGGGCTCTCATCCCAACATTATAAATCATTTTAAACACGACCCAAAACCTTTAATAAATATTCTATACTTAAAATCCAACCCAATAAATATTAATGACTATTTAAAACGTTTAAATAATCATTTGACTTTCAAAATAGTCAACACTTAAATAATTAAATAAAATAAATATGGAAATGATTATAAATATACTTTAAATATATTTATAAAATTCATAAAATTACGGTGGATTACAAGTACCTTGAAAGGACATTAAGAGATATATGTTCAAATGAACAATTATTTGGTGGAAAAGTTGTTGTATATAGAGGTGATTTCAGACAAGTATTAACTATTATACCTAAGAGTACTTTACAAGAAGTTGTATAAGCAAGTTTTGTGATGTCACCATTATGGCAAAAGCTTGAAAAAATCCATCTAATTAACTCTAAATATGAGAGCAATCCATGATCCCGCTTTTAGTGAGTTCCTAATACGCGTGGGAGAAGGTGCTCCGCCCTATGAAAATGGAAGGTACATATCTTTGCCAGATTCAATTGTCATACATAATGAAGACGATACTTTCTCACCCGATCGACTAATTGATGAAATATATCCGGATATTAATACTATGAAACAGCCTACATCTTTTATGGCATCAAGAGCTATTTTAACACCAACAAATGAGGACGCTGAAATTATTATTTCAAGTTTAGTTTCAAGGCAGCCCAGGGAAGCATTCGAATACAGAAGCTTCGCCGAAGCTGTTGCCAATCCTATGGACAATTATCCAGTGGAATTTCTTAACACCCTTCTAACAAATGGTTTCCCACCACATCGTCTAGTTCTTACAAAAATATTCCCATCATTTTGCTTCGTAATCTTGACCCTACATCAGGGGTATGCAACGGAACAAGATTAATATGCAAGAGTTTCTCTCCTAATGTCATTGACGCTGAAATTATTGTGGGACATCACAAAGGCGAAAGAGTTTTCATACCAGTATTCCATTACAGCCATCTGCTGTGGATAAAAATCCTTTTAATTTCAGAAGAAAACAATTTCCAATTCGATTAAGTTTTGCTATGACAATAAATGAAGCATAAGGACAAACGCTGGACAAAGTTGGTATATATCTACCACAACCCGTATTTTCTTATGGACAACATTATGTTGCCCTATCTCGCGCCAAAAAAAGCACATATTTTAAAATTGCTATTAAACCAACTGAATGCGATATCAATTATAAGAAAAAAAAACCAAAAATATTTTATGTTATGAAGTTCTACAACATGCTGCAATTATTTAAAAAAGTCGGCGTCATATAGTTGGTAAGTTATTTTTCCAAATTCCAAATAGCTTCCCACCATCGGAATATTTTTTAGTTTTCTACGACGTTAAAATTGCAATATATATTTTCACTTCTAACTATATTCAAAGAAGATATTGTTGCCAGCTACCATATCTCAAATGAATGCCAATTTTTATGCTATTTCTTTCATTGTCATACGGCTTGCTTTCAAATACTTAATAAAGATTTATAAATATACATATATGTTACTAATATATTTCATCTTTTACTACAAGAAATTTTAGGCTATGGAGAGAGTAGCGCTTGGTGATCTGACTGAAGAAAGTCATAATTTTACAACTACCAACGTTGTTGTTCGAAAACAACCTCCAAAGACGTCACGCTCAGGAACTGTAAAAAAAGCAAAGTCTTGTATTTGAATATGAGGTATTTTTATTCTATGCCTTCTCTAATCAATGCTCAATGTAATTCAAATATATGCTAACATTTATAATTACTGATCTTCTATTTAGGGAGTACAAATGAAAGGGACTATATTTGAACAAGATATTGAGCTTTTCAAAGATACATTTCATGAAGGAAAAGAGTATGATATCACAAACTCAATTATTAGTCGAATGCCTTAATATCTTATTACAGATGCACAACAATATCAAATGATCATCACATCAACAACAAGAGTAACTGAATCGCAAGCTTCAAAACAAAATAGGATAAGTGAACCATCTTACTTGGTACCACTTGATGCAACAACTGAATACATTGGAAAAAAATGAAAGAATTGGTTAGTAATTTTTTGTTCTCTTCAAATATTTTAGCAACAACGAATTGAAATGTTGTTTATTACCAATTATGCCACCTGCTTGACAACCTTACCACCTGCATATGCAGTTCTTATTGGTGTTGCTATCGGGGTACACGACATAAGGACGGTGACTTCCCAATCAACTGGAAAAAATTATGATATCCATGATATTGAGTTGGTAGACACAACGTAAGCTTAGATATTCACAAAGTATTTATGAAATGAAACTATCTTACTACATAATATTATATGGAATAACAGGTTACAACATGTGACGTTGTCAGTATGGAACACTCTTGCTACACATGAAGCTCAACAAATTGCTGAAATCATCGACTCCCTTCCCATTGTTCAAATTACTCGTGTGACAACAATAAATTTTGATGGTATCTACTCGCAATCATTCATATATATATATATATTCTTACTACTTCATTTATCCTTTCATATTATTGCAGGACCAAAGTGGAATTGCTCTATTCTTTCTACTATAAAAATAAATGTTGATACTCCAGTACACATACATTACAGAACTGGTAAGTCAAATATAAACCAACAAATGGACATACAATATTATTGATATTATACGTTCTTATACAAATATTTCAACTTCAGGGTTGTCCACAATGCTATAATACAATTAACGAACTGAAGAATAGAGTTGGTGGTGACATTAACGAAAGGACGGAGCCAAATGAAATTCCAAATGTTTCAATTCACATACTACCAGAACAACTGGTACCAAAGTAATCTAAATAAAATGTATATCATATATTTCCCCGTGTGTTATTTTAAATCATTTAACATGTAATTAATTTTTTTTTTCACAGGCTGGAAAAACAGTATGTGTTACAGGAAGAATAGAAGAAATAATGAACAAAAATAGTTTGATCTACGACTCTTGCAATGTTTGTAGCAAAAAATGCAACGTAGAAATTGTAGAGCAATTTACTTGTTCTGCCTCGTCTCAACCACATACTGCAACATCAGAACCCAGATAATTTCTTATAATGTTTTCCAATAAATTATATTCATAATTAATACATATATACCCACATATCAAATTATTGATTATAAAGGTTGTTACTTTATGTCAGATGTATCTTACATATTGAACTTGAAGACTCAAGTGGCACTATACCAATGACCCTTTTCGGTCCTCACGCAGAATTTGTCCTACAAAAGAAAGCAAATGAGCTTTCTCTTTTATCAATGCAGGTAATATATGCATTTCCTTATATGTATACTTTGTAAGTATATCATATTAAAGCTCATTATTTGCATTTACTGTTGTAGAAACGCCGATCATTTATTGAAGAAACAATTGAAAAAATAAAGGACAAATCTTTCACCATAGAATTGGCTACATATATGCTTGGAGATAACAAACAACTTCGCTAAACAAATCATGGAAGCTAACGATTAAAACGTCTTTATGTTTACATAAGCTTACGTTTTTTACTTACCGTAAGATATTGTACCTATACATATAAATCTACATATATGTATTATATATATAGAAGAGAAATACATATTTTTATATCTGTAAAATATATAAATAATGTAGCTTGTCAATATTATAGTGATTATATTCGTCATTACTTGTTGAATATTTACAGACGAAATCAAATAATATGCATTTATCTATTTACAATACACATCTTAATATCAACTTTCCTATATGCACATGCAAATTAAACGTAATGACAACTTACATTGAACAAAATACTATAAATTGTTTTTTGATGCATTCTTGTGAACTATCTAAAAATATATACATAAATTTCAAGTAATATAAGAAATAAAATTCACCCAACAATAATAATGACTTTTATAGTTATTCTTTTGATCCACTTTTACCACATACAACCTGTTTTAACACCATAATTTTCTTGACACGTAGAGCTCAATATAATTTTCACTTCAATCGCTATTTTGACAGATAATATCAACATCAATATTTAGACAACACGTATGTTTATATATGCATTTGAGTAACCACATTAATGACAAATGTCAACATGCATGTCACACTTTCTAGAAAATAATACTCTATAGATAAACATACACACTCATATACACCCAAAACAATTTATTAATGTGAAATCATCTCATTATTGTTGTATTGTACATACAATTACAATGAATAGAGCACGTCGAATTATTGAAGCAAACATCAAGAATATATTGGACGACATGATGATACAACTTAATTTACTTGGAGCATGTTATGGAATTCATTCAGTTGTTGACGGCGAGCTTAAAGCATATGTTGACATCTATGGAATTCCAAATATCTCAGAGAACTTAAGATTAATTGGTACGAGTTCCACACTGGTTGATGCTTCCCAACAAACTGCAGCACGCCAAGCTATCAAGTTTCTCCAATCCACATACAATGTTGATATAGGAGATTACAATTACTACCAACTTAAATTGCAAGAAGATAAGCAACAACAATTAGAGAAATTATGCAAGAAAATACATTAGAGCTTTGTAATATAGTAATATAACATGCTCAAATTAAAATAATATATGCGTAACTAAGTATGTAAATACAGTTGGATACCCATTTGCATTTTGCAGTAAACATTAGTGTGATTATACTATCAGCTTTTGAAAGTGATTACCTAAATAATATCGTGTCTGACAAATAAAAAACAATCTATTTATTTATATTCAATACAAGATTAATAAATAAATATACAACCATAAATTATCGTCAATTACTATCAATATTCAACTACCAGCAACCTAACCAGAAAGCATGGCATTGACATTAGGAAAGGAACTGCCTATTTGACACATATAAATAAAATATTTGTAAATTACACATGTTAGCCCCTTCACTTCAATAAATTTATTGATTATAGTTCGAATGTCTCCTATTACTAACACTCGCAATTTGCTACTCCCAAACAAACACATATGTATAGACGAATTATGAATATATAAAAATAAATATTAATTTTATATAATAGATTAAATGGTAGCATACGGATAATTGTTACATTGAACAATATATTCATAAAAACTTATCTAATAGCATAACATATTTTACAAAATGACCACATACGCACATACTAAACGTATATATTATTACACGTGTAATTATCAACAATAGAGTGATATCTACCTTACACGTATCTTTTTTAGTGAACATACACAAACACGTAGAGTAATGGACAAATTTTGCATAAGGTTTTTACAATTTAAAATAAATTCAATATGCCTATAAATACCCAAACTGCATAAACCATTTCAATACTAAAAGAGATTAATAACTCTTCATACAACCACAAACTTGCAAGTGCTATTTAATATAGTAAGTATACTTAACTGCTTTGTCATTACAATTTTCATCAATATCGTATATTTGTTGTTGGCTATTTATGTAAATTGTTTTTTTGCTTGTTTAGTATCAATGGAAGAACCTCGTCGGGTTGTTGAAATAAACATCAAAATCATTTTGAACGACATATTGGTACAATTAGGTCTACCACGAGCATATATTGGAATTTATGCAGTTTCCGAAGATAACATGATGGCATATATTGATATCTATGGAATTCCAAATTGTTCCGAGTGAAGACGATTTATCGGATCATCTTCAACGCGACCCGGTCCTTCACAACAGAATGCAGCAATACAAGCAATTAAATTTCTCCAAGAAGCAACTATCAACAAATATTGGAAGAGTACAATAGACGCAATGAAGAAAACACTTGTGAAGAATTTGTAGAACTAGCAATGTAAACAACAGTATAAATACATAAATATGTAAGTCTAATATAGACCCGGTCTACACTAAACTTATTGTAGACCAAATCCAAATCCAAAAGTTAAGATTTTTTTAGCCAAAGTTAAATTATAGCTCACCAAAAGTTAAGGTTTCTCTAGCAAAAGTTAAGATTTTGTAATTAAAAGTTAAGGTTTTTAAATCAAAAGTTAAGTGTTATAAATGAAAAGTTAAGGTTTCTTTAGCAAAAGTTATGATTTTATAATTAAAAGTTAACGTTTAGCAATCAAAAGTTAAGTGTTATAAATGAAAAGTTAAGGTTTTTTGTAGCAAAAGTTAAGATTTTGTAGTCAAAAGTTAAGTGTTATGAATGAAAAATTAAGGTTTTTTTTAGCAAAAGTTAAGATTTTCTAATTAAAAATTAAGGTTTAGCAATCAAAAGTTAGAGTTTTATAATAAAAAAATTAAGTATTATAAATGAAAAGTTAAATGATTTTAAGCAAAATTTAAGTTTACATAATTAAAATTACTAATTAAAAAATGAAATTAGAAAAAGAAAAATTTAAACCCCCCATAACAACTGAGCATCGTCCCGTCATATTTCCCCAGCCCAACTCTCCTCCGCCGCCGCTTCCACCGCCGTCTCTCTTCTCCCGAAATCAACTCCTCCATTGCCGCCCTGATTCCACTGCTTTCATCTCTCTCCACCGGGTCTGAATGAAATAAGCTTGTATAATTTGGGGGTTTGTCGCAGGTTTTTTCATACAAAATTCATCAATTGAGAATCGAAACTCTCTATTAAGGGTTTGTCACAGGTATGAATTTTATTTGATGTTTTAAGCTGTATTTGGAGGAATTCGTTTCTTAATTAGCATCGGTAGAGAAGGAGTTAGGTGTGAGAGAAGTGGAGGTTTCTGTGGCGGAGGAAAACGACGTCGTTTGAGGGAGAATGTGGTGGTGAAGAAACGGAGAGGTTGTCGGAGGAGGTTTGCAGTTGCTGGAATGGTGGTTGGTAACTTGGTAGTGAGGAGAGAGATAGTGGGTCTACACTATTTCTAAGGTGGACCGGGTCCACCCAAGAGTTTTTGTACATAAATAAATAATTAAATCTTCGTACATTGTTTTTTTATTCAAAACAAACCGTTATATATATTTATGAAATAGAATATTAGCATGTATATACTGAAATAAAACATTGAGATGCATATTTCCTTTTTTCCTTTATAATTAATTAAGATTAACTTTTTTTCATTAAATTCCATAGTTGTAATACCAAGTTGGCTACCGCGTGTTTAAAAAAAAACAAAGTTAAAAGGGCATCAATAAGAGGCGCATTTGGCAAGTTTTTCTTTTTTTCACACTCTTAGTCTTACTGTAGCTATATTTAGACATTGATTTCCATCTCAAAAGCTTTCCAAAAGCTATCCCTGTACGCCTGCGTCCCTGCGCTGAATGTCCGATATTAAATCTCTGTTTTCATTTTCTCTCTTCATCCTATAATCTTTACGTCGATCTTCATTTTCTTCATCTAAGCACCAATCATGGCGTCCAGGAAGATGCTAATCGACGGAGAAGGAAACCATTCTCCTGCTGAAGACGAAACTCAATACGATTTCGATTTGTTTGTAATCGGTGCTGGAAGCGGTGGTGTTCGCGCTGCTCGATTTTCTGCCAATTTTGGTGCTAAGGTTCATATTTAATATCAATGATCCTTTACTTTCCATTCGGAAAAATATGATTTCATATTTTCTGTTAGAAATTGTTGTATTTTTTTATGATTGAACACTTGTTAGTCACTCATTGATTGATCTGTTGAATAATTGAATTCGTGTAGGTTGGAATTTGCGAGCTTCCATTTCATCCTATAAGTTCCGAGGTTATTGGAGGTGTCGGTGGAACGTAAGCCTTTCCGATGAACTGCTCTTATAGTATTTGTTATTGCATTTACGCTTATTGAATATTTCAATTTTATACTATTAGGCTATCATTGTTTCACTTTCTTCTGATTCGATACGAGTTTTTTCCTTTATTTGCTGTAGGAAACACTCAGTTAACTTCTACAGGATTGTGTTATTTCGAAGTACTAGTAAAGACATGAGTATGATAGAAGACAACTTTTAATTTTGAAGCGAGCGAAGACTGTTTTCGAATTTTATCTAGGTTTATATTTGTAATTGAAGAGCTAATTAAATGTTGTTTAAATGATTGCTCGAGTGTGTAAAATGGTGCTGTCTGAGGATGTGAGTGCGAGGCTATGGATCTTAGCTAGGCAACTTCACTCAGTAATCCCTTGGGCCTCGAGGCTATCTCTTGTCAAAGATTTTTAACTTATTTTTGCTTTGGTGTTGCTATGAAAAAATGCCATTTTTGTAATGTATTTTGTCCAATGCCGTAGTTTTGTGGAGTGTTCTTGGCAGCTTTCTCATGTCGCCTGCAAATTGCGCATTATGAAATACCATTTTGTCAGACCAACCGGACCCAACCCTTTCCTGATTCTGATAATTTCTTCTGGTTAATGTAGAATCATTTTGTTAGTCTCCAATTGCGTTATCACCAAATACTGAATACAAACAGCAAATGAAGAGCCATGGAATCCACCAGCCTCTTCAAAATAATCTTCCAATATGACATCATTCTCATTTGTCTAATGCTTGTTCAACTAGGTGCTTATACTTCTTTAAATGCCCTAAACAAATCTTCCCAAGCCCTGTAATTTCCAAGTCAGTCACATTCACACCCCCTGATCTACTAATTTGCCTTAAAAAACATTCATACACTTGTCCTGATGTAACATTAGCTGATCCCAAAGAGACAGTTATTCTGAATCGCAAGTATAGTCAGTGGGTCAGGCCCTTAATGACCCTGTCCATATTAAATGGGGCTGGGTCACTCATGGTCCTATTATATAGGGTCGGGTCAAGGGATTTTTTTGTGGACTGACCCTTTCAACAGGTCTAAATACTACCATTGTTGTAAACGTGTGCCTGAGCTTTCCTAGCTGAGTATTTTTCTTTTTGTCTTTTACACTATGCTTAGGCATTTAGAGACCTGTCATCCGCGTGGGCTTTACCTCTTTTTTCTCTACTAGTAGCCTTGCCTGTTAGGGGCTATTATGCATCCTATTGTTGGACCTTTCCCATAGCTAGATGGATTTATTCGGCTTGTTGTTGCCACTGTTATCATTGTTGTTTTTGTGCTCTTTTTCGAAACTAAACAGGTATTTATATCACGTGTCTTTTTCTGTCTCTAGATGTGTAATACGTGGTTGCGTCCCCAAGAAGATTTTGGTGTATGGAGCTTCTTTTGGTGGTGAACTTGAGGTGAGTTTATGTCTCATATTATTAATCTGTATGGATGGCTGATAAGTTTGTAATTGTGGGAATCTGTGATAGATGGAAAGTACAAAGTATATCTTAAGTAGTCACAAAATTATCAAAACTAGGATGGTTAGTTATTGTTTCTTTGGGGTCTGAAACTCTTGGTGAGTTTGTAGTTGGGAGTAATTCTTAGTTGAAGTATTTCTAGGTTTTTAGAATACTGTCAGAATGTCAAATTTGCCTGCAACTTTTTCAGAGGTAGCAAGAGATATTTTCCACTACAACCTAAGCTGTATTGGCGAGTTTGTTTTCTGGGGTTTGCAAACCCTTCAATATCAAAGTTATTGGTTGGATAGATATGACACTTTCAGTTAATACCACTACATGCCTGCATCTTCTCCATCCCTAGGCTTTTCTTTCCCTCTTTTTGTTGGTGGGTTGTTATATCATATACTCATCCTGCACCTCATTTTGCAAGCTTTCAAAGTGTCTTGTAAGAGCTATCAACATCTGAAGCTGTATGGCCTCTGAAACCTCTATATATATTATCTCTGTGATTTTGGTTGTGTAGGATGCAAGAAACTTTGGCTGGGAATTAAATGAGAAGATCGACTTCAACTGGAAAAAGCTTTTACAAAAGAAGGTCAGTAAGTTTTGAAATCTTTGTGCATGTCATCTATATAAGTAGTCATGAATAGTACGGAACAATTGTGTCTCATACAAATTAAGGGCTTGAACAAATGTCTCATGTTTAAGGCTAATGTACATAATTTTGTAGACAAACTCAGAAGAGATAGGTGTTCATGTTGCTCACATGGAGCTTGTTATGTCATATGTGCTGTTATCACAACTGCATTACTGAACTTATGAGTCAATTCCTGTGTGGCCATGCTAATGCATGGAATGCTTACAAGAGAAGTGCAAGAAAAGGATTCTTTTTTTTTGTTTTTGCTCCCTTCAAATTGTTTTCGGATTTACTGAAGTGAATTTAATTTTGACATGCTGTCTCATTCCGGAATCAGTAGTCCTCTCCTAAATTTAAGTAACATGGGAGGATGGAAATGAAATAACTATTAGGACTCGTCCTTAATCAGGTTATGTCATTAAGTATGAGTAGGGACAATCGTATCTGAACAGAGGGAGTACTCTTTGTTCTTAGAGATAGAAAACTTACCTTTGATGAATATGTTTCACTCGCGAAAATTTAGTTTTCCCTTCTTATTCTAAATTTTATGAAATCAAATATATAAACAAATAATTTAAATAAGCATGAATATGTCATATATGTCCTCATATCTAAAACTCTGCACTGTTTGACTTTAATGGCCTCCAACGCACACCTTCCACCATTAATACCTATAAATATTATTTATTGATAGAAATGTTTAGAAAGTTGATATGTAGAGAAATTGTTTAAATCGAACAAGGTCTCCGATGGTCGGGTTTTCTTATATATTAACGAGCCTTATATGCACACAATGTGTGCAAAAATTGCACAAAAAAAAACAATGTGTGCAAAAATTATATCATAATAGTTTTGGTAGTTTTTATTAATGTTATTTATTTATTGAGGTTGGGTGAGTGGGTGGTGGGTAGACCTTGCAAAGCTGACCCGACCCGAGACCCGAAATTGACCCGAAATCGATGACCCCAAATCAACCCGAGACCCGAAAGACCCATACCCGGCCCGAAATATGTTGACCCGAGATTGACCCGACCCGAAAATTGACCCGACCCGAGATTGACCCGACCCGAGACTGACCCGAATAATATCTATTCATAATTTTAAATTTCACGTAAATCATCGACATAATTTCAAGTAAAGCCAATATAAAGGTGGTGCTCTGATACCAATTCTCCCCTTAATCCTAATACGTCCAATTCCTAGATCAACGATCAAGAACTTTGTATCGTTGTTGGGGGCCTGGGGCAACGACTTGAAATTGACCCGACCCGACCCGACCCGAAAATTGACCTAACCCGAAACGGAAAGCGACATACCCGAAACCCGACCCTTTCCGAAATGGAAGACCCGAAGCAGACCCGACCCGAAGTTGACCCGACTCGACTCGACTCGAATTGACCCGACCCAGACCCGACCCGAACGACCCGATTGCCACATATAGTGGTGGGTAGTTATTTTTTGTGATGTAGTGGGATTGTGGGATGACTATAGGTGGTTTATTTATACAATTTTTCTCATTAATTTTTTATTTATTTTTTAGGAAAAATTGACCAGGATAATCCAAACTATGCCCATTCCGCCAAGAATAATCCCTACTAAGCTTTATTCTGTATAATCCCAAATATGAGGTATATCAGCCACAAACACACCGTGACCTGAAAAGAACCTGTTTAACAGGTTAACATGCCACGTGTCTTGTTTTAATTGGCTTTTACAATTAATTTACTTTAATTTATTTTTTAAAAAATTCCCTTCCCTTTTACCCCCTCCACCTTCCCACCTTCAACCTGTACACATACCAGCCCAGCCACCAGCAATCCGCTCACCACCACCGCCAGCCCTTTCCACCACCCTTCCCTTTTCCACCGCCCCCAACCCCTCTGCAACCCAGCCAACAACCACCGCAACAGCACCACTCTCGCCCTCCCTCTCTCTCTCATCCTCCCTCTCTCTCTCGCCCCATTCTCTCTATCTCTCGCTACACCCACGGGGCCACAACCACCTAAACCACCACCCTGTACCAGGCAACCACTACACCACTGGTTGCGCTCCGATATCCTCCGCCAGACCCACGAGTTTTCTGGGTGGTGGGACGGTTACAGTGGGGTTTTCTGGGTGGTGGGACGGTTTCGGTGGGGTTTTCTGGGTGGTGGGACGGTTTCGTTGTGGTTTTCTCGGTGGTGGGACGGTTTCGTTGGGGTTTTCTAGGTGGTGGGACGGTTACGGTGGGTTTTCTGGGTGGTGGGACGGTTTCGGTGGGGTTTTCTGGGTGGTGGGACGGTTTCGTTGGGGTTTTCTAGGTGGTGGGACGGTTTCGGTGGTGGTTGTGAGTGGGTGCGACGCACGGTGGTGTAATTTTGGGTAGTTAATAGGGTGTTGGCGGTGGCAGGGATGCAATGAAGGTGAGGTGGAGATTGTGTACCAACCACCATGGGAGTTGATGTGAGGGTGGAGCGGTGGTGGTGGTTGGTTAAGGTGGAAAGGAGAAATGAAAAGGAAAATTAAATTTTTTTTATTAAAGTCAAATTTTACCTGATTGACCGGTTTCAAGTCATTTTGGTGTGTTTGTGGCTGATATACCCCATAGTTGGGATTATACAGGAATAAAGCTTAGTAGGGATTATTCTTGGCGGAATGGGCATAGTTTGGATTATTCCGGTCAATTTTTCCTATTTTTTATGATAAATTATTTTTTTCTATAAATTATTAATTAAACAACAAAGGGTAAATTAGGCAATACATTAAGTTTGGTGTTTGTCCCCTCTTCCCTTACAGTATAGAGATTAATTAAATATGGCTGAAGTTGATGATTTTTCACCAATAATGTCATGTTTATTAAAGTATTCTTATCTGCTTGATGAAGCAATACATGTATTACATACTCGCTCCGTTCAAAAAAAAACTCTATACACTTTCCTTTTTCTTCTGTCCCATAAAGCTTTATACACTTCTATTTTTGGACATGGTCCACTACTACTTTATTCTTTGGACTTTTCAACCATGACCCACCACTCTCTTACATCCAAATAGAATATTATGCTACTAACTCCTATCACATCTACCTTTTGATAAAATACAATTGATAATCAAACAACAACTTATCATCTAAAATTACGTGCTCGATCAAGTGTATAAGGCTTTCTTGGACGGAGGGAGTACTATTTTTCACAAAAAAGAAAGAAATTTAGTATGTTTCATATAAAAGATAGGAATTAAAATGGTTACATGCAACAGTGTCTAAATATCATACTTGTAGCATCCTAGATATGGATAGAGGTATATGACATCTACTTCATGTTTGCTCTTTAAAACATGTTCCGCTCCAAACTCTTCACAAAAGGACAAGTGGACAACTGCTTTTCTTCATTATATGAATATTAGTTATCTTCTTTCTTAAGCACAATCTTATAATTAAAATAAATTGAATTTCGAAAACAATTTTTATGTCTGAAACCTCTGTTTTTCACATGGCGCTCAAAAAACATATAAAACATAAATGAACTCTCATGGACTTAGCCTGCTCGTTTTCTCACGGATTTCATGTAAATGTGAATTTTTTAGTTGCTCTGAAATGTGATCTACATATTATGTATTGACTTTTGTGAAATTATTTTTCTTGAAGCTCATTTCTTACCTTTTTTTTGTAAATATAATGCCCATATATTTTAACCCCCATATAGTCTCATATTTACACTTGCCCTTATCTGTACGTCCATAATTCATGCGATGTTGCCTCATGATAAGATAATGAATATTCACCTCGTCTCACTTTATATGTCTATGGTGTACGTAAGATAATCTTTTCTTCTCTATTACTAAGTGTTACGGAAAATACAAAATTCCTTTTCTAGTGCCTGGTTGAGCATAAGAGGTCTGGGTTTATCTATTCTATGACATTGGCTGGAAATTTATATATCTTCTTAGGACAATACTTGTGAATGTTGTCATCGTTTGTGTGGCATTCATATTTTTAGTCTGTTCTCAATTCTCATCCTCTCAGATTCATGTTAACTGACCCCAAATGATTGTCGGCCTAAAGGCTTGTTGTTGTTTCTTCTGCTGCTGCTGTTGCTGTTGTCGACGCCATCGTCTCTGTTGCAATATATATATACATGCTTGATAAATCATTTATGTATTTTTTGTAAGTTTCACCCCTTCATATATTTCAGACAGATGAGATCATCAGACTGAATAATATTTACAAACGGTTGCTGTCAAATGCTGGGGTAAAGCTATATGAAGGAGAGGGCAAGGTGGTTGGTCCAAACGAAGTACAAGTGACTCAGCTAGATGGTACAAAGTTGTCATACTCAGCGAAGCATATACTGATAGCAACTGGTAGCCGGGCGCAACGTCCCAATATCCCTGGGCAGGTTGTCTCGTTTTCTTTTGCTGTTTCAAGCTGTTACACATATCTAGGCTCTATTGTTCTTCTGCTTATGAAATATTTTTCTTATTTTGGTCTGTTTCCATATCCATGCTCGACATCCATGGCTGTCGTTTACTGCCATTGGCAGTCTATGCACCTTGCTAGAAGGTGCAGTAGCTTCCCACTTAGCTAGCCTTTTGACTCGTGGCTCCTAAAGTTGATTCAAGCACTTCAAGACATGGTTTTAAATCTTTGATGCGGTTGTGGCCGTTAGCGGTCGCCGAACCACTTTATCGCAGGCAATGATAATGGATTACGGTTATCTTTGCCTAATATCACGTCCATGGTTGGGAAGCAAGGCCCTAAAAGCTGGTTTTTTTGCTTTGTTTATCCTCCTTTGACTTTTAAGCTTAGTGTTCAAGACCAAAGTCAAAATCAATCCTTTGCTAGTCACCAACACATCATCGGCCCAACAGTCATGAAGTTGTGATAATATCAAATGCTTGACATGAACCGATACATATGATGTCTACATGTAAAGTGGTGGAGATAGCATTGATCTGAATTGCCGTTTGCTTTAGGTGTATTATTGCCGATCACTATTTTTCCTTATCCATGCTAGAGTGAATAACTCTTCTGTGTGAACTTGTGAACTGAATGTAGTGGCTTCTAAGCTTCTTGTTGAGGAACATGGTGTGTGGTGTGTTGTTGTGATCTTGTGGATGATATATATAGAAATCTTGGTACTACTTCCTACAATATTTAGATGGCTGGTGTCATTTTTTTTGTTGGGGAAGAAGCAATTGTTAGGTTGTTAGGTGCTCATCTGTCTACATTTATCAATTCTTTTATGGGATATATATGCTAATTGAGCTCAAGAAGTCAAAGAAAACCGTGACGTAATCCGTTTAACTAAATGGGTTATCGTTGTGAACCCATTAAATAATTCAGTTTAAACTCTTAAAGTAGGTTAGGGAGGGGGTTCTTGGATCGAGTCAGGTCACCTTTTTTCCATCTCTAATTTAGGTGTAGATCCCATTGACACGCTGAATGATGCCTTATTCTTCGTGTGTTACAAATGTATCACCTGCTAGTTCACTTCGTTCTTAAGTACGATATGTGCTTTAGATAAGTCAAATTTTAAGTATGATGAACTGAACTCCGATTACTCAATTCCTAACTCTCGAATCTATAGCCGAAACCGTCTAAGGTATGAACTACGAAGTGACTGGTTCCTGTGTTCTCCTACCTTAATGATTGGAATCCATGAATGATGTCAATGGAGTAATGTCATCAAAACTTCCCCTAGCAAGATCAAATCGACTAATCTGAAAAAAAAGTTCATTTCGATTTCTTGCTTTGAGTCCATGCCGGTGACATTGTCTTACTATAACTTTTGTTTTGATTGTCACAGCAAACATATATAATGACTGTACCATCGAAATTTAAATTTGTATAATGGCTAAGATTTTCTATTTTTTTTTCCTTCTAAATTCCCAAATGCCTTCAACTTATTGCCTAAAAATTAAAAAACACCAAAATATTCCCATTATACTTTGAATTTTGTATTTGTAAAATTCGAAAGAAGCTTCAAAACTTTCAAAATTATTTTGAAGTAATGTGAAGAGCTTGAAATTTCATAAAGTTTGCAACTTTCGGCAACCCCTACAGTTTGAAATATTAGAAAGCTTTTATTTAATGTTATTTTTCTTAATGTTTTTCCCCCCAAGTTTTATTACCTTCGTATGGCGAGTATTTTCCCTGGTCTTTTTCCACATTACCTACTAAGAAAGTAGAAAATATATTTTTGTTTACAATTGTATGTGCAAATTAAAAAAAATGAAATAATGATTAAACCTTAGTGTGTGAAGTAGAGAATGGTTACAATTTGAAGAGAAATGGGTGAAAGAAAAACATGAGACGCCATGGTGAATCTTGAAACTTTTGTGGGAATAGATTATGTGTCTCCCTTTAAAAGAGATTTTTAAAGAATAAAATATGGATGTTTCGTTTATACTTATGATTCATATCACGGGAACACTTAATTTTGCAAGAATATTGCATAATTATTACATAATATAAGAAATTTCAAAACTTAGGTTTGCACATATATTTTTATCAATTTTTCATTGGAATGGCCGGTACAGCAAAACATTTGTAATATTAGTTTTTGAATTATGCGTTAGTGATGATGTGATTATTAAGACAATGCCTTTAAAGAAAAAAATTATAATGATATATGCGTATCCCGTTTCTTGACACATTTGCTTTTCACCGTCTCTCACACAAATCTATGAGACCGTTGATGTTTAGGCCACTTTAGGCTAAGTTTTGGGCGATTTTTGACAAATTGCAAATTCAAAAAGGCGAAAACTGGGTAACACTCGGGCACACCTTTGAACTTTGTTTAACTAAATAAATGATACTTCCTTCGTCTTAAAGTACTTGAAACACTTTGACTTTCAACTTTCACACTTGAAACGAGACTTTGACTATTAATTAGTATGACGAAAAGTGTTAAGTAAAAGCTATAAAATGTTTTTAAATATATACCATTAGATAGCTCATTGGACATTTTAAATAATAAAACATGCTTTTGTATATTATTTCCTTATTCGCAAATTATTTTCCCAAAGTAATTTGAATACTTTTAGGAGAGATGTTGTTGAGTGATTATAAAAGCTAATGTGGTTGGAGTTGGTGGGATATTTTGGGCAGAGAATATTAGTGGGATGCATCCAACAATAATAGTGTTCAAACCAATTTGAGACGGATGAAAATTGGTAAAACTAATTTGCCAGATGAGAAAGGAAAGTGTTTAAAGTAATCTAGGACAAAGGTTGTAGCAAAAGCCATATTGTTAGAATGTGTTCAAAGTAATCTAGGATAAGGATAGAGGGAGTAGATCCAAAAGTCAAATTATTAGATGTATTTTGGAACAAAGGGAGCAATAAACATTATGAAAAGTTCATATATTGAAAATACAAATTGAAATGGTAGCAACAACCTATCACATAATTCTAGATTTTCTTATACCTATACGAAAAAAATAAAAATTTCACTATATTTGACAATATGGATAATTAATGGGTAGAACTTGAAAGGAGTAGAAGTAGAGTGTGTGAGCGTGTATATATATATATTTATATCAAATAGAGGAGAGAGTGAGACACACACGCACGCACGTGCACACTTAATTTTTTTAGCACATTGTAGCTCTAGGTCACTAATGTAGTTGACTCAATAGTTATTACATTTTGTCGATAATCGGGGTTGTAGAGGGAACATTGACTTTTTTTTCCTTGGAGTGTGCCGACTTCTTCATTGGAGTGATGGGTAGAACTTATACATTTAACCTTATCTGGAGCTTTGTACCCTGTCTCCTTGTGATAAGTTTATGCCTGGATATCCATGTAGATAGGTGGGTATTCATCAGGGGATACCATGTTCAGGCAGTACAAGGTAACTTGTGATAATATACTATGAGTAAAGGTAATAGGCCATTCTTCATGGCAATCTTAGCTTAAATGAGTGTTCCTCTGATCTTGAAAGGTATATATTGTTGCTTACCTGATTTTCCATGACCTCCTAGGAATTGGGCATAACTTCCGATGAGGCTTTAAGTTTGGAGGAGCTCCCTAAACGCGTTGTGATACTTGGGGGAGGGTAAGTATAAGTGCTTTACAGTCATAGAAGGGCCTATGGTCTAGTGAATGGAACAGAGGTCTCCTTCTCTTGTTTCTTTATGGCTTGTTTTTTGAATGTATAGTACGTCGTCATAATATGCTTTGACATTTTCATTGTGTGTTAAAGGTACATTGCTGTTGAATTCGCTTCCATATGGCGTGGGATGGGTGCCATTGTGGATCTTTGCTTTAGAAAGGAACTTCCTTTGAGGTACTTAAAAACTAAATTGGAAAGGCTTGATCTTATTCAGGGTTATATTTGAGGGTGCTCTACTCAATAGTTTCCTCTCTGTCCTGTGATTAGTACTCTCTCATCTTTTTATCTTACCTACTGTCATTGTGTGTGTTTTCGAATGCACTTCTTTGACCTTTATAGATATTTTAATACACAATATTAAACTATGTTACTTGACTCTTCATTTTATTTCAAGTATCACACTACCACACTACAAGTGACGGATGCTCGACACTCTAACATGAGTATGGACACTTAACACTTCGTTTTGGGCTAAAATCATGGAAAATATTCACAATTTAGCTGAATCGGACACTTGGACATGGTCTCGTGAAGTCATAGTAAAATAGCTATTAAAATTCATAATGATTCAATTTTAATAAAATACTCATAGAGACGAGTCAAACAAGACCTCACATGATTATATTCTTCTTATATATTAAGGATAATTAAGAAGATTCTCTCTAAATGATGATAGTGGTAAGATACCAAATGAGAAAGATAAAAAGATACACAGGGAGTCTGTCTTACCGAAGAGGGGTGAAATTCTTGTATGGAAAACCTATGGAGCACAGTCGGGAGGGTTTGTGTGTCAGCCACGATAAATACTCGGAAACATCTGGATTATGGAAATTATGTTTCCTGACTTTTAGAAGCTTAAAAACTTCATAGAAACGAAATGAAATGATGTCATCGGAGCAAGATCTTGCAAACGTCTCACTATATAATCTCTCTCCTCTGCCTTCTCATGTCTAAGAAAAGAAAGGGCTTTATGTTGAAAAGACAGAGAGGATTATAAAGCGGAGCAAGATTTATGCAGAAAGAGGAAAGTTGGTAGGTCACGTGTGGATAATAAACAAGTCAATTATGTAGTGAATAGGAGGGTGTAGGGTAGGAGGAGGGGTCATTTAGTGGGTGGTATTGTCTAGAATGGGAGATTTTTGATTGGTTTCTTTTCCTCTTTAAAAGTGTTAATTGGCTTTCTGGTTAAATTAAATATACATTCTATCCCAAGATAAGAAGTATATTGTAGAATCATAATGTATAAAATGTAATATAGATTTTCAAGGACTTCGTTGAGAAACTTCCTTAAGTTAGGCACTTTCTGTGAGGATAACTCTCAAACATAACGTAAAGTGTCACTCCATTTTCTCAAAGGACACCATGTAAAAGTCTCCAAACTCCCTGAAGATTAACATCTAACAGTTTCACTTTGAACGATTTTTAGAAGCTATATGTTGACTTTCTAAAACTCCATAATAAAATGTCTCCAACCTGAAAGCTTCACTAGCTATGAACCTCCTAAATCATCGATTGATGGGTTTTTTCCATTTCTAATTACTAGCACCGTAACAAATTAAATGCAACAAACCATTTTTCACACATTTCAAGGAAGAAATTTAATGGTGTAAATGAGCAAATTAATCAAAAAAAATTAACACAAGCAAGAATGAGATTATATGTTACTTGCTTTAAAATTATTTTGATTAATTTGCTCGTTTACACCCTTAAATCCCTTCCTTGAAAGGCGTGCAAAATAGTTTGTTGCATTTAATTCGTTACGGAGGTAGTAATATAAATAGTGGCCGATGAGGGAAGTACCCATGTGTTTTCGAAGTCACTTAAGAAAAAGATAACTTGATTCAAAATGTCACCAGAAGTTCAATTTCCAAATTCCATATTGCAGTCGGTAACAAGGAATTATTCCGCTAGGTTACATGTTTAAATAGAAAATTAACAAGACAAACTATTATTACTTCTATCGATCAAGTTTATATTATCCCTTAAAACAATGAATATATGATTAAAACATTTTGATTTTGTTATATATGATTAAAGCATTTTGATTTTGTTATAGTTAACAATTGTGTAGCACTTCTATAAGCAAATAATATACAAAATATTAGTTATAACCTAGGTATTAACTGTAAACGGTTGGATGAAAACGAAAAAAAAGTTCGAAAGTAAAAGTGTAAAAAGGACAGTGACACACTAATAGTCATAGAATGATTTGGGTTTTAAAATAGGAATAGAACATGGAAAAAGGAGACAAGTTGCTTGAACTAACTAGAAATAAGAAAAACAAATAAAATCGGCAAGTACAACAGTATATGGAAGTAGTTTGGTTGTTGGAAAAAAAAGGAAAGAAGGTATATTAAAGAAATTTAAAATAAGATAAAATACTCCTCAACTTAATGAACAAGGGACTAGAACAACAAAATAATAAAACAAAGCAAAAAGAAAAAGAAAAAGAAACAAGTGCCTGTTCTTTTTTACTGAATTAATGGAAATTAATTTCATTTCAATTTAATTCAGTTTAAGTCCGTTAATGCCGGTTTAGATCCATTAATGCCAGTTTAGCTCCATTAATTTCCCTTCTAGTTGGTCGAGCTAGGGATTTTAGTTCAGTTCAGTCCAAAAGAACGAGTCCTGAAAAGCTTATTACAACATCCAAACCACTAGGCCAAGTTATATTCCACAGTTTGCTATTGTGCATTTATTTTATAACCCTATATTTTGAGTTTTCTTTTCTCTTTCCAGGGTTTAATTTAACCCAAATTGATAATGAATCACTACTACTAAATACATATGATTTAAATTTAATTAGATGGTACTTGATGTTTTGGAGTTTGGTAAATCAAATGTGAAGGGGTATTTAGTGAGAAATCGGAATGACCCCATGAAAAACTGCTTTTGACACCTGTTTTTCACATCAGAATCGCTGTGAGACTAAGTGCTCTACTCAAGAGTGTTTTGCAATCCATTTTCCAAATTTGAAATTATAATATAAATAAATATATTCATATTTCTATTTTTAATTGAGGGGAAAAGCACTTTTGGCCATCTTTCCTCCTTGAACGAGTAAAATTTATAAGGAAAGGAGTTACAAGTGGGTGATTCTTGCGCATTGTTTAAAGTATTATAAATTATCCTAACAATGATAAGATGGATTGAGGAAATATGTGGCTTTTATGATGAATGGATGCAAGTATTAGCTTTATTCTGCTTTCGAGAGGATTTGTACCGGGCTTTTTTGTAAATGATTGGATCTTTTTCTAAGCATACTAAGGGAGTCTCCGAATGAAGGAGCCTACTAATAGATTTACTTGCCGTCTAAACTATCTAAGGCAATGTTTTTTACATGATTCCCCCCATTATTGTTGTATGTTAAAGATCTTGTTGACTACTACTACCCTATCCAAACCCACTCATAGAACACTGAACAAGAAAAAGGAAGAAACATACTGCTCCCTCGGTCCCATGTCCCAATTTAGCTATCCGACCATCCCAATTTAGTTTCTACTATTCTTTCTTAGGCATAGACCCACTATTTTTTCAATATCTCTCCCTCCACCACCATATCCCATACCTTATTAATTATTTGATATAATCATGAGACCGTCCCTGCACTCACGAAGACCTACATGATTTACCTATAATATAAAAGTTCCTGTCTTTCTTCTATTAAATAACGTTTACTATAATTTAATGCAATCCTTGTTGCACTTTATCTACTTCCTAAAACTCTGTGAAGTATCCCAACTAAAGTATGGAGGGTTTATGGTTAGAATTTGTATATAAGTGAAGTATGTAGTTATTCATATAGTATATAAGATTATAACTTCTCTTTTAGTCTTAATCTTTTGTTAAAACTTACGGTTGCTAAATACATGCCCTAATTACTAAACGTAAGCACCCCCCCCCACAAAAAAAGAAGCTAATATACCCCTAATATCCTTTTTCGTATCCCCCTGCTTTTTTCCTCCTCCAACGCACGTCATATTGAAGCACAAAAGTAATAGAACCATGGTTGCATTTGGAGAATCAAATGCGGGAAGATTTATGAATTATGTGAAAAATTTGTTTGAATTTAAGCAGATACGTGATTGAAGATTAAAGTTTAAAACTACACATCCAGATCAAGTGTTATATAGCTATTTCGTGCAAACTATGCGGAAGGAATCCATCTAACTATTTCGTACAAACTATGCGGAATCCATGTGATTATTTCATACAATACATGAAATCCATGTAGTTTTTAATAATTTGGACAAGCTAGGGCGTGATATTTCATTTGACATACATGAAATCTAGGAAATTTTTTCATTTAAGTTGCACAAAAATTTGTGAGACTGTTTGTTTTAGTTTGCACAGAGTATATGTGTATGTTTCATACTTTCATGTACCTTGCACAAATTAGAGTATCAAATTTTGTACATCTTGCACGAATTTGAGAAAAATAAATTGTGACACTCTGCATCAATTAAGAGGTCATGTAGGTCTAAATGATTATTCATTTCGGATTCAATATGTTTTTTTCAATTAACTAGTATAATCTAGTCACTGAAACACAAGTCTATTTTTTGGGCTGTAGAGGTGGGAGAAGAAGCAAGAGTTCTTTATGAACAGAAAAACAGGTCTGGGGGGCTTAGTCACTAGGGTTTGCATTTAGCACTCCCCCTTGTCTTGAATATAATAGTCTTTTGGTTTCAATGAACATGCAGAGGCTTTGATGATGAAATGAGAGCTGTTGTCGCTAGAAATTTGGAAGGCAGGGGAATTCATGTGCGCCCAAGGACTAGTTTGACAGAGGTCGCTCTACTTTCTGATAATTTGATGTTAATTCTAGTGTCAACCATCATGCCACAATTTCTCCACTAGTATTGTGATCTTGTTATCTTACCGACGATTGATTGAATTACTATGACAAATAAGTTCACATGTTTTCTTAAACATTTTTTTTTGGGTCTCTGCAGCTAGTGAAAACTGATGGTGGTGTAAAAGTTCGTACAGATCATGGTGAAGAAATTGAAGCAGATGTTGTGCTCTTTGCCACTGGTATTTCCCCACACCCTCTCACAGTCACAGATGAGTTGATATTCAATGTACAAAGGGGAAAATCTGTTTTATATCAAATTAGAACATTATGAAGCCAAAGCTTATGGTTAAATTGTTTGGCTATGAACTTCTCGAAGTTGATTTAGTTATTGTTTGTGTAAAAGGAAGGCCAAATAGAAATGCGGTAATTAAACGAGGTATTGGTGTTTAACAAGCTGAACCCGAAGACCAGTAGAAAAATTTCCAATCCAGTTTGGCCATAAGGGCCTTTGTTAGAGGCAAAGTTTTGCGGAGGCCCAAGTCTCCAAGTGCTGTGTAGCACAAATCTTATCCTAATCCATAATTATCTTGTTTGTTGTCGCCAAAAAAAGTTCCTATAGAGTATAGACTGTCGACATCTCGCAAGGTCTGTGGATTTGAACATGTAAATGCTGGGAGAGCCTCTAAGTTCGATTGGTAGAGGGAGTGATGAAAAGACTGCTTCCTAAGGTGTTCTGGTTTGGTTGGGTGGTTAGAGCTAAAAAAGAATTGCCGAAGTGATGGCGGAGGCAATCTTTAGGGGTCATTATAAAATGTGGATTTTTTCAAAATTAGGAATTTATTTTGAAAAAGTTAATTGTGAAAGTTTAGCAATTGCCCGGAGAGGTCACTAAACGTATCACTTATTCATCTATCATTAGAGCAGGCGGTGGGGGTTGGAGTGGGAGGAGGCTGTCATCGCCCAAAAGGAGACAAGTAGTATTGAAAGAGCAGAGACAAACTTTATAACCTAGTCCTTGTTTAGGGTTTCGACTTTGATATGAATGTGACTCTAATGAGAATAACATTCAATGTACACCAAAGCAAAAGTCTTTAAAATCAAGAACAAGTCCGAAAATACCAAGTGTTTATGTGTTTATTGTGTTTTGGATATGATAATTAAATCAAGCATTCCTGAAAGATTTAATTAACTCTTAATCTCCCTTAAACCATTACCTGGAATTAAGTAGATTAATACTCATTAATAATCACTCCTGAATATTATATGAATGGTCGACTTTAATTGAGCAACAATTAAAATACTCGAAAATATGATGAATGAATCAAAACTTACTTGTTTATTAATGAAAACTAGGTGCCTATTTATACTAGTACACGTTCTAGTATGATTAGGAAACCAAACTCTATCTAAAAAGCATATAAATCTTAATCCCTAGAATCTAGGAAAAGATAAAGATAAACATAAGGAAGATAATCTAATAAGATATGATAGGATTTCGGCCCTTTCAATCTTATTCACATGCCTATCCTTCCTTATCCCTTAGCTTGATCAATTCTTATCTAAAAGGAATTACAGCTCAACTAGGACTCTTAATATAACCGAAAAGTACAACATATTTTCGGCCCTATTATTGACATAAATTAAAATGCTAAATTAAATACTCCCTCCGTTTTTTTTAATATGCACCTAAGGCTTTGCAATAAAACCAAGGAAAAAGTGCAAAAGTAAGAGAGAAGATTAGTAAAAGTAAGGAAAAAGTGAAAAAGGTAGAGAGAAGGAAAGAAAAAGTAGGAGAGAAGTGTAATAATTAGGTGGGCCAACCTTCCATTTATGGCAAAAGGTAGAAATGTGTCAATTAAAAAAAAACACCCAAAAATGGAGAAATGTGCATATTAAAAAAAAACGGAGGTAGTACTAAATAAAATTAACTAAGACTCCTAATGACTCAATAAGACTCAAATGGATTCCAAAACATGGGCTAAGGACGCCCCTCATAAGCTTCATGGACTTGATCATCTTCAATCCACCTTAACATGGACGAAAAGGTTGTGTTGAGTTTAAACTCGTAGCTCCCATGGCCTTGCTTTGAAGAATTATCCATACCCAAAAATTGCGAAGGTCATAGATAGTGATATCTTGGATAAGCCTCTTCGCTCCTGCATCAGTCTTGTAGGAACTATATTACTATACCGAACTTTGGAGATTTGATTTTGTTGCTTTCTGAAACAGTTGAGAATTGCAAACACTGGTGATGCGCAATTCTTGATTGATAGAAACTTTAAAAATCTGTTATTTTGATCGATTTACTTGTTTTACTACAACATACAAGCCTCTCCATGTTAATGATGCTAGACTAGAGAGCACACCATTGAGATTTTTAAGAGAAATGAGTTCAGTTTAGCAAAAATAGAAATTCAGAAAAAGTAAGTTCAGTAATCATTACACTAATAATAAATTTAATAGATATTGTGGTTTGGCAAGAATAAGTTTGTCAAAATCATTTCAGTCTCCATAAACCTTAAACAAAACAAGTTGAACGAATAAAAGTGCAATAAATAGGTTTTAATGTAAAGAACATGTGCTTTCTAATTTTTGGCTTATTATTGTGACTCTTGTAGGTGGTTGTATTTGCGATGATATATTTTCAGTCATCATTAGGATGAGGACTTCATTTGTTATCATTAGGATTAGGACTTCATTTGTTTCCATCTCCATGGATCTCGTATGAACCCACACCACCAGCCAATCGCGGCTTATATGCGACCCAATTCGATATGGTGTGTGAGCTAGAACCACCAATTTGGTGTACCAAACCCGTAGGCATTGTCTTTCTGTATGTCATTAGAACATGTTGCAGATACAAATTTTTGTTATCTAGGCTTTGTGGGATAAACCATAGGGCCTAGATCTGTTAATGAAGGACACATCTACTTATGAAATAGATTTCAACATAGTAACGTCATTTTCCTTGTTTTCCTGGCTTGCCTCTCTGACCGCACTTCATATTGTAATTATTAGAGCGTTGACTCTTTGACATGGGAAGGGACAATGTCACGTGGGAGAAGTTGTTCATCTATATTTTTAAGATACTTCAAAATGGTATGAATATATGCAAGAATACAGCTTACAAAACACTATGCTCTCTTAGAATTGATAAAGAACTGTAACGATATATGTTCCCAAGATTCGTACTAAACAAAACCCTGCCAACGGTTTAGATTTGGTTTCACTATTAGACTTCAGCAGTGCAGTAGACTTTTGCACTATTCACAAACTTCACTTGAGCATAGTTTTGTCTTATTTTTAAAATAAAATGTTTATGTCATTGGATTTAACTCAATCCTTAACTACAAAATATAAACTTTTTATACGTTCTTTCAATATTTGGTTAAAGATATTAGTGGTCAAAGTTGTGCTTGGCAAGCATGAAGGATTGAAGGTAAAACTGCCGCAACTTTTAGATAACAGAAGAGCTATTGATCTTTTCATGGTTTGTTGCACAGGACGTTCTCCTAACACGAAGAGGCTGAACCTGGAAGCTGTAGGTGTAGAACTTGACCGAACAGGAGCTGTTAAGGTTTTACTCAGCTTCTCTTTACTGCAAACCTTATTTACAGTCAACTATTCATATGAAAAATTCAGTAGGCTTGTGTATAGAAGTACACCACTTGGGTCCTAAACCTACTTATATGGTGTATTTCTATGTATCTTCAAAATATGACAAAAATGTTCTATTCTTGTAACTTGTACAGTTTTACAAGAATCGCAGAGTGTGAATGGTTTCTGCAAATACTGTCATCATTGGTCTTCTTATAGCTGCAAGGAACTAGTTGCAATACTATTCCTTGTAGAAGACCTTTGGCATATCTTGAGAGTGAAAACGCTTGAAGTAATTAAGAATTTTACTAGAAACATAGAAAGACACCAAGGTGGGCCATCGATAATCAAAAGGTGGGTTTTGGGAAAGGAAAACTCGCATCCTCGAGCTGTAATAAAGTAATTTATATGCACAAATTTAACAAATGTTTTCAGAGTGATGGTAAAACTTACTCCTTTTGTCCCACAATAATTTGAACACTTACCTTTTTCATCAGTCTCAAAAATAATTTGAAGATTTTGAACCCTTCAATTTTAGACAAATCCAATGGTATTCTAAAACTTCTTTTGACCCCAAAGTATCCCCTTCCTTACTCATAAAAACTACGCCATTATCTCTATCATATCTTATACATATATTTATATTATAAAAATTGATAACCCCTCAAGCCTGTCTGAAAATACCAAGGTTTTAGGTCATTTTCAAAATAAATACCAACTAGTTGCGAAATTAAAAATAAATACCAACTAGTTCTATTTTTTTAATTTCCATACCAACTAACAAAAACCATCAAATTTTCCGTGTGTGGTATCTACCAATGCCCTTTCCTTCCACTTTTCCAACCGATAACTCTCACTTTCCCAAATATTTAGGGTTTTTTACCCATAAAATTCAATCTTCACCAAAAATTCAACCCACATGAAGATGCTAAAGCTCCAACATGTTATCGACGGAATAAACATTGAGAATGATGAGATATTTTAACTAGAGAGAAGAAGGGAATGTTTGGTTGAAGATATTGTTGGAGTGATTGAGGTATCGAAGCCGGGAGAGATAAGATGGGATTGGGGGTGAAATAGAGTTGGATACAGAGAGGAGGTTACTGAGGAAGGCGATGTCTGTGGAGAGAGAGTTCAGGTGAGGTTTAGATTAGAGAGGTTGAGTGATGCTACGTTAGGTGATGTGAGGAAGATGAAGATATTGAGGAGATACAACTTTCTGCCAAAAAAACCATAAACATTTGGGAAAGTGAATAGACGGATTTTTTGACGGTTTCTGGTATGAGAAAAAAAAGGAACTAGTTGGTATTTATTTTGAATTTCGCAACTAATTGGTATATATTTTGAAAATGACCTAAAACCTTCGTATTTTCTGACAATTTTTCCAATGATTTATATGCAAAAATTTGAAAAATGTCTAGTTACAGTGTGATGGTAATTGCTCCTTTTGTCCCAAAATACTTTGATCACTTACCTTTTTCAAGTGTCTCAAAAATAATTTGAAGATTTTAAACACTTCAATATTGGACAAGATCCCATGGATATTCTAAAACTTCTTTTCTGCCCCAAAATATCCCTTTTCCCTCTTAATTAAAAACTACGCCACTATCTCTTATCGTATCTTTTATCCTATATATAGTAACAATTGATGTCCCCACAATAATGATTCCTTTAAACTATCTGCCTTGATAATTGGTTGAATTAATCCGAACGGAAGGAGTAACATGAAGCCATGACAAGGGGTATACTGTATACCCTTCAAATTTTCATTGTTTTCTTTCTTTCCTAGCTTCTAGATTGCCCATTTATTTATCTTTTTTCCAGGCTACAAACATCTTCACATAACGCTATATGTTAAAAGGGAAAGATTACAATAACTCAAGGGTAAAAAAATTGACTACTTAATTAAATCGGTTGCAATGTTTAAGCTGCTGCCGTTAAGAACATTTGTACTTGAGATCGCTTTGACACTTCCACAGGAGCCGCCAATCTCGATATATCATAAGGAAAATTTAGAAGCTTTTTCTTTTTTATAAAAAAATAAAGAAAAGTAGATTAGATGGACACCAAGAGGGGTGTTAGGTCATTGACCAAAGGAGGGTAAAGGACAAGGTTTGGCTTTTGTCTTCCAAATTTCAATAGCTTGGAAATTCATGGGCAATTTTTTTCCAAGGAAGAAACAGAGGTTCTCGACACAAAAGGAGCATTCTTGCTATGTCGCCAAATCATCTCGACACAAAAGGAAGTAGATCTGTCAGCACTGATCAGATCCGAATGACCCGACACGAGACAAATCCGAATCAACCCGATTTGATCCAAACCCATTTTGAAACTAGTTCAACCAGATATTGATCCGTTACCCGAATCAAATTGACCGAACGAATTATCATCCGAAGTAAACCAATCGAAATTTCATCCTGACTTTTGAATTTTATTTTTTGTTTTTTTAGTTTTGTTATTAAAGTACCAGTGATGATAATGAATTTCATCCTAGCTTTATGTTTTGTGTTTTCTAGGACCTCATTTTATGTTTTTAGCATATATGTTAAATTTTTTCCTTAATTGTTGTGTTCTGGTGTTCCAATATTCACGGGTGAAAACAACTATTGTTCATTTAATCCTCTTTGTAGGGGCTTAGCGGATAAATAATGAAATTAGAATTTCACACTAGCTGCTGCCTATGCTTTAATGTTTGACTTGTTATTCGACTAACCTTAGAATTTTGTCGCCTCTTGTGTTAAACTTTTCAAAGCCCTCCAATACCACCACACAGTGACCATTAACGCGATCGTGACCGAAACCTCATTTTCGAACCATACTACTGGGCCAACTTTTGTTCCTGCTTAATTCTTACGCAGTGTGCCCAAGTCTCTCTTTTCCAATAGGTCAAACGGAAAGACTGCCCCTTCTTCTTTCTAAATTCTTGCTTGTGTAGCTGGATGTACACAATCCTGTCTCACGTCAGACTTGCACTCTTGTCACCCTTGACTCTAGCCTGTATCACACTAAAAGTTTAAAACAGTGGTTGTCCCTAACCAATCACAAGTCGGTGGCACCAGATAGCTTAGCTCTACCCGACCTTTAAAACCTTGCATAGCTGCCAGTGGCTACCACCTAGATTTGTTTTGCTCTCTCTCCTTCATAGTGTCTTTGATATATGACATGGGCAGCGTCCTTGATGTTAGTTGGTGTCTTTTAGTAGACCTATATCTTCTACGCTATATTTTATGTCTTCTGTCTCCTCTCTCTCTCTAGGAGGGCTGGGGTTTGGTGGGGGAGCTGCATTTAGGCTATTACTAATATCATCCTTGTTATATATGAGTATATGACCACAGATCGACATCGTATACGGCTTAAGCAGTTTAATAATGACTAATGCTGGAAGGCCAATCTTGCACTCTATATTTTGTTCTCAACATCAGATGATATAGTTCGAATGATTTTCTAGGGGGCAAGGGTCCATATATACTTATCATGAACTTCCTATTACAATTTAAATGCATATAAGTTTTCTTACTAAATGTTTCTCATACCATAGGTTGACGAGTATTCAAGAACAAGTGTACCAAGCATATGGGCTATTGGTGATGTGACAAATCGGATGAACCTTACTCCCGTGGCTTTGATGGAAGGAACTTGTTTCGCTGTATGGTATTTAATATTAATGTATTTGCTTCTCTCAATTGGCTCTACATCTCCGTGTGCAATACAAATATTTCGAGGTGTAAATCTTATGTGAGCAACTATTTCTTATTTTTAGAAATCCGTATTTGGGAACCAGGATAGCAAACCTGACTACAACTATATAGCATGTGCCGCCTTCAGGTATCATTTTATTCTTATCCTATGAGCTCTATAATATTCTGTATTTTTGTCTGCCAACTTGTGTTTGTGATCATTGCTTCATATTGCTATCTAGTTTAGTTTACATTTTAAAATTTACATTTGGACATAGGGAGGTAGTGTAATACTCTGTCATAACCTACTTTTAAAGCTAAAAAGCAAGCCACTTGTATTTCAAACTTACCTTCCATTGTGGGCTTGGGTTAGTCCCTTATTCTCAATTTTAGACAAGAAGTAACTTTTTTAGGCAATACCTTTGTTTGAACTTAATACTGAGTAAACAAGATAACAACAAGAACTATGAATAACACTTCTGTGTTAGGACACTTTCTCAAAAGTAATATTTTGACCCTACACAAAGCACCAGTTAGATAGAATTTGCTTTTGAGATACAAAGAAGAAAAACAGTGAAAGTCTTGCTTGCTAAGAATTATACTAACGAGAATAGAGTTTTGAGAGAATTACGACAATGAACAATGAGAGAGTGCAAAATGCTTGAGAGAATATTTCTACTTGTTATACTTCATCAAATAGAGAAATCTCTTTATTACAACGCTGTTAAAAGCCAAAAAGAAGCCAAAAAAAAAACTGACAGTTTCCGCCTATGGACATAAAACCGCCTAATATCTTTGTTTCTCAACCCCCCTTATAAGCAATTCCATCAATCTTGTTGTAAATTTGAAAATCAAGCTCGGCCATTTTTTTAGTTGTTATGCAACGGATTTTCGAACTTGTCATTCTGGGAAATGACTTTATGTGACACCGCAACAAAAATCATGTGCTTCTCGCTAACACTCCCCATGCTAGAGTTACTTATCAGAACTAGGCAAAAATGAGAAAGGTAAAACATAGATAACAACACAAAAACAATATGCACACACCAAAGAACGGAGAAGAAGTTAGTAGGCTTTTAAGCGGGTAATGTATGAGTTAGTATCTATTTATCTTAATAATAGGATGGGCATTCATGTTTTACGTAATAATTTGTTTACCATATGTATAACCCAATTTTATGATAACATTGGTCGTATGAAGTTATAAGAATACTTCTTGAACTTGCAAATCTCGAAATCGAGCTTGAAGCCCTTAGTGTGAGTTTTTTTAATATAAAAATTCACATCAAGTTAGCCGTGATCCGTTTCTTCATCAGTCAAGCTTCGTGTCATCGCGATCGTTATTGTGAACGTGGATGTCGAGGTCCTTGATGTTCTCTCTTGGCTGTAATTTTGTAATAAGTCATGATAACAATTAAGCAAGAATATTTTGATTTTAACTTATCTATAAATTATTTTGATTATAATATATTTTGATTTTAACTTATCTACAAATTATAGGTTTACTCATTTTTAAGGAAAACATATCAAACCTTTTTAGTACAATAGTGAAGGAAAAAAAAATCGCACATGCGGTTTGTCACAGGAGCTGCTGGTAACATATGAATGGAGTAGATCATGGAACATGATGAGGTTTTATTTCCAAAAATTCACATTACTAGCTTTTCATCCTCATCTGTCATCTCCATTCTTTTTTGAATTGAAGTACTATTCAAACATAGTATGACCACCTATAATAAGATAATATGACTATGAGTGGTCTTTATATTTAGTGAATGAAAAGCTATCCCGAACAATATTACCTCCATTCTTTTGGATGTAATAATTTGATTTTGCACTACTTATATACTATCTTTGGCCAAATTTAAATACTCCATTTGTTCCTGAATACTTGTTTTACTTTCCTTTTTTGTTTGTCCTATAATACTTGTTACACTTCTTTATTTGGAAAGGTTCCGTTATTAATTTACTATATCCCTCTTATACACTCTTACATACTTTGACCCACCTTCTCTCTTATGCAATTAAAATAATACCCCCTCTAACTCCTATCACATCTACTTTTTAGATAAAATAATAATTGATAACCAAACTACCACTTATCACATATAACTTTCTGCCTTAATAGGTGTAACAAGTATTCTGGGACGGAGGGAGTAATATTTTCTTTTACTAATTTTAAATGTTTTTTTTTGGCAAATACTTCTTCCGTTTCTTTTTAAACGACTCGGTTTGACTTTCACGCTTGCAAATGCATAATTTTAATTGTTTATATCTTGAATTACCTACAAGTAAAAATCATGTAAGTTTGATTTCTGTAGAATATACAATGAGAGGATTTTAACAAGATCCCGCATGATTATATTTTGTCTTAAGTATAAATCACAAAAAGATAGTAAAAGTAAAGTCTGTGAATAGTGCCAAAGTCAAACTTGTCATTTAAAAAGAAACGGAGGAATACTCTCTCTGACCAAAAAGGTTTTCCATTTTTCCTTTTTTCCATTTTTGCCAATCCCAATCACATTTCTCATTTCCTTTTTTTGGATATGGTCCCCTAATTATAATATTAGTTTCCTTACCAAAAGCACTTGACCCCGGTATCTCTTATATTGATAAACAATTCTAAAAAATACTCACTTACTTTTCAATTATAACCTGAAAATTTGGGCCTACACCAACCTCTCTTAAACTTTGTGCCCAAAAGAATTGGAGGACGGAGGGAGTATATAACAAGGGGAATTACAAACCCCTTAAGCAATAATACGGCCTAAACTAAGTTTGAAGTAGCAGCCCCACACATTTTAGGAAGGGTTTAAGCAAACACAACGAATAAAGCAAGGAGCAAAAAGAGATAATACATCAAAAGATCCCTCAAACTAGGAGGGCATCTTATAACAATTTTGAACATAATTTCTCTAAAGTGATCTGTAATCTTAGCCATGGTTCGAAAATGCTTTTTCCATCACATTGTCGCGGTAACGGAATTAGTGCGGTTGGCGTATTGCTAAGCCGAGACCATAAGATATTGTTTAAATCGGCCTAAAACATGGTCTTTTTACATCTGTACAATGCGGGTAGTATGTACGCAAAGTGTAATACAACTTTCATCAGCCCCTTGTGAACATCAAAACCAAACATGAGATGTGTAACACCAACTCTCTTTATTTAGGATGAAAATGTAAGAGAGGGTTGGAAGACAACAATCTCATATCTCTAGTATGGTACTCCATCCAAATAGCACATAAGTAAGGAGAGAGGGGGTCTACTTGTCTACAGCCTTTCTTAGATTTAAAGGGGCACACACTTTACCATTAATGAGAATAGGAGACTGTGGTAACACAGTCCGTAATCTAAGAGACGAACTTAGGGGGAAACCTAATTAAGAAAGCATAGTAAACAAAAAAGGCCACTCAATAGAATCATATTATTTCTAGGTAGCTTTTGTAACACATCTAGCGGAGATGTGAGAACAATTATAGCTTTTTATGAGTTGAGTTGAAAGGACAATATAATCTGCTACTTCACTCACACACTTCTGTAGTTCTGTTGTCTATCAGTGAGAGTCTTACGAACAATGTTGTAAAGCATATTGCCGGCCTAAAATGGGAGGCTTTAGAAGGATTCTCCATTTTAGGAACCACGGCAGTAATGTTAACTTGAGTAGGCATGATCCGAGAATCAAAGAACTGCGGAACAACTTCAATTCCATCTTGCATTATAGCCAACAATTCCATCTTTCATTGTAGCCATTAATTCCGGGGCTTGACATCATCAATGAAGAAGAGAGCCACTTGCACCTCAATAGCCGAGATAGGAGCAATAAGTTTAGCACTTGAATCAGGAGAGAGGCTACAACCAGTTCTTATGAGATAATAAGAGTTTCTTGAATATACTCCTGTTAGTATTATCATTAGCAAAGAGGAGATTATGTTCGTATCCCTCTTCATTTTGAGGGAAGAGAAGAACATAGAACTAGAATCCTGAGTTGAAGCCATTTGATTCTAGCTTTTGCTTAAAAGCCATTTCTTCAACAGCTAGCCATTTCTTGAGAGTTGGAGACTTGGAGTAGCAAGAGCTCTGGAGTTCATATTGAATATTGTTTAACGGTAGCTGCATCAATTTTCTAAGTAATATCAGAAATTCATGATTATGCGTCTGAGCATTTTAAGCTTATATCAGACATGTTGTAGGAGGTTGCCTTTTCCTTTCTGTTGCCAAAGCTCTCCTACAGCGAGAGAATAGTTGTTCAGCAAGGTGATTAAAAAATTTGAAGGTGTACTAGAAATTCTTTGGTCACCAATGCCTTTGTTTACCAAGAGAAGTGGCCAGTGCTTTTCAGTTCAGCTAAGTGATGAAGTTATCAAAATCAGCTAGTTCATAAAGGCTAATAGGAGCACCATTAATTCCATCTTGAATTTAATTTACAGCATTAAAATCACCAAGAGCTAAGGAGAGTGAATACTCGGAGCAAGACTTTAGAGATCATTCCATAAACTTTTACTACAGTATGTAAACTATAAATCACAGTAAGGTGTGAGAAGAGCGGTCCTAGGTCATATATTTCAAAAATGAAATTAGTTGCTCAGATTTCCTAAGAAAGCTGGTCTCAAGTTCAAGATATTTCCAACCCACCCAATTGCTGCCTCTAGGAGAAACTTCATAGTTACACTCCCATTTTCATAAATGGCCAAATTTTCTCATAATCTTTGCTTTACTCTGAGATTTTACTCTAGTTTCAACTAGGGCTACTAGTTAATGTTATTTGCCTATAAGAAAGCTTTGGTCTCAATTGTTTTTCCTAGTGAATCTGGTGTGGTATCGAATGAGAGAGGAATGAAAATCAGGCAATGAAGCTTGCCTTTAGGACCTTCTCTCTTAGGACGAGAGTAGTGATAAGAGCATAGCTTAATCATGAGAGGTACAGATCATTCTCACCTCCAGCTTCAGCTTCACCATCAACTCGCTCACAAGTAGGTGGCAGGTGCAGTATGTATTTTGCACAGGAGTAGGAAACATCATGACTGCCTTGCCCTTATCCCTGGTTTTCTTAGGCCACTTTCCACAATGCAGCTTCAGAAGTAGGAGCAATCCAACCATTTTAGGAACAGCTTCTTAGGCTCTTAGCAGGTGGGCTTGAGCTGAAGTTGCATAAGAAGTTGTAGCTTGTGTTTCAACAATATTATCAGATTTTCTAACCCACTTTTGAGTAACTTTCTTACGAGCTTCTTTAGGAGGGGGCTTACCGGCTTAGGCTTGTCACAGTTTTGGCAACCTTATTGCACTGTTTGCAGAAGGCCAGTCAAAGACAACTCTGTGTTAAAATACACTACCAATCAGGATCTTCAAAGCGAATATGAGAAGGAAGTTGCCAACCAGAATTCTAGCAAATGAAACTCTCATCTGTTGTGTAGCACATTAGAGAAAAGAGGAACACCAAGAGAGGCAAGTTAGGAAGCCTAACCCAGAGGGGAATAACTTTCAGAACTTCCTGTTGAAAGTTAAACTGAGAGGTCCAACCCTTAGTAACAACAAGTTTGCCATTGAACATATGGGGTCCGGCAAAGAGGATTTCATTTCTATCCTCAAGAGACTGGAATTTTACAATAAAATAGCCTTCATGATAATAAAAGACTTGAGGTTCAGTCACATTGTTCCAATCATGAGCAACAATTCTTCTAAGTGAGGCAAGAGTAGGAGAGTAACCAATAACACAGTATCATCACATTTTCCTATTTTTGGGTAAGTGTAGCAAGTTCAGTTCTAGCTAATAATTGACCATCATTATTACGAGGAGCAATAAACTTAAAGAGACTAACCCTTACTTGCAAGTTTGGTGCTCTCAAAAAGAGAGTTCCTTTCAGTGTTCTGTGTGTTCCATCGCAGCATCAAGATTAAGCCTCCTATTAATCGTCGCAGGTTGAGAGGCCTTACCAGAATGAGTAGAATTTTTAACAAAACCCTCATTTTGCTTACATTGAGGCTTTGCTGAAGCGCCATTTTTCGATTGAGGGGCAATTCTAGCTTGAGTAACCTTCGCTGAATGTCTACCATTTTCACCAGAGTTAGCCTTCTTTTCCGTAGCCATTTTGATTTTTGAGAGATGCGCATGTTAACAGGGTCACGCTATGGTGCAGCTAAATCACCATAACTAGGGAGCAATTGTACTAGTTTTTCCTACCCCCACTAGGCCAAGGTCCTATAGAGGTCCACTTCACTAATTTCAACTTTCAGTTGCATCAATTTATTTAAACATTAATTTTCCAAATATGTTTTTAATCTTTTAAGTAATAAATTTTAACCAATAAAGTTGTGCCTTGGCAAGAGTGGAGTTAAATAAGAGGACATATTATTTTATTACCTACATTAATAATTAATTTGTGAAATAGCTTATGCCAATTTTGATAAATAAATTGCCATAATAGGAAAATAATATTTCTAATGCTGAGTCTCTGTTACTTAATAAATGACCCGTGAGAAGGATGTGACTTTTGTCGTGGCGCTTCGTAATGGGATTTTGCAAAATAACAAGTTCTAAATCCGTCCAATTTCTCTAATGGAACGATTTCATGATTCTGGGTCACTTGTTTTTACTTTTACAATTCAAGGTTCTTATGTGTTCAACTAATTTGTAATTTTTTTTTTATGCTTTGTTCTCCTCTCCTTATTTTTCACTTATTTGTTGAATAAGATGTTTAGATAAGTCCTGTAGAGGTAAGTTTAAAGATAATAAATTCAAACAAGTTTAAATTAGTTAAGTTCATTGATAAAGACACAGCTATAGTAAGTTATAATACGTTCATAAAAGTTTGGCTAAGTTGAGGTGTTGTGTACCAATAAGTTTGAACAACTGGCGAATCTCGTGGAATATACAAAGACTTATCTTCCAGCAAAGGCACTAGGAAGGCTTGGAGTTCATATAGGATTATAATTGGTTAAGATAATACCTTGATAATGTTTATCTTTCGATACTTTTGTTTACCCAGCAAGATACTTTCGTCTAAATGGATATGTGTATTAAATTTTTGATATATGATATAATGTTCCCCATGGTTGGATAAAAATCCCTGTTTTCGTATCTTATTGTTGTTTTTGATGAAATGTCTCCGTAACAAAGCTGTTTATGCTTTTATTAGCTTAATAAAAGGAAGATAGTTCCTCTCTTACTCTTACAAGGAAAGTAGGGTAAAAATGAAAATTGCACTATTGAGATGATTATGTATGGTAAAAGCACTTCCATGGTTTTCTGCTTGTTTGTTCTTTTTTTCTTCATGATTGTGATTGAGCATGTACTGGTCTATTTACCTTGGAGGAGTGCATAATCTAATTGTTCGTCTGGACTGTCATGCAGCATACCACCTCTATCTGTGGTGGGCCTTAGTGAAGAACAAGCTATAGAGCAATCAAACGGTGATATTTTGGTGTACACATCATCATTTAACCCAATGAAGAATACTATTTCTCAGTAAGTGGAGGCTCTCTCTCTGGCCTAAAATTCTGAATATTATATTAACATTAGTTATGTGTTTTATATGACGGTGTGACCCTGTACATCTTTTACTGCCAGACCATAATATTTGATTCTTTTCACATTGACCTCTCTGCTGGCGTCGTTGTTTAGTTATTTAAGTGGATTTTAATATTCTTGCAGTGGTAGAAACTAGAAAAACTAAAAAATATCTCATGGTTTTGTTTGTGACTTTGTGTAACCTGGTAATTTACCAACTCTCGTGTCATATTACCTATCCAGCTTGGTGTCTTCCATTGAAGTACTCGTGTTATTCTTATTTATATCAAAAAAGGAAGAACAAAGGCAACTCATGTGTACAAGCAAAGAAGTCGAAAGATCTTGTATTACCGTTAAGCAATAGATAGAAAATGGATCATCTGAATACTTTCTTCATCGACATATTTTTCTATTGCACTATTGGAAGCACACTCTGGGTGGTGATGTTGCCTTTTTTATTGGGCAACTAGTGCCTTGATATCCACATCAATGCGCAGAGGATATTTAGAAAGCCGATTGGCAAATTGTCAAAATATTTATGAAATTTAGTCTTACACAACGGAGAGGGTCTTATGATAAGTTAATGTAATTTCGTAGTTTGTTCTGTGGATGGTATAATGCAGACATCCTGTCAGCACTAGCTATATTGCCATATCTCTATGTGACTGTTGTAGTTATGTAGTATCTGTCAAAACTTAAAACTTATAAGTTGAAACATCTAATCATTTTATATTCCATGGTTTCAGGCGTCAAGAAAAGACTATTATGAAGCTTGTTGTTGATGCTGAGACAGATAAAGTGATCGGAGCATCCATGTGTGGCCCAGATGCTCCTGAAATTATGCAGGTATATATAAACTCTAAGCCTTGGAATCGTTATGTGAAAATCATCAAAGCTGAATGTTCTGTCTTCTATTATTGATTACGTGACATAAGCTCTTGGGCAGTGGACAGTTGTCTGATGACATATGTAAGAACTGTCTCTGTTAAACCATAGAAAGGTCTCAGATAGTTGGAAGGACAACATATTCTTAACCAGAAAACGCTCAAGATATTCTTAACACGACAACATATTCTTAACCAGAAAACTACTTATGAAACATGAGATTTGTTGTGTGTATGTGTGTATTGTGTATATATATGGATTTAGGGTCAAATGAGAAGGGCTTTTGGCATATATTTTAAACTATATGTGCACATTTTTTAAATTAAATGTGCATTTTTTTTGCAAAGAATGTGCATAATTTTTTCATCAAGATAAGCATAATTTTTTCATCAAGATAAGAAGTTTTTATTTCGAAGGTACTGCATTTTCCGCTACAGAAAAAAGAAGATGCCAACCTAAACTCAAAAATATGGGCATTCAGTTTTAACATAATGCTCTTGTAGCCTTCTGAGCTTTCTAACTTAAAGAATTTATTGAATCTCTTTGTTATATATAGAGCTTTCCCCTCCCACTATTGAGTTTATGTGGGAGGCTGTGCAAGTAAGCTAGCATCTTTTGTAGTAATCTCCACAGTTTGGCCTTACACCTACCTTCTTTTTTCTTAATATTTTTCACTCTTTATTCTCCATGCTGATGTTAGCTTAATTGTTCGAAGGAGGGATTAATATGCTCATCAATTATTGCTTTTGTCCCCTTTTGTTTGCCCCATTAGGGCTGTCACGCCTTTTAATGAGTGAAAAAAGTTTAGGGCAAAAATGTTGGAAGTGAGTGTAGGATCCAATTATAGTGAAAAAAGAGAAGAGAAAAACTTGCCACACTAAGAATAGAGAAAATATTATCCCTGAAAGGTTGGTGAGGGAAACAAAAAGGGCCAAAGGGATAGCAATGTCGTTCCATTGATAGTTGATACATGATTATGATTAATTAGTAATAAATTAGTTGCCTTACAAATAATAAACATCAATAGCAATGTCGTTCCATTGATGCAAAACAAATTTGGGTTTGAACACGAATCTATAACCCAGGAACTCGAAAATAACCGAACCCGATTTACCGGGTCAAACTCAAATACCTTATGGGAAACCGACCCGGCGGGCTGTTTTTTGAGGTTTATAATTGAATTTTGAGGCGTTTGGGTTTTGCTAAACAGAAATGATATTGTAATTTTACACGTAAAGTTTGACATTGTGTTTCAAAGATGATATTGACTTAGGATCAATTATTTTCTTAGTGTTCAAATTTCTGTTGAATCAAATTTAACCAATCGAACCATTTTGATAATTATGAGTTGTTTTAGTTAGTATAATCTACGTAATGTGTTGCAGACACGATAACTATATATTTCATAGATGTAATGTAAAGAATAATTATATATATCTCATGATAAAAGTGGAAACAAAAAGGCGGCCTTTTCCATTGGCCTGGCCTAGAGGTGGCATATGGGCCGGGCCAGCGCGACCCACCCAGCCCAGCCCGTATCGGGGGCCTGGCCCGTTTAACCCGTTACCCAGCCTAGTTCAACCCGTGAAAAGGAAAACCCGCACCGGGCTCGGTTGTTGAAACCCAGTCCGATAGTAACCGTCCAACCAACCGCATCTAACAGCCCACCCAGCCCACCCAGCCCACCAGCCCACCCAGCCCTAACCACCCGGACCACCCAGCGTGGCAGCCCACCCAGCCCTAACCACCCGGACCACCTAGTCCAACAGCCCATTAAGCCCTAACCACCCAGCCCAACCCAGCCCGCTTGACCCACCTTAACCCCCCCGTGAAATCTTCAGTCTCCAACTTGACGCTTCGGCTTCGTGGCCTCAAATCTCAATGATTGAAAAATTAAAAAAATCAATGAATTTGCTTCACGCCTTCACTGATCAGATTATTAGAATCAAATCTTGATTTAAAAAAAATCATTGAATAAGATTAACTGATATTGTTTTTTTTCTAAATCTTGCACTCACTCATATCAGAAATTAAATATCTTCCACTCACTTACTCAGATTAGATTCATCAAATCCAAAATTTATATTTCAGAAAGCATGACCGAATCCGAAAATAAAAAGAAATCTTGCACAGTTTTCCCCGGCTCAACCCACTAAACCCACCCAGTCCAACCCAACCCCAGCAACCAGCCCAACCCACCCACTAAGCCCACCCAACCCATTAACCAGCCCACCCAACCCATTAACCAGTCCACCCAAACCACCTAGCCCACCCAACCCATTAACCAGCCCAACTCACCCACTAAGCCCACCCAGCCCGCCCAATTAACCGTTTCAAGCCCACCCAACCCGGCTGTGGGTCACCTCCCCAACCCAACCAACCGGCCCACCCAGCCCGCTTGTTTTCCTGACTCGCACCGGTTCAAAAATGGCCAGCCCAGCCCGCCATAAACCCGGCCTGACCTGAAACCAAAAAATTGTGACCCATCCTGAAATGACCTGATCCAAACCTGACGCAACCTACTGTTTTGTCAGCTGTACCCATCCCTATAGTAACATGAATCTACAAATTATTATTTATTAGCCCGAATTAGATAAAACATGAAGTCCCACGGTATGGTTGTCACTCGTATGCTCATCACAACTCACTTAAGCAACATTGTTTTGTCGGTTACGGATTGATGGTTTGTTCAAATTTCTTCTGTACAGGGAATTGCTATAGCATTGAAATGTGGGGCAACCAAGGCAATGTTTGATAGTACGGTAAGATCTCATTCTAGTCTGCCTCCGGCCGCAGTTGACTGCTGAAGATTGTAGTATTGTGTATATCCTTATTGAGTGCTTTTGCTTGTTGCTGTCTTGTTTACTCCTGGAAACTGCAGTCAACTCTCCCCCTCCCTTTCCTACCTGGAATTTTGTCTGGTCAAGAAATGATATATGATGCCGAAGATGTCCTTAACTGAGTGGCTCAAATGTTCCCATTCTCTTTGTGAAAATTGATGTGGATGTGCATGAATCATGTTGATTGCCTTTTTTAGTTCGTGGTTCGTTATCTACCAATTCTTCCCGAACTAAAGTTCCTTTTAAAGGGTACTCCTGTTTTCAAATTTATTTAAGGTTAACCATGAAGCTATGCATCCCAAGTGAAAAGAAATCAATAGACAAAAAAAGAACGAAGATTGATATTGTTCTTATTCATGTCTCGAAACAAAATCTATATAATCATGGATAGGAGCCAGTGTCGGACAGGATGTTAGAAAGTGATAATATGAAGGTTTGCCAGATATATAAACCGTCTTATAACTGCTTTTTTATTTATCAGTGGCTTCTAAATATCAATAGAAGAAGGATCCACTTGTTATTGAAATGAAGAAATAATGATGAGAAATACGTTTTTACTGGACTTTTGTTTCATAATCTTAAGGGCTAGACTATTCACCACTAGCCAATTAAGAATTCTGGGATGTCGTCCGAGTAAGAGAATCTCTTCACTTAGAGATGCCCGCAAGGGGTGCACGCTGATGGAGTCATTTCTTTTGTGCACACACTTTAGGGCGTTCTACTTGTTTGTTGGATCCAATTGATACACCTTTCGGACATCCAAGCCTCTCCGGCAACCTTCTCCGGCTATGCAGCAGTTCTTCTTTTCTTCTCCTCTGTTCCTCTCTTTCTTTGTTATTTTTGTCCCTCTTTCTTCTTTATATTTCATTTTTAACAAAAGAAGGACAGCTGGTGTTTAAATAATAAAAAATGTCAGACTTGTCATATAGCTCTAGGGAGAGGTAAAATGAAAAGTAAATAGATTCCTATCTATGCCAAGAGAGAAAGTACTCTTTTCCACATGAGTAGTTTTTTTTTTCCTTCCTTTATTTTTACCCTAACTTTCTTTACCTTCTAAACTTGGCTTCTGTTATATTTTTAAAAACTTAAATGTGGATAAACATGTCCCTGAGTCCATATCCAAGATTTGGATCCTTTTGAAACGTATCCCCGAGTCCTTCATTTTGAGGTTTGCGGATCCGACACTTGGATCCATACCCGTGCCGGTTCCTCGTATCCGAGTCTGAGCATCATAGTTAGGAAGTGATGCATCTGCATGTTCATCGAGGAAAAGTTCCTACCTACTTGATCAAGGTCCTGGAGGAGGAAAAGGGGTTGAAGTAGCTATATAGGGTATAGCTAGTATCACTGTTACACTGTCATTTAAACAATTAGAAACTGACTTCATATGGTCGTGATTGCTTTCCGGTATGTGTTTTAACTGTAGTTGATGTACCTCCACTTGGGGTTCAATGCATGTCATGCTAAGAAATTTTGTATTTACCATTTTTGGTTTATTTTTTTATTTTTTTTTTATTTTCATTTTTTGTTTGAGCTCTGGCTTGTGACCTTTTGTTTTAACTCTATTAGAGTCGTGCTGCAAAAGCAACACCTATTTTTCATGTATTTAATCCTTCCCCTTTTCAAGCGGAATATGAGCAATGCGCATTAAAGAATCTTTTGAACGGATTAGATGTAAGTGAGCAATTGAACACCTAAGTGAACAATAAAATTGTTTATATAATAATGTTAAAGCCCCGAAAAGATTTAGACTATCTTATAATGCTTCATTCATAATAGATCCAAACGCTTGTCATCGTCTCCTAAAATTGTGGAATGTCTAATTTTTTCTTTGGTTTCTTAACCTGACTTGAGGTGCTCAAGAGATGTTTTCCTCAAAATGAAAATTTAGCATTGCATATCACATGTAACATTGCCGCTTAATAGATGCTTTCCCGAATGAAAAGTCATCATGCAACAATCTTATTCTTGTAAGCCTGCCTTTATACCAACATCTAACATTAGCACTTTACGTTGCCTTTGTTAACTTCAAAACAATTATTTGTATTCCTTGGTAAGATGAAGTCTATTGGTGTTGTATTCGCTCCACTTAGAAAAGTCATAATATGCGCAGTCCGCTTCTTAAACCACATGATGATTAGGAAAGTAATATGATTGCACGAAACCCCAAAGTGGTCTCACCCCCTTCATTCCTTTTTCAATATCCAAAACCTTCTATAACACTTAGAGAACAATTACGCCCATGTCCATTTAGATGTCCACAAATAAGTAGAATGTCTTGTATCACGTATATAAATCCTCCAAAAATTAATGCAACTGCAAGAGCTTCATGAACCGAGGTGCATATGCACTAATAATATGTACAATCTCTCTGCCTCTTACAATCTTTGCCCTCATATTCCTATATGCTTTTCCATATATCCACTCTGTTTCTACTCTTACCTTATCCAAATTATGTAGAACTTATACCCCAAAGGCCTAATAATTCATAACTCCCTCCCCATCCTATAGTCTCTTTGAAGAGACATAATGGTTATGTCTCATCTCTTCATCACTTTTACCAACACTTATATAAGACCTTATGTTCCAAGAGCTTGTATGCAACTTAGCCCTGATGTGGTCGCCTACCCTCCTTTGTTTAGAATCTCAAAGCCTTTTCTTTTGAACCCCACATCGGGTAAAAAGGTAACATGTTGCTTTCATGCGATGACCTAACACTGTTGCATACTTGTCACTACATGGAGCGCATAAGCGCATCACTAACTCTAACTAAGGGCACACCGCACAACCCCAAGAGAATTCTTATATTGGCCACTCATGGATGTGACTTTGTTTCCCATTAGGTTTCACCTACCATAGCCCTTGCTGTCGCAACCCTTTACGGCTCATGAAACGAGAGGGCACAAAACGTTCACTGAAAAGCGGTTTTCTCATTTTCATTTGTTTAGTTTGTAAGGGATCTGATTTGCGTGGAAAATATTTTTTGCAGTGAGAATAGTTTTCTTAGGAGCAGGAAACATTTTACTTCAGTGAAAACTCTTTTTCCTCTCTATTCCTTACTTTCCTCTTTCCTCCCCCAATTATCCGCCCTTTTATTTCCATTTTTTGTATCGCTAACTTTTCATTAAGGAACCAAACGAAATTGAGCTACCAAGCCTAGCCTAAAACAACATTGTGACCAAGGAGTGCTTCAGGACTTAAGTTGTTCTTTTCTGATGATGTAGCAAATCATGTATTCCATTAATCTCCCTCTATTATTTTAGTTCTCATAAAACAGTTGTGACGCTTAACTTTTTAAAGGGTATTTACTTGTCCTACAAATAATTGCCTTTTTTCGTAAATCATTAGGTTTTTAAATGATTGTGTGGATTTGTAACCCTCTTTTCGTTGGTTTATTAGCTCGCTCGTTTAGACATGGCCATACTTGGTCCTCTGTCTCACTTGAACTTCCGCAATGCATTGTGAGCATTGGGTTATGAAGTATGAAGCTGAAAAAATCCACTTTCTCCTCCATTTGAGCTGTTGCAAATATCCTATCGTCTCAATAGATTGGTGAATTCTAGGAATCGGCCCGTTCCAAGGAATAATGAGATGTCTTTGGATGTTTTGAGTCCTACTGGTTGTAGTATTCCCATGGTCTTTACTGCAACTTGATTTCTTGGATGTGCATGAGTCATTCTAAATCTGGCTCCTTTATTGGTTTTGTGTGTGTGTGTACCTGAGGCATTCGCATGATTATAAGATTCAATATATAGTGTTCATGCAAAAATGACTGAGAGATGTTCTTCTGTCCTTACTCAGTTCTAGGTTGATTTAGCTTACTAAAGTGAGTTTGTCGACGACTATTTCAGGTGGGAATACATCCTTCTGCTGCCGAAGAATTTGTGACTATGAGAGAAGCTACTAGGCGTGTTGCCGGTGCTGGCAAGCCCAAGACCAATCTTTAAGCAAACCTGTACTGCATATTGTAAATTGAAGGCGCCTATAAAGTTATGGTTGGCAAGCCTTTTGGCTTGTTTTTGGTTCAACCGAGGGATATCATGATGGTGCTTGAACATTGGGCATCTGGAGAAATCTGCACATGTACAAGAACTTGGTGTGACCAATAATCATGAGGGTGAAACTGCCCATAAAGACAGGAGGCGTGTATATACCATGGGGTTTTCCTAAAAATCACTATTTGTTGAAGTTACCATACATACTATTTCATGTTTCTACACTGTCATGTCCTCAATGTTCAGGAAGCGAGTAATAATATATGCAGGTTAGCGAAGAATTTGTTGATACAAATATTCTTTGTTATAGATATAGTTGTCGAGAATATTTGCAACCCTTGCTGGTTTTCTTAAAACAATCACAACTGTGCACTTAGATGTATCAAAGTTATGAGATAAACAACAAGAATAATTGAGCTTTATTCCCATTTGGGGTCGGCTTACATGAGTCGTAAACTAAAACCGTTGTGGGGCATGTCGTCTGTCCTTGCTAAGTATGCTGATGACCTATGAGTATTTTGGGAACCAGCAAAAGTAGGATTATGGTTCAAAAGGCCTTGTTCCAAATTCGTTCAAAGAAAAAGTGATCCTCCGTCCGACTTTGAAGACGCAAACCCATGTATCTTCAAACCCATGTCTCGACATGTAACCTGCAAAACTAGTTTGAACTAGGTACATGGAGGTTTGCTGGACGGTGGCTGAAGATGAGGAAATCAAAAGGAATTAGTTAGCAGGTGGAAGGCTCCCTCTATACGATGACCATAATCACATGGTGTCGTATGCTAGATTAAGGTTGGGGGTGGGTTTAAGATCTAGTAAACAAGAAGGCATATATAAGATTAACCTTTCCATGTCGTAAACTTGATCGATTTATACATACCAAATAATATTCGCTAGTGAACAAGTCTCGGGCCTTTTAGACGGAGACCTACGGCAACAACTACAATGTACAAGGCTATATGAAAATGAATGTAATATTTCCTCTAATTCTTTTTAGTTGACCTTGTAATTTTAATTGTTTAAATCTTGAATAATGAATATGTAAAGATAACGAATATCTGATAATTTGGACATATTAAATTAACACGATTTACTATTTTTTCAGGTAAGTCAAATGACAAAATATAATCAAAGTAGAGTTTGTAAAAAGTGTTAAAGTCAAAATGCGTAAATGAAGAAAGTGATAAGTAAAATAAATATAGAAAGTAATCCCTCCATTTCTCAAAAATTGTTACACTTTCTTTTTTAGTACGTTTCACTAAAATTGTTACACTTCTACTTTTACCATTTTGGGATATATGGCCCACTAGTTTATTATTCAAATCAATTGTTAGTAAGTCCTATTTTTACTATTTTCCTCTTGATTGATTCAAGTCATTGTCATTCTTTTCATTTTTTTATTCTTTATTCTCTCTTCTAAATTTACTTTTGCAATCATTGTCATGCTTTTCCCACTTATTTCTTGGTTCTTGTGTTTTGGGAGTGTAACAATTTTTGAGAAACGAGAATAGGACCAGACCCAATCGGCTGGATCTGTGGACTCGCTCCGCCCCTTTGCTCAATCGGAGTGGACAAAAGAGACTCGCATTTCCCAGTCGGCGTGAAAGTCTCGAAATGCGTGTGCGGGCATTGTTTGCTGCTACCTTGGAACTCCTGCCATTAATAGGGCTAGTTCCTTCCCCGAGGATCGATAGAAGCTAAGATGCGAACTCCTATCAGAAAGGGATCCGAATCGGACCTAAATGGAAATGACATGAAAAGGTTGGGAAGCTTACTAGGAGTGCCTGTGTGGGCGCCCACCTTGTTGCAAGTTGATGAGAGTTTATCTTTTTCCAAATCAGAGAGGTATGTAATCGCTACCAGAAATAGGCGTAAGTGGCTTATCTATGTGATTCGCTACGCTTTAACCTCCGGCGGGTGCCGATGTGCCTTCCGCGTCGCACACTGCTAGACTTTCTTGCTTAGTTCCCTGGCCCCTGTGAACATCTTTTCTTAATGTATTAAAGAGGGCTAGGAATTGGGTTCAAGCTTTCCCCAGCCCCACGGGGGAAATGGGTTAAAAAGGGACAAATTTTAAGGATAATTCGGAATCAGAATAAGTCCGCCCCAGAGTCCCGAGCAGCCTTAAGGTTCTCTCCTGCGGCTCCGCTGAAATGGATAGGGAAGCCGCCCTCAGTGGATGTTTTGCTTCTTTATTAAGAAATCGACTTCCTTGCTTTCTTCGCTCGAAAGACGAAACTAAACTAGCGCTTTCTTTCTATAATTGTGGTGCATGATAAATGGCATTAGATACATTTCTAAAACTAATATTACGCTAGAAGATGTCAAAATTTCGTGTTGATCAATGTTATTAATATCTGAATTTTCTTTTAAACCTGTTTGCTTTTTAAACAATCAGAATGAGTAGTTGCTTCCTCTGCTTTTTTGTGCAAAAGAAGGGCGAAACTAAAAAACTACTACAATGAAACTACTTGTGACAATGACACAACTATTACATCCTCTCTAGGAAGAGCTAGACCTTGCGGTTTGATATTAATCTTTAGTTGACTTTACTAGATGGCTAAAACTTGATGATGCAAGGGATTTTTGTTTTGAGTGGGTTTTCGAAGAAACGATACTGAATAGTCAACTAGGGAAGCATACGATACCGCAAGTAAAAGAGGAGACAACCAAGGAGATCTAACAATGGCAAGTGAAAAGACATGAGAAAGGAAGGAAAGACCAATGCTGGGAATGCGGCAAAAAGGGTCATTATAGGATACAACGCCCTTTATCAAAAGGAGGATCGGAGTACAAAGAGAGTGATCAACGTAATAATGCTTCAACATCATTACTATTCGAGGATAGTTTGTGGAAAGTTGCTAAACCTTCTAGTAAGCTGGAGGGGCACGCTATGGAACACCATACACTACGAGATGACGATAAAAGTGACGAAAGAAGGGATAATAGGTACTTCACGAAGGGTATCATTCGGTCAAAGTTCCTTATACAATAAGCATATGAAGGTGAGTTGTATGAATAAAGTCGGGGTCTCTTCGACGAGTGTGACCGTGAAGTGAACAACGTGAATGCAAAGGCACACGTGATTGTGAAATTGTGGTGCATGAAAGAACGAGCCTAGAGAAGGATTTTCTGTTCAACAGGACCATCAGTTGAATGGTTGGTGAACTATGAAGAGTCATTGTGGTTCGTGCAGAGATGGTGGAGACTCGAAGTCGAGTAAGGCCTCGATTTGGCTTTCTTTGAGAGTTGAAAGAAGGTTGTACTAGGCGTGTGTATCGAGGGTGATGACAACACAATGTGTGTCTATATTTATTGAGGGTGGGTTCTTCACTCATATTAACATTTTCAAATCAAATCACCAATCGTCTTTAGGCGTTTTAAGCTACTTTAGATTAAGTAGAGATGAAAGAGCGAAGAAGAAGCGAGAGGAAGAAACGATATTGTTGGCAACATAGGTCACACAAGGCGTGTGGATAACTGTATGGTCGAGCACTAAAAGACAAAAGGTCAATAATTGGTGAAGTATGGAGTGCACAGGTGTGCACTTAGGCACATGGAATTGCACTTAGACGCACGGGTGTGCGACATGCGACTATCTGGTTTTCCTTATTGTGCTCGAGCTAAATTTTCTTTTTCCCTCTAAAATAAGGTAGCCATTTTCATCATAAGTACAATAGTTTATAGACAAATTATTAGATCTAGAGAAGCTAAAAAAAATCCTAAAAAGAAATTTGATAACCTAGAGATATCATAAATTCATTATTTATCATTGTCTCATACATTGCAAATTCTAGTGAACAGCGAGTGTTTAGTGTCGGGATTTTTTTTAGGTAAGCAATAAACATATATTGAAAACAGGAAAATGAGATTACAACCTAGCACACCAGCAACTATACATAGCAAAACACAACAACAAAAAAAAACTCCTAACCAACTCAACTTAAGGAAATAAACCAACTCACATCATCACTATTCCATTTCTCAGAGATCAAAACAGGAACTCTAGAACAAACTATTCTTTTGATCTCATTATTATATACAATAGCAGTTTTTGGGACAACCTGCTTCCCAGAGCAGTGTTCCTTGCTTTCCAGATGCTGTATACACAGGCAGTCAAGGCACACACCCTCACTTTCCTCTGTAGCTGGCTCTGATTGTTCCTATTACACCACCTCTTCCAAACACTATGAATACAGTCCATATGTTGAGCTATGCCCCAGCCACTCACAAATACTATCATTACACTGTCTGCTAAAAGCACATTAGAAAAACAGATGATGAGAGCTCTCATCAGCAGCTCCACATAAACAACAAGCAGCCTCATCAATCACCCCAACTTTCATAAGCTTAGCTCTAGCCTTAAGCTTATCTAAAGCCACCATCCAAGCTATAAATGAATCTTTTGGCACATTAAATTTGTTCCAAACCCAATAGTGCCATTTCACTCTTTGAACAGCTTCCTGCATCCACTTATAAGTACTCTTAATACTATATTATTTGTGATTCCCAAAGAACCATCAACAAAGCCACTCTTCAACTGATTTTTTACCTTGCAATTTTTTTTTAAAACACCAACTAGCATGCTGTGGTGGAACAAATGACCACCAATATCTATCTTGGATATAATAATGGTGAATCCATTTCACCCAAAGTAAATCAGTCTTTTGGGAAATTTACCAGACATATCTCCCCATAGCAGCAACATTCCAGCTCAAACAGTCCATAATGCATTGCCCAGGCCACCTTCAGCTTGCTTCCTACAAATCAAGTCCCAAGAAACAGGAGGGGGTTTATTTGAATTCAATTTCCCATCCTAAAGAAAGCATCTGCACAATTGAACGATTCTGCTAAAGATCTTCGTAGGTAACACAAAAATCTGTGCCCAATAGGTATTGATACTTGACACGGTCGTTGCACGTGCCAAATTATAACCTAACTTAGACTAATATAAGGTAAGAAAGGGTCGAATCCACGAGGAAGGAAGGATTAATCAAGGTTTGAAAGCGATTAAACGAGCTAAGTCTATTTTTTAATGAAATTGATTAACTAAGAAAATACGAACGAATTAACTACGATTAAACTAATGAATGGGTTTAAACTATAGTAGGAAGACACTAGGGGTAGGGGAATCACTAGTTAACCATTAGCTAACCTATTTGTCAAGCCAAGGGGATTCATTAGGGTCAAATAAGGGACGAAGTCACTCAAATGTTTCCTAATTACTCTCTCGAGCTAATTAGGAGGACTTAATCAACCAATTTTACCTATTCTCATGGTAAAACCAATCAACCAAGTATTTCCACAACTCATAGCGATTCAATTAAGGTCCTAGGAAGTCAATCACCTATTCTCATGGTGAAGTCAACCTATTGACTAGCCTAATAAGGTCAATCAAAAGCTTCATCTCTCAATCCTTCACTTTTGATCTCCAAATCAAGTTCAAATGGTGATCAATCAATTAAACAAGGCAATTAAATAAGCTAGAAAACCTAATCTCACCTAAGTCTAACCCCCCGAGCTTGACTTTTAAGGTCACCTAATGATCACCTAGGTCATCCCCTTCCCCTAGCTAGTAAAATAAAAGGCTTACAGTCAACATATGTGATCCAACAATGGTGAAAATCATACTAAATAAGCTAATCATCAACTAATCACTACTAATCAAATGCTAAACCAAAATAAAACAAGTATGAAAGCAAATAAACAGAAGAGTAAGAAGAAATACTCAAATAAGGATGGAAATCAAAATGCAAATCTCCATAGAAATAGCTTCAAAACTTCAATATTATTCAAGAGTTTAGATCTACTTTCTCTCTCTAACTTCTACTTCTCTCTCTAAAAACCTCTCTAATTAAATCTAATTAATGTTCAAAAAATAAAGCTTAGTATTAGGATTATTACAAAATTGGTTTTATACCCCGTAGAAATAAAGGCAAAATTGTAAAAGACGAAACAAAAAAAGGAAAACTGGGCCACGGAGCGCCCGCTCCTTGCAAAATGGAGCGCCCACTCCTAGAACGCTCCAGGGCCGCTCCAAGCTACTGCCATCTTGCCTTTGTTTCTTCACATATGGAGCGCCTGCTCCCCTGTTTGGAGCCTCTTCCTTGCTTATCTAGCTTCAAAAAACTCCAAGAAAATATTAGATGGGGGAGGGGGATGCACATGCAAATGAAATGACCTATATGCAACTTAACTATATGCAAACGAACTAAAACTAAATGCTAAGTATAAGAATATGAGAAATGATGAAAAAGGGGAAGAAAAGGAAACTATGTGGCCTAAAATGAATCTAAATGACCTAAAACTAAATGCAAATAAGTGAACCTAAAGTCCACTTATCAATACTCATAAGAACATAATTTATCAAAATTACCCTAGCGGCATTGGATAAGTTCCTAGAGCTCCAGCACTGAATTCTGACCATCAAAGGTACCCCAAGATACCATCAACATATCACACTCTGCAATAAATCCTCCTGAGTGTATCAACGCCTCCAAAATAAATTGCAGTTTTATCTATATTTGCTTGTAGTCTAGAAGCAGCACCAAAGGAAGAAAGAGCTTCCAATAATAACATTACAAAAGGCACATCCCCTTTGCTAATTCATCAGTAAATACTAAAATGGGTAATTTTCATCTCTTTATATCTATAATGATAGGAAAACTCCCTTATGTCCCCCACAACATCAAGTATCCTACTTAGATACTCCATACAAACAACAAACAATAGAGGAGACATAGGACCACCTTGTCTAATACCTCTAGCTTGTCTAAAAAACCATGCATTGCACCATCCATAGTAATAGAATAAGATGGGGATCTAACACAAATCATAACCCAATGAATGAATTTTGCAGGGAATTGCAGAGCTTGTAACATCAATTCAATGAAATCCTAATTCACACTATCACAAGCTTTTTGCAAATCAATCTTAATAGTGCATTTAGGAGTGTGATTCCCCCTGCCATATCTACTAAGAAGCTCCTGACACATCAGTATATTGTGCATAATATGTCTACCAACAACAAATGCTCCCTAAGCCTCAGTTATAATACTAGGCAACACCTCCTTAAATCTATTATAAATCATCTTGTTAATAATTTTATATAGCACATTACAGCAGGCAATAGGTCTGATTGACTCACCTTAACAAGTGGTGGACATTTAGGACTGAGAACCAGGTTAGTTGCATTGATCTGCCTCAATAATTTCCCAGACAATTTAGAACAACAGCTATAACCTCATCTCCAATAACAGGGCAAGCTGCTTTATAAAACTTACTAGAAAACCCATCAGGTCCAGGGGCCTTAGAATCATCAATAGAAAATAATGCATTTTTAATATCCACTTACTAGAAAACCCATCAGGTCCAGGGGCCTACTAATACTTAACTACTGCTCATTATTCAACACAGCCCCTCTCTGAACAACCCTCATCTTCACACCTTTCCTCTGAGGAAGCTCAGACCCCATCAAATGCTTATAATAGTCAATGAAAGCACCTGCAATCTGATCATATCCCATAACCTCTTCTCCAGCACGATTCTGAATTCTGAAAACCCTAGTAGTATTCCTTGCCTTCTTCAAATATGCATGGAAAAGAGAAGTATTAGCATCACCCTCTCTTAACCATCTTATCTTGGCCTTGTGTTGTAAAAAGTTAAGCCTGGCTGCATGCTTTAAAAGATACTCCTCTCTAGCAGAATGCTCTTATTGAATCAATTCAAATTACCAGGATCCTCATGCAACTGAGCTTGTATTTCAGACAATCCCACTCTAGCCAAATCTGTACTGATTTCAACCTCATGAAAGCACTCCTTATTTAATATCTTCAGAGGTTTCTTAAGTGCTTTTAGTTTCTGCACAACACAATACATAGGAACACCACTCAACCTAGCATTCCATTGCTCCTGTACAACCTCAATAAATCTAGGTGCCAAGGTCCACATATTGCATAAGTTAAAAGAAGATCTAGGCAATCTAACATGTGTAGTAAACTGAATAACACATGGACAATGATCAAATAACCCTTCAGGGTGAAAAACAGCCTCAGAATATCGAAATAGATCCATCCAGTGTTCATTCACAACCACCCTATCAATATTGGAAGCAACCCTAGCCTCACCAAGCTGCTTATTGCACCAAGTAAAGAAAGGACCACTCACCTTCAAATCAAAGTGCAAACACAATTCCAGACATCTTCTAAACTCAAACACCTCACTCATAGCAACATCCTGCCCTAGCCTCTCATCAAGATTGAGAACATTATTAAAGTCCCCCATAACAACCCAAGGATCCACACATCCTTTACTACAACCTTCAAGATTCTTCCATAACTCTAATTTAAGCTTTGGATAATTATGTGCATAAATCATAGTGCACCTAAATGATTGCTTAGAGGAGTTATGAAGAACTTTCATATGAATCATCTGATTAGTAACAAGCAAAATGTCCACAAAAAAACATCCAGGTTGCCAAATTACCCAAATTCTACCACCTCTATGACTTTGATAGTTACAGCACACACTCCGGCCATCACAAACTTTAGGGAATACTTTAACAAAGTGAGTAGCCTTGGCCCTAGTTTATAGGAGACCAAATAACCCAATTCTATGTTGAAGCAGGAAATATCTAATATCTCCATGCTTCCAGAGGCTATTAAGTCCCCTAGTATTCCAATATCCAACACTATCCATCAGGGGGTTTGATAACTACCACCCCAGGATGCACCTAGTCTACATTAAGTACCTCCATAGCATGATCCTCATGATCCTCAATCACCACCTATCACCAGGTGGAACAGTGATAAGATCAGCCACAATTTCAGTATTCACAGCTTTCTCTTCAATAATAGCAGGCTTTTTCACCCAAATCTTCTTAACTTGCTTCTCAGCAACTCTTCTCTGTACCTCCAACTTTTTCTGCCTAGATTCAACACCACTATGCCCAAATCCTTTACATTTAGGACAGAGAATAGGTCTCCACTCATAAACTACCTTCTGCGTAACAACACACCCATATTCATTCACAAATTCACTAATTTCAGGTAGCTTCTAATTTCAACCTGGACCATCACTCTAGCATAAGCCAACATCTCCTGTTGAGCAGTCATTGTTACGATTTTATTTTAATACCGCAAGTGAACGGTGTCGTAGCACTAACGGGTCGAACACAGGGAGGTGCAAGATTAAACACTAATTGATTCTAGACTATGAAATAGCTACACAATTCTATATCGATGATAAGATCTATCAAACTAATTTCTAAACTAATAAGAAGGATAATAATAACAATGATAACAATGATAAGAAAGTACTAAGACTGAGCATCACCACTAACATGAATTGATCAGACACAACTTACATTCCAGTTAAAGGATCGAACCTTAGGAGAGATGACATTCTTTCGAAAAGAACTACCTTAAGACCACTTTCGTGACTACAAAAGGCCTAACTAATATGCATGTTTCCTATTTTCATGGCTAACATACAAAATTAGAAGCATTAAGAATCAATGTAAAATGAAATTCTCAATCTCAATTCTCACTATTTTCATGTGAGAATCTCGATCAATGACAAGCCAAACTATATTGAATCCCAACTTTCGTTGGCGAATTCAATTGATGAAATAACAAAAATGCTGCAAAGAATCCCTAATTTTAATTCCAATTCTCATTGATAATAAAAATTAGGTCTAACAATGATGCAAATTAATGATGAAAACAAACTTGTCAAACCCTAATCATACAATTCAATAACATGGAAGTAAAAGAATAAAGTAATCAATCCATGCTAGGGCTCAACTCAATCTTAGAAATAAGACTACTCACTAATCATGGCGATAACAACAATAAGCATAGTCAAATACATAATTAAGAAATAGAAAGAGGAAATAGAGAAATCAAACTTGAATTTAATTGATGAATCCGAAGTCTTCGATCTTCAAAAGCAAATGATAACAAGGTAATTGAGATGGAAAACTAAAAGTGTTTAGTCTAAAAACTATGAATAATCATAGTCTAAAACTGAGTAATTCGGAATAGGTTACAATTGCTAATCAAAATCTATTTATACTCTACAAAAATAACTAAAGAAAAAGTCCGTAAAAAGATAGAAACCCGTCATATCGGGTCAAACCCGATCGGGCCCAAGTCAAACCCGATCGGGTCCTGGCACAAATCACCAAAACTACAATCTTCGAATATCAACCCGATCGGTTCAGGTATGAACCTGATCGGGTTCAAGTCAAACGGGTCCAAATAAGCATCCAAATGCACCCAATTGAACTCGAATGCGATCCTAAAACTCCAACGATCATCTCCATGCTCCAGAATGGTTCATTCCACCTCCAAATAGCTCTAATGTCCCTGAAATAACTCAAAAGACACAAAACTACAACACAAGAGTAAAATCTAGCGGAACCATGCATGAAATGTATCGTTTTGGTAATGAAATGGGGGTCAAAATGTAAAAAAATATCAACATAACAGTCATTTTATTAAATTTAGTAGGACTACCAAACATACCAGCCAATTTCTTAAGAGTACCAACACCCCAATATTTAATATCTAATCCAGGCAATTAAATCCAAATAGGAACACTACTCACATTCATATCATTCACATTCAAATCAGGAGACCAACATTTCATAATAACAGGTCTGGAATCACAAAATTGTGGTCCCAAATTCATAGCCTTATCTCTACACACAACATCTCGAAATCGAACCAGAAACACACCCTTATTAAGCACAACAACTTTCTCAATCCCACAATTTTTCCAAGTCCTCCTAGCAAAAGCATTCACAATAGAAAAGGGATAGACAAATCCCAGCACATAGCATACAACAGCAGATTGCCAATATTCAAACTCCTCACTAATATCATCTAAAGTGATTTGAACAGCGGACTTACCTAACTGAGGCGTTTTGATCATATCCAGCCCCTCATCTCTAATATTATCAAAGCATTTATGAGACCAAGATGATTTCGGCTTGTCCATCTTATCAACAGAATGAATCAGCACAACACTAGGTTGATCAATCGCATTCTGCTTTGGAGAATCTCTAATACCAGCAACCCAATCAATAAACTGTTTGGATGAAGCTTTCTGAGCCTCAATCGATTGCAAACGCACTCTTGATTCCCTCTCCGATGAACTAGCAGAGTCCGTCCAATCCATCATTGGTATTCCTACAATCTCCCTCATTGATTTCGTTTTTTTCGCATCCACGGATTGTGGAACACCCAGCTTATTCTTCCCCTTCCAAGAAGAACGAGAATGGTTACCTCTTTTTGTCTTCCCACCTTTTGCCATGGCGCCAGCTCGAGCTGAGGAAGGAAGCAGCACAAGAGATCCGTTATTCTGTAGAGAGAAGGGAGAGAATTTCAGATCCTTTATTGTCATTTTATCAGATCCTTTATTGTCGGGATTGCGGGTTTCCTTGCCATCCATTGTTTCTCATAATAATTTCTTGTCTCATTATTTTCGCTTATATTATTCTAAATTATACAATTTACGAGCGCCTAAAGTAAGTATTAGATCCTTACACATGTCTCCAATTTATTTTTTCCTTACGCCATCAGCAGTCCACCTTAAAATCATAGTGCCACTTTCTCCTACTACTTTCCAGTGTGTTACATTAAAAAAAGATGCACTGCCAAATCAGGCAAACCCCCTTCACCATCACTATAATCCAAAATTTTAATTTGACCATCTAAGTGATGGGTGTCGAGTTGTCGACAAGCATAAAAGTATAGGAGTTATATAGATATACTTAGCAATGAGTAATGATTAATGAGAGAGAATAGTGATACGTGAGAAACCACGGTGGTGTTGAGCGGTTGACAGCTTTGGGCAATGAATTTGGGTAACCAACTTATTACGAGTGGTAATGGTGGTTCATTTCTGGAGCGATAATGGTGAAATGGCTCTTCTGTTGCACGAAATTTAGGTATACAAGAGTTGCAAAAGCCAACTCGAGTCGAGATATTGTATATTCAAGCTAAGGTCAATAAGGGTTTAAAAACGTTTGACTTGATCTAAAATTTTGATGTTTGAGCTTTGCTTTAAGATTCGTTTGCTTGAGCTTACTTGCTTGTAGCTCGAGCTCTCAAGCTTCCTCATCTTTAGTTCGAGCTCAAGCTCAAGGGAACTGAACTTTATATCTAGTTGACAAGCTTGGTAACTCAAGTGCATAAAATCAATAATTATAATTTGAAATTAGATATTAAAGCAATAACAAGACAAACTAACATAAACCAAGAATGCAGAAGAAGCAACCACAATTCAACCAATTAAAATTTAAAACTACCTACATTTTTCATTTTTGTACTTAATCGTATGTGGCATATTTGAATTAGTTAGACCATTTCGCTTTTCGGAAAGATTCTCTTATCACATGAGATTTTCTTCATGCTATTCATCATACTGCATGTAAGTATAGACGACAGCGTGCCATTTCTTTTGAGTACAACTAAATAATAACTTTGGAAATTTACGTAGTAATTAATGGATATAATACATAGCTTTTTTATTGGCTAGATTGAAATAATATTAGGAAAAATTGTCAAGCATAAGTCAATCTTTATGTTGACCACATTTAACAAGTCTACATTCGTTTATTCTAGTAAAAGTAAGCCTTGTACATGGTTTTACTTTTGACAAGTTTTTTTACCGGTTACCTGGTTTTAACTTGTTAGTTTAAGTCATCTGTCCCATGTCTTGTTCTCATTAATTTAAAATAATTAATTTTTTTAATTTTATATCTCTCTCCTCTCGCCTCTCCCTTTCCTCTTTCTCTCTCCTCTTCCTCTCCCTCCATAGCGATTCAATACCGCTCCGTTAACCCAGGTCGCATCATTATACCAGATTCTTGTAAAGCAAGCTCCAATTTTGGAGCCCTACAGTGCAACTTCCTCATAATTCGATAAATTTTCTCAACATCAGCCTCAAATTCATCTAATTTGTGATCATGGGTAATGCTATTTTGAGGCTCAGTATCTAAACAAACCAATCCAAACCCATTTTTTTTGCTGAACAAGATCAGGGTTAAAAGGGAAGAGGGATATTGAGGAGGTGGGATGTTTGAGAAATTAGCAATAAGTGTTATATAATTATTCCAGCATAGGATTCTGAAGGTACCAACAAAGTAGGGTGACAATTCTTGCTGAGGTAATATGATCTTAATCACCACCACCCTCTTCATTAGGCGAAGAGGTTATAATATGATCTTAATTCTTGCTGAGGAATAAACAAGTGTAATTTGATTCACTGTTATAATTGAGGCGAAGAGGTTGATGATTGAAACAAAACGCAGAAGTAAAGAACGTGGAAGATAATCAAATTACAAAAGTATATAACAGTGAACCAAATTACCTTATAATCAAATTATCTTATAATTGACCCAATTGTAGTAAAGCTTCCATCTTTCTTCTGCTTCTTCTTTTTCTCCTTCCTTTTTACACTTTCTTCGTTCAATACATTAACCCCTGTATTCAACTTTGACCCAAGTTCACCCTTCATCCTTTTTCTTCTTCTTCTTCTTCTTTGTTCCTCCTTTTTGAAAGATAATATTAATGGATCTTGCCTAATTTTGCCTATGTGAGCCTCTTCATATTGTCTTAACTTGCTCTTTCCCTTGGATTTTCTATCTTTGTCATTCACCTGAGCCCAACACACCCACTTTTAATCACATCGACCTAGTTGAGTGCCGCTGTTGTGGTATCGTTGTTACTTCCGCTGGTTTGGGGGGTGGGCGAGGGAGTAATGAGAGGGAATCAGTGGCGGACTGGTGGTTTCTGAGAGAAAGAAGGAGGTGGTGGGTTTGGTGGTTTCTAAGAGGAGGAGGGACTAGGAGTGTGGAGAGACGGTGGCTGGTAGGCTTGACATCTTCACGATAAGGGAAAGAGTGAAAGGATGCTGCCATAGAGAATGTTGATAGAGAATATTTATTTTTAATTATTTGAGATGTAAATTTTAAAATGTGCAATGAAATAATTTCCCGAGTTACTTTAACCTGTTAAAAAGGTTAATGAGAGGTGATAGCCGGTTTTGACTTGTTAAAAGTAGAGAGGTATACAAGGTTTACTTGTTCCTGACATATCTAAAGGTTGACTTGTTAAAAGCGGTCAACGCAAAGGTTGACTTATTCTTGACAATCGAGACTGACCGCAATTGCAGGTAATGCCAATTCACTTAGAAGATAGAGTATGGTAATGCAATTCACTTACTTGGAACAAGTATGGAGCGGAGCGTTGACTTTCTTTCATTTTTCCATAATATTATCTACGAGTTCTTCATTAAAAGTTATGTGACTAGATTGTGAGATATCTTCTTTGAGTGACACTTCAAAAGTTTTAAGTCTGCACTTTGAGTTTCTTTTGCTTTTAATGTCAATGTGCCATTGCATATTCATATTCCGTTACAAAATCTTTGAATAATGCTAGAGTGTATACTTCAACGGCATGCTTCATATTTTGCATTTTAGGTTACTAGCTTTGGGTTTTTCTGTTTCGTTGTCACTTTTTTTATGTGCTTTTCCATCTCTTCAATGTTTCTTCGAATATATGGTAGAAGTAGAATTCAAAAAAAATTGTGTGCATTGAAGAATATTGCTCGGTTTGTGACTTCAATTCTGTGTGATGACATGTGTTAGAATTTGATATCTAACTCCATTGATGAAGAGCTTAGAGGGAAAAGATGGATAGAGAAAAGAGAAAAATAGAGTGAAGCGTAGAGAGAAGCACATACATATGAGAAGACTACATTGTTATTAGAATGCTTGTTAATTAACAATTACAATATCAACCTATTTATACTAATTACAACACTTAACAAACTATGCTTGATTTAAGGGAAATACTAACAACCTCTAACAACCTATACTTCAACATCCCCCCGCAAACTGGACATGTTTGAAAAACATTTCCAGTTTGACCAATTCGTACTAAAAAAAATGATCACAAAAGAGAATACAATCACTAGAGATCAAACAGGAACGAATTCTCAAATAATTCGAACAAAGGACCGTTATGGATCTTCGTAATGTTACTTATCCCTTACAATATACCACCAAGCAGTAATATACCACCAGCACATGTGTGGTCAATGTACCAAACTCATCACCACAGCGAGCTCATTCCATCAAAAGAATATGCTCCAAAAGACCATAGTACAATAAACTTTTCTAAAATAGAAGCCAAAATCTCTGATAATCTTTAGAACTCAACAGTACCGTGAATCACTACTAATTCAGCTGTCCCAAAACCAAATGTATCTTGCTAATCAACACAAGTGGCATTTGCTTCCACCAATTTGTCCCAGATAGGCACAATTGAAGTGTTTAGTAATAGAGAACTAAACTTGCTTGGAAATCTACTAAAACATGACCAGAACCAAATGACAAGTGACAAGAAAATTGCAGAGTAAACCTTCTGATTGTTCTGGAGGTGAACCACACATGTTGTCCAATATTTCGGACAATAATCAAGGATTGATGGAGTACAAAACAATGCTGACAGCTCCAAACAACTCTCCTATCCTAATAGGGAATCACCAAAATGTTGATGAGGTGATAAAGAATTCATATACCAGCCCCAGAACCTTCACGTGGAATAACACCAACCACAACAAGCAGCATTGAAATTCCAACAGAAACACACACTTCCAACTCCATAAGACCTATAAAACCAGTTGCTTACGCTTACTACAACACCTCAACACCAATCTTTGTTCAACACCAAGAGCAATACCACCATAAACAACCACCAACATACACTACAACCCTTGGATGAAATGGATGATAAAAGAAGTGAAGAGAATAGAAATGAGATGAAAAGAATGTAAACTTGAATATGTGAAAGAAACGAAGGAGAGGATGGGAATATGTATTGAGGAAATGTGATTCGAAATGAAGAAAGAGAAGAGTGATATGAAATTGATTTGATAAATGAACTCTATGGGTCGAATGAAAATACCTCTATGGGCAAACAAAGCCATTATGGGCATCAACAAGCCACTATGGGCATCAACAAGCCACTATGGGCAAACAAGCCACTATGGGCAATAACATGCCACTATGGGCAAATAAAGCCACTATGGGCATCAACAAGCCATTATAGGCAACAAAGAAGCCACTATGGGCAAAAGACCAACTATGGGTCATGAAATAGCCTCTATGTGCATAAGAAACCACCATGGGTTGAAACAAACAAGCCTCTTGGGCGTAAAAAACTGACCTCTAAGGGTCTTGAAATGAGAAAAGAAAAAAAACAAGAAGAGTTTAGTGGGAATTTGGAGAAGAGCAAAACACCTGTTCCTTATTTCAGGAATGCAATTTTAAATTGCAGATGATGAACAATGAATGTCAGTGTTTGAATATTGATCAAAAGTTTGTGTGTAGGCAAGGCAATTTGTTAAACCAGAAAAAGAAGTTGTTGATCATTTGAGAAAACAGAATGAAAGAAGAGTGAAGACAAGAGAATGGAGGCCGGGGAAACAAAATGTGTAAAATGAAAAGGAAGATGAATGAATTTTCCATCAACCAATCTCCACTGTCAGAATCAGCAATTACAACATCCAACCATTATCAATTCTAAATAGACCATCAAAAACTATTGACAAAAAAATGGCATAACCAACAACAGCTAGAGTTCAATCAAACAAATACAAAACACCAGAATACCCAAAAAACACAATGAACTCCATTATCCAACTTCCATTATCAACAGACAATACGACATCAGGAACACCAACAATATCCTCAAAAATCACCAGAAAACAATCGAAGAAGAGAAACAACTCGTCAAACACAAAAATATGTTGAAGAATTGAAGAACCGAAAAACTCTGTAGCAATCAACTCATGAAATCAGAAATCGTGCCAAATTAACCGACGAAATATCCAATTTCACAAATACCCAGATAAAAGTAACCACGAAATTAGCAAACAAGCAAACCAGAAGTTGATTGAGCAAAATCTTACAATCAAATTCTGTGGTAAGAAAAATACCCAGAAAAAATTCAAACCCAGAAATCGCCCACAAAACGAGCAATTTAGAACGAGCAATCCTACAATTCAAGAAACGAAAGCCAGAAACAATGGAACAAGAAATCAAACCAGCTTACCAGAATCTCAAAGTTTGAGAAGGAAATCATCATAGTCTCGCCAAACTAAATACATAACTGTTGAATTTTCTGGAGTACAACGACAATAATGAAACTTCAGTAACGAACCATATACGCAAGAAGATTAATTTGCGTCGACAAAGCTTTTGAATTGTTTGTGTTCAGAACAATGAATCACCCATAGACTTGCTGGTAAATATTCAAGAACCAATTGAAAACCAGTGGAAAGCACCCTTAAACCACTACGCATTGTCAAAAAGAAATCAAAGAGCCCTAGAAATTGGGGGAATTCAAAGAATCGAGAAATTATTCAATCCAAGATTGAATTAACACTAGATGAACAAAAATAGAAGAGATTTGGGTTAATTGCGGAATAAATGCTCAAATTCGAGCCTAATTCGAGGAAATATTGAACAAAGAGTTTAAGGAACTGGGGATTTTAATCTGATGAAAAAATTGAAATTTTTGTTGAGATTTTGCGGAAGATATGAGCTAGGATTCGTCCTGCTTTGATACCATGTTAGAATTTGATATCTAACTCCATTGATGAAGAGCTTAGAGGGAGAAGATGGATAGAGAAAAGAGAAAAATAGAGTGAAGCGTAGAGAGAAGCACAGACATATGAGAAGACTACATTGTTATTAGAATGCTTGTTAATGAACAATTACAATATCAACCTGTTTATACTAATTACAACACTTAACAAACTATGCTTGATTTAAGGGAAATACTAACAACCTCTAACAACCTATACTTCAAAAACATGATTTCTGGCCTGCCGAAACCATGTCCCTGTTAAGGGCACCACTTGTCCCTGAAGTCTTACAATTTGTCGAACCAATCTTCTCATGTCCATACTTTTCCAGCATTTGCTTTCCACTATTTCTCAAATTATCTTTCATTGTCGCAACCCATTAGACAGAACGTGAACAACTTCTTTAATTCATCGTCACTACTATTCAGTGTTCGAAAATGGCTGACATAAGGTACCAAAACGAGTTTTAACGAGTTATAAACAAGATTATAAACAAGTTATAAATGAGAAGTTCTGATCATCAACCCGGGGGTGGTGGAAGATGATCGAGCTTGTATCATTTATTAGACGACCTGATACATTATTTCTTACATGGCGAGCATATTAATATTGTATGATTTACTGCAATAAACATATTTTGTTTGGAAATTTATGAACGATTAACGTATTTGCATGTTTAGACTTCAGTCTATGTAGGGAGAGACAAGAGTTATTATAGGGAGAAGCGGGGAAGAGCGGGGTGTCAAGGTATTAGAATCTAAACCACCTTTACAAGTATGCTTTTGACTTTTTACTTCATGCTTCAGCCTTTTGTATAATAGAACTTTTAATATACATTCGGGTGTACCATTTTTTTTTTCAAAATGTAATCTCATTTATAAGTTTGAGACTATATTAGGTAAGAATAAACCCTTGCACAAGTGGGAGGGAAAATGGGGATCCCACCTTTTGCAAGAGGGGAGAATCGATCCCCTGTCATAGGGAGAAGAGGGAGGGCCTCAAACAACTAGACCAACCCATGATCCTCACACTCGGGTGTACCATGAGTATGATGCACCCAATCCTATTTTTTGCTCATTGCTCATTTGGAAGTCTAATTTTTGTACATTTGTAGACGTCCAATTGAACAATGAGAAAAAATAGCCTTGGACGCACCAGCTCAAGGTACACTCAAATGTATGATAAATTCTTTGGCTTAAACATCCTTTATGGAGTAATGCAAAACAAGAGCCGCTCATTATAAAAGTGTCCATCTCACGATTCACTACCCGAAACTCAAAACAAGTGTTTTCCCATCGTCGACCCTACTTACGATCCCACTACATCAGGACCCTTTCGACGTTGCACAAAAGCCAATACTTTACGTTCAGCTAGCACTAAAAAGGCTACTCCTAGTAGAAGTGGTAGAATTATTCCAAGTATTTCAGCTGTTGTGTGCACACAAGCACCCTAGATCAACCCTCGTGACTTGTTCTTGTTACCAATAGGCAATAGTGTCATTTCATGTATTGATTGCTCGTGCTTCTATGTGCCTGAAGAGTCTCATTTTCCTGCAAAATAAAGCTAGCGCACTTGCCGCAGGAAGGCCAAGGCACTCTACACCTTCAAACTTCAATATACTCGGAGCGTGGCATGAAGAATGTTACCGGGTTGGACTCAAACTAGAGATAATTGGGATTTAGGCTAGGCTAGTCCTCTTCTCCATATAAATGGAAGAAAAGATTATATAGTTGTGATAGAAAATTTAATATAGTAGAAAAATAAAATGAAAAACCTAATTGAGCAGATAGAGGCTTGGAGTATTCATAATTAACGCGAGCATCACTTACGGAGAGATGATTGACAACTATTTCATTTTCTTTTGTCGACGAGTGAATACCTGATGCATCATTTTTATGTATAGTTTTTAGATGCATTTATTGTATTTAGAACTCTTTTTATAGCATTTAGGTGCATAATAACATGAATTAAATAAGTTGCGCTCTACTACTCCCCGTTTGCATGTTTCGATGATTTTCAGGTTAATTTGATACACATTGACTATGATTATCAAATATCTAGCCCATTAATCATTGAAGATGAATGTAGCTTGCACAAGGATCATAATGAGGCAATTTTGAGTTAGAATGAAGCAAAGAGTTAGTGAAAGAAGTGCCAAAACTGACGCATGTTCACTATTTTGATCATAAATTTTGATAGAAAATTGATAATCAAGAAATTTCAATTGGGTTGCATTTTAGATTGCAAGATCTTTCCAACGATAGGTTACATGCTCCAATCAAACTACTGGTTTAGGAGATACGGCCTTCGCAAGTTGATCCAATTTCGCCAGTTTTTCGCCCGATCAGGCCCAGTACCCGAAGGCTTCGATTTAGCCATTTTTCGGCCTAAATTGTAACCCTTCTCCTATCTAGTTTAAAGTTTATCATAAATAGTTAGCTTCTTTTATTTTGTGGGACACTTGATTGTTGATTGTTCATTAGTTTAGTTTTAAAACGCTTTCTTAGAGTAAACACTTTAGATTAGTTTTGGAGGATCAAACCTCGGATTATTTTCAATTAAAGTTACCGCTTTCCATCATTCGGTATTGTTCTTCTCTCTTAATTTCTCTATTTAATTCTTGATTGCTTAGTTTAATTGTTTAATCGTTTATGATGCAAAGTTTAGGTTTTTATATTAGATTTGTTATTGTTGATTCAATTATGAGTGAGTAGTCGTATTTCTAGGGTTTTAGGGAGGAAAACCATACTTATACCATGATTTACTTTTGAATTTCTATTAGTTTCTAGGTTTTGATTAGAGTGATTATGGTGTGATTTGTTCTTGATGAGTGATTAATGTTATTGTGCAGTTTCATTGATTTCTTATAATGATTGTTTGCACAGATCCGTCTTACTTTTAGAGGCCTAGTACACACCAGTAATTTTGATTATGTTAGTGACCATACGACATATGTTGAATAATGAGTGTTAAGACTTAACCATATCTTAGCACGTGCTCTAATCTCTCGACTTTTGACCTCGATCTTGATAGTTGTTTGAACCCTTTGATTGGTATAAGCATGGTAGACCGACTTAATGAACTAGACCTTTAATCAATAGTTTAATCCCACTTTTATAGTGCCCTTGAGCTTTTAAGAAAAGCCTCACGTATTACCGGTTGAATAATCTAAGTCATTTGACTTGTTAAAAGTTTAAGTAATATCAAAGTTAACTTATTACAGGATTATCTAAAGTTTAACTTATTAAAAGAAGACTGCGAAAATGTTGACTTACTCTTGACAAATTTCCCAACTTTTTTATTTGATTTTATGTACTTTTAAGGTCGTACGGGCCCAATCGTTTGTGCAATTAAGATTGCTGAAAATTTGTTTTCGAGATGAAGTATCATCTGTTTTATTGGAAAGAAATTTGTCATGTGTGGAGAAGTATGCTAGTTGGTAGGGGTAGCTTCTAAAATAACGTGTTTTTAACGCTTCTTGTGCAAAATTATATTTTTTAAGGATTCGGCAGTGAAATATCACATGTGTGTATCTCAAATTGCTATAATTTGGGATAAGTGTTTACCTGACAAAGCTAAGGAGCTATTCCTTTTTTATCATATATTTTAGGGTAATTATTTTTTTGGTGTTATAAAGTGAACTCTCTCTCCACGATTAGTATTATTGACTTGAAAGCATTAACTAATCGTATTGATGCTTAAAATGTCATTAGTGTCCTTAATTACTTAACGCAGAAACTCACATGCTCCCACATGGTAGATTCATCCTTCTCATTTTATTTTTGGTTTTGTTGGCTTTCTACGCGAGGTGGGGAGAAGGGCATATGAAACCATATCCCGTAATATCATGAACGTGGTTCAGCAGGGTAATAAAAAAATCTAAACTACTCTTAGACATTTAGGTAATGACAACGAGTTAATGACCTACCAATCTCCAAATTGATGCCATTTAACCTTTTAGTTTTATATTTGGTTATTGACTCACCAGCCCAAAAGAACAGCTCAATGACTACAATAACTCATTAGTTCCATAGATTATTAATCGCTGGTTATTAACCCCAGGATACGCTATCATATCATACCATAATTCTACATGGTGTACAGTGCGCGTACTGCATGGTGTCCTCGGTGTTGTAACTAGCACGGAGATACAATACAAGCAAGATAAATTAGAACGATTTTACTCGAAGTAAAAAAATGGTTTTTTAGATGATCAGGATGCCGAAAATATATAGTTAAATGAGAGATGCAAAAGCTTAGAGCTACAATACTGTGTAAGTGTAAGGTAATGGTTTGGTACAGATTGCCTTGTTTTTTATACAAAATGAATGGAGTTCTTTACCTTGAAATTCGGACTAAATGAAAGAATTAATTCCTTGATTGATTCAAATGTTTATAAACTAATTATATACTAGAGATATACAACCCTAACAAATCTCCTTTATAAAGGGAACAAACTATGACTAAAGATACACTATCCTAACAAATAATATAATGAAAATATTCTATATTGACATTTATATTCTAACATACCCCCGCAGTCGAAGTCGGAGGAGGACGGATGCTTAGACTGTCCCTTAAATCTTCAAAGAGGATTAGTAGAAGACCCTTAGTGAAAATGTCAACAATCTGATATCTGGATGGGACATGTAAACGCGCACCTCACCACGTGTAACTTTTTCCGGTACAAAATGAATGTCCATCTCTACGTGTTTAGTGCGTTGATTTTGAACTAGCTAGATTGCCGGACAAGTATATAGCATTCACGTTATCACAATAGACTAAAGTGGCCTTTTTCAGAGGACAATGTAGTTCAACAAGTAAATTCTGTAGCCAACATATAGGATTCAGATACGACATTTGCTACCCCCTATATTCGGACTCAGCACTAGAACGGGATAACATAGCATGCCGTTTTGACGACTAGGAAAGCAAGTTATCCTCAAGAAACACACAATAACCTGAGTGTTGGACTTAGGACTTTATGTCCTATATACTTTTGATGATGATAAACATAATTAGTTGATCTAACATGTTTGGTGAAGTTTTTGTTGCAGATGCCTAAACGAAGTCTCGAAGAAACTTTTGTCAAAAGCTTTAGACTAAGGACATTTGTAAAAATGTGTGTTTGTAAATAACAGATCAAAGTGCTAAGGTGTAATATTAGAGATTGTAGATATTTTACTTGAGATAGTAAAATAAATGCAATCTATAATATAACACCTAAATAAAACGATTTGCGAAAACAAAAAAAAAAAAAGTGGGAAAATCGTTTTTTGAAAAAATTGTTTTAAAAATCTGGAATATCTTTTTTTGGAAAAGATAAGTTTTTCTTGGAATAAAAAGGTTTTAGAAATTTCTGATTTTAAAGAAAAGAATATGTGTATAAAATCAGTCCTAATACTATTAGGAAACAAATATCTTAAAGAAGATAAAATCTTCTTTAAAGATAATTGCTTGCTTATGTTTAGGAAACTATCAAGTGGACAATTCTATCTTTGTAAAGCTTAAAAACTGATTTGAAAAACGTGAGCCTTGACAAAGAGTAAAAAGATCAGAAAATATAAAAGATACGCGTTTCCAGTAATTGTTTTAGAGAGCTATTTTCAGAAACATATCTTTAACCTCTCTGAGATCAGCACTGAGATCTGTGACAGAAAAACACATATTTAAGCTCGATAAATACCTCTAAACTGCTTAACTAAGAAGCACACAAAAAAAGAGGATTCAAATCTTTCTGTAATTTCATCTTTTATAGAGAGTGTTAAGTTGAGTTTCTAAGGGAATTAGACTTAATTTGGCAACACTTAGAGTTAGGTGTTGGGGTGCACTACTAGGGTTAGTAGTGGGGGAATTGTGTATCAAGGGTGTGATAATTGCAATTCAAAAGTAACAAAAGAATAGTTAGGGTGGACGTAGATCTCAAAGGTGAGATTGAACCACGGTAAAATTGCTTGTCTCGTCTCTTTATTACAGTCTTGCTCTTTACTATTCTAGAAAGTCTTATTGAATTAACAATACTCATATACACAACTCAAAAGCTCCGAGAAGGTCTCTGAGATTTTAAAGGAAAGTTCGATAAAATTTAGAAAATACCACACTCAATTCAACCCCCCCCTCTTCTTGAGTGTCTCCTTGTGATCCAACAATTGGTATCAGAGCCTAATATTCTTGTAAGGTTAATCCCTAGAGAATAACTAGCATGAATTCACAAGAAGACTCCCGAGACCGACACTCGAAGTGTCCCATCTTCAACGGCAAAGACTACGGATGGTGGAAGACCAGAATGAGAATATACATTCAAGGGTCCGACTATGACTCATCCCCATCCAGACGAAAGACAAAGAAGGAAAGATGATCGAGAAGGATGAGGATGACTATGACTCCGTTGACTATGGGAAGGCCAAAAAGAACTTCAAAGCCATGAGTATTCTTCAGTAGGGTACTGGACCAGAAGAATACTCAAGAATCTCCGCATGCTCTACAGCAAAAGAAATATGGGACACTCTTGAGTTAGCCCACGAAGGTACGAACGAGGTAAAGCAATCACGTATTGATTTATTAGTACAACAATATGAGTTATTTACTATGAATAAACATGAATCAATAAAAGAAATGTTCACTCGTTTTACCATAATCACTAACGAATTACGTTCTCTTGGAAAGATCTATGCTTCGGAAGATCTGGTTAGGAAAGTATTGAGGAGGTTGTCAGGTCGTTGGCTTCCCAAAATAACGGCTATTCAAGAAGCCAAAGACTTGACAACCCTATCTCTAGAACAATTGATTGGGTCACTTATGACACATGAACTTGTTCTTGATACAAAGGCTCCCGAACCAAAAAGCAAAGGTCTTGCTTTGAAAACAGATTTTAACGATGATGAAAGTGATAGTGATGAGGATGTTGCCTTTCTAACTAGAAGATTTAATAGTTTTCGACAAAAGAACAAAAATTTTAACAACAAAAATGGAAACTTTAAAGGCAAAAACACCAATTTTGTTCCAAAGAAAAGTGCTACTAACTCTGGATGTTTTAAGTGTGGAGAATATAGCCACAGGATCAAGGAATGTCCCTTGTGGGAAAATGAAAGACCCAAAAACAAAAGAGAACAATCAAAAAGGGAGTTCAAGAAGGCCATGGTAGCAGCCGTATGGGGGGAATCCGAGTCTGATGAGGAACAGTCAGAGGCACTGAGCCAAGAGGCAAAAATTTGCCTAAATGCAACTGAAGGATCTCATAGAAGGTCTCAGTACCTAGATGACTCGCATCTATGTCTTATGGCGAAAACACCCACCTCCCAAGATGAGGAGGACAATGCAGAGGTAAATCTCACCTCTTTGAAATCTAAGATTCCTCTATTATCCAAAAACAAACTAATTGCTTTGCTTAGCAATGTTATTGACGATTGTCAAGAAATGCGTGATGAATTTTTAAACATGAAAAAAGATTTGAAAAACATCACTAAGCAAAAAATTGGGTTGGAATTGGAATATAAGGAATTGCTGGATGATAACAAGGACTTGGTCAAAAGAAATAAAGAATTGGACAAAACGATAAATGACCAAGTCGTTGAGATAAGTGCGCTAAAATATGAAAAAGCTCTTGCTAAAGAAATTGTAGACAGCATTGTGCCCTATACTGAGCTTGAGGCTAAGAATCTTAACTTTGAAAAACAAATAAACGTTTTGAACCTTGAACTACTGGAACTGAAAAATGAAAAGGAAAACTCTAGGGTTGACCTTATTAATGAAGGACAAGGTACAAAACTTTATGAAGATTTTGAAAAAGCCAAACATGACTTAAACACCCTAAATGACAAAAATGAAAACTTGAAAGAAACAATTGAGTCTTTGAAGGTGCAAATGCAGAAGTCAAAAATTGCCACACCTGGTAGTAGTATCCTAGACCATATGATCTCTCAAACAAACAATCGAAACAGACATGGTTTAGGATATACTGACCAGAAGCTCAGTACAGGTCTCAGAGCTAAAAATTATGAAAGAGACTTTCGAAAGCGAAAGTATGTCGATCTTCCCGAATATTTGATTTGCTATTTCTGTGGAAAAAATGGCCACATCCAAGATAAATGCACAGTCAAGAAAAAGTATATGGAAAAAAATATGAAACATGCAAAACAAATATGGGTAAGAAAAGACATTATATGCGCAAAAGAAAGAGAAGGGACCCAAGAAAATCTGGGTTCCCAAGACTAACGTTTGATAATTTTGCAGGTGAACATGAGAGGGAGCAGCTTATGGTACTTGGACAGCGGCTGCTCACGACACATGACTGGAGACAAAAAACAATTCCTCTCATTAGTAGCCTATCAAGGCGGGTGTGTCACATTGGGCGACAATAAAAAGGGAGAAATCATTGGTATTGGAAAAGTCGGTAAATGCTTGACACACTCCATAGAAAATGTCTTGTTAGTAAGTGGTTTGAAACACAACTTGTTGAGCATATCACAGTTGTGTGATCGAGGTAACACAGTGGAATTTCATGCCAATCTTTGTAAAATTATAAACAAGGACTCAAAAGAGATGATATTAGAAGGGAAGAGAATAAATAACGTTTACATGACTTGTCTAAGCAACCTCCCTGATAATACCATCTCTTGCATGAGCGTTTTGCACGATAATCCATGGCTTTGGCATAAAAGACTCGGACATGTTAGTTCTAGATTGCTTAACAAACTTAGAAAATTGGAGTTAGTTGATGGTTTACCCTCAATAAACTTCGATTGGGAAATGGTTTGTCAAGCATGTGCTAGATGTAAACATGTTCGATCGTCTTTTAAGTCAAAGAAATTTGTTAGCACCTCTAAACCATTGGAACTAATCCATATGGATCTTTGTGGGCCAATGCGAGTTAGAAGTAGAGGTGGTAGCAAATACGTGCTAGTCCTTGTGGATGACTTTACTAGATATGTATGGACTTTATTCATTGGTGGAAAATATGAAACCTTCGAGGTATTTCTTGTCCATATTCGTAAAGTCCAAAATCAACTAAATTGCAAATTACTATCAGTACGCACTGATTATGGCACTGAGTTTGAAAATACTAATTTTGAAGTTTTTTGCAATGAGAATGGTATTGATCATAATTTCTCCGCTCCAAGGACTCCACAGCAAAATGGAGTGGTAGAAAGGATGAATCGTACTCTGGAAGACATGTCCCGTACTATGTTATTGTATAGTGCCTTACCTATAAATTTTTGGGCCGAGGCGGTAAATACGGCATGTTACATTTACAATAGAACTATGATTCGAAAGATTTTAAACAAAACCCCCTATGAACTTTTAAAGGGGCAAAAACCAAATATTTCTCACTTTAAATGCTTTGGTTGCAAGTGCTATGTGCATAATAACGGTAAGAATAATTTGGGAAAATTTGATCCTAGAAGTGATGAAGCAATTTTTATTGGATACTCCTCCCATAGTAAAACCTACAAGGTTTACAATAAAAGAACAATGAAAATGGAGGAGAGTATCCACATAATATTTGATGAAACTGACCATACTGAGCAAGTAGTGCAGGTTGATGATGAGGACTTCTCAATTGGATTAATACGAGAATCATCAAATGCACCAGACGATCGTCATGCTGAAGAACGATCAGAGGTACAATCAGGGGCACAGTCAGAAGCTCTGAGAGAGGCACAGTCAGAAGTTCAAAAGAAAAATCAAGTGGACAATATTCCTAAAAATGTCAATGCTATACAGAATACAGAAACAGGAATAAATAGAGATGAGATGAACAGTTCTGATTTAGAAGAAAATCAAACACCAACCTCAATCTCAGTGGAAGGCACTGAGCAGCTCTCTGTAAAAGGCACTGTGCCTTCACATCTTCCATTTACTCCGAGAAAGTGGAAACATCAAAGCTCACATCCTAATGATCTGATAATGACAGATGTTGCAAAAGGAGTACAAACAAGATCATCTCTTAAAAACTTTTGTGCTTTCAACGCTTTTATATCTGAAATTGAACCTGCAAATTTCAAAGTTGCTTTAACTGACCCTGATTGGATTCTTGCCATGCAAGATGAACTTGACCAATTTAAAAGAAATGAAGTCTGGCATTTGGAACCTCGTCCCACTACTCAATCCGTTATTGTACAAAATGGGTTTTTCGGAATAAGTTGGATGATAGTGGGATGATTGTTCGAAATAAAGCCAGACTTGTATGTCAAGGATTTAATCAACAAGAGGGAATGGACTTTGATGAGACTTTTGCTCCAGTAGCACGTCTAGAAGCTATAAGAATTCTGATTGCCTTTGCTGCCCATAAAAATATCACCCTCTTTCAAATGGATGTTAAGACCGCTTTTCTTAACGACTATTTGAAAGAAACTGTTTATGTTGAATAACCCCCCAGCTTTGTTGACCCTGATTTTCCTAACTATGTGTTTAAACTGGACAAAGCTCTATATGGGTTAAAACAAGCTCCTCGAGCTTGGTATGAACGCTTGTCAAATTTTTTGTTGGAAAATGGATTTAAACGTGGCTCAGTGGATAGAACTTTGTTTCTAAAAACTAAGGGGGAAGAACTGTTAGTTGTTCAAATTTATGTGGATGATATTATTTTTGGGGCCACAAACGATGTGATGTGCCATTATTTTGCTGAACTAATGAAAAGTGATTTTGAAATGTCAATGATGGGAGAATTAGGTTTCTTCCTAGGTTTGCAGATTAAACAACTTTCCACAGGAATCATGATACATCAACAAAAGTATGTGAAGGAACTTCTTAAGAAATATGGGATGGAAGACTCGAAAACTCATACCACTCCCATGGCAACGGCGTGCAAACTGGATATTGACGACAAAGGTAATAAAATTGATGAGACGGTCTATAGAGGTATGATTGGCTCACTTCTCTATCTCACTGCTAGTAGACCCGATATTTTACATAGTGTGTGCCTTTGTGCTCGGTTTCAATCTTGTCCTAAAGAGTCTCATCTTAAAGCTGTGAAGCGAATCTTTCGCTATTTAAGAGGCTCTTCTAGTCTGTATCTGTGGTACCCCAAAGAGGGGAACTTTGACTTGGTTGGTTTTTCAGATGCTGATTATGCAGGTTTTTTGGTAGATAGAAAGAGTACCTCCGGAATGGCAACTTTTATAGGGCCATGCTTGATCTCATGGGCCTCGAAAAAGCAGCATTCAGTTACCCTTTCCACCGCTGAGGCTGAGTATGTCTCTGCTGCATCGTGTTGCTCTCAAATACTTTGGGTAAGGCAGCAACTCCGTGATTTCGGAGTAATTATTGACAATGTGCATATCATGTGTGACAATACAAGTGCAATTAACATTTCAAAAAATCTGGTTCAACATTCACGCACCAAACATATTGAAATAAGATTTCACTTTTTGCGTGACAATGTTAAAAAGGGTAATATATCACTTGAATTTGTCAACACTGATGACCAAATAGCTGATATTTCCATAAAACCACTTGCTCGTGAACGTTTTGAAAAATTACGAGTGGCTTTGGGATTAATCCATGGAAATTAGTGTGCGTAATATGCCTATGACTCTCCTAAACTCATGTGAACTTGGATTTCAATTCATATTTATGTGCTTGTTATGTGATAGAGTCAATGAAATATTCAATGAAAAACTCGCCTGGTCTATTGATGCTGTCCTCATAGTCAAAACCTAAGTTGCCCTTTTTGTAAGATCATCAAGAACATTGTAATTTCTGTGTTTTCGAAAATATCCTGAATCTGCTTTTCAAAAGTTTTACTTGATTTCGAAACTTCTGTTAAAAATAAAGGAAGCAAAGCTAACAAGCATGGAGATCCAACATAAAGCAGACCCACTCTCCACAATTTCTCTTTAGCCCACCCCTCTTCTTATCCCTCTTACTTAGCCCACTTCCCAAGCCCACTAACCTACCCAAACTCCCAAAACCTCCCAAACCCTTTCTCACTCCCTCGACCTCCCACCTTCCTCCCTTCCTTCAACCGTCATCAACCCTCAACCCTTCATCTCACCATGGTGAGGGTCAAGCTCAACAAACCACCCAAACGCAAAACTACCCGCAAACCACCTCAAAAACCAAAACCCATCACCACCACTCCACCACCAAAACAAAAACCCATCACCACCACTCCTGGCACGCGTCGAACCACACGCTCAAAGACAACCTCCTCTCCGCTGCTCGAGAAAATGATCGCAACTCAGACTACGCAACCATCTCCACCACCATCATCGCTGCCGGCTAGATCGTCTCCACCACCATCGTCGCCGCCGCCTCCATCTTCTCCACCACCGTCGTCGCCACCTGCTCGATCTTCACCACCATCTTCTCCTAAGGTAGTCAAGAAGAGAAAACGAGCTGCATCTCAAAGTACTGGCATTGGTTCCCCATCAAGTTCGAACCCTAACAAAAAATCCAAAGGTGACCCAAATATTCTTCATGGTCGAATTTTTCCTAATTCTTGGTTTCGTAGGCCTGAATTTCATACTCTTTCTGATTTGGTTGCGTTACAAGGATGGAATGCTTTGCTTAGTTACTCTGATTATGTCTTTGAGTCTGAAGTTCGTCAATTCTACAATATTGTGATAATAACTGATGATTTGGCTTTTGGTGCTAAAGTTAATAGGAAGAATTTGTTTTATTCTGTTAAAGACTTTGCGGCAATTCTTGGGGTTCCTTGTGTTGGTTTAAGTGATTATAATGCTAAACATTGGCCCTTACTTTCTGGTATTGACAATGCATCAATCAGCACCTCTCTTTCTGGCCAACCTTTCACTCATGGCCAAAATTTTTCCTCCTCTTACCTTTCGGCTGATTTCAAGCTTTCTCGAATGTTGATCACCAAAACCCTCCTGCCTCGTACTGAAAATCGAGGGGATTGCTTAATCATGGATCAAGTGCTTCTTTGGTACTTTGCTCAAAACTTGCCTGTGAGTCTGCCCCATCTCATTCTTCACCATATTAAACACGTTCAATCCTCAAATAGTTCCTTTCTTCCCTATGGGGTTTGGCTTACTAGATTGTTTAGAGCTGCTAAGGTTATTCAGGATGATGATCAGGGTATGTCTCCTAAAGATATCATGCATGATGGGATTCTTACCAAGATGGACTTGTGTGTTTTGGGTGGCGAGTTGCTGAAAAAGGATTATCTGGGATTTCGGCCTCGTGAGGCATGTGTGGGGTTGCTTGAAACTTCATGATTGTGTTATGAAACAGGGGAGGCAGTTACAGCAGCTTGTGGCACAGATTCGTTTTTAGGACAGGCGCCATCGCCAAGTCATGTCCCTTCTTGCCATATCAGCTTCTCGTCCTCCACCTCGTTAACTCCATTGCTGCTTGTGGTTTCTTTTGCTCTGTTGGTGATGCACTATCTTTAACAAACTTTTTTTTCTTAACTGCTTTTGGAAATATTTTGTGAATGATGATCTAACTTTAGGGATTGTGAGTTGGTTTAACTGTAGCACCAGCATCACTAGATTATTGTGCTAGAGCTATTTCTGCCTTTATTTGTCTACTCTTGATATGCTCGGCACTGGATGTAGTTTTTGATCCTCCTTTTTGATAATGTCAAAAGGGGGAAGACTAGGCACTTACATAACTGTTTCCTAAGAAGATCCCATGTTCTTTTTAGTATATATGCTATTGGGCCTATTGTCATATGCTGTTGTTTTCCCAAGTAATTATAATACATGATGCATCAATTGAGGGGGAAATATTTGAATATGTTTGTCATCATCAAAAAGGGGGAATTTGTTGGACTTAGGACTTTATGTCCTATATACTTTTGATGATGATAAACATAATTAGTTGATCTAACATGTTTGGTGAAGTTTTTGTTGCAGATGCCTAAACGAAGTCTCGAAGAAACTTTTGTCAAAAGCTTTAGACTGAGGACATTTGTAAAAATGTGTGTTTGTAAATAACAGATCAAAATGCTAAGGTGTAATATTAGAGATTGTAGATATTTTACTTGAGATAGTAAAATAAATGCAATCTATAATATAACACCTAAATAAAACGATTTGCGAAAACAAAAAAAAAAAAAAAGTGGGAAAATCGTTTTTTGAAAAAATTGTTTTAAAAATCTGGAATATCTTTTTTTGGAAAAGATAAGTTTTTCTTGGAATAAAAAGGTTTTAGAAATTTCTGATTTTAAAGAAAAGAATATGTGTATAAAATCAGTCCTAATACTATTAGGAAACAAATATCTTAAAGAAGATAAAATCTTCTTTAAAGATAATTGCTTGCTTATGTTTAGGAAACTATCAAGTGGACAATTCTATCTTTGTAAAGCTTAAAAACTGATTTGAAAAACGTGAGCCTTGACAAAGAGTAAAAAGGTCAGAAAATATAAAAGATACGCGTTTCCAGTAATTGTTTTAGAGAGCTATTTTCAGAAACATATCTTTAACCTCTCTGAGATCAGCACTGAGATCTGTGACAGAAAAACACATATTTAAGCTCGATAAATACCTCTAAACTGCTTAACTAAGAATCACACAAAAAAAGAGGATTCAAATCTTTCTGTAATTTCATCTTTTATAGAGAGTGTTAAGTTGAGTTTCTAAGGGAATTAGACTTAATTTGGCAACACTTAGAGTTAGGTGTTGGGGTGCACTACTAGGGTTAGTAGTGGGGGAATTGTGTATCAAGGGTGCGATAATTGCAATTCAAAAGTAATAAAAAGAATAGTTAGGGTGGACGTAGATCTCAAAGGTGAGATTGAACCACGGTAAAATTGCTTGTCTCGTCTCTTTATTATAGTCTTGCTCTTTACTATTCTAGAAAGTCTTATTGAATTAACATTACTCATATACACAACTCAAAAGCTCAGAGAAGGTCTCTGAGATTTTAAAGGAAAGTTCGATAAAATTTAGAAAATACCACACTCAATTCAACCCCCCCTTCTTGAGTGTCTCCTTGTGATCCAACACTGAGGTAGAACGACGAGTGTCCGGACAACCACCCCAATCTGCATCATGGACGATGGACACAAATGAAGACCATGATGAAGAAACCCTTTGACGTAACAGATGATACGTTTCAGAGCCTGCATATGTTCTTCCATGGGTTGATGCATAAACAAACAATCTGTTGCACAACATAAGAAATTCCTGGTCTAGAAGTCAGATACTATAAAGCACCTGCAAGACTCCTATATAAAGTCGGATCTGAGCATGCTTGCTCAGAATGAGCACTCAGTTTAACTTCGTATCAACAGGTGTAGGGGAGGATTTACAAGCAGACATGCCTGCCAATTCAATAATCTCCTCCGCATATTTCCGCTGCGCTAGAAGCAAACCATCTGCATGACGGGTTACAACAATACCCAAAAAATAACTCAATGGACCTAAGTCCTTCATTACAATTTCATAGGACAATTTAGACATGATGGTCTAGCGAAGAGCATGAGATGGTGTCATCAACATATATAAAGGAGAAGATATGTTGTATCATTACCATGATGATAAATAAACAATGAGTTATCAGACTTACTGTTCTGAGATCCCATTTGATAAACATAGTCAGCAAACCGACGGTACCATGCTCGGGAGCCTACTTAAGCCCATAAGAGATTTCTTAAGCTAACACACATGGAAGTACATGGGATCCCGATACCCTAAAGGTTTATGCATGTATACGGTCTCTTTTAGAATGCCATGTAAAAAAGCATTATTGAGATCAAGCTAATGAAGAGACCATCCCTTAGAGAGAGCCAAACTAAGGACGGTCTTGATAGTAGCAGGTTTCACCACTGGGCTAAAAGTTTCTCCACAATCAATTCCCATATGTTGAGTTTTTCCATCAGCTACAAGACGAGATTTATGCCTTTCAAAAGAGCCATCGAATTTTTCTTTATGAGCAAAGATCCACATAGATCGTATAATATTAGCATTAGGACGTCTAGGCACCAATTCCCAAGTCTTATTTTTAATTAGAGCATCAAATTCATCATCCATGACAAGTTTCCAAATTGAGTCACGAAGAGCCGACACGGGATTACGAGGAAGAGAGGAGCGGGCGAGATTGGTGTGAAGGGTCACAATCTTATCATGTTTGAAAATGTCGTTTTGGCTCTGAGTCACTGCTCGTGGGTTCGCTGGGATGATGTTGGGATGTGGTGGACTAGGAGGTTGGCTCAAGGTGTGCATATCAGCAGGTTGGGTGAGAGGCCCAAACGAAGAAAAGTAATGCAAATGCATATGAGATGAACTAAATGTAACCTACTTAGATGTAGATGCACTAAAACTAATGCAAGACATGCAACCATGAAAAATGATACAAAAGGAAAAGAAATGGATGCTAAACAACCTATTATACATCTAAATGAAGTAAAACTACTCCTAATTAGTAAGCCTAGAGCTCACTTATCACTTGTGCATGGAGAGTTGTTTGGTGGGTTGTGCCTGCACAGGGCATCCTCCCCCTTTGGTTGCTTGTTCTTAAATGGAAAAATATATGTGATACCACAGTAATGAAGAAAACTTAATTGGTTATTTCTATTACAAAATTTGACCGATTTTTCTATGTGTTTTGCTAAGGCACTGCTGAAACACAACAAGAGTGGAGCCCTTCACTGTCCATGAAATTAATGAAGTTAAAGACATTTTGACTACTTACATCACCGCTGAAAGTTTTTGACCTCAGAGCGATGTAGTTTTGAAGTACTTAGCAATTGTTTTTATCAAGATTTAATTTAAATTTGTAACAAAGAATCTTCGGCTACATTATATATAAAAATTATTTATTTGCATATTACTTATTATTTTTGTCTTATATTGAGCCTTTTGTCGTATAGTCGAAGTTCAAGTTAGTTGTATTGGTAAATGATGTTCGGGTTGAATTTATTTGATTTTAGGTGATTTATGTTTACTAATAAAGTTCTATAACATGTGGTTGTTGCAAAATAATTAATTTACAAATGCTGCTTGTCAAGGGAATTGCTTTCCCAGGAAAGCAACACAAAACCCCCAAAATACAAACAATGGTTGGTGTCTTTATCATTAGTGTGTACAAAAAATAATTGTGAAATCAAAATTTGTGTCTAAAACGATGACAATGCTTGTTAGTAAAAGGTGTGCAAGGTGTGCAAGGTGTGCATTATCCCTATTGATAAATAGAAGAGTACAATCAAGGCTGAAGTGAAGAAACTTGACCTGAAAATTGAAGTAAAGATATTCAAACGAACAAATATCCTAATATGAGGAAAGCTTGTAATACATGAGTTTGTATTTAGGTTTCTAAATGTAAAAAGGGAACAAGATTCGGAAAATTAAGGAAACTTGAGTTTTAAAGATGGAACGAAGGTTTAGAGTCTTTATTTAAGTTCCTAGGTTTAACGAATCTAAATGGTAAAAAAGGTGGTGGCAATTTCTATTAATCAAGTCTACAAGTTTGTTAGACTGAACTCTATGAGTTAACATAAATTAAATATGATGGTGTTCCCATAACTAAATCGTTAAGCGTTTAAATGAAACTAGAATTAAAATGATATGGGAACTTGGTATGTAAAATGAGAATGAGAATTTGACATGGGAACTTGCTACGACAATATAGGAACATACACAGACATAAAACTTGCGATAAATATTACGTTTATTTCTCACATTATAATTCACCCCGTTTTATAATATTCCTATAAAAGTCAACATAGACTACATGCCAAAAAAACACCACCATATCAATAATGTGGCCTGGTACACCTTTAAAAAAAATTGTGGGCAGGTACACCTGCACGATTTGCCCTCCATTCTGTGGAGCCGCATTGGTTTCTTAAAATTACTAGTTTACTACATAATTTTAGTAAAAGTGACATTGAGATGGCTAATATAGCTCTAACTTATCAATATTTTTTTGGCTAAATAGACATCGACAATTCATTCACTACTAGTCTACTAGCCGCCAGGGACCGTGGTATGATAAGAAGGACACATGCCTTAATATTCCAACGTAATTAGGATAAGCATGACCTACTTATTTGAACTATTATATACCAAATGCAGTACACTAGGCTACTACTCCATATTTTATTTCATCCTTGATTTTTCAAACAAACAAACAAACAATCGCTTATAAATACCATTCTTCATCAGCAAACTACCCATCCATTATTCTCAACTCTGAAATAAGTCAATAACAAATAACATACAAAGCAATAAAAATGGCTTCCATTTTCCTCAAATCAACCACCACTGTCCTCTTAATTTTCTCTGCTCTTTCTATCACCATGGCCTTTGTCTTAGACACAGACGGAGAGCCAGTCTTTAATGGTGGGCAATATTACATCCTCCCACAAAATATTGGCTTTGGAGGAGGCCTCACAAGAACAAGAAAAAGTGCAGACTTACCATGCCCATTCTATATAACTCGCGATAACGACGAAACCTCTAATGGTTTGCCTCTTATCATTGCTTCCCCTCTCAGAATCTTGTATCTTCCCTTATCCACTCCTGTTAACATTGGCTTCGAAGAAATAATAAGTGTTTGTATTCAATCGATGGGATGGAGGGTGATCCCCGATGAATCAACCGGTCAGTCGTACGTGGCTACCGGTGCTAGTCGCGGAGCTGGGAGGTTTACAATTGAGCAAGCTGAGAGTGAGTCTGTGAATAATTTGTATAAGATAAGGTATGTTGGTGAGTCAGCTGGTGCAGCAGGTGATCTTGGGTTTTTTAACAAGGATGGACTTTTGGGTGTTACTGATGAAATCCCTGTTACCTTTATGTTCAAGAAAGCTTTCAACGTTATTCAAGAGACAACCTCTAGAATGTAGGTCTAGTATGTGTGAAGTAGTTTACGTTTATGCATGAATAAATTATCCCCTTTTGGGTCTAGATTTATATTTAAGTTATTTGCCTTGGTTATCTATGTGTTTTCTCTTTCGATCAAAGAAATCTGGATAATGGGCGAGCAATATTCTCCATTACCACCAATGTTTACAAAGTATAGTCTTAATCAAGAATAAGTTTGCTCCCCACAATCTATTTTTTTTAAGATTCAAAACTATTTATTACAACTATTATCATGCACCCGGGTGCACGTGCGCACCGTGCACCCGGTGACATTATTGTAATTAACGCGAAATACTGGGCAACAGTATAAGTATTAAATGCGTGCCACTATATCATGTAAGTAGCTTAGCTAAGTTGGTCTTGAGGTTTATGTGCTTGGCAGTGGTCATGGGTTTGACTCCCATACCAACCATTTATGTTTTTTTTACGTTTGTCTTTTTTCCTCCTCTTTTGGCTTTGAATCTCATTGTTTATTTTTTTTTGGTTTTTCATATTTCTTCCATAGTCTTAGTTCTTATTTTAGCTTTTTTTTTTATTTTATCTTTTTCAATTATTTTGCATATTGTTGTACTATAATTATTTTTTTTGAGGGATGTTGTACTATAATTGTTGTTTTTAAATTTCAAAAAATTTTATTCTACGGGTAGAATATATAATTATTATAACACGCCTTTTTTCTTTTTAATATTTTCCATACTCTGTTACAATATATTTTTATAAAAAATTTAAATAAAATTTTATTATATTCTTCTTTTCTTCTCCACTCACTAACTTTTTCCATTTCTTACAATATACTTCACTCATTTGATCAAACGAGCAATCGTTTTTGTGCAGCAAGATCAGTAAACATTCTGATCACAATCGAGCGATTTTATTTTACTCATTTGATCAAATGAGCAATCATTTTTGTGCAGCAAGATCAGTAAACATTCTGATCATAATTGAGAGGTTTATTTTACTCATTTGATCAAATGAACAATCTATTTGCAAAGGAAGATCAGTAAAGATTTTGATCTTGAGTGAAGTAAAATAAATCTACTCATTTTGTAACAAATAAAAACAAACAGAGAGAGTAAAAAATAAGGAAATGAGCAACATGATATTCAAAGTAAAACATGGAAAAATATGTTTGATATAGTTCACATTATGATTTGATATTGAGTAAGTTAAATTAACTCTACTCATTTGCAAAATGAACAGTTTTATTTTACTCATTTTGATCAAATGAGTAGTTTATTTTGTCTTTGACAAAAATCAATCTGCTAATTTTGACAAACGAGCATGTTTGTTTTGATAAGTAAACATTCTAATCTCAAGTGAGGTAAAATAAATCTGCTCATTCTGTCATTTGATCAAATGAGTTTCAGTTTACTCATTTAATCGAATGAGCAATTTTATTTTAATCATTTGATCAAATGAGCAATCTTTTTTACACAGGAAGATCAGTAAACATTTTGTTCTTGAGTGAGGTAATAAATTTGCTCATTCACAAATGAGCTGTTACTATCAATTAATTTTTTCTTATTATATTCTTCTTTTCTTTTCCACTCCAATTCTTTTTTGAATGTGGAGAGATAAAAACTAAACAAACAATAAGATACCCATTGAAAAATTAATGAAATAAGAAATATAGCTTTGAAATGCGTAAATATGTTACTTAGTGCAAAAAGGTCCTTAAATGAGCAAAAAACTCTTAGAATATTGCTCATTTAATAAAATTATTAAAAATACCACTGAATATTTATGGAGCAAAAAAAAATTTAAATGAGTAAAACATCCTTCTAATGAGAAAACTTTGTCTTATTTTACGGTGTAGAATACATAATTATTTTAAATTCACTTTAATTTTTAAGCTTCCAATATATCACTAGAATGAACAATACATAGTTCGAATGAGCGATGTATCTTAAATGAGAAAATTAAATGTCTATTTCTAATGTATTAAATTAGAAAATAAATAGTCATAAAAAAGAGGAAATTTTGTCAAAAAAGACCTTATAAGTTGCAAATTTTGTGAGAAAACACCTTTTATAATTTTTTTTTTGGTGAGAAAATACCTTATAAGATATTCTCTATCAAATTACACACCTTGTTGTCATATTTTGGTAAAAAAAAAGTGTACTTTTGGGTTATTGACTCTCTTATTTTCACTTTTTTTTGTGCATTGGATTTTTGTATGAAAATTTGGGTTGATATGGTGACTCCACACACAAAAAGGGACAAAAAAATGTACACAAATGTTGACTTTTTGGCCTGAGAATGATAATAAGGTGTTTAATTTGAAAGATAATAACATATTAGGTGTTTTCTTACAAAAAATATTTTAAAAGGAGTTTTTTCACAAAATTTATAACTTATAAGGTATTATTTCACAAAATTTCCTAAAAAAGAAGAAATAAATAATAATATTTTCTAATTTGTAGTAGCTGAACACTGCTACGTGGAAAATAAATAAATGAGTAATTTATCTTTTAAATGAGCAATTACATAATTCTTTATTGATTAGTAAACATGTACATACTATTTCACATTGACGAATAAAATGAGCATTATATATTTCAAATGAGAAATATATCTTAAAATGAGAAAATATATTTTCTAATGTTTTAATAATAAATACCAAATAGAATAATCGGTTATAATATAAGTAAATGAACAATATTGTTTTCGAATGAGCAAATAGATTATACTTGAACTTGAAAAATAACTAAATGAGCATCGTAACATTCAAATGTGCAATATAACTTTGTTGGTCCTATAGAACTTACAAGTTTACTACAAGGGGGGGCGAATTGTAGTAAAGACTATTGGGGGCAATTTTTGCGGAATTAATAAGCTTAAAATAATTAAAGAGAAGTTAAAACTAAGAACACTAGGAAATGCTTTTAAACAAGATCTTATTCCTCTATTCTCTAGGAATAAATCTTGCCTTTTTTATTTATAATAGCAAACTACACTCTATTATCAACAGCAACTCACTCTGTTCCTCTAGGAACTGGTTCCCAGTCACCTTGTTCCCCCTGAACACGTGACTTTCTCTCTTGACTTCACTCGAAGTCTTCTCTTTCTCTCTTGAATGTAGAAATTTTCTCACAAAATTTCACTCACCCCAACTCAGATTAATGGAATACAATAATGAATTGTGGAAGAGAATAAAACCGAAATAACTTTCTAAAAGAATTACTCAGTTAATGTAGAAAGTCTTAAGAACTAAAATTGAGTTCTTCTCAAATTATATAGCTGTGATGTATCTTCAATGGTCTTCTTCAACTTCCTTGTAGTGGACGCATGTTTTTAGGCATTTTCTTCCACCTTTATAGCCGTTATGGATCATTCTTAGGTCATGATCCATAACCGTGTGTTTGCACAGTTGAACGAGTCTTCGAGTCTTCCATGATCTTCTCAACAACTCTTGACTTGGTCTTTGGCAGTTAGGATTTGTATTGGAGATGCGCAGTTTGTTAGCTGTGATCATGCTCCCTAGAATCTAGGACCTCAACCCATCAATTTAGCCTAGCAAAACCACCCGCTCTTCAACGTCTTTATTTCCAGTAAACCATTAACAAACTCAACTAATAGTATGGAATCCAATATTCCATAATATTAGAACATTAATTCTACACAAAGTAATATAACTAAATATCTTATTTTCCTAAACAACTTAAATTTGGTTATCATTAAACCCATTCTCCATAAGTTTATTTTAGGTCTAATAAAATAAATAATTAATAATACTTTGTAAAGAACTACATAAATAAAAACTAATTAAGAACTAATTAAAACTAAGTTAAAAGCTATTTATTTGTCATCATCAAAATAACGAATACAACAATATTTCCCCTTTTTGATGATGGCAAATAAGTTGGCAAAAAAAAATTTCTAACCTAATAAGTCTAAAGTAAAGTTTAAATCTAAATCTAAATCTAAAAAGTCTAAGTCTAAGTCTAATGGCACTGACTCAATTTTGACTAGGAACTGGATCCTCTAGGAACATAGGCAAGCAGAAAGGCTCTAGGAACTAAGTCAGACCAGAAAATGTTTTTAGACAGCCAACAAATCTTTTCCCCCTTTTGTTATCATCAAAACTAAGCTATGTCCCTGCAGCACTAAAGAGTCAACAGTCTAGGCATCAATTAAAGTAGCTCAAACAAGCATCTCATAATATTAGCCATCCAAACACAAGCAAGTACGAAAAGAAAAAGCATGTGCAAGCAAAAAGGATCAGATTGAGCATATCACAAGAGCAAGGAAAGAGAAGTTCAGCAAGGTCTGTGTCAAAAGAAGACACGCAAAAGGAAATAAAAATTGTTCAACCAAATATCACAAACACAAAAAAAAAATATCCAGTAAATCAATTGTTTAAAGAGAGGGGGGAAATTATGGTTTGGTGCGTTTGAAGATGTTGGAGACAAGGAGTCAATCTTTGAGATCACAGCATCCACCTTAATCCTGATCCCCGTGTCTACCTGCTTGATGGAGGTTAAAGTCTCCTGCTGCTGTGTATCAAGGGTGGAAACTGACTTCTCCAGGACATTGATCCTTGTGTGCATGAGTGTCAGAGACTCCTTAATTTCCCTCAGAATTCCATGAAGTCCATTGGTAGATATGAGAGGAAAATCCACAACAGTTGAAGGAACCTTATCCTCATCCAGATTGATCGTTTCAGCAGTACCCGGATCCTATTCCTTAAGAGACTTACCCCCAGCCAGTCTCTGGCTTTTCCTGACAGATCCCCCAACAGCTTCCTCAAATAATTTTCTCTTTGTCCCTGCCTCAGGCTTAGTCATTGTAGCCTCTCCCTCAAATTCCAATTTCCCACCAACCACCCTCAAACTAAGTCTAGTCAGCGTTTCCTTGGTCAAATAATTTTCAGGCTCAAGGGTGAAAGAAGGGCTGTCAGACAGTTTGACTTTATTTTTCTTTAGAATTATGGTGATCAGATTGACATATCCCACCTTGGTATTGTGGGATATGCAGTAGGAAAGGTGAGAGAGCATAAGAGCGGGAAAGTTTATCTTGATATTCTTTGCTAAACAGTACATTATAGAGAGGTCCATGAGATTAGCTTGGGTTCTCTTGGAAGATCGGGGTAAAACAAAACGCCAAACAAACGAAAACAAAAGCTTGTGAAAGGGAGAGAGGTCTTTTTGGTCAATGGACATAGAGTTAGGGTTTCCTTGAAAAAACTGAAGAATTTTTTCATTTGAGACGCCATTGATGTTTAATCCTTTCCCTTTAACATACTCCTGGTACCCATCTGAAGGTACTTCAAACCATTCGTTCAATTTCTTTTCTGTAAATGTGACCACACACCCATTCACTAAGCTTACACACACTCCCTCTGTTTTATTGAAGTTCTCACAAAAGGAACTCATCGCTTCCTCATATAATCCCTCATCTACACTGACTAACTTCATCCATTTTTGAAACTTTAACAAACTCAGAAACTCATTCCATTTTACTTTCTTGCACCATGCAAGATCAACACAGAATCCGACAATAAATTGAGAGGATTTTGATTTCTTACCCCGTTTAGTGGGAATTTGAAGGTCTCTCCCCTGACTGCTTTCTTGATCCTCGTCATCTTCCTCAGGCTTGGGAGATGCCGCTTCAGTTTCCAAAATGGGTTCTTGAGAATGTGTGGAATCGTCTTTTGGATTAGAAGATTCTTGGTCACTTTGCTCTTCCATGGAGGGGGTGTTTTCGGCTGGGTAGTTTTCTTGAAGTCCAGAGGTTGCCTTTTTGGGTGCCATGGGAGAGAGAGTATGAAGGATGAAGAGAGATGAAGGAGAGAGAAGGTGAATAGTAATAGATGGAGTGGGTCAGTAAAAGTGTTCAGTGAAGTGAAGTGTTGGGTATATATTGTAATGATGAGGCGTGTTTAATTGAATGTGAAGAGGTGTGATTTGACTGGGTAAGGCTTGGGTAAATTTGTTTCATTTAATGTTTTCCCTCTTTAAATTAGATCAACTGAATTTGATTTTGAGAAAAAAAATGGTTGATACAATGAATCAAAGAAATCATAATGATAGGAGGAGAGAGAATAAAAATGTGGAAGAAAAAAATTGCTCTTGTGTACACGGACCCCTTTTAAACTATACAAGCAATTTATTTACGTACTCTATATATGTGCATGGACAATAAGGATAATATTTAAAGACAAATGTGAGTCCTTAGACCTGACCCTAGGTGTATGAAATTTAATTCATGAAGATTGTAAGACACTTTTAGAAATGACTAGTACATAGGGTTCAAATTTTATAGGCCATTTTATACAATTCTGATCATTCCTAGTTCCAAGCGAATCTTTTCAAATCTGTCCCTAGATAATGGTTTGGTAAAAATGTCAGCAATTTGATTTTCTGTAGGGCAAAATTCAACTTTGACAAAGCCCATAGTCTTTCAAGAAGTGGTGTCTGATGTGAATGTGCTTGACCCATGAGTGGTGTACTGGATCCTTGGATATGCATATGGCACTGGTATTATCACAAAAGATTGGAACACATTTAAACTTAATACCAAAATCACGTACCTTTTTCTTGATCCATAAGACTTAGGAACAACATGCAGCAGCAGCCACATATTCAGCTTCAGCAGTTGACAAGGCAACTGTATGTTGTTTCTTGGATCCCCAAGAAACTAAGCTTGTTCCTAGGAACTGGGCAATTCCTGAGGTACTTTTACAATTGACCAAATCTCCAGCATAGTCAGCATCAGAGTAACTATAGCTAACTAGGTCAAATGTATCACTACGAGGATAGAACAAACAGAGATCATCACTTCCTTTCAAATACCTAAGGATCCTCTTGACAGCTATCAAGTGGGATTCCTTTGGATTTGATTAGAACCTAGCACATAGACCAACACTGAAGGAAATATCAGGCCTACTTGCAGTTAAATAAAGAAGGGATCCAATCATACCTCTGTATAATTTCTGAGCTATTGATTTACCATTTTGATCTTCAGCCAACCTTGTTCCCGTTCCTATAGGAGTGTGGTTGGTTTTAGCTTGTTCAAGTCCATATTTCTTTAGCAGTTCCTTAACATATTTTTGCTGATTGATCATTGTTCCTCTTTCAGTTTGCTTGATTTGCAAACCAAGAAAGAAGTTCAACTCTCCCATCATGCTCATTTCAAATTCACTGCTAAGTCAGCAAAACCCTTGCACAAAGAATCATTAGTAGCACCAAAAATAATATCATCAACGTAAATTTGTACTACTAAAATGTCTATTCCTTTTGATTGAAGGAACAAGGTTCTATCAACTTTGCCTCTAACAAAATTATGAGCAAGTAGGAATTTAGAAAGTCTTTCATACCAAGATCTAGGAGCTTATTTCAGCCCATATAACGCTTTATCTAGCTTATAGACCTCGTTTGGGAGATCAGGATTTTCAAATCCTGGAGGTTGTTCCACATAAACGTCTTCCAATAGATATCCATTTAAAAATGCACATTTAACGTCCATCTACTGCAACCTAAATCCCATAAAAGCTGCAAATGCTATTAAAATTCTTATTGCTTCTATTCTAGCTACTGGAGCAAAGGTTTCATCAAAGTCAATACCTTCTTGTTGGTTGTAGCCTTTTGCTACGAGTCTGGCCTTGTTTTTTATCACAGTGCCATGTTCATCTAGCTTGTTCCTGAAGACCCACTTTAACCCAATTACCTTCTGATTCTTTGGTTTGGGCTCCAAGTGCCATACCTTGTTCCTCTGAAATTCATTCAGTTCCTCTTGCATGGCATTTATCCAGTCAGACTCTAGCATTGCTTCATTGTGGTCTCGAGGCTCTATCATAGATAGGAACGCTTGAAAGGCACAAAAGTTTCTAAGTTGAGATCTTGTTTGAGTTCCCTTCTCAATTTCGCTAATGATCAGCTCTAGGGGATGTGAATTCTGGTGCTTCCAAGGTCTTGGTTCAAATCTTCTTGTTCCTGTTCCTTCAACTTGAGGTTTTTCAGTTTGTTCCTGTTCATTCTCTGTGTGAATTTCTTCTGCCTGTATTCCTGCATCTATTGTTCCTTCATTTACCTGTTCCTCACTCAGGAACCGTTAGTTTATTTTCAGGAATATGTTTCTTAACTGTTCCTGCAGGAGTCAGTTCCTCCTCAAGATTGTCAGTCTCTAGAGGATGAGTTAACCCAATTTCAAAATCATTTTCATAACATGGTTCCTGCAGTGAGTCAGTTTCATCAAAGATAATATGGACACTTTCCTCTACGCACATTGTTCTCTTATTATAAACTTTGTATACTTTACTATTTAAAGCATATCCTATAAAAAAAACTTTATCACTTCTAGCATCAAATTTACCTAAATTATTTTTACCGTTGTTGTGTACAAAACATCTACATCCAAAGACTCTAAAGTAAGAAATATTTGGTTTTCTTCCTTTGAACAGTTCATAAGGAGTTTTCTTGGTGATGGGTCTTAGCATGACCCTGTTGATGATGTAACATGCAGTGTTCACAGCTTCAGCCCAAAAATTCTTTGGAAGATTGCTTGATATAAGCATTGTTCTAGCCATATCCTCTAGAGTCTGTTTCTTTCTTTCAACTACACCATTCTGTTGTGGTGTCCTGGGAGCAGAGAAGTTGTGATCTAATCCTTCATTGCTGCAAAAATCATAAAACTTGGAGTTTTCAAACTCCGTACCATGGCCAGATCTTAGGTGTTTCAATTTAAAACCACTTATCCTTTGAACTTTCTTAGCAAACGTTATAAATTCATGAAACGTTTCATCCTTGCTATGAAGGAAGATTACCCATGTAAATCTAGAAAAATCATCAACAATAACGAATACATATCTCATACCTGATCTGCTTTGGATTCTCACAGGGCTACAAAGATCCATGTGGATCAGCTCAAGTGGACTTTGAGTGCTTACCATTTTCTTGGATTTGAACGAGGATCTGACTTGCTTCCCTCTTACACAAGCTCCACAAACTCCATGGCTTGATCCTTTTATAGTTGGCAAACCAACTACCAAGTCTTTACCACTTAGTTTATGAAGCAGTGTAAAGCTTGCGTGACCACACCTTTTATGCCAAAGGTTTTGGTCATCTTCTAGTACACTAAGACAAGTTAGATTGTTCCTAGGAACAAGGTTCAGGGCAACAACATAAGTTTTTCCCTTTCTTGTTCCTTCTAGTATATTGGTTCCTGTAATGGTGTCACTAACCACACAACATTCATTAGTAAATTTCACATTGTTTTCTTTGTCACAGAATTGAGAGATGCTAAGCAAATTATGTTTCAAACCCTCGACTAAAAATAAATTATTAATGGAATGTGACTGAGATTTCCCAACTTTACCTATACCTACTATGTTACCTGTCAGGTTGTCTCCAAAGGCCACAGTTCCTCCTTCGTAGACTGAAAGTGAGACAAATTTGGTTTTATCTCCTGTCATGTGCTTGGAACAACCGCTATCGAGGTACCACAGGTTGTTCTCCCTCACTTTAGTCTGCACCTACAGTAATTAGTTAGTGGTAGGAACCCAGTTAGACTTGGGTTCCTCTGTTTAGTGTGAGTTCCTCTTAATTTTCCACTCTTGCTTCACTAAGCGAGTGTTCATTTCGATCTGTTCCACTTTGGTGGAACAGTCAGACAATAAGTGTCCACTATTCCCACAGTAGGAACAGATTCTGTTGCTTGGCAGGTCAACATATTTTTTATGTTTGTTCCTCTTCTTATAATTGAAACCTAGTCCATTCCTTCCTTCATTTTTATATTTTTGTATCCAACTAACTAGATCAGGAAGCTTGACTCTTGAAGATTCCAATTTCCTCTTCAGTACCATATTTTCATGTAGCACTGATTCATGCTCAATTTTCAAATTTTCAAATTCTTTACTGGTACCGTCAAAGGAACTGGTTCCTTCAGGAACAACTAGTTTCAATTCTGCCAAAGCAATATTCAAGAAGTAGTTATCATTTTTTAGTTTTTCATAAGCTTCTTGAAAACCACGGTATTTATCAAAAATATCAAAGAACCGTTCCTCAATATCTGAATTTAATTTTTTAAACCAATTTGTGTGTTCCTTGGTAACTTTCAAGGTCTTCTCCATATTCTCCTCTCTTATGCAGATTGCCTTGTAGTTATCAAGGGTTTCTAAAAGTAATTCAGTGAGTTGGTTCTTATTTAATTTTGATAATTCTTCTTCAACAACATTAAAGTTTACTAGTTTGTTGCATACGTCCTCTTCACTATGTGATTTTGCCATTAGACACAGCTGAGCAGTTTCATCCTCAGGCTGTTCCTGTTCCTCATCAGAATCTAATTCTCCCCAGGCTGCTACCATAACCTTTCTCATTTCAGTTTTAGAGAAAGGTTTTTGCTGTTCTTTGCTCTTGAATCTGCCTTTTCCTTTCTCGTTTTCTCACAAAGGACATTCCTTTATGAAGTGATATAGACTTCCGCATTTATGGCAGCTCAGCTTTGAGGTTTTCCTTGTGCTCTTCCCTTTATAGTTCTTGTTGAAGAACTTTTTGAATTTCTTAACTATCAAGGCAGCTTCCTCTTCATCAGTTTCTGAGTCATCTTGTTCTTCAGTCTTGAGAGCCAGGGACTTTGATTTGCTGGACTCAGGTTCATGAGTTCCTAAGTGAAACTCATGTGTCATCAAGGATCCAGCAAGTTGTTCGATGTTAAACTTGGTGAAATCCTTGGTTTTTTGTAGAGATGTCACCTTAGCCATCCACTTCTCATCTTGTGGAAGACTTCTCAATACTTTGCATACTTGTTCGTCTGGAGAAATAGATTTTCCTAGAGAGTCAAGTTCATTTATGATATTTGAGAATCTTGTAAGCATGTCATGAACTGGCTCTTTAGGTTTCATTTGAATTTACTCATATCTATGCATGAGCATGTCTATCTTTGATCTCTTGACTCGCTTGTTCCTTCATGTGTGACTTGAAGTAGTTCTCACATCTGCTTTGCACTCTTGCATCCCATGACTCTATTATGTTCATGAGGACCAAGACCACAATGCAGAATCTTCTTGGCCATGTTGTTCATTTCCATTTTCTCGAAGTCTTCTTTTTCATACTGAGAGTGGCTTTGTAACTAGCTCGCCTTCTTCATTCTTTTCAGTGACTTCAAAGTCACCTATCTCAATAACTCTCTAGACTTGATAGTTTTCTGCCTTAATGAATATTTCCATCCTATTCTTCCAATAGGGATAGTGTTTACCATTGAACATTGGAGGACGTTGAGTAGAGTATCCCTCATCTAGCTTTTCTTCAGTTGTATTCATGTTCTCTAGGATCAGCCTCCTCAGTGTTAGCTGTTTCAGGAGGAACAGGCTCTGATACCAATTGTTGGTCCTATAGAACTTACAAGTTTACTACAAGAGGGGGGGTGAATTGTAGTAAAGACTATTGGGGGATATCTTTGCGGAATTAATAAGCTTAAAATAATTAAAGAGAAGTTAAAACTAAGAACACTAGGAAATGCTTTTAAACAAGATCTTATTCCTCTATTCTCTAAGTGTAATAGTCTTGATTGGGACTACAGTTATGATTGATATTAGGTTACCACGATTAATATTATATGTTATTTATATTATTATTATAATTATTTATTATCGTTCGTTGGATTTAAAAGGAAGGATTTTCTTTTGTAAAGTTTGGTTTAGTTTGAAAATAGCTATTATAGTTTTCAAACGAGATCTCTTGAAACGAAATGACTTAAGTTCAATGCCAACAAGGTTACCATTTTGATATTTTAGCTCCTCGATGAGCCTAGGCATCGGGTAGCCGAGACACAAAAATGTTAATGAATGGAGGCTGAACTTTTGATCGTGAAATTCTGAGATCTTTGCTTTCCTGAAATTAAATCAAATAGTATTATAGTATTTCGTTATTGATTTTAATAAGTCTTCCTATATTCAAATCTTATTGTTTTAAGTTTCGAGGACGAAACTTTTTGTAAGGGTGGTAGAGTGTAATAGCCCTGTTTTAAGAGCACCTTTATTAATTGTTAATTATAATATTAGTTTAATTAATTTCTGAAATCCTTGTGCTTTAAATGAAAATTTATATTTTTTTATATATATTATTATTAAGAAGTCGTACTATATTTATTGACGTAATTATATTTAATTATTTTATTGAAATTACTATTAATATAAGAAATGGGCTTGAATTATTAGTTTTAATGAAATTTATATTTCAAATACACAAATTAATTATATTTGTGTTGGTGTTTACTAAATATAATAGAGGGTATTGTTTAATTTAATAAGGTTAAAAAAAAAAGAAGAAAGGGGAAATCAAGAGTGAGGGGAGGCGTGGCATTTAAGGAGAAAGCAATGGGTTGTGTGTGGCATTAAGTTAGAGTGAGTGAGGGTAATGACTCACCAAATAAAAAAAAAGAGAACAAAAAGGGAAGGGCCCTGTTTCTTCACAAACAGGAACAGAAGGGAGAAGAGAAAGAGAGAAGGGAAAGCAGGGGTCGGGGCCGAGAGAAACAGAGGAAGAGGAAGAAGAGAAGCAGAGGGCGAGAGAGGGGAGAGCAGCGGCGTGGCGAGGCGCGTTGCTCCACTCCGCGAGCAGCAGCAACCACCAACGGCGGCCAACGAGGAAAGGAAGAGGGAGAAGCGTGCGAGTAGTGGTTCCGGCGCGAAACCCAGGCCATCTCCGACCACTTTTCCGGCGATTAGAGAAGGAGTAAGATGGGCTAAGATCCAAAATACCTAAACCCTCTATCTAATTCAGAGATTATACTCAAAATTGGGGATTTTCTTGAGAGGGATGAAGGATTGTGCGTGAGGAGGGTTGTGTGAGTGACCGACGACCACCTCCACTACCGTTCTTGCTCACCTTGAAACCCTAACTGAGGTACTAAACACTTTCACATGGAATTGCTATTTCTTAATTTACTAGACTGAATCTATATACTTTACTTGATAGATTTCTCAAATTGTTTATGAATTCTATGAAGTCTGTTTGTGATGTTGTTACTGAATTAATGGAAATTAAGTATTGATTCTATGTTGTGGAAATTGGTAGTAGATTTATTTGAAGTATGAAATTGGGTGATATTATTTCCCGAATTTGGGCTCCATTAGAGTATGTATCTCTGGATGTTAATAACATTGATATTAGAATCTGAATTATGAAAATCAGTATAGGATTGGGTTAAGGTATGAATTCTGTTAAGATTGGAATAGATGGCTCAAGCTAGTGCTGGTTGAAAATTATGGGATGTTGTGATTCTGGGAATCGAAAGAGGAGTGGAAAGCTTGCGTTTTGTTTAGTTAGTAGCTGGTAAATAATCTGAGTTAACATGTATATCCGAAATCGGATCAGTAATGGAATCTAGTGATCAATAGGTTGTTGAAAATAAGATAGATTTGGAATTAAAGAACTGAATTAGGGACTTGGTCAGTAGGTCAATAAGAAAACTCAAGTTAGTCTATCAAATAGAGTTGAATGATGTTAATATATAGAATTTGAGTAAGGGATTGGGTCACTATTCATTTGGAAACTGATTTGAATCGGCTTATAGAATTAAGTCAATTAGTCTTGGACTAAAAGAACTGAGTTAGTTAACTGTAATTAAGAAACTTAAGTCCAAGTCTAAAAGATATCCATTAGTTAGTAGCAGGTTATAAATATGAATTGAATACAAGCTCTCAGAGTTCTCGTTAAATTATATATATTGTATAAGTGTCATTAATTGTGGTTTTCGTCTAAGAACGATGATGACTTAGGTGTCAAACGAATAGTAATCAAGAATATAGAATAGACCCATTTAGAGTTTAATATTAACCTATATATGTCATTAGTATTGAGATTAGTTCTAAATGGTTTAAAAGCTAATGCGACCAAAGTTAATCGGTTAGTGAACGAGCTAAGGTCTATCATGATAGTAAATCAACAACTTCATTAATTGTGATAAGGTTGTAATTTAGAGTTGGAATATGAAAGCTCAAAGAATAAGAATAGTTGTTGTCTAGAATAACTTGATATTGGTCTTAAAAACTGCCACTAGCAATAATAGTTAATGTTAGTAAGGGTTACATGAACTCGGAAATAAAATATTGGTGATTTGGTAAAGAATGGTAGCTATATAAATATAGCTTTTTGAGAGATAAATCGAGACATGGGAACATCCTATTGGTATTTAGAATCCAGTAATTGAGGATTAGTTATCAAAGGATATGGGAAAGATTTTACATAGGAGTCTAATTAGAAGAGGGTATGTAAGATAGTTGTTTCAGGATATATTGAGATTGCTCGTTTATTGTTGAAGTCTAAGGTAGATGGAAATAGCTATGTGTGTGAATGATTGTTGAATAGTTATGTTGAGGTTATTAAGATTAAGGTAACTATCTCGATCAATTTGGGAAAGACATTTGTTATGAAGGTTTTAGAGGCTGCGGATCAAGTTGAGGATATTAATATTGAAGTAACATGTATGCTAAGAATATATATTTTGAGATTGTGTGAAATGATTTCCAAATTGATTATTTTTTTATATGAAACTTGATTTACGAGTATTAAAGTGTGATATTTATGAGAATGTGTTACAATGTGATATGTGATATGTGATATGTGAAATAAGGTGAATGAGTCGCCACTTACTACGTTGAATATATATATAATATAAATAAGAATGGGGAAATGGGGTTGTGAACATGCACCCGGGTTAGGGCGGGTATTCCCTAGCTGTTACCCAATCAGGAGGGGCGAAATCCTGACGTTGAAGGACATGTCCAGTTAAGTCTTGCAAGCAGAACATAAAAGGTGGGGTGACGACCCTCAACAGTTTGGAGACAGCCGGTACGTTGTACCCCTCTCCACTCGCGTTCACACCGAGATAAGAAATGGAAATGAATGTTACTTGTAAGAAACTTAAATGTTTTGGAAATAAGCCGAGTTTTCAAATAAATATTATATCGCTATTACCTTTCCTTATGAACTACGGTTTCAATAAGAGTTGTATATTGTTGTATATTGTTGAGTAAGTGATTTGAAGTATATATAGAGTTTATGTGAATTGTTGTGAATATATGTGACGAGTGTTTTGAAAAAAAGCCACCAAAGCAGGTTTTACTTGTTTTACGGGTTTAGTACTCAGCGCGTTGCTGATGGGAGTCAAATGTTTGTTTTGTCATTTCTGTGGCCTGTCACTTGGGTGGGTGGCAGTGTCGTATTAGTTTCAGGTGGAAGCAGTGAAGTTGTGGAAGCTTGAAGCATGAATTCTTATCACAACTATCCTTATGTGTATTGAGGCGAGGACGATTGGCTTTGTAACAACGTAGTTATTAGTTATGTTGTAAATAGTTTTAAAATAGGAATTTGTAAAGTAGAAGCTGGAAATAGTTGCTGGAAATATATTAAAATGTTATACAGGTTCATAGTTTGGAAGCAAGTCCTAAGTTAAATTTTAGGCGGTCCGTATTTCAAACGGAGCTCTGCCGAATTTTCTGTAGACTTTTATTATTTAATTAATACCATTCAGATCATTTAGATAACTTCATCTAGTGTTAATGTTTTATAGTTAAAGTTTTAAAAAGTTCAGGTTTTTAGAGTTCCATACTCGTCGTTTTAGGACGATGAGTGTGATGGTAATAGTCTGGATTAAGCTTTCCGCTGTGTTTAGCTCTAATTAAGTTGGTCGGTAAATCCGGGGTGTTACACTAAGAATAAATCTTGCCTCTTTATTTATAATAGTAAACTACACTCTATTATAAACAGCAACTCACTCTGTTCCTCTAGGAACTGGTTCCCAGTCACCTTGTTCCCCCTGAACACGTGACTTTCTCTCTTGACTTCACTCGAAGTCTTCTCTTTCTCCTTCTTCTCTTTCTCTCTTGAATGTAGAAATTTTCTCACAAAATTTCACTCACCCCAACTCAGATTAATGGAATACAATAATGAATTGTTGAAGAGAATAAAACCGAAATAACTTTCTAAAAGAATTACACAGTTAATGTAGAAAGTCTTAAGAACTAAAATTGACTTTTTCTCAGATTATATAGTTGTGATGTATCTTCAACGGTCTTCTTCAACTTCCTTGAAGTGGACGCATATTTTTAGGCATTTTCTTCCACCTTCATAGCCGTTATGGATCATGCTTAGGCCACGATCCATAACCGTGTGTTTGCACAGTTGAACGAGTCTTCGAATCTTCCATGATCTTCTCAAGAGCTCTTGACTTGGTCTTTGGCAGTTAGGATTTGTATTGGAGATGCGTAGTTTGTTAGCTGTGATCATGCTTCCTAGAATCTAGGACCTCAACCCATCAATTTAGCCTCGCAAAACCGTCAGCTCTTCAACGTCTTTATTTCTTGTAAACCATTAACAAACTCAACTAATAGTGTGGAATCCAATATTCCATAATATTAGAACATTAATTCTACACAAATTAATATAACTAAATATCCTATTTTTCCTAAACAACTTAAATTTGGTTATCATTAAACCAATTCTCCATAAGTTTATTTTAAGTCTAATAAAATAAATAATTAATAATACTTTGTAAATAACTACATAAATAAAAACTAATTAAGAACTAATTAAAACTTAGTTAAAAGCTATTTATTTGTCATCATCGAAATAACGAATACAACAATATTCCCCCTTTTTGATGATGGCAAATAAGTTGGCAAATTTTTTTTTAACATTCTAACTTCTGATACTATAAGAGCCTAGCCCTTTTTAACGTTTTTATAAAAGATAATGAGATAATTTTTAACATTTGTAGAAGAGGATTTTCCATCGTAGTCAATCAGAGCTTTGCCCTAAGATACTTTTTTGAACTAAAAACGGTTTTAGTTTTAAAACGTTTTTTATACACAGGCACATATCACATCATTCTGGTAATTGTTCGGAAATACTATTCAGATTACTTTAGCTTTGAACAGCCTAACTGGCAAGGACCATTCACATGAGACCAGATCATTGGCAAGTATAGGCTTTGGAAAGAACATTACTTTCATCGTCATTCGTTAAACATTCGATCATCTCGGTCCATTCATAGATCATAAACATTTCCGCCACCTATAACTTGCCCATTTACTAGTTCAGTTCATAATTCCAAGCCACCAAGACAATTCTCTTTCCACTTTTCGTTATAGTATTTTAACTTGTATATAACTTATATTTCCGAACAACACCCATTCATAAGTATTAAATATAGAATCATAAATATAATCATGACGTTCATATCATACATGTAATCATGTTAAGAAGCACTTTCACTATTTTACATAAACTCTAGTAGCACATGATATCATAAATCACATAATCACATTAGGTATTAGTTAAAGCATAAATGAGTCATGAATATGATTAATACCATGAAAGAGCATTCAACAATCCGCATGGTTTATTATCGTATGTTAAAAACTTAACACTTTCAACAGATCATACTTATCATCTTAACACATTACACGTTTCCATCATAGACATTCTTAATAGCTTGAAACCTCATAAGTTTCCTTCATTCTTTGTGCATTTACTTTTGGTATCTTGGTAACTTGGCAAGTATAACAGAACATAGGCCACAAAGAACACAAAGTACTCCAACAGAGGGTGGCGCGCCACGGGAGATTATTATCTCCTACCAGAAGGTGGCGTATATATAATAACAGAACACGGATGTCACGGGAGATTATTATCTCCCTAGCATAAGGGTGACAGAGCCGCCAGAATGGAACGTGCACGACCAACAGAACATAATATTGCCAAGAACCGTCTTTCACTTTCACTTATCATGTTACATATCTTTTAGTGTTTTCATGAATCATAACAGAGTCGTTATATGAACGTACGTAATCATACTTTCCAGAAAGATATATACTTTTCATTACGTCATCAAACACTTAAAGTTCATATCGTAAGCATTTCGTAAAATACACATTCCGTAAATCATAGAATTAAATAGGCATATTAATACTTCCTAATTCACATTGGACACATCTCATAGTCAATCATTTAGAGTATGCAATCAGACTTAGATTACTATTAATATCCACAGTGGCAGAGTTCATAGAATCATAATTACTTTAAAGAACTCAGGGAGTCATGATATAATCGTTTATCGCACGTGTCCATAAATTACGTAAGCATGTATCATGTTAATCATAATTCATAAATTGGACAAGCATGTATCTCATAAATCGTAATTAATTGATATAATAATTCATGACACATTATTTAGATCGTTTAATTTATAATAGTATCATATTGTAATTCATAACACGACATACTTCACTGCAATATTAAACAATTCATGAGATTATATTAGATTACATAATTTAATGGTATCATAGCTTATGTATTAGAGAGTAGCGGCATATTAGCCGTACATAATAATATCATACTTTCACAAATTTTTCATTACCCACATTTTTTATAATGATTCAAAATAATATACTTTACTATATATATATCGTAACCATAATCTGCATATACATGGCTTATTCGTATAAGCATATGACATGAACATTTATATATTACGAAAATACATATATTTGATTTTGTAACTTATAATATAATATCGTTTATAAATAAGAAAAATACATCTTACTTTAACTTCATACTTTCTTAAATTATTCATAATATATATAGAAATTCAATAATCTTTTCACAATGTCGCAAATATAGTTATAAGAATATAAGTTTCATAATTTCAATAATCATACTTTCATAAGTGATAACTTCAGTACTTAGATGAAAACATATATTCTCGTATTATCCATCATTTAAAATTTATAAGATTTATAATTTATCTAAATATAATTTCATCAAGATATATAAATTAGATCGTGTAATTCACATTAACAGATAAGGTTTTATTAAATCATATTTCATAAAACATCATACTGAACATATCTCATAAATTCTGTATAATATTTACATAACTCAAATTATCATATAAATATCATATACCTTTGTAAATAATAATCCCACCTTGTAGATAAGACTTTCGCTTTTTAAATACAATATATTTTATTATCATTCACATTATAAAACCATTCAATATACCTTCACAATGTTATATAAATTGTACGTAATAACGCATTATAAATTACTTAAATCATTAGTTAAAGGTAGGCCGACATTTAAACAGGTCATTAATTTCCATCACTTTAAAATAATATAAATATCTTGAATAATATAATTCCATGAACATAAATATTAATAATTTCATAAACATTTAAGGGCGTTCATATAATCACATTTTCATACTTGGACAGGCATACGATACTGAACATACAGGTTAACATTACTTTCATAATCCGCATCTAATATTTCTAATCAATAATCATCATTCATATAAATAATACTTTTTAAAAACATACACATACGGGCATACATACAATGCTGGACATAAAGGTTACCTTCACCGCTCAATCCATAATACCGTCATAACTCCAAGAATGGCATCGTTAGACCTTTCGAATTCCCACATTGCATTTATCGCTCCATATACATTAACAAAATAATCGATTAGAACCCACTCAACTAATCACGAAATTCTTAATAACCCTTTGTGCGGAAATCTTAATTAAAACGCTAATCTTAAAACTCATTATAATTTCAAAAAAGCCATTTTCATAATTTAAAAGCATTAGCTAAATATTTTATTTTCCAAAAATAATATTAATATTTCATAAAATCATTTTCTAAAAAATATACTTTACAATTTTAATTGGGCTTTTTAGTCACCAAAGGAGTGAAATAGGCAAACGGGTTTACACCTTCATTAATAGTCAACATTGACTTGTGAGTTTCAATTTTAATTGGGCTTTTTAGTCACCAAAGGAGTAGAACCAGTAACTTGGTTCTTTAAGCCAAGAACGAAACAGGGGAGCGAAGGCGGGGCAGCGTGCGCGAGAGGTGTAACTAGGTGGCCGAAGTTTTCCGTCGAGGCTGGGCTACTTGAGCAACCGCGGTGATGCTGCAATACGGCATCAGCCACGAAGGGGGGAAAAAGGAGGGCAGCGAAGGAGGTAGGGGAAGCGAAAGAGAAGGCGGGGGAGGGGCTGTCGTGGCTGGGTGGTGCTAGGTGACGGACAGACGGTGGCGGGAAAGGTTGGTGGTGGTTCAGGCGTCACCAATGGTGGTGGGTCTGGTGGTTTGTCACGGTGGTGCCGGGAAGAGCAGAGGAAAGTTTTCTCTTTTGATTTTCTGATTTGTTTTGCTTGCTAAACTCTACTCTAATTAAAGCTTTAAGTTTTGGGAAATGGTTATGGTGGATATGGTGAGGCTATGACTCCATTAATGGAGGTTAATAGAGAAGAGAAGAAGGAGAAGATTTGTTGTTGTGGCTTGTGGAGTTTGAGAAAATGAACATGGCTATTTATAACCATTGTTAAACATTCTAGAAGCTCTAAATCAGTGGGCAATTGCTGGTTTTTGTAAAGAGAACCATGGATGCAGCTTGTTTTGGGATGAAAAAACATGGATGGAGCAAACTATGGTATGAGAAAACAAGCAATAGAATGGGAAGGAGGAAATCAGTAGAACGAAAGAAGGGGAGTGACGTGAGATGGGTTTTAGGGAAGATGGGTTTGTGGGTTTCATTTGGGTCAAAACAAATGGATGGGTAAAGTAATTGGGCTTTAGATAAGGATAATTTACTAGCTTGACTTATTAATTGCCCAATTAGTTGAACATCATATTTTCGAAAATTAAAATCCTTTAAAACTTAATAATAATAATAATAATAATAATAATAATAACTTCAAAATATTTACATTAAAATCTTTTATAATCATTTTAAATGTTTTACAACAGAATTGAAATTAATTATAATTAAATTGTAAAAATTTGAATTTAATATTTGTTTTTAGCTAATAATATAATTGATTAGTTTTTAAAAGTCGGGGTGTTACAAAGTGACCCATAAAGTCAATGCTTACCAAATCAAGAAATTCAACAATGATACATCAACAAATCCCAGCAGTAAAGTGTTGATACATCATCGTGCACCCACAGCAGCCAAACAAGCACAAAAACGCATCATTGGTACTGATTTTATAGATCAATCTCGGATCATCTTGTTTGATCCGCAAACAACCCACCAACCGAAAAAAAATAGTATATTTTATTAGCGGGATGCACAAATTCGGCTACTGGGTTTTTTATTAATACCCACCGGCCATGAAAGTTTTGTGCGGAAGCGTAGAAGTTTTATGCGGAAGCATTGAATCAATCCAATAATTTGGATGACTCCGATACCATGTTAAGAATTGGAGAGTGTTTGGGAATAAACGGCTTGTTGAACAATATAATTGACTTGTGATTAATGATTAGGGTTTTACCCTATATATAGTACAAGGATTTAGAAAACCATCTAACCCTAGAATATTAAACAATATACTTTCCGAACAAAATAAGATAATTTATTATTCTGAAACTCTATCTTGATATACTTTCCTTATCTCTAATAATGTATTACATGTTGTAATAAACTGGAGGGGCCTATAAAGTTATGGTTGGCAAGCCTTTTGCCTTTTTTTTCGTGCTTCAACTGAGGGATTTCATGACGGTGCTTGAACATAGGGCATCCGGGAAATCTGCACATGTACAAGCACCTGGTGTGACCATTAACCATCAGGGTGAAACTGCCCATGAAGACAAGGGGCCTGAATATATGACGGGGATACCCTAACAATCACTATTTGTTGAACTTACCATACATACTATTTTATGTTTCTATACTTGCAAGTCCTCAAAGTTTAGGAAGCGAGTAAAGTGATGAACAAAAATATGAGAAGAATTTGTTGATACAAGTATTCTTTGCTATAGATATAACTGTCAAGAATAATTGCAAGCCTTGCTGGTTTTGATAAAATAATCTCAAATGCGCACATCTTAGATGTATCAATGTTATGTGATGTCATCCCAAAATTAACTAGAAGTAACCCCCAATAGTAATATCAATGTCACCAAGCTATGTGGCATGGCGTCTGTCCTTGCTAACTGCTAAGTATGCAGATGACATGAGGGTTCGGGAACCAGCAAAAGTAGGGTATGGTTCAATAGGCCTTGTTCCAGATTTGCACAAAAAGGGTGAAATAAGTTAAAGAATAGTTGCAAAAAAATAAAACTGGTGAAGTAAGTAAAAATCAATATAGAGACTACATATAAAAATTGTAACCAAGTAATCTTAAATATTTGGTATGCCACAATAATGTAGGCTGGTATAGGTACCTTAGTTAATTCGCAAAGTAAACGCAAATAATACATTGTACAAGTTTTTTTTCAAAAAACGGGAAAATACCACAGCCTTATTAAACGGAAAAAACGGCACTTAAACGTTTCAAACGAAAAAAAGTTGAACCCTTCACCTTCACCGCCATCTTTGACCACTGACGACTCTGACCACCATTGCATATCTGGCCGATAGGGACACCGCCAACATCGCTGATGGAACAACTTTTCACACCTCACTATAAGTTTGTTTTTTTGGTTTTTTTTTTCTTGAATTGAAATTGTCGAATTAGAGCGAACAAAACTATGATTGTAAAGGCCAAAATGAAATTGTTGAAGCAGACCACAATCAAGAAGTTGAATTAGAAGTTGAAGTCTTGAAGAATTTGATGTTGAGAGTGTGATGCAGAAGCAAGAAACAAATGTTTGAAGGAGAGGGTTTTTTAGGGAAATAGTTGTGTATGGCCACATCAGCAAATTTAACTGGTTTAAGAACTATAGAATTTGATTTTCTTATGTTCTCACTTCTACCATTTTCATGTTGTTCCACTTTATTAGTTGGAATAAAATCAATCTTTATTTTCTTTGGTCATGATGCATAGGTATATACTTGTAGTTTTCAAATATGACATAATTTGAGTAAAAAGGTACAAAATTATAGCAGGATTTTTGGCCGAATTTTTCAAATTGAAACCGTTTTAAAGCATATATGTACGTATTCGAATCATAAAAGTCAACGTTTTTCTAGTCGAATATTTGATCGTACTTTTCAAATTTTTACCGTTTTAAACGCGCTCGTTTCATTCCCGTCCTGTTTTTAAATAACACAGGTATACGTATAGTTACACGTGCACGATTTGCACTCCATTTCGTAGTGGAGCAGTATAGGTTGCTTAGGATTATAATCATTTTATTAAAGTGGCATTGAGATTGCTAATTAAGCTGGAACTTGTCAATATTTTTTAGTTAAGTGTAGACTTCAACAATCTATTCACTACTAGCCGCCGGGACCCCGTTTGATAAGAAGGACACATGCCTTAATATTCCAACGTAATTAGGATAAGCATGACCTACTTATTTGGACTATTACTCCATATTTTATTTCATCGACTTGCATTTTCAAAACATACAAACAATCCCTTATAAATACCGTACCATTCTTCGTCAAGAAACTATCCATCCTTCATCTTCAACTCTCAAATAACAAAAATAACTTGCCAAGCAATAAAAATGGCTTCCATTTCCCTCAAATTAAGCACCATTATGCTCTTAATTTTCTCCACTCTTTCTATCACCATGGCCTTTGTCCTAGACACAGACGGCGAACCAGTGTTCAATAATGGTGGGCAATATTACATCCTCCCACAAAACATTGGCTTTGGGGGAGGCCTCACAACAACAACAAAAAGCGCAGAATTACCATGCCCATTCTATATAACTCGCGACAACGACGAAACCTCCAATGGTTTGCCTGTTACCATTTCTTCCCCTCTCAGAATCTTGTATGTTCCCTTATCCACTCCTGTTAGCATTGCCTTCGAAGATATAATAAGTATTTGCATTCAGTCGATGAAATGGAGGGTGATCCCCGATGAATCAACCGGTCAGTCGTACGTGGCTACCGGTGCTAGTCCCAGAGCTGAGACGTTTACAATTGAGCAAGCTGAGAGTGAGTCAGTGAATAATTTGTATAAGATAAGGTATGTTGGTGGGTCAGGTGCAGCAGGTGATCTTGGGTTCTTTAACAAGGATGGACTTTTGGGTGTTACTGATGAAATCCCTGTTACCTTTATGTTCAAGAAAGCTTTTAACGTTCTTCAACAGACAACTTCTAGAATGTAGTCTAGTATGTGTGAAGTAGTTTACGTTTATGCATGAATAAATTATCCCCTTTTGGGTCTAGATTTATATTTAAGTTATTTGCTTTGGTTATCTATGCGTTTTCTTTTTCGATCAAAAGAATCTGGATAATGGGCGAGCAATATTCTCCATTACCACCAATGTTTACAAAGTTTAGTTATAATCAAGAATAAGTTTGCTCCCCACAATCTATTTTTTTTAAGATTCAAAACTATTTATGAAATAGTTTTTACACGATTTCATTTTGTTAATAACAGTTAACTTGTTATCAGTGGAGAATCTATGCTTAAACTAGTGGGGTCACTTGACCTTATTTGAATCGGTAGAATTGTAAAAATTTTCTTTAAAATTTTCAATTTTTTGAAAATTGTCCCGAAAGTTGACCATTTGACCCCGATAAAATATAAAAATTACGCTTTGACTCCACTAAATATTTTTTCTAGATCCGCCACTGCTTGTTATTAATTAACATTCTAAATTCCCCTCAATTTTTTTTTTTTTTAACATTCTAACTTCTGGTACTATAAAAGCCTACCCCTTTTTAACGTTTTTATGAAAGATAATGAGATGATTTTTAACATTGGTATAAGAGGATTTTCTATCGTAGTCAATCAGAGCTTTGCCCCAAGATACTTTTTTGAACTATCAATTATACAATATATGATGTACATCTAAAAGTTATGCTACACATTATTTTTAATGTTTTTATAAAGTTAAAATTTATTATCAATAAAAGCACAAAAACAAGGAGGAGTGAAAAAACCACCACAAACAGGCGGAAAAACTCCCCCAAATCTGTTCATGATACAATCTCATTCACAAACTAAAATTCATGAAACAACCAAGTATAACACAATGACCCAAGCTACAAAGACTGAAGTCGATTAACATCTCCAACAGATATCTTCTTTGAAACTAATTGTTTACATACCTTCTCAACACCTGAAGCCTCAAAGTCTTGAAAACAATCGCAATTTAGGCCCATAACCTTCCCAATATATCGTGTTCTGCATTTCAAAACAAAATAGACAGGAGCTGCAAGAATAGCACATCAAACTTTCCAAACAAAAGGAAAAGTTTTCCTGACCCTATTACACCAAGACCAACAAACCATCAACGAGAAGAAACCACAGTACACTACCAATTCATCCAAATCTTAATCTGAACAAATAATTGCTAACTATACGCAGACTCAAAGAATACATGAGACGTAGACTCGGGTTCAACACCATAAAGCATGCATTAATTAGACTCATCATTTACCTAACTCAAAAAAGTCAGCCCTAGTAAAGAGTCTATCCAAGATAGCCAACCAACAAATAAAGGAGTGTTTGGGCATATTGAATCTATTCCACACCCGTTTACTCCAATGAATTCTAGTATCACTTCTTTGCAAGAACTTATTGAAGGAAGTGTGTCCTCGACTCTAATGCAATTACTAAATATAATATGGATCGTATTATAGAGATAATACTTTATTTAATTGGGTCGTCTTTACGTCTTGTTAGAGAACGCTATGGTTAGTAAATAATAAACCCGAAGGCCACTTAAATGGATCCTACAAGGTCACACATAATATTTGGATCAACAAAAGAGAAACCCGTAGCCTATAAAGACTATAGGGTGGTTGGCCCAAGAGGGAGATGAGAGGAGATTATTTGACCTAATTATTCCTATATAAAGGTCAGACTGTCAGAAAATAAGATACAATATCTCTGATTATTTTATACTGCTCTTTCTCTCTCTCAACTGGCATTACTCCATAAAAGAAGAACACTTTCTTCCTTCCAACTAGCATTGGTGGAGTGTTGATCTGAATTGGTGGACTAAGTAGAGGAATCACGTTTGAGATTCTTTCTCCAAGATCGTTGGCTATACTTTGAAGTATTCAATCCCATCAAACCAGTTGAAATCACGCATCAAGAGGTTGGTAATTAATTATTATATGATCCTTAATTATATGTGCATGAGATCTTGTTTTAGGTGCTTATGAATTAGCTTCATGAAATTCCGCTTATAGTACATATAATCGTACATTTGATTTCGATTTCGAATCTTTTGATGTATGTGAGTCATGCTTGTTGGGGATAATGACTAAATCACCTTTTACTGGAAAGAGTGAAAAGGCTAGTGATCTCTTGGGCCTCATACATACAGATGTTTGTGGGCCCATGAGCACAAAAGCTAGGGGAGGGTTTTCGTACTTCATCACCTTTACTGACGATTTAAGTAGATATGGGTATGTCTATTTAATGAAACATAAGTCGGAATCATTTGAAAAGTTCAAAGAATTATGATATCACGTATTTATATAGAGTTTTCTCCCTTATTTACAAGCTAATTTGTGCGTCATTGGAGCTCTTGGGAGCTATTTTGTGCTAACTATCATATATAGTTGTGGTTTTGTGTTTTAGTGTTGAATTGCAGGTTTTATGGAGTTTTCTCCTTATTCCCGAGCCATTTGGAAGCAACCACGGCTTTACGAGATGTTACGAGGAACGTAGGATGGCTCACGAGCTTTACGGATAGTTTAGGAGGTCCCAAGACCCCTAAACGTGAAGATTAGAGAGCCAAAGAGTCAAAAAGGAGGTTTCCGTGCACTGATCGGGCAGAAATGGCCCGATCGGGCGAAGAAATATTGATCGGGTATAGATGTTGCGGACCCGATCGGGCGAGGGTTGCCCGATCCAATCGGGCGAGGAAGCATGTCCCCAGACCCGATCGGGTGCCCACCGCCCGACCCTATCGGGTGGACGATCCAACTTCAGCTGCTGCTTCCCACGCCAAGAGGGTGTACTTGGGCCATTTTGCTGTTGACCCGATCACAGACCCGATCGGGTGCTGGATTGGGTCAGCCCATTTTCTGACTTTGAAGCTGCGCTGCTGCCACCAGAAGCCAAGGAGAAGAATGTGATGATTAGTGTGTGGGCCTGATCGGGTGGAGGCCTCGGGCCCATCGGGTCCCATGCTTTTATTCGCGGATTTTTTTTTGTTTCGGATTTTAATTAGATTTGGGGGTATTATAAATACCCTCTCCCTCATATTTTAGAGACATCTTTTATTCATCTTTGTACTGCTTTAGACTCTAGTTTATTTCTCATTGTTCTTAGTCTAGTTTAAACACTTTAGTTTAATCTAGAGGAGATCAAACCTATTTCGATTTCAATAAAAGTTCCTGCTTTCCGTCAATTGGTACTCTTTCCTATCCTAATCTCTTTTGTTATTCTTGATTGCTTAATTTATTTATTTAATCGTTCATGATGCAATTGTTAGGGTTTCATATTAGTTTTTTCGTTGTTAATTCGATTATGAGTGAGTAGTCTCTTTCTAGGGTGTTAAATAGGAAAGCCATGTTTATACCATGATTGTGATTTAGACTCTTATTGATTTCTAGGGCTTGATTAGGGTGATTGTGATGTGGTTTGTTCTTTATTGAGTAATTAATGTTATTGCACAGTTTCGTTGGTTGCTTGTGGTTAATAGTTGTTTGCACAGATCCGTCTTACGACTAGAGGCCTAGGACACGTCAGTAGTTCTGATTACGTTAGTGAACATGCGGCGTATGTTGAACTATGAGCGTTGAGTCTTAACCATAGCTCAACATAGGCTCTAATCCCCCGACTCTTGACATAGGTTTTGATAGTTGTTGACCTTGTTTGATTGGTATAAGCATGGTGGACCGACCTAATACCCTAGGCTTTTTTAGTTCATAGTTAAATCCTCGATTTACTCCGTCTTCTGTAGTTTATTCATTAGTTTAATTATTTCTTCCTTGATTTCATCTGGAGTAGCTGAATTGGTTGAATATTAATTTAGAAACTCTGTCTCCCTGTGGATTCGACCCTGCTTCCGCTGACTACCATAGTTAGAGGACTGTAGGTTTATCTTTGAATAGGTGATACGACTTTAGCCTATCAAATTTTGGCGCCGTTGCCGGGGACACGGCTAGTTTTCTAAATTTTTATTTGATTATTTGGTCTACTTCTCTGTACCTCATTGGAACTTCATTGTTTCAATCGAGGTACGTTCTACTGCTGCTTTTTGTTTCTTTTGTATGCCCAGGTCCCAAAGAAACGGTTCCCCAATTCCACCGGACCCCGACCTAACTAGGACAATCAGGCGGATCCGAAAGATAAAGCAGAAAGAAAAGCAGTCTGTTCAGCTGAACACCTCTGGAACAGACACCTTGAGTTCAGTTATGTCAAAATCACTGAAGTCATATGGGGTTCCCAATCCAGATGGTCTCTCCACTGCACCTACTATGCCCACCATTGCCGCAGCAAATTTTGAGATTAAGCCTGGACTCATCAGCATGGTCCAGCAAGATCAGTTTGGTGGGCATCCTACTGAAGATCCGGCAAATCATCTGCAACGGTTTCAACAACTTTGTCGAACCGTTAAACATGTCGGCGTCACTCCAGATCAGCTAAAAGTCATGTTGTTCGAGTTTTCTTTGAGGGATAGAGCCCAGAAATGGTTGAACGACGTGAAAGAAACAGAATGGAGTGAGATTTCTGCTGCGTTTCTGATAGAGTACTATCCACCTACTAAAACAGCAGAAATCAGACACAAACTAGCCATGTTTTCCCAAGAGCCTGATGAAACATTACGGGAAGCGTGGGCTAGGTTTAGAGATCTACAGAGAGAGTGTCCACACCACAATATGGACAAATGGTTCTTAACGCAGACATTCTACAATGGTCTACAGCCTCAGACGAAATATATTATTGATTCGTCTGCAGGAGGAGTGTTTCTAGACAAGGCAGTTGATGAGGGTTATGAATTCCTATCAAATCTTACAGCCAATGACCATTCATCATCTAGGAGTTTGACTAAGAAGGTACTTGAAGTTGACGCTATTTCATTGCTTACATCTCAGATGGCGCAACTAACTCAGCAGCTAATGAAGTCTTCTAGCTCGATACCTCCGCCTATGAGCATCAATGCTATGTCTGCCGTAGCACCCATTACCTCATCTTACTGCGAGGTATGTGGTGTTCAGGGTCACTTTGGGCATGACTGTCAGTTCAGTCAATTTCATATGGAGCAGGCCAATGCCTTCCAACAAAGACCACATACCTTCCCCCCTTCACATAACTACCAAAACCCACAAAACTATCAACCTACACCTCCACAAAACTATCCTAAACCCTCATACCATCAAACCCCACAACATTTCCAAAGACCACCACCACAAAACTTCCATCATCCCAATAACTTCCAAATTCCACAAAATTTCCACACCCCACCTCCACAAAACAACAACCCACAAGAGCCTAGCAATTCTGAACTGATGAAACTGATATTGTCTATGCAAAAGGAAAATGAGGAAGCACGGAGGAACCAAGAGAAGCATATCAAACTTCTCGAGGCTCAAGTTGCTCAGTTGGCAGAAACTAATGCACAGAGACAGCAGGGACAATTGCCAGGGCAACACGTTCAGAGAGAACATATGAATGCCATCACTCTTCGTAGTGGCATTGCATATGATGCCCCTCCAGTTCCCATTGATGAGGTTATCTCGACTGCAGGGAAGAAGAGGGTGGTAGAGGAAGGAAAAAGGAAGAATTCGACGTCTGAAGTCGATTTGTCTGCAGAAGCTGAACAGACAGGGAAGAAAAAGGAGAAGGTTTCTGAAACGCCTTTTACACCAAGGCTACCTTTTCCTCACAGGATGCAACAATCCAAGGTCGATCAGCAGTTTGGTAAGTTCTTGGCTATGGTCAAGAACCTTGAGGTAACAATTCCATTCACAGATTTAATTACCCAAGTGCCTGTTTACGCCAAATTTCTGAAAGGCATGATCACTAAGAAAAGAGACTTTGGTGGGGTAGAACGTGTCGCTCTTACTGAAGAGTGTAGTGCTTTTATTCAAAATAAAACCCCACCAAAGTTAAAAGATCCTGGTAGTTTTTCTATACCCTGCCATCTTGGACCTATTTTTATTGATAAGGCTTTGTGTGATTTAGGTGCTTCTGTTTCTGTTATGCCATTGTCTGTTTATAAGAAACTGAACATGGGAGCCCTTAAATGCACACAAATCATTTTACAGATGGCGGATCGTTCTATAAAACACCCTCTAGGTGTTTTAGAGGACGTTCCTGTTAGGGTAGGGAAATTCTATATCCCTGTTGATTTTGTGGTATTAGATATGGATGAGGATGCCCAGATTCCTATTGTCTTGGGTAGGCCATTTTTGTGTACTGCTGGTGCTGTAATTGATGTCAAGTCTGGGTCTTTAACTCTTAGTGTTGGTGATGATAAAGTGCTCTTTAAACTAACCAATGCTGTTAAGGCACCTATGCTTGAACAATCTCGTTGCAGGGATGAGGTTTTGGATGAACTAGGTGTGGAGAAGACTCCAATTCCACCTAAGGTTGCCTCACCGTCTGGAGGCATAGTCAAGAACATTTGAAGAAGAAAGATTTTTGATGAGGGTGGCACTCATTGCCAAGCCCCTCCTATTTGAGAGATGGAGGAATATGGTCGTGCGGGACCTTTGTAAACCAGCGCTGTGCGAGAGGCAACTCGTATTTTTCTTTCCCTTTTTCCTTTTCTTTTTATTTTTCTTCCTTTTTATGAGCGAGAGTGAGGGTACTAACATTGTTTTTCCTCTTAGCATAGTCCTTATCACCTTTTGGCATTGAGGACACTGCCAAGTTCAGCTTGGGGGAGGAGTTCTGTTTGTACTCTCTATCTCTTTTACTGCTTTATAGGATAGATTTACTGCTTTCGAAAAAATCTGAAAAAATCAAAAAAATATGGTTCCATGACTGGTTTAGTTGCCTCCCTGTGCCCCTTGTTGTGCTCTTATTGAAAATGATTTGACTTTGTTTTCTAGATAGCTGGGCATTTGTGATCTTGAGGCTATGATTTGATGTTTGATTGCTATGATTTCGAGCGAATTTGATTATATTACACCACTTTGTGCTGCATACCTGAACTGGTTAGACTGTGAGGCCTCATTGTAGCCTATTGGATTTATATTATTATCCAGTCTATTCTTGTGTGTTAGTTCCTCTTTAGTGGATTGATCTTGACTTTGACTTCGTACTTGTCTGATATTCGATGACTTGTAGCATATGCTGTGATAGAGAAGTTGTTTTGTCTTATTATTGAGCTTCAGAGTGAATTTTTGATATACTTTTATCCTCACTTAGCCCCGCTGAGCCTAATGACTTGTTTCGTGTTACTTAAACCCCTATTATGAGCCCAAAGCCTTCGCTTGATATTATTCCAAGCCTAGCTTGGGGGAGCTTTTGTATGAGTTGAGTTTGAGATTGGTTAGTTGGTTTAGTTTAGTTTTTGAGGAATTTAAAAGTGTATTTGCTGTGGTTTGAGAGTGAGAAAGAGAAAAGAAAAAAAAGCAAGTTTAGAGTTGCGTGAATGAAGTTCAGAAAAATGAAAGAAAAATGAAATGAAAATTCAAAAGAATTCTAGTTCTTTCATTCACGTACGTTCATAAAGGAATATTCGCTCCATTGCTAGAAAATTGGGTTTCTTATGAGTTCTACATTGATTTATGAGAGTTGGGTTACTTTGCGTGGTTTTATGGCGTTGTTGGGAGTTATGTAGGCCATCTTAGGCCTTGTTTGAATGATTCATGCTCCCCCTTTCTTGGTTTTTCCACCATATTACCCAAAAGTATCCCCTACCTCTCGCCTAAGCCCCATTACAACCCTATAAAGTCCTCTTGAGTTGTGTCTGCATTGTTCATTTGATTGATTTCGAGTCAGTTTGTCAAAGTTAAAGAGTATTTCTGCTAATTGAGTCGACTTGACTAGGATGAGCGTCATCGAACCTTCTTAAACACATGAGAGTGTGAGTGAGAAGGGTATTTATGGTCGGGTTGGTGAGTGCTCGAGCATATTCTTTGCCTGCCACAAAATAGAGAGGAGTGACACCCTTGTGAGAGCCTTTTCAGGACTTGTATGCTTTGTGGATGCTTCAAATTTGATAAATTGCTTGAATGATTGGTGGTTGGATGGATTTGATTAGCTGATCTTGAATTTTGCCTGCTTGAACGATTCTTAGTCTTGAAAATGTTTTGAGCTTTGAATTGCTTTTTATCTATGGGGTGAGGCAATCTAATCCATGTTCATGTTCTGTTTGCTTGAGGACAAGCAAAAGTTTAGCTTGAGGGAGTTTGATATCACGTATTTATATAGAGTTTTCTCCCTTATTTACAAGCTAATTTGTGCGTCATTGGAGCTCTTGGGAGCTATTTTGTGCTAATTATCGTATATAGTTGTGGTTTTGTGTTTTAGTGTTGAATTGCAGGTTTTATGGAGTTTTCTCCTTATTCCCGAGCCATTTGGAAGCAACCACGGCTTTACGAGATGTTACGAGGCACGTAGGATGGCTCACGAGCTTTACGGATAGTTTAGGAGGTCCGAAGACCCCTAAACGTGAAGATTAGAGAGCCAAAGAGTAAAAAAGGAGGTTTCCGTGCACTGATCTGGCAGAAATGGCCCGATCGGGCGAAGAAATATTGATCGGGTATAGATGTTGCGGACCCGATCGGGCGAGGGTTGCCCGATCCGATCTGGCGAGGAATCATGTCCCCAGACCCGATCGGGTGCTGGATCGGGTCAGCCCATTTTTTGACTTTGAAGCTGCGCTGCTGCCACCAGAAGCCAAGGAGAAGAATGTGATGATTAGTGTGTGGGCCCGATCGGGTGGAGGCCTCGGGCCCGATCGGGTCCCATGCTTTTATTCGCGGATTTTTTTTTTGTTTCGGATTTTAATTAGATTTGGGGGTATTATAAATACCCTCTCCCTCATATTTTAGAGACATCTTTTATTCATCTTTTTACTGCTTTATACTCTAGTTTATTTCTCATTGTTCTTAGTCTAGTTTAAACACTTTAGTTTAATCTAGAGGAGATCAAACCTATTTCGATTTCAATAAAAGTTCCTGCTTTCCGTCAATTGGTACTCTTTCCTATCCTAATCTCTTTTGTTATTCTTGATTGCTTAATTTATTTATTTAATCGTTCATGATGCAATTGTTAGGGTTTCATATTAGTTTGGTCGTTGTTAATTCGATTATGAGTTAGTAGTCTCTTTCTAGGGTATTAGATAGGAAAGCCATGTTTATACCATGATTGTGATTTAGACTCTTATTGATTTCTAGGGCTTGATTAGGGTGATTGTGATGTGGTTTGTTCTTTATTGAGTAATTAACGTTATTGCGCAGTTTCGTTGGTTGCTTGTGGTTAATAGTTGTTTGCACAGATCCGTCTTACGGCTAGAGGCCTAGGACACGTCAGTAGTTCTGATTACGTTAGTGAACATGCGGCGTATGTTGAACTATGAGCGTTGAGTCTTAACCATAGCTCAACATAGGCTCTAATCCCCCGACTCTTGACTTAGGTTTTGATAGTTGTTGACCTTGTTTGATTGGTATAAGCATGGTGGACCGACCTAATACCCTAGGCTTTTTTAGTCCATAGTTAAATCATCGATTTACTCCGTCTTCTGTAGTTTATTCATTAGTTTAATTATTTCTTCCCTGGTTTCATCTGGAGTAGCTGAATTGGTTGAATATTACTTTAGAAACTCTGTCTCCCTGTGGATTCGACCCTGCTTCCGCTGACTACCATAGTTAGAGGACTGTAGGTTTATCTTTGAATAGGTGATACGACTTTAGCCTATCAAATTCCAAAATGAAGTACAAAATCAAATTGGTAAGACAATAAAGGCATTGTGATCCGATCATGGTGGCGAATATTTGAGCCAAGAATTCGATGATCATTTGAAAGATTGTGGAATACTTTCACAATTGACTTCGCAAGGAACTCTACAATTAAATGGTGTCTCTGAAAGGAGGAATCGAACTCTATTTGATATGGTTCGATCAATTATGTGTCTTGCTGATCTTCCGATTTCCTTTCGGGGATATGCTCTCGAAACAGCTGCACACACACACTAAATAGGAGCCCGTCAAAGGCTGTAGAAAAGACTTCATATGAGATATGGAATGGAAAGGTTCCAAACTTATCTTTTCTTAAAATCTGGGGTTGTGAGGTCTACGTAAAGCGTTTACTGTCAGACAAACTTGCACCAAAATCAGATAAGTGTCTCTTTGTGGGATGCCCAAAAGAGACAAGAGGTTATTACTTCTATAACCGTCAAGAGAACAAGGTATTTGTTGCTCGTGATGGTGTCTTTCTTGAAAAAGAGTTTATTTCTAGAAAGACAAGTGGGAGTAAAATAGTTCTCGAAGAAATTCGAGATGAGCAACAACTGGACGTGGTTCACACCATGTCAGAGACGGCCCGACAAGATGAAAGTCAAGTTCAGGAGATGACGTATTCAACGCGTGAACCTCTTACCGTCCCACTTGAATCTAATTCAAGCGAAAATCTTTAAGATGTTGAAGAGAACATTTCTATTGCTGCTCAGGCCCCACGTAGGTCAAGTAGACCCAGGATTCCAAACAAAAGGTTGGTTGATTTCCTGTTAACTGAAAACTGTGAAATAATGATTTTGGAGAATTCAGAGCCTACTACCTACAAACAAGCTTTGACGAGCCCAGACTCTGAGAAATGGCTTGAGGCCATGAAATCTGAATTAGACTCCATGTCTGAGAATAAAGTTTGGAACCTAGTCGACTCGCCTGATGGAGTTATACCTATTAGATGCAAGTGGGTGTTCAAATTGAAAACAGATAAAGATGGAAACGCCTATGCCTATAAAGTAAGACTGCTTGCAAAAGGATTTCGACAAGTTCATGGTATAGACTATGAAGAGACCTTTTCTCCAGTAGCAATGCTTAAATCGATTCGGATACTTTTAGCGATTGCTGCATATTATGATTACGAAATTTGGCAGATGGATGTAAAAACCGCATTCTTGAATGAGTTCTTGAATGAGGATGTGTATATGACACAACGTTAGGGTTTTGAGGATCCAGAAAATCCTAAAAAGGTTTGCAAGCTTCAGAGATCCATTTATGGATTGAAGCTAGCATCTCGGAGCTGGAATCTTCGATTTGATGAGGCAATCAAACAGTTTGGTTTTCTCAAAAGCAAAGAAGAATCTTGTGTCTACAAGAAATTTAGTGGGAGTAGCTTAGTCTTCTTGGTTCTGTATGTAGATGACATACTACTCATGGGAAATGGCATACTAATGCTTGAGTCAGTCAAGGAATGGTTGAAAAGTTATTTCTCTATGAAGGACCTTGGAGAGGCTGAGTTCATATTAGGAATAAAAATCCATAGAGATAGATCTCGAAGGATGATTGGACTAAGTCAAGAAACTTATATTGATAAAGTATTTGCAAGGTTCAACATGGAAAACTCGAAGACAGGATTCGTTCCCATGTCACATGGCATATCGCTTAGCAAGAGTCAGTGCCCGACTGAGCCTGATGAGTTGAAGCGAATGAATAGCATACCTTATGCCTCGGCTATAGGATCTATCATGTACATGCCATGATAAGTACTCGACCAGATGTTGCATATGCCTTAAGGATGTGCAGCAGATTCTCAGAAAATCCAGGTGAAGCACACTAGACTGCAGCTAAGAGCATCCTTAAGTACTTGAGAAGAACTAAAGGCATGTTCTTAGTCTATGGAGGAGAAAATGAGTTGGTTGTTAAAGGTTATACTGATGCGAGCTTCCAAACCAACAGAGATGATTACCGCTCTCAGTCAGGGTACATCTTTCGTCTAAATGGAGGAGCAGTGAGCTAGAAGAGTTCAAAGCAAAGCACTGTAGCAGACTCTATGACAAAATCAGAATACTTAGCAACGGTTGAAGCAGCTAAGGAAGCTGTTTGGATTAAGAAGTTCTTGACAGAGCTAGGTGTCGTACCTAGTGCTCTGGAAGGGATTGAGCTATTATGTGATAATAATGGTGCTATTGCACAAGCGAAAGAACCAAGATGACATAACAAATCCAAACATGTAATGAGGAAGTATCACCTTATTCGCGAGATAGTTGACAGAAAGGATGTCAAAATCTGCAAAGTTCACACGGATGAGAATGTGGCTGATCCGCTTACTAAACCTCTACCTCAACCCAAGCATGAAAGTCACGCTAGGGCTATAGGCTTGAAGCAAATGTTAGAAATGCTTTATATTGTATTATGTTTGAAGAAACTTGTTACAATGTAAAGACATGGTTTTGCTATTTTATTTTTATGAGAAATAAAGTTTTATCTTATTTAATTTTGGTTTAGTATCAAATAAAATGTCCAAAAATATTCTTGAATTAAATGGTTTTGTCAAATATGTGATTTGATGAATGAAACACCATAAGTGAACTGAATTCATAGAATATTCATGTTCCTAATCCAAGTCATTAAATTGGACATAAATGACTTATTAAAGGATTAGCATATAAGATTGATTGATAGCGCTGTTTCATGGGCTATGGGAACATAGAGATGTTAAGTCAATCATATGGATATGTATATTTGATACATTATGGATATGTATATTTGATACATGATCGAACTGACCTACTTAGAAGTTTGAATAACTTCGTAATTATATTAGTGGATTCCTAAGACATGAGTGGAATACTACTTAGTTTAATGATTGGTATAACTTTGATGCTGTCAAACATCATGCCGTAAAAGGGAACTATAAAGGCAGCATTCGGGTGGTGCTAAAAGTTGAGTGGGATTTTTGGTTGCCACAAGATTGAAATGCTCCTCCTATATAAGATAGGATGGGTGTCTTGGCCTCTTGAAGAGTGAGGATTGAAAATGCATGGCCGTGCTCAAATGGATTATAAGATGATCATTTGTTTAGCAATTCGAACTCGGATTTCAAGGAATAATTTGAAGAATAGTATGGATAACATAGAGATATGATCATACTATTAACTTAGAAACTAAGATACTTTAGGAATTTGAATATTGCACACTCGTCTCGGACAAGTGGGAGATTGAACGAATTGTGTCCTCGACTGTAATGCAATTACTATATATAATATGGATCGTATTATGGAGATAATAATTCATTTAATTGGGTCGTCTTTACGTATTGCTAGAGAACGTTATAGACCTTTGGGTTAGTAAATAATAAACCCGAAGCCCACTTAAATGGATCCTACAAAGTCACACATAATATTTGGATTTACAAAAGAGAAACCCATAGCCCAGAAAGGCTGTAGGTTAGTCGGCCCAAGAGGGAGATGAGAGGAGATTATTTGACCTAATTATTCCTATATAAAGGTCAGATAGTGAGAAAATAAAATACAGCATCTCTGATTATTTTCTCCTGCTCTTTCTCTCTCTCAACTGGCATTACTCCATAAAAGAAGAACGCTTTCTTCCTTCCAACTAGCATTGGTGGAGTGTTAATCTGAATTGGTGGACTAATTAAAGGAATCACGTTTGAGATTCTTTCTCCAAGATCGTTGGCAATACTTTGAAGTATTCAATCCCATCAAACCAGTTGAAATCACACATCAAGAGGATGGTAATTAATTATTATATGATCCTTAATTATATGTGCATGAGATCCTGTTTTAGGTGCTTATAAATTAGATTCATGAAATTCCGCTTATAGAACCTATAATCCTACACTTATAACCAGACTTAACACTATAATTAACATTCATCGTTGACGACCAAAAACTGTTACGAAAACCAGGAAGCAACTGATCCTTAACCTTACAAATACATTTCCAAAACCAACCAGCATTCTTAGGAGGGACATAGCTCCACCATTAACCATCCACAATATAGACAGAACCATTTAACCAATAAGGATTCACCATTTAGCACAACTAAACATGCTTACCAATCGCAGCTATATTGCAAGCTTCACAATCTTACACACCTTAGCCTTACACAAAATATGCCAAGCCACCAAAGGCATTCTCGACGCATTAGTAGTACCCGACTACAAAAAGGCCCTATAAAAACCACAAATATCTGTCTAGAACTGTTTTAGACAAAATAAACACAGAAGCCCAATATGTGTGAATTGACATAAGAACAGAATTAATAAGTTGCACCCTACCAAAATATGAAAAGTGTTTTGTATCCCCACATTCTAATCTTTTTAGTGAGCCTTTCAACCAAGCAATTAGAAACACTCATCATTCGACAAGAAGCAATAACACCGAGATATTTGAAAGGTAAATTATCAAGGCTAAAACATGTTATAGTCACAAGCTTCTGTTCCTCTAACATACTCATATTAGAACAATAAATCTCAGATTTGGTATCATTAGCATATAAGCCAAAAGCCTCTAAAAAGTTTTTAAAAGCCCTCATCAAAATTAAATAGGAAGGGTATTCACCTTTACAAAAGGTCATCAGCAAAGCATAGATGGTTAAGCTGTATTTGAGAACATCTCGGAAAGTGAAATCTTTCTAAATTACCAACATAAACAAGAAATCTAGACAAATATTCCATGGAGATCACAAACAAAAGAGGGGAAATGGGATCCCCCTGCCTCAAACCACACTTCCCATCAAAGAAACCATGCAAGACACCATTCAAGATCGATCCTGGTCCTTCTTTCATTAACCTGAGCTTCCTTCAGAAGAAAAACAGAGAAAGAAGAAAATACAAAAACATTTCAAAACAAGTGAAAAACTTGTAACTTTACTCAAGCCCGTAAAAACGGTTTTGGTTCAAAAACATCTTTGCACTCAATCATGTTTCACTTAACTTTGTTGATTGTCAGAATACGAATCAGAATACATTAGTTTTATCTTCAACAATGTGTTAGCAAGGACTTCACACGAGATTAGACCATTAGCAAGTACATGCTTTTGATGGAGCATTACCTTCATCATACTTGGCCAAATTTGGTGCATTAAACGTCAAAAACATTTCCTCCACCTATATGTTACTGGCCGATTTACTAGTTCAGTTCATAACTCCGAGCCAACAGAACCATTCTCTTTCCATATTTCATTATCGTATCTTAATATATAAAACTCATAGACTTGTATTCCGAACCATCCCCACAATACACTTTAACATCATAAACATTAACATGATCGTAAACATACTCGTAAACTCGTGTTAGCAAGAATCACGGATTACGCTTTATCATTTCTGACATGCTTCCATTAAATTGAGCATACACATACTTAACATATAAATTATACTTCCTTGTATAAAGGTTCATACCATACATACAATTACGTTAACGAGCATTATCAAATTCAGAAGATCACACATAAACTAATATAACTTGGGAGTTAAACCACATAAACAGACAACATCATGCATCTCATAATCACATTAATTAGTTTATAAGAACAACCACGAGTTATGAACATGATTGCTAACTTCGCTAGACGTTGGAGTTTGTCACGCCCGCCACCCTACCCAATATCAACATCCTTACCCAGGTGAAATCCCAGACCGATAGCCGACGTCTATAATGGTATCGCGCACAACATTATGTCAATTTTTCATACCAACAATACTAGCACACAACACAACATGGTCTTCCTAAATATCCCCAACAAAAACCGTGAGCAAGTTGAACACGACTTCGAAACAGAAAACAAGGGAACACCCAACCAATAACATAACACACAACGATAAGCCTTACCATTCATAGTCTGTCCCAAACCTGAAATCGGGACCGCCCTAAGCCAATCAGAATTGCAGTCTCCCTGTTAAGATTATGCAGTTTCAGTACTCGTGTGAAATATATATCTGCTAGTTTTTTCATGAGTGTGGGGCAGCTATTATCTCACTTGGATTACTCAAAAGGTCAGTCTACATAGTCCTATTAAACACACTCAAAGCATCATCAAAGGTCTAGGTGCTACAACACCAGCATACCGAAGAAGCTTCGTCTACAGACCAGTGTACTACAATTGTAATCCCTCATAATTTTAAGAATTTTCTAAATATAATTAAAGTACTTATTAATATTTTTAGTATTTAAATAATTAATTTCTTAAAGTGTTAACTATTTTTAAAGCCAAAGGATTTTTTAATATTTGTAAGTAATCAAATAGTGTCATGGGTTGGACTTTGAAAGTGTTTAATAAATTAATTTATAAGGGTGTGAAGTACAAAGATTTTAAAAAGTTGGGTTGGGGGAGCCCAATCCAATCAAACCCAGGGGTGCTAATTGAGCTAGACAACTCGCGAGCTACTCGAGATCGAATTGGTCAAAACTTGGTCAAGACTCGACTCGAACTCCAACTCGGCTCGGAACCTTAATGAGCCTTATCGAGATACTAAAAACTCGACTCAGAAAACTCGTGAGAAACTTAAAAATAAAATTTCGATTAATTTTGAATTACTAAATCTATGAAGATTTTGATTTTGTAAATATTTACTTTCAAATTCTAAAACCTAGATTCCAATAGGTAAAAGGAGAAATAAAAAAGATAAACTAACTCTAAGATTTTTCAAAGGATCAGATTTATGGGAGTTAAAGATAGTGGCATCTCGGCCGTCCATCTTATATTCACCTTAAAATGAGAAGAGCTATCAACAAACAAGAAACCCAAGAAACCCTAATTCTCAACCCCATTATCGCCAGTTGGCCGCTCACTCTTGAGTCACCCTTTCTTCCTCATCACTCGTTCTTTCGCACGAATTCTTTCATCTGAGCTTAAAAATCAATTTTTCAGTTTGAGTTGAGCTACGCGAAACTCGACTCCACTCGTTCGATAAGCACCCCTAATCAAACCATCTCATGCCCAAATTAAAAGCCCAAACAAATCCCCTAAGCCTACAATGGTTAGTATTCCAAAACCTATATAAACCCCATGAGACCCCAAAAACCCCCTACACAATTTCACTGTTTTTCTCTCTCCTCACCATCGGCCCCCCCTCTCTCCTCTCTCCTCCTTGAATTGCGTGCCTGTCATGCAATACCACCACTACACTCTTTTCTCCTCGTTTTCCGTACCCAACCGCAAACTCACTCCTTCTCCCCCTCTCTCAGTTTTCGTGTACCGTCGGCGCTAGCCGGACAACCGCAGCCAAGCTGCCCAATTGCGTTCACCTCCTCATGAGCCACCTCGCCTCACGCATCATTAGAAGCTCCGGCGAGCACCACTGCGCCTGCTGGCGCGCGTGTCCTCCATTTTTTCCGGTTTTCTCCTCTTCGTTTTCCAGTTATTTCCCTCTCTTTTTCCAATATATTATTTTAATAATTGGTTTTTGATGTTTTGCATATTGTTTTAGTAGTTTATTAATTAAAGTTAGTGACTTTATTGTTTTAAGGGTTTTTTGGCAAAAACCACCTATTCTAATAGACAATATAGGTTTAACCACCTTTTGTAATTTTTTTTAAAATAACTACCTTTTATGTTTAAAATCTGTAGGAATCACTACCAAAACCACTTTCAGGCCAAATTTTAGTGGTTTTCCGTCATCTTCTTCATTTCCACCCAATTTTCCTTCGATTTTCTCATTCAATCCATCCTTAATTCATCAAATTGGGGGAAATTTAAAGATTTTTTTTCAATTAATCATTCATTTGGGATGATGGAAAACCACTAAAATTTCCCCCAATTTGATGAATTAAGGATAGATTGAATGAGAAAATCGAAGGAAAATTGGGGGGAAATGAAGAAGATGACGGAAAACCACTAAAATCTGGCCTGAATGTGGTTTTGGTAGTGATTCCTACAGGTTTTAAACATAAAAGGTAGTTATTTAAAAAAAAAATTACAAAAGGTGGTTAAACCTATATTGTCTATTAGAATAGGTAGTTTTTGCCAAAAAATCCTTGTTTTAATAAATGAATTTCTGATTTTTAGTATTTCTTAATTAAAGTTATAAATGTCAGATTATATATTTTACGTTTAAAGTGAGTTTTAAATATCAAAGTGAAGATTTTTAGGGTTTCAAAGGACTAATTTGTAAGTACTAAATTTAGGGATATAAAAGATTGATTCTTTAGCCTTTAACAGTGTTTTAAAGTATTTTTAAGAGAGTTTTAAAGTACTTCAGAGTTGCTGTAATTTTATTAGAGTACTAATATTTGAATATTTTAATAATTAGTAAGAGGAGACTTTGCTTTCAGTGATTTATAAAGAGTTTAAGTGGCCTCCAATACTGTTTATACAAGGTATGCACATGTCTATGTGTTTTAGACTAGTATCATGTTCTAAGGATTTAGGGATGATGTATGCATAGGGAACCTTCTTATGGTTCATACGTGGCTATGATTTATTTAATTACGTATTTTATGTTGTCGTGTAAGCATGTTAATTGCCTAAAAATGTTTAATTATTACATGATTGTATGGATGTTTGATACAAGAACGTTTGGGAAGGGAACGTTTTATTTATTAATTCACATGAGGGATTAATGAATATTTTTGGTATTGGATCATGCGATGTTTCTGATATTCCCTTGTCATATTATTTTATTATTTTGCAAAGACCGTGGGCTTTGTGGGTGAGTTGGAAGTGAATAATATTTTATTAGTTTACAAAGACTGTGGGTTTTGAAGGGTAAGTTGAACTTATGTCTTAGGACAATTCGATTGGTGCGTTTAGTCAACAAATAAATGGGGATTACAATTGGTTTTGTGTGATCACAATATTTAATCCTAAGATAAAAATTGAAGTCTTTTATGCATCTATGCTATCTGTGTTGGTTGTCTTATTGTGGTGAGTTCCAACATCAGCTAACATATTAATACTTAAAGTGTAAAGTGAAAAGTGAATAGTAATAAGCTTTGACTTCTGCACGTCTGAAGTATTGGATAAGTATGTGTTGGCCTGGAGTACATGGAGGTAACCCAGGCTATGACTTTTCTTATGGCTAGATTGATCACCGTGTTCTATTTTTATTTTATTAATACATCGATATCGTTGTCATGGGGAGTATGGAGTCACACCCGTACTTCATCATTATATATATTCATGACTTAATGCTTAATAGTATCATGTTAGGTTTATGTGTTTTATTTGTTATGTATGTACTTAGCTTTGCTTATTACGTGTTTTCTGTGTGTCGATCATGGTTGTGCCTCATTGATCATGTTATGACCCTTAATTGGCAAGCAGTCCTCACTTTCAACAGCGTCTCATATCGCCCAAAATATCGTGGAAGGGGGCTCCAAAATGGATTGAAAAACATCCCAAACCTCTTCAATAGAGTATCACCTACAGGTTTGAAGATGAGGGTGCATCCATATTCATTGGGAACTTGGGAGATGATTTGGAGATAATGCTTTCTCTTTCCTTTAGCTGTTTTTATTTATGATTCTGGCTTAAAGTTACTTTATGGGATTTTTATATTATGTTCTTTATGGTTGGTTTAAACTATGTATTACTCTGAGGAGGTTTAAGTCTTACTAAGTGTTAATTAAGTATTGAAGTATTTAATTGAATTGTTTTCCGCTATAAAATTTAGTAAGCCGAAACGTTTTCACACGGACGATAATACTTTGATATTTCTCTCTGTTTGTTAACAAAAGGTATTTTATAAATAAGAGAATTGTTGGGGTGTTACAACAATTGTGACGGAAGAAAGGCATAATTAAAAACATCACCTGCAGAAAGACACCAAGCCCCCCAAATGCAAAGGGTAAGGTGGCAAGCCTCTATGTAACAATAGGCTACAGGGCAGAATGAAGAGCCATGTCAAACGAATGTTGGCCGACTCAAAGACATGTGGAGGGCATGTGCGCATAACAAAGTAGAGTTTTGAATTTCCAGTGCAAGCACGAAGAAGCAACAACTCACATTGTGAATAATTAATCTTAGCAACCGCATCCATAAGCACGATGGTTTTGGTCACTCTCTACATCACAAACTCACTGCTGAAATCGAAATTCACATTGGCGGGCCCACCAAGTAATTTAACTCCATGCAAGGGCCGAGCAGTATTAGGCGGGAAGACACCTACAAGCCTAGTTCTAAGGTCCTTCTTTGGCCAAAAAACCTCGGTTTTATCAACGTTGAGATGTAAGCTAAAAAGAGGACCATCCTCTATAATTAACTTTAAAACTATCCCCACAACCAAGGTATATCAAACACTAGGGCCATCATCTAAATACCAAGCCTATAGACATAGGTAAAAATGTGTCTCTAATTTTACATACCAAGGGATGTAACACTAAACCAAAAAGCAGAGGGACAAGGGAATCACACTGCTACACCCCCCTGGCATGACCATAAAGCGTATTCCCCATAATACAATCTATCTATATTAGAGTAGCAGAATTCCACCCAACGCGAGATAGTAGGACAACGAAGACGAACTTCTCGTAACCAACTTGAAAGCTTTTTTAAAATCTACCAATAACATCCAAAGACCAGCAACTCCTGCACGGTCCTCAATTAATCAATTTACGGCATGAAGTATTGCCTTAACTCCTCCCAATACCCCAACACCAAATTGTAGATCATCTAAATAACTTTCCAACGGATAACCAATAATAATAGAACTAAACTTTGAAACTAGTCGCCTCCAAATAGTACCCACAACTATCAGACGAATACCACCATCTGGCTTGACAAGCAGTGTGAGAGGAGCACTAGTAATATACTCACCCAATATCTTGGGACATTCCTCATCAGGAAAGAGATTCACTTCTTGATTGATAGAGGTGACTCACTCATTAGAAATAGTAACATAAACTTCACTCAAGGCGTCCCTTCCACAAGACGTGCCACGTGGAAAACTCTTAATCCTGTCTAAAACAACAGTTGTAGATGCGATGAGGTGATGATGATCAATAGGTATACTGGCGAGGAAGGAGCAGGCCTGAAAGGGTGCTTAGCCTTCAAGTTCTCAAGAGTAGCATCTTTATAAGGAAAGAACTCTGACAGTATAATGGCCATCACAATCCTTCCTCTTACACTGCTTGATTTTTCATTCACCCAGGCCAAATCAAAGTCTTCCTCATCAACATCTGAAAAAGGAGGAGATAATTCAGCCAAAGATTCCCTCACAAGCTACAAACTACCATCTGACACACTCTAAGATTTAATGGCATTCACGATACTCTTGTCTTGACGTTGATGTTGATATCAGACTTACACTGAAGATTACTCTGCAGGCAAAATGTTTTAAGGATACACAACTAACAAACTAACCCAGCAAGATATGTCATCAGGCTTGAAAATCACCTTATCAAGAGCTCCTTTTAAGACCCGAGAAAACCCGAGATGACACTTGGGAGGGATGGATTTGACAGTGCGCAAAACCTTTGGAATCAAACTATCAAGGAGAGCCATAGTAAAACCACTATGTTGGTCTTAGACCAAACAATCAACATGATCAAGTTTCTCTGAACAAAAAGCAACTTGTAGTTTAGTAATATTATAGAGCACAAACCTAACAACACCATCACCATCAACAGGGGCGGCACAAAATCGGATCCCTTGCCTTGACGACACTTAGAACAAAGAGTATTCCTTTTCAAACAAACCCCGTATAACTCAATGCCCATAAGCTTAAAAGTTACTTTAGCCTCTGAGAAAACTGCTAAATTAGTGGAAAAAGAGTGTTTTGTGATAACTTCTGCATCAACACTGCAATGATGATCGCGAAGGTGTGTGATAAAAGAACTCTTGGTAAGCCCATTCCAACCACCATCGTCACACCCACTAAGACTCACAAAAGGACAATGAAACCGCATAACCGTCATAAAAAGGGAAGAGAGCACATCACCAGGTCACCACGCCGATACCAAGGTCACTAATCATAAATATCAGGCCGATGTTGTGTCATGAAATTCCACAAAACCCACGCAAATGTTAAAAGCGATAAAACCACGATGATGATGAACATGTCAGTAATGAATAATATGAAGAAATAAATGAACATATGGTCAAACAACAAGGAACAAAAGAACATTAATAACCATGTGGTTGCAGGAAATTAACAAAGGCTCTAGGAATGAACAATATGAAGAAATAAATGAGCAATGGAAAATAAGAATGAACATACATTAATGAGGATGAACATGAAATTCGTTGTTCATTAGGAATGAACTAATTATTCATTTTTGTTTGTTGTTCATTAGTAATGAACTAATTGTTCATTCCGTGTCTTGGCCAATCTGTTTGCTTGCATTTGATGTTCATTGGCTTGCATTTTGGGTGAGTGGTAAAATAGAGTTTATTATTGGATCCTTTATTAATGGCCTCTTTTCTTGTCTGAATCGAGAGTTTCTCGCCTCTTTAGTCTGACTTCTGTGTTTCATATGAACCATGCGCATCCTACTAACGTGTGTAGAATATACCCTTTGCTAGTAAATAGAAGTACGATTGAATAGTCCATATATAAACAAATAATAGAATAAACTTTCACACCACGTCGTCCCATTCTAAAAAATTGCCTCCTATTATTCACTTTTCCTTCATTTCGACAAGTCAGTAAAAAGAAGTGTCATAAGAAATTGGAAATTTTGGCGTATTAATACAAACCAATTTGACTAGCAAAATTCCTTGGGATATACGAGAAATCCCAAACTAATGGCGTAATATTTTTGAAATTGAGGGTAACCAATGTCATCGTAGTAGTGACTATTTTATTAGTTCAAGGCGCTCCACTAAAGATTAATGGCTGACTAATGATTCATTTTCATTCCCAAACGCCAGCATTTGAACTCCCAACCAATTAGTTAAGGGACAAAGTGAGAAATCACTATATTATGACCAACTTTTGTTGACGATTTTACAAGTAGTGTTTTGAGTAGCCCTTAATGCCATCATTCCAATGTTATTAGGAGAAGATCAAAATTTTCTACATATATGACATTTTTTTTGAAAAAGTACAAGAAAAATTTAGGGGACCCTTCTCTCAAGGTGAACCCTAAACTATCTAATAAAACAAAACGTTAGAGAGCAAGGTTGTCATGGACAAAAAACTCCTGAATTTTGTGTGAGCATGTGATGTCCTTGCTTATAGAGGAAATTAGCTACCGAGTTTGATTCTCAAAAAAGTCAGAATCTGACGGATGTCATCAATAAGAGTTTGAATGCACCATGGGGTACTGTAAATTCCTTTGAGGACATTAATGATGACTAGGTTATTCCCTTCAATAACTAAGTCGTGGATTTTTAGACAGTGTGCTTGTAGAAGTCCGCTTCCGAGTGATGGCTTTAGCTACGATGGATTGGCTCTACTAAGATTATAGGTCATTGCTTTATACACATTGATAATGATTATCAAATATCTATTAATCATTGAAGATGAATGTAGCTTTCACAAGGATCATAATGAGACAATTTTGATTTAGAATGAAGCAAAGAGTTAGTGAAAGAAGGGCCAAAATTGACGCATGGGTCACTATTTTGATCATAACTTTTGATAGAAAATTGATAATCAAGAAATTTTAAGTGGGTTGCATTGTAGATTGCAAGATATTTCCAACAATAGGTTACACACTCCAATCAAACTTCTGGTTTAGGAGATACGACCTTCGCAAGTTGATCCAATTTCGCTAGTTTTTCGCCCGATCAGGCCCAGTACCCGAAGGCTTCGATTTAGCCATTTTTCGGCCTAAAACCCTTCTCCTATCTAGTTTAATGTTTATCATAAATAGTTAGCTTCTTTTATTTTGTGGTACACTTTATTATTGATTGTTCATTAGTTTAGTTTTAAAACGTTTTCTTAGAGTAAACACTTTAGATTAGTTTTGGAGGATCAAACCTCAGATTATTTTCAATTAAAGTTACCGCTTTCCATCATTCGGTATTGTTCTTCTCTCTTAATTTCTTTATTTAATTCTTGATTGCTTAGTTTAATTGTTTGATCGTTTATGATGCAAAGTTTAGGTTTTTATATTAGATTTGTTATTGTTGATTCAATTATGAGTGAGTAGTCGTATTTCTAGGGTTTAAGGGAGGAAAACCATGCTTATACCATGATTTACTTTTGAATTGCTATTAGTTCCTAGGTTTTGATTAGAGTGATTATGGTGTGATTTGTTCTTGATGAGTGATTAATGTTATTGTGCAGTTTCATTGATTTCTTGTAATAATTGTTTGCACAGATCCGTCTTACTTTTAGAGGCCTAGTACACACCAGTAATTTTGATTATGTTAGTAACCATATGAAATATGTTGAATAATGAGTGTTAAGACTTAACCATATCTTAGCACGTGCTCTAATCTCTCGACTTTTGACCTCGATCTTGATAGTTGTTTGAACCCTTTGATTGGTATAAGCATGATGGACCGACTTAATGCCCTAGACCTTTAATCAATAGTTTAATCCCACTTTTATAGTGCCCTAGAGCTTTTAAGAAAAGCCTCACGTATTACCGGTTGAATAATCTAAGTGATTTGACTTGTTAAAAGTTTAAGGAATATCAAAGTTAACTTATTACAGGATTATCTAAAGTTTAACTTATTAAAAGAAGACTGCGAAACTGTTGACTTATTCGTGACAATTTTTCCAACTTTTTTATTTGAGTTTGTGTACTTGTAAGGTCGTACGGGCACAATCTTTTGTGCAATTAAGATTTCTGAAAATTTGTTTTCGAGATGAAGTATCATCTGTTCTATTGGAGAGAAATTTTCCATGTGTGGAGAAGTATGCTAGTTGGTAAGGGTAGCTTCTAAAATAAAGTGTGTTTTTAACGCTTCTTGTGTAAAATTATATTATTTAAAGATTCGGCAGTGAAATATCACATGTGTGTATCTCAAATTGCTAAAATTTGGGATAAGTGTTTACCTAACAAAGTTAAGGAGCTATTCCTTTTTTATCATATATTTTAGGGTAATTATTATTTTGGTTTTATAAAGTGGACTCTCTCTCCACGATTAGTATTATTGACTTGAAAGCATTAACTAATCGTATTGATGCTTAAAATGTCATTAGTGTCCTTAATTTTTAATTTTTTTTTGAACAAGTAAGAAGAAATATTATAGCTCAATCACAGGCATACACCCTAAAGTCCCCTTAATCACAACAAACCAACTAGGTTGGACTCTTCCTCATAAGGGAACTAAAACAACTAACAAGTACAAATCATATTCCACCAACTCCTATCCTCCCTGCTCAAATTTAAAGGTAAATAGGCATGAATCCTAGTTATTACATCACATTTGATTCTACAAAACACCTTTTCAGGCCTCTGAACAACACCATTCCACACAGAATCATTTATAACAAACCAAATACCATAAACAGAAGCATTCACACAAGTAATAAGAACATGCTGCTGAAACTTTGTGAGATGCCTCCTGCCAGCCCATTTATACCACAGGAGCAGATTCCTGTCCCTCCATCTGAACTGAAGCCAGTTGAGAATGGCTTGCATAACCCTGAAACTGAAATCACATAGAAAAAACAGATGATTATGGGACACAGTATAGGAACCACAAATAGCACAGCTACTAGTATCAGACACACCCCAACTGAACAATCTGTCTCTAGTATAGAGCCTGCTCTGGATAGCTAACCAACAAATAAATCTATGCTTAGGAATGGACCATCTACACCAAATGAACCTGTCCCAACCACAATTAGGGACAACACCAGCAAGCAGTTTATACACCTTTCTTATCTCATAACTCTGAATCTGCATCAAGGTTGGAACAGAAATAGAGTCTCTCAAATTATCTTTTACATCACAGACAACTTTCCAATACCAACTTGTAGAACTAAGAGCCTTATACTCCCACCACACAGCCCCTTGAATATACACAGAATTAATCCAACGAATCCACAGAGTATCCTGCTTTTGAGCAATAGCCCAAACCAGTCTACCAATTGCAGCTTGGTTCCAAATCTCAATCTGTCTAAAGCCCAACCCACCAGCTTTCTTTGGTAAACAAGTCTGTTTCCAGGAAACATTCCCAGGCTTAGTACTGAAGTACTCTCCACTCCAAACAAAAGCTCTACATATTTCCACAATCCTGCGAATCACACCTTTGGGAATAATAAGAATCTGCCCTCAATAGGTGTGAAGGCTCATAAGAACATAATGAATAAGTTGAGATCTAGCAGCATAAGATAAATTTCTTGAACTCCACATTCTAATCCTACTTATCATTTTATCACAGAGAACATTACATTCAGCATTACTAATCTTTTTAGAACAAATAAGCATCCCCAAATAAGTGAAAGGAACAGACCCAAGAGAAAACCCAGAAACATCCAATATTCTCTGGATTTCACCCTCCTGCATACCAGAAGTATAGACAGCAGTCTTCCCCTTATTCACATTCAGACCAGAAGTATCAGAGAACAATTTGAACCCTTGAAGCATCATGTAAGTAGAAACAAATTCACCCTTACAGAATAGAAGAACATCATCAGCAAAGGTTAAGTGATTCAATCTAATAGCAGAGCATCTAGGATGAAATTTAAACCCATTCCTCAATCCCACAAATTTCATAATCCTAGCCAAATATTCCATGCAAATCACAAACAGTAAGGGGGAGATGGGATCCCCTTGTCTAAATCCCCTCTTAGGCTCAAAATAACCATGAAAATTCCCATTAATCATCAAAGAACATCTAGTACTAGTAACACAAGTCATCACTAAATCCACAAACTTATCAGGGAAGTTTAGAGAAATCAGCATCTCTTTCAGAAACTTCCAGTCTATAGTGTCATAGGCCTTCTTCATGTCCATCTTGATCATACAGCTTGGACTTCCACCTTTTCAAGCTCTCGTCAGCACCATTCTCAAAATACCCAAGATCAGAATTGTTAATATCTTGATTATTTACATTAAACTCCTCTTTAATATTTTTCTTAGTAATCATAGAAATCGGGAAGGAGAGTGTGTTGATCTTATTTTGGTTGCATTAATCTCCCTTGAAAGCATCATTAAACATCTTCTTGCTCGTGTTGATTAAACTCAGAAGAAGACCCACTACCACAACCGCCACCTGAACCACCACCAAAACCGCCACCCCAACCACCAGTAGGAGGAGAAAGAGAATAATACCTTGACAAGGAAGACCACCTTAGCCTAAAACCCTCCTCACAACCAAATCGAGAAGTTCACGGTGGGTCGTCGGCCAATTTATCCAGTTACTAACACCTCTTAACTCGTAGTCGGCCAATTTCGCTACTTTATTGTGGTTTGATAGAGGAAGAACGAAAATCGAACCCGGGGGGTGGCAGTTTTATTGAGACTTTGCAATTGAGTTTGGAGAGGTGGGGTTTGGGGTTGAGGGTTGGGGGAGAAAGAAAATTGAGGGGTTTTAATAGTTTGGTTTAAGGGTAGTGATGGTGGTGGTAACTGGTAGAGTCACCATTGAAGAAGAAATGATGGGTTTTGCGGTAGAATATATGGTTGGGGTTGGGTGGTGTTAGACGGTGGTTATGGTTGTAGATTGGTGGGCAGAGAAGTAGAAGGACAAGGAGAGGGAAGAAGGTGGTTGGGGTTGGGTGGTATTAACTGGTGGTTGTGGCAAGGAAAGAGGAGGAGGGTGGTGGTTCTGGTTGTGAAAGGGAAGGAATAGGAAAGAGAAAGGAAAAAAGGAAGAGAAGATAAATTTTTAAATTTAGAAGTAAGTAATTATTTTAAACGAATTAAAATAAAATACATGGAAATTTGATCTAAACTAACAAGTGAGTAACAGGTAGCCGGTAAAAAAAGTTGTTAAAAGCAAAAGTATGTACAAGGTTTACTTGTTATTGGAATAAACTAAGGTTGATTTGTTAGAAGCGGTCAACGCAAAAGTTGACTTATTCCTGACAATTTTTCCTTTAGTTTTATATTTGGTTATTGACTCACCAGCCCAAAAGAACAGCTCAATGACTACAATAACTCATTAGTTCCATACATTATTAATCACTAGTTATTAACCCCAGGATACGCTATCATATCATGCCATAATTCTACATGGTGTACAGTGCGCGTACTGCATGGTGTCCTCGGTGTTGTAACTAGCACGGAGATACAATACAAGCAAGATAAATTAGAACGATTTTACTCGAAGTATAAAAATGGTTTTTTAGATGATCAAGATGCCGAAAATATAAAGTTAAATGAGAGATGCAAAAGCTTAGAGCTACAATACTGTGTAAGTGTAAGGTGATGGCTTAGTATAGATTGCCTTGTTTTTGATACAAGATGAATAGAGTTCTTTACCTTGAAATTCGGACTAACTGAAAGAATTAATTCCTTGATTGATTCATGTTTACAAACTAATTATATACTAGAGATATACAACCCTTACAAATCTCCTTTATTAAGGGAACAAACTATCCTAACAAATAATATAATAAAAATATTCTATATTGACATTTATATTCTAACACACCCCCGCAGTCGAAGTCAGAGGAGGAAGGATGCTTAGACTGTCCGTTAAATCTTCAAAGAGGATTAGTGGAAGACCCTTAGTGAAAATGTCAACAATCTGATATCTGGATGGGACATGTAATACGCGCACCTCACCACGTGGAACTTCTTCCAGCACAAAATGAATGTCCATCTCTACGTGTTTAGTGCGTTGATGTTGAACTAGCTAGATTGCCGGACAAGTATATAGCATTCACGTTATCACAATAGACTAGAGTGGCCTTTTTCAGAGGACAATGGAGTTCAACTAGTAAATTCCGTAGCCAACATATAGGATTCCGTAGCCAACACTTACTACTCCCTGTATTCGGACTCAGCACTAGAACATGATAACGTAGCCTGCCGTTTTGACGACCAGGAAAGCAAGCTATCCCCAAGAAACACACAATAACCTGAGGTAGAACGACGAGTGTCCGGACAACCACCCCAATCTGCATCATGGACGATGGACACAAATGAAGACCATGATGAAGAAACCCTTTAACGTAACAGATGATGCGTTTTAGAGCCTGCATATGTTCTTCCATGGGCTGATGCATAAACAAACAATCTGTTTCACAACATAAGAAATGTCTGGTCTAGTGAATGTCAGATACTGTAAAGCACCTGCAAGACTCCTATACAAAGTCGGATCTGAGCATGCTTGCTCAGAATGAGCACTCAGCTTAGGCTTCTTATCAACAGGTGTAGGGGAGGATTTACAAGCAGACATGCCTGCCAATTCAATAATCTCCTCCGCATATTTCTGTTGCGCTAGGAACAAACCATCTGCATGACGGGTTACAACAATACCCAAAAAATAACTCAATGGACCTAAGCCCTTCATTGCAATTTCATAGGACAATTTAGACATGATGGTCTAGCGAAGAGCATGAGACGGTGTCATCAACATATATAAAGGAGAAGATATGTCGTATCATTACCATGATGATAAATAAATAATGAGTTATCAGACTTATTGTTATGAGATCCCATTTGATAAACATAGTCAGCAAAACGATGGTACCATACTCGGGAGCCTGCTTAAGCCCATAAAGTGATTTCTTAAGCAAACACACATTGAAGTACGTGGGATCCCGATACCCTAAAGGTTGATGCATGTATACGGTCTCTTTCAGAATGCCATGTAAAAAAGCATTGTTGAGATCAAGCTAATGAAGAGATCATCCCTTACAGAGAGCCAAACTAAGGACGGTCTTGATAGTAGCAGGTTTCACCACTGGGCTAAAAGTTTCTCCACAATCAATTCCCATATGTTGAGTTTTGCCAACAGCTACAAGACGGGATTTATGCCTTTCAAAAGAGCCATCAGATTTTCTTTATGAGCAAAAATCCACATAGATCGTATAATATTAGCATTAGGACGTCTAGGCACCAATTGCCAAGTCTTATTTTTAATTAGAGCATCAAATTCATCATCCATGACAAGTTTCCAAACTGAGTCACGGAGAGCCGACACGGGATTACGAGGAAGAGGGGAGCGGGCGAGATTGGTGTGAAGGGTCACAATTTTATCATGTTTGAGAATGTCATTTTGGCTCCGAGTCACTGCTTGTGGGTTGGCTGGGATGATGTTGGGATGTGGTGGACTAGGAGGTGGGCTCAAGGTGTGCATATCAGCAGGTTGGGTGAGAGGCCCAAACGAAGAAAAGTAATGAAAATGCATATGAGATGAACTAAATGTAACCTACTTAGATGTAGATGCACTAAAACTAATGTAAGACATGCAACCATGAAAAAGGATACAAAAGGAAAAGAAATGGATGCTAAACAACCTATTATTCATCTAAATGACTTAAAACTACTCCTAATTAGTGAGCCTAGAGCTCACTTATCACTTGTGCATGCAGAGTTGTTTGGTGGGTTGTGCCTGCACAGGAATGGAAAAATATATGTGATACAACAGTAAAGAAGAAAACTTAATTGGTTACAAAATTTGACCGATTTTTCTATGTGTTTTGCTAAGGCACTGTTGAAACACAACAAGAGAGGAGCCCTTCACCGTCCATGAAATTAATGAAGTTAAAGACATTTTGGCTACTTACATTACCGCTGAAAGTTTTTGACCTCAGAGCGATGTAGTTTTGAAGTACTTAGCAATTGTTTTTATCAAAATTTAACATAAATTTGTAACGAAGAATCTTCGGTTACATTATATATAAAAATTATTTATTTGCATATTACTTATTATCTTTGTCTTATATTGAGCCTTTTGTCGTATAGTTCGAGTTAGTTGTATTGGTAAATGATGTTCGGGTTGAATTTATTTGATTTTAGGTGATTTATGTTAACTAATAAAGTTCTATAACATGTGGTTGTTACAAAATAATTAATTTACAAATGCTGCTTGTCAAGGGAATTGCTTTCCCAGGAAAGCAACACAAAACCCCCAAAATACAAACAATGGTTGGTGTCTTTATCATTAGTGTGTACAAAAAATAATTGTGAAATCAAAATTTGTGTCTAAAACGATGACAATGCTTGTTAGTAAAAGGTGTGCAAGGTGTGCATTATCCCTATTGATAAATAGAAGAGTACAATCAAGGCTGAAGTGAAGAAACTTGACCTGAAAATTGAAGTGAAGATATTCAAACGAACAACTATCCTAATATGAGGAAAGCTTGTAATACATGAGTTTGTATTTAGGTTTCTAAATGTAAAAAGGGAACAAGATTAGGAAAACTAAGGAAACTTGAGTTTTAAAGATCGAACGAAGGTTTAGAGTCTTTATTTAAGTTCCTAGGTTTAACGAATCTAAATGGTAAAACAGGTGGTGTCAGTTTCTATTAATCAAGTCTACAAATTCGTTAGACTGAACTCTATGAGTTAACATAAATTAAATATGATGGTGTTCCCATAACTAAATCGTTAAGCGTTTAAATGAAACTAGAATTAAAATGATATGGGAACTTGGTATGGAAATTGAGCATGAGAATTTGACATGAGAACTTGCTACGACAATATAGGAACATACACACACATAAAACTTGCGAAAAATATTATGTTTATTTCTCACGTTATAATTCACCCCGTTTTATAATAGTCCTATAAAAGTCAACATAGACTACATGCCAAAAAAAACACCACCATATCAATAATGTGGCCGGGTACACTTTAAAAAAAAAATTGTGGGCAGGTACACCTGCTTGATTTGCCCTCCATTCTGTGGAGCCGCATTGGTTTCTTAAAATTACTAGTTTACTACATAATTTTAGTAAAGGTGGCATTGAGATGGCTAATATAGCTCTAACTTATCAATATTTTTTTTGGTTAAATAGACATCAACAATTCATTCACTACTAGCCGCCAGGGACCGTGGTATAATAAGAAGGACACATGCATGCCTTAAAATTCCAACGTAATTAGGATAAGCATGACCTACTTTTTGAACTATTATATACCAAATGCAGTACACTAGGCTACTACTCCATATTTTATTTCATCCTTGATTTTTCCAACAAACAAACAATCGCTTATAAATACCATTCTTCATGAGCAAAGTACCAATCCATTATTCTCAACTCTAAAATAACAAATAACATACCAAGCAATAAAAATGGCTTCCATTTTCCTCAAATTAACCACCACTCTCCTCTTAATTTGCTCTGCTCTTTCTATCACCATGGCCTTTGTCTTAGACACAGACGGAGAGCCAGTCTTTAATGGTGGGCAATATTACATCCTCCCACAAAATATTGGCTTTGGAGGAGGCCTCACAAGAACAAGAAAAAGTGCAGACTTACCATGCCCATTCTATATAACTCGCGATAACGACGAAACCTCTAATGGTTTGCCTCTTACCATTGCTTCCCCTCTCAGAATCTTGTATCTTCCCTTATCCACTCCTGTTAACATTGGCTTCGAAGAAATAATAAGTGTTTGTATTCAATCGATGGGATGGAGGGTGATCCCCGATGAATCAACCGGTCAGTCGTACGTGGCTACCGGTGCTAGTCGCGGAGCTGGGAGGTTTACAATTGAGCAAGCTGAGAGTGAGTCTGTGAATAATTTGTATAAGATAAGGTATGTTGGTGAGTCAGCTGGTGCAGCAGGTGATCTTGGGTTTCTTAACAAGGATGGACTTTTGGGTGTTACTGATGAAATTCCTGTTACCTTTATGTTCAAGAAAGCTTTTAACGTTATTCAAGAGACAACCTCTAGAATCTAGGTCTAGTATATGTGTGAAGTAGTTTACGTTTATGCATAAATAAATTATCCCCTTTTGGGTCTAGATTTATATTTAAGTTATTTGCTTTGGTTATCTATGTGTTTTCTTTTTCGATCAAAAGAATCTGGATAATGGGCGAGCAATATTCTCCATTACCACCAATGTTTACAAAGTTTAGTTTTAATCAAGAATAAGTTTGCTCCCCACAATCTATTTTTTTAAGATTCAAAACTATTTATCAAATAGTTTTTACACAATTACATTTTGTTAATAACAGTTAACTTGTTATCAGTGGCGAATCTATGCTTAAACTAGTGGGGTCACTTGACCCCATTTGAGTCGATAGAATTGTAAAAATTATCTTTAAAATTTTCGATTTTTTTGACAATTGTCCCGAAAAATTGACCATATTGACCCCACTAAATATTTTTTCTGGATCCGCCATTGCTTGTTATTAATTAACATTCTAACTTCCCCTCAATTTTTTTTTTTTAAACATTCTAACTTCTTGTACTATAAGAGCCTACCCCTTTTTAACGTTTTTATGAAAGATAATGAAATGATTTTTAACATTTGTATAAGAGGGTTTTCCATCTTAGTCAATCAGAGCTTTGCCCCAAGATACTTTTTTGAACTATCAATTATACAATATTTGATGTACATCCAGCGCCGGCCCTGCAGGCGGGCGCCCGCCAAGGGCCCAACATCTGAAATTTTGGCTGGGTTAAAAAAGCTTGAAAGAAGTAGCAGTTAATAAGCCACGCTTAAATGCAAGAATCATGATTCAGTCAAATATCAATCTTCTTTCTTTTCCAAAACTGAATAAATGAATCTGTTAGATTAAGGAAAGTTCCAAAAAAAAAACTCCAAATCCCTAATTTCAAGCATTCCAATTTTCTGTTATCAAAAATCCCCCTTTCTCTCCGAAAATCTCTTGAAATTTAACCATGTCAATCGATATTCAGATCATTCAAATATTCAGTAATTTTACTTTGAAATTTTTCGGAATTTTTGGATTGGCAAAAAGAGTTTGATTTCGAGGTTGGATTCCACGATTTGCTTATTGATATCTCTGCTTGGGTTAGTTACTTTTCACATTAATCTGTTTTTTTTTTCTAATAATGTGCTGTTGCATGATAATATGTGAATAATAGTTGTTAATGTGCGTTTTTTTATTTATTATTGATTGATGAGCAGCGAAGCATCTAGGATAGACTGATTGAGGCACTGACTCTATTTACGTACTCTGAAATTTAATTATTAATCTGATTTTTTTCTAATAATGTTGCCAGTGGCGGAGCTATACTCTACCACGGTGGTGCACGTGCACCACCTTAAAAAAAAAGAAAATGAATTTTTTATGAAATAAATTAATTCCCCTTCCTTTTTCCTCACAATCAAAGCTACCCTTTTCTCTTTCAATGACCAGTCTGCCGCCGTTATACGATTGTGTGTGACCTTACCGAGTCTAGTACCGGAGAATTTTGAGCTGGAGCAATCGAGAAAGAGTCTTGGGTGATTGGATGTGATAATGCTCTTCTTGCATCTTTCAATTTCTTATCTTTATTCTCTTCAATCTTCGTAATTGATGCGTTTTTGTTTAAAGATTAGTTTCTTCTTGTGTTTGATTGATGCTCATCATCATTGTGGGTTTACTGCCTAGATTGATATTTTTGTTTAATATGGTAGAACAACCTGTTGTGTTGGGAGTTTGGGACTATATACATATTTCTGCTAGTGACTTAGTTTTACTTGAAGTTTGATTGCTGGAGCTTGTTCAATCTGGTTGTATTTTTAATATTCCACCGTTTTGTTTCCTTTTTTTGGTATAGTGTAGAGATAATAATGTCGTATCTGTTCTTTTAGCACTATATTTCTTTGTATGTCTATTACAATTTTTATTATACATTCGGGTGTACCATAAGCATTGGTACACCCGGGTGTATGATGCATAATCTCTATGGCTGTATATCTTTGCTAATTTCCTTTGTTTTTGAGGGGATACTCTAATTGTTAATTTCAATATAGAAATATGATTGCAAACAACCTTAATGATATTTGTGACTTTTTCCTTAATCAGTATATGGAGTAAAATAATAAATAAAGACATGAATCGAGTAAACTCATTAGCTTTAGACTTTTCTGGATATCTATGATTTCATAGCTTGGAACCTCTAGCCTTTTCGATTCTTGTGTTGGATCATTTGGTTCGCTCCCCTTGCCTGATATTTTTTCCAGTCATAAATAATGCCCGAGCTTGTCCTGTGTGAAATCTTGACGGAGGTATACTCTAAATCGCAAGTGCTAAATCGCAATGCCTGCTATAATTGTTAATTGCTCGTTTATTGTTTTAATTTATTTAAAACAGGTTTTTATTTTTCTTGAAAATTCATTAAATTGAAAAATAAACGACAATTTCAATTGTTATCTGTTTATTTTTAGGTTTTAGAATTCAAAATTGTTCTAATTATTTATTTTCTTTTACTTTTGGAATGAAATTTTATTACAAAGTACTTTTGATAAAAAAAAAATTGATTTTAACATGTGATTGGCAATTTGTGGTGAACCACCATCTAAAAGATCCTGGATCCGCCACTGAATGTGGCTACAGTATAATTTCACAACATTGACTATAGAATATAGATGAGCAGCGAAACAATTAGGCAATGATCCATTGAATTTCTTTAATTAGAAAAAGCCAACAGATTCTCTTCAATTTTATTCCAAAACATATTGTACAAGTGAATGTTTATCAAGTGAAATCTAGAATTAATAGTGACATTGTAATGTACATTTGTCTATCAAATATGTAGTTCTATGCTTACATACACTTTTTGGTTTTTTTAGATTGTAATGAAGTTTTGTTTGATTAATATAAAATTTACTAATAGCACGCAATTCCATTACGTATTTGTTTTCATATTTTGTATTATTTTTATTATACATCCGGGTGTACCCAATTTAATTTTTGAGCCTTAAGGGCCCATTTTTAAATCTTGCCGCGGCCCTGTGTACATCTAAAAGTTATGATACACACTATTTTTAATTTTTTTATAAAGTTAAAATTTATTATCAATAAAATTACAAAAACAAGGAGTGAAAAAACCACCACAAACAGGCGGAAAAACTCCCCCAAAACTGTTCATGATAGAATCTCATTCACAAACTAAAAGTCATGAAACAACCAAGTATAACACAGACCCGAGCTACAAAGACTGAAGTCGATTAACATCTCCAACAGATATCTTCTTTGAAACTAATTGTTTACATACCTTCTCAACACCTGAAGCCTCAAAGTCTTGAAAACAATCGCAATTTAGGCCCATAACCTTCCCAATATATCGTGTTCCTGCACTTCAAAACAAAATAGACAGGAGCTGCAAGAATAGCACCCCAACTTTCCAAACAAAAGGAAAAGTTTGCCTGACCCTATTACTCCAAGACCAGCAAACCATCAACGAGAAGGAACCACAGTACACTACCAATTCATCCAAATCTTAATCTGAACAAATAATTGCTAACTATACGCACACTCAAAGAATACATGAGACGTAGACTCGGGTTCAACACCATAAAGCATGCATTAATTAGACTCATCATTACCTAACTCAAAAAAGTCGGCCCTAGTGAGGACTAAGGAGTCTATCCAAGATAGCCAACCAACAAATAAAGGAGTGTTTGGCATATTGAATCTATTCCACACCCCTTTACTCCAAAGAATTCTAGTATCACTTCTTTGCAATAACTTATAACCTGACTTAACACTATAATTACCATTCATCGTTGACGACCAAATACTGTTACGATAACCAGGAAGCAACTGATCCTTAACCTTACAAATACATTTCCAAAATCAACCAGCATTCTTAGGAGGAACATAGCTCCACCATTGACCATCCACAATGTAGACAGAACCATTTAACCCAGAAGGATTCACCATTTAGCACAACTAAACATGCTTACCAATCGCAACTATATTGCAAGCTTCACAATCTCTAACACCTTAGCCTTACACAAAATATGCCAAGCAACCAAAGGCATTCTCGACGCATTAGTAGTACCTGACTACAAAGAGGCCCTACAAACACCACAAATTTTTTCTAGAACTCTTTTAGACGAAATAAACACAGAAGCCCAATATGTGTTAATTGACATAAGAATAGAATTAATAAGCTGCACCCTACCAAAATATGAAAGGTGTTTTGTATCCCACATTCTAATCTTTTTAGTGAGCCTTTCAACCAAGCAATCATAGAAACACTCATCTTTCGACCAGAAGCAAGAACACCGAGATATTTGAAAGGTAAATTATCAAGGCTAAAATCTGTTATATTCACAAGCTTCTGTTCCTCTAACATACTCATATTAGAACAATAAATCTCAGATTTGGTATCATTAGCATATAAGCCAAAAGCCTCTAAAAAGTTTTTAAAATCCCTCATCAAAATTAAAATGGAAGGGTATTCACCTTTACAAAAGGTCATCAGCAAAGCATAGATGGTTAAGCTGTATCTGAGAACATCTCGGAAAGTGAAATCTTTCTAATTTACCAACATAATTAAACAAGAAATCTAGACAAATATTCCATGGAGATCACAAACAAAAGAGGGGAAATGGGATCCCCCTGCCTCAAACCACGCTTCCCATCAAAGAAACCATGCAAGACACCATTCAAGATCGATCCTGGTCCTTCTTTCATTAACCTGAGCTTCATTAAGAAGAAAAACAGAGAAAGAAGAAAATACAAAAACATTCCAAAACGAGTGAAAAACTTGTAACTTTACTCAAGCCCGTAAAAACGGTTTTGGTTCAAAAACATCTTTGCACTCAATCATGTTTCACTTAACTTTGTTGATTGTCGGAATACGAATCAGAAAACATTAGTTTTATCTTCAACAATGTGTTGGCAAGGACTATTCACACGAGATTAGACCATTAGCAAGTGCATGCTTTTGATAAAGCATTACCTTCATCATACTTGGCCAAATTTGGTCCATTAAACGTCAAAAACATTTCCTCCACCTAAATATAACTTGCCGATTTACTAGTTCAGTTCATAACTCCGAGCTAACATAACCATTCTCTTTCCACATTTCATTATCGTATCTTAATGTATAAAACTCATAGACTTGTATTCCGAACCATCCCCTTAACATCATAAACATTAACACAATCGTAAACATACTCGTAAACTCGTGTTAGCAAGAATCATGGATCACGCTTTATCATTTCTGACACGCTTCCATTAAATTGAGCATAAACATACTTAACATATAAATTATACTTCCTTGTATAAAGGTTCATACCATACATACAATTATGTTAACGAGCATTATGAAATTCACAAGATCCCACATAAACTAATGTAACTTAGGAGTTAAACCGCATAAACAGACAACGTCATGCATCTCATAATCACATTAATTAGTTTATAAGAACAAACACGAGTAATGAACATGATTGCTAACTCCGCTAGACGTAGGAGTTTGTCACGCCCGCCACCATACCCAATATCAACATCCTTACCAGGTGAAATCCCAGACAGATAGCAGGCGTCTAAATGGTATCACGCACAACATTATGTTGATTTTTAATACCAACAATACCAGCACGCAACACAACATGGTCCTCCTAAATATCCCCAACAAAAACCGTGAGCAAGTTGAACACGACTTCCAAAAACAGAAAACAAGGGAACACCCAACCAATAACATAACACAACGATAAGCCTTACAATTCATAGTCTGTCCCAAACTCGAAATCGGGACCGCCCTAAGCCATCAGAATTGTAGTCTCCCTGTTAAGATTTCCACAAAGCCATCTAGCGTGGAGAAAGAAAATGTGGATTCTGCAATTTCAGTACTTGTGTGAATTGAAATATATATCTGCTAGTTTTTTCATGAGTTTGGGGGCAGCTATTATCTCACTTGGATTACTAAAAAGGTCAGTCTTCATAGTCCTATTAAACACACTCAAAGTATCATCAAAGGTAGGTCTAAGTGCTACAACACCAGCATACCGAAGAAGCTTAGTCTACAAACCACTGTACTATAATTGTAATCCCTCATAATTTTAAGAATTTTCTAAATTTAATGAAAGTACATTTATAAATATTTTAGTATTTAAATAATTAATTTCTTAAAGTGTTAACTATTTTCAAAGGCAAAGGATTTTTTAATATTTGTAAGCAATCAAATATTGTCATGGGTTGGACTTTGCAATATTTAATAAGTTAATTAATATGGGTGTGAAATACAAAGATTTTTAAAAGTTGTGTTGGAGGAGCCCAATCCAATCAAACCCAGGGGTGCTAATCGAGCTAGCTAGACAACTCGCGAGCTACTCAAGATCAAATCGGTCAAAGCTCGGTCAAGACTCGACTCGAGTCAGCTCGAGTCTTACTCCAACTCGGCTCGGAACCTTAATTAGCCTTATCGAGATACTCAAAACTTGACTCAGAAAACTCGTGAGAAACTCGATTGTTTTAAAAATAAAATTTCGATTAACTTTTAATTACTAAATCTATTAAGATTTTGATTTTTTAAATATTTACGTTGCAAATTCTAAAACCTAGATTCCAATAGGTAAAAGGAGAAATAAAAAAGATAAACTAACTCTAAGATTTTTCAAAGGATCAGAGTTATGGTAGTTAAAGAGAGTGGCATCTTGACCGTCCATCTTTTATTCACCTAAAAATGAGAAGGGCTGTCAACAAACAAGAAACCCTAATTTTCAACCCCATTCTCGCCAGTTGGCCACTCATTATTGAGTCACCCTTTCTTCCTCATCACTCGTTCTTTCGCACGAATTCTTTCATCTGAGCTTAAAAATCAATTTTTCAGTTTGAGTTGAGCTACGCGAAACTCGACTCCACTCGCTCGATTAGCACCCCTAGTCAAACCATCTAATGCCCAAATTAAAAGCCCAAACAAACACCCTAGGCCTACAATGGTTAGTATTCCAAAACCTATATAAACCTATGAGACCCCAACAACCCCCCCACACAATTTCACTATTTTTCTCTTTCCTCACCGTCGGCCCCCTCTCTCTGTCCTCTCTCCTACTTGAATTGCGTGTCTGTTATGCAATACCACCACTACTCTCTTTTCTCCTCGTTTTCCATACCCAACCGCAAACTCACTCCCTCTCCCCCTCTCTCAGTTTTCGTGCACCGCCAGCGCTAGCAGGACCAAGCAAGACGAACTTCTCGTAACCAAGTTGAAAGCTTTTTTAAAATCTACCAACAACATCAAAAGACCAACAACTCCTGCAAAGTCCTCAATTAATCAATTTAGGGCATGAAGTATTGCCTCAACTGCTCCCGATACCCCAACACCAAATTGTAGATCGTCTAAATAACTATCCAACGGATGACCAATAATAATAGGACTAAACTTTGAAACTAGTCACCTCTAAACAGTTCCCAAAGCTATTAGACGAATACCACCATCTGGCTTGACAAGCGGTGTGAGAGGAGCACTAGCAATATACTCACCCAATATCTTGGGACATTCCCCATCAAGAAAGAGATTCACTTCTTGGGTGATAGAGGTCACTCACTCATTAGTAACAGAAACTCCACTCAAGTCATCCCTTCGTCATATTTCGTAGCAAAAATTGCAACGGACTTCATAGCCCATTGCAAAGTTTGCTACAGAAAATCATTCCGTTTCAAAATTTACAACGGACTTTATAAGCCGTTGCAAATTTTGCTACGAAATACAATTGACAGCGTAATATTAAGAGGAAATAGAAAGAATATAAGCCAACTACGAGTATGTGCAGCATGTATAGTTCAGTTGGGAACTACTCCATTTTCTTCAGCCTTGTCTCTGTTTCGATATGTACTAAGAGCATTTCCAAGGGATTTATGGGGGGCGGAGTAGGTCAGGTTTGGTGGATGGGGTAGAAGATCAAATTAGCTATGGATAGAAAATCCATAGCAAAAATTTGCAAAGGAATATGATTTGCCACGGATAGAAAAAGTCCGTAGCAAAAATTTGCTACCAAATATGATTTGTTACGGATAAGAAATCTGTAGCAAAGTTTTGCAACAGAATAGAAACAAAACCGTTACAAATTTCGCTACGGGTCCACTTCCTCCGTTGCAAGATTCACTTTGATATGTCCTCTTTTGCTACAGAATATTTTCGCAACAAAAATACACTTTGCAACAGATTTTACGTAGCAAAATACAGTTCCTTCTGTAGTGGCCTGATGGGTTAGTTTGTTAGTATTCCCTCCTTGTATCATTAGTAGAAAAATATTAATTTGAGGCGCCTTTATTTGAGGCATATATAGGTAATAGCAGCAAACAAAATAGATACTTTTTTATTATTTTGAATAGGATTTTTTGTTCAAAACCATCAAAACTTCACGTATTTAGAAATTCCCACCTTGAAGAATTTTTCTTTTTAATTTCCCCCTACCATTCTCAATTTTATTAAAAACACCCACTACTTAACTGTTTTTGTTAAATTTCGTTAATAAAAACGTTAAGTGGGCCCTACATATGCATTTTATTAATTTACACTAAAATCGAAGTCAATTTCATCAAACTAACCGCAAAATCTCAACAAATTTGGAACAAATTACAACTATATTGCAACTATTTCAAGTTCGATTTTGTTAACAAAATGTATATGCGGGACACATTTAACAGGTTTTGTTAACGGAATTTGACAAAAACCATTAAGTGGTGGGAACTTTTAATAAAATTGGAAATGGTAGGAGGAAATTTTTTAAAAATATCATTAATAAGGTGGGAGTTTCTAAAAACGTGAAAAGTGTAAATGGTATGATGTGATTTATCCTTTTAAATAAGACCAAACTATTTGATTCATTTTGGGTAGAAATACGCCTCAAATGCTAATAAGAGACGTCTAAAACATTGGAAAAGATATCGTGACCCTAAAGGATGTAAAGTCGTCACTTTATACTACGTAATGGTGCCATAAGGCAAGTGTGAATATGGTAGAGGGTCATGATTATTCTGTAGCTAGGTTTGGTTACAAATGCTGAGAAAAAATAAGGGCGAGCCGAATAGGCAAAAACCTAGCTCAAGGGGACCTAAAAGTAGTGACCTTTGCTACAGTTGCAAAGAACTGGGGCATTGGAAGAATGATTGCCCTAAGAGGAAGGGTGGGTTAGCTTCCTATGCACAGCAAAAGCAAAATTGAGTGATTGCGATTCTAAGGAGGATTTAGCTCTAATAGTCCATCAGGAGAAACGGTTAGAGGATAAGTGGGTTCTTGATAGTGGATATCGTTCACATATGTGTCCTGACAGTGAGATGTTTTCAACCTATATCACTTATGCAAAAGTAGTGTTACCTTAGGTGATGATACAACGTGTGAGATGGTTGGAATAGACTAAGCGAGGTTTCGGATGCATGATGGGAGAGTTAGAGACCTTAGAGGCGTAAGGCATGTTCCAAAGCTTAAGAGAAATCTTATATCTCTTGGGATGTTAATTAGACCGAACGGGTTTTCGATTCCAAGGAGGGGGTGGAGTTTTGCATGTTGTGAAAGGTTCTTGGGAGTTTTGATGACTTAGGTCATGGTGTAATGATTGGTCTATATGTAGATGACATGTTGATTTTTGGGACTAATTTGTGACAAGTTGAGTGGGCAAAGGCTTTCCTATCATCAATGTTCTCCATGAAAGATTTAGGAGAAGTGGATGTCATTCTAGGCATAAAAATTAAAAGAAGCAATGGAAAGTTGATTTTATCTCAAACACACTACATTGAAAAGGTACTTAAGAAGTTAAATGTTAGTGATTGCTCGTTTGTGTTAACTCCTATGGACCCAAGTGAGAAAATAATGCCTAGTGCGGTATCTCAACTTGAGTATGCACATGTCATAGGTTGTTTGATGTATGCTATGATGAGTACTAGGCCGGATATCTCATTTGCGGTAGGCAAGCTTCGTAGGTATACTAGTAACCCTAGTATGAAGCATTTGCATGCTATTCGTCGTGTCTTAAGGTATTTGGGGAAAACCAAAGATTATGGTTTATCCTACAGCGGATATCCTTCGGTCTTAGAAGGTTATTCGGATGCAAGTTGGATCTCTAATAGAGAGGATCACTCTTCCACAAGTGGATTCGTTTTTCTACTTAGGGGAGGTGCTATTTCTTGGGCATCCAAGAAGCAAACTTGCATAGCGGGCTCCTCCATGACTTCGGAGTTCATTGCTTTGTCCTCAGCTAGTAAAGAGGCATAGTGGTTAAAGAATCTCATGATTGAGATACCTTTGTTGCCAAAACCGATAGCGTCCATAGCGATACATTGTGATAATGATGCAGCTTTGGCAAAGGCATATAGTCAAGTCTATAATGGTAAATCAAGGCACATAGGTGTGCGGCATTCTTACATTCAAGGAGTTATCAAGGATAGTGTTATCATTGTTGACTATGTGCGGACTACGTATAATCTAGTGGATTGTTTCACTAAGGCCTTGGCTAGAGATATGGTGAAGAGGATGGCAATCGGTCTAGGATTGGAGCCCTTTGTTAATCACGAATGAGAGAATCTTAACGTAACGCCCAATAAGACGTTGGGTCTTAAGTTCAATAAGATTAATTCCTTCATTTTGATGATTGAAGAACATTTGTAAGTATCCTCAAGTATAGTTCTTGTTTGACTATGATGTTGAAAAGAGGTTGTGAATCTTAATAGTTCTCTTGTTATGCTTTGTCATAGTAGCATGTTTGTTTAAGAGTTCTACCTATTTAAGTGTGAAGTTTAGCAGCTTCAAGTAGCTATAGGGGCATAGCTATGATACACTTATGAATAATACGGACACATGGCTTTAAGTGTCATGTTTAATGAGTTCACGTAGTTAAGCTTGTGTGTTTGGTATCTTCAAGTTTACACTTTGTATTGAGATTGTTTCAATCGCCTGCCACACCTTTCGGATACGGATACTTGGAATGTATATTGTACTAGGTGGAAGTTCAAGTCTTTGTACACTTTCATTGATGCACGAGTTTGTTTGTCTTGATGATGATAAGTGCTATTAATCTTTTTACGATACTCTAAATGGGGGAGGATTGTTGGATATTTAAAGTATTCGGTAGATTCTGATTCATGTAATGTTGCTTTAAGTGGTTTGGTTAAGGTGTCACTCCTTAAAGTAACATTGGTTATACGTTGTAATAACATAAGGCAAGTAACAAAGAAGCAAGCAAGCAGGAAGCTTGCGGATGACACTGGTCACGGGTCGCGACAGGCGTGCCGTCACTGGTCGCAACCCTCGTCACTGGTCGCGACGGGTTACCGCCTGTCCATAGTGTATGGAATTTCTATGGTCGCGACTCGCGACCTGTATTGCGGGTCGTGACGAGGCCGTTTTGCGAACGTCTTTGGTTGACGGTTTATGTCTTTGTGCGGTTATCCATGATTAACAACGTTAATAAGAGGTGTCTTTCCTCTTGATGAAAGTACACTGAAGTTCATTATTCTTCTATTCTCTCAAAGGCACTCAAGTATTTTCTCTCATTCTTCATCAAAGCAAAATCACACTAAACTTTGTTCTCATTTTGTGAATCTCATACGAGTGTGATATTCATTGTTCTTCATTGTATCTCAGAAGTGAATTCCGTATAACCCGTGCTTCGTATAGGGTCGGAATATTGCTTTTTGGAAAGTGTTCCTAACACGCCTTGAGGATGCGTTGTTGTTCATTGTTATTATTTTCGTGTTCATCTTTATTTCCTGGTTACTAGCATTAACAATCATCAGGGTGAAACTGCCCATGAAGACAAGGGGCCTGAATATAAGATGGGGATAACCTAAATCACTATTTGTTGAAGTTACGATACATACTATTTTATGTTTCTATACTTGAAAGTCCTCAAAGTTTAGGAAGCGAGTAAAGTGATGAACAAAAATATGAGAAGAATTTGTCGATACAAATATTCTTTGCTATAGATATAACTATCGAGAATAATTGCAAGCCTTGCTGGTTTTGATAAAATAATCTTAAATGCGCACATCTTAGATGTATCAATGTTATGGGATGTCATCCCAAAATAAACTAGAAGTAACCCCCAATAGTAATATCAATGTCACCAAGCTGTGTGGCATGGCGTCTGTCCTTGCTAACTGCAAAGTATGCAGTTGACATGAGAGTTCGGGAACCAGCAAAAGTAGGGTATGGTTCAATAGGCCTTGTTCCAGATTTGCACAAAAAGGGTGAAATAAGTGAAAGAACAGTTGCAAAAAAATAAAACTGGTGAATAAAATGGTGAAATAAGTAAAAATCAATATAGAGACTACATATAAAAATTATAACCAAGTAATCTTAAATATTTGGTATGCCACAATAATGTAGGCTGGTATAGGTACCTTATTTAATTCGCGAATTAAACACAAATAATATATTGTACAAGTTTGTTTTTCAAAAAACGGGAAAAACGCCACAGCCTTATTAAACGGATAAAACGACACTTAAACGTTTTAAACGAAAAAAAGTTGAACCCTTCACCTTCACCGCCATCTTTGACCACTGACGGCTAACGCCACTCTGACCACCAGTGCAGATCTGGCCGACAGGGACACCACCGACATCGCCGATGGAACAACTTTTCACACCTCACTATAAGTTTGTTTTTTTGGTTTTCTTTTCTTGAATTGAAATCGTCGAATTAGAGTGATCAAAACTATGATTGTAAAGGCCACAATGAAATTGTTGAAGCAGACCACAATCAAGAAGTTGAATTAGAAGTTGAAGTCTTTAAGAATTTGATGTTGAGAGTGATGCAGAAGCAAGAAACAAATGTTTGAGGGAGAGGGTTTTTTAGGGAAATAGTTGTGTACGGCCACATCAGCAAATTTAACTGGTTTAAGAATTATAGAATTTGATTTTCTTATGTTCTCACTTCTACCATTTTCATGTTGCTCCACTTTATTTAGTTGGAATAAATTCAATCTTTATTTTCTTTGTTCATGATGCATAGGTATATACTTGTATTTTTCAAATATGACATAATATGAGTAAAAAGGTTACTGCAAAAAAAATAGCAATACAAAAAATTGAGATTACACCGTTCATACATTGTAGATTGCACCATTGTACAGGTTCTCGTTTTAATTTGTGCTGTTAATTAATGCATCTGCAAGCATTACACGTGTTAGGATAAAGCGATACCATAAAAACGATAACTAAGAAATAAATTAAACTCAATTGAAAAGGGATTAACGCCCAAGTGTACAAGTAATGCATGATATTATATGTTTTATACCCTCCACTTACATGCATGATATCATATGAAGTATTTCAATTATCTAGGAATAATTAAACTTACAATCCTTCTATAAATACTACATAGCAGGGCTCATCATCATCATTCTCAAGTCTCAACCTAGCAAACGAAACCCATAAGAAAAACAAAATGAGCAGAGCCTCAAGCATCGTTTGTCTCTTAGTTCTTTCAGCCTTTTCAATTAATACTGCCTTTATTCTAGACACAGATGGTGAGCCACTCAGAAACGGTGGACAATACTACATCATCCCACAGAGCATAGGCATTGGGGGTGGTCTCACCTTAAAATCAAAAACTGAGACCTCACCATGCCCATACTATATAGCCCGAGACGCCGACGAAACTTCTCCTGGTATCCCTGTTACTATCTCTTCCCCCTTCAGAATAGCAATCATTACACCCTCTTTACCAATAAGCATTGTGTTCAAAGACACCCCCAACATCTGTATGCAGCCCTTGGGTTGGCAGGTGGTTCCTGATGAAACTACCGGAAAGTCTTATGTTGCGACAGGTGCTACTGGTTTTCCTTTTAACCCCACTGAGACCTTCTCTATCGAGCTCAATGGAGAGAATCAGGGGTATAAAATAAGGAATGGTGGGGAAGATAGGGAAGTTGGTATTTTTGAAAAGGATGGGTTTTTGGGAATCACTGGTGATATCCCTCTTCCTGTTACATTCAAGAAAGCTTTTGACGCTGTTGCAACGCAGAGGAAAACCATATTACAGATGTACTAATCTAGTAATACTATCTAACATAGTTCATGGCTTCTTGCCAGGTTGAATAAATTCCCCCTTTTTAGTTAAGGATGGGAGTGTTCCGTATGTAGTGAGGATACTTAATCTGTATGGTTATATCAAATCAAGGTCTTCTAGCTAACAACTCCCTTGTGTGATTTTTTTTTTATATTGAAGTTTTAAACACATCATAATGAATCAATAAAATTGATGATTTATTCCTCTGTTTTCTTAAGTTTTACCCGATTTCTATTTTTATCCCTTTTTTAAAATTCTACCTATTTCTACTTTATTATTGCTTTTACGATATTTTGTCATTTATTTTTTCACAATACCGCACTGTTCTCCGCATCTTATTTTCAGTTCAGTTCAATTCCGGAGAACGTAATATTCAGCGTTTAATTCCAGGGTTTAGAAAGATGTGAATTAGAATAAGTGGGTTTTTTTAGGGATTAGTTAAGGGTAAGTTAGTCAAATCAATATTTTAGGGTGGGTTTAGTTATTTAAAACATATTGAGTGCACTATAATCAAATACACCAAATTATGGGGTCACTAAAGAAAATCAGTTTTTTTTTGTTTCCACCATGTAGAAAAATCAATACTACAGGGCCACCGTATAGAATTTCCCTTTGAATTTTATATTGTATAAAGTGTACTTTGGTACTTTTTGCTTTTGAAAAAGTAAGAGAGAGAAAGAAAAGTGAGTGATTAAGAAAGAAATTATTCTAAAGTGGGCCCATGTGTAAGACAAACAGTAAAAAGTGTTGTAAATATTTGGTTTTTGAAGGGTAAGATGGAGAAATAAATGTTCTTAAAATGGAAAAGATTCAATATGGGAACAACTTTTAGAAACGGCCTAAAACGGAAAATGGGAACATCAAAAGGGAACGGAGGGAGTATTTACTTACATTAAGTTTGTTGCATGACATATGGAACTGTCCATGAACCAAAAAAAGATGACCTATTGGTCAAAACTCACCCAACAAACAAAATTCAAAGGAAAAATTGACTGGAATAATCTCTACTATGATCATTCCGCTCAAAATAATCCTAACTCTGAGTTACTCTAGAATAATCCAAATTATTAGGGGTAACTTTTTAAAATAATTCAAACATAATTTTTTCTTACCTTCAATGATCCATTTTGGGACGACATTAATATTTCCAAATTAAATTAAGAATTTGGATTATTTTGCGAAGGTATTCCCCATAGTTTGGATTATTCGAGAATAACCCATAGTTGGGATTTTTTTGAGCTGAACGGTCATATTTGGGATTATTTAAGTCAATTTTTCCAAATTCAAATCAACCAAAATTAAACCCAACCTTCCCATTTTGTTTAATAAAATCAAACAACAAAGGTAATTACTAATTCAAAATTAACTTTCCGATCCTTGAGACTTAAAGTAGATTAATATATTACTTTCATAATGGACATGTTCAGTTCAGCTCTAATAAGTTCAGTTCAGTTTACTTCAGCTCCAATAAAATCAGTTCAGTTCACTTCAACTAAAATTAGACGAAGAGACATGCCCAATGCCAGGCTTTATCTACGAAAAAGTCCATTAGAAATCCCCTTGAGCATTACAATTTCACAACCAAGCAAACATAGATTGATTAATTATTATTAATAAACTATAATTTTTTTGAACTCTTGATCAAAAGAAAAGGCATTTAACGAATTATTCATTGAACTTCAGAAGGGAATGAAGAAAATTGATACAGAATCACCTCCACTCTATCAGAAATAAGTAATCTAGAAAAATCTTGTATTATGTAGAAATATCATGTAGTAAAAATATATAGAAACACCTAAGAGATTTCTATGTAAAAATCTTACCTAGAAAAATCTCGGAAAACATTCTAGAAATATGTATTGTAACTAATATCCCTAAAAAAACCCACTTATTCTAATTCACATCCTTCTAAACCCTGGAATTAAACGCTGAATATTACGTTCTCCATTTTAGCTTCACTGTTCTTCACCCTTAACACTGCTCCTCCATATCTTCTACTCAAACGTAAATATCTTATTCCTCTTATATTTCATATTCAATATAACTTCTTCACAATTTATCTTGTTTAAAGCTCTATACATAATCATCCTTATTTTTGCTTATATATTTTTCAGAAATTATAAAAACAGGCAAACATCTCATTCTTTTGTAGGGCGCTAATTGTCGATATTTTGGCGAATGTTGGTGTCGACGTAGTTGAAATTATAATAGTTATACATACTACTAGTTATAATAGTTATACATACTACTCTGTTTTTATCATGTTTATTGATTTCATTGATTTTGTTGAATGGTGTGTTGTAAATATTAGTGGCCTTATTGACTGCTATATTGTTTGTGTTGTGGTTGTTGTACATGTTGCAGAATGGATCAATTATTGTTAAGGTCTCATTATGTAGGTCATGAAATTGATTTGATGATCGATGATGTTGATAAGGTTATGTGGGTTGATTTGATTATAGAGTATGAAGATAACTTTAGGAAAAAAAGGGTATCATATGCCAAAATTTCCTAATTTTCATTATTGTTATAAGAATAAAGATGTGCAGATTACAACTGATAGTGACTTACTGTCAATGTTGGAACAGTTGAGCAATCATGAGGTGATATATGTGTATGTCGGGTCAAATGATGAGCCATCTGATTGTGTAACAACTGCTAGGACACTTTATAAAACACTAAAACGAGAGGATAATATGCATTTTGGGAGTGGTCCTCCTGTTGATTATGTGGTTGTTAATAATAATGATTCAGGAGTGAATTTTGGCCATGAGCCTATGAACCATGCTATTGAAGAGCATTGGAATGATACTGAAATGACTGTAGATGAGTTTGAACCACCAAATACAAAAGCACCACAAAAAACAAAGGCTCCACCAAAAACAAATAGATTGAAATTACCTGTTAGGAGAAATTCTCTTCACAATGAGTCAAATAAGTCTTTCTCTACGTATATGACATACATATAGCAATAATATGCTACTACCTCCATCCTAAATTATTTGCTACATAGAGGTTTAGCACAAAGACTTAGGTTGAGCATGTGAGAAGGTTGTGACCACTTTTCATTTGTTAAAGTAACTCATAAAGTACTTTTTTGGTGGATCTTGTCATTAATTGTGGGACGAAGACAAAAATAATAGTAATGAAGTGACAAGTATAGTTGGAACCATAAACCATAAAAAATGTAGCAAATAAATTAGGACATCAATTTATGATAAATAATTTGGGACGGAGGTAATAGTATATTACTGTTAAAAACATATTAATCATATATGAAACAACTGAGGCAGTTTGGTATCACTATAGTTAATTGTTTTTTTGGTTTTTGTATTAGAAAAATCATAAGATATATGTTCGATCATAAATCAAAAATTAGTTACACTTGTTGAAAACATGATAATTTTGAAAATTGACAATTAAAAAGGAAAAACCAATTCTTAAGGGGCCGTTCGGTATCACTGTAGTATTCTGTTTTTTTTTTTTGGTTTTTTAAATTTTCAAAGTCACATGATATATGTCCTACAATGAATAAAAAATTAGTCAAATTTATTGGGAACATGATGATTTTGAAAACTGACAACTAAAAAGTAAAAACTACTTTTTCTGGTTTCGTGTTTTTGATTTTTAGTTTAAAAAAAACTGAAAATTGAAAACAAAAAACGATAACGAACAAGTCTTAAGATTTTTGTTTAGCCTTTTGTTTATTATTTTTAGTTTTTTTTTCTGAAAATAAAAAACAATAAAGAAAAAAACGGTTTTTTTTTCCAGCAGGGGTAATGAGTCAGTAACGAAATGTCAAACTAAAAAGGCCAAATGGTATCAAATTGCAGATCGGTGGGTCACTATCAGTACGTGTTTTCTTAGGGGGAAAATATCAGTACTACTTCAACTTCTACTAGTTTACGGGGGTGTTTGGCAATTGGCTGCTGGCTGGATTGCTTGGCTGGTTTGACCGGCTTTTGTCCTTGGCTGTATGTGCTGGCTGTTTGACTACTGGCTGTCATTAAAAAGTGTTTGGTAAAACCAGCTGTCGGCTGTTGACTGTTTTATGCAAAATTACATTAAAGGACATGAATGTATTTTATATATTTATAGATATCTTTTCTATGTCTTCATTATCGTTACTACTATTACTATTACTATTACTATTACTATTACTATTACTATTACTATTACTATTACTATTACTATTACTATTATTATTATTATTATTATTATTATTATTATTATTATTATTATTATAAGTGTTATTATTATTATTATTATTATAAACAAATATCATACAACCTACAAGAAATTAGTGGGCAACCGAGATACAATCTGGGCACCCACTCCTCTAGCTATAGCAAACCCTATCCTAGTGAAAATATGGGCAGCAGCACGTGCCCCTATATCCTGTGTCTTCGAGAAAGTCTGCATCCGCTTCAGCAACGCAATAGCCACCTTATCCAATTCCCCAAGAGAAGAAAAGGAAAAGGGAAGGAAGCCATACCCAATAGCTCGACAACGAGCTTCATACTTGACCCGCTTCCGATGAGCCGCATCAGCAACAACACGTCCAGGAACAAAGTCAGACAACCCAGAGTGGGTCAAGGGAGAAGACCCTGTCAAGTCGATACACACATCACGACCACCATCCCAAGAATAAAGAAGCACATCGGCCGGCCTGAGGGCCCCGTCGTTCCCCCTAGACAATCCAATGTCAACCTCCTTTCTTGCCGAAATCCCAGAACGAAAGCAGATATCAACAAGAGTATCTCGAACGACATTATGCCGATGTTTAATGCCCACAATACCAGCACAAGACACCGCATGATCACCAAAAACATCCCCAGCAAAAACCCTGGAGCAAGCAGAGCACGGCATCGAAGTAGAGAACAAAGGAACACCCAACCGGTAACACAACACACTACGATAAGTCTTAGGGTTCATCGTTTGACCCAACCCTGAAATAGGAACTGCCCGAAGCCAGTCTGAGGTGTGATCCCCCTGCTGTGACTGCCACAAAGCTAACCGTCGAGGAGATAAAGAAAAGGTGGATTCTGCCGATTCAGTAACCTTTGTGAAGTATATATCTGCCAATTTCTTCATAAGTTTAGGGGCAGCGACTACACTAGGATCACGCAAAATGTCAGACTCCACAGTTCTATTAAAAAGACTCAACGCATCCTCAAAGGCACGTCCACAACCAACAATACCTGCAGTACGTAAAAGCTTATCCTGTAAACCAGCAGACTGCAAACGAGACGCATTACTATACTACTACTACTAACATTATTATTTGTTATCTCTTAAATATGAAAACTAATAATAATTATTTGATTATTGTCACTATTGTTATTTTAATTAGTATTACCATTATCTCTAGAACAACTTATGCCAAGCAAACAAGAAAAAAAAAGTAATTTAGCAAGAACAACTTATACAGGTATACTACTATTTATGCCACTTACGTTCTTAAAAATGGGTTTTAGATTGAATTACCTTCTAATATAGCTATCAGAATGCCAGACAATAAGAGCAAAACTAATTAGCAAGAACAACTGAGCTAAATTAGCCCAATACCAACAACTTACAGATCCAAAAAAACAAAAAAAAAAATCAAGCTTATAGATCTACAAGAAGAAAAAAAAATCATGGGTGTTAATTACTTCACATTCACCAAATTAAGTAAGAATTTTAACAATTCATGAGTAATTATTCCATTTACAGAATTGTAAGAGAAATTAAACCTAAATATCAAAAAAATAAAATAAAAAATTCAAGACCTCTTATCTCTTTTCAACTCTCTTACATTCTAATAGTAGCCCTTAGAGATTGAAAAAAATAATAAGAGTTGTGAAGCAAGAGAAAGGTGAGTACTAACCTAAGGGCAACAAGGTAATTATTGAATTGCACAGCCAACAGCCACAAAGAAAAAGCTGCTCCCCCTAGCTTTTTCTTTTTGGCTTAAAAGCCGGCTTAAAAGTCATCTAAAAAGCCGTTTACCAAACAGTATTTTTGGCTGTTTGACCAGAATAAAAAGCCCAAAACCAAAAGCCAGCCAAAAAGCACGCTAAAAGCCGGTAGCCAAACATTACTCAGCGAAACCATGGTCAGGAATCAGGATATTCGGGGATTCGGTTTAATATACCCTCTTCCCCACCTCGCACGATCAGCCAGCTGATTGAAAGAGGATGAATCAGCAATTTGATTACCATGTGAGATCACGTGGTTTCTGCGTCGATAGCCACACTAACGTGGCGTTTAAGCACCTATACGAATAGTTAATGACTTAACCATTTAATTTGTTCAAATCCATAATACAAATAGTCCATTGATAAAATTCGATACGACTGGATATTTGGATTATGGATTGCAACGTCCTACTCCACCCACTTTATTATTTTTGACCCACTTACCTACAGTAAAATAGCCACACGCAAAAAAAAAGTGTTTAGTAAATAATCTTTTCAGCGATGGAAGAGGTAAAAGGTGCTTTTACCTAATTTTTTTGCTGGTTTTTAACTTTTATGTACAATTTTTATTTTACACTCGTGTATCATGAGCATGATAAATTCAAAGTTTTTTTTTACTCAAATAGTCTCGGGTGTATCATGAGCAAGGTATATCTAATAATAAAAAACAGAAAGTTAAACCAGCCAACAAATAAAGCGACCAGCCAACAGCCTCCACTCAATTGCCAAGAACCAAACACAAGCTCTAGATGCATGAGGGGGAAGGGATTATAATAGTGATACAATTGTCTAAAATAAAATTTCCCCCAAAACCAATTCGATATTACAAATTTCAAATAAATGTCTCATAGAAATTATAAGTGTGTTCTTCCTTCACAAACTTTACACAATTATAATTTCTCCTTACTTCCATACATGAAAATGATATTTTTTCTTCTAAAAGGAAAAATCACGAACCAGCACCAACTATTTCTTAACATTGTGTTAAATGGAAAAAAAAAAAGACAAGATGTTTTTAGGGGATGGAATAATGTATTTTCCTCATTGAAAGTAAAAGGGTAAGTCATAATTTTCTTTCCATTCTCCCTTTTAATAACTATTAAATTTTATTTTATGTACAACTTCTTTTGCACGCATAGAGGGCTAGTATAACTTTAAAAAGTAAGGAGAATAGGAAAACGGAATCACCTTATGTGTCTCTTGTTACTTTTTAATATATTATTTAAAATGGTATTAAGTTTCGAATTGATGATCAACAAATCACGCGTAAATCTATGTTATTAATGCTAAATATTTCTTTTTTTTATCTTCTTAAACATATTATGTATATCATTTTCCTTAAATTATTATTATATTTCCTCCGTTTCTTTTCATGTGCAACATTGTCTTTTCCATACACACCAAGTAGCATGAGAGAGAAAGTGTTCAGACCATAACAAAACTTGAAGAATGGGTAAAATGGGACACGTGCCATATAATAATTGGCTCTCTTCAACAATTTTTATAAAACAAAATAAATCAAAAGGATAAAAAAAGAAAAACAAAATAAATCAAAAGGATAAAAAAAGAAAAACAAAATAAAAATTCATGACCTCTCCCCACCCCACGTAAACCCTCCCTCTCTCTCCTCCCCCACCCACATCTCACCTCCTCCCTTTCCCAGCCACGAAACCACCAGATCCACCTCCACCCTCACCCCACCACATCGTTGTGCCCCTCCCTTCTTCTCCTTGGAAGACCCAACAACCCAACCCCAGTCATTCCCCCTCCCCCACACGCTACAACCACCATTTAAATCGTTTTTTTTATTTCCATTGTTTTAAACGAGCTACGATGTATTTCTTTTGATTTCTGAGCAGACGGTTGACGACGAGCTAAAGGATAACGGTTGTATGAGGGGGGAATCCCTTGAGTTTGATCTTACAAAAACATGGGGATGAATGTTGGGTCCATTATTTGTCAATTCCACTATTATAATGAATAAAAACTAACATGGGTCCATTTTTTGTCAATTCCACTATTCTTATGCACAAAAAGTGGTTGATTATTTGATTATGGTATTTGAATCAATAGAAGGATGTGTATGTTAGCAATTCGGCCTAAGAATTAGTTGAACAACTGGATGCATTTGGGTATGTGCGAGAGTTTTGATGGGGGTTGTGTATTCCAAATTCCTTCAAACAATCACAATTAACAATCATAATCATCCTTTTCTTACAATTCTTCCATGGGTTTTTGCGGAAAAAAAAATGAATTGTGTGGGTTTATGATTTTTGTATTTTTGTGAGAAATCAATGGGTTGTATTGATTAGAATCTTCGTTAACTTTGTGGTAGAGGGTGGTGGTTTAGTGGTAGGGGGTGGTTATTGGTTGCAACATGGAAGGGGGGTGGCAGTGGGTGTTGGGAAGAGTTGATGGCAGTGGGGGGTGGGGGGATTACTTTAGTTTTTATTTTTTAAGTTTATTTAATATATCAATTAGAATTAAGAGTTTATATTAAAAAATTACTTTTTCTCTAGGTCACCGGTCAACCTGACTCACTCAAAATAAATGGGGTATAAAGGTTGCTTTATTCCAGAATAATCGAAAGGTTACTTTATTATTTGCGAATCGTTAAAAGGTTGCATTATTAAAATCAATTTTTCCTAAGTTATATATAGCTTAATTTACAAATCAAATCGTCAGAGCAATGTTATAGATACTCGCACCGTATAAAATTTAAGCTTAAAGAAATATGATATATAACTAAACAAATTAATAAAAACTTAAAATTAAATCAAAGAACACAAGTTAAAATAAGAAGCAAGGGTTTAAATGAAAATTAATAGTCTTATAGATAATTTAGCTTAATAGGTAAAGGTATGCAAATTTAAGGTTGTGGGGAAATCCTTCTCAGCAGATTTCATCCTATCTAGGATCAGGAAACTTTGGAAACTCGATCTTGATACCCCCATTCTGACCTTGGGAAGAGGCTTCTTTATCATCAAGAGCCAAACAACTGAGCTCAAAGAAAGAATTCTCTTTAAGGGCCAGTGGTTCTTCAATGGATACTTCATCTCAACCTCTCCCTGGACCCCAGGGTTCAAAACATCGCAAGCAACGGTCACAATAACACCGGTTTGGGTGACAATTATGGAATTACCTATCGAACTTCATAATAGAAAAATCATTACATCGGTGGCTAACTCCCTAGGCCAACTGATTGGATTTGGAAAGAGAAGCTTTGAAAGTATGAACAAAACATCCATCTCCTTCCAAATCATGCTAGACCTGGCCAAACCACTCAAAAACAATGTATGGATCGGAGAAAGTAAACAGAAACTCATCTGGCACGATATCCCAGACTTCTGCAACCTCTGTAGTTGCATTGGCCACACTAGTGCTAAATGCCGTCTAAGGAACCATGAAGAGGAAAAGGAAAATAAACAAGACGGAAACACCCAAACACAGAAACAATCGACGAACAGAGCTAATCTACGGCAACGACAGGAAGTAAAGGGAAACAAATACAGCTACAAAAGAGTAGTTAGACCTAGCTCCACAGAGGTTAACTACAAACAGTCTAATAGCTTCAATGTGCTAAGCGAGTGGGACGACGCGCCACCATCGGAGAGCCAGAATGATAAAACCACCACCTCCCACGCCACAAAGAATCAAAGACTAATTTGGAGGGAAAAAATCTCAAAAGACAAAGTTGAAAATTCAAAATCCATAGAGGTATCACGTGAGCTTGCATGTGCCACCCCAGCAGTTACCGATTTAATCTCAAAAAATCTAATTAGTAAAAAGGGGTACGGACACGTGGATGACCTTATCCACATCCCACACTTAACCGACACCCAACCCAGATGGCCATTGGGCGGGTTGACCCTGACCCAGCCCTGAACTGATCCGGCGAAAAACCAGTCCGGTCCTAAACTGTAAAAAATCAACCCTGAACCGGCCCGGCCCGGTCCAAGAACTGGTTGGGTTCAGGTTCATGTTCTCAAATTTCAGAACCGATCCTAGCCCTAAACCGACCTTGACCCTGACCTACCCGTAAACCAGCCCGCTCTTAAACTGGTCCTTGAACCGACCCATTCTTTAATTTTTCCTTGAACCGCCTCTAAACCGTCACTAAAACCCTATACCATAAATTTAAATCTTAAACCGTAACCTTATACCATGTACCCCAAACCCTATACCCTAATTGAAATCATAAAATTTATGATTATTCTTATGAAAGACTAGTGGACTAGTGAAATATAAATTATGATTAAGATTTTGATAAATGAATTATAATATGATTATGATTTATGATCTATGAAATTAAACTATGGTTATGATAAATAAACTTTAAATTATAATTATAATTAATAAACTATAAACTATATTTATGATTATGATTACTAAACTATAATATACGATTATGATTATGATTAATGAGTATTTGTTATTGGGAGTTGCGATTGGTGAAATTTATATATGAAATTAGTATTTGATTCACTCTATGAGTTATTATTTATAAGAATTATCCTTTTTAAATAATAAAAAATGATTTTTACTTAAGGTGCATTTCCAATATAAATAAAAAATTGTATTAAAAAAAGTTGTATTAAAAAAAATGAAATAACCCTGAACTGGCAGCCTAAACCGACACTAAATCTAGCCCTGAATCGACCCGGACCCTGGCACTGAACCGGCCCAGAACTGGTACTGAACCGTTCCTGAACCGCCCCCGAATCGATTCAGGTTCAGAAAAACATAACCCTGACCCAGCCCTGAACCGGCCCGGGGTGGCCTTAGGGCCAAGTTTTTGTGAACCGGCCCGTATATAACCCAGCACTGAACCGGCACAACCCGGCCCGTGGCCATCTCTACCTTCCACTCTCTCCCCTCTACCCAAACCCTAATTCTCTTAGATTTCTCCGCCCCTCTCTCTACTAAACATAATCTTCTACCTTCTTCATATTACAACCAACTCACCATCACCAACCTCCATACCCATCTCAACTTCAATTTCAATGGACCCGGAACAACAGCAAAATCCTCCAAGCTTTCTTTCAAACCCGCCAACCGGCATCTCAACAACCATACCAAATTCCACCTGTCTCACCACCTTCGGACGTCATCAAAATAAGATGCGAAAACACACAAAATACCTCTCATTCTCGGACAAGCCGATTATTACCCAACCGGAAATCAACCCCAACCACTGTCGCTTCCTGATCCGAGCCCCAAACAACTGGATTGCAGTGCAGCCACTCTTGATCAGGAAATTCATAGCCAAACTGACCTATGCGGACGTGCCTTTCACAGAGATGGTGATGCAAGTGAAAGGGGAAAAGGAAAAGCGACCAGTGCACCTACCAAGTATCGTAGATCTCCAAGGCTTATGCCCAGTGGTGGCCAACATAATGAGGGACTGGTTTGCAGCACAACCGATGGAAACCAAAGAGATCATCAGGGAGGATTGCTTGTTCTTGGTGGACCTGATAGGTTTTAGTCGTGTCACCTAATCAAAAATAAACCTACGGACCTCTAACTAGGTAGTCAGTGGAAGCAAGGTCGAATCCACAGGGAGACAGAGTTTCTAAATCAAAATTCAACCAATTCAGCTACTCCAGATGAAAGCAGGAAGGAATTAATTAAACTAAGGAATAGACTACGGAAGACTGAATAAATCGAGGATTAAACTATGGAATAAAAACCTAGGGTATTAGGTCGGTCCACCATGCTTATACCAATCAAATAGGGTAACTACTATTAAAACCTAAGTCAAGAGTCGGGGAATTAGAGCCTATGTTGAGCTATGGTTAAGACTCAACGCTCATAGTTCAACATACGCCGCATGTTCACTAACGTAATCAGAACTACTGATGTGTCCTAGGCCTCTAGTCGTAAGACGGATCTGTGCAAACAACTATTAACCACAAGCAATCAATGAAATTGTACACTGACATTAATTACTCAATAAGAACAAACCACATCACAATCACCCTAATCAAGCCCTAGAAATTGAAAGAAAGCTAAATCACAATCATGGTATAAACATGGCTTTCCTATCTAACACCCTAGAAAGAGAACTACTCACTCATAATTGAATTAATAACGATAAAACTAATATGAAACCCTAACAATTGCATCATGAACGATTAAATAAATAAACTAAGCAATCAAAGTAATTGAAGAGATAAAGAGTAGAGAAGAGTACCAATTGACGGAAAGCAGGAACTTTTATTGAAATCGAAATAGGTTTGATCACCTCTAATTAATCTAAAGTGTTTGAATTAAACTAAGAGCAATGTAGAATAAAACTAGTCTAAAACCTAATGAAAGATGAATAAAAGATGAATGAAAGATAATGAGGAAAAGGTATTTATAATACCCCTCAAGTGCACTAAAAATGGGAACAAAAAGTGAAAAAGCGCGATAAAGAGCGCTAGACCCGATCGGGCCCGAGCACAGTACCCGATCGTACCCGATCGGCTCCACATACAAATTCCCCCAACTTCACTTCTGGGCTCTGGCAGCAGCAGTGCAGCAATAAGGCGAGAAAAGCGGCCCACCCGATCGGGTCGGGCGGTAGTCACCCGATCGGGTCTGGCGACAAAAAGTGCCAGCAAGCTCGCCTCCTCCGCAGCGTCCCAATAAGACCTAGCAGCACTAGACCCGATGGGATCGGGCGGTAGATGCCCGATCGGGTCTGGGCACATGTGTTCTCGCCCGATCTGATCGGGCACGACTTGCCCGATCGGGTCCGCAACTTTCGTACCCGATCATAATATTTCGCCCGATCGGGCCATTTCTGCCCGATCAGTGCACGGAAACCTCATTTGACTCTTTGGCTCTCTAATCTTCACGTTTAGGGGTCTTGGGACCTCCTAAACTATCCATAAAGCTCGTGAGCCATCCTACGTGCCTCGTAACATCTCGTAAAGCCGTGGTTGCTTCCAAAAGGCTCGGGAATAAGGAGAAAACTCCATAAAACCTGCAATTCAATACTAAAACACGAAACCACAACTACATACGATAGTTAGCACAAAATAGCTCCAAAGAGCTCCAATGACGCACAAATTAGCTTGTAAATAAGGGAGAAAACTCTATATAAATACGTGATATCAAACTCCCCCAAGCTAAACCTTTGCTTGTCCTCAAGCAAACAGCACATGAACATGGAATAGATTACCTCACCCCAAAGATAAAAACAAATCAAAGCTCAAAACATTTTCAAGACTAAGAATCGTTCAAGCAGGCATAATTCAAGTTTGGCTCATCAAATCCATCCAACCACCAATCATTCAAGCAATTTATCAAACTCAAGCATCCACAAAGCATACAAGTCCTGAAAAGGCACTCACAAGGGTGTCACTCCTCTCAATTTTGTGGCAGGCAAAGAATGTGCCCGAACACTCACCAACCCGACCATAAGTACCCTTCCCACTCACACTCTCATGTGTTTAAGAAGGTTCAATGACGTTCATCCTAGTCAAGTCGACTCAATTAGCAGAAATACTCTTTAACTTTGACAGACTAACTCGAAATCAATCAAATGAACAATGCAGACATAAGCTCAAGAGGACTTTATAGGGTTGTAATGGGGCTTAGGCGAGAGGTAGGGGATACTTTTGGGTAATGTGGTGGAAAAACCAAGAAAGGGGGAGCATAAATCATTCAAACAAGGCCTAGGATGGCCTACACAAGTCCCAACAATCACCATAAAACCATGTAAAGTAATCCAACTCTCATAAATCAATGAAAAGCTCATAACAAACCCAATTTTCTAGCAATGGAGCGAATATTCTTTTATGAACGTACGTGAATGAAAGAACTAGAATTCTTTTGAATTTTCATTTCATTTTTCTTTCATTTTTCTGAACTTCATTCACGCAACTCTAAACTTGCTTTTTTCTTTTCTCTTTCTCACTCTCAAACCACAGCAAATACACTTTTAAATTCCTCAAAAGCCAAACTAAACCAACAAACCAATCTCCAACTCAACTCATACAAAAGCTCCCCCAAGCTAGGCTTGGAATAATATCAAGTGAAGGTTTTTGGCTCATAATAGGGGTTTAAGTAACACGAAACAAGTCATTAGGCTCAGCGGGGCTAAGGAGGATAAAAGTATATCAAAAACTCACTCTGAAGCTCAAAAATAAGACAAAAGAACACCTCTATCACAGCAAATGCTACAAGTCATCGAAAATCAGACAAGTACGAAGTCAAAGTCAAGATCAATCCACTAAAGAGGAACTAACACACAAGAATAGACTGGATAATAATATGAATCCAATAGGCTACAAAGAGGCCTCACAGTCTAACCAATTCAGGTATGCAGCACAAAGTGGTCTAATATAATCCAAAAATGCTCGAAATCATAGCAATCAAACATCAAATCAAAGCCTCAAGATCACAAATGCCCGGCTATCCAGAAAACGAAGTCAAATCAATTTCAAATAGAGCACAAAAAGGGGCACAGGGAGGCAACTAAACCAGTCATGGGAACCATATTTTTTTGATTTTTTTCAGTATTTTTGAAAGCAGTAAATCTATCCTAGAAAGCAGTAAAAGAGATAGGGAATAGGAATACAAACAGAACTCCTCCCCCAAGCTGAACTTGGCGGTGTCCTCAATGCCAAAAGGTGATAAGGACTATGCTAAGAGGAAAAACAATGTTAGTACCCTCACTCTCGCTCACAAAAAGAAGGAAAAATAAAAAGAAAAGAAAAAGGGAAAGAAAAGAAATACGAGTTGCCTCTCGCACAGCGCTGGTTTATAAAGGTCCCGCACGACCATGATCCTCCCTCTCTCAAATAGGAGGGGCTTGGCAATGAGTGCCACCCTCATCGAACATCTTTCTCCTCCAAATGTTCTTGACAATGCCTCCGGACGGTGAGGCAACCTTAGGTGGAATTGGAACCTTCTCCACCCCTACTTCATCTAAAACCTTATCCCTGCAAAAAGATTGTTCAAGCATAGGAGCCTTAACAACATTGGTCAGTTTAAAAATCACTTTGTCATCACCAACACTAAGAGTTAAAGACCCAGACTTGACATCAATGACAGCACCAGCAGTACACAAAAACGGCCTACCCAAGATAATAGGAATCTGGGCATCCTCATCCATATCTAACACCACAAAATCAACAGGAATATAGAATTTCCCTACCCTAACAGGAATGTCCTCTAAAACACCTAGAGGGTATTTTATAGAACGATCCGCCATCTGTAAAGTGATTTGTGTGCATTTAAGGGCTCCCATGTTCAGTTTCTTATAAACAGACAATGGCATAACAGAAACAGAAGCACCTAAATCACACAAAGCCTTATCAATAAAAATAGGTCCAAGATGGCAGGGTATAGAAAAACTACCAGGATCTTTTAACTTTGGTGTAGTTTTATTTTGAATAAAAGATCTACACTCTTTAGTAAGAGCGACACGTTCTACCCCACCAAAGTCTCTTTTCTTAGTAATCATGTCTTTCAGAAATTTGGCATAAACAGGCACTTGGGTAATTAAGTCTGTGAATGGAATCGTTACCTCAAGGTTCTTGACCATAGACAAGAACTTACCAAACTGCTGATCGACCTTGGACTGTTGCATCCTGTGAGGAAAAGGTAGCCTTGGTGTAAAAGGCGTTTCAGAAACCTTCTCCTTTTTCTTCCCTGTCTGTTCAGCTTCTGCAGACAAATCGACTTCAGACGTCGAATTCTTTCTTTTTCCTTCCTCTACCACCCTCTTCTTCCCTGCAGTCGGGGTAACCTCATCAATGGGCACTGGAGGGGCATCATATGCAATGCCACTACGAAGAGTGATGGCATTCACATGTTCTCTCTGAACTGGTTGCCCTGCCAACTGAGCAACTTGAGCCTCGAGAAGTTGGATGTGCTTCTCTTGAGCCCTCCTTGTTTCCTCATTTTCCTTTTGCATAGACAATATCAGTTTCATCAGTTCAGAATTGTTAGGCTCTTGTGGGTTGTTTTATGGAGGTGGGGTGTGGAAATTTTGTGGAGTTTGGAAGTTATTGGGATGATGGAAGTTTTGTGGTGGTGGTCTTTGGAAATTTTGTGGGGGTTGATGGTATGAAGGTTTAGGGTAGTTTTGTGGAGGTGGAGGTTGATGGTTTTGTGGGTTTTGGTAGTTATGTGAAGGGGGAAAGGTTTGTGGTCTTTGTTGGAAGGCATTGGCCTGCTCCATCTGAAATTGACTGAACTGACAGTCATGCCCAAAGTGACCCTGAACACCACATACCTCGCAGTAAGATGAGGTAATGGGTGCTACTGCAGACATAGCATTGATACTCATGGGTGGAGGTGTCGGATTAGAAGACTTCATTAGCTGCTGAGTTAGTTGCGCCATCTGAGATGTAAGCAATGAAATAGCGTCAACTTCAAGTACCTTCTTAGTCAAACTCCTAGATGATAAATGGTCATTGGCTGCAAGATTTGATATGAATTCATAACCCTCATCAACTGCCTTGTCTAAAAACACTCCTCCTGCAGACGAATCAACAATACACTTCGTCTGAGGCTGCAGACCATTGTAGAATGTCTGCGTCAAGAACCATTTGTCCATATTATGGTGTGGACACTCTCTCTGTAAATCTCTAAACCTAGCCCACGCTTCCCTTAATGTTTCATCAGGCTCTTGGGAAAACGTGGCTAGTTTATTTCTGATTTCTGCTGTTTTAGTGGGTGGGTAATACTCTCTCAGAAATGCAGAAGAAATCTCACTCCACTCAGTTTCTTTCACATCGTTCAACCATTTTTGGGCTCTATCTCTCAGTGAAAACTCGAACAACATGACTTTGAGTTGATCTGGAGTGACGCCGGCATGTTTAACGGTTCGACAAAGTTGTTGAAACCGTTGCAGATGATTTGCCGGATCTTCAGTAGGATGCCCACCAAACTGATTTTGCTGGACCATGCTGATGAGTCCAGGCTTGATTTCGAAATTTGCTGCGGCAATGGTGGGCATAGTAGGTCCAGTGGAGAGACCATCCGGGTAGGGCACCCCATATGACTTCAGTGATTTTGACATAACTGAATTCAAGGTGTCTATTCCAGAGGTGTTCAGCTGAACAGACTGCTTTTCTTTCTGCTTTATCTTTCGGATCCGCCTGATTTTCCTAATAAGATCGGGGTCCGCTGGAATTGGGGAACCGTTTCTTTGGGACCTGGGCATACAAAAGAAACAAAAAGAAGCAGTAAAATGTACCTCGATTGAAACAATGAAGTTCCAATGAGGTATAGAGAAGTAGACCAAATAATTAAATAAAAACTTAGAGAACTAGCCGTCTCCCCGGCAACGGCGCCAAAATTTGATAGGTTTTAGTCGTGTCACCTAATCAAAAATAAACCTACGGACCTCTAACTAGGTAGTCAGTGGAAGCAGGGTCGAATCCACAGGGAGACAGAGTTTCTAAATCAAAATTCAACCAATTCAGCTACTCCAGATGAAAGCAGGAAGGAATTAATTAAACTAAGGAATAGACTACGGAAGACTGAATAAATCGAGGATTAAACTATGGAATAAAAACCTAGGGTATTAGGTCGGTCCAACATGCTTATACCAATCAAATAGGGTAACTACTATTAAAATCTAAGTCAAGAGTCGGGGGATTAGAGCCTATGTTGAGCTATGGTTAAGACTCAACGCTCATAGTTCAACATACGCCGCATGTTCACTAACGTAATCAGAACTACTGATGTGTCCTAGGCCTCTAGTCGTAAGACGGATCTGTGCAAACAACTATTAACGACAAGCAATCAATGAAATTGTACATTGACATTAATTACTCAATAAGAACAAACCACATCACAATCACCATAATCAAGCCCTAGAAATTGAAAGAAAGCTAAATCACAATCATGGTATAAACATGGCTTTCCTATCTAACACCCTAGAAAGAGAACTACTCACTCATAATTGAATTAATAACGATAAAACTAATATGAAACCCTAACAATTGCATCATGAACGATTAAATAAATAAACTAAGCAATCAAAGTAATTGAAGAGATAAAGAGTAGAGAAGAGTACCAATTGACGGAAAGCAGGAACTTTTATTGAAATCGAAATAGGTTTGATCACCTCTAAATTAATCTAAAGTGTTTGAATTAAACTAAGAGCAATGTAGAATAAAACTAGTCTAAAACCTAATGAAAGATGAATAAAAGATGAATGAAAGATAATGAGGAAAAGGTATTTATAATACCCCTCAAGTTCACTAAAAATGGGAACAAAAAGTGAAAAAGCGCGATAAAGAGCGCCAGACCCGATCGGGCCCGAGCACAGTACCCGATCGGGTCCACATACAAATTCCCCCAACTTCACTTCTGGGCTCTGGCAGCAGCAGTGCAGCAATAAGGCGAGAAAAGCGGCCCACCCGATCGGGTCGGGCGGTAGTCACCCGATCGGGTCTGGCGACAAAAAGTGTCAGCAAGCTCGCCTCCTCCGCAGCGTCCCAATAAGACCTAGCAGCACTAGACCCGATGGGATCGGGCGGTAGATGCCCGATCGGGTCTGGGCACATGTGTTCTCGCCCGATCTGATCGGGCACGACTTGCCCGATCGGGTCCGCAACTTTCGTACCCGATCATAATATTTCGCCCGATCGGGCCATTTCTGCCCGATCAATGCACGGAAACCTCATTTGACTCTTTGGCTCTCTAATCTTCACGTTTAGGGGTCTTGGGACCTCCTAAACTATCCATAAAGCTCGTGAGCCATCCTACGTGCCTCGTAACATCTCGTAAAGCCGTGGTTGCTTCCAAAAGGCTCGGGAATAAGGAGAAAACTCCATAAAACCTGCAATTCAATACTAAAACACGAAACCACAACTACATACGATAGTTAGCACAAAATAGCTCCCAAGAGCTCCAATGACGCACAAATTAGCTTGTAAATAAGGGAGAAAACTCTATATAAATACGTGATATCAAACTCCCCCAAGCTAAACCTTTGCTTGTCCTCAAGCAAACAGCACATGAACATGGAATAGATTACCTCACCCCAAAGATAAAAACAAATCAAAGCTCAAAACATTTTCAAGACTAAGAATCGTTCAAGCAGGCATAATTCAAGTTTGGCTCATCAAATCCATCCAACCACCAATCATTCAAGCAATTTATCAAACTCAAGCATCCACAAAGCATACAAGTCCTGAAAAGGCACTCACAAGGGTGTCACTCCTCTCAATTTTGTGGCAGGCAAAGAATGTGCCCGAACACTCACCAACCCGACCATAAGTACCCTTCCCACTCACACTCTCATGTGTTTAAGAAGGTTCAATGACGCTCATCCTAGTCAAGTCGACTCAATTAGCAGAAATACTCTTTAACTTTGACAGACTAACTCGAAATCAATCAAATGAACAATGCAGACATAAGCTCAAGAGGACTTTATAGGGTTGTAATGGGGCAACAGGGTTCAAACTGCAACCTCTACAGGAGGTGGAAAGGAGCCCCTGGGAACTCTGGGCAACAGGGTTCAAACTGCAACCTCTACAGGAGGGGGAATCCTTCAGCTTTGTGAGAGGGAAAGTGATGAAGGGGAAAGGAGAACAGAACAAGGGAGGATCATCCCAGACACGAGAAGAATTACCTGCTGATATGTCTATCCTAGCATGGAACACAAGGGGCATCTCAAGGCCCAGCTTCAAAACAAACTTCTTCCATCTTATTCAGGAACATAACCCTCACATTGTCTTTCTTTGTGAGACCCGAACCTCCATAAAAAATGCACTAACAATCATAGAATCCCTTCCCTTTGATGATCACCGCCTCGCTGAACTAAGAGGTTTCTCAGGAGGCTTGCTGGTTCTATGGAATTCATCCAGAGTGGACTTGACCACTATGGGAAATGATATCCACATGATCCATGGTGTTGTCCAGGTACATGCTACTAATTCGACCTTTTTTCTTTCTTGCGTTTATGCTAGCACTATCTTCAAAAGTAGTTTCGAAAGCTGGGATAATTTAAGAACAATCGCTAGTAGCTTAAACCTCCCTTGGTTAGCAGTAGGAGATTTCAATGAAATGGTTTGCCAATTGAAAAAGTTTGGGGGGAAACCACTTAAGAACAAACGAATGCAAGCCTTTAGAGACTGTTTGAATGATTGTGGACTTTCAGACCTAGGCTTCACGGGGATAAAATTCACTTGGATCAATAAACAAAAAGAGAAACCGGCGATGGAAAGCCTAGGTCGGGCAGTGGCCAACTCTGAGCTAATCTCCCTCTTCCCTGATCTAGTAATGCACTCATTGACTAGGGCTAGCTCTAATCACAACCCTTTATTGATCAATTCGAAAAACCAGTTACCAAAGAGCAAACACTTGAAATCCTTCAAACTTGAACCCCTTTGGTACCTTGACCCAAACTTCATTACCTTAATCACCCACCTTTGGAACTCCACAAATGGTACTTTAACAGACAAACTCAAACTCCTACCTAACCACATCCAACCTTGGGCAGAGGACAGGTTTGGAAACATTTTCAAGATCAAAAGAAGGATGATTAACAGGATCAATGGGATTTAAATAAATTTGATATAGAGCCTAATAACCATTTTCTGTGGGAGCTGGAGCTCAAACTTCAGATAGAATTAGATAAACTACTTGACCAGGTTGAGGAGCTTTGGAGAGCTAGAGCTAAGGAAATGTGGCTGACCTCAGGGGATAGAAATACATATTTCTTTCATAACTCAGTCATTAGGAGAAGGAGGATAAATAGGATCACTACTCTTAAAAATGAGGTGGGGAGGGAGTTCAAAACCAATTGCGAGATTAAGGAACACATCTGGTCCTTCTACTCTGACCTTTTCTCTACTGAGAAATCTAGTGTGGCTAGAACCCCCCAAGACCTATGGTAATATCAATTTGGCCTACACCCCTTCCATTAGAGATATTAGGACTACTGTTTTTAGCTTTAGCCCTTGGAAGACACCTGAGAAAGATGGTTTTCACAACTTATTCTTCGAAAAACATTAGCATGATGCTAAACATGATCTATTCCAATTCCTCTATAATGTGTTTAATCTAAAAAACTAGATACCACCCTGAATGAAGCAATTGTCACCCTAATACCCAAGGTGTAACACCCAGAAACAATGAAGCAATTTAGACCTATCAGCCTTTGCCCAACCATCTTCAAATTTGTCACCAAGGTCTTAGTCAAGAGATTAAGACCTATTCTTAAGAGCCTAATCTCCCCAAACCAGAACAACTTCCTGCCTAATAGAGGCACAGACATCAACTACATTGTTGCTTCATAATAAAACTTTCCTTAGCATCACTTCGTCAAGAGTTATATACGAAGAGTATTGTGACTTGATCATAATTTACTTCGTACCCAAACTCTGATGACGTTTGATGTTTTGTATGCCTTTTGATGTATTTGTAGTATACTTTGATTATTTTGCCGTATCAATTTGGGATTTGTGAACTTCGTTGATAGTAAGGATTTGATGATTTTAATGGCTTTAATGATTTTAATAATTTCAATGATTTTGATAATTTTGACGGTTTTAATGATTTTCGATAACTTTGATGATTTTAGTGACTTTGATGGATCTAATCGTTTTGACGAATTTGATGAATTTGAAGAAATTTGATGAATTTGATGATTTGAAGTATATTGTTTTATCTTTGAATTTGAAGTTTGGTTTAAATTGGGTTGAGTAGCCTAAGGGAAGGTGTCATGAAGGTAACGAACATGCACTCCGAGGGGTCAGGGGACATCATGTTGGGTGTTACCCTGCATTGGAGATACCTAATACTTGTTGTCTTACGAGAGGTCGGGAGATACTGTGTGTATTGTCCCGCATCGGGAGTTTGGCCATTCTTAGACACTGACGGTAGGGAATGTAACCCGTACGCCGTTCTGGAGGTTGCGACCTGACATTTCTTGAGGAAGTGGGCTGCGGGTCACTAGCATTCACTCTCTCTATGTTAAATTGTTTATTTTCAAATTGATGGTGTTTTTACGATTCGTTTGTTGATGGTCCTTTGAAATTCTTTATTTTAAACTGTTAAAGCATCCTTTTTAGTACTTTACTTAAAGCATGTTATTCGTCATCATTGTGTGCCTTTGCCTTCTTTTGTTGCCATTTGTGACGCCATGCCTATTCGACTGTTGTTCTAACTTCATTTAAGCTTACTATTTTGTTTCCTAAGTGGACTAGGAGAACTGCTAGTTACTCCCCACTGCTTGTGGAATTTTGTTGATATATATTGCAGATGACGATGCAGTTTAGAGTCATTACAGTATGACCGGGGTTGTGCGGTTTATCCGTGTGAGAAAGGAAGTCGTGCTAGTCATTGTGGACGAGCACTATGAGTCCGATACTAGGACTAGTTATCTAGTTGGTCTCAAGTAGTTTATCTTGTTATGATGAGATGTTATGTGTTTTGGGTAATAGTTTTCACCTTTTTGAATTATGGATCAGTTTTGAAATCTTATGAATGATAATGGGTTTTGGTACGTTTAGGTTCGAGATAAGGGTATGGGACCTCATTTCTCGATTTATATTTATGTTGATTGGTAGATTTGACTACTTTTGAGGATGATGTTTTATCATAGTTTAGTTTTTATTCCTTAGAGTGCCATTCCCGTCTCGTTGGTATTTCCGCTACCACTGAACGGTTCGTTATTTCATTTAATTAAGTCTTTTCATAGTACCAAGGACCCTTGGGTCATTTGGTATAGATTCCTTTCTCCCACATGGTAGACCAAGGTTCAAATCTTGGTGGAAGCAAATTTCTTATTGTTGGGGGGTTGGGGGTGTATGGCTTGTAATGGGCCTCTGGGTGGGGGCCCTGTGCGAGGGCAGCCTAGAGGATTATTCTTCTTACCATAATATATATAATCTCATACTTATAAATGAGATTATATATTTTTTTTAAAAAGTCTTTTCATAGTTAGTATTTGACGGGATGTTACAAAACACATCTAGATTCATTAATTTAAAAAAAACACATCACGTGACAATTATTTTAAGAAAATTGTCTTACACGACATAAGTGATTTCAAACAACCTGTGCTAGTTAAGAAATGACCTATTATCTACTTTTCCTTCTTATTTGATTTATTTTGGTTATGTTGGATGAGAATTACTATTGAAATTGAAAAGGGGACCTAGATAATCTTACATTCTTACTATTGAAGGTATAAATTAAAGTGACAAGTTTCCTCCCTTTTTGATATTAACTATAATGTTATATAATTAGTTAATTGCTTTGAGTAACAAATTTGTCGCTTGAACTCGCTTTTGGTTGCAAATTTGGTGAAGGGGCCTAATTATCCGATTCACTAATATAATATAATCTAATATAATATATTATACTATTATAAACGGAAAGTATTAAAAGCACGAATTTTCATTATATGAATACGCACTTTTCACATAAGCCAGTTTTGCATTTTGGACAGAACCATAACGTACTTTGGACATCACCTAAGGGTTAACATGGATGAAAATATTGGTTATGATCATAACCTCTTCTAGACATTGCCGAACATTGAGTACATCTTTAACAACAAGTACTATATTGCCATTTAAAAGTTCACTTTTTATTCTTTATATTGGTTACTACTTATCAACTTTGAATAAATAACGTGTTTTGGTCATACCCAAACGTTAGATATGTTACAAAAAGTTTTAATTACTTAAAGTATGTTACTACATGCATTATTATTATCGACATGTTTACAAAGGTTTGATGAGAAATATATGAATATTTATCTATAACAATTTAGGCCCAAACACAATAAGTCCATAATAATTTAAATATGACATTAAACAAAATAAAAAAGCGCATTAATACTTTTTTTCCAGGAACATTAATATTTTTTTTAAAAATTACTAGTACTAGTATGACCTATAGATTGAAATTGAAACTACAAACAAATTCATGCTAGTCCACCCAAGTAATACATGAATTGACATTACACAAAATAACTCCGGTTGGACACTAACTATGGGTGTCCTAGAAAGTTCTACGAACCTGACTGTAGTCCATAACAAGGCCTGGCCCTTCCCCAAAGGAATCGAAACGTTCCCCATAATCCTTGTACTCTTCAGTAACAAGTCCCACAAAGGTGGGTATTTAAAGTATTCCACATGTTCTTCCCACAATTGGCACTAGCACTGGAATTCAACAACAATTGGAGGGAGATTTTGTTGGGTGCGTAGTGCTACGCTATAATGGTAATCATACCACGATGAGTGACGAGACTCGTAATATATTGAGTAGAAGTCAGGGCACGCGAACCTTTCCATTATGTTCTTTGCCCAAAACTTACAAACTTGCAAACAATTCAAGAGCGTGTCAATATCAAGCTTATTGAAGACATGAGGCCACATTATGTCCATGTTTATCCAAAATAGAGTATTAAATTGAATGTGCTACTGAACTTGTACCTGCTTGGAGTGATGAGTGGTTGTCATTGCTAAAGGGGGCCATCTAGTTGTGTTCTTATTTAGGTTATGCATTGTATAGATATGACCAAATTCGTTTAAGGTTATTGCCACGATTTTCAAGACAGTAAATCCAGCTACTTTGATCTAATGTGTAATGAAGATTATTATCTTTACAATGTTGATCTTAGATTCAACTAGAATTCTAGAGACTTACATAGTAGTAATGGGTGGTCATAATATATTCGCCCATTTACCTAGAATCTTCAACCTATGGCTCTAAAAAAAAAAATCTTTAACCTATGCTTAGGGTCACGATGGATTATGTTACTGCTTTTGGCTATATTACTAAATTGTATGTCATGGTCATTGCCAAAAGATAGTTGACTAGTTGATATCTTAATTAAGATACACATTGTGCGGATATGACCAAAATACATTATGGGTCTATCTAAAAAAAACACCAACTATAAGTAGGTGTTTAGGGGAGTATAATATTTTTGTGTTTATCCAAAATAGAGTATTAAATTGAATGTGCTACTGAACTTGTATATGCTTGGAGTGTTAATTGGTTGTCATTGCCAAAGGGTGGCTATCCAGGTATGTTCCTATTATGGTTACGCATTGTATAGATGTGACCAAAACCGGTTAAGGTCATTGCCACGATTTTCACGGCAGTAAATTCAACTACTTTGCTCTAATTTTTTAAGAACATTTTTATTTTTACATTGTTGATCTAAGATTCAACTAGAATTGTAGAGACTTACATAGTAGTAATGGGTGGTTATAATATATTTGCCCATTTTACTAGAATATTCAAACTATGCTTGGAGTCATGATAGATTGTGTTACTGCTTTTTGGCTAGTTTCATGGTCATAGCCAAAAGTTGGTCGAGGAGTTGTGATCTTAATTAAGATACGCAATGTATGGCGATCACCAAAACATGTTATGGATCTGGCCAAACAAAACACTCACTATGAATTATGGGCAAAGACAATGAATTTCAAAGGGCAGTTATCTTCATCCTTTCCAAAGTCGAAATACACTATCATCGACTGAAACTAATCTACGACCTTGAGTGCCTAGCTCGCTAGAAATCTTATATTTATTTAATCTATAAATCAGGATACCTAAATTTCTAATGAACCCTAATTTAATTCAAATTAAATCTTATGAACCCTAATTTTATTCAAACTTAATCTATATATCAAGATACCCAAACTTCTTCAACTCAAATAAAACTCGCCATTAATGGAGGTTTGACAAGATTGAAGTAATTGTTCATGGCACCATATAAAAAGACGTCAATGGAGGTATTTCTGAATTTGAAGAAGTCGTTCATGAAAAGGAGGGTTGGTGAGGTTCACTAGTAGAATAAATGCTATTTGAGGCGTCTAAATGTAGGCTATTTGAGTCGTTTTTAGCATAGCAGCAAACGGAGGCCGCAAATAGAAGCTCTATTTGAAACATTTTTCAAAAAATGCCTCAAATAGGGTCTCTATTTGAGGCGTTTTTCTACAATAAAATGCCTCAAATAGAGGGGTTATTAAAAAAATATGCTGCATATTAATCATATGCAAATTTAACTGGCTATATATTGATCATACAGCAAACTTTACAATTGCTCATATAGTAGTAAAGAATATTACATGATCTTACTTAAGTACAACAGTAAGGTCAACAGCATCAAAATTACATGAATTTCAATATGAATTACTACAAAATAATATAGATGGTAATGTCGACGAGAAGCATGCTCAGCTCCTCTTCATCCCTTACAAGAAGATGAATGTGATGCAGAACAGTTATTGTTTTCTTGTTATCCCTTGTTGTGTTTCAGCCTACTCCAAAACCTTCATTTATGAATATAAAAAGTTAGTGTAGAGCAAATTGAGAGAACAACTTAAGAGAATTAGTAACAATTTTCCGGTCAGATGTGAACCTCAACTAGAAATGTTTAAAGTGAAACCTCTGAATCAATTCAGTATATTACACCATGTTTGAAACAGAAAATCAGATCAAAATCACAATCAAGAATTACAGAGTTAAAGGAACTGCTGAACAGAACTAGAAATCTTTGAGGCATGAACTTTAAATCGAATCAAATCAAATTAGGTTACTACACATAATATGAAACAAAAATTTCATGTCTAATTTACATCAAGAATAACAGAGTTGAAGGAATTGACAACTGAACCAGAAATGTTTTGAGTATGAACTGCAAATCAAATCAAATCAAAAAAAATGGTGCAATATACTGAATTGCAGACCACCTTGCGTTGAACAGACCAACATGGTAGACCATAATGATGAAAGCAAATCATACTTAAGCGACCAGATCTTCTATCTGCACCGGGTTAGCAGACCATGCTAAGCTGCACCAAACCAGAGCTGATCTGCATCGTATTCGAGAAGACCTAAATGGTCTAACCTAGTAAAATAATCAGACCTAGAACTTTACTCTGGTAATTACTTGAACAAACCAAAACGATCCATGGCAACTCTGGTGATTACAAAACAGCGAAGGCGTACACTAGAGAAATGTTTTGAGTATGAACTGCAAATCAAATCAAATCAAATCAACAAAAATGGTGCAATATACTGAATTGCAGACCACCTTGGGTTGAACAGACCAACAGGGTAGACCAGAATGACGAAAGCAAAGCAGACTTAAGCGACCATATCTTCTATCTGCACCAAGTTAGCAGACCATGCTAAGCTGTACCAGACCAGAGCTGATCTGCATCGTATTCGAGCAGACCTAAATGGTCTAGCCTAGTAAAATAATCAGACCTAGAACCTTACTCTAGTAATTACTTGAACAAACCCAAATGATCCATTGCAACTCCGGTGATTATCGAAACAGCGAAGGCGTACACTAGAGAAAAACATCTATTTGAGGCCGATAATCGTCAATCTTTTGACATCAAAGACATGAAAGATAGAACGAGGCCTCAACATAAACTCAAATATGCCATGAAGCTGGTGAGTTGTATAGTTGTACAGGAATAGAGGTAAACCTGGCATTATTGCTCACAAAGAGTCCTTGTATCTTGGGGGTAGACCTAAAAAGAGGAACCACAATTAGCAACCATTCATCATACTATTAATAGCAATAATGATTGCAGCCTTGCAGGTAAATCAAAGTTGCATGATCATGAATGATCATAACACACAAAACCTAAAGGAGAAAGCAAAAGGATGATGATACTGGAAACACTAACCAAGAATTCCTAACTTGCTTTAAAAACGCGAGTTTAAGGACAAGTATGCTTACCAAATAGCTGTCGCTTTAGGTTCTCCTGTATGGTGTCATTGTTGCACACAAAGATGAATCCACCAAGCACCTCATTCATAGGAATTGTCTTTGCAGGACTGCAGCTGGCAATGTCTTGAACCTTTTGTCATTTGCACTTTCATTGTTGTTGTTATGGTTGTTGTTGATAGGCTCCCTGTTGCTCATTTGCAATTAAGCCTCATACCTAAGTGTCAATTCATATACTTTTTGTCATTTGAAATTAAGCCTCATACCTAAGTGTCAATTCATATACATTTTGTGAAGAGGTGGAGAACATAAATTCATCAAAACTCAATGGGCATACATAAATGATAAACACAAACTTGTTAAATTCACTATCTAGTAAATCCTTTCAACTATAATCAACGTTGAAGAAGATTCACAGACTTATCTCAACATTGAAGAGGTCGAATATGGCAATGTAGAATTAGACCATTAATGGAGGAATTTTGGCATTGAAGAACTCATTAATGGCAGCATAGAAGAAGACATTAATGGAGTTGGAGCTTTTCCAAATCATAAACTATCCCTGATTATTAGGGAGTATGTATAATTTCAAGTATTGTAATCCGTATAAATACAAGTAGTATACCGTATTCATTAAGTATTAGTTATAAAATACCATATAATATATAAAATTCCAGAAATACAAAGAACTTAAAAAAGTCCGAAAATTGAAAAACTTCCTTAAATTGCAAAAATCTAAAAAAGTAAGTAAAAATAATACCAAAACTAGTTATGATGGCATTGCGTTTTGCGTGGCTCACATTCATTCCTTATGGTGGCCTTTTTCCAAGAAATTGATACTAAAATTTTCAAAGTTTGTATGATAAGAAGAACAAAATCAAATTCACAAAAAGAGAACAAGCATTTGAGGTTATAGTCATCTTCAACCCATGATTCTCCATCCCTTCAATAGTAGGAAAGTAGCCTTGAAAGCCTATGTCAACACCAGAAACACAAAACTACATAAATAAACCAACATAACAGAAATCCATTAAACACCATAAAAATTCAAGGACAATTCAATAACTTGTTTTTTCAAATGAATAAAGAAAACATTGAGCGGGGGAGTGCAACGCCTAGTAACTAGAGAAGGGTTCCATTGGTTCAACCATCACCATGCAGCTGGTTTATTTGAACAAATTTTGCTCTAGATTTAATTATCATTTCTAGAACATATAAGTAAACACTTGAAACCATAAGTATCAAAGTATGTTATGACAGAAAAGGCGCTAAAGAATAATAAGAACGAAAAAGGCGATAAATACACACAAAGTTTAACGTGGTTTGATAAGCACATTATTGTGGTTAATCATGCATCATTTAAGTCTCATTGCATGTAGTTTTAGAGCATTTAGAGTTAGGATTGCATGATTTTTCCTTCCTTTGGATTTCAAATGTACTTCACGAGTGTTTGCTTGTTTTTGATGTATTTCAAGAGAATTGGCACGTGTTGGAGTATCATTGTGATATAGGGACTTGGAGCATGTTTGAGCTTGCGTGGCTGACAGGCTAAAGTCGTATCACCTAATCAAAAATAAACCTACAGACCTCTAACTAGGTAGTCAGTGGAAGCAAGGTCGAATCCACAGGGAGACAGAGTTTCTAAATCAATATTCAACCAATTCAGCTACCCCAGATGAAATCAGGGAAGAATTAATTAAACTAATAAATAAACTACAGAAGACGGGATAAATCGAGGAATTGACTATGGACTAAAAACCTAGGGTATTAGGTCGGTCTACCATGCTTATACCAATCAAATAGGGTCAACTACTACCAAAACCTAAGTCAAGAGTCGGGGGATTAGAGCCTATGTTGATCTATGGTTAAGATCAACGCTCATAGTTCAACATACGCCGCATGGTCACTAACGTAATCAGAACTACTGATGTGTCCTAGGCCTCTAGTCGTAAGACGGATCTGTGCAAACAACTATTAACCACAAGCAACCAATGAAATTGCGCAATAACATTAATTACTCAATAAAGAACAAACCACATCACAATCACCCTAATCAAGCCCTAGAAATTGATAGAAATCTAAATCACAATCATGGTATAAACATGGCTTTCCTATCTAACACCCTAGAAAGAGACTACTCAGACATGATCGAATTAACAACGACAAAACTAATATGAAACCCTAACAATTGCATCATGAACGATTAAATAAATAAATTAAGCAATCAAGAATAACAAAAGAGATTAGGGTAGGAAAGAGTACCAATTGACGGAAAGCAGGAACTTTTATTGAAATCGAAATAGGTTTGATCACCTCTAAATTAATCTAAAGTGTTTAAACTAGACTAAGAACAATGAGAAATAAACTAGAGTCTAAAGCAGTAAAAAGATGAATAAAAAGACGTCCCTAAATAATGAGGAAAAAGGTATTTATAATACCCCCTCAAGTTCACTAAAAACGGAAATAAGAAAGCGAAAAAGTGCGATTTAGGCACCAGACCCGATCGGGCCCGAGCACAGTACCCGATCGGGCCCACACACAAACATCACCAACATTCGTTTTTTGCTTTGGTAGCAGCAGCGCAGCGCCTGACGAGAATTTGAGGCCCACCCGATCGGGCCTTGGCCATCCACCCGATCGGGCCAGGCGACAAAAGGGCCCAGTGGAAGCGCCTCTTCAGCAGCTCCATAATAAGACCTACGAGCAGCCCACCCGATCGGGTAGGGCGGTGAACACCCGATCGGGTCTGGGTACATGGTGTTCGCCCGATCAATCGGGTAATGCTTGCCCGATCGGGTCCGCAACTTCTATACCCGATCAATGTATTTTCGCCCGATCGGGCTATTTTTGCCCGATCAGAGTACGGGAACTCCTTTTTGACTCTTTGGCTCTCTAATCTTCACGTTTAGGGGTCTTGAGACCTCCTAAACTACCCATAAAGCTCGTGAGCCATCCTACGTGCCTCGTAACACCTCGTAAAGCCGTGGTTGTTCCTAAATGGCTCGGGAATAAGGAGAAAACTCCCTAAAACCTGCAATTCAACACTAAAACACAAAACCACAACTATATACGATATTTAGTACAAAATAGCTCCCAAGAGCTCCAATGACACACAAATTAGCTTGTAAATAAGGGAGAAAAGACTATATAAATACGTGATATCAAACTCCCCCAAGCTAAACCTTTGCTTGTCCTCAAGCTGACAGAACATGAACATGGAATAGATTGCCTCACCCCATAGATAGAAACAAATCAAAGCTCAAAACATTTTCAAGACTAAGAATCGTTCAAGCAAGCATAATTCAAGTTTGACTAATCAAATCCATCCAACCACCAATCATTCAAGCAATTTATCAAGTTCAAGCATCCACAAAGCATACAAGTCCTGAAAAGGCTCTCACAAGGGTGTCACTCCTCTCTATTTTGTGGCAGGCAAAGAATATGCATGAACACTCACCAACCCGACCATAAGTACCCTTCCCACTCACACTCTCATGTGTTTAAGAAGGTTCAATGACGCTCATCCTAGTCAAGTCGACTCAATTAGCAGAAATACTCTTTAACTTTGACAAACTGACTCAAAATCAATCAAATGAACAATGCAGACACAAGCTCAAGAGGACTTTATAAGGTTGTAACGGGGCTTAGGTGAGAGGTAGGGGTACTTTTGGGTAATGTGGTGGAAAAACCAAGAAAGGGGGAGCATAAATCATTCAAACAAGGGCTAAAGTGGCCTTCACAACTCCCAACAATCACCATAAAACCATGTAAAGTAACTCAACTCTCATAAATCACTGAAAAGCTCATAACAAACCCAATTTTCTAGCAATGAAGCGAATATTCCTTTATGAACGTACGTGAATGAAAGAACTTGAATTCTTTTGAATTTTCATTTCATTTTTCTTTCATTTTTCTGAACTTCATTCACGCAACTCTAAACTTGCTTTTTTTCTTTTCTTTTTCTCACTCTCAAACTACAGCAAATACACTTTTAAATTCCTCAAAAACCAAACTAAACCAACAAACCAATCTCAAACTCAACCCATACAAAAGCTCCCCCAAGCTAGGCTTGGAATAATATCAAGTGAAGGCTTTGGGCTCATAATAGGGGTTTAAGTAACACGAAACAAGTCATTAGGCTCAGCGGGGCTAGGGAGGATAAAAGTATATCAAAAATTCACTCTGAAGCTCAAGAACAAGACAAAAGAACGCCTCTATCACAGCAAATGCTACAAGTCATCTAAAATCAGACAAGTACGAAGTCAAAGTCAAGATCAATCCACTAAAGAGGAACTAACACACAAGAATAGACTGGATAATAATATGAATCCAATAGGCTACAAAGAGGCCTCACAGTCTAACCAATTCAGGTATGCAGCACAAAGTGGTCTAATATAATCCAAAAATGCTCGAAATCATAGCAATCAAACATCAAATCATAGCCTCAAGATCACAAATGCCCAGCTATCCAGAAAATAGAGTCAAATCATTTTCAAATAGAGCACAACAAGGGGCACAGGGAGGCAACTAAACCAGTCATAGGAACCATATTTTTTTTATTTTTTCAGAATTTTTCAAAAGCAGTAAATCTATCCTAGAAAGCAGTAAAAGAGATAGGGAATACGAACAGAACTCCTCCCCCAAGCTGAACTTGGCAGTGTCCTCAATGCCAAAAGGTGATAAGGACTATGCTAAGAGGAAAAACAATGTTAGTACCCTCACTCTCGCTCACAAAAATGAAAAAAAAAAGGAAAAGAGAAAGAAAAATACGAGTTGCCTCTCGCACAGCGCTGGTTTATAAAGGTCCAGCACGACCATAATCCTCCCTCTCTCAAATAGGAGGGGCTTCGCAATGAGTGCCACCCTCATCAAACATCTTTCTCCTCCAAATGTTCTTGATAATGCCTCCAGACGGCGAGGCAACCTTAGGTGGAATTGGAACCTTCTCCACCCCTACTTCATCCAAAACCTTATCCTTGCAAAAAGATTGTTCAAGCATAGGTGCCTTAACAGCATTGGTTAGTTTAAACATCACTTTATCATCACCAACACTAAGAGTTAAATACCCAGACTTAACATCAATTACAGCACCAGCAGTACACAAAAATGGCCTACCCAAGATAATAGGAATCTGGGCATCCTCATCCATATCTAACACCACAAAGTCAACAGGGATATAGAATTTCCCGACCCTAACAGGAACGTCCTCTAAAACACCTAGAGGGTATTTTATAGAACGATCCGCCATCTGTAGAGTGATTTGTGTGCATTTAAGTGCTCCCATGTTCAGTTTCTCAAAAACAGATAATGGCATAACCGAAATAGAAGCACCTAAATCACACAAAGCCTTGTCAATAAAAATAGGTCCTAGATGGTAAGGTATAGAAAAACTACCAGGATCTTTTAACTTTGGTGGGGCTTTATTTTGGATAAAAGCACTACACTCTTCAGTAAGAGCGACACGTTCTACCCCACCAAAGTCTCTTTTCTTAATGATCATGTCTTTCAGAAATCTGGCATAAACAGGCACTTGGGTAATTAAGTCTGTAAATGGAATCGTTACCTCAAGGTTCTTGACCATAGCCAAGAACTTACCAAACTGCTGATCGACCTTGGACTGTTGCATCCTGTGAGGAAAAGGTAGCCTTGGTGTAAAAGGCGTTTCAGAAACCTTCTCCTTTTTCTTCCCTGTCTGTTCAGCTTCTGCAGACAAATCGACTTCAGACGTCGAATTCTTCCTTTTTCCTTCCTCTACCACCCTCTTCTTCCCTGCAGTTGGGGTAACGTCATCAATCGGTAGTGGAGGGGCATCATATGCAATGCCACTACGAAGAGTGATGGCATTCACATGTTCTCTCTGAACGGGCTGCCCTGGCAATTGTCCTTGCTGCCTCTGTGCATTAGATTCTGCCAACTGAGCAACTTGAGCCTCGAGAAGTTGGATGTGCTTCTCTTGGGCCCTCCGTGCTTCCTCTTAGGCCCTCCGTGTTTCCTCATTTGCTTTTTGCATAGACAATATCAGTTTCATCAGTTCAGAATTGCTAGGCTCTTGTGGGTTGTTGTTTTGTGGAGGTGGGGTGTGGAAATTTTGTGGAATTTGGAAGTTATTGGGATGATGGGAGTTTTGTGGTGGTGGTCTTTGGAAATGTGGTGGGGTTTGATGGTATGAGGGTTTAGGATAGTTTTGTGGAGGTGTAGGTTGATAGTTTTGTGGGTTTTGGTAGTTATGTGAAGGGGGGAAAGTTTGTGGCCTTTGTTGAAAGGCATTTGCCTTCTCCATCTGAAATTGAATGAACTGATAGTCATGCCCAAAGTGACCCTGTACACCACATACCTCGCAGTAAGATGAGGTAATGGGTGCTACGGCAGACATAGCATTGATGCTCATAGGCGGAGGTGTCGAACTAGAAGACTTCATTAGCTGCTGAGTCAGTTGCGCCATCTGAGATGTAAGCAATGAAATAGCGTCAACTTCAAGTACCTTCTTAGTCAAACTCCTAGATGATGAATGGTCATTGGCTGCAAGATTTGATATGAATTCATAACCCTCATCAACTGCCTTGTCTAAAAACACTCCTCCTGCAGACGAATCAACAATACACTTCGTCTGAGGCTGCAGACCATTGTAGAATGTCTGCGTCAAGAACCATTTGTCCATATTGTGGTGTGGACACTCTCTCTGTAGATCTTTAAACCTAGCCCACGCTTCCCGTAATGTTTCATCAGGCTCTTGGGAAAACGTGGCCAGTTTATTTCTGATTTCTGCTGTTTTAGTGGGTGGGTAATACTCTCTCAGAAATGCAGCAGAAATCTCACTCCATTCGGTTTCCTTCACATCATTCAACCATTTCTGGGCTCTATCTCTCAGTGAAAACTCGAACAACATGACTTTGAGTTGATCTGGAGTGACGCCGGCATGTTTAACGGTTCGACAAAGTTGTTGAAACCGTTGCAGATGATTTGACGGATCTTCAGTAGGATGCCCACCAAACTGATTTTGCTGGACCATGCTGATGAGTCCAGGCTTAATCTCATAATTTTCCGCGGCAATGGTGGGCATGGTAGGTCCAGTGGAGAGTCCATCCGGGTTGGGCACCCCATATGACTTTAGTGATTTTGACATACTTGTACTCAAGGTGTCTGTTCTAGAGGTGTTCAGCTGAACAGACTGCTTTTCTTTCTGCTTTATCTTTCGGATCCGCCTAACTGTCCTAGTAAGATCGGGGTCCGCTGGAATGGGGGAACCGTTTCTTTGAGACCTGGGCATACAAAAGAAACAAAAGCAGCAGTAAAACGTACCTCGATTGAAACAATGAAGTTCCAATGAGGTACAGAGAAGTAGACCAAATAATCAAATAAAAACTTAGAAAACTAGCCGTCTCCCCGGCAACGGCGCCAAAATTTGACAAGCTAAAGTCGTATCACCTAATCAAAAATAAACCTACAGACCTCTAACTAGGTAGTCAGTGGAAGCAGGGTCGAATCCACAGGGAGACAGAGTTTCTAAATCAATATTCAACCAATTCAGCTACCCCAGATGAAATCAGGGAAGAATTAATTAAACTAATAAATAAACTACAGAAGACGGGATAAATCGAGGAATTGACTATGGACTAAAAACCTAGGGTATTAGGTCGGTCCACCATGCTTATACCAATCAAATAGGGTCAACTACTACCAAAACCTAAGTCAAGAGTCGGGGGATTAGAGCCTATGTTGAGCTATGGTTAAGATCAACGCTCATAGTTCAACATACGCCGCATGGTCACTAACGTAATCAGAACTACTGATGTGTCCTAGGCCTCTAGTCGTAAGACGGATCTGTGCAAACAACTATTAACCACAAGCAACCAATGAAATTGCGCAATAACATTAATTACTCAATAAAGAACAAACCACATCACAATCACCCTAATCAAGCCCTAGAAATTGATAGAATCCTAAAACACAATCATGGTATAAACATGGCTTTCCTATCTAACACCCTAGAAAGAGACTACTCAAACATGATCGAATTAACAACGACAAAACTAATATGAAACCCTAACAATTGCATCATGAACGATTAAATAAATAAATTAAGCAATCAAGAATAACAAAAGAGATTAGGGTAGGAAAGAGTACCAATTGACGAAAAGCAGGAACTTTTATTGAAGTCGAAATAGGTTTGATCACCTCTAAATTAATCTAAAGTGTTTAAACTAGACTAAGAACAATGAGAAATAAACTAGAGTCTAAAGCAGTAAAAAGATGAATAAAAAGACGTCCCTAAATAATGAGGAAAAAGGTATTTATAATACCCCCTCAAGTTCACTAAAAACGGAAATAAGAAAGCGAAAAAGTGCGATTTAGGCACCAGACCCGATCGGGCCCGAGCACGGTACCCGATCGGGCCCACACACAAACATCACCAACATTCGTTTATTTTGCTTTGGTAGCAGCAGCGCAGCGCCTGACGAGAATTTGAGGCCCACCCGATCGGGCCTTGGCCATCCACCCGATCGGGCCAGGCGACAAAAGGGCCCAGTGGAAGCGCCTCTTCAGCAGCTCCATAATAAGACCTACGAGCAGCCCACCCGATCGGGTCGGGCGGTGAACACCTGATCGGGTCTGGGTACATGGTGTTTGCTCGATCCAATCGGGTAATGCTTGCCCGATCGGGTCCGCAACTTCTATACCCGATCAATGTATTTTTGCCCGATCGGGCTATTTTTGCCCGATCAGAGTACGGGAACTCCTTTTTGACTCTTTGGCTCTCTAATCTTCACGTTTAGGGGTCTTGGGACCTCCTAAACTACCCATAAAGCTCGTGAGCCATCCTACGTGCCTCGTAACACCTCGTAAAGCCGTGGTTGTTCCTAAATGGCTCGGGAATAAGGAGAAAACTCCCTAAAACCTGCAATTCAACACTAAAACACAAAACCACAACTATATATGATAGTTAGTACAAAATAGCTCCCAAGAGCTCCAATGACGCACAAATTAGCTTGTAAATAAGGGAGTAAAAACTATATAAATACGTGATTTCAGTGGCTCGTGTTTTGGAGATGCTTTGGTGGCTTTGACTTGGGGAATTGAAGGAAATAAGCCACCACGGCCGTGGCATATTAACCATGGTCGTGGGGACATGCGGCAGGCAAGGCATACTGTTGAAGATTTAGTACTGACTTGATGAAGTTAGGTCACCACGGCCGTGGTGATATTGCCACGACCGTGGTCACCCTCACTCGACAAAACAGAAGACCATCTGCCAAAACAAAAGGAAGTGGAATTTAGTGAAGTCAGGTCACCACGGCCGTGGTGATTTAGCCACGACCGTGGCACCTGAATTGCATAGAAGCAGTTTCCTTTGAGATTGCATTATGCCTCGACAAATTTGTGGCACCACGACCGTGGTGACTTGTAGGCGGTTATGGGCCCGATTTTCTCCGAAGTTAATTTTACGAAACTTATTCATACCTTAGGTTTTATACTTTGTAATTGTCGACTATTTTTATGATACTCTCTAGAAACTCTTAGTTCTTGTTCTTAAACACATTGATTACTCATTACTACTTAGTTTGGAGATTGAATCTTCCCATCAATTAAAGTATTATTTTCTTAACCCTTGTTTATTTCTCAGTTATTGTTAATCATGTTTACTTTAATTTATTGCTCTTGCTTAATTACTATGATGTGTGAGTAGTTTACCGTCTAAGGTTTTGGTGAAAATATGGATTAAAGGGCTAAGTATGGTGTTCATGTAATTAATGTTTCCATGTTGATTACGCATTGTTCTTGCTGTTTTGACACTCTAGGTTAGACCTTGATCACGTTTATGCGAGGGCATTAGATTTCAATTCCTCTTAATTGAATGTTGTAGTCTTTGTCATTCCCATGAATCAACTTAATCCTTATACCCATATATTAGATAGAGATTAAGAAGATCCTTTAGGGATTTTCCATGTTTATTGAATCAATTACTCAATTGACCAAAGACCATTTGAGAGAAGATTTGGTTGATTGATTAATTGATTACACTTGAGGACCATTCGAGAGAGGAATCAAGTACATTAGAGGGGAACTTAACCTTGCATGATTTACATAGTTCATAGTTGCGTTGTTTATTGTGTCTTGCCCGGATCCATACAAGTAGCCCAATCTCTAGTGTTTTCCTTATTATACTCATATCTCTACTTGTTTATTAGTTGTCATTCTTTATTCAGTTGTTAGTTGATAATTATCCAATCCTTTTCACCTCCAAATACCCTTCACTGAGGTAGTTTTAGACTTAATAGACCTTAGTCAATCCCTATTTCCTTGTGGTTCGACCCTTCACTTGCCATTACTACGTTTATAGTAGTCGCTCTTTAGGATTATAAGTAATGTTTGCTAAGCGGTCCTTAGTGCCTCAACGACACACTAAAAACCTCTTATCAAAATGGCGTCGTTGCTGGGGAAATTGTGCTATTGATTGAAGTTTACTTTAGTTTAATATTGCTTAAGTGATTTTTCTTTTGCTTTTGATTGTGTTGTTATTCGCTAACCCTCTGCTTAGCTTTGTTGTTTTACATGAGAAGGAGAGCTTACGGTTCACCCATCTTACCTTTAGATCCGCAAATCAATCGCACTTTGCGAAAGCTTTGGGGAACTTTGGAACGGTTGACCTTGGGCTCTGAACCAGCTTCACCAATATCAAGTTCGACAAGTGAGAGTGAATCAGACATGGGTGACGATAATGCACAACTTTTCAGGGATTTCGGAAATCCGGGGTCCTATGTTCGACAGGGTGAAATTCGACTCCCCACAACCACTACAAATTTCAGCATTCACCCTCAGTTTACACGAGTGGTGAAAGTAGAGCAATTTTGTAGAGGGTCGGATGCGGATCCACTTGATCATCTTGATCGATTTCTGGAGATTTGTGCTATGATAACGACGAATGATGTCTCTCCAGACTATATCAAGATGCATCTCTTCGGGTCTTCTCTTTCCGGGAAGGCAAAGTCTTGGCTCAAGAGCTTGCCTGCCAACTCCCTCACTACACGGGAGCAAGTTACATTGGCCTTTTTGAAGAAGTACATCCCAGAGTCAAAAACCGCTGATATTAGGAGGAAGATCTCCTCATTTGAGCAAGAATGTGATGAGACGCTTGCGCAGGCTTGGGAACGGTTTAGGGAGTTGATTCGTTTGTGCCCTCACCATGAGTACAATCAAAACCTACTCATGAGTTTCTTTTATGATGGTCTTGACCCCATGTCACGTGCTAACCTTAATGCTGGAGCGAGAGGTAAACTTTATAAGATCCCGCAAGACCAATTAGAGTCCACCATAGAAGAAGTGATCAAGAACTACGCATGGGGTGGAAGAGGGAGAGGTTCTCAACCTAATAAGGGTGGCAAGTTTGAGTTAGACCCAATGCACCAAATTCAAGCAAAGATGGATCAACTTGACAAGAAGCTCTCTAAGATCACCCTTTCATCATCGAGTCCATCACAAGTGAATGGTTTCTCTTGTGACATATGCGGTGGTATAAACCATGATACCTCTTATTGTGGAGGATCTCAGTCAGAGCATGTGATGGCCATGAACTCAAGAGGAGAATGTTATCAAGGTAACCAAGGGTATAGAAGCAATCAACAAGGAGGTTGGAGACAACCTCAACAAGGATACAACCAAGGTTTCAACCAACCTCAACAAGGTTGGAATCCACCTCAACAAGGCTTTAATCAACCTCAACAAGGGTTCAATAAAAGCTACAATCAAGGTGGGCCCTCCTCTCAAAGTTCCAATGTCTATCAAGCTCCTCACAAACGGTTTAATTTTCAAAAGGCCCCTCTAAATCCCCCATTTGCTAAACCAAACCCCGAACCTACTCATTCCTTCGATCCTACCTCCCAAATTCTTAAACAAATTCAAACCATAACCCAAGCCCTTGCTCTTCAAATCCAAGCTCTTCAAAGTCACGACCGAAGGTTTCAAGAGTTACAAGCTCACACCAAAATGCTTGAAACCCAATTGGCTCAAGTGGCCGAGAAAAACCCCTCTAACCCCACAAATCAACTTCAAAGCCAACCTACATCAAGTCAAAGCTATCCATTTGAGGTTGGGAACAAACTATGAGGGCCCCAAGATGCCTAATGAGTGTGAAGAAAGTGAAGTTGAGGTGGTTGAGAAGGAAAATCAAGTTGAGGAAGATGAAAGGGAGGTTGATGTTGAGAAAGGAAGAGAAGATAAGGAAACTCATGAGCAAGTTGGTGACAAAGCTCCATTGTCAACACCTTCTCCACCTAAGACCTATGTGCCACCGGTCACATATCCTCAAAGGTTGGTGGAGTGGAAGTTGAGCGACAAATTCATTAAGTTCCTCCAAGTTATGAAAGGCCTTCAAATACACATTCCATTTCTTGAGGCCATGTCTCAAATGCCAGCCTATGCCAAGTTCATGAAGGAGATCCTCTCCAACAAACGGAAGGTTGAAGACGAGTTTATCAAATTGTCATACCAAGTAAGTGCTCTAGTGCAACGAGATATGCCTAAGAAGGAAAGACACCCCGAAAGCTTCACTTTGCCGGTGAAGATAGGTGACCTCGAGCCTAAGGGTGCATTGGCCGATTTGGGTGCGAGTGTGAGTGAGATGCCTCTATCCATTGCTAAGCGCCTAAACTTCCCTCTTCTTCCTACGAGGAAGACTATTCAATTAGCGGATCGTTCTTTGAGAGCGCCGTATGGTGAGTTGGAGGATGTTCCAATACAAGCTTGGGAATGTCTTGGTGCCGTGTGATTTTGTGGTGATGGATATGGAGGAAGATCCGGAGACTCCTCTCATTCTTGGAAGAGAAGCTCTTAAGACATTGGGTGCCGTAATAAGTTCCAGAAATGATACAATCACAGTTGAAGTAGCCAATGAGAAGGTTGTGTTTGAGCTCTCTAAAACATTGAAGAGAACCATGATAGAGAGAGTTTGTTGGGTTGGTCACGGGGAGAGTGAAATGGAAGGTTTTGAGAGAGAAGTTCACACTGATGATGAGCCCTATGATTCTATCACTGAAGCACTAAGTTTAAACATTGATGAGGTGAAGAAAATCTCTATGCTTGTCGATAAAACTATCGTCGAGGAGACACATGAGGCGGAGTTGAATGTCCTTGCCGCTTCCATTGATAAAGAGGAGAGTTCTAAGCCTCCTCCTAAGGTAGAGTTAAAACCCCTTCCCCCCTCTCTTAAGTATGTTTTCCTTACTGATGCATGTACTTATCCTGTTATTGTTAACTCGGCTCTTGATGACATCTCTATACCAGAATTTATTAAGATATTGCAAAAATATATAGACGCCATTAGGAACTCGATTGATGACCTTAAGGGGATAAGCTCGACTCACGTGGTTCCCGACCCCCCTCCGGACCATTGAGTCGGGATTTTTCCCCTCCATTGCTATTGTTATCATTAGACTTTTCACAATGAGGACAATGTGTGGTTTAGCTTGGGGGAGGAGGTATATATTAGTTGCATATAGTTTGCATTCGATGCATATAATTTGCATTAGTTGTATATTAGTGTCATATTTAGTTTGTATTTTAGCATTTAGTATCATGTTTAGGGTGCATGTATATTCCTTTAGCCTTGCATGTGCATATAGATTGCATTTAGGTTTGAACTCCGCCCTTGGTACGCATGTGTTTTTCTTGATGACCTGAAAACTGAAAAAGGAAATGCTTTGATGGTCTCTAGTACGCCAATGAATTATTGGGTTGTGCCAAAACAGAAGGAAGTGGAATTTGGTGAAGTCAGGATACCACGGCCGTGGTGATTTAGCCACGACCGTGGCACCTAAATTGCATTGAAGAAACTTCCTTTGAGATTGTATTTTGCCTCGACAAATTTAAGGCACCATGACCATGGTGACCTGTAGGCAGTTTTGGGCCCGATTTTCTCCGAAGTTAATTTTAGGAAACTTATTAATACCTTAGGTTTTATACTTTGTAATTGTCGACTATTTTAATGATATTTTCTCTCTAGAAACTCTCAGTTCTTGTTCTTAAACACATTGATTACTCATTACTACTTAGTTTGGAGATTGAATCTTCCCATCAATTCAAGTCTTATTTTCTTAACCCTTGTTTTTTTTTCAATTATTGTTTTCATGTTTACTATAATGTGTGAGTAGTTTACCATCTAGGGTTTGGGTGAAAATATGGATTAAAGGGCTAAGTATGGTGTTCATGTAATTAATCTTTCCATGTTAATTATGCAATGTTCTTAGTGTTTTGACACTCTAGGTTAGACCTTGATCACGTTTACGCTAGGACATTAGATTTCAATTCCTCTTAAAATTTTTTATTTTAATTTTTTTTTGGCAATTCCTCTTAATTGAATGTTGTAGTCTTTTTCATTCCCATGAATCAACTTAATCCCTATACCAAGATATTGGTTAGAGATTAAGAGGATCCTTTAGGGGTTTTCCTTGTTTATTGAATCAATTACTCAATTGACCAAAGACCATTCGAGAGAGGATTTGGTTGATTGATTAATTGATTACTCTTGAGGACCATTCAAGAGAGGACTCAAGTACATTATAGGGGAACTTAACCTTGAATGATTTACATAGTTCATAGTCTCATTGTTTATTGTGTCTTGCCTGAATCCATACAAGTAGCCCAAGCTCTAGTGTTTTCCTTTTTATACTCATATCTCTACTTGTTTATTAGTGTTCATTCTTTAGTCAGTTGTTAGTTGATATCCAATCCTTTTCACCCCCAAATACCCTTCACTTAGGTAGTTTTAGAGTGAATAGACCTTAGTCAATCCCTATTTCCTTGTGGTTCGACCCTTGACTTGCCATTACTACGTTCATAGTAGTCGCTCATTAGGATTATAAGTATTGTTTGCTAAGTGGTTTTTAGTGCCTTAACGACACACTGAAAACCTCTTATCATGGTTCACTAGCAATTTGCTAGCTACGTCCACCACACCAGAGGGAGTGTAGTTTTATTAAGAGAGAAATTAATAAAAAATACATAATACAAAATAATGTTAGGCATCACTAAGATAATCAGATGTAGTGTATACCACTATAGGTTTAACTTAAGGGTTTATATAAGCACCTTTAGAGTTAACATTAACAAAGTTAACCTAGCAAGACCCCCGTGCTTGGTTGTTCCAGCCAATAGATAATTCAAGGCATATCTAACAAATATCCACCATGACTTGAATTCTCCCAAAACCACCAGACTACAGATGTACCAGATGCAACAACAGCCAAGTTGCCAGATGTACCAGACTCTCCATGTGTACCAGATTGCTTCTAAGAGCTCAGATTCCCAGATTGCCCCATAAGAGGCCCAGACTCTCCGACATTCTTCATCAGAAATCCCAGACTCTGAGATCCTCCTAAGGGCTCTAATTGTTCCATAAGGAGCCCAGACTCCCACTTAAGGGAACACAACCTCTAATGACTTAGAACATTTAGCAGGTCCAAGCAATGTTAGAACTTTCCTTGTGGAACAGACTTGGTGAACATGTCTCCTGGATTATCAGCAGTACCAACCTTCTTCACCTTGTCCCTCTTCTAGTTTTTAGGAAATGATATCTCACATCAATGTGCTTAGTCCTCTCATGATGGACTTGATCCTTTAAGCATATTGCACTGAGACTATCACAATAAACCACAGCCTGATCATGATGTAAACCCTGATCACCAACTAGCCCCTTCAACCAGATTTTCTACTTTGCTGCTTCAGTCAATGCCATGTACCCTGCCTCAATAGTAGACAAAGTCTCTATAGCCGATAGAGTTTCCTTCCAACTCACCACTGAACCACCAAGATTGAACACATAGCCATAGTTGTTAGAATCCCGATTCAAATCGTAGAACTGTACGATTCTACTATTCAACTACAGTCATCCGATTCTAGTAATTACTTATAACTAACGAGAACTTTAAAATTATAAATCAAAATGAATCATGGAAACAAAGGTGTTAATCAATATATAAAGTCATTTATTACCTATTTATAGTGTAAACATCTATTTTCTTTAATTATTATCCTTTTAAACTTGTAATATGAGCATATTCTAATGGAAGTTGACTATAATATCTTGACCATACGTGCTTGTAGAATCGTACGATTCTACCATCCGATCTTACGATTCGATTCCAAGAGCCCTTTCCGATTCAAAGTAGAATCGCGATTCTAATAACATAGCACATACCTAGTCATAGATCTTCTGTTGTCCACATCTACAACATAATCAGAATTAGAATAGCCAGTGACTAAACACTGTGCATCATTCGCATAAACAAGATCTACATTAGATGTACCTGTGAGGTAACTAAATATCCTCTTCACAGCCTGCCAATGTTCCTTACCAGGTTGACTCATAAACCTGCTGACAACACTCAAAGCATGTGCAGGATCAGGCCTAGTGCAGACCATAACATACATCAAGCTTCCTACTGCACTAGCATATGGACTCGAGACATGAACTCCTTCTCAGCTTCAGACTGAGGTGCAAACACAACGGACAGACGCACATTCACAACGTTAGGAGTATCTATATGTTTAGTTGATGACATGCAAAACCTAGACAATATTTTCTCAATGTAGCCCTTTTGTGAGACAAAGAGCTTACCCAGATTCCTATCCCTATAAATCTCCATACCAAAAATTTTCTGTTCAGTACCAAGATCCTCGATCTAAAACAATGAACTGAGAAGAATCTTCAACCTTTATATATCAGACTTGGACTTTGCAGCAATCAACATATCATCTACATATAGGATCAGATAAATCATCGAACAATCAGCAGACTTATTGTGATACGCACAACAATCATACGGACTCCTAATGTAGCTTAACTCTACCATATAGCTGTCAAACCTCTTTTACCTAGTGACGAAATTCTGACCCACCAGATTCTCGCTGGTGATTTCCCAGACTCTCAAAGTCTGCATCTCCAGACTCTGACTGATCATGTTGATTTTCTTCTCCACCTTGGTGTTGTAAGTCACTCTCATCAACAGAGGCTTCCAACTCCACCTGTTTATCAACATTACCTTCAATAACAAACTTCACAGCGGGGTTAAGCATATATTTTTCATCAAATACAAAATTTCTACTAAGTATAACCCTACATTCAGAGGGTGACCAGACTATATAACCCATAACACCATGCCCAATGCCCAAAAATACACCGTTATTAGTCATAGGTTCTAATTTACCCTCATTTACATGATAGTAAATAGGAAACAACCAACGACTCCCAATGAAGAATAATCAGCTGGCATACCAGACTACACCTCATAAGGTGTTATACAATCAATACCAATGTGAGGTCCTCTGTTGATCAGATAGCAAGCTGTGTTAATAGCTTCTGCCTAGAATCTCCTAGCCAAACCAGCATTAGAGAGCATACATCTTGCCCTCTCCAACAGAGTCTGATACATAGGTTCTGCTACTTCGTTCCGTTGTGGAGTATCTCTAACTATGCGATGACGGGCAATACCTTCATCTCTACAGAACATATCGTAATCAAACCAACATAACTCCAGACCATTATTAGTTCACAACCTCTTGATCTTCTTCCCAGTTTGTTCTCCACCAATGCCTTCCAATGCTTCAATTTCTCAAAGGCTAAGTTTCATGCTTTATTATAAATACCTAAGTCATTCTTGAGTAATCATGAATCATTGAGACAAAATACCTGTGTCCTCCTATGGATTCAATTTTGCATGGACCCCAGCAATCAGAATGGATGTAATCAAGTGCGCCCTTAGTCCTATGGACACCTTGCTTGGGAAACTTGGTGCGATGAAGTTTCCCAAAAACATAATGCTGACAGAATTCGAGACTATGCAACTTGTTCCTACAAAAAAGATCCCTTTTTACTAGAATCTGCATTCCTCTCTCACCCATATGACCCAGCCTCATGTACCAAAGTCTGGTAATATCTTCCTTAGGAACTGCAGGAGATGCAACAGCATCACAGCTTGTTAATGTAGAGCCTGCAAGAAAATACAGAGTACCACGCTTGACCCCTTTTAGAACCACCTTCGAATCCTGGTAGACATACATAACTCCACTTTCACACTTAATTGAACCCCTTGTTGTCTAGAGGACTCAATGATATCAAATTCTTTGTCATAAATGGAACATGCCTAACTTCATTCAAGGTGAAAAAGGAACCATCATGAGTCCTAATCTTGACTGAGCCAATTCCAACAACCTTGCAAACAGCACTGCTGGTCATAGAAATATCGCCTCCATCTATCTGCTCACAAGTTGAGAACCACTACCTGCTAGGATAAATATGGTAAGAAGCCCCTTAGTCTAAAACCCACACATCACTATGACGAGACTGCTCATTGACTACTACGGCAGTTTCTGCCACAGCGGCAGAACCCTTCTCCTAATGTTGCTTCTTTTTCTTAGGACATTCATTCTTCCAATGTCCCTTCTCCTTACATTAATTATAGACATCAGTTGGCTTATGACCCTTCAAACCCTTAAAATTCGATTTCCTTTACCAGATTTCCCGAACCCTTTATTGCCTGCAACAACTAACCCATATGTCTAACTCACAGACCCAAAACTAGATGCAAACCTTTATTGCGAGACTCTCTAGTATTAAGTGCAGACCTAGCTTCCTCTAGAGACAGACTGCCCTTCCCAACAATAAAAGAATCCACGAAATTCTCATATGACAGCGGCAAAGACACTAACAGAATTAGGGCAGCATCCTCATATTCTACTTTAACATCAATGTTACGTAGATCTTAAAGAATAAAATTTAATCTATCGAGGTGGTCCCTAAGAGACCTACCTTCTTGCATACGCAAGCTAAACAGACGCTGCTTGAGAAGCAACTTGTTGGTTAAAGATTTAGTCATTATACAAACTCTCAAGCTTTAACGACAGACCAACGACATTTTCCTCATCTACGACCTCAGTGATGACATCATCAGCCAAACAGCGCATGATGGTTGAGTTAGCCGTCTCCTCCAACTACTCATATCTACGTCATTTGCACCCACTTGCTTCGATATCTTCGATACTGGTGCCCACAGACCTTTCTGCTTAAGAAAAGCATCTTGATCTGCCATAGACCGAAACTATTCCTCTCAGTGAATTTATCAATCTTCACGTTCACCCATACATCTTTAACGCAAAACAGATTGCGGAAAACTTCAAACCCAAATGAACCAGACGAGGCTCTAATACCAGTTTATTGTGACATAAGAGGCGCTAAAGAATAATAAGAACGTAAAAGGCGATAAATACACACAGAGTTTAACGTAGTTCACTAACAATGTGCTAGACACAACCACCAGACTAGAGCGAGAGTAGCTTTATTAGGAGAGAGAAAAAACAGAATACTGAATAGTGTTAGGCAACACTAAGATAATCAATTGTAGTGAATACGGCTATAGGTTTAAGTTAAGGGTTTATATAAGCACCCTTAGAGTTAACCTAAACAGAGTTAACCTAGCTAGACCCCCGTGCTTGGTTGTTCGAACCAACATATAATTGAGGACATATTTAACAAAGTATGACCATAATTATAGGCCTCGTGACATGTCACCATTATATAAACATCAAAATAAGTCTATTCAACATCGAAATAAGTCTGTACCACTGAAAATAAGCTAATCGGTGACAGCAGAACCGCCATAATTTTGAAAAACTAGGGTAGGTTTTTATTTTCTAGGGTAGGTTTTTCTATGATATACCCTTGTAGTTTTACTTTTTCTAAGTTGTATCCCATGATAGATTTTGAAATCTTTCTATTATACCTTTGGATATACATTTTTTAATCAGTTTTACCCCAAGCAAAAAAATCCCCAACATGTAAACATGAGGTGAAGACACACTTATTCAGTAGTCAAACATGTAAAAAACCCTTAAAAACCCTTAAATCACATTATGAAACCAAAATCTCATAAACTGAGATGGAACGCCATAAATAATCATCAAGCTGGATTTTGGTACAATTGATTAAAAAATGTAAGACCAAGGGTACAATAGAGAGTTTTCAAAATCCTGGGGTACAATTTAGAAAATGTAAAGCCATATGGGTATATCATATAAAATCCCTAATTTCAATCAAGGAGCCTGGTTATAACAAATCTACATATATATGAAATAGCGTAGTCAAGATTTGTAATTCTCCACGTATCACCATCCTTTTCTAAATAACCATCTTTCTACCTCATCTTCATATATTAGAAAATGTTATTAATCCAAGATGGAACCCGCAACCTCACGTATGGAAGAAAGCACTCCAACCATGCCTCCACCACAATCTATTTGTTACTTCCATCCAAATTAATAATGAAATATAAATAAAAACCAATAGTTATGTTACAACTTTTGAAATCCATATTTATAAATGTATATATTTAATGACATTTTTCCACATTTCTTATCTGTTGACCCAATATGCTTTGGATGACGATAGGCTAAAGTAATATTTAACAAGGTTTTTAAGTTTTATGTGTGCAAGGTTCATGAATTATTAATGGTGCTTTATGAAGATAATAAGTGAAGTTCCTTAGTTGGAACTCTAACTGAAGAATGCAGAACCTGAGTGGGAACTCCAAGAGAAAAGGAGGTTAGTTACATAAGGGTGTAATTTAGTTTCCTATAAGTAACAAAGATCATCATATGGTAAGGAATTGTAGATGTTCAATTAGTCAAGGAATAGAACTAGAAATCTTTGAGGCATGAACTTTAAATTGAATCAAATCAAATTAGGTTACTACACATAATATGAAGCAAAAATTTCATGTCTAATTTACATCAAGAATAACAGAGTTGAAGGAATTGACAACTGAACCAGAAATGTTTTGAGTATGAACTGCAAATCAAATCAAATCAACAAAAATGGTGCAATATACTGAATTGCAGACCACCTTGCGTTGAACAGACCAACATGGTAGACCATAATGATGAAAGCAAATCATACATAAGCGACCAGATCTTCTATCTGCACCGGGTTAGCAGACCATGCTAAGCTGCACCATACCAGAGCTGATCTGCATCGTATTCGAGAAGACCTAAATGGTCTAACCTAGTAAAATAATCAGACCTAGAACTTTACTCTGGTAATTACTTGAACAAACCAAAACGATCCAAGGCAACTCTGGTGATTACCGAAACAGCGAAGGCGTACACTAGAGAAATGTTTTGAGTATGAACTGCAAATCAAATCAAATCAAATCAACAAAAATGCTTATGGGTATATCATATAAAATGTAAAGCCATATGGGTATATCATATAAAATCCCTAATTTCTATCAAGGAGCCTGGTTATAACAAATCTACATATATATGAAATAGCGTAGTCAAAATTTGTAATTCTCCACGTATCACCATCCTTTTCTAAATAACCATATTTCTACGTCATCTTCATATATTAGAAAATGTTATTAATCCAAGATGGCACCCGCGACCTCACGTATGGAAGAAAGCACTCCAACCACGCCTCCACCAAAATCTATTTGTTACTTCCGTCCAAATTAATAATGAAATATAAATAAAAACCAATAGTTATGTTATAACTTTTGAAATCCATATTTATAAATGTATATATTTAATGATATTTTTCCACATTTCTTATCTGTTGACCCAATATGGTTTGGATGACGACAAGCTAAAGTAATATTTAACAAGGTTTTTAAGTTTTATGTGTGTAAGGTTCATGAATTATTAATGGTGCTTTATGAAGATAATAAGTGAAGTTCCTTAGTTGGAACTCTAAATGAAGAATGCAGAACCTGAGTGGGAACTCCAAGAGAAAAGGAGGTTAGTTACATAAGGGTGTAATTTAGTTTCCTATAAGTAACAAAGATCATCATATGGTAAGGAATTGTAGATGTTCAATTAGTCAAGGAATAGTAACTACACATTTGTTCCTTAAATAAAGAAATTGTTCCTATGAAACTATGTTAATGGAACTGATATAAGAAACATGTGTCTAAAAAGAGAAAATGATAAAAAAAAAAAATTATGCTCTCATGAATGGAACACTTGTAGCAAGCAATTCCTGTAACAAAATAACAAACTGCAATGTTTTAATCACAAGGAACAAGTAATGTTTTAAGCAAAAGAAACAAGTAATGTCTTTAAACGAACAAATAATTGTGTTGTGAAAATCTGTTTACACGCCTAAAAAAATCAGCTAAGATTTCCATTGAGAAAAACTGGAAACATTTTGTAAAGATATGACTAAAGGAAATTTCGGTTATTAAGGGATTTCAAAAAGGATTTTCGAAATATTAAAGATTTAAAAAAGAATTTTTATAAAAGTGTAAATTGTTTTAAAATAAATATTTTATTTAACAAAATCTTTTTAAAAGATATTATTTTTTAGTAAAGATTTTAAATTAGATTTTAAAGAATAAAATAACCATTTTTAGTCAATAAATTACCGTAATCAATTGATTGCTTGGTTTAAGGAACATAGTTTAGCGGTAAATAATGTTTAACTAGACGTGAATATTATTAGTGAGGGATTAGTGGGTTAATGGTTCCTTTTCCTTAAGCATAGGAACATACATGGTTTAACTCCACTATTCCACTACATATGATTAAAAACACGTTTAATTAATTGATTGCTACTTAAGGTAAACAATTAACTAAGTTCCAGTGTGTCTGACAAATTGATAATTAATCTACAAAGGTATTAATTTGAGTATCACTTTTATCAAGTAAGTACCACCAAGTTCAAAGTTCAAAGTTTCAAGTTCCATTATTACCATATGAGTTCATAGTTCCGTTAGTATTTACTACCATCCTGCTATCCTGTATTTCGAGTTGAGAAAAGAGTTGAGATGAACTCTTGTAGTTTGAGGTAGGGTAAGACGTCCTGAACTCCTGTAAAGTGTGAGACTTTGAGTGAAATAAGAGAATGAAGAGAAAGGAACTTCAATTGAAGTTCGAGAGGAACAACAGTTAGAGGAAATTGTTGTTGGGAACTTGAGTTTAGGAACTCAAGTTATGGACCGAGAGTTAATAGGTTTGTAAAAAAGGGTTTTGCCTATTATAGTGAAAAATTTTGAGTCAAAATCCCTTGTAGTCGAGGTCGTTTCTGCCCATTGGGCATAGAAAGTTTTTCCTCATAAAAATCTCTTGTGTCTTTCTCTTGTTCCTTTCATTGTTTTATAATTCCTCGAAAAGTACGGTTACTTTCCACACATACAATTCATCCCCCCTTCTTGTAGTGTTCCGGGAGAAATAACAATATCGTAACTACCAATAAACTGCAAATTGCGCGGGCCTAATACTAGTTACTTTCATTAAAAACAATTAATCCTGAGATATTGACATCCATCTATTCTCTAAAGAAAGTTGCACTACTCAAACAAGACAACGTACCACAAGGTTTTTCAGCTTACTTTCATCATTTATGATAACGTGACCTCATAAACCATAATAATCTCTTTCCTCACAAAGTAAAAAATTCGTTGTTAGAGCATCATTACGGATCAGAATAAAAAAATTCAATCTTGTCTTTCCTCATTTCTCTCTTCTCCACATCACCAGTTATATCATGCACAAATAGTAAATCTAATGTTCTAATTGCATCATGAACAAATGGCATGGACAACACTACATTTTTTTCTGCAAGCTTGAAATGAGGTACCATGAATGAATAAATGTTTTTCCTCCCCTCCTTAAATAATTAATTAACAGGAAAGAAATTGGGTGATTCATGTTGAAAGTTTATGGAGGGAGCATCATCAACAAAGTGGTAATCTAAACACTCTGCGTTCATCTACTAGTTCAAAAACACATTATAACAACTTATGAGCAAATAAAAAAAGCTAAGTCATCATAGGTGTTTATGCTAAATTCTGCTCAGGACAAAACTAAGCTGGGAGTTACAGCTAGAAGGTGGCAAAGTAGCTGGACGTGTGTGAGCACATCTAAGACAAACAAAGAAAGCAAGAAAAGAGAAGGACAAGAACACCAAGGATGGTGACGCGGAAACCCGTGGAATAAGGGAAAAACCACGGGTGGATTTGAGTCCACCAATCCACTATAATCTCAGTTACAGCCTTAGAAGTCTATGTATTAAAGAAGTTTGTAAGCTAAGAACAATGTATGCTATTCGAATGTTATTGCTGAGTGCATAGTACTTGTGTTTAAATTATACAATCATTGTGCTATATATACTAAGATAAGTATCCGTTTGAATCAGCCACCACAACGGCTTGTGACCTCTCCTAGATCCTCGCTCATATCCGTAGTTAATGGCCTTGAATGAGTCTTCATCTGTTTCTCTCATACTGCATCTTCGACTTGGTCTTTGCGTGATTTTAGGCTTTGGCAATCACTGATCCATAATGTGTTTAGTAAAGCTGAGTCTCTTTAGCTGATTGGTCTAAGCTGATTCTTCATAGCTGGTAAACCCAAGCTGGAATTCCTTAGCTAGAGAACCTAAGCTGGAGGATCTTAGCTGCAATAATCATTTAACCTGCATATGTAGCTGCGTAAATTTTCAGGAGATAACAATTGCCCCTAACTTGTAGCTTGTACTACTTCTCTTGCGTAGTAAAGCTGCATGTTATTTTCATGACTTTAAGATATAATTTCAGTGTAACATTTAGCATAAAAGATAGAAACTCAAGAGGCTAAAAAGACATAAATGAAGTACGCTTATCTTTAAAGATTGAGCTTAATCATTACTTCGGTTTATTTAAGCAAAGCGATAAATACCAGCCGTTTTCGTCAGAACGACTTTAAATCAAAAGATTTTTGAAAGATCCTTCCTGTTTTCTCTGCTTTCTTCTTTGGTAGGTTTTTTCTCTATCTTCTCTCCTTCGTTTCTCTGCATGCCTATGAAGCACCAGCTAGAAAAAAAGTATTTTCTTCCAAAACCACATCCATGGGAAAGGCAAAAGACGATGTTGCTTCCAACATTACATGGGAGGATATAGAAAATATTAGAATTAGAGGAGGGTTTCCTGAGAGTATTGAGTTTATAGTCCCAGATAAGTTAGATAGACAGGAAAAAACTACGGATAATCATATCTGCTTCTAGGAGTACCCTTTCCTGTTAGGGTATACTTTCGACTTTACACCCCTGATCCGTTCTTTCATTGAGGTTCTAAACTTTTCCCCTGGCCAGCTTATGCCAGGATTCTGGGAGATCTGTTTCACTATAGAGTCTGCCACTAGGGATTGGTGTCCTGCCTTTGCCCTAGAGGACCTTCTTACCACCTATAGCCTTAAAATCATTAACCATAAGAAGGTGACCCTGAAGCAAAAGCCTAAGTACCCAAGTCCTGTAGAAGGGGCTGGTGCTTCTGAGTCTTACTGGAAGACTCGCTTTTTCTTCGTCGCTAAAGATTCCCTTGGCGAAGCTGGGGCCTATGTTCCCTCTAGCTGGCCTGCTGGAGGTAGTTTTTACTATATTCTTTCCTATTTTCTTGAATATTTTATTAACTGCAATTCTTAACCCTGTCTTTTTTATAGGTGCTGCTGAGACTGTCGAAAGTCTTGCGGATAGGGACGAAAGGGCGAAGGTTTTCCTTAGCATCCCTCCAACCAAGAGGACCTACACTCCTCCTTTCAAGGCTATTCCTGTTACTTCCCTAACTCCTGCTACTTCAGGAAATACCTCCATGGCTTCAGCTAAAATAACCCGCTTGCTAGTTGTCAATGAATTCTTTTAGGAAAACTGCATTAGTTCTTACATTTTGTCGTTTGTATAGCTAAAGGTAGTACGCTGTCCCAAGATGACCCTTTGGCTCGGTTGAAGAGAAAGAAGATGGAGGCACCTACTACTGCTACCCAATCTAAACCTGTTACGCCTGCCAAGGTTGCTGCTACAATTCCTAGCATGCCCCTCCTCTAATCAAGCTGGACTTAGACCCACCTGCCCCTGGCTCATCAACGATAAACCTGACTATGCCTGCAGACTTTCTGTCTGAGGATGGGTAAACAACAGCCTCTGGCCGTACGCAGATAGGTTGTTTTTTTCCCGTTGCGGCCAAGCAACTAAGGTTGCAGGATCCTGAGGTGATGGTTAACCATGCAATCCAATACTCTCTTCAGGTAAACTTTTACTATGTTTCAGCTTTAAATACTTTTCAGTTGCTCTTTGTTTTTCCTTATACCTTAGTGTCCTATGCTAGGCCCTATTAAACTACCTAGCGACACGTTCCAGCTTGAGAGCAGCTGCCTCAGTGTCTGCCCAGCTCAAAGTTTCTCAAGCTGAGGTTGCTAGTTTGAAAGAAGAGCTGAGTAGGGAGAAGAAGGAGAAAGCCCATGATGAGGAGCAGCGGAAAGCTGAGACATTGCTCTTAGAGAAGGAGAGGGAGGCAAAAAAGCTTTTCGCAGCTTCGGCAGAAGCAGAGATTTCTACTGCCAGGGAGGAGGCTAAGGTAGCTGCTATGAAGCTGGCAGAAGTGGTTGGGGAGAAGGACGTTCTAAGTGCTCAGCTGGCGCATCAAAAGGAGCTTCACTTGGACAAGATGGAGGGAGTTCAGATTGTTGAGCCTGCCAAGCTGGCCTACTTGATGCTGTTCGAAACTGTGTAGAAGAAAGAGCTGCACAAGTACAATGATGCCTTCTTAGCTACCATGGGGAGCATTGCGGATCTCAAGGATTTGGTTTTGGATCTTCACCCTCCTAGACAATAGAATTCTACAGCTGATTCGTCAGCTAAGGTCCAAGCTACTGCCCCTGCCACAGCTGAGCCATCGAGTCGTTCCGTCCCAGTCCTTCCAGCATCTGAAGTGCCAGAACAAATGCCAACAGCTGATCAGGTTGCTAGCTAGGAGTGTAGCTAGTTAATTATTTAAACGTTTTAGTTTTTTGTTTTTGTCAAAGAATTTCAATTTCTCAAAAAATGTTATTTACCGCCAGTCAAGGGGATGGTGTGTTTTTGGATATGATGACTTTTGGTATATATATGCATTATGCATTTAGAACTTTAGTATAATGAGCTAGCTGCTTTGTGTATATACCTGGCGTTTTTTGAAGCCAATGTCTTGTGTTATGGGCCCAGTTACCTTGGTGTATAACCCTTAGCTGGTGCAACCTTGGTAGTGCAGCTATCAAGTACTGCTAATAGCTACATTCCAAGGTGTCTACATGTGCTTGCGTCTTTAGATAGCTTTGGGAGGCTAAGAGGTGCTCCAATCTGTAGCTATTCTCGCGGTACCTACGTGTGTTGACTATGCCAAGACAGCCTTTGGCATAGCCAACGGCTCTCCGATGCCTAAGTCAGTAAGGGTTCTGAGAATACCTTATAGATAGACAAGGCAAGGTAGGAGAGAGCCTAACCTGGCATTTTTTAGTTTGCTTAGCAATTTTTCCTACCTGGTGTAATTGCTGCAGTTGAGAATTTGATTTCTAGCACGTATCTGGTTTCCTAGAAATGATAGAGTTTCAGATATGATGCATTCCAGCTTCTGGGAACAGGTTTGCCTACTGCTGTAGCTAGGCGATATGCCACTTTACCTACTACCTGCTCAATCAGGTAGGGCCCTTCCCAGCTAACTCCCAGCTTGCCTGCATTTAGCTCCTGGGTGTTTTGGAAGACCTTCCTTAACACCCAGTCTCCTTTCTTAAATACCTTAGCTTTCACGTTTTTGTTGAAGCTGCGGGCTACAATCTGTTGCTGGGTGGCCATTCTAACTAACACATTATCTCGTAGTTCTTCGATAGTATGTAAATCATAAGATAACTCAGAATCATTTAATTCAGGGGTTAAGAGCCCATGCCTGGCAGTTGGCACAGCTACCTCAGCTGGAAGCACAGCTTGGCAACCATAGATTAATGAGAATGGGGTTTTTCCTGTCGCTCCTCTAGGTGTTGTTTTGTTGGCCCAAAGGACTCTAGGTAGCTCTTCTACCCATTTATCTTTTTTAGCTTTCAATATCCTTTTGATGCCATTAATGATTACCTTATTATTGGATTCAGCTTGTCTGTTAGCTTGTGGATACTTGGGTGTTGAGGTAACCAGGTTGATGTTCCATTCATGACAAAATTGCCGCGTTTTATCACTTATGAATTGTGATCCATTATCACAAACAATTTCACTAGGTACCCCAAACCTGAAAATAATGTTAGTATGTATAAAAGTAATCACCTCCTTATCTCTTACCTGCTGGAATGCGCCTGCTTGAATCCACGTAGAAAAGTAGTCAGTTAAGGCTAGCATGAACACTTTTTGACGTGGTGCAACTGGTAGCTTCCCTACTATGTCCATGCCCCACCTCATAATGGCCAGGGGGTCAAGGTGGGGTGTAATGGCTCAGAGGGCTTATGTACCATACCTGCATGATTTTGGCAACTATCACATTTAGCTACATACCTTTTGGCATCCTTACGCAACGTTGGCCAATAGTATCCATAGGATAGAATTTTGTTAGATAAGCTCCTTCCTGCTGTATGTGAGCCACATTCTCCCTCATGGAACTCATTAAGGGTAGCTTCCTATTGCTCCTTTTCCAAGCACCTTTGCAGCATGTCTTGCTTAACTGCATGTTTGAATAAGACTCCAGATATTACCTGGTACCTGCTGGCTTTCATACGCAGCTTCCTAGCTTCTAGCTTATCGTTTGGTAATATGTCTCTTTCCCAGTAGTCTAGCAGTGGTTTTGTCTTGCTATCGGTACGTGCTATGTTGTTAATACTAAGTACTCTGTTTACCTCTTTGCTGATAGCTGGCTCCGCTAGGTGAGCGATAGGGAGGTTGCTGAAGTTGCATTTTCTTAATGCTGAGCTTAGGTTAGCTAGTGCGTCAGCTTTGGTATTCTGGTCTCTTGGTATTTGTTGTATGGTAAATTCTTGAAATAGCAATGTCTTGGATTTTGCCAGCTCTAGGTAGAGGGACATCTTCGAGTCTTTAGCTGCGTACTCGCCATTCACTTGGCTTACGATCAGCAAGGAGTCACTGTATACCTGTAACTTGGCTGCCCCTAGGTCATGAGCCACAATCAGTCCTGCAATTAAAGCCTCATACTCGGCTTCATTGTTAGTAGGTTTTAAATCACAGCAAATAGAACGTACTATCATGTCCCCTTGTGGCGACTTTAGGACTATACCGAGTCCAGCTCCTCTAAAATTGGAGGATCCATCCACAAACAACTTCCAGCTACCGATAGGTGTTACATGGTTGATGTGCCTTGCTAGGTTAGGACTAAAGTCAGCCACAAAATTAGCTAGGGCTTGTGATTTTATAGCTGTCCGGGGTTGGTACCTGATGTCATAAGCACTTAGGGACACAACCCATTTGCTCATCCTGCCAGTATATTCTGGTTTGCATAACACAACTTTTATGGGATAGTTAGTCATAACACATATGGGGTAAGCTTCGAAATAGTGTCTAAGCTTCCTGAAAGCTGTATATAAAGCTATTATCAGTTTCTCTAAAGATGTGTACCTGGTTTCTGCATCAAGCAAAGACTTACTGATGTAGTACACTGGCAGCTGCGGTCTGTCAGCTTCCCTAGCTATTACTGTACTAACAGTCGTGTTGCTCACAGCTAGGTACAGGTGCAAGGTCTCTCCTTGCTTTGGTTTGGAGAGTATAGGTGGAGTAGCTAGGTAGGCCTTTAGCTGCTGTAAGGCAGCTTCATGCTCTGCAGTCCATTCAAAACCTTTATTCTTCTAAAGTACATGATAGAAAAGGTGGCACTTATCTGATGATCTGGAGATGAAACGGTTGAGTGCAGCAACTCTTCCTGTCAGCTTTTGAACTTCCTTTAGGTTTTTTGGGGACTAGATGTTGATCAGTGCCCTGATCTGATCTGGGCTAGCTTCGATTCCTCTCTGCGTGACTATGTAACCTAGGAACTTACCATCTAGGACTCCAAATGAGCATTTTGTTGGGTTGAGCTTCATATTGTACTTCTTCAACACGTCAAAGGTGTCCTACAGGTGTGACACATGGTCGCCAGCTTGCTTGGACTTTACCAGCATATCATCGATGTAGACCTCCATTGTGTCCCCTAGTTGCTTTTCAAATATCTTGTTGACTAGGCACTGGTAGGTGGCACCTGCATTTTTGAGAACAAAGGGCATAACTTTATAGCAATAGATACCTCTTTCAGTCATGAAAGCTATTTTTCCTTGGTCTTCTATATCCATCAGAATCTAGTTGTACCCGGAGTAAGCATCCAGGAATGTGAGTCTTTTGTGCCCTGCTGTAGCATCCACCAAGGCGTCTATGTGAGGTAGGGCGAATGGATCCTTGGGGCAAACCTTGTTTAGGTCAGTGAAGTCTATGCAGACTCGCCATTTTTCCTACCACAACCACGTTAGCTAGCCAGTTAGGATATTTGACTTCTCTAATCTTACTTGCTTGCAGTAGCTTTTCTACTTTTTCATTGATGATCAGGTTACGTTCAGGTGCAAATTTTCTTCTCTTCTGTTTGATGGGTTTATGGTTCAGATCTACATTTAGCTTGTGAGTGCAAATGACAGGATCAATCCCAACCATGTCTTCATGTGTCAACGCAAAGCAGGTGATGTTGTTCTTGAGAAATTCAATAATCCTACCTTTTTTTCTGCTGGTAGAGATGCACCAACCTGCACTGTCTGCTGTGGCTTAGCTGCGTCCAACACTACTTCTTCAATATCCTGTTCGCCAGGGTTGCTAGGTGTTGGACGTTGCTGTAATTGCTAGATCTCCTCTTTTTAAGGTTTGAGGGATATGCTGTAACATTCCCTAGCTATCTTCCGGTCTCTTTTGATCTCTTAAACTCCCCATTTGGTGGGGAACTTGATAGTTTGGTGATAGGTAGATGTCACAGCTTTCATCCTGTGAATCCAAGGCGTACCCATAATAACATTGTAAGCTGAAGGACAATCTACAACACTAAACCTGGTTTATAAGTTGACTCCTTTGGCGTAGGTGGGGAGAGTGATCTAGCCAATGGTAAGGGCACGCTCTCCACTAAATTCGTACAAAATTGTTGACTTTTTGGAAAACACTCTTTTGTTCAAGTAGTTGCTGATGGTGAGGGATATGACCAGCCCATCATGGTGATCAGCTTCCTCAGCTTCTTCGAAGCTGATGGTCATGCTTCGCAGCTTTCGTTCCTCCTTGCTTCTGTGCCGTATAGGTGCTGCTTTGGAACCTTCTCTGGCAAATCGCTTAGCTGCAGAATAGGTTAGTCCACAAATTTCTGAACCCCGAGAGATAACATTCACTACCTTATCATGGGTTGGATCAGGTGGGGGCCTAGCTGGCTTGCTGTCATTGCCTTTTTCTAGACTCGTCTTTTTGGCTCTTCTTTCCCATGAGATGCTCAGCCAAGCAACTTCCTTCCTGAGGGCCTTGCAGTCCTCGGTTCGATGACCATGGTCACCATGGTAGCTGCACCATTGGGTGGTATCTTTCTGGCCATCAGGTTTATCAGTCTTTTTAGGCCACCTAGTAGCTAAACCTAGCTTTTCCAAGGCGTTCACCACACCTCCTGCATCAACGTTAAAGCAATAGGAGGATAAAGGAGCAAAGTCTACATTATTGGACCTGCGAGGAGCTTCTCTAGCTACTCTGCTAGCTTGATCACGTTTTTGGTATGGCTGGTAGCGCCAATCATTTCTCCTGTTGTTATTATTGTTGTTGTTCTGAGTTTTCCTATCGTAGCTAGGTTCTCCTCCATACCTGGACGCGTCATCTTCTTCAACGCGGATTTCAGCCATAGCTCTAGCCCTAACCTCTTCAAAGATGATGTATGGGTACCTGGTTAGCTCATAATATCAGCGGGACTTAGGGGTCAAACCTCTTCGGAATGCCTCGATGGCTGTTGGGATATCCAGGTTCTAGACAGAGATCATTTCCCTGTTGAATTTATCCAGGTATTGGCGCACAGCTTCTCCTGACTTTTGGATAATGCGATACAGGTCGCCGGTATGTTTCTCCAGCACCCTGCTGCTAGCAAATTGCTGATAAAATATGTTAATGAGAATAGAAAAATTAGGGATAGTACCAGCCCTCAGGGTAATGAGCCATTGTAAGGCAGGGCCACCTAGGGTAGATCCAAAGGATTTGCACATTATAGCTTCAAGTAGGCCCTCTGGGTTAGGTAGGGTCCACATCTTCTACTTGTACTGGTTCACATGGTCATATGGATATGTGGTTCCATCATACAGCTTGCCAAATGGGGCCAGGTGCAGCTTCTTTCGAATCATGGCTCTAGCTATCTCTTCGACAAATGGCGACTTGGTGTAGCCATCAGGGGTCTCCTCAGCTACAGGTGTAGGTGCGCCTGGCATCTTAGCTAGCATCCGCATCATCATCTTGTTCTGGGATTCAAGGAGAGCTAGCTTCATAGCTGTGGGATCTGTCTCTTCAAGGTCGAGGTTGTGTGGTGCTTCCTTAGCTTCCTCATCACCACTGGCCTTAGAATCAGTCAGCTGCAAGATACGAGGCAGCATGTTGGGGTGTCGTCGGGAAGACCTTTTGGTGTTACTCTTAACAGATTCTAGTTCCTTATGAAGGCTTTCGATGACTCTATTGGATTCAGATTGAGCCTCTTAGAGAGGCTCGAGAGCAGCTTTCATTTGTTCAGTAGTAAATTCTGCCATTTGTATTAAGAGTTTGGAAGGGAAATGGATGATAGAAATTTAGATATGATATCTAGCTGTAGGCCCCACGGTGGGCGCCAAACTGTTTATGCTAAATTCTGCCCAGGACAAAACTAAGCTCGGAGCTACAGCTAGAAGGTGGCAAAATAGATGGACGTGTGTGAGCACTGCTAAGACGAACAAAGAATGTAAGAAAAGAGAAGGATAAGAACACCAAGGACGGTGACGCGGAAAACCCGTGGAATAAGGGAAAAATCGCGGGTGGCTTTGAGCCCACCAATCCACTATAATCTCAGTTACAGCCTTCAAATTCTATGTATTAAAGCAGTTTGTAAGCTAAGAACAATGTATGCTATTCGAATGTTAATGCTGAATGCATAGTACTTGTGTTTAAATTATACAATCATAGTGCTATATATACTAAGATAAGTATCCGTTTGAATCAGCCTCCACAACGGGTTGTAACCGCTCCTAGATCCTCGCTCATATCCGTAGTTAATGGCCTTGAATGAGTCTTCATCCGTTTCTCTCTTACTGCATCTTCGACTTGGTCTTTGCGTGATTTTAGGCTTTGGCAATAACTGATCCATAATGTGTTTAGTAAACCGGAGTCTCTTTAGCTGAGAGGTCTAAGCTGATTCTTCATAGCTGGTAGACCCAAGTTGGAATTCCGTAGCTGGAGCACCTAAGCTGAAGTATCTTAGCTGCAATAATCATTTAACCTGCATATGTAGCTGCGTAATTTTCAGGACATAATAATAGGAGCAAACAACAAGACTATCAAAGTCAACACCATAGACATCGTACAGAGTACAGACTTGTACCAACAGATTTTTGTATTCATAACAACAAATAAATGAACAACAACCCAGATACCTAATAATCTTTTTAACTTATTTATACTACATCAGCAATGAGCAATCCACCACAAACAAATGAATTATTTTAGTTATTGAGCTGTTTTTCATGCTGGTGAGTCAGTAACAAAATATCAAACTAAAAAGGCTAAATGGCATCAAGTTGGCAATTGGTGTCTCAATATCATCAATAGGTAGATGTTGCACTCGAGAGTATGATGCGCATCATACTCTCGACCCAAAACGCAACCTCCAACAAATAAAACGCGTGACAATAAAATGGGCGGGGGGAGAAATGTACATGGGCTTTAATATTGTGTACACAACAAAATTCAAAATAATAACTGACATGACAGTTACTGTAGATGATGTATAAGAAGGTTTAATGGAAAGTGAACCGCCTTTTTTTCATTTCACTGTTCCCCAAACCTTTTCTCTCTCAACTGCAACTCTCTCTCTCTCTCTCTTATTTCCAGTGCAACGTCCCTTCATCTTCTTCATCTTCATCCCATATTTTCAACCAGAATTCTTAAAAATTCTGGGCTTCTCTCTTGAATTTGAAGTTTCAACCAGTTTCATCATCTTCATAATCGTTCACAAACTCCAAAAAATATTATTTTTATACCCTAAAAAACAAAGAAGAAGAAGATATGGCAAATGAAGCAAGCGAAAAACAACAAACCCAGAAACTAAGGTATACACTAATGAATAAAGTTGATTTTTTTAACTATTAGGAAAACTAAATGTACATTATTTTGCCCTACTTTTTGTTTAACGAAAACACAATATACATTCTCTAACCCTAGTTTTTTTTTTTGTTTGAAAGCATTGATGATGAAAATAGACCACTTTCAACCTTTATTCAATTTCGTAGGAAGAGGGACGCAACAAATCAACCCATTGTGGACCCCCTGATTTTGAAGGAACTAGAAGCTGAACATGGACATCAAACTGAACAGTAAGTACAATCTTGAACTTGTTCCTATCTTTTAATTATGACATGCAAGTTTTGTCATTTTTGTGTAAACATGTTGATTTTATTACCAAACTTGTACATTGTATGAAACATGCTATTAAATATATGAAATAATGTGTAAAATGGTGGGTCTCTTTGCATATATTTTATAAGGAAGATGTACATTATCAACTTAAACATGTATATTATGAGATAAGGTATGTACATTAAATGTGTACATTTTATGTAGTTTGGTATCAAATATAAATGAAGGATGTTGCTTCTTTTAGCCATTGATTTTGAAAGGAACATGTACATTCTCACGTTAAACATTTATATTATGAGATAAGGTATGTACATTATAAATTTATGAATTGACGAAATCGTTTGTTCATATATGTTAAATGAAAGTACAAATGTACATTAAATGTGTACATTTTATGTAGTTTGGTATCAACTGTAAATGAAAGTACATTTGTACTTTCATTTAACATATATTTTAAAGGAAAATGTACACTATATAAAGAAGCTTGTCCATTAAGGAGTTCAGCGTGTACATATGGTTTGTTAGATTTCAAGCAATGTACATTTTTGTTTGGGGCATGTACAATATTTGCATAGAAATGTATAATGATTGCAAATCCTCAGGTTTTATGCTTTAGGGTTGAATTCTTCTTTGAAGTATGTACATTAATATTAACTGTATGTACACTAAATTGGGGAAACATGTACATAATTTTTATGACCTTGTTTGGGTCATTAATTTGGAGGTGGTTTTTTGGAGGCATGTACATTTATCTAAACTACGTGTACAGTATTTATGATAACCCATAATCTTTATTCCATCAGTGTTCCTTCTCCTTAAGGAAATGTACATGCTGCTTAGATATTTATTATTTTGAAAATGAATACTTATTGTTACCTAATGTAACAGGGGCTCAGGAGACAACCCTGGTAATAACCAACCGGGGTCTGCAATGGCGGTACCGCAGTCGAAAAAAAGAACCAAAGAGGAAGCTGAAGGTTCAAAACATGTAAAGAGAGCGGAAGGTGATGAGAAGAGGCAGAAGATCCAGAAGAAATCTAAACAGATAGTTGAAGTACAAGAAATTTTATCAGACGACAGCCGGGTTGTCCTGAAACCTAGGCACAACATACAATCAATGCAGACTGTTTTGGCTGCAATTGCAGAAAACCCAGAGAAGCGGCAGGCCGTTGTAGATATGGGTTTCGGTTCGCTTTTCATGCTTGACTTTGGTAAAAATGAAAAAGAGTTTGCTGCTGATGTAGTGGGCAAATTCTCGGCGGGCAGTAGTGCCATCATGCTGCGAAGAGGCACGGAGGTGCGTGTGGGGGAGATCGATGTGCATTTGGTGTATGGGCTGTCCCTGGGAGGAAGGGAAATTGATGAGTCCCTCGAGGAAACCGATGAGTACCATGACATGGTTGCGGACTTACGAGCTTATCATGGTATAGAGAAGAACATGCCAAAGGTCACTGCCTTGGTGAAGCACCTGTGCGATCCCTCCGTCCCCCTGACCGACAACTGGAAGAGGACTTACCTTCTAGTACTGGTGAACTGCTGCATGAAGTCCACTACCAACCACCAACCTCAAACCCTGTGCCTTACTGCAGCTATTGATGTTGAGCAGATACGCCTCCACAACTGGTGCAAGTACACTCTGGATTCACTCATAGAAGGTGCTCGTTCTTGGCAGGGCGATACTACACGTTTCTTCACTGGTCCACTGCCTTTCTTAATGGTAATAAATATTTATCTATGCATGTATCTTCATAATATTCATTGTGAGTTTGTTGAGCTTTTTCTATCTATAGGTTTGTAGGTATGCTATTTTGATAGATGCCAGAAGGCGGCTCTGAGGCCTCGACGCGGCTTCCCGCTAATCTCAGTGTGGGGTAAAGACCTCATCGCACAGAGGGTGCATCTTGAGAGGCTAGATGGATTTGGCATTGGGATCATTATGCCGAGGATATTTACTGAGGAAGGATGTACACATCTACAGCAGGTACTGATATGAAAAATATAATCTCCTATATACATATTTAATATAATGATGGTCTAATAAATAATTGGCAACCCCAACAGCATCCTGAACAGTAGGAGGAGGAAAAGGGACATATACTGTACCAGCAACAGCACCAGCAACAACAACAACAAGAACAATACCACCAGCAACAGCAACAACAGCAGCAACAACAACAATAAGAACAATACCACCAGCAACAGCAACAACAGCAGCAACAACAACAACAACAACCACAACAACAGCAACAGCAACAGCAGCAACAGCAACAGCAACAGCAACAACAACAGCAATAGCAACAACAACAACAGCAACAACAGCAACAGCAACAGCAATAGCAACATCAACAGCAACAGCAACAACAATAGCAACATCAACAGCAACAACAACAACAACAGCAGCAGTAGCAACAGGTAATTTCTGCAAGTTGTATCATTTTCATAAGCATGTACAATTTAATATACATAATGAACATAAGCATTCTTATTGTGTACATTCAAATATAAATATTCTATATAATCTAAATTATTTGAAATGTGTGTACATAATTGTGATGACTGTGTACATTTCAGTGTGCAGAGTGTACATAGTTTTACCCAACATGTTCATGAATTGTTTTGACTATGTACATAATTATGATGACCATGTACATAATTGTGATGACTATGTACATTCAATTGTCATGACTATGTACATACATATTGAGAAAGTAGATAATGTACATTGTTTTTGTTATTATGTACATTCACTTGTTTATAATGTACATTGTGTTCAGTTTCATGAATCTGTGTACATAATTGTTTTGATTGTGAACATGAATGTGATGACAATGTACATTTCAGTGTGCAGAGTGTGCAGAGTGTACATAGTTTTACCCAACATGTTCATGCTTTATGTATATAATTGTATTGACCATGTACATAATTGTGATGACTATGTACAATCAAGTGTGATGGCTATGTACCCAGCATGTGCAGTCTACAATACATACTAGATAATGTACATTGTTTTTGTTATTATGTACATTCAATTGTTTATAATGTATATTATGTTATGTTCCATGAATCTTTTATGTATATAATTGTTTTCATTGTGAACATGAATGTGATGACTATGTACATTTCAGTGTGCTGTGTGTACATAATTTTACCCAACATGTTCATGCTTTCTGTACATAATTGTTTTGACAATGTACATAATTATTTCAACTATGTACATATGAGTGTGCAGTGAATACATAGTTTTACCAAATATATTCATGCTTCTTTATGTACATAGTTGTACATTCCAATGTACATTCCAACATGTTCTTACTTCCTATACTATTGGGAATGTACATTCCAATGTACATTGTGTACACTCTTTTGGCTTAAATGTTCGTTCTTTTGAACTTCATCAACTATGTAATCATTCTTTACTATTGCATTGTATTTTACCGTCCAACACAGTTCCCCCTGAACATCATGATCACATCCCACAACCTCCGCGCGACCTAGAGGTATATAATTTCAATAAGGACATTTAATCATTAATTTCTGCTAAATACTAATTACATTCTTTCTTAGGCTTGGAAGTCTAGGTTCACGGAGGTCTATTCAAGGTTAACAGCCAACTTGGTGGATTTGACAACTCTACTAAGCCAGGGGCCCCAGCTTAATTTGGAGCAGCGAAACATAGACCCCACCGTTGACAACATTACTCCTTCTATTTTGGAACACATATGGGCGCAGTTCGAGACAGCCGGTCATGCTGTTCCCCAATCGCAGCATGAAGAGGATGGGTTCTCAGTGACCCAAGATGAAGCTTTCTTCCTAACTTCCCAGCTTTGGGCCATGGTGGACCAGGCTGTTAACACCCACCTTGGAGTAGATCAACCACCGGCAACACCCGCTGCTGCCCGAAGATTGGACTTGAACTTGGAGCTTGATATGGGCACGAGTTCTAGCCCACCATGGTCAAAGCCCACTCTCTTGAGGGAGCAAGAAAGCCAGGTTGTCAACGCTCTCTTCCAATCAAGTGCAGAGTTTTCAGGGTAAACATCGTAGCATGGCCCATTAGGCCCATATTCATTTCATTTATCAAACAATGTACCATTGGCCAATATGGCCTGATTTGAATTATCAAACAACCAAATGTTAAGAAATAAAATCAGTGCCAAATGGGCCTGGCATTGTGTATCATTTGTGGATTTATTATCATTCCATTGACTTATGGTTCATGTTCCCAAGTTACAAAGACGTTATTGGTAAAGGTGTACAGCTGACACCGAAAGATATAGAAGACAGGTTCCTTTTATGATATCTTAAATTTATTTTTGAAAATCATTCAATTGACTTATGGGTCATTATCTCATTATTTGATATAGAATGTACATTTTTTCATATTAAATGTCCACATTTTAATATTGAATGTTCATCCTTTTATTTTGATTGTACATTCTATTATATTGATTGTACATTCTGTGGTGTTGGATGTACATTGTATCATATTGAGTACATGGTATATTATATGATATTGACTGCACATTATGTGCTATTGAATGTTCATTCTCTGATGATGATAGTACATTCTATGACATTGAGTGTACATTGAAGGTCATTTCTGTCATATTGAGTACATTATGTGATGTTGCATGTTCAGTCTCCCATGATGATTGTACATTTAATGAAATTGAGTGGATATGCTGTGATATTGATTGTTCATTCTTTCATGTTGATGGTACCTTGTCATTCATGTTCAGCTATCATGGTGAGTGTACACTCTTTGATGCTGATTGAACATCCTATGCTATTGTCTGTATATTTTTCCATATTAAATGTTCACACTTTAATATTGAATGTTCATCCTTTTATATTGATTGTACATTCTATTATATTGATTGTACATTCTTTTATATTGATTGTATATTCTTTTATAAGTATATTTTTTATGACTTAGTCCACTACGCAATGCGGAAACTTATGATCACATTGGAAGCCCACCAACACACAACCAGGAACAAGAACAAGAAGACAAGAGGTCCTAACAAATAATGTTCATTCTTTTATATTATATTTTCTTTCTGTACCATTTAATGTTCATACCTTAATAATTATATTTTTGGGGGTTTAGTCCACTCCACAGTGCGGAAGGTTACGGATCTGATGATCAGCTTATCAAACACCAAGAAGACCAAAAACAAGACAAGGGGTACTTGGTCTAAAAAAGCGACAAATGAACTTATATCTTCTGTATGTAATATGATTTACTAATTTCAAACCTTATATCTTATGCAGGAAACAAAAGGTTGTACCGAGCGCCCCACAAAGACGGCCAGCACGTCGAATTCAAAAGACAGCAATTTTCAAGTCCCCGTTCTTGGTGCAGTACTCCCATCTAATTGAAAAGAAGAGAACAAGGAAATCAGTTGACCTCAGCTACATTGCCGATTATGCTTTTGGAGCACCGGATGATGAGTAATTAGTCTACCACACTTGCTATTTAAATAACTCTTCTAATGTTGGGACTTACATTGAATCAATGTCATTGGCAGTGAATTGTTGTACGACGACGGATTCTCCTTCATTACCAGAGAATCTTTCCGCGTGCTTGGTGATGATAAGGAAATCTTCAATTGTTTCCTTGATGCATGGTCATGCATCCTGAATTATAAGTTGAAAACAAGTGTTTCATCTTCTCCAAAACGTCTATTCTTCTCAACAACTGCACATGTAAACCGTCTTCCATCCTATCTATTTATTATATGTAAATGCTATCCTTTGTTTGGGGGACTGACTAATTTCTTCTTTCATTTGAAGCACCTACTCCAACCTCATGCAGCAAATCTACCATCATCAAAAACTGAAGAAGAACTAAAACAAGACTTGAGGATGACAGAGCCAGCAAGGAACGACGACTTTTTCAACCGTTTGACGTACGAGTTAGGGGATCAGGGTATCTCAGACATCGATCAGTATGACTTGGTACTTTCCTAATTCATCACCCATAAATATTACATTTAATGTTTTATTGTGTTTATTAACCTAATCATAAATGTACATTTATATACCATGTTTGTACATTTCGAAAACATTTATGTAAATTATTCACATTCATGTCATCTATATATATATCCATGTCATATAAATGTACATCCATGTCATATAAATGTACATATCTATTGTATAAATGTGTTATATATACTACATAAATGTATATGAGTACCATAAAAGGTTATATAAATGTACATCTGTGTTATATAATTGTACATCCATGACATGTAAATGTACATTATAATAAATATTACATTTAATGTTTAATTGTTTTATTAACTTAATCATAGATGTACATATGTACATATGTATTTATATAAATGTTTAATTGAATGTATATCCATGTCATATAAATGTACATATGTATTGTATAAATGTGTTATATATACTACATAAATGTATATCTTTATAAGTATCATAAAAAGGTTATGTAAATGTACATCTGTGTTATATAATTGTATATAATGTACAATATAATTATAAATGTACATTTCTATGTCTTCTTTCCAGGTCTTCTTTCCAATTGTTGCCAACGAGCATTTCTATGTCTTCTGCATCAACTTCCTCAAAAGAACACTGGACATACTAGACAATAGAATCCTGCCGGCAGACATCCCCCTAGCCAACAAATATCGGGACTACCCCCGTAAACTCGTAAGCGCAATACTGACTTCTCTCTATTTTTACCCATATGACAATCCACTAATCATTTGACGTGCCACATTGACAAACATTTCCTGTAGACTATGTTTTTCGGGAGGTTTTTGGTGCAGCAAGGGATCAGCAATAAAGCCTCGCTGATTCGTGATATGGAGTAACGTGTTATTGATATGCCATGGAAAAACAATCTGAACATCACAGATTGTGGTATTTATGCCATGCGTCACATGGAAAAATACATGGGAAATTGGGAAGAGGACTTCGATACAGGACTGCTCCCTACTAACGTAAGTATTTGTTTAATCATAATACTCTCATTCAATAGATTAGGATTATATGTACATCCACATGCATTGTATGTATATTACGTCTACATATCCCATGGACGTACATTATGCTCCTATATATGTACACTCTGATGTCATAAATGTACATTATCCTTTAGTATATGTACAATTTTTTAAAACCTGTAGTCCTCATATGTTATTTCTTATGTCTACAAGTTTGACATGATCAAGGAGCTGAGGATTCAGTACTGCATTGACATTTTAACAAGCGCTACCAATACCCTAGCATCAGAAGTTCAGCAGGGGGCCAAGGAGTTTGCCGCACAGAAGCATTAACAGTTTCGTAGTTGTAATCCGTTTTTCTCCACATACAATTACATATATAATTTAGTCTATAGGTAACTTTTAAATTGTTGTGATCTGTCATATAGACAGATAAAACAATGATTCTCTAACAACAATATTCATATATTTCGAATGTAAATTAAATAGGTCCAATGAGCATAGTCTTCCATTAATGATATGCTAATGATCATATGTTGAAAATATAAATCTACTATGTCCATTAAATGATGTTCATAATGAAGTATTTTGTCCCATAAAGTTCATTATTGACAAGATATGTTCATTACTTCAACTAGATTAATGTTAAATGTTTGAAATGGAATGTTCATTATTTTATATTCAATGTTCATTATTTTACTCCTGTTGTGGACATAAATATATGAAAAATGTACATATTAATTATATAAATGTGCATAGAAATGTTATGTGTTGATATACACGTACAATAATAATTGCTCACAACTATACTTCTTCAATATTCATATATATTCATTGTTTAGCATGACTCATTCATAGTGGACTTCGTACACAAAACATAATAACATAGTACAACATGAATGAGCCACATGGTTACAAAATGTATCCTACCCTACTAACATTTAACCAAAAAAGCTTAATGTGTAGTTTATAACAATATGTTAACCGGAAAGTAGTCATCCGGAACATAAACATCCAACAATGAACTTTTAGATGTCGAGTGAGCTACGCTACCATCCTCTGGGACATCAAGATACTCCTGTAAATTCATATTTGGCTTTAGAAAAAAAAAGAGAACACTAATGTACATGTTAGTAATAATAATGAACATGCTAGTAAGGATTGATTTCAATAATAAAAAAAGAACTATACTACAATATGCTATAAATAATGAACATATTAATGACAACAATGTACACATACTTAAATAATAAAAGTTGGTGTATCATGACAACAATGATGCTCATAATCATGCAGTCAATAAACATGTTGAACCAAAGAATATACATACTTTATACATCTATAATAAACACATATTATTAAACAATGTCATACCTCTACTGATTTTTGAGCTTTTGCCTTCGATCTAATTACTGCCTTCTCAACAGTTTTCTTCCATCCTTTCAGCTTATTTACTTTCTTCTCCACTGTGCTTTTCATCCTGGTATCTCTTGATCCTTTCTTCCTTTTCTTGGGACGATCTTTCACAATAGGAAAAATCATATTCCTCACCTCCTCCGTTGTAATCGATTCATCAATCTTCCCCAAAAGTGTTTCAACCTTTATTTTCAATTCACTTAACGCGTCCTCCACAACCTTGCGAACATCGTATCATGTTGGCATGAGTTAATCAATGCCATTACATTCCTTGTAGTTTGCACACGCCAAACCGATGCTTGTACAACATTTGCATCTTGACACACATCATGCACTCTTGTGCACATAGCACCTTTTGTCCATCTACCTACAATGTACATCTTCGGAATTTTCTCCACATTGTGTATGTGGAATATACGCAGAGAATGAGCACATAAAAGTCTCATTTCAGTAAAATACTTGCATGTACAATCAACTACCATATTATAGCTATCAAACTTCACAGTATGCATTAAGAACTCTTTGTCCGTCAATCCAACTTGATATTCAAAAAGTGACGGGTCATATTTAATTAATTTTTGGCAATATGATGCACCTTTAATGAAATTTTCCTCAAATGTCAAGTACACAGCCACAATGTACAATTCCTTTGCATGGTTGAGTAATTTCACATCTACAAAAGCTAGATACCTTGATAATCCTGTCCATTTTCCTTCTCCCTCCATTCATTAACAACATCAACAAAAACTTTATAAAAATCACACAAACCTTGCATAACATGGAGCCTCTGGTTTAACGAATGGTTAGTCGTCTCACTACGTTGTGAAGACAACACCCCACCAGAAAAATACTCTTTTGAGTAGACAGGACACCACATCTTTCTTAACTGGTAAAGCCTATACAACCAAGGGTTCTCAGCACACTTATACTTGGTAATCATGCTGCATAATAAGATGAACATGTAATCAGAATTAATCAACATACATTGTCAGTAACTGATCAATGATGTTTTATTCTTACAACAACACAAGTGTACATATGTGTCAAATAAATGTACCTCCATGGTCTATAAATGTACATTAATATGTACATCTACCTCTATACAAATGAGTGTTATATTTGTACCCCTATATTATATAAATGTACACCTCATCCTTCTATCTTATTCCATTATACAACTATATTTCTATAAATGTTCAATGATGTTTTATTCTAACAACAACAACAATGTACATATAAGCAATGATATTGAACATATATTGTCGGACAATGATCATCACTAATTAGTTGTTCAAATGCCATAAATGACCAAACAATCAATAACAACAAACACATATTATAATTCAGTTACTAAGAGGAAAATCATTGTGTTTACCTCTTCCAATAGTGTTTAAATTCACTCTTGGATTCGCAATGTTTGAGAACATAATTGAAGAGATCCACAAACCCATCCTTCGACCTCAACCCCTTTATATTATTAATTGAATTTTTACCAATATGCCATAAACACAAACGATGTATAGCATCAGGGAAAACAATTTTGAGAGCCTTCGCCATAGCAAAATCTTGGTCAGTCATTATGGTTGTAGGGGCCCTCCCTCCCATGCTCTTCAAAAAGGATGAAAAAAGCCACACAAAAGACTCACTCGTTTCATTCAATATAAACCCAATCCCAAACATAACATTCCTATGATGATGGTTCATCCCAACAAACGGGCCACATATCATACCATATTTGTTTGTGCGATACGTCGTGTCATGTACAACTAAATCACCAAAGGCCTCATAGTCTTTTCTCATCCTTCCATCTCTCCAAAAAAAATTCACTAAATAACCTCCACTGTCTAGCTCAAAATCATAATAAAAATCACTTTCCTCCGCTTGTCTTTGAGTAAAATACTTGATCAATTGGTTACTATCACATCCATCTACCTCCTTCTTGTTTTGAGCAGCCACTGCATCATAGACATCTCTAACCATAAACCCTAAATTCTGCGAACCGCAAGCTTCATTCCTCAAAACATGAACCGCTTCCGCAATGCCAACACCAGTTCTTCTCATATTATTAATGATATCTAGTTGCTCATCACTCACATTTCTATGAGACCTTATCAAGTGTCTTTGACTAACAGGGACCATTGGGTGATTGTGAATCATGTGGTGCTTAACAACAATGAAAACACCCGTTTCTCTAACAACGTCAAATTGAACAAAAGCTTTACAACCACATCGCTGATCAAGCTTAACATACACCTGTAAAAACCAATTAAAAAATATATAACATGTGTATTCTTTGTAAATATTTGTACATTTACAAATAGTATATGTTCATTTACAGAAATTAATATGCTCATTTAATTATTTTAAATGTACATCGATCAATTTAAATATATCTTCATTTCCTTACTTCAATAACAACGTATATTCAATCAATATATGATGTTCACTTAAGCGAATAAAGTGTACATGTTTTGTATTCACGCGTACATGTAGTGTGTTATATTCAGTCAATAATCATTGTGTGAACATGTGAATAAAATGTACATATCATGTATTCATGCGTACATGTTGTGTGTTAACATGTTCATTTCCAAACATATATGTTCATTTCAATACAAATTAGCTACATAATTGGCTACAAACACAATACCTTGGGGGATCCAATTTTAACTTTTTTTATGCCTTCTCGGCTACAAACAAAAATACGTTGTCTCATTACTTTGCCACCAATTCGCCACGATATTTTGTCTTTACGTACACCAAACCCTTTCCTGAATGCATAATCATTGTACAATTTATATGCTTCATCATCGTTCGCTACTTCTTTCAATAACAATTCTGATACCTCCGCCTCATGGAATTCTAGCTACAAACCAAAACAAACTTTTAAAAAAAAGGATGAAACAGTAACTTAACCATAAGAAGAAAAAAAAACCCAAATAATATGTGTCATTTTTAAATGTATCTATTCACTGTATTGATGTACATACTAAGAAAAATCCATCAACACATACTTACAAATTATAAAATTGCAATGACCAACAAAAACACAAAACAAAACTAGAACATCCACCCTAAGACACATGTTCCCTTTGTTCCCACATACTGACAAAGATGTACATTCATCTTAACCTAATTGTTCCCTTTATACCAACATGTCTTCATTCTACACTTTCTCTTTCCATAACAATTAAAAGTCAAAACACATGAACCAATAATCTAACAAAAAAAAAATTCATGAACATAAGTCATGCTTAGATGTACCTAATTATTATATTGATGTACATGCTACTACATACACATGTTCACACAAGTAATTTCGAATACCCACAAAAATGATAAAACACATCATACAAAAACACAATGACACAGGCGTCTCTCTGTCCCCTCAAAGGTGTACATCAAGCTTAACATAGATGTACATTTTTCATCAACATATGTTCATTCTAACAAAACAACTTATTAATTTTTCCACCAAATTCTAGGCTTTTTACACATTACCAGATGTTTCATCTGGATTTGCACCTTCAATATGATGATTTACACCATCATCCAATTGTTCATTCAAAAAAGTATTATCAAAATCACTCCAATCATCACCAACATTTATATCTCCACCATTAACAACACCATTTACATCTAAATCATCCATATCTAGTACAAGCTGAAGAATTTACTTGCATTAAATAAAAAAATAAAATAAAAATATTTTACGGATTTTACTTGTATTAAATGAAGAATTTATTACTAAATTCCGGGAAAGAAAAATCTGAAAGAGAAAACAAGGGAAAGAATGAATGTAGGTAGGGTTTAATAAGAGAGAGAAGTTGAGGAGAGAGAAAACATAAGGATATATAGTACAAGCTGAGGAGAGAGAAAATATAAGCTAAAACTGAGCTGAGAGAAAATACCAGCTTTTGAAAATTTTGGGGAGGCGCCAAAAGTGAATCCCGAAAGTCAGACAAAAATTTTGGAGCCAATTGCAATTGCTAAAACATGGGACCACTTGCAAATGGTAAACGGTGCCATTTTCACTGGAGAGTATGATGTTCATCATAATCTCGAGTGTATAATCTAATTTGCGCAATATCATTACTTAAACTTCTAATTGTAGTTTAGATTTTTTAATTACCCTGCTGAACCACATTCAGGATATTACGGGATACGGTATCATATTGATATGCCCTTATCCCCACCTCGCGGCTCGCGCCACGACCAGCCAGCTAACAAAACCATAAATAAAATGTAAAGGATGAATCAAATAATTTTTTCACCATGTGGGTGCATGTGAGTTCCTGCGTTAAGTAAGGACACTAATGGCATTTAAGCACCTACACGATTAGTTAATGTTTTCATGTCCATAATACTAATCGTGGAGCAACTAAATCCGATTATATATATAAGCACAAAATTGGATGAGATTGTGGATTACATTCCGATAACTCCATTATTTTTCTCAAAATTTTCATATTTAGTACTCTCTCCATTTTTTTAGTATGTAAATTTTTTTCTTTTGAGGTGTTTTTATAATTGGTATACTTCAACGTTTTTTCATAAATGGAAGGTTACCCCACTTAATTATTACATTTCTCTCTTACTTTTTCTTTCCTTCTCTCTACCTTTTTCCTTACTTTTACTATCCTTTTCTCTTATTTTTGCAGTTTTTCCATAGTCCGCGCGCAAAATAAAATGTACATATTAAAAAAAGAGGTAGTATAGAGGATAAGAATAGAAACGGACTAGTGTATGTTTAATTTAGTTAAGTATAGGCATGAGCCACACCGATAAGGACGAGATAGAGAACGTCCACTTTATAAGACCAAAAGAAATTTCTTTTTAAAATACTATGAGAATAAGAGGAGTAGTCCCTTACCTTTATTAGGTGAACATCGCTCTTATATTTTACCAATTTGTGATTCTAACATATGATATTTTAGGACCGAATCCTTAACATTATTAAAAGAGAATAATATAGTTTTACACAAGAAAGCGATAACAAGACACTATTTTAGAAGCTACCCATACAGTCACGGGATAATTTCGAAGCCTAACTTTTTCACGAAAAAGGGGGAAAGAGGCTACCGTGGTGGCGTCTAGACCAAGTCTAGACTTGCCTAAGAACACTCACGCGCACAACAATGTAAGAACTCAACTCCATACGAAAACCAAGCAAACTTTTATTGATGGTCGAATTCAAATACAATGGCTGATTTCTCTCTTGAATTCTCTTCCCAACAAGGGCTATATATAATGTACAACATGCTGGCCACAATCCGGCCATATAGGTAACTACCCACTACTTGGATAACTTCCCACTACATAGATAACTCCCCATTATGTGGAGTAACTACCCACTACCCCATCACTAGTATCCATGTCTTGTAATGTTGTTGTTGTTCCTTTGGCCCAACCGTCCCACTCATGGGAAGTGGGGGGATGTGGGTGGTTAACTAACCGCCAACCACCTTGAGCAAAACTGCCCACTACCTTGAGCACATACCCACCATCTTCGTTTGGTAGTTACTAGCGTCATGCTTAACCGTCTCCTTATGTCCACGCAACAAGAGAGAGTGGGGTGCGTGGGTGGTTACATAACCACCCACTATGTTGTGCACAACTGCTCATCAAGTGGCCATAACCGCCCACTAACCCACCTCCTATTATCAAGGGCCATAACTGCTTGGTCTTAAGCATTTCTTATGTAACCGCTACCCATGATCCCACTATGTGGGCATCATGGTAACCGCCACGCAGCACATGCGTTGCACATGCCACTGCCAACCCAGATTCACGCCCACGCACCTATGTGTGCTAGCTTTCCCTAGGATAGATAGCACCAATGGTTAACATAGTACGAAACCATGCCATCCGACCTGACCAAAGTCACCAAACCTAGGCCAAGGTCGTTGGGACAACGTTGGTATATAAGGCAAGCTTATCACTACCGTACGTTGTAATGCATCGATCAACTACCTGTTTATGCCAAATTTTACACAAGTAAAATCTAGCTAGAGACCTATAACTAGCTAATGAAGATGAATGGCTAATTAAGGTGAACAAAGCAAAGAAGAACGAAAGAAAGCAAAGAAGAGAAAGAGACACCAGAGATGGTGACGCAGAAACCCGTGGAATAAGGGAAAAACCGCGGGTGGCTTTGAGTCCACCAATCCACTATAATCTCAGTTACAGCCCTAATGTTTTACGTACCAATGTAATTCGTAAGCTTAAGAAAAATATTTCAATCTTAGAATGTAAGTGCTAAATGCGTAAAAGCTTCTTGCTAATTTACATTATCATTGTCCTATTTATACTGAGATGAGTATCCGTTTTAGTTAGCCTTCACAACGGCTTGTAACTGCCCCTTGATTCTCGCCCACGTCCGTATTTAATGGCTTTGAATGAGTCTTCATCCGTTTTGCCTCTACTGCACTTATTCTTGCGTGATTTTAGGCTTTGGCCATAACTAATCCGTGGCGTGTCAGTGAAGCTGGCCTTCCATATCCAGAGGTCCTAAGATGGCCTTCCATAGCTGGAGAGCTCTAGCTGGAGAATCCTAGCTGCAGCAATCATTTAACCTATATCTTAGGCTATTGTTGAGTCATACGTTGACCTGTTCCAAGCTAGTGACCGATAGCTGCAAGCTGCAACCTGGAAGCTGGTAGCTGCAACCTGGAGGCTGGGAGCTGAAAGCTAGAAGCTTACATCCAGTAGCTAGTAGTAGCTAGCTGGAAGCTAATACTCGGAAGCTATAGCTGGAACCTATGATCGTGAAACCTGTGAACCTGCAGAACTAGTTTAGGAAAATCAGGACATAAGAATTGCCCCTAACTTGGACCTTGCATGCGCAACAGCTTGGAAGGTGCAAGTTACCATCCAACTAGCTAATCTATCTACATCGAGAAACGTCAGTAAAAATATAGTCATTTCGTTTGTCTTTTGATACTTGGGATATAAGCACTTGTGCTTAGAACCTTAGACTCGTGACTTATGTTCATTTGTGTGTATGTGGCCACTTCGTTTGATTATAATCTGCTGCCTAGTGAGCCTTAGCTTTTGTATGCGCAGAAATCTAGACGTATAAGTATTATGAATTCTGACGTTTGTGTCCTGGCATACAAGCCTTTTTGTTAGCTTAGATGAATCTGACGTACAGGTCAATCTGTTAGCTTTGGTGGACCTGGTGTGCAAACCTCTTCGTTAGCTTAGTTAATCCCGCATTACATCTCGGTTTGAGATGGTCGTTGGTATGGCCTACGGCCCTCCGATGCTCAAGTTAGTAAACGTTCCATGAGGTAAAAACAGAAAAATAGATAATTTTAAAAACTTAGAGATTTTTACTCGATTTATTAGAGGTGGTACAACCTTAATATATTAGGATGCTAGGCGATATGCCCCTTTCTAGCTAACCATAGCTAGCCTGGATCTAGCTTATGACTGCTTCATCTTCTTCAACTCTGATTTCAGCCATGGCTCTCTCCCTCACATCTTCAAAGGTGCTGCAAGGGTACCTGGTTAATTCGTAATACCACCTAGATTCATAGGTTAGCCCTATCCGGAATGCTTCAATTGCGGTTGGAACGTCTAGATTCTTGACAGCTATCATTTCCTTGTTGAACCTATCTAGGTATTTACGGACACCTTCATTCTGCCCCTGGGTGATGCGTAGAGGTCGCCAGTATGCTTTTCCATAACCCTGCTGCTAGAAAATTGCTGGTTAAATTTGTTAATTAAAGTAGAAAAGTTAGATATTGAACCTGGTTTTAGGCTAATAAGCCATTGTAATGCTGGGCCAGCTAGAGTAGCTCCAAATAATTTGCACATAGTGGCTTCAAGGAGATGCTCGGGAATAGGCAGTGTCCATATCTTCTGCTTATATTGGTTCACGTGATCATATGGATCTGTTGCCCCATCGTACAGCTTGGATGATGGAGTCAGGTGCAGCTTCTTGGGAATCCTGGCTTTAGCAATCTCGTCTACAAAAGGTGATTGAGCATAGCCATCTACTGCTTCCTGGGTTATAGGTGTAGGTGTCCCAGGTAGCTTGGCCAGCATGCGCATCATCTTCTTGTTTTGTGCTTCTAGGACAACTAACCTGCTAGCTGTTGAATCAGCTTCCCTGTTCTCCAGGTTAGGATCTTCCCTGATCTCCTCTTCTTCATTGCTACTTTCGGAATGAGATAAATTAGGGAAGCGAGATTTGTTGCCAATGTTGCGTCGTTTAGACTTCCTGCTATCTCTCTTGGCGGATTCTAACTCCTTTCTTGGATTCTCGATGGTGTGACATGACTCAGTTTGAGCACGTTCGAGATCTAGTAAAGCAGCCTTCAATTGTTCAGGGGTAAGATCAGCCATCTTGTTCGAGATTTTGTGAGAGAATAGATTTTAAAGATGAAATCTAGTTGTAGGTCCCACGGTGGGCGCCAAACTGTTTATGCCAAATTTTACACAAGTAAAATCTAGCTAGAGACCTATAACTAGCTAATGAAGTTGGATGTCTAATCAAGGTGAACAAAGCAAAGAAGAACGAAAGAAAGCAAAGAAGAACGAAAGAAAGCAAAGAAGAGAAAGAGACACCAGAGATGGTGACGCGGAAACCCGTGGAATAAGGGAAAAACCAGCAATCCACTATAATCTCAGTTGATCTACTTAACGCACCTCGTATGGTAGAGTACTTGGCCTCGTCCAACGACAAGCCAAGTATCCAACGCATCAACTCTTCAAGTTGATCTACTTAACGCACCTCGTATGGTAGCTCGACACCCTTGTCGGGGTCGACTAAATGACGGTCACACATGCCAACCGCCATTTTTCGTCACATATGACAAATTTATCTCCAATAGAATAGATGATACTTGATCTTGAAAACGAAAATTTTCACCCACATCTTAATTGCATGCCTGATTGAACACCTACGAGTATAGGATCTTTCAAGTACGCAAACTCAAAAAAGATCTTTCTAATATTTTCTCCAATAACTTAAACGCTATAGAGTTTTGTCATGTTACTGTAAAAATAACACGCAGTATAAAAATTTGGGATAGTTCACATCTTATTCTTAACCCCTCCTTTTAAAAAAGGAAAAATTGACCAGAATAATCCAAATTATGGCCGATCCGCCAAGAATAATCCCTACTATGATTTATTCCTGTATAATCCCAACCATTGGGAAAGTCCGCCACAAATGGTACGTGACCTGAAGGAAACCTATTTAGCAGGTTAATATGCCAAGTGTTATGCTTTAATTTGTTGTTTGCAATTATATTTTATTTTGTTTTTTTTTATTTTCCACACTTATCCCCTCCTTCCCCATCTACCATGTGGATGAAAAGCTTCCTCACCACCACCACCAGCTCCAACGACCCTCCCCTCGCCACCACCACCACCCCCAGCCCCAATCACGACCTCCCCTTGCCACCACTCGAAGCCCCGGCCACGAACCTCCCTTTACTATCGCCTCCAGCCCACATACAATAGTCGTTAACAACAATTTTGTTTATCCCTCTGAACCATCAACCTTAACTACCCCATTACCAGACCAAACTACGCCTCGCCAACATCCTACACCGCCCTCGATACCTCCTGACACACCTCGAAAAACCTTCAACAACAATCTTATCAACCACCATAACCAAAAAATCTAGATCCCCAAATCATTCCCATTAAAGAATCAGATGAAACCAAAAACAAGCAAGACATTAGCACCATGAATTAGCATAAAGATTACAAATTTGAGTGGAGCTTTAGGGATAGATTTCATCAGTTCTTCAGATTTTTTAAGGTCTAATAATATCAACGAACTAAAGTAGAAGCCATAAGAACGGGTGCAACTCATACCGCAAGGAGCGAATTAGTTTTCGTTTGCGGTTTTTTTAGGATGCTGCATGAGATGAAGTTTCGGGTGAGATAGTATTTAGGATAATAGGTTTATTTGGCAATAAGCTTGGCAATAACGTCGAGATTGAAATGGTGGTGTGAGTTTTATCTTTTCTGGCTTGCTCAGTGGGATTAAAGGGGCTTGGTGTTCGACCAACAATAATATTTTGGAGGGGAGGGGTGGCTGATTGTGGTAGTGGTGGGTGGGATTTGGGGGTGGGAGTAGAAAAGAAAAATAAAAAAATATTAAAAATAAAAAAATTTACCTAGTTAACAGGTAGCAAGTGACTTGGGTGTTTGTGGCGGACCTCCCCAATAGTTGAGATTATACGGGAATAACTCATAGTAGGAATTCTTATTGGCGGATTGGCTATAATTTCGATTGTTCTGATCAGTTTTTCCTTTAAAAAATAAATTAAGTAATTAATATTATCATATCTTTCCCAGTTTCATACATTGTACATTTGTAAAGGTTATTGGCTTATCCAGTTGATTAAAACCAATGCATCTGCAAGCATCAATAAACCACGTGATAGGATAAAGGGATAAGTACGACACCTACTGAGAAATGAAATAGGCAATAAACTCAAATTAAAGCCCAAGTGCACAAGTAATGCTTGTTTATTCTATGTTTTATATCCTCCAGACCTCCACTCACATGCATGTATTCATAATATTATATAGGAACAAAAGCTTACAATCCTTCTATAAATACTAGGTAGCAAGGCTCACCATCATCATTCTCAAGTCTCAACCCAGCAAACAAAACCCATAAGAAAAACAAAATGAGCAGAGCCACAACCACCATTTTTCTCTTATTTGTTTCTGCCTTTATTTCTTTTACTTCTGCCTTTATTGTAGACACAGATGGTGAACCACTCAGAAATGGTGGACAATACTACATCATCCCACAGAGCATAGGCATTGGGGGTGGCCTTACCTTAAAATCAAAAACTGAGACCTCACCATGCCCATACTATATAGCCCGAGACGCCGACGAAACTTCTCCAGGCATCCCTGTTACTATCTCTACCCCTGCCAAAATACCTATTATTCCATCCTCTTTACCAGTTAGCATTGTATTCAGAGACACCACCAACATTTGTATGCAGCCATTGGGTTGGCAAGTGATTCCCGACGAAACAAGTGACGAGTTATACGTTGCCACAGGTGCTATTGGTATTCCTTTTAACCCGTTGGAGGGTTTCAATATCGTGCTGAATGGAGCTAATGGGTATATATTAAGGAATGTTGGGGTAGCAAAAGATGTTGGTATTTTTGAAAAGGATGGGCTTTTGGGAATCACTGATGATATCCCTCTCCCTGTTACATTCAAGAAAGCTGTTGACCCTGCTGCAACGCAGAGGAAAACCATATTGCAGATGTATTAAACTACTAATGTAGTAAAATTTTTTGTTTTATATTTAACGCATGCATGGTCGAATAAAACTCCTCTTATTTAGTTAAGGATGGGAGTGTTGTTTATGTAGGGAGAATACTTAATATGAATCGTCATATGGAATCAAATCCTCTATCTTAAATTTTAATCTATTATCTTAATTTTTTTTTTTGCCAAAAACTGCCTTATGAAATACCTTTTGTTAATTACAATTATCATCTTTTATTTTCTTATGAATTACTGACATGAAAAATTAATTACTAAATAACTTGTTGCCATTTTCACTAATTACACTATTAATTCATAGTTTGATCGGTCAAATCATGTTTGATATTTTATAAATCTTTTTTTATTCAATTTAACATATTATAAAAATATATGTTTTTCATATATGACATGGTAATGGGCACGTATTTCGGGACGACATTTAATTGCGTTTTACGGACTGAAGACGACCTTTTTTTTCGAAAAACGGATACCGTCGTGCAACCTTAAATTCAAGAATACCTACGAAACGAGTACCAACAAGCCGGGTTTTCGGTCACGTACTTCAAGACGGGTTTTCCGAACTGAAATTAACGTTTTTTTCGAAAAACGGACACCATCTTACGCCCTCTATGGGCCCGAATTTCAAGAATTCCTACGAAACGAGCACCAACAAGCCGGATTTTCGGGCACGTACTTGGAGACGAGTTTTCCGGACTGAAGACGACGTTTTTTTAAAAAATGGACACTGTCTTACGCCCATTATGGGCACGAAAAAGTTGTCTTGAAAAACTTGCCCGAAATCCGGCTATTTAGTACTCGTTTCATAGGGATTCTCAAAATTTGTGCCCATAAAGGGCGTACAACTTTGTCCGTTTTTCGATAAATCGTTGTCTTCAATCCGGAAAATCCGTCTCCAAATACGAGCCCGAAAACCTAACTTATTGGTACTCGTTTCGGGAAAGTTCATGATTTGTTATATTTTTTTGTTGTTATTATATTATTATATTAATTAATTAATTAGAATTCTAATTCTCTAGAATGAATTTCTATAGAAGGTACGTATATAATAAATACAAGGCATGTAGAACTAAAAAATATATTCTCTTTCTACATATAATATATGATAATCGACTTTCTTTTTTTATTCTTCATAATCATATAACTAATAAAATTCACGGTATTCTTCATAATGATTATAAGTGTTTTAAGTAAACTTGTAGTAAACGGTGTTTGTCCAGATGATGGACAGGTGTAGGGTTGATTATATTGGGAGGCTTGTGCAGAGACGTAGCTTTGTTCTCGAACCTGCAAAGGGGAAAACCAAACCGGAGGTTTGGGTTTGATTCCCTCTCCGATGCTTAAGTCAGTATTCAATAGATAAAACCTGAGTATGAATTTTGACAGAGTAAGTTTAAGAGAGTAGTTGTGTGTAACTTTTACCTGATTATGAGGAACTATTTATAGTATCTATGTATAGAAAAGAGCACCCTAGAATGAAGCGAAGTGATTGGTTAGGCAATGGGAGAGCGACACTTGTCATGGTCTGATTGTCCTGAGCCTTTTATCCAATCACATCCTTCCTCTTTAGGGAACTTGAGCTGATTATTCCTTCCTTTAGGGAATAATTGGGCCTCTTGTTTGCAGCTTTGGTGACATCATTAGCTCCCCTCTAACATGCCGCCAAGTGTCACTGAGGGGATGAGCCACGTGTCACCAACCCATGGGGCCACGTGGCGATCCTTGATTGGGCCACATGTCTTCTTCAGATATGTTACAACATTTGCCCCTAAAAGGGGTTTAATCTGGGACTTATCTGATAAAAACCCTTTTACTGAGAGTAACCGCAGATCTTCATTGCACTGTTTAGGAGTTTAACTGACTTTTCCTCCAATCAGAAGAATAGGAAGTGACGTGTACACCATGTGGTGTTGACACGTATATAGTGACTGTTGGGGGGAGAGGGAAGATTTTTACCTCTCTATAAATAACCCTGCCCCACTTCATTTTTTCACTTTCACTTTCCATATTTTTCTAGAGAGAGGATTTTTTAGTGAGAGAAGCTCTGAGTGAGGGATTATTCTGGTTTCTTTATTTGTCAGAGAAGGTTGACTTTGCGGAATTTTGACCTTGACCATTGCTGACCGGCGTGACTTGTAGAAAAGGTGAAGAGTCCGTCTAGATCTTGAGTCAGGTATCTCCCCTTTCTCCTTTTACTTTTCTTCTTTCATTCTTTGATTCTTTTTCTTTTTTGAAATAAAATGGTGTTCATTTACCTCTTTAAATAACCCCGGCCAATCCATAGAACATGCTAACCCTAGGGCGGATTCTTTTTCATCCTCCGCCGTTTCTAGAGTTGGGCGTATCTCGGCCGGATACTTCTTTAATTTGATAAGAACGTTTGACCCGTTTCCGACGACCTAGTCTCTGCCTTTGCAGGGTAATCTGGCGCGCGTCAAGCAAACGGCGCGTCTAAGACGTTCACTAATTCTCCCCTCATCCAGATCTGAAATGGAAGAGTCAACGAGGAGAGGTCCTGAAAGACAAGAGAGTGATAGAGTGGAAGAGATTCAGCCTTTGGAGGTTAGCCCTCTAGACAAATTGGACTATGAGGCTTCGGAGGAACAATGTGAGGTCGGTCCATCTGGAAGGGTCTCAGATGAAGAAGAAGAAGAGGACGAAGAAGAAGGGTCAGAACCTTCTACTACCTCTGCTGAGCTTAGGGAACGTCTGGGCCCTCTTTCTGATCCGGCTTTTGTTTGTGTGGATATAGATTGGTTGAATAAATATGGGCCGAATGCAAGTCGACTAAATAAAGAGATGCCCATGGTAGACTTTCAATTCGTCCTACCTAAAAAGGAGGACACAATTTTCCATGCAGCCCCCAACCAGTTTGCCGTGTATAGGCTGGCCTTTGATGTCGGACTTAGGTTTCCCTTCCATCCTTTCATTCACGAAGTTCTTCGACACTATAGCTTAGGTCATAATCAGCTGGCTCCCAATGCTTGGCTGAACATACTAACTTTTATTGCCACCTGTGAGTTATATGGCCTGCTCCTGTCCCTTAATGCTTTCACCCACATACACTATGTCTGCCAAGTCTCAAAGACCATGGAGGGAACTTGGTATATATAGTGTCTGTAATAGAGCCGGGTATATGACTGTGTTTGGGAAACCAACTAAGATGCACAACTGGAAATCGGAGTTTTTGTTTGTCGAAGCTCCTGACGCAGAGACAGCTTAGCCCTATAAGTATCACAATCGGGCGGTAACCAATGTTGGACGGGGTGCCCCTCTTCTTGAGTTAGAAAACAAATAGGACGATGCCGTGGTGGCTCACTTCACGGCCACGGAGTACATTCACCCCGGGCATGGGGAAGCCGGGCGCCCTAAACCAAAAAAGATAGCTCTGAAGGGACCAAGTGGTTGGATTCCCTTCAAAGAAATGTTTTACAATGAGAAATTCTTGGTTGCCGCTGGGTTAAAAGAGGGCGAAGATCCAGGTATTGTCCTGGTCTTGCCCCAAATGCCTGTAGAAGTGTTTTCGATATTGTACTTGACTAAATATTTCTTTATGCAGGACCGGTAAGAAGAAGGATCCCAGCCGCTTGGAAAGGAGAAATAGATATGAGCAAGTTCGGCGAGGACCTGTGGACGGAGCACTCAAAAGCTCCTCATAAGAAAAGAGACGAAACTCTTGTAATTTTATTTTTTTTTTGACGGACCACTTTCCAATTTATCTTCGGCATTCGTAAAACCAAGGCCTCTTTACGAAGGAAAACTTCTGGAGTTAGACGGACTACTTTGCTAACTATCGTATGTAGTTGTGGTTTCGTGTTTTAGTATTGAATTGCAGGTTTTATGGAGTTTTCTCCTTATTCCCGAGCCTTTTGGAAACAACCACGCTTTACAAGAGGTTACGAGGCACGTAGGATGGCTCACGAGCTTTATGGGTAGTTTAGGAGGTCCCAAGACCCCTAAACGTGAAGATTAGAAAGCCAAAGATCAAAAAGGAGGTTTCCGTGCACTGATCGGGCAGAAATGGCCCGATCGGGCGAAGATTTATTGATCGGGTATGAAAGTTGCAGACCCGATCGGGCGAGGGTTGCCCGATCCGATCGGGCGAGGAAGCATGTCCCCAGACCCGATCGGGTGCCCACCGCCCGACCCGATCGGGTGGAGTGCTGCTTGGTCTTGTTGTGGTGCTACAGGCGCTGTGGTGCTGCTGGGCTCGTTTTGTCATTTCACCCGATCCACCACCCGATCGGGCCGGTGATCGGGTGGAGGCCCATTGCTCGTTTTTGCTGCTGAGTGCGTACAGGTCAAGAAACCAAAAGTTGGGCTAAATTTGTATTTGACCCGATCGGGTACTGTGCTCGGGCCCAATCGGGTCTGGCGCCATTTGTTGCGATTTTCGACTTTTGCTTCCTATTTTTAATTAGACTTGAGGGGTATTAAAAAGACCGTTTTCCTCATTGTTTAGAGACATATCTTATTCATCTTTCATTAGCTTTAGACTAGTTTTATTCTTCATTGTTCTTAGTTCAATTCAAACACTTTAGATTAATTTAGAGGTGATCAAACCTATTTCGATTTCAATAAAAGTTCCTGCTTTCCGTCAATTGGTATTCTTTCCTACCCTAATCTCTTTTCTTATTCTTGATTGCTTGGTTTATTTATTTAATCGTTCATGATGTAATTGTTATGGTTTCATATTAGTTTTGTTTTTGTTAATTCGATCATGTCTGAGTAGTCTCTTTCTAGGGTGTTAGATAGGAAAGCCATGTTTATACCATGATTGTGATTTAGATTTCTATCAAATTCTAGGGCTTGATTAGGGTGATTGTGATGTGGTTTGTTCTTTATTGAGTAATTAATGTTATTGCGCAATTTCATTGGTTGCTTGTGGTTAATAGTTGTTTGCACAGATCCGTCTTACGACTAGAGGCCTAGGACACATCAGTAGTTCTGATTACGTTAGCGACCATGCGGCGTATGTTGAACTATGAGCGTTGATCTTAACCATAGCTCAACATAGGGTCTAATCCCCCGACTCTTGACTTAGGTTTTGGTAGTAGTTGACCCTATTTGATTGGTATAAGCATGGTGGACCGACCTAATACCCTAGGCTTTTATTCCATAGTTAAATCCTCGACTTAATTCGTATTATTTAGCTTACTCATTAGTTCAGTTAATTCTCCATATTTTCATCTGAAGTAGTTAGTTAATTGAATATTAATATAGAAACTCTGTCTCCCTGCGGATTCGACCCTGCTACCACTGATTACCTTAGTTAGAGGACCGTAGGTTTATTTTTGATTAGGTGACACGACTAAAACCCTGTCAAATTTTGGCGCCGTTGCCGGGGAGACGGCTAGTTTTCTAAGTTTTATTTGATTATTTGGTCTACTTCTCTGTACCTCATTGGAACTTCATTGTTTCAATCGAGGTACGTTTTACTGCTGCTTTTTGTTTCTTTTGTATGCCCAGGTCTCAAAGAAATGGTTCCCCCATTCCAGCGGACCCCGATCTTACTAGGACAATCAGGCGGATCCGAAAGAAAAATCAGAAAGAAAAGCAGTCTGTACAGCTGAACACCACTGGAACAGACACCTTGAGTTCAGTTATGTCAAAGTCACTGAAGTCATATGGGGTGCCCAACCCAGATGGTCTCTCCACTGGACCTACTATGCCCACCATTGCCGCGGAAAATTTCAAAATTAAGCCTGGGCTCATCAGCATGGTCCAGCAAAATCAGTTTGGTGGGCATCCTACTGAAGATCCGGCAAATCATGTGCAACGGTTTCAACAACTTTGTCGAACCGTTAAACATGCCGGCGTCACTCCAGATCAACTCAAAGTCATGTTGTTTGAGTTTTCATTGAGAGATAGAGCCCAGAAGTGGTTGAACGATGTGAAAGAAATAGAATGGAGTGAGATTTCTGCTGCGTTTCTGAGAGAGTATTATCCACCTACAAAAACAGCAGAAATCAGAAATAAACTAGCCACATTTTCCCAAGAGCCTGATGAAACATTACGGGAAGCGTGGACTAGGTTTAGGGATCTACAGAGAGAGTGTCCACACCACAACATGGACAAATGGTTCTTGACACAGACCTTTTACAATGGTCTGCAGCCTCAGACGAAGAGTATTGTTGACTCGTCTGCAGGAGGAGTTTTTCTGGATAAGGAAGTGGATGTAGGCTACGAGTTTCTATTAAATCTCGCAGCCAATGATCATTCCACTTCCCGAAGCCTCACGAGGAAGGTACTGGAGGTAGATGCCATTGCATTATTGACTTCGCAGATGGCGAAGCTGAGTCAGCAGATTAACACCTTCAGTTCCTCTTCCTCAGCAGCACCCCCTTTGAGTATCAATGCTCTGTCTGCCGTAGCACCCATTACCTCATCTTACTGCGAGGTATGTGGTGTTCAGGGTCACTTTGGGCATGACTGTCAGTTCAGTCAATTTCAGATGGAGCAGGCCAATGCCTTCCAACAAAGACCACAAACCTTCCCCCCTTCACATAACTACCAAAACTCACAAAACTATCAACCTACACTTCCACAAAACTACCCTAAACCCTCAAACCATCAAACCCCACAAAATTTCCAAAGACCACCACCACAATACATCCATCACCACAATAATTTCCAAACTCAACAAAATTTTCCCAGCCCACCTCCACAAAACAATAACCCACAAGAGCCTAGCAATTCTGAACTGATGAAACTGATATTGTCTATGCAAAAGGCAAATGAGGAAGCACGGAGGAACCAAGAGAAGCATATCAAACTTCTCGAGGCTCAAGTTGCTAAGTTGGCAGAAACTAATGCACAGAGGCAGCAGAGACAATTGCCAGGGCAACCCGTTCAGAGAGAACATGTGAATGCCATCACTCTTCATAGTGGCATTGCATATGATGCCCCTCCAGTGCCTATTGATGAGGTTACCCCGACTGCGGGAAAGAAGAGGGTGGTAGAGGAAGGAAAAAGGAAAAATTCGACGTCTGAAGTCGATTTGTCTGCAGAAGCTGAACAGGCAGGGAAGAAAAGTGAGAAGGTTTCTGAAGCGCCTTTTACACTAAGGCTACCTTTTCCTCACAGGATGCAACAATCCAAGGTCGATCAGCAGTTTGGTAAGTTCTTGGCTATGGTCAAGAACCTTGAGGTAACAATTCCATTCACAGATTTAATTACCCAAGTGCCTGTTTACGCCAAATTTCTGAAAGACATGATCACTAAGAAAAAAGACTTTGGTGGGGTAGAACGTGTCGCTCTTACTGAAGAGTGTAGTGCTTTTATTCAAAATAAAACCCCACCAAAGTTAAAAGATCCAGGTAGTTTTTCTATATCCTGCCATCTTGGACCTATTTTTATTGATAAGGCTTTGTGTGATTTAGGTGCTTCTGTTTCTGTTATGCCATTGTCTGTTTATAAAAAACTGAACATGGGAGCCCTTAAATGCACACAAATCACTTTACAGATAGCGGATCGTTCTATAAAATACCCTCTAGGTGTTTTAGAGGACGTTCCTGTTAGGGTAGGGAAATTCTATATTCCTGTTGATTTTGTGGTGTTAGATATGGATGAGGATGCCCAGATTCCTATTATCTTGGGTAGGCCGTTTTTGTGTACTGCTGGTGCTGTCATTGATGTCAAGTCTGGGTCTTTAACTCTGAGTGTTGGTGATGATAAAGTGATTTTTAAACTAACCAATGATGTTAAGGCACCTATGCTTGAACAATCTTGTTGCAGGGATGAGGTTCTGGATGAAGTAGGTGTGGAGAAGGTTCCAATTCCACCTAAGGTTGCCTCACCGTCTGGAGGCATTGTCAAGAACATTTGGAGGATAAAGATGTTTGATGAGGGTGGCACTCACTGCCAAGCCCCTCCTATTTGAGAGATGGAGGATTATGGTCGTGCGGGACCTTTATAAACCAGCGCTGTGCGAGAGGCAACTCGTATTTTTCTTTCCCTTTTCCTTTTCTTTTTATTTTTCTTCTTTTTGTGAGCGAGAGTGAGGGCACTAACATTGTTTTTCCTCTTAGCATAGTCCTTATCACCTTTTGGCATTGAGGACACTGCCAAGTTCAGCTTGGGGGAGGAGTTCTGTTTGTATTCTCTTTCACTTTTACTTCTTTCTAGGATAGATTAACTGCTTTCGAAAAATACTGAAAAAATCAAAAAAAATTTGGTTCCCATGACTGGTTTAGTTGCCTCCCTGTGCCCCTTGCTGTGCTCTATTTGAAAATGATTTGACTTTGTTTTCTGGATAGCTGGGCATTTGTGATCTTAAGGCTATGATTTGATGTTTGATTGCTATGATTTCGAGCATTTTTGGATTATATTAGACCACTTTGTGCTGCATACCTGAATTGGTTAGACTGTGAGGCCTCTTTGTAGCCTATTGGATTCAAATTATTATCCAGTCTATTCTTGCGTGTTAGTTCCTCTTTAGTGGATTGATCTTGACTTTGACTTCGTACTTGTCTGATTTTAGATGACTTGTAGCATGTGCTGTGATAGAGGCGTTCTTTTGTCTAATTCTTGAGCTTCAGAGTGAATTTTTGATATACTTTTATCCTCCTTAGCCCCGCTGAGCCTAATGACTTGTTTCGTGTTACTTAAACCCTTATTATGAGCCCAAAGCCTTCACTTGATATTATTCCAAGCCTAGCTTGGGGGAGCTTTTGTATGGGTTAAGTTTGAGATTGGTTTGTTGGTTTAGTTTGGTTTTTGAGGAATTTAAAAGTGTATTTGCTGTGGTTTGAGAGTGAGAAAGAGAAAAGAAAAAGCAAGTTTAGAGTTGCGTGAATGAAGTTCAGAAAAATGAAAGAAAAATGAAATGAAAATTCAAAAGAATTCAAGTTCTTTCATTCACGTACGTTCATAAAGGAATATTCGCTTCATTGCTAGAAAATTGGGTTTGTTATGAGCTTTTCATTCATTTATGAGAGTTGGGTTACTTTACATGGTTTTATGGTGATTGTTGGGAGTTGTGTAGGCCATCTTAGGCCTTATTTGAATGATTTATGCTCCCCCTTTATTGGTTTTTCCACCACATTACCCAAAAGTATCCCCTACCTCTCACCTAAGCCCCATTACAACCCTCTAAAGTCCTCTTGAGCTCGTGTGTGCAGTGTTCATTTGATTGATTTCGAGTCAGTTTGTCAAAGTTAAAGAGTATTTCTGCTGATTGAGTCGACTTGACTAGGATGAGCGTCATTGAACCTTCTTAAACACATGAGAGTGTGAGTGGGAAGGGTATTCATGGTCGGGTTGGTGAGTGTTCGGGCATATTCTTTGCCTGCCACAAAATAGGGAGGAGTGACACCCTTGTGAGAGCCTTTTCAGGACTTGTATGCCTTGTGGATGCTTGAGTTTGATAATTTGCTTGAATGATTGGTGGTTGGATGGATTTGATTAGCCAAACTTGAATTTTTCCTGCTTGAACGATTCTTAGTCTTGAAAATGTTTTGAGCTTTGAATTGCTTTTTATCTATGGGGTGAGGCAGTCTATTCCATGTTCATGTTCTGTTTGCTTGAGGACAAGCAAAGGTTTAGCTTGGGGGAGTTTGATATCACGTATTTATATAGAGTTTTCTCCCTTATTTACAAGCTAATTTGTGCGTCATTGGAGCTCTTGGGAGCTATTTTGTGCTAACTATCGTATGTAGTTGTGGTTTCGTGTTTTAGTATTGAATTGCAGGTTTTATGGAGTTTTCTCCTTATTCCCGAGCCTTTTGGAAACAACCACGGCTTTACGAGAGGTTACGAGGCACGTAGGATGGCTCACGAGCTTTATGGGTATTTTAGGAGGTCCCAAGACCCCTAAACGTGAAGATTAGAAAGCCAAAGATCAAAAAGGAGGTTTCCGTGCACTGATCGGGTAGAAATGGCCCGATCGGGCGAAGATTTATTGATCGGGTATGAAAGTTGCGGACCCGATCGGGCGAGGGTTGCCCGATCCGATCGGGCGAGGAAGCATGTCCCCAGACCCGATCGGGTGGAGTGCTGCTTGGTCTCGTTGCGGTGCTACAGGCGCTGTGGTGCTGCTGGGCTCGTTTTGTCATTTCACCCGATCGGGCCGGTGATCGGGTGGAGGCCCATTGCTCGTTTTTGCTGCTGAGTGCGTACAGGTCAAGAAACCAAAAGTTGGGCTGAATTTGTATTTGACCCGATCGGGTACTGTGCTCGGGCCCGATCGGGTCTGGCGCCATTTGTCGCGATTTTCGACTTTTGCTTCCTATTTTTAATTAGACTTGAGGGGTATTCAAAAGACCGTTTTCCTCATTATTTAGAGACATATTTTATTCATCTTTCATTAGCTTTAGACTAGTTTTATTCTTCATTGTTCTTAGTTCAATTCAAACACTTTAGATTAATTTAGAGGTGATCAAACCTATTTCGATTTCAATAAAAGTTCCTGCTTTCCGTCAATTGGTATTCTTTCCTACCCTAATCTCTTTTGTTATTCTTGATTGCTTGGTTTATTTATTTAATCGTTCATGATGCAATTGTTAGGGTTTCATATTAGTTTTGTTGTTGTTAATTCGATCATGTCTGAGTAGTCTCTTTCTAGGGTGTTAGATAGGAAAGCCATGTTTATACCATGATTGTGATTTAGATTTCTATCAAATTCTAGGGCTTGATTAGGGTGATTGTGATGTGGTTTGTTCTTTATTGAGTAATTAATGTTATTGCGCAATTTCATTGGTTGCTTGTGGTTAATAGTTGTTTGCACAGATCCGTCTTACGACTAGAGGCCTAGGACACATCAGTAGTTTTGATTACGTTAGTGACCATGCGGCGTATGTTGAACTATGAGCGTTGATCTTAACCATAGCTCAATATAGGGTCTAATCCCCCGACTCTTGACTTAGGTTTTGGTATTAGTTGACCCTATTTGATTGGTATAAGCATGGTGGACCGACCTAATACCCTAGGCTTTTATTCCATAGTTAAATCCTCGACTTAATTCGTATTATTTAGCTTACTCATTAGTTCAGTTAATTCTCCATATTTTCATCTGAAGTAGTTAGTTCATTGAATATTAATATAGAAACTCTGTCTCCCTGCGGATTCGACCCTGCTACCACTGACTACCTTAGTTAGAGGACCGTAGGTTTATTTTTGATTAGGTGACACGACTAAAACCCTATCAATAAGCTTCTTGGACGAGTAGATAAACCATTTTGTAAATATATTCTGACGGCTTCTTTAAATTGTTATTCCTCAGACGTTTTCCTTTTCAGCTAGCTGTTGGCCAAAATACCAAGTGAATTTCAAAAGACTTCGTCTTAGGACTATTTTTGGACGTTTTCCTTCTTGACTCTGTTATTGGTTGAATACCAAGTTAGGTTCAAGGGAAGACGTCCAGGGATCAGTCTCTTGACGTTTTCTTTTTGAACTAACCTTGATTTATACCAATAAGATTGAAGTCGTACAAGGATTATTCCTTGGACGTTTTTCTTTTTGAACTAACCCTGATTTGTACCAATAAGATTGAAGTCGTCCAAGGATTATTCCTTGGACGTTTTCCTTTTGGAACTAAACATGGTTTTTATCAATTAGATTGAAGACGTCCAAGGATTATTCTTTCCTTGCTGGACATAGTACTTTATGCCCCCCTTCTTAGGATGCCTCTTGGTCTACTCTTAGACGAAGACATCGTAGGAAGGAAGTGTAGGCCGTCCTTTTTTGCAAGTAATGAGACCTTCTTTACTAAGGCGTCTCATTTGGGCCGGTTTCCTTTAGAAAATAACACCTTTGTTATTAATAGGTATTATGACGGAGCTTTCCTTTACTAAAGAAAGATGTCTCTCTAGCCGACTTCCTTTAGGAAGCAATGTTCGTCTATTTTCCAAGTTTTGGTGAACTTGGTTTTAGACGATTTACTAATTGCTTCTTGTTAAAAACCTTTAATCAAGAAGTCTTTCTTCATCAGTTATATCTTGGACAGATTGTGATGATTTTTTGCAGACGTCTTCCTTTAGGAAGTAATATCTGTCTTTCATAATGGTCTTTTATGGTTTATTATCTAGTAACCATCTTTCGTCCATCCATGGAAAAATGCCCCAAGATGGCTTTGGATAATAAAATGCCCCTTGCTGACTATGTGGCTGGACGAGTTTTTAATTAATCAGTTAACCCATATATAATGAAACAATTCAAACTATAGACCAGAATTTAGAATGTATTAATGTGAAGTTTGCTTAGCCTAAGCTAAGGTACATAGAATACATTTCTAAATGATTTTTCTGTGCCGTAGCACTTCGTTTGCAAAATGTAAAAAAGTACAAACTGCTTTAAACATAGTATTTTTTCAGATTATCGGAATTCCACGTTCATGGTATGGGGCGTCCATCTAAGTCTTGAAGCCTAAATGTGCCGCTGCGAACCTCTTCGACCACCAAATACTGACCTTCCCAGTTCGGGGTTAACTTGCCCAGTTCCTTTGCTCGTCCAACAGCCTCCATCTTACGAAGAACCAGATCCCCTATTTTGAGAGGTCGTCTGGTTACCCGTTTTTTGAACTCCCTAGCCATGCGTAACTTGTACAATTCCATTCTCAGAAGAGCATTACCTCGGACTTCTGGCAATTTGTCCAATGCCAGCCGCATTGCCGCCCAGTTGGTCTCTTTTGAATATAACATGACGCGGAGGGTGGGTTCTTCAATTTCAATGGGTAGGACAGCTTCTGTTCCATAGACCAGCATGAAGGGCGTCTCCCTTGTTGAATTCTTGGCTGTAGTTCTGATGGACAAAAGGACCAGCTGAAGCTCTTCCACCCAAAAGCCCTTGGCGTTTTCTAACTTCCTCTTTATACCTTCTGATATGATCTTATTGAAAGCTTCTACCTGGTCGTTTGCTTGTGGATGTGCAACAGAAGCAAAGTGGGACTTAATCTCCCTCTCTGAGAGCCAGTCCTTCAGTTTAGGGGTCTCAAACTGTGGTCCATTGTCGAACACAATTGACTGGGGCATCCCAAATCGCGTTATGACGTTCTTCCAGATGAACCTTTTTACATCATTCGTCTTTATACTCCTAATTGCTTCAGCCTCTACCTACTTGGAAAAATAGTCCATAGCCACAATAACAAATTTTTTCTGTCCGGCCACCATGGGAAAAGGGCCTATGATGTCCACGCCCCACTTAGCTAACGGCAAAGGAGTCAGAATTGGTGTTAGAAAATTTGATGGCCTTTTAAAGAGATGACCATGCTTCTGGCAGCTATCGCATTTTTTTGCATACTCCACGGCATCAGCATTCAACGTTGGTCAGAAATAGCCAGTTTTACGTGCCTTTTCAGCCAATGCTTGGCCGGCAATGTGTGAAGCACAAACCCCCTCATGTAAATCCTTCAATACTTCAAGACCATCTTCCCTGGTAATACATTTCAACAACGGTCGATCATACGATTTCTTGTACAATGTCTCGTCCCAAACTTCGAACCATTTATCACGAGCCTTAACATATTTTGCTTCTGCCGGGTCTTCCGGTAATTGGCCAGTCTTTTTGTAGTGAAGAATGGGCTCCATCCAGTTGTTCCCTCGGCTTAAAAACATCACTTCTTCCTGATCAATACTCTTCCTTTCTTGAACTTCCCAGAAAACAGTTCTTGGGGTGTCGCCCAAAGCAGAACTTGCTAGTTTAGACAAAGCATCAGCCTGATGATTCTCAGACCTAGGTACTTGTACCAAGGTGAATCCACCTAATTGCTTGATTTCTTCCTTTACCAGCTGGACATATTTAGCCATGGAGGCTTCTTTGCATTCATACTCCCCATTAACCTTGCTGACTACCAGAAGAGAATCTGACTTTGCCTCCAACACCCTAGCTCTTGCTGCTCGGCAAACATGGATTCCAGCCAGTAAGGCTTCGTATTCAGCTTCGTTATTGGACGTCGGAAATTTAAAACGTACAACATACTCATACTAATCTCCCTCAGGAGACTGGCAAACAAGGCCAGCCCCACTGCCCTGAGTAGTAGACGAACCATCTACCATTAGCTTCCAACACTGACTGCCCTTGGAGGGGTCTTTTACCGGATCCAACACTGGTCGAGTTAGTTCAGCAATGAAATCTGCCAAGGCTTGTCCCTTAATTGCTTTTCTTGGCTCAAAAGTAATGTCAAACAACTTCAGTTCATTCTCCCATTTGAGCATTCTTCCAGCCGCCTCTAGCTTCTGTAAAACCTACTTCAGCGGCTGATCAGTATAAACAACTATACTATGAGCCAAGAAATTGGGCCTTAGCGTTCGGCTAGCAACTACTAAAGCCAGGCCGAACTTTTCTACCACAGTGTATCTGCTCTCAGGATCCTTGAGTACTTGACTCACAAAGTAAATAGGGGTTTGTATAGCATCTCTCTCGGCTAACAGTACGACACTGATTGCTTCAGGAGAATCAGCTAGGTAAACATACAACTTATCCCCGACCACCGGACTTATTAGACGGGGGAGCTGCTGTAAATGCTTCTTGATCTAAACTAAGGCTTCATCTGCTTCAGGTGTCCACTGAAACTTTGCTGACTTCTTTATTGTTGCAAAAAAGTGATGGCATTTGTCACCTGATTTGGACAAAAATCGTCCTACTGCCGCTAAGCAACCAGTCAGCCGCTGCACTTCCTTCACCTTGGTCGGAGGCTTCATGTCGAGTATAGCATGGATTTTTTCTGGGTTTGCTTCTATCCCACGTTGATCTACCAGGAACCCAAGGAACTTGCCAGCTGAAACCCCAAAGACGCATTTTTTTGGATTGAGCCTTAATTTATACTTGCGCAGTGTTTCAAAAGTTTCACGCAGGTCTTCGACATGATCTGTTTCTTCTTGGCTTTTGACGATCATGTCGTCAATGTATGCTTCTAAATTTCGTCCCAACTGAGGCGAAAAGATCTCATTGATAAGCCTCTGGAAAGTCGCCGTGCGTTCCTCAAACCAAATGGCATCATTAGCCATCCATACAATCCTTTTTCTGTTATGAATGAAGTCTTGTCCTGGTCCTCCGGCAGCATGGGAATCTGATGGAACCCAGAATAGGCGTCCATGAAGCTCAGTAAGGCATGACCAGCTGTCGAATCTACTAGTCGATCCAGCTTGGGTAGAGGAAAACTGTCTTTGGGGCAAGCCTGGTTCAGGTCCGTATAGTCAACACACATCCTCCAAGTTCCATTTGGCTTGGGGACCATTACCCCGTTTGCCACCCAATATGGATAGTGAGTTTCCCTGATGAAGCCTGCCTCCAGTAGTTTCTTGACCTCTTCGTCTACATCCTGATTCCTGATAGGTCCCAAATGCCTCTTTTTCTGCCTAATTGGTTTTCTGGCTGGATCAATATTTAGCCGATGAACGGCCACTTTAGGGTCAATCCCCGGCATCTCTTCTGCCCCATAGGCAAAAATATCCTGAAATTGCTTTAACAGTGCTATGATAGCTTCTTGTAACTCGGGCTTCAAACCTGCCCCAATCTGCAAAGTCCTTTCTGGACGAGACTCATCTAAGCAAATGCTAAAGGGGCCTCAGCAGGCTTAGGACGATCCAATGTCAAACTTGCGATCGTCATCACCTCGGCTGAAGGCCTTAGCTCTTCTTTGACTTGAGTGAATTTTCTCTTCTTACTGGGCAAATCTCTTGTCGTTTTCCCTTCGGGAGTAACATGTAGTTCACTTCTTTCTGCAGCCGGCTTCCTTGCAGAAGCAGCATTCTTCCAAACTTCTCTGCCCCAATCTCTTTGGGCTCATCTATATCCATAGGCTCAACTTCACTCAATTTCCAGGACGAAGACTTTAGGGTTGTAAGGAAACACTCCCTAGCGGCCCGCTGGTCTCCATAAATTGTGCTTACCTGGCCATCGCCACACTCAAACTTCATCAGCATGAGATGAGTGACGATGACCGCCTTAATGTTATTAAGGGTAGGTCGTCCCAAAATGACATTGTATGCTGTCAAATCCTTGACAACCAAAAACTTTATGAACATAGTTCTACTCTTCTTCTTCTCTCCGACTCGGAGGGGCAGCGATACCGTCCCGACCGGATGTATGATTCCACCTCCAAATCCTATAATAGGATGATGGACTGGAAGAAGATATTTTTCATCAACATTCAATCTTGACAAACAATCAGCGCTAATAATGTCAGTTGAGCTACCAGTGTCGATAAGGATCCTTCGTACTCTTAGATTGGCAATCTTCATTTCTACGACCAGGGGGTCATCATGAGGAGTCCTTATCTGACCACGGTCTCCCTCACTCACCGTCACCAAGGGGAACGGGTCCAGCTTGGATTTTCCCGTTAGCAACACTTGGCCAAGCTCCCTGACATAATTTTTGTGGCCTCTCAAAGTTGGTCCTCCGGCTGCAAACCCGCCGGATATCACCAAAACCACATCTTCATCAGTACTAGCACTTTATTTCTTTTTACTATGCCGAAAATCATTCTTCAGAAAATGACTTTCACGAGAGACGTATTGATTCATCTTTCCTTACTTTGCCAGGTTCTCCAAAGCTCTCTTTAAGTGCTTGCATTCATTTGTCTCATGCCCGCAATCTTTGTGGAAGTGGCAGTACTTACTCCTATCCATGTTCTTGTAAGGTGTCTTCATCTCGGCCAGAGCTTTGAGTTCATGATGATCCTTGATTTCCATAAGGATGGAGTACTGGTCCTTATTGAACTCGATGGGTTCAGCTGAGACAGCCCTTTCTTTTCTCTTTTCTCTTCTCTCTTCTCGACGGGGTTGTGCTTGAAGACACTACCCATGTCTCAGCCTTCTTAGGATTGTTAGTTTTTTGAACAGGTTCCTCGGGCTTCTTGGACTCTGAGTGCTTAGCTTCAGCACACACCTCTGTCGCATGTATGAAAGCCTCGGCTTCCCATAAAGCTTCGGCCAAAGTACTTACTTTCTTCTTGACCAAATCAAACTTGAAGCTTCCTGGACGCAGTCCTCGAATGAATGCATCAAAGGCTACACCAGCATTTTGGTCGTGGATCTAGAGGGCTTCAAGATTGAATCTCTTCACAAAACTTCTCAGGGATTCCTTTGAGGCTTGGATGATCTTCCCCAAATGAATACTAGTCTTCTGTTCCTACCTGTTGGCTACAAAGTGACTAGTGAATGAATAACTCAACTCGGTGAAGTTGTTGATATAATTCGCTGGTAGATTGTTAAACCACTTCTGAGCGACCCCTTTCAGGGTGGCTGGGAAGTTCTTACACCATGTAGCATCGTCCACCGCCTGGATGTACATTTGATGTTTATAAGCGGAAAGATGGTCATCTGGATCAGTAGTGCCATCGAACGGATCAATGGTTGGTAGCTTAACCTTAGCACATGGAGGGGCTTGCATTATTCTGGCTGAGAAAGGCGTCAGCCAATCTATGCGTAGCTCCCTATAACGTGCATCAACTGGGACTGTATCTCTCCGACATTCCCTTAAGACTGGATTTGACGAACTGACCTCCTGGGACCCTCGTCTATAATCATTCTGCTGAGAAGTCCTCCGGTAAACATTAGGCTGAACCATTGTTCGCTCCTGACGAGGCTCATAGATAGACGTAGTCCTTCCTTGCTCCAGAGTGTGATTCCGAATCCTCAGACTGGGGTCCTGCAAGTACGGCGTTGATTTGGTAGCCGACCTCTGTTGAGCCGCTACCCTCTTTGCTTGCAAGTATTCCCGAGCGTCAGTCTCCATTCTTCGACCATCCACGGGTCAGTTCACCGGGTTGGTGACTACCAGATTCCAGTCTAGACGACGTGGTTGCTCACTACGAGCAGGATGCCTTACCCTGGACGTTCTTCTAGCTTCTTCTGGTCGTCTAGCCTCGCTTGGTCCGGCTACATTCTCCTGATAAGCTCCTCTTCTAGGAGTAGGCCTAGAATCCGGCTGTGAACCTACTCGGAAGAACAACATGTTACTCTTAATCTGGTCTTGAACAACTTGGGCCATTCTGGCTTGAAACTCATTTAGGGCGTTTTCTAAATGAGCCGTCGTGACCGGAAGAGCAGGGTTGGGCTCCAAGACTGCCCCAATGGGATCATTCTGTCGCTGTCCGTCACGTCCCCTAGGCGGACGTTCATCGTCGACGGTATCATTAACTTGAACATAGGGACTCATCCTTTGTCCTCGGTTGGACGAATTGCAATCTGTCATCTCTGCTCCTCCCCACAGACGACGCCAAATGTTTTAAGTAAACTTGTAGTAAACGGTGTTTGTCCAGATGATGGACAGGTGTAGGGTTGATTATATTGGGAGGCTTGTGCAGAGACGTAGTTTCGTTCCCGAACCTGCAAAAGGGGAAAACCAAACCGGAGGTTTGGGTTTTATTCCCTCTCCGATGGTTAAGTCAGTATTCAATAGATAAAACCTGAGTATGAATTTTGACAGAGTAAGTTTAAGAAAGTAGTTGTGTGTAACTTTTACCTGATTATGAGGAACTATTTATAGTATCTATGTATAGATAAGAGCACCCTAGAATGAAGCGAAGTGATTGGTTAGGCAATGGGAGAGCGACACTTGTTATGGTCTGATTGTCCTGAGCCTTTTATCCAATCACATCCTTCCTCTTTAGGGGAACTTGGGCTGATTATTCCTTCCTTTAGGGAATACTTGGGCCTCTTGTTTGCAGCTTTATTGACATCATTAGCTCCCCTCTAACGTGCCGCCAAGTGTCACTGAGGGGATGAGCCACGTGTCACCAACCCATAGGGCCACGTGGCAATCCTTGACTGGGCCACATGTCTTCTTCAGATATGTTACAACAATAAGTACCAAGAATTTGAACATAAAAAGATACATGTAATAAAAAAATCAATAACACAAAAAATTAGACATTTTGTAACTTTAATGAGTTAATTTGCAGGGGAATCAACATTCAATCAGAAAAAAAAAATTCTCAGAAAAGTGATTCGTTGTTCCTGACCCTACTTCACCTTAATTGTTATTTGAACAAGTAAAATTTATGTCTTGGTCCGGATGGGAATAGCATTATTACTCTTCTGCGTGTCCATAGAGTTTTGAAAAATCCAAACATCTTAGAGATAATTAGAGAGGTAGGAATTTCTCGAACGAACCGCACTCCTTCGTATACGTCAGGAGTCCATTGATGAGAAACGGTTGGGGAAAGATGGGATTCTCGAATTTCGTCCCCTTAAAGGGTGCACGGCGGTATCCACTTTTATAAAAAAATGTCGTTTTCCGTATGAAATAACCCATCTCGAATATCCAACATTTTGGTACTCGTTTCGTATGGATTCTCGAAATTCGTGTCGATAAACAACGTACGTCGATGTCCTTTTTAAAAACAAACGTCGCTTTCAGTCCTGAAAACCCGTCTCAAAGTACGTGCTCGAAAATCCGACTTGTTGGTACTCATTTTGTAAGGATTCTCAAAATTCGTGCCCATAAAGGGTGCAAGACGGTGTTCATTTTTCCAAAAAAAAGTGGTCTGTAATCCTAAAAACCCGTGTCAAATTACGTGCCCGAGAACCCAATTTGTTGGTACTCGTTTAATAGGAATTCTCGCACTTCGTGATCATAAAGTTGCGTATGAGGGTGTCCGTTTTTCGAAAAAAACGTTGATTTCAGTTCGGAAAACCCTTCTTGAAGTATGTGGTCGAAAACCCAGCTTGTTTTGTTTCTTAGGGATTATTGAAATTTGTGCCCATAAATAAAGATGCATGGTGGTATTTGTTTTTATGTCGTTTTCTGTCCGCAAAACACAATTAAATTCGTCTCAAAATAAGTGCTCTTTACCATGTCATATATCAAAAACCTATATATTTAAAATATTGCAAATTGAATGAAAAAAGATTTATAAAATATTAACCACGATTTGACCGGTGAACATATGGATTAGTAGTGTAATTAGTGAAAATGGCAACAAGTTAGTTATTACTTTATATATTAGTTTTTGATGGCAGTAATTCTGATAAATGCGTAATATGCCATATTTTGACTCCCTTATTTTAGTCGTTTGACCATTTTTTTTATATAACTTTCTAGGATTTTTAGTACTTTTATTTATACAATATTGTAATTACAAGTAAATTGAGCTTAATTTGTGTTTCTTTATTGATTAAAATAAAATATAGGTGATGGAATTTGGAATTGGGCTCAAAGGCACTAACTTGCTCCATAGTTGGCTCTCATAAGTTTGGATCATCAAAATTATACAACTTCAGCAATTAAACAAGTCTACACGTGAGGAAGCAAAAGAAAAGAAATAAAAGAAAAGAAATAAAAGGAAGATAAGGAGGAGATAAAGAGGAAGAGAAACAGGCGCAGCAAAGGAAGAGTTATCTTCTTCCATTTGATTTCTATTGCCAAATTAATTAAATCAAGAAGATAAAATCAGAGAGTTTGAGCAATTTACAGATTGTGAGAAGATAAAGTTTGCAATCAGATCCATTTTATCAGTCCGAGATTTTAGCATTCTACTCTATCATGAAGATCCACATTTATTTGGGTATACAAACCCCATTCAGTTCACGGAGAAAAAGCAAGCAAGCTTGGGCAAATTTTACAAGAATAAAAAGGGAGTTTGAGAGTGAAGTTTTTGGGTAAAGATTGAGAAGTGAAGTCGAGGAAGAACACTCCTTGAAGTACAGCTACTGCATGACAAGGAAGAGCGAGAGTCGGGTTCGTTGGAGGTGTCGAAACCAAGTTCGAACGGCGATTTTCCAGGCATAATTATAGGTATTATAAATTATAAATTTGTATACGCAAACGACACGTATTAAATTCACAAGAAAAAAAATGATGGCTATAATTAACAAAAGGGGTATTTCATACGAAAGTTTTTGGCAAAAAAATCATTATCTTAATTAACTACAATATTTCTTTGTTGCACTTTTAAGTTGTAACTAACACTACCACAAAAAAAGCTTTCTTTGGCGCTTAATTTATTGCGGTTGTTTGAACGACCGCCTTTGTTATGCGTTTTAAAGGCGTAGCATATCTTTTATGGCGGTTTAGTATTTGTTTAGAGAGGTTTTCTTTGATTAAACACTTTAGATTAGTTCCAAAGGTGATTTAACATTGTATTATTTTCAATAAAGGTTATTGCTATCCGTCAATTGGTACTATTCTTTACCCTTAATTTCTCTCTTTAATTCTTAATTGCTTAGTTTGATTAGTGAATTGATTCATGATGCAAAGTTTAGGTTTTAATATTAGATTCTTCGTTGATGATTCGATTATGCGTGAGTAGTCATATTTCTAGGGTTTTAGGGAGGAAAACCATGTTTATACCATGATTCATATTTGAATAGCTATTAGTTTCTATGGCTTGATTAGAGTGATTGTGATGTGACTTGTTCTTGATGAGTAATTAATGTTATTGCACAGTTTCATTGATTGCTTGTGGTTAATAATTGTTTGTACCGATCCGTCTTACTATTAGAGGCCTAATACACATCACTATTTCTGATTATGTTAGTGAGCATGCGGCATATGTTGTATTATGAGCGTTAAGTCTTAACCATAGCTTAACACATGCTCTTATCTCTCGACTCTTGACATAGGTATTGATAGTCGTTTGACCGTTTTGATTGGTATAATCATGGTGGACCGAACTAATACCCTAGACCTTTAATCCATAGTTTAATTCTCATCTTTGTATTGCTTTCTTTAGTCTAAATAGTTGTTCAGCTCATTCTTATCTGATCTTGTCTGAAGTAGCTGTTTGGCTGAATATTAACTTAAAAAACCCGTCTCTCTGTGGACTCGACCCTACTTCCCTGAATACTGTTGTTAGAGGACTTAGGATTTATCTTTGATTAGGTGATACAACTTTAGCCTATCAGTCTTCTCGATCATCTTCTTCTAGTTTCCTTCGCTCGAGTTTTCCGACGACGAGAATGGTCTGAGTTGCGCGAAAAGATGGCTGTGGTGGTGGTGGAGTTTGCGGCGTTGGAGAATAGTAAAAGCTGCCATTGTTGGTTGCGCTCGGGGAAACAATGTTGAAATGTTGGAAATGGAGGTTTGAGAGTGGTATATAACATTTGATAGCGTTTAAAATGGTGCATTAGGAGGCGTAAAAACTCTCTATGTTGCAATACATATGGAATGGAGGTAGTATAGAGCAATTTTAGTGTACGAAGGAGTAACAATTATACACTCCAAAATCACTAGTAGCGGACTCATATGCAAGTAGTAGTATGAGAGATAGTAAATACATTCTAGGATAAAGTTCCATATCATGTTGTCATCCGATTTACAAAAACTTCTTCGCATTCATTTAATTTTTTTAAATTTATTTTTAACACGTGAATAACGAGAATTATCATATCAAATTGGAATTCCTAACATATTGATACAAAACAAACTTGACCCCATATATTCCCTGAGATACAAAGATCCCCAACTAATGGATTGTTTTTATCATAGCTTAGTGCAATAATTATAAAATTATTATACGTTTTCATGTACGGGTCCTTCCTTGAAGGTTTGTTCTTTATTGGATTAGGCTTGTACTTGGTGTTTGTTTCTTAATAAAATTCTTACTTAATTGCAAAAAGCATTGATTGAACGAAAATCAAACTTAGCTACATATTGACATCGTGCTAGTTTATTTGTCTATTATCCAAGTTTGTCTTTATTCAAAATACGTTAAAGTCTCACGTATAAAGAATGTGAGTTCGTGTTACTTATTACCATTCTCTTCTAATTTAAGTCTTGTTTGTTAAAGGGTTAGAATTTGCTTGGGAACTACATGTGATCGCATGTGACAGGGCCAAACTCAGGCTTGTCAAGAGCGTGGCACGAGAGTGGATTCTTAGTGCCTAGCTCTTTATATGAAGAAGTTCAACTTGTAAATCGCTTTTTGATATTTTGGTTTGCGAAATTCTCAAAATCAGTTTTGCGAGATTTTGGAAATAAACTTATAACGACAAGTTGATTCTCGCCGATAGTATGGCCTTCGTTCTTGCCGATTTTCTTACTAGTTTCTTACGAAAAGAACTTCCTTGTTGTTTCACTTTGTTTATTTCGCCTCAATTTTTTTTGCCCTTCCACTACAAAAAAAGCGTATTTGATACGGATTTTTGTGGTTGATACTAAACCGTATCAAACATTTGCTACGGAACATATTTTTTGTTTGAAACTTTACTACGGAACATCATTCCGTAGCAAAATTTGCTACGATATATAAAGTCCGTAGTAAATTTTAAAATGGAATAACATTCCGTAGCAAAATTTGCAACAGACTTTCCGTTTCAAAATTTACTACGGACTTTATAACTGTTGCAAATTTTGCTACGTAATACAATTGACGGTGTAATAAGAACATAAGCCAACAACGAGTATATGCATCATGTATAGCTCAGCTAGGGACTACTCCATACTTTCCACAACCTTGTCTCGGTTCCGATTCCTACTAAGAGCATCTCCATGGGATTTATGGGGGAGAGTGGGTCAAGTCTAATGGATGGGGTAGAAGCTCAAATTAGCTACGGATAGGAAAATCCGTAGCAAAAATTTGCAACGGAATATTGATTTGTTACGGATTGATTAAAAACCATAGCAAAATTTTGCTAAGGAACATGATTTGCTACGGGTAAGAAAATCCGTAGCAAATGTTTTTGCTATGTTCCGTAGCAAAAAAGTTTGCTACGGATTTTCTTATCCGTAGCAAATTACGGAAACAACCCATTTTTTTAAAATATTTTATTATCATGAGTCTGTGACATTTCTTAACTCGAACCTAGACATGTCGAACAATGAGTATTTGGGTGGGAAGAATTAAAAACATTGTGCTGTCTGAGTTTAATTTTACCTCAAACAAATTTACCTATGAGACCGAAATTTGCTAAGGATGACCGAATTGGAACCTCTCAGGGGATGTTGCTTCACTATATTCCAATGCCATTTTTAACATTCAAATGAATTACAACCATGCTAAGGACCTGTAGGATACCCTAGAAGAAAGTACGGTGTTGACGATGTTAGGACCAAGCGCTATTTCATTAATAAGTAGCTTAAGTTTAAGATAAATGTTGAGAGACATATTATTTACTAGGTTCACGAGAATAAAACCGTCTCTACCAATATTGGTGCTAATGGTCTTATTATTTGTGAGTAAACCCAGATTATTGTCCTTAGCTAGAAATTTCCTTCTTCCTGGAAGGACTGTAGGAACTAGATTATGCAAAAAAAAAATATAATAAGAGAGCAAAAATAGGATTTCTTTTTTTTACAAAACCAATGAAACAATGAAAGATGGAGTTTTAATCACTTAATAAAAACCTAGGCTCTTGGATCACTAAGCATATAATTTGGGAAATTGGGGTGAATGATAACTATATAATAAGTCCATCTACCTAGGGCACATTCTATATCTCTCGAACCTTGCCTCGCTCAAAGCTTAGCAAGCCTCTCTCGCATAGTCAAGGTCACTTTGTCTATTGATTGAAAGCCTATAACTCTCCTCTCGAAGTGATTCGGTATATATTTTGATATAGTAGAAATATAAACAGGGTTCAATTCATAAATCTAGCATGAATGATTCAATAACAGAAAGCAATTGAATTTAACGGCAACTAAGCTATACTATGAAGCCCTTGTTGTATACATAGATTCCCACAACCCCAGAAAGGTAACTACTCACTCATAATTATGAAAGCAATCACATATTCAATATAAAAATTCATAATTTGCAACAATAACCAATAAATTATCAAAATTAAAGCAAACTAATCAAGAACAAAGAAAGCGAATAGAAAGAATTGCCGGAGTAGAGTCTAAATGTAATCCGTAGTAATTTTTTAGATTTCATAAAGGAAAAATTGATATTAAAGGTACGAACTATTTGTTCGATCTTCTGTTAAAAGGCTTACCTATTGATTATTGTTGGTAGGAACCAACAACCGATCATTCTTGATTTTATATGTCCTTATAACCTCGTAACCAGAAATAACAGGTCATCCAAATGATATTTTGCATTTGATTATTTTAATGGTTTTGAGGCACGAATTTCAAGGCGACTATTTCAGCTAGTTGTGGTGAAGACAATGTTTTTTTGAAAAACGGACACCACTATTCACTCTTTTTTGGCTCCAATTTTGATAATCCCTACTAAACGGGTACTTACAAGCAAGATAATCGATCACACACTTCAAGACGACTTTTTTGGCCGTTATACGACATTTTTTCAAAAAACGAACATCAATGACCACCCTTTATGGACACGAATTTCGAGAATCCCTACAAAACGGGTAGTAAAAGTCTGATTTTCGGACAAACAATTCAAGGCGACTATTACAGGCCGATTACAACGTTCTTATCGAAAAAAGGACAACGTTATGCACCCTTTATGGGCATAAATTTCGAAAATCCATATAAAACGAATACCAATAAGTCCGATTTTCGGGCACGCATTTCAAAGGGACTTTTTCGACTTTGTAGGGCCGAAGACGCTATGTTTTTGAAAAAGGGCACTGCTATGAACACTTTATGATCTTGAATTTTGAAAATCACTACAATGGCGCATATCGTTGTCCATTTTTTAAAAAACCGTCGTATTAGGCCCGATAAAGTCCCCTTCAAGTGTGTGAATGAAAATGCGGCTAGTAATAGCCTATTAAGGGTGCATAGCGGTGTTTTTTTTCAAAAAAAAGACGTCTTCGACCTATAAAAGTGGCCTCGAATTGCGTGCTCAAAAATACGGATTCTAGGTACCCGTTTAGTAAGGATTCTCAAGTTTTTGGTCCGCAAAGGGTGCATATCGTGGTCCTTTTTCGAAAAAACATCGTATTAGGCTCGAAAAAGTCGTCTTGAAGTGCGTGCCAGAAACTCCAGCTGGTAAGTACCCGTTTTGTGGGGATTATCGACATTTGTGTCCATAAAGGGTGCATAGCATGTCTGTTTTTTTTTTCTTTCGAAAAAACGAAGTTTTCGGCCCGAAATAGCCGTCTTAAACTACTTGCCTGAAAAATCGACTTAGTGGTACTCGATTTTTAGAATTATCGAAATTGGAGCTCATATAGGGTGAACAGTAGGGATGGCAACGGGTGGGATTTTGGATCAGGTGAGACATCACCCGCATCCATCTCACCTGTTTACACCAACTCCCATCCATCCATCCGTCACTAGAAAAGACTATCACCCATATTTCATCTATCTCCATCACCCGCGGGTGAAACGGATGGACCGGGTGATCATCCGTTTAACAGAATTTAATGAGAAATATAAATAAAACTTGTAAAAATGGCAATTTATACGTTAATTTTATGTTAATTACAATAAGCTAAGTTTATGAAAGCATGTCAAATGATGATAAACAGGAAATATATTATACTAATATAAACAATGATTAATAAGGAAGAAAATGTAATAAATGGATGATGGAGCGGGTGGTAAACGGTTGATGGGCGGGTGATGGATGAAAAAGTTTCACCCTAATTCATCCATCATCTGTCACCCGTTCACCTGCCACCCGGCTATCATCCATTTAACTCGATTTTTCACCCTTTTTTGTTTTTCGAGGAGCGGGTGATGGATCATCTATTGGATATTGTCATCTCTATTGAACAATGGCGTCCCTTTTCGAAAAAAAACTTTGTCTTCGCCCTAAAAAAGCTGAAATATTTACGTTAAAATGCGTTCCTGGAAACCTTAAAATAAATCACATGAAAATATAACTTTGACCTATTGGTTTCAGGTTATCAGGTCACATGACCTATAAAATCACACATGATCGATATTTGGTACCTACCAACAATAATCAAGAGGTAAGCCCTTTAAAAGAAAATCAAACATAGTTCGTACCTCTAATATCAATTTATAAGTAGATTTAAAGTATTTATTTATAATATTTTAGGTTTAAATAATTAATTTCTTAAAGTATTGACTATTTTTAAAATCAAAAGATTATTTATTATTTTAAGTAATGAATTATATTAATTAGGTCAGACTTTGAAAGTTATTTAATACTTAGACAAGTTTCGGTTTGAAGTATTATACTTAGTATTTTTAAGTTGTGTTAGAGGAGTCTAATCTAATCAAGCCATCTAATGCCCAAATTAAAATCTCAAACGATTTCACCTAAGCTTGCAAGGGTTAGGATTACAAAGCTTATATAAACCCCGTGAGACCTCCAAAACCCACATAATCTCACTCTTATTTCTCTCTCCTCACACGCTGGCGGCCATTCTATCTCCCCTCGGTTTTTCATTATCCTCCTCGGTTTGCGTGCCAGTCGTGCACAGCCCGCCACCACTCACTTTCTTCTCTCGTTTCTCATAAGCCTAGACAGGCAGCACATCAGCCCACGTGCACTCAATCATTCCCAGTCGGACCACCCGACGCTCCACCATAACACCCACGCCCGCCGCGAACTCGGGCCAACACCACCGCGCCTCTACCACCCCTTTTTTCTCCGCTTTTTCTGGTTTCTCCTCTTCGTTTTCAGGTTAATTCCCTCTCTTTTTCCTTTATATTATATAAATAATTAGTTTTGATGTTTTAAGTATTGTTTTAGTAATTTAATAATCAAAATTTATGACTTTATTGTTTTAATTAATAAATTTAGGAGTTCATTAATTCTAAATTAAAGTTATTAATTTTGGATTATATATTTATGTTTAAAGTGAGTTTTCATCATTAAAGTAAGGATTTTTAGGATTTTAAAGGACTAATTTTGTAGGATTATATTAAAGGTTATAAAGGTTGGAAGTTTTAGCCTTTGAAACTTTTTTAAAGTATTTTAAAAAGAGTGTTAAAGTATTATAAAGTTGCTGTAATTTCATTAGAATGCTAATAATTATTGGGAATTTTAATAATTGGTAGGCACAGACTTTAAGTTACTTTGATTGACTTCTAAAGAGTTTAAAGTGGTCTCAAATATTGTTTTTACAAGGTTCGTACATGTCTATATATGTGTTTTAGAATAGAAGTATGTGCTAAGGATTAGGGATAATGTAGTATCATGTTTAGGGAACTTTTTATAGTTCATACGTGGCATATGATTTATGGAATTATGTGTTTTATGTCATTTTGTGAAGCATGTTAATTGCCCGATTGTTTAATTACTGCATGATTGTATGGATGTTCAAGCATGTTGGGAGGGGAATGTTTTATTTATTAATTCACAGGAGGGATTCATGAATATATTTTGGTATTGTATCATGGGATGTTTCATGTGATTCACTTGTTATTATCATTTTATTACTTCGCAAAGACCATAGGCTTTGTGGCTAAATTGGAATTGGATTATATTATTTTATTACTTTACAAAGACTGTGGGTTTTGTAAGGTATGTTGGAATTTATGTCTTTGGACAATTTGATTGTTGATTTAAGTCAACAAATAAATGAGGATTAAGTGTGGGTCAATTGTTTTATATAATCACAATACTTATCCTAAGATAAAAATTGGAGTCTTTTATGTATCTGTGTTATTTGTTTTTGTTATCTTATTGTTGTTAGTCCCAACATTAAATAAACTACTAATACTTAAAGTGAAAGTGAATAGCAATGAGTTTTAGACTTATGTACGTCTGAAGTATTGGACTAGTATGAGTTTGAGTAATGGTGATACCTCATAGATTTTCTTGAGGCCGGACTGATCACCGTCTCCTATTTTTATTTATTTCTACCTCGATATCGTTGGTCATGGGGAATTCAGAGTCGCACCCATACTTCATCTTCGAAATTGAAGACAAAGTTCGGTTGGACAACTCGTTCCATTGACTATTCAAATTTATTGATTAAGTAAATTATTAGTAGAGTCAAAATCTGTATAGTGAGTTTAATTTTTTATTCCATGTTTTAATGCTTCATTGTATCATGTTAGGTTTATGAGTTTTAATTTATTATGTTTGTACTAAGCTTTATTGATCATTACGTACTTTCTACATGTACAACATGGCTATGCCTCATTGATCCTGACCCTTAATTGGCGAGCAGTTAATCAATAGAGTATTTCCTACAGGTTTGCACCAAGGATACATGCATTCATATTCAATGGGAACATGGGAGACAGTTTAGAGAGAATGTTTTATCTTACCTTTTTTTTTTTTTTGTTTTTATTTTTGGGTTAAAGTTACTTTGAGGGATTTTATATCATATTGTTTATAATTGGTTTGAACTATGTTTTACTCTGAGTATGGTTTAAGTTTTACTATGTTTTATATCATTCATAACGTATTGAAGTATTTATTTTAAAGTGTTTTCCACTGCAAAATTCTGATTAAACCGATACGTTTTCACACAGGCGATAGTACTTCGACATTTTTTTATGTTTTTAGAAAAAGGTATTTTATAAAATAGATAATTTTCGGGGTGTGAAACTAGAAGTATGAACTTTATTAAAATCGAATAATAATCCAATGCATAGTCTACTAGTTGTAGAGTGAAAGAATAGAAGTGTTTGTAAAACCAAAGAGAAAGGTAATGAAAGAAAAGTTACTCTGGAAATAATCTAACGAGTCTGTTTATACTAAAACCTATGATAGATACGAAAAGGATTAAAGAAAGCCAAAAATACTAAAATAATATCTCCTAAAGTTGTGAAATAAGAGATATGGCTCAAAGTTGTGATTTGTATTGCTCATTCACTGGCTTATATAAAATGAACGTAATCAATGATAATCTATCTAAAACTAATCACCTAGAATCAAGGCCCAAGATAAGCCAAGATATTTACAAGATAATTACAAAGATAATATTTGCCTAATATGATATATTTTATGTATACAATAATATCCCAACAATATCTCTTCAACACCCCCCCTCAAGGTAGAGCATGGGAGTGATCCAGAATGCCTAACTTGGAAAGGAGAATATCAAACTGAGCTTTGCCTAGAGCTTTTGTAAAGATGTCGGCAAGCTGCAAAGTGGTAGGCACATAGGATGGAGAAATGAGACCATCCACAATAGCATCCCGTAGAAAATGACAATCCACCTCAATATGCTTAGTATGCTCATGGAAAACAGGATTCTTAGCCAGATGAAGAGCAGACTGACTATCACAGAACAAAGGAATAGATTGGGGATGATGAACCCCCAAACTCACAAGAAGGCCCTTAAGCCACTTAAACTCACAAGTAATAGCAGCCATAGAACGGTATTCTGCTACTGTAGAGGAACGAGACACAGTATGCTGCTTCTTGGTCTTCCAAGAAATTGGAGAATATCCTAAGAAAACAATCCATCCAGACAAAGAACGACGAGTCACAGGACAGGCAGCCCAATCAGAATCACACCAACCCTGTAGAGATAAATCACTATCGGCGCGAAGTAGAATACCCTGACCTGGAGTCCCCTTTAAGTACCGAACGACGCGCAATGCAGCCTCCCAATGCTCAATTTTGGGAGCCTGCATAAACTAAGATAAGATGTGTACACAATAGGCCAAGTCAGGATGAGTAACAGACAAATAGATGAGACGTCCGACAAGACGAAGATAAGAGGCTGCATCGTCGATGGTTGGACCAGTGGCATGACCGAGCCTATGATGTTGCTCAATGGGCAAAGCGCTAGGTTTAGCACCTAGCAAACCTGTTTCAGCAATAATATCCAAGGTATATTTTATTTGACATAGAAAGAGCCCAGAGGCACTACGAGCCACTTCTATGCCAAGAAAATACTGCAAGGGACCCAAATCCTTCATTTTAAAGCAATCACTCAAGTAAGCTATGAAAGTGGTAAGTGCAACGGAATCATTACAAGCAATAATCAGATCATCAACATATACTAACACATTAAGATGAATCGAATCACGAGCAAAGGTGAATAGAGAATAGTCAGAGTAAGACTGAGAGAAGCCATAGCCTTTGAGAGCAGAGACCAACTTAGCGAACCAACAACGAGGGGCCTGCTTAAGTCCATACAAAGACTTCTGCAGACGACAAACTAGAGAAGGATCAGCAGGAGCAAAACCAGGAGGTGGTTTCATATAGACCTCCTCATCAAGATCACCATGAAGAAAAGCATTGTGAACATCCATCTGATGGAGTTCCAATGTTTCGAAGCAGCAATAGCAAGAAAAGCACGAACTGTAGTCATTTTGGCCACGGGAGCGAAGGTCTCCGTATAATCAATGCCAGCTTCCTGATGGTTACCTAATACCACAAGGCGAGATTCCAGACGTTCCACATCCCCATTGGACTTATACTTGGTGCGATATACCCACTGACTGCCTAATGCCCGTTTCCCAGATGGAAGCGGCACCAAGGACCATGTCCCATTGTCCTTTAAAGCTTTTATCTCATCATGCATAGAAGCCCGCCACCCATCATGTTTCATAGCCTCTTTGAAATTCCTGGGGTCAGTGTGAGAGACAATAGAAGCAAGAAACTTTCGATATTTCACAGAAAATTTGCACAATTAATAAAGTGTGATAAAGGATAAGGAGTACCTGAGGAAGACAGAGAAGTCGTGGACGAAGGAGATGGACTAGTAGCAGAGATAGTGTGAGTAACAAAGTAACGTAATAAAATCGAGTCAAATTTAAGCCTATGACCTTTACGAAACAATTCAGGAGAAGATGATGTATCGTGATGGGCAGCAGAGATGGGCTGTGTCGCTGGCCCATTGGGAGAGGAAGAAGGAGGAGGAGAGCGTGGAGATGAGGGGGGACTGGGGTGGGCAGTCGTTTGGGCTGGAGGGGAAGAAAGGAGGGGCGGTGAAGGTTGGGTCGTATGAGGAGAGGGTGAGAGAGAACTGGGCTGGGCCACGGAGGGAGATGAAGGGGGTAGAGGCACGTGGGCTTCTAGAGTAAGAGAGTCAGTAGGAATTTGTGGGCTGGAATTTGTGTGGGAAGGACAAGATGGGTTGATTTGTGAGATGGGAGAAAGGGGCTCAAGAGTGGGCTGATTTGTGGAGATGTGGTCTGCGAAGTCAATGTGAACATCATCCATTGACGGGTTCAAGTGAGCATGAAGATCAAGAGGGAAATTATGAGGATTGGAAAAGGGAAAAATGTCTTCAAAAAATTTGACGTCACGTGAGACAAAGAATTCACGTTTCTTAAGATCAAACAAGCGCCATCCCTTCTTCCCAAAGGGATACCCCACAAACACACATTTTCTACTACGAGGTGCAAATTTATCTCCATGTGTATTATGATTGTGAGCATAGCATAAACAACCAAAAGTACGGATAGCATCATACGAAGGAATAACATCATAGATAATTTGATATGGAGATTGTTATCAAGAAGAGGAGATGGGGTACGATTTATGAGATGTGCGGCGGTTAAGACACTTTCCCCCCAAAAGTAAATAGGTAAATGAGCTTGAAAAAGTATGGCACCACCTACATTCAAGAGATGTTTGTGTTTACTCTCAACCCGCCCGTTTTGTTGTGGAGTTTTGACACATGAGGTTTAAAAAATGATACCATTGGCATTAAAATAATCATGGAGACAATTAAATTCGGTACCATTATCACTTTGTACTACTTTTATGGTTTGAGAAAATTGACGGTCAACTAAAGCAACAAAGGACATGAACATACGAAAAACTTTAGTTTTGTCTATCAATAAGTAAACCCAAACAGCACGAGAATAATCATCAACAATAGTCAAAAAATAACGTGCTCCACAAGAAGATTCATGTCTATAGGCACCCCACAAATCACAATGTATTTTCTCAAAAATACGACTAGCACGACTATTACTTAAAGGAAATTTGTCTCTAGAATGTTTAGCACGAAAACAAATGTCACATGCTTTATTCAAACTACCCTTAGCACCACACAAAGAGGGAAGCAACTTCACCGCACGTTCGGAGGGGTGTCCCATCCTTTTATGCCAAAGCTCCAAGTTAGAAGACGCTCCATGAACGGTGACATTAGCGACCAAGGTACTTCCACTAAAATAGTATAGTCCATCCCGCTTACGACCCGTCCCAATCAGCTTCCTCAGAGGGTCTTGTATAGCACACATAGAGGAAGTAAATTGTACAGTACATGACAAAGCATGGGTGAGTTGTGAAATCGAAAGTAAATTGCAACTAAATTTTGGAACATAAAGTACGCCTGTTAGAATAATGAGATCAGACAACCGAACAGATCCTCTATGAGTAGCAACAACATTAGCACCATTAGGAAGACCAACGGGACAAGAAACAATATCAACAATATCAAACATACAAGACTTCTCACCAGTGACATGATTAGTAGCACCCGTATCAATAATCCAAGAATCGGAATGAAACTCACCATTCAACCTATCATCAGAAAGTTTTGTGTTACCAATCATCCGGCAAGCACGCGCCACTGCTCCGCGGTGAAGAGGCTGCCCGCGGACGCAGCAGCGTGAGGAGCAGCAGCAGACATATGGGCAGCAGCGGACGCGGCAGGAGACGGCCCAGCAGCGGCATTGGCTTTAGCTGGCGGCTTGCTGCGCTGTGCGGGTGGGCGTGATTGACGGGCAGCATGGCTGTCCGATTTTGGCGCAACATTCCATCCTTCCGGGTACCCCACTAACTCATAGCAAGAAGAGACATCATGACCGTGTTTCTTCCAATGAGAGCATGCTACAAGTGAAAAACATTTGGCGGCCTCATGACCCACCTTACGACAATGACTACAAACCGGACGCTCACCCTTGCCACGGCTACGCGGTACGTGCACGGCAAAGCCAAGCGCATCAGCCGGCTTGTCGATGACGGTGCTGCTAGCCAATCTAACACGTTCATCTTGCACAACCAATTGATAAGCCCGATCAAGAGTGGGTAAAGGATCGGTGGATAAAATATTGGTGCCCAAGTGACGATAATACTCAGAGTCTAAACCCATTAAAAATCATGTAATTGCCGATTCTCCCTTCTTTTAGCATGAAGAGAACCCGCATTACATTTTGAATAACAATGAAAATCAATTAAAGGTTCATGATTAAATAATTCCTCCCACAAGCTATTCAATTTGCCATAGTAATGAGAAACAGACATATCTCTTGTTTGTGCACACTTGGCAATGGTCGTCCGCAATTGTTGAATACGAGGGCCATTAACAAGGGAAAAACGAGTTTTAAGATGGTCCCAAAGACGAGATGCTTCACGGAATTTAGATAGAGTCGATTTTACCTTGGGATCAATAGTGTTAGTGATTTATGAAACGAGCATAGCATTAATTTGTCTCCAATAGGATGAAGTATATGGTGGTTCGGCCTCGGTGATTGTGCCATCTAAAAATCCAAATTTCCGTCTCGCTTCAAGAGCCATCTGAATATCGGCCGCCCAATCATCATAATTATCATGACGAAGGCGGGTGGGAGTGATATAATCGCCCGGTTTGTCACCGGCACTAAGATAAAAGGGTGAATTTGGGGTGTAAGTGGGCGGTGGGGGAGACGAGGATTCACCGGCCATGACAAAGAGAAAGAGATGGTGCACCGGTGAGAGAAAAAAAAATTATATTTTTGCCTTAGGCTCCGATACCATGTGAAATAAGAGATATGGCTCAAAGTTGTGATTTGTATTGCTCATTCACTGGCTTATATACAATGAACGTAATCAATGAAAATCTATCTAAAACTAATCACCTAGAATCAAGGCCCAAGATAAGCCAAGATATTTACAAGATAATTACAAAGATAATATTTACCCTAATATGATATATTTTATGTATACAATAATATCCCAACAATATCTCTCCAACAAAAGTCAACCTGATCAGGCTTGACACATCCGATCCCATCGGGCTGACCCTCTAATCTTCAATCCTTCTCCTTGTATGGCTGCACTACTGCTTGATCTAATCGAGTGGGATATGGCAAACTTTGCGACTTTATGACACAACCAATTAATGTTGCCCGTTCGGTCCCGCAATAAAATAGCTTAAAGCCAAAATCACTCTGAGCGATCTGGACTATGTCGCCGGACCTAATCGCTATTGTACCTCATATTCTGAAATGCGTAGGAATTGGATTTATGGTATTTTATTAATTAAAACTGGTTTAAAGTTGTCTTTGATTCTGATGGACTTGTTTTACTCATGTGGGGAAGGGATTCGGTAATGGGGGCTCTTTACTCTTGATGTTACTGCTGACCTCGTGAATATATCTAGTTATTTTTCTGCTTATATTGTTGATTCTATTGATATATGCATTGTAAACTATGTCATTTGAATGTAGCTTCCATTAAAAAGCTAAAGCATTTGAACCTTATCCCTAGCTTCTCAAATTCTGAGTTACCCACATGCTATACTCGCATCCATGTACTGATTAGAAAACCTTTTCAATCAGTTGATATGAAATCTGGCATTCATGTACTGATTCACTCTAACCTAGGTGACTTTAAGAAATATAAATCAAAGGAGGGAAAACGGTATTATATAACCAGTGTAAAGGACTCTTCCATATATAGTTCTATACTATAGTCTACCTTTTGAAATCCAAGGATGAGATAAAGGAGATGTTTCTTAATAAATAAAAAAAAACTAAGGTTAAAACTCATTTGGAAAGGAAAATCAAGACGCTCAGAACTGATAGAGGAGAATAGTATGAACCTACTTCCCTTAAGACCTTTTGTGAACAAAATGGGATTACTTATACGATGACTGCCTTTTAAATGTCTGAACATAATGGTATAGATGAAAGGAAGAATAGAACCCTTAAAACATGATGAAAGTCCTGTTAATTAGTTATGTACTTCTTGCATGATAACATGTGGGAGGAAGCTATTTTTCTGCTTGTCATGCATTGAATTGTGTTCCCCGTAAAAATCTAGATAAACCCCAATTAAGATATGTTGGGGGGTTGGGGGGTTCATAACATTAACTAACTTTTAATACGTTAACATATGGGGGGTTGACTTTTTAAGGTCTCCATACCTTCCTTTAAAAGTGATAAGATAGGAACAAGACATATGATTTTATTTTCACTGGTTATGCATTTCATAGTGCGGTTATCTCTTTCTCATTATAGATGCTAGAGTTTCTGATGTTTTTGGTTCTATTGTTTAGTCAAGGGAAGCTGAATTCCTTGAACATATTTTTCTTTTGAAAAATTCTGGTATGAATTTAATTATGTTATTCTCCTCTTGGTCAGGATTTTCCTATGCCTAGTCCTAAAACAACTTAACCGGTTGATAAGGAATTAGGAGAAGTAATAGACCTATCTAGAAAGGAACATGGTTTTGGTTCAAACTTTTTTTACTAACGAAGATCGCTACCATTAGAACCTTAATTGCTTTAGCTGCCATAGATGGCCTAATAATACAACAATTGGATGTTAAGATTGCTTTCTTAAATAGTGACCTTGAGGATGAAATTTATGTAGATCAACCAGAAGGGTGTGTAGTCCTTGGTCAAAAACAACAAGGTATGTAACCGATCAAAGTGCCTCTATGATTTAAAGCAAGCCCCTAAATAATAGTACCAAAAGTTTGATAATACCTTGACGCGTTTCGGGTTATTAGAAAATGAGAGTTGTAACTATATCTACTCTTAATGGCCCTAAGATCAGGGTATTTAGCTCAATTCAGGATGTTTTCATCATTCCAAAACACAGATATATTTTATGGCTCAGTTTGGTTAAGAGGTTACAAACTAGAGCTAGATTGCTAGATTGCTTGTATGCCAGATAGAAACCTGTGCTATATGTTCTTTGAATGTCCTTTCAGCTCACAGATTCTGATCATATGAAAAGATGGTTGAGGCTTAGTGCAGTGACTACTGATTACAGGAGGCTTTGGATGTGGTTACTGAAGAGATATACAGGCTCAAAGGGCATGAAGAGATTAGGCAGAGCTTCTTTGGCTGCTGCTGTATACTTGGTCTGGCAAGAGAGGAACAATGCTCTCTGGAATGCTAAAGTGAGGCAAATCAGCAGTGTGATCAAGGACCTACAGTTTAAAGTAATTAGTAGGGCTAAATCAATGAAGCTTACTCAAGGAGAGGAGGAGTGGATTCAAAGTTTAAAACTGTTAGTTTGTAACTAGTGGTTGAGATTTTTTGTTGTTAGTTTGGCCTGCCAGGCTTGTTGATAGGTTGTAAATCTTGGTTTTTAGTTGTTATATATCAATTTACTTAGCAAAAAAAACTATATCTAGTCTAAGAATGACCTGGAGGTTGTATGACCAGGCCATCTGTTAATATATCCGTTATATCTAGATTCTTGAGACGAGCTTAGACCATGCAATGGAGTGAAGGACCTCTTCTAAGTTTGTAATGAAATTCGTGGGTGAGACTAAATTTGTTTTGGTAGTTGAAACATTTTGATCTCCTCATAAATTTAGTTTAATCCACATACACATTATGCTGAAAAAGTGCTTAGAAAGTTCAAACTATTTTATTTTGACTTAGTTAGGACTCCTTATGCTTCTAGCATTCACCTATAATAAGGGAGACCTTATGAGTTAATTTGAGTACGTCAAAATATTTAATAGTATTATGTATTAGACGAGCTACAATAGACCTAGCCATTAGTAGACCGAGTAGGTACACCCATAATCCTATCAAGTAGCAATTTCATAGAAATCTTGTAAAAAATAATCTTGTACTGCAATGTCAACTGTGGAATCTGAATTTTCCGCACATGAGTTTGCAACAAATTACACAGAATGACTAAGGAATTTGTTGAATGATGTTCCATTATGGAGCAATTAGCTCCTTTTGTTTGATTGTGTTGTGACTCTGGGGCAATTAGTACAATAGAAAAGAATAATGTCAACAATGGAAAGGAAAGGCACATCATTTATCTTAGACATAAGGTTGCTCTGGATTTGATAATTATAGTAGAGTGATGTCAATGGACTATGTGAAGTTCGTAAAGTACCTTGTAGCTCCGTTTAATAAAGGTCGTTCTAGAAAGGAAATTCAAGAATTATCAAGAGACCATTTGAGCTGTAAAATGGAAGCCTATTTTATGCAAGTAGAGTTTAAAGGGCTTTTAGTAATAAAAGCACTTGTTTTTGTTCAATCCCTCATGTGAAAATTCCATATGCAAGTTGTGTTGAGGTTGAGACACGTGTTGTTGCTCATCCATATCCACCATAATGTGGTGGTGTGTAGTGGTACACACTAGCTGGATTCACCTACTTACAAGTGAAAGTGGGGCCGCTTCCTATGAGAAATTGCGGATCGTTTCACTATAGCATCTTTGAGTATCAGGATAAGGCATATGGCCATTATATAGGCGCGTACATTGATCGCGGTGTGACTTATTCTCTTAAATATGAATGTGCGGTCTTGATAAAGGTTTTAAGTTCTCTTTAGTTTAATATGAACATCCTCAATTGATTGAACATGATTTCTAAATCTATTTCACTAAGTTTTAATTCAAGTTACTAGATATTAACACTAAGAATTTTTATTCTCTTGTAAACCCGAATTAATGTATTTTTTCTTTTCATCCTAACTTTTATTCTTATGGGCCAGAGATTTGAAGTTAAGCTTTAAATTTATATCCCACATTGGTAGTTTATGGGCGCTTTGCGTAGTTTGTTTGTTACCCAAGTTTCACTTTATTTTATAAACTGCTTATGTCCCACATAAAAAGAATGTGAGCTTGCGTTTAGTTATGCCTTTTTCTGGTGATAGTCTAGAAGTTTTCTTGGGTACCAGTCACACGAACGTGCAAGGGGAAAGGTCGGGCTCGTGCTTAGGTACATGACAAGGGCAACGCGGGCGTGTGGTGTGGGTTCGTGCCTATTTTAAGGCCCACTTCAATTTGTAAATAGTATTTGAGATATTGGAATGTGAGATTCTCTTAATCAATTTTGCGTGATTATGGAAATCAACTTATAACGACAAGTCATCTCTGGCATATATTGTTGCATTGATTCTTGTCGATTTACTTGCGAGTTTCGTCGGAAAACAACATTCTTGTCGTTTCTCTTTGTTTAACTAGCCCTATATTCTCCCTCTTCTGAAATTAATAAACACACGAAATTGATTCATCTTCTTTCTCCCTAGAAATATGATCTCTTAATTCGGGTAGTGTTGATCACTCCAACTTGATGTCATCCGTCCCAACAAAGTTGATATCTAAAAATTACATATGAAGACAAATCCAATATGATCCCATTTGATAATATTTTTCACAACCTATAAAGAATAGGATGAAATTAAAGTAGAGAATATGAATACGATGTGTCAAAAGTCAATATGGTAGAATGAACAAAAATAAAAGTAGTATCAAACTTAAAAAGGCTAAATGACATCAAATTGGGTCAATATCATTACTTAAACCTCTAATAGTAGTTTAGAATGTTTTATTATCCTGCTGAACCACGCTCAAGATATCCTGGGATACGGTTTCATATGCCCTTCTTCCCACCTCGCGCCACGACCAGCCAACTAACAAAACCAAAAATAAAATGAAAAGGATGAATCAAAAATTTATTTACCATATGGGAGCATGTGAGTTTCTGCCTTAAGTAAGGACACTAATGGCGTCAAGTCCATAATAGTAATCGTGGAATAATAATTCGATTATAAATAAGCATACGGTTTGATTAAATTATGGATTACAATAGAATTTTTTCTTCAATATACTAAACTCAAAAATATATTCGTCTTTGTATTGGAATCAAACTTATTTATATCAACACTATCCAAGTCGGCTCGTGTTGTCTTTTTCCAAGCTTCAGTTGAAACCGCTACTCACAATAATGACTTTATCAAGAAAGTTGCTACTCAGAGTTGCGGTTTCCGTTGTCATATGTTCCTAACTTTGTCTTTGCATCAAAAATAAACAAAAAAAAATTATAATAAAAACCGCAAAAACTAATTACAATAAAAATCGCTATTGGGATCAGCGGCGCGTAAGAAAAAATTGCTAGTGTGATTCGTTGCTTTTAAGTAGTAGCTACTTCTAGTAGCGGCTTTTGTCTGAAGCAGGCAAAAAGACGCGGGATTCTATCCGAGTTTATGTGGATGGTATTGTTATAAATAAGTTTGAATTTGACACAAATAGGGATATATTTTTGGCTTTAGCCTTAGTGGTGAAAAAAAATTCATGACAATTATATTACTCTGATCCGTAAACATAAATTTCACACATTTACTATTTCTCTGATAATCAAGTAGATAAAAAAGGGAGAAGCTCATGTGTCATGTAGTCAGTATAGAAAATAAAATGATTGTCATATTGTTGGATATTGAATGATAGAAGAGAAAATAATTTTGTTAAATAGGATAAAGTTAAACTTGTCTTCTCGAAAAAGGTGAATCATATGGCGAACGTTTTTTTTGGTCAAGTGACTGATTTGAAAGTTCAACTTTTGGCCTTCTCAAATTTAGTATTTTTCGCCACCTGAAATTTAACTTTAGTTTCTCTCCCAAATGCTCTTATTTACTTAAGCACTAAAAAGTCGGCCAATTGACCAATACGGTAAAAAAAATGAACCCTTTACGACACTTTGGTAAATAAATTATCTCACGCGACAATTTGGTAAAAAAAAGATAGCTTGGGCGACAGATTGACCATTTTTTGTGAAACTTTCCGCTGAGGATGACGCATGAGCATTATCTAAGTCAATTTTTTTTAAATACTTTGTTTTCACATCTCTAAAAATCAAAGACCACAGGTCATTAGATAAAAAAAGGTGTTACTAAACATAGACCGTATTTACCACCTCACAGCCCGTATTTTATAGTAAATTGACTAAAATACCCTACTAAACATAATTTGTGTCCGTTTTTTATTTTTTTAAAAAATATCAATTTTTTTTAAATTGAAATTTGAATTTTCACGGAATCGGATAGATTTTTCGGTACTAACCGGGTAGAGGTTCAGGTACACGGTACCGGAAAATCCAACCGGTTCCGTGAAAATTCAATTTTGAATTTTTTTTTTGAATTTTTTTAAAAGGAAGAGGGGGTAATATAGATTTTTCTACCACGTATTCATATGTGTTTAACCGAACACTAAAAAAATCAAATCAAATCAAATTCTACAAGTCTATTGTTCTATAACAACTGAAAATTTATTAGAAAATCAAACAACATAATCGAACGAAGAATGAGTATCACCCAAGTACCCAACAACATAAACCTAGAAAAAGAAGCGAAAAGATGGTCCGAATGACTTGGAATTCACCATTAATGTCGCATAGCTCGAACGAAGTGGAAGTTCGTATGGCGTATCTTGGATCTTAATTGGGACTTTACAAGATGCGACGGTGCTGCGGGCTATTTTGAGGAGAACTGGGCTGAGATCTGGGTTGTCATAGAGGATTTGTGTAGGTAGTTGCTATGGTTTCTGTGTAGGTGAAAAAGTGCAGAAGATGAAGATGACATAGTGGAGAAAATGAAGAAGAGGTTAATGGGTGAATTTTTATGTAATGTGATTTCTAATTCCTTTGCATATGGTGAATTGGTGAGGCTGATTTGTATTTGATGGGTGAAAATTTTTGGAATTATTTTTAATTGGCAGAAAAACTGGGGTGATTTGCAAGATTACTTCCTCCATATGATCGATTCTGATTGTTTTTTTAAAGAAAAATAGATTTGATAAATTAAATGAATTGCAACTTGTTAATTCACTAATTAGCTTAGAATTATGATTATTTACAACATTTTCAAGATAAAATTCCTTAAGTTGATGTTTTATTCTACTGGTTGTGAATTTGGTCGAAGAAAAGATTCTTTTGGAAAAAATTTATTGAAATTGTGATAAAAGGGCACTAATTAATATTGTTGAGTAAGCGAGTGCAAAACACGCATGATCCTCATTGAAAAATTTTACAAAAATTGGTCAATTTGTCGCCTGAGCTCTTTTTTTATTACCAAATTGTCGCATGAGATAATTTGTTTACCAAAGTGTCGTGATGGGTTCATTTTTTTTACCATATTGGTCATTTGGCCAACTCTTATAACGTAATGATTTAAGGTATTTGTAATACGTCCCTAACTATAGCATCAGATATTATATATACTACCTCCGTTCCATATGTATTGCAACATAGAGAGTTTTACGCCTCCCAACGCACTACTTTAGACGCTAATATCTCTAATTTTATTTAAGTAAAAATTATAAAAAGTTGATATTAATTAAGTACATATCGAGACGAATCTAACAAGATCACACATGGCTATATTTATCCTTGTGTATAAATCACAAAAGAATGTCAAAAGGTAGTGTATGAATAGTGCAAATTGTCAAAGGTTGCAATACATATGGAACGGAGGTAGTATATATTAAAAGCGACTCATATAACTGCTAGAAAGTGTCCCTACTACTAGACAAAGGGGTTTCAGTGGATGGAGCAGCTTGAGCGACCGTTTAGGGGCCCAGTTTGAGTGGTCCCTTACACATCAAGAGTAGAAAAGTGATATTAAGCTTTTTATTAGCCCTATACGAACTCGCAAGAGTAGTTCCTTCATAACATTCTAAGTTCTTAATTGGTATGTTTCTTATAGTATATTTATGGAAAATTTGCATAAAACCACCTTAACTTTTAACTAATTTAGAAACTCACACCTGTATAAATTAATTTCCCTAAATTTCCACCCTAAACTTTTCAAAACCTTTATACACTCCCACCACTTAACATATTTTGCCAAACTCCGTTAATGGTGGGGGCCACATCAGTTATATCATTTGTTTTTCCCTCCAAACAACCCATTTCCTTCTTCCTATATTTATATGTGATTTTCCCTCCAACCTTATCTTCCCCCCTCATTTTTTCATGTCTCTGCTATCATTTTAGAAGGAGCAAAAGCTTTAACACTACGGTTTTTACTGCAAAATCACCCTAATATCAACAGTAGTATCACACGTTCTGAGAAACAAAGCCGTACTAAAATGTCAACCATTACTCCAATAAACTAATAAGTAAGTACATAAAAAATTAAATTGATTCTAAAATCATACTTAAATCACAACTAGCAGTAATCCATTAACAGGGAAATCAGTTTTATTAATCCTTACAAGCTTTAATTCGAAAATCCAAAAATTGAAAAGCAAAACCCTAAAACCCGAATTTCAATGTTGACAACAATTTAGATCCGATTATTTAATTGCTAACACTAATAAACAATGTAATTAACTAACCAAATTAGAATTAGCTTACCTTAATTTCCTTGTTAGCCACTAGCTTTAACCACTTTGTATCACCCTCCACTTTTGTTTCCTAGTAACTGATGCTAAGGGAGGATTTTTATAAACTCCCACCACTTAAAGAATTTTGCCAAGCTTTGTTAATGGTGGAGCCCACATCATGTTATATCATTTGTTTTTCCCTCCAAACAACCCATTTCCTTCTTCCTATATATGTGATTTTTCCTCCAACCTTGTCTTCCCCCTCAATTTTTCATGTCTCTGCCACCATTTTAGAAGGAGCAAAGCTTTTAAAGCTTCGGTTTTTTCTGCAAAATCACCCTAATATCAATAGTTTTATCACATTCTTACGTAACAAAGCAGCATCCAAATGCCAACCATTACTCCAATAAACTAATAATTAAGTACATAAAAAATTCAAATTGATTCCAAAATCATACTTAAATCAAAACTAGGATTAATCAATTAACAGGGAAATCAGTTTTTTAATCCATACAAGCTTTAATTCAAAAATCCCCAAATTGAAAAGCAAAACCCTAAAACCCGAGTTTCAATGTTAACAGAATTTTAGATACGATTATTTAATTGCTAAAACTAATAAATAATGTAATTAACAATTAACTACCCAAATTAGAAGTAGTTTACCTTAATTTCCCTTTTAGCCACTAGCTTTAACCACTTTGTAGTATCATCCTCCCACTGTTGTTTCCAACTAACTGATGCTGAGGAAGGATTTTAGCAACAACTTCAATCCTATATGGGACCCATAGATTTAACCTGATTTTAAGAGAGATGAATGAATAGAGAGAGTATGGAAGAAAAGATAAAAAAGGAGAACTCAATGGCGGAAAGAGGAAGACGACAATAGAATTAGAGAGATGAATGAGAAAATGGGTTGTTTGGAGGAAAAAAACAGATGCTATAACTGATGTGGCTCCCACCATTAACGGATTTTGGCAAAATTGTTAAGTGGTGGGAGTTTCTAAATGTTTTGAAAAGTTTAGATAGAAATTTAGGGGGAAAATTCATAAAGGTGGGAGTTTTTAAATAAGTGAAAAGTTAAGGTGGTTTTGTACAAATTTTCCTATATTAATCTTACAACGAGCCCATTGTACACTTTTGGCTCAGGCAACGAAAAAGCTCGAGACGGCTCTGCTACTAGGCATACTTAGCGGGGTCAAAGGGTAATTTTTCAGTTTTGTTGAGGTCAGATGATCATTTTTTCAGAACAATTTTTAGAAAATAGAAATTTTTAAATGGAAACTTTACAAGTTTAAAAATTCAAGTGGGGTCAAGTGACCCCACTTTCCCCAACACAAATCCGCCACTAGCTCGCATGGCGCATTTCTCCCTAATAGAACGGATACACTTAGTCTCTAAAACTGAAATTTTCCGGAATTTTAAAAGCATGCGTAATATGGGCTACGGACTTATAATACAAGCAGTAGCGAATCCAAAAAAAAATATTTAGTGGGGTCAAAGCGTAATTATTAAATTTTGTCGGAGTCAAGTGATTATGTTTCACAAAACTGATCACATCCTAATTCTCTTTATAAAAATATACTTCCTCCGTTTCTAAATAAGTGACACACTTTCCTAATATGGAAATGTCACAATAACGAAACAATATTTTACATGATTAAATTACACGATTACCCATCCTCAAGCAATATATATCTAATTGTTTATTTAGACTCCGATTGTTTTAATGAAAAATAATTTTCATGGAAAATCACTTTTCAAGGAAACAATATTCAGTAGAAAACATGATTTTAGAGAAAATTTTCCTTTGTTTGTTTGATTAGAGAAAAGATTAGGGAGAAAAGATAAATGAAGTGAAAGTGAAAGAAAGATGGGTGGAGATAATCAAGAGAAGTAACAAGTGATTAGGAAAATGTGGCATACCTTATTTACAAAATGAAATAGATTTTCCTCTTCTAGGAGTATTTTCCATTTTTAGGAAGTTTTTTTTGGATCCCTCACCAAAACAAACAGAGGAAAATGGAAAATGGAGGAAAACGATTTTCCAACAAAACAAACAGAGCCATAGTTAAAGTACCCTTTCTCTTTTTCATTGTGGTCTCCAACATTCTATTTCTAACCTTCTTATTGGTTTTCCCCCACTTTCTCCAAAGTGAAACAATTGGGTCAGACCGTCTGACCCAATTTTTATGGTCGGACGGGCTGAGCCCATATCTTCTTCCTCCTTCATTCACGACAACCCTACCTTCCCACTGAGGTCCCCGATGATGCTTCTCCTTGCGCTGCTTGCGGCGCTTCTTCGCCGGAGTATTAACTGCGGAACCTAAAGAATAAAATCTATGCACAAAAAAAGTTGCAGAAAACGAAGCCAGAAATATCAGAAGCTAAAAAAACCGCCGGAAAATGAAAGATGAGAATATGAAATGTACCAAATTGCTTCGAGCAAGCATCAACGGAAGAATTCCAGGCAGAAACGTGCTTATGGTCAGCTGAATGAAGTGTATGTTTGGAGAGTCTTGAAGCTACTAGCGCTGAGCCGCTGATGTTGAGAAGATTGACAAATCAGGGGGAAGGGAAAGAGGGGAAGTGAAGCAGAAGGAGGTAGGTAGGTTATGTTTCATTTGGTATTTGTTTTGTTTCAGTTATGGGTGTTTTTTTTTCAGTTGGTTGGTTTATCTTATCAGTTGGTCATTTTATTCTTTCAGTTAGTCACTTTATTCTTTCAGTTGGTCACTTTATTCTTTCAGTTAGTTCCTTTTTTCTTTCAGTTGGTTCTTTTATTCTTTCAGTTGGTAACAATCAAATTAAAAATACAACCAATTGAATGAATAGACGGTCCAACTGAATGAAGAGAAGGTTCAGCTGAAAGAATAGAAAGGTCCAACTGAAAAAATAGAACGACCAACTGAAAGAATATAAGGTCTAACTGAACATATTCACTGAACAACTAAAATCAAAATACATCCAACTTAAAAAAAATTGGAACCAACTGAAGTCCGTCTGACACAATACCTTCTCTTCTCCAAATTCCACTTATTTAGAAACGGATGAAGTATATATATGTTGTATGCATACTTTATATTTATATATCTTTTAACAGTTTATACATTAGTAACATTTGTACTGGCTGTCAACTCATCCAGACTCCAGTTAATACACGTGATAGGATAAAGGGATAAGTACGAAACCTAATATATATTAAATAAAAACATCAAACTTAATTAATTAAAAAGCAACTAATTAATGCCCAAGTGCACAAAACCTTACAATCATTCTATGTTTATTATATGTTTTAATTCATCCACTCACATGCACGTATTTAAATTATATAGGAACAAAAGCTTAAAATCGTTCTATAAATACTAGGTACCAGGGCTCACTATCATCATCCTCAACCTAGCAAACGAAACCCATAACAAAAATAAAATGAGCAGAGCCACAACCATCATTTTTCTCTTAGTTCTTTCAGCCTTTTCAATTACTACTGCCTTAATTCTAGACACAGATGGTGAACCACTCCAAAATGGTGGGCAATACTACATCATCCCAATGACCGCTGGCATTTGGGGTGGCCTCACCTTAAAATCAAAAACTGTGACCTCACCATGCCCATACTATATAGCCCCAGACACCGACGAAACTTCTCCTGGCATCTCTGTTACTATCTCTTCCCCGTTCTTAATTGCACTCATTCCACCCTCTTTACCAGTTAGCATTGTCTTCAAAGACACCCCCAATATTTGTATGCAGCGGCTGGGTTGGCGGGTGATTCCCGACGAAACAACTGGCAAGTCTTATGTCGCCACAGGTTCTACTGGTGGTCCTTTTAACCCGACTGAGACCTTCACTATCGAGCTCAATAAAGATAATAATGGGTATACGATACGTTATATGGCTGAAAAAAGAGATGTTGGTCTTTTTGCAAAGGATGGGCTTCTGGGAATCACTGGTGATATCCCTCTTCCTGTTACATTCAAGAAAGCTTTTGACGCTGCAACGCAGACAAAAACCATATTGCAGATGTACTAATGTTATGTAGGAGTACTTTATGCTTCATAGTTGACGCATAGTTGAATAAATTCCTCCTGTTTAGTTAAGTATTCGAGTGTTGCCTATGTTGGGAGGATACTTTTAATACGTATCGTTACAACTTATAATGGAATCTAAATCTTCTACTTTTCTAACAATGTGTGTGTTTTTTTAATTGAAGTTTTAAACACATTTTAATCAATCAATAAAATGATGATATACAAATTGTAGCTAGTACACCAAATGTAGGACATACTAAAATACTATCTCAGTCCTGTTTTATGTATGACTTTTTTAGTGTTGTTTTTTTTGCGAGATACTTACACTTGTATTGATAAAATATACTGTACATAGGCTCCTACTTCTACAAAGATAAATATCATTGAAATAGTTATATCCAAAAATTCGAAACAACTTGCATATAAACATATATACTTTGGTTTGTCGATAGAGAAACTTAGTCCGGTTATAATGGCAATGAATGGCTAAATTTTATTGTTTCTTCTGGTTCTAAGTGGTTGATTGATCACTATAGCAGAAAGTAAACTGGCCCTATTAGGTTTGGAATAGATTAATTGAACATTCCAGCGTTGAATATGGATTAATTAATTAGACTGAACGTTGCAAGAGGACGTTCGTCCAACTTATTTCCATCCCGAATCAAAATAAATTACTTCAGATTAAGTTCAGATAAGTTAAAATAAGTTCAAATCATGTATAATAAGGTCAAATAATGGAAAAATAAGGTTGAATAAAGTAAGGTTGAATAAGATGAAACCAATATTAGACGAAACCTTCTTTATTCAACCTTACTTTATTAGACCTTAATTAACATTATTTAAATTTATTATTCATTATTTGGCCTTATTAGCCATTATTAGAACTTAGTTTAACTACTATATTTTGATAGAGGCTGAAAATAAGTTGGACGAACGTCCCCTTATTGGAACAGGTATAATTTACCAACACTGATTGAATATAATTTGTGAAGATAATTGAATCTAATTAAACGTTATTCGACCTTACCTTATGCATTATGAAAGGGTTATATACAATGAAAATAAATTAATATTTGTTCAAATTTATGTTCTTGCCTTGATTTATTAAATCAATTTACATTAGGAAAAATTGATATTTCGTCTAGCGGCCTTTCGATTAGACAACAAAGATAGTGGAAGTAGCATGATGGGAGCTTCTTAGCGCTTAGGCCACCTCTTTTCAAGCAAGAAAGGAATTTCAGAGCTAGCAGCTGACTAACAATCCGTTTTTTCCAAAGTTTCTAACCGTAACCTGAGCTGAAGCTCCTCGATACGCCCATCTCTCGTGGCGGCGCGCCTTAAAAAGCACGCAGTGCTAGGAAATTCATCCTATTAGTCAGTCGATCGATCGGATCCAACCTCCTCCTAATTCGTTCTATCCAGCAGGTGGCAGGTGATCGTGCCGGCAACTCCAGAGGGATCATTCCCGCTCCCGGAAGCCAGCGGGAAATGCCAGAGTGGAGGTAAAAAGAAAGGAACAACCAGATGCGCCATGATCTCCCCCCAGCAAACAGGAGAATAAGAAATAGATATCTTTCTTTACCTTAGGGCTCTAGTTCTTTGGTAGGTGGGCTCCCTTACGCCTAAGAAATAGGCATAAGTGGCTTATCTATGTGATTCGCTACGCTTTGCAGAAGGAGTACAGCAAGTCCCGCTGTGTGCGAACCTCCTTGGCTTGCTACAAGCTGGGCTCGGGTTTCTGGCTTGGAAAAAGCTTCCCCTGTAGTCGTCAGCTAGCTCGGAGCCGTAGACAATCAAGTGAAATCCAATCCACGAAATAATTTGATCTATGGATAGCGTCGTTGTGGTAAAGGTCGTAATGCTAGAGGAATCATTACCGCAAGGCATCGGGTTCTCGCGTCATTTTCTTGAAAAGATAGTATATCACCGTAGTTGTGCCACTTCCAGTTTTACACTCCCGCAGACTTGTTTCATAGCTTTCAACTGAGCGGCAGACCCGACGCGAAATGCTCCATATCTTGCCGCCCTAGCTTTCTGGCGGAAGGCTGAAAATACATGCATAGATAATGGTCTAATGACAAGGGCCGACGACGGAAGCTCGGGACGGATCCGTATGATGCGGAAGCATCACGTGCGGTTCCGGGAAGCGGCGGGGGCAGAAATAAACCAACCGAAGGTTGTGAAGGTGGCCTCGTTATCTACATCTCCGGTCGAGAGAATAGAGGACCGATTGGCTTAATAGCTTGCTTTGCTGGTCCCGCTGGCGGAAGAAACTATATTAGAATGAATAAGCCGTGTTCCTTACAGCGCTGGAGTTTTCTCGAACAGCGCACTGCCCAACCGTTACTGTGGCTTTTGCTTCTGTTCAATATATAATGACTGAAGCTAACTTCGGTTGGTTAACTGAAAAAAAAACCCAGAAACGAAAGAAAGTGAGGAATAAACATATGTAGAAATAGAAAAAACTTCCGACACATAATCAGATCTTGACTCAAAAGAGTTGCATATTAAGCACTTAACACTTGTTTTATTATTTTCGAAAATGGATTTTTTTGTGCTTTCAGCGGATGAGTTGTGGTTAGGGGTGAAATGCCACTCGAACCCAGAGCTAGCTGGTTCTCCCCGAAATACATAAAGGTACGAACTATGCTCGATCTTCTTTTAAAGGGCTCACCTATTGATTATTCTTGGTAGGTATCAATTGTCGATCATGTTTAATTTTATAGGTCCTTATGACCTCATAACCTGAAACTGTAGGTCAAAGTGAGATTTTGCATGTGATTATTGTAGGAAAAATTGACTAGAATAATCCAAACTATGGCCGTTCCGCCAAGAATAATGCCAACTTTGAGTTATTCCTATATAATCCTAACTATTGAGTGTTGGGTTAGGTGGTTTAGATGGGTTGGCTGGTGGATTGGGCCGGTTTTCCTGTTGGTTGGGTTGGGCGTTCTTTAGTAGCTTGGGTGGTTGGGACGGGTGTTGTGATGTTTTCAAGTTGGCCGTGTATGGTAAATTGGGGTGGTGGGGAAGGGAAGGGGAGGGGCAAGGTAGTAGGGGAGGGGTGGGGACGTTTTTTTTATGAGTCAAGAAAAAAGAAAAGATAAATCAATAATTACCTTGTTAACAGGTTGCAAGTCAAATGGGTGCATTTATAGCGGACCTCTTCAATAGTTGGGATTATACAGGAATAACTCTTAGTTAGGATTATTCTTGGCCGAAAGGTCATAGTTTGGATTATTCTAGTCAATTTTTCCATTATTTTAAGGGTTTTCTCGGTGAAGACTTTGAAGACAACGTTTTTTCGACAAACAGACACCATCGTTCACTCTGTATGGGCTCCAATTTCGAGAATCCCTATAAAATGAGTACTTTCATACCTGATTTTTCGGGCACACACTCCAAGACTACTTATTCGGGTCTAATGCGATGTTTTTTTGAAAAACGGACAACGATATGCACCATTATTAGCGCGAAATTCGCGAATCCCTGCAAAACGGGTACTTATAAGTCCAATTTTTGGGCATGTAATGAAAGGCGACATTTTCGGACCCAATACAACGTTTTTTTTCGAAAAATGAACAACGTTATGCATCTTTCATGGGCACGAATTATTAGAGTCCCTACAAAATGGGTAACGATAATCTGGGTTTTTGGGCACGCACTTCAATATGATTTTTTAGAATTGAGTGCCCGAGGATCCCGTAAAAGTAACCATGAATTGCTTGCCCAAAATCCGGTTTTTAAGAACCTGTTATGTAGGGATTTTCGAAATTCCTGCCCATAAAGGATGCATATCATTGTCCTTTTTGCGAAAAAATGTTGTAGTAGACCCGAAAAAGGCCCCTTGAAATACGTGCCAAAAAATCTGGCTTGTAAGTACCCATTTTGTAGGGATTAACGAAATTCGTGCCCATTAAGGGTGCGCTTGACGAAAATATGATGTTTTCAGCCTAAAAAAGTCACCTTGAAATGCATGACTAAAAATCTGGCTTATTGGTGCCCGTTTTTTAAAGATTCTCGAAAAGGATGGTGGTGTCTGTTTTTCGAATAAACTTTGTCTTCACTACAAGAAAAGCTGAAATAGTCGTCGCCTTGAAATTCGTGCCTAAAAACCCTTAAATAATCACATGCAAAATCTCAAATTGGCCTGCTGTTTCAGGCTACCAGGTCACAAGGACCTATAAAATCATACATGATCGATAGTTGGTACCTACCAACAATAATCAATAGGTAAGCCCTTTAAATGAATATCAAACTTAGTTCGTACCTTTAATATCAATTTTTTCTTTACATTATTCATCTTACTATTAGGTTGTAGGCTTACGGTCTCCCCACTATTAACTCAAAAACTTTATCGTGCATTTTTGCACGGGCCGAAATATCCTAGTAAGTTATAATAAGGTTAAATAAGATCCAATGGGGTCTAATAAGAACAATAAATAAGTAAAAATAAGTTTAGATGAGTTCTTGTAAGATCAAATAAGGCCCTGTTCTCGTCAACTTATTTTAATAAATTTCCGTAAAAATAAGTTCCGTTCGGTAAAAATAAGTTCAATTGAGTACTAATAAGTTCAGTTAAGTAAAAATAAGTTCAGTTCAGTTCAGTAATAATAAGTTCAGTTCAGTAAAAATCAATAGTGCAAAGAAGGAAAAACAACATGAATCAATAAAAATGAGTTCAGTTCAGTAAAAATAAGTTCAGTTCAGTAGTAATAAGTTCAGTAGTAATAAGTTCAGTTCAGTAAAAATAAGTTCAGTTCAGTAGCAATAAATTCATTTCAGTAAAAATAAGTTCAGTTCAGTAAAAATAAGTTCAGTTCAGCAAAATTTAGTTGACGAGAACTCGCCTAAGTTCATATAAGCAAAAATAAGTTGAAACGAACATAGCCTAAGTGTAAATTTATATATAATTATGTTCATTAGGAGCATATACTATAACCACTTTTAACATTCTAATAATGATTGTCATATACATCCACAAAGTTTAAGATAATTACATTGTTTTGGACTCTTGCATGATGTGAGAAGTTTTTTGTTGAATAAATATACTTATGTTTAAGTACTCATGGATGCATATTTTCTAAAAGTTGCTTTATTAAGACATGGTAAATCAATATTGTAATAGCCCTGTTTTAAGAGCACTTTTATTAAGTTTAATTATAATATTAGCTTAATTAATTACTAAAATCCTTGGGTTTTAAATGAAAATTTATATTTGATTTTATTATTATGTTAAGAAGTTGTGCTATATTTATTGATGTAATTATATTAAATTATTTTAATGGAATTTACTTTTAATAATATCTAGTTTTATATTAACATAAGAAATGGGTTTGAATTATCAGTTTTGATAAGATTTATATTTTAAGAGACAAATTATTATATCTATGGGTGTGTTTTATTTAATGAAGTTAGAAGAAAATAAAAAAAAAAAGGAAAAGAGTGAGGGAATGGCGTGGCAATTGAAGAGAAGGGAAGGGGGTGTGTGGCATTAAGTGAGATGAGTGGGGGTGATTCATCAACTAGGGAAATCAAAAAAAAAAAGAAACAAAAGGGGAAGGGGTGGTTTCAGCGTGAAACCAGAAGAGAAGGGAAGAGAACAGGTGAAGGGAGGCGAGAAGAGAGAAACAGAGGAAGAGAAAGAGAGAGAAAGAGAGTCCGACGGAGGGAGAAGGAAGACGGAGACACGGCTCCGCCAGGGCGACGCAGCGATATCCGGCAAGGGGCGGAGGAGGAAGAAAGAGGAAGAAGCGTGCGAGTAGTGGCCACGGCCGCGAAACCCAAGCCTATTCCGGCCAGTTTCCGGCGAGGAAAAAGGAAAGGAAAACGAAGGTGATGGTCCAATCAACTTTCAGATGTTTCTGAAATTTAGGGTAGAAAAGAGTGAGCGAGTTGCATTTGCGTGGTGGTGGTGCCGCCTTCGCGTGTCTGTTGATGTTACATTTGTTGTGGTGTTCCATCTTTATCATGGCTAGGTACTAAACAAATTTCTTCCTTTCTCCTTTGATTATCAATTGTAATTGATAAGATTTTGATGGTATTTGATGTTGTGATGGGTTCTTTGTGAATCCTCAATTGCATATGTTTTAGGGACTTATTCTGATTATATTGGCTTGAAGCATGAATTTGTCTGAAAGCTGGAAATCAGTTTAAGTTTAAAGGAAGTACTAATCTTATAGATTGAACTTGTGGTGAACTTAGAGTACATATGAAACCAAGTTAGCCTTCTGTATAAGTTTGATGATGATAAGTAGCCTGTAGAATTTGGCTAGTAATTGTGGAATTAATGGTTAATGAGTTTAGAGCATGAATATATCAGATGGAAATGATTTGTGTTTATTGTAAAATGAGTTATATTTATGGTTTGAAAATGGGTGTTGGAGATTTGAAATGTAATACTAATCAGAGGAATGGAATTGCCAAGTTATTAGGAAGTTTTCTAATTAGTTCTTTTAATTGTTGATCGGAATCTAGTAGGCCTTACAATGGAGTTTGAAATGTAGTTCTAAATATAAGATTCTGATAAATTACTTAGGATAGCATGTCTAATCTAAAATTGGATTAGCAATCAGTAGCTTGATAATAAAAATAAAGGTAGTTTGGAATTAAGAATCAAAGTTATGGTTAGTATTAATTAGTGACGCAATCAAGGTTAGGGCTACCTATTTGGCCTTAGTGTTAAGAATCAAAGTTATGTTTCCAGGTCTGAGGTTAGTGGTTCTAAATACAAAGAAACCGTGTTAGTTAGTTCAGTGTAATTAAGAAACTTAAGTCCAAGTCTAAAGATATTCATTAGTTAAGAGCAAGTTATAAATATGAATTGAATATAAGTTCTGAGAGTTCTCGTTAAATTAAATATATCGTATAAGTGGCATTAATTGAGGTTTTGGTCCGAAAACGAGTATGACCTAGGTGTCAATTGAATAGTAACCAAGAGTATAAAATAGTCTCATTTAGAGTTTAATATTAACTTATATATGTCATTAGTATTGAGATCAGTTTGGAATAACCTTAAGATTCAAGTGTGTGGATTAAAATCTAACTTGCCTAAGAATAATCACTTAGTGAACCACTTAGAATCGTGTCTTAGAATTGATTGAATAATTTATATTAACGTGGGAGTTATCCAACATAGACTCTTAAATTGAAGGATTAATTGTAGAATTGGCTATATATCGGGAATATAATAACATTAGTTCTAGTTGTTGTTAATTGTTAATAATAATGAATGCTCAGAAGTCACAGAGTTAATGAAGGTTACATAGATTAAGAGTTAATATACTAAACTGATCAAGTTGAATCTTGGTGAGTCTAAGTCGTTTTCTTAATAAGTTCATCTTGGAAGCAATTGAGGTCAATGAACACCAGAAGTAATAATTAAAGTTCGTAATCAACACAGGTTTAGTTATTTAGTTCACTTAATGTGAAACCGTCAAAGGACTTAATTCGTAAAGGAATAGTAAGTAATTAGGGAATCTCATAACCGATACTCGGTGTGACTTAACAACAGGTATTAAGTATATGTTACTCTTGATATTGTTCAAATCAAAGTCATTGATAAATATCGATTTTATGAGAGTAGTATAGCGATGTTTCATAGAAAGTATGTCTCATTTGTCGGGAGATTAAATTAGCTATACTTGAGGATATTATATTCTTACTCAACCAAAGCGTTGGCATGTGAAAAGCCATTGGAGACATATTGGGTTTAGAATGGGAACCCTTAGGATATGTTATGAGCTTCTAGTATATATAACAAGGTTATGTATATGTTATTATGTTTTCCAAACCCTATTTTCGTAACCTGAAACTTAATTTATAATGTAAAACATGTTTTATCGTGTGGAAATGCTATGAAAAGTGTGTGAAAGTGTGATTTGTTGTGAAAGTCACCAATGTGCATATATTTAAAACAATATTATTAATGGAGCAACGTGTGAACAGGAACCCGAGCTAGGGCGGGTAGAGTCCCTAGTTGTTGCCTTCCAGGACGGGCTAAGTTTTGGCGTTATAGGACATGTCCGGTTGAAGTCTTGCAACCAGAACAGTAAAAGGTGGGGTGACGACCCTCAACAGATTGGAAACAGTTGGTACTGCGTGGTACCCCTCTCCATTCGCGTTCACACCAAGATAACAAATAACAATGACTGTTTCTTGTAAGAAACTTAAATTTTGTGGAAGTAAATTGAGTTTCCAAACATGTATTATATCAATGATATATTTTGTTATGAAGTACTATTTTGGTAATGAATAATATGATGTGTCAATATTCGTTTAAGTAAATGGTTTGAGGTATACATGGTTATATGAGTTAGATGTGAATATATGTGATGAGTGTTTTAAACAAAAACCACCAAAGCATGCTTTACTTGTTTTACGGGTTTAGTACACAGAGCGTTGCTGATGTGAGTCAAATGTTTTGTTTTGTCATTTTTGTGGCCTTGGGTGGGTGGCAGTGTTGCAATAGTTTCAGGTGTATGTAGTGAAGATGTGGAAGCTTTGTTGCGGGGATTCTTGCCACGGCTGTCCTTATGTGTATTGAGGTGAGCACGATCGACTTTGTAACAATATGGTGTTTAGTCAAGTTGTAAATAAAAGTAGAGGTTGGGAAGAGTTGCTGGAAATATATTAAAATGATATACAGGTTCATAGTTTGGAAGCGAGTCCTAAGTTAGGCAGTTCGTATTTCAAACGGAACTCTGTAGACTTTTATTGTTTAATTTACATCAGTTAGATCATTTAGAAAACTTCATTTAGTGTTAATGGTTTATAGTTAAAGTTTTAAAAAGTTCAGGGTTTTATGATTCCATACTCTTCGTTTATGGTAATTGTCCGGATTGAGTTTTCCGCTGTGTTTGGCTCTAATTAAGTAGCTCGGTGAATCCGGGTTGTTTAAAATATAATGTAGTAATTCATAGATAATAAATAAAATATTTGATTATTAACTCAATAATTTAATATATTAATAATATAAAATAAAAGATGGAAGCACGAACATATTATCCAACTGCGTAAATGATTTAGAAGTGTATACCTTCTAAGTTTGAAATTATACCATATGCATCCATATAAAGTTACTTTATTTGGCAATTACTTCTCTTTATCTCAATCTTCATCACATGACTCCCTCTTTCTATATCTCTTTATCTTTCTCCTCCACAATCCAATGAATATCTCTAATTGCACATCAGTAAAAAGTATGAAAACTTGACATTGAATATCTTCACATTAAGATGAATCAAACAAGATCCAACACGATTATGTTTTTCTTACGTACAGATAACGCAAGGTGGTTAAAGAGTAAATTGTGAATAGTAACAAATGTCATAGCGTCCCTATTAAATAAAAACAGAGTTATTATTATAACGGAGTATGTATCTAATAATAACTTGTATCTTTGTGTTATTCTAAGCATAATAAATAATATTTGTAAAAACTTTTAGATTGAGTGTATTTCTATAGTTAACTCGTCGATATGTTGCTATATAAATTCTTTACGCATAATTATATGATTTTTATAACCACAAGAAATGGTACCAAAGATCAGTTTTTATATATTTATTATTTTAGGAGCACGATCTTAAAACAAAAAAAAAAGAATAATATCTAATCATACATCATCAATGTGTGAGAATCCAATAGGATTTTTAAAATGAAGACCATCTTTTTTAGAATTATATTTAATTTTTAATATTTAAATTAAATCATCATAGATTATATATAATCTAAAAATAGTAATTTTATTACACTAAAAAGCTGATTTCAACCCTAAAAATTCAATTGATTAATTTTTGAACAATATGATATCTAATATTATAATTTTCCTAAAATGATTTGTTTCAAATGTTCTACTTCCCTTAAAATATGAAATTACACTGACAATGAAGCTTATCCCCTATCATCTCACTAGACGACCTTGGAAAACACTGGTGAGCCGTGCTGAATGAAGTAGTGTAAATATTAGTTTGAATGCAAGTAAAACTTAAACTATGGCAAATACCTACATAATTTTACGGAACATATTAGGGTTAACTGATCATAACTAAGATTCCATATTATTCTATAATTTTGTTCCACAATTAAAGCTGATTTTTAGGATGCTCAATCTATGTAACCCATATGATTATATACTGGCAAGTTTATGTTCACATGATCTAAAGCATATAATATTTTACCATTTAAAACGGTTTATTTTAATGATGCTTTCTTTAAAGAATTCATGCTAATTTTAAACTCTAAAATTTAGTCAATGATGGGCAATATTTATAGTAAATATGATTGTATCCTTGCAAGTTTTGGTTAAAAAGATCTAAAGTGTATAATATTTTTACCATTTCATCTGCTTTTTATTGATGTGTTTTTAAAACTTTCTTGCTAATTTTGGACTCTAAATTTTAGTCAATGATGTGCAATATTTGTGGAAGATATTTTATATCCTAAAATTCGATTTGATAGATATATATATTTTTAAATAGAATCCTGATCCATGATCGTGATATTAATAATAGATATTAACAAGGTTCTTAATTACCATTATTATGAATATATTCCATTTTAAAATAGAGTAATCGTATTAAAAATTAACTGAGTAATATTTTATATTAAGATAATTACTGATTTTATGCTATATTAATTTATACTTTTAATAACTTTTAAATTGTTTTCGAAAAACTACCCTTTTTTTTTGGATATGTATTATGGAAGTTCTTATTTGGAAGAAACTTATTTTTTACACACAAATGAATATATTTTAGGAAAATCTTATTTTTTAAGGGAAGTAAACAATTTTTAAATTATAATGTAAAATTATTTTAAATGATCACCAATTGGTAATAGTTTATCATTACATAATTATAGAATAGAATGGTTCAAAAAGAAGATTTTTAAGGGTAGTATTAAAAATATTTAAATTTTAAATTGTAATTAAAAATAAGAGGCAATAATAATATTTTATTAATAGTAATACATATACCAAGTATTAATCGAATTTCACTTATATTCCCTCCGTTTTTTTTAATATGCACCTAAGGGTTTTCACAAAAACCAAGGAAAAAGTGCAAAAGTAAGAGAGAAGGTTAGTAAAAGTAAGGAAAAAGTGAAAAAGGTAGAGAGAAGGAAAGAAAAAGTAGGAGAGAAGTGTAATAATTAGGTGGGCCAACCTTTCATTTATGGCAAAAGGTAGAAATGTGCCAATTAAAAAAAACATCCCAAAATGGAGAAATGTGCATATTAAAAAAAACGGTGGTAGTATAAGTTAATTGGCCGAAAAAAAGAATAAATGTTAGGAAATAATTTGTATTTTACTCATTGATTTACTTATGAATTTTTTCAAATATTAAAACATTCTGACTCGTGCAAAATAGTTTCCAAAACTTACTTTATGAACTTATTTCTTACTGGCGAATTTTTTGTCCAACGTCTATGTATGATCATTCTTTAAAATGTCGCAAAACTTACTTTACAAATTATTTAGACAATGAATGAAAATATAAAAGAACAAACGACAAAAAATACAATACATCTTCATCTATCAAAACTATGTCTATCGATTCAATTTCCACTAAATTTGTCAAATTCTCATTTTTCCATAACCTAATTATCGTAACTTGTATATCACACAATCTAGATTCTATAGACAAATCATTGATTGTAACACACCGACCATTCTCTCTTTTATAAAACATATATTTTTCAACTTAAAATAGAGAATTATCAAAGTATTATCGCTCGTGTGAAAACGTATCGGCATACATACCATAAATTTGCAGCGGAAAACTTAATAAAAAAAACATTAATAAATACTTAAAACCATAATAACTGTTAGAACATAATCCAAACGTCAAAAGAACTTTAAAACCAACTTAAATAAATTAAAATAAATAATCCCTAAAGTAACTTAATAAACGAAACATAAATAAAAGCTGTAATAGAAAAGAGAAAATGATCTCTCACCAACATCTCCTAATTCCCAAATGAGTATGGATGCATCATCTTCAAACTTGTAGACAAATACTCAATTGATGGACTGCTCTCCCATTAAGGGTCATCCTAGGATCAATAGACACAACCATGATCGACACACAAAAAAGCACGTAATTAGCAAAGTTGAGTACATACATCACAACACAATGCACGTAAACCTACCATGATACTACTAAGCAATAAACATGATCGACAATGATATAAATAAAACATCGACTCATAAGATAAGGCTCGACTTTACAAGACTACAAATAATAATTCATTTAGTCAATTGAATAGTCGATGGATTGAATTGTCCAACCAAACCTTGTCTTCAATTTAGAAGACAAATTACAGGCGGGACTCTGTAATCCCCATGACCAACGATCTCGAGGAACCTTTAAATATAAAACAAGACGCGATGATCAATCTAGCCCCTAGAAAATTAATGGGCTACCACCATGTAGTCCAACTCATACTAGTCCAAAACTTCAGACATGCACAAGTCTAAATTTGTTACGATTCACTTTATTTCTCTTTAAGTATTAAAATGTTATTTGATGTTGGACTCTAAAATTACAACCAACACACAACATGGATACCACAAAATTACAATTTTATCTTAGGATTTATAATGTGATCAAACAATTCTAATTGACCAATAAATTAATCCTCAATTTGTTTGTTGACTAAACTCAACACTCGAAGTGTCTGAAGACAAAAGATACAACATAACGTACAAAGTCCTCGGTCTTTGTAACGTAATAAAATAATAATAATGATACCAATCCAACTTACTCAAAAGTCATCGCCCTTTGAGAAGTTATAAAATAATAATAATAATAATAAGGTAAACAATACCAATAATCCATACCCCAATAATAAATATTATTAATCTATCATGTGAATTAATCAATAAACTTCCTTTCCCAAACATGCTTGAATCAAACATCCATTCAATCATGTAATAAACATCATAGGCAATTAACATGCTCAACAATAACACGTAATTCTGTAAAGTAATAGCAACAATTAAATAAAATGAAGGTGGTAGATCACAAAGTGAAATTGAAATTAGGTGCCATTTGACAAATAAATAAAATCAAAGTGCTAGTTCACATAGGTAGATTAATATAAGTAGGTGTCATTTAACAAATTTTCCAACTTGTAGTTATAATATTTCCTCCGTTTTTTATACTCGCATCATTGAGCATGTGCACAAGAATTAAGGAGATAAGAGAGATAGAGAGAAGGAAAAAAAGGGATCCATGTGATTGGAGAGAAGTAGAGAGGAAGTATTTCCCTAAAAGGAAATGATGCAAGTAATTTGCAACTTCTAAAAATGGAAAATGATGCAAGTAATAAAAAGCGGAGAAAGTAATAAACAACTAACATCTACGTCAAAATATATCATTTGAAATAGTTATATCTAAAATTCTAAAATAATTTTCATAAAGTGTGACATATTTATATATACAATGTGTTTTATTTCTAATTCAAATGAACAAGTACAATTCGGGAAATAAATTCTCGGGTGATAATGTGTTAGGATTTGGCAAGTTCAATAAGATTCATTTATATTAGGCTTATTGTCTAAATAGCTTTCTAGCAATACGGCAACTCTGTAATGTATATATACTCTTGCTTAATGAAGTCAACGGCTAAGTTTAAGCCTTTACCTAATTCGACTTGGTACCAAACCAAGGTAACCGATAACCCTAAAGTCCTTCAATGGCAGGCAATGGTGAAGCGCCACTACCACCAGCACTACCTTCATCTAAAATAGAACCTAATTCTCAATTTTTTAGGATCATAAGAAAAATCAGGAGAGTCTATAACGTCTACTGGTCTTCGCGACAATTATTATGATGCTTGGGCATCTGTTATACGTATGCCTCTCGAGGCTCTGGAAGTTTGAGTGGACTGCGTATAATGTAATGCTTATCTCATGGCTATGAGAACCATCACTCCCAAGACCCCAGGTCAAGACTACGACTCACAAACTATCATGATGCAAAGCTGTTGTGAGATTCTTTGAAGCAAGGCTACGCTCTTGTCGATGGCCCTCGTATACAACAATTGCAATCCTCCATAGCCAAGTTTTAACAACAACCCAAAAAATCTGTTTTTATCGACATATTACGGCAAGCTGAATGCATTATGGGAAGAACTCCATCTTCATCAGGGTTCCGATCGCTTGTCGGACACAACTTCTCTCACTCATGTTCTTTATATCCCTAAACTAAATTGCTATCTAATTTCCGTATTTCAACTAATTAAATGATGCGATAAAGTGCAAAGTCCAATTTAATTTTTCTATGTGTACGTGCTGTAGGACCAAACGAGGACGCCGATTGGAACGAAGTTTGAAATGAGTGTTAAGAGAGAGGGACTTTACTAATTTAGAGAAGTTGATTCACTGCCACATGTACCAATCAATGGGGTAGTCTCTATTTTTGATTTATGGCATAAGCGCATGGGTCATACTTTGTAAAAAGTGGTGAAGCCACCTACCCTCGTTAGCCATATATATGTAGTGTAGTGAAAATAAAACTTGCAAAATTTATTTTTGTTCTAATAATATTGGAGACAAATTTTGTTTAAGCGATAACATAGCTATTAGAATGTTTGAGAAAATATATTGTGACCTGTGGCGCCCTTGCAAATATGCCTCTTCTTGTGGTGCTCGTTATATTTTACAATTATGGATGATTATTCTCGTGTTGTGTGGATTTATCTCATGATTGATAAAACAGAAGTCTTGCGTATGTTTATGTCGTTTATTGCCATTATTAATAGATAAGTCTCCTAAAAGGTCAAAATTGTTCAAATAATGAGACCGAACTCAATTGTTTGCCTGACTATTTTGGTGCTACAGGCCAGTATCTTCTTTACACCTCTTATGTGCGTACTCCTCAACAAAACAACATCGTGAACATTAAACATAAACATCTCAATGTACGGAGACCTTTGCGTTTTCAAGCCAATTTGCATAATTATCTTTGGTGCAAAATTATTCTTGTTGCTTTTCATCTTATTAATCGAACTTTGTGCCCTTACTGCATAATAAAATTCCATATGAAATTTTTTTGCCTCTCCTCCTTCTCTCAATAACATACGTACGTAGTTGCCAAATCAACTACTGTATATGATTTCCGTGCCAATGATGCTTTCGAAAATTAGGAGCTTCATCGTATGGAAGTTCATAAAGCCTTTCTCCACGGTGATTTGGAGAAGGAGGTGTACACGAAACTTCCTCCAGGTTTTGACTGCCGAATGCTAAACTTGTATGTCGGCTGCACAAATCTTTATATGGTATAAAACAGGCTTCCAAATGTTGGTTTACCAAGCTAGTTGCAGCTTTGCAATGAGTATATTTTTCAGCGGTCCTACTCGTTGTGATAAATCCTGAGTCTTGAAAGCCGATTACTTGCCAGGCCCTTGCCTATGGATAAGTAGTGGAAAACTTTGGCTAAATCATGGCAACCCCAGGTTTAGCTAGGCTATTCTTTATTTACTTGTAGTAGAGGTGGTATGCAGGTGAATATGCTCGTTTATGGTTGTGACCTCATTATTAAGGCAATGATTATGTTGTTGTTTAGACCTTTAAGGCATATATCACGGTGATTGCTTCCAGATAAAAGATCTTTGTCCCCTACTATTTCGGGTACAAGAAACACAGTGAATTTGTAATTCGGGGAAGTCCAATTTCCAACTAGGATAGTAACCAAATAAGTCCAAGGTCTTCGAATCCCGGCACCTGCAAAACCGAGCACCGTGAACTACACCGGGGATGTTCCCGGGATCGGCTCTCCGATGCTTAAGTCAGATCTGATCTCAAAATATCAGAGAGAATAGTACTAGTAAATGCTCTGCAATATATGGAAAAAAGTACCTGAATGATCAGATAAGAGTACTATTTATAGGTAGTACGGAGGTGATATCATCTGGTGAAGATGATGATGTCATGAAAGCCTTTTTGTCAGTGGGCTTGACTGAAGGCCTGTACTTTCTGGCCTGTAAAGCCTTAGGGGTAAAATGGTAATTTTACACCTCAAGGGTAATATAGTCATTTCACCGGTAAGGTGGGCCATGACTGGAGTGGGCCCAAACATTAGCCCCACGCTCTATGCCGGAGTTGAGTTCCTCGAAACTCAAGTGTGGAGCGGAATAATAATACCCAGCTTGTATAGCCTTGATTTTGTGCTTATGAAAAATCCTATTTCATAATTAAATAATGCCAAATTAGTGCACTTGGATGTAATCAACATTAACACCATCCATTTACACCTTTTGTCTTTTAGTGCATGCATCTTCTACTTTCACCCAATGACCTTTAGTCTTGTATTTTACAATTCTTCATGCATTGATATAGATCATGTGTGTGAGATGATGATGATGCTCAACATTGCATCACTATTTTTTTAAAAAACCATTGTCCCACCAAATTTGGCATTGTCTTCATCTTCTAAGAGTATGCAGCAGCTCGAAGACTTATACATCACTTCGAGACACCCGCATTTCACACGGCAGCACCACTTCAACTCACCCATTCATTACTTCGACGTATGCGCTCATGCAGCAGCACGACTTCGACCCATGTTCGAGGCTACTAACTTGCCTTCATTACTTGCTCCTTCTCACGCCATAATGCAAGACGTCGACCAAATTCTCACACAAGCATCTTCCATTTATCCACATAAAGCTCGGTAGCTCGAGGTACATTCTTGCTCAGCTATGCTCGTCGACCGTTCACTTTGTATGCTCGATCTTGACATGATCATGGAGCAAGTTTCAATGGCTTGATTAAGGAGTTCGAGGTGGAACAAAACAACCTCGAATGATTGTGTATATACTTGAATAGTTCGATCATGGGGTCCGTAGTCGAACCAAACAAACTCGAGTGGCTTGATCATGTGCACAAAACTCGAAAGGTTTGATAACGTGAACAAGCTTGAAAGGTTTGATCATGTGTTCAAACTCAAAAAGGCTTAATCCAGAAGTTCGAAGACATGGCAGGAGGTTGGAGTTGGCTTGTTTAAATGACGATCATGCGGCTCGATCATGCGATTATATGGCTTGATCGTGTTAATTCGAACTCATGGCTTGTTTTGTCAAGATCATATGGTGATGTCGATCATATGGCACTCCATAAAGTACTTCGATCATTAAATGATGATGGAGGTCGAACTCGGCTTTGATCAAGGTGTTGATCATGTGGCCCGATCGATTGGTGATGATGATGATGAGGTTAGCTAATTTATGATTTATCCCCATGCATCCATGATAGAAACTCGAAGCACCCTTGTATTTTGTCCCCATGCTTATCCAACGCATTATCTTGAACTCAAGCACAGTAGAGTAGTTCGAGGCATACGACAAATTTGCTTCTCGTGCACAGTAGCTCAAGAAACAACAAAGAACAATGGTGGAGCAGAATACACGTTTTATGTGAACTCGACGTAGCTCAATATCCTAAAATTCGATTGGTTGCTTTGACTAGACCGTTTGACTTCGAGTGGCTATCATGAAACTCGAATGACACTTTCTTCGATTGACATGAAACTTCGACCAACTCCCTCTTCGAGCGACTGCCAGGAAGAGTAACCAATCCATTCTCATGCCCAACATCGAGGTGCACAATCCGCTTCGACTGGGTGTTTCTTCGATCGCCTTTCCTGTGATGATCATGCGGCACGATCGAGCGGTGATGATGAGATATGTTCGAAGTCGACTTGATCATGGAATGATGATCATGTGGCTTGAAGTTAATTGATCAAGTGACGCTTATGTGGCTCGATCATGAGAGGAAGGGGTTGCTTGAGGTTTTGATAAATCGATGATGATCACATGGCTTGATCATATTTTTAGGGTGATAACAATGATGATTTATATGCCCAGCTGCTATGTGATTTATGCATCCATGCTAGCAGCTCGAAGTACCCCTGCTAGCAAACTGAGGTGACTATCGTGTCTCATATGATGGCAGCCAAATAAGGCCGACGCACCTCCCCCACAAGCTACTCGTTCGAGCAATCCAAGGTAGAATAGTATGTAGTGGGTCGAGATTTCGAGAAGAGTAGCTCGAGTGTAGCGCTAGAGTCGAGGAGACTCATTAATCCAGCCGTAATGTAGTTCGAGTAGCCTTCTTTGTCCGAGTGATGATGATCATATGGTGTGACTTGATTCGAATGACTAGCAAGCCCATCGCTCGAATGAACAGCAACTTGAAATTAACTTAATGATCATGTTGGCAAGCAGGGCATTTGAGACATTGTTATTCTCGAGCTGGGTAGTTCGAGTCTAGTCCGGCACTCGAGTCACTCGACTGCTCATATGGTGATCATCTGGGTTAATCACATGGGATGATCATATCGTGACGATGGTGATGATGCTCGAACGGGTAGGTCATCTTCGAAGGGGTTCTCTTCGAATGGGTGTTCTTCGACCATGCTCACTCTCACGCAAGCTTCACAACTCGAAGTACATGAGTGTTCTTCGAGGTGCGCGAAATGCATTTAGTTTGAACTTACAAGCTCAAGGCACTCATCAAATTGGCTCGATCAAGTGGATGGTGTTGCACATGCTCGAATGGGTGTTCGAATGCGTAGTTTATCTTCGAATGGGTGTTCAAACGGCTTTGGGTGCTTGATTTCGAGTGGCCTCCAATCTTGACCAAATTGTTGACTTCGAATGACCTAGCTCGTTGGCCTCACTCGAAGTAACTATGCTTGCCTATATGTGTTTTCGAATGACTTGGTTCATATACTTCATCACTTTGACACACCCTTAAAGGCTCTTTCGAGTGACTTCAAACTTCGATTGATACCAAGGGACCGTATCAAAATTGGGTCTCATCATTAGCCCCACGCTCTAAGTCGGAGTTTAGGATCTTGATGAAACTTCGATGTGGAGCGGAATGCTCTTGCTTGTGATTTTCGACATAGCCTTGCTCATGGTTAACTAGATAATTTCGACGTACCCTGGTTAAGGATTTTGATGAAAATTCGACCATACTCCTCTTGGGTGTCTTCGAAAATTCGAACACCCTCATCTTGGGTGCCTTGGAAAACTTCGAACACCCTCATCTTCAGTGTCATTGAAAAATTCGACACCCTCTTCTTTGGGTGTTTGAAAAGACTCGAACACCCTCCTTTCCTTGGGTGTATGAAAAATTCGAACACCCTCACTATGGGTACTTTAGAGAAACTCGAACACCCTCATCTTAGGTGTCATAGAAAAATTCGAACACCCTCCTCTTTGGATGTGTACCAAAAAACTCGAACACCCTCCTCTTGGATGCGTATAGAAAATTCGAACACCCTCACTATGGGTGCTTTAGAGAAACTCGAACACCCTCATCTAAGGTGTCATAGAAAAATTCGAACACCCTCCTTTTTGGGTGTGTACCAAAAAACTCGAACACCCTCCTCTTGGATGCGTATAGAAAATTCGAACACCCTCACTATGGGTGCTTTAAAGAAACTCGAACACCCTCATCTAAGGTGTCATAGAAAAATTCGAACACCCTCCTCTTTGGGTGTGTACCAAAAAACTCGAACACCCTCCTCTTGGATGCGTATAGAAAATTCGAACACCGTCACTATGGGGGTCTTAGAAAAACTCGAACACCCTCATCTTAGGTGTCTCAACAAAACTCGAACACCCTCCTCTTCCCTTGGGTGCATGAAAAAACTCGATCACCCTTCTTCTTACTTGGGTGTATGCAAAAATTCGAACACCCTCACTATGGGTGTCTTTAGAAAAACTCGAACACCCTCATCTTCGGTGTCTTAGTAAAATTCGAACACCCTCTCCACGGATTTCCTTCTTCGAGATTGCCTGGTGAGGGCTAATGAGTCCTACACTCAATTTGCTCGAAGTGCTTACCTCATTTAGTTCGAGGTAGTTGCATGCCTTGAATCGAGTGACAATTTTCGTATGTCGCTGCTCGAATGACCACTACTCGAATCAGCTCGGTTAGGGCTAATGAGCCTCAGGTTCATTTGAGGTATGTGCCTTGTTGAAGGGCTTTGAAACTTTGAGGGAGCCCGGTGAGGGCGAATGAGTCATGTACTCACTTTGCTCGAAGTAGGTGCCTTATCGGAAGAGCTTTTTTGCTCGAGGTAGCCTGGTTAGGGCTAATGAGTGTCATACTCACTTTTTCTCGAGGTGGGTGCCTTGTTGAAGGGCTTTGAGACTTTGAGGGAGCCTGGTGAGGGCGAATGAGTCATGTACTCACTTTGCTCGGAGTAGGTGCCTTATTGAAGGGCTTTAATACTTAGAAAATATTTCATAGTATTTTGATTGAGGGATGTCCCTTGAGAAAGCTCAGGTAGCTCTGTTAAAGAAATTGTGTGTTTATTTAAAGAGTTCGAGATAGCCCCGGTAAGGAAGGGATGATATTGCTGAAGTTGTCCGACGTAGCCCCGATTAGGGGAGTGGAGGTGTGTCACGTTTAATTCGACGTAGCGTCAATGTTGAGTGACTTGTAAGGTCTAAAAGAAATTAACAACTAACTAGATCTCAAATGACCTGCTAGGTCATGATTCATTTCATAACTTGGTCATTTACAAGGCCGTTTCGACCGGTAAGGTCGCGATATTTTATAAATCTAAGAAAAAACAAAAGTTCAGCATGGCAGATTTCGATATCCTCTTTGACCGGCCAGGTCGAAGTACCATTAGCCCTTCTATATGCCTCGTTGAGTTGTTTGATGATTAAGAGATGTACCCTTCCGTCTTGTTGCTTTTCGACTCAGGTTCTCTCTTCTTCTCAGTTCGACGTTCGTCCCATGGGTTTTTCAGATGTGTTCAATTTCCCCTCATCAGCGAGCTTATCTAGGGCTCTCTTTAATTCACGACAGTCGTTGGTTGTATGACTACAATCTCGATGTTACTCGCACCATAACTTCTTATCTCTCCTGAAATTCGACGTCTTGATGGGAGTGGGTTTGGGAAGCACAGACTTCTCCTTCAAGTCGAGGTACATTTCTCGTCGATTGGTGTTATAACGAGTGTCATGACCTCCATCCGAGTGCTGATGTCTCTTCAACCTATCAGACATACCATCCTTAAAATTCGATAGCTCATTCTTCCTCTTGGTACTTCCTTCGTCTTGCGTGGACTTGCAGATGTCCGATGCTTGAATGAACTTTTGTGCTTGCCTCATTGCATCGGATAAGGTGAGAGTCTCTCTCGTAGCGAGCTCGAACTTGAACCGTCCAGGATGGAGGCCATTCATCAATGCCGTAACGGCAACTCCATCTTGGAGGTCGGAGACCTTGAGGGATTCTTCATTAAATCGCTTGATGTAACAGCTTAGGCGTTCTCCTTTTTGCTGAAAAATCGACATCAAGTGCACACTGGTCTTTTTGTGGCGTTTCGCTGCAATGAAGTGCTGAGAGAAGAGAGCTTCGAGAGCCGAGAAGCTGGTGATGATGCCAGTAGGCAGTCTTGTGAACCAATTGAGAGCCAAGCCTTTAAGGGTGGTCGTAAAATATATGCACCACGTCGCCTCGCAAAACGTCTGCAGGCTCATTTGAGCTTTTTATGCTGCTAGATGGTCAACAGGATCAGTAATTCCTGAGTAATGCTCTATCAAAGGACTCTTGACTTTGCCCGGGTTAGGGGTCTCTATGATGTGTTGGCTGAATGGTGAGTTGTGTGCCACTGCTGAACCCACTCAAAAGCTGGATTCTGCTACCTCCTCGGGCTCCTCGATCTGGGGTGGGTTTGGTATTCTCAGAGTGTGACGGCTAGTCACGCGGTGAGATTGTCCTGTGGTTCGTGTGGCCACTGTATACTTCGAATTTCCTCCATGGGATTGCTCTCTTATCTTTTCGATGATCTCCCGGGCGTCGAAGTTCTTACCCCTCATCTGTTTCTGTTGTATGATATGTCGAGCATCATCTTGGTTCGGTGACACGATAGATTTTCCTTTCGAGGTAGCAGGTATCCTCTTCGAGGGGCCGCCAACATCATGCTTGGTTAGGGAACGTTTTGGCTGAGCTGCCCTTCGATGAGCCTGCGGCTGATCCAGAACTGTCCGTCGGTCAGGGGGAGTAGTATGTTGAATTTTCATTACTGAAACGAGTTGTTGCATGACAGTAGTCATATGTCTTTCCATTAGGAGTTCGAGTTGTCGAAGATCCGAGTAAGTCACTGCTGGTGGTGGTGCTTCAATAGCCATGTCAGCCTGGCTTCCAGTTTCTGGGACGTCGGTCTCGTCCTCCACGATAACACCTCCTTGGTTCAGCAGAGTAGTCTGAGCATTCTCAGAAGCAGTCCTTCGAGCAGTAGTACCGCGGGTACCTTGTCCTCGTGTCATGGTGTTCGAAAATGCAGCTGTTATGTTAGTTCCCCACAGACCGCGCCAACTGTTTCGGGTACAAGAAACACAGTGAATTTGTAATTCAGGGAAGTCCAATTTCCAGCTAGGGTAGTAACCAAATAAGTCCAAGGTCTTCGAATCCCGGCACCTGCAAAATCGAGCACCGTGAACTACCCGGGGATTATCCCGGGATCGGCTCTCCGATGCTTAAGTCAGATCTGATCTCAGAAATAAGAGAGAATAGTACTAGTAAATGCTCTGCAATATATGGAAAAACGTACCTGAATGATCAGATGAGAGTACTATTTATAGGTAGTACTGATGTGATATCATCTGGTGCAGATGATAATGTCATGAAAGCCTTTTTGTCAGTGGGCTTGACTGAAGGCCTGTACTTTCTGGCCTGTAAAGCCCTAGGGGTAAAATGGTAATTTTACACCTCAAGGGTAATATAGTCATTTCACCGGTAAGGTGGGCCATGACTGGAGTGGGCCCAAACTCCTACAATCTCTTTAGCTGGCATAGATGTATTGCTCATAGTAAAGCGAGATTGTTTTTCTGCCAACATAGATACACTCTTGATATCTTTTTAGAAGTAAGATTACTAGGCGTGAAGCCTTGTAACTTTCCCATTGAGCAGAACCACAAGCTCAGTGTTGCTAATGGTGAGCTATTGTATGATCCTAAGCCTTGTCGTTGTCTAGTGGGTTGCCCTCATCTACTTGTCGGTCAGCCGTATGGATTCGGCTTATTTCATGCACATCTTATCCCAGTTTTTGCAGGCTCCATGGGTTGAGCATTGGGAAGCAGTTCACAGGTTGTTTGTTACATGAAAGGGACTCCTTAGCAAGGCATTTTTTCGAGTTCTGATAATAATTTATCTTTTCACAGATGTTGTGCATCTAACTGGACGGCATGCCCTATCACTCGTTTACAGGCTGGCTTGCATTTCTAGGTTTTCTTTCTACCTCTTGGAAAATAAAAAGGCAACAAATTGTTTCTTGTTCCTCTTTAGAAGCAAATACAAATCCATGGTTGCAATTACTTGTGAATTAAAGTGTTGAAGGGAGTGTTGTTGAGTTTGGGTGTCCATCATCCAAAGGTTATTCCTTTGTTTCATGACAACCAATCCACTTTCCTTATTTCTGAAAATCCTATTTTTCACAAAAGAATGAATTAAAGCATATTGAGCCTGGTCTGATTGCCGGTGGCCTGGCCTGATCACCGGTGGCCTGGCCTTGCCGGTCACCAGCCTATTCCTGTTCCTACTTTCTCTCTCTGCTTTCTTTTTTCCTGTTTTTCTTCTCTTCCTTCTTCGTGCCTTCTTCTAGTATGGAACTAAGTTCCCTAATTAAGCTCTTCTCAGTTTCCTTTTTTTTCTTTTTCTTTCCTAATTTCTTGTCCTTTGTCTTCCCTTTTTCTTTCTCTTTTCACCCTTTTGTAATATATATATATACTTCAATTAAAATATCCAAGATATAAATAATAACTTAATTTATTTGATATTCGTATTTGATTTCTATATCCCAATAGTTTATCTCATCCACATTTAAATATATTAATCCATAAATTTTATTCTAGGCGTATATCTTAACACCCTTAAAGATTTAGGCTTTTACATACTCACCCAATTAGAAAAAGAAGGTTCTTCCTCAAAACTTGCAACAAATAATACCCTCAATAGTCCCCCCCGAGTTTGGCCTTATTATTGATCCAATAATTATGATTTAAGGTTTCTTCTAAAGATACTGTGAAATTCTCCATGTGAAATAATTTTCTCATTTTGAGATTAACTCTTAAACTTTTTCAATTTAGAATCAAATCATTGATTTCTCACCCTAAGTTAGCGATTTCACCCCTAAAGCCTCAACTCATCATATTTTAATTAGAAGTACCATATACTTGATCCTAGAACATCAACTTCTCCTTGAACTCACATCTCCATTACCCATATATATTTAGCTATACATATCACTCTCTAGAGATACATACTCCTTTGTATACTCCAATGTAGCATACTCTAAGTGAATTATAACTTCTAATTCTAGTCAACTAAATTCGAGCATGATGAGTCACAATCTAACACATGATTTGCATCTATAAACACATGGTTAGAACATATTCCTACACAACAAAGTCACAACTTTGCAACAATTCTGTTAATAATCCCTCAAGGTGTTCCCTATCCAACTCAATCTTTATCCCGCTTAGCATAACTACCAATAATTCAGGCTCGTGTGTTCACTTCGGTAGAAAAGATACAACTTATAATTGGTCTCTAACCTCATTAGCCAACAATTCAAGAGTAGATTTTTATATTTCGTGACAAAATAAAACAATTCATTAGGTTCTTATCATGACTCTACAATACATGCAAGGACCTCTATGTACACCAAATCTTATGCAATTGACACATCAATTGAACTGTATAATATTTGCTAAAATTTCACACACGTTAGTCCGAATTTCAAGGTAAAGAACTCCATTTATCTTCTATCAAAAAACAAGGCAATATGTGCCAAGCCATCAACTTACACAGTACTGTAGCTCTAAGCTTTTTACATCCTTTATTTAACTTAACATTTTCGGCATCATGATCTTCTCAAAACCATTTTTATACTTCCGAGTAAAATCGTTCTAATTTATAACCATGCAGTACGCGCACTGTACACCATGTAGAATTATGGCATGATATGATAGCGTATTCTGGGGTTAATAACCAGTGATTAATAATCTATGAAACTAATGAGTTATCGTAGTCATTGAGCTGTTCTTTTGGGCTGGTGAGTCAATAACCAAATATAGAACTAAAAGGTTAAATGGCACCAGTTTGGAGATTGGTGGGTCATTAACTCGTCTTCATTACTTAAATGTCTAATAGTAGTTTAGATTTTTTTATTACCCTGCTGAACCACGTTCAGGATATTACGGGATAAGGTTTCATATGCCCTTCTCCCAACCTCGCCCCACGACCAGCCACTAGCCAGCTAACAAATCAAAAAATAAATGAAAAGGATGAATCAAACAGTTTATTTACCATGTGGGTACATGTGAGTTTCTGCATTGAGTAAGGAAACTAGGCGTTTAAGCCCCTACACGATTAGTTAATGTTTTCTTGTCCATAATACCAATCGTGGAGTAATTAAATTCGATTTTATATAAGAATACAGTTGGACGGGATATGGATTGCAATCCTACTACTCCATTTGTTTTCTTAAAATTTACATATATACTATGAAGGATAATAATAGAAAGGGTCAAAGGGACTAGTGCATGTTTATTCTAGTGAAGTATGGACATGAACCATACCGATAGACATTGGTGGACCTTTTGTGGGGGCCAGTTGGGGTCTGGCCCCCAGAAGCCCAAGCAGATTAATATACCACGCTGAATGATGAACACAATAATTTTTAATGCGCTGAAATTTAAAAGCCCAATAACGCAATGGACTATAGACTAGTAGACCAAATAGTATGATAAGTTTATGGGAGAAGAGAAAATATAATATGATTTTTTTAAGGTGTGTTTTATAATGAACCATGAGCATAATATATATAGCAATTACAAACTTGACTCTTACTAAGAAGTTATCTCCATAATATGATTAATATCTTATTCCTAGTGTTAATCTAATACTTAATGGAAATATATCATAAGATATTATGGACATAACTTCCTAGTAAGAGTCAAGTTTGTAATTGCTATATATATTATGCTCATGGTTCATTATAAAACACACCTTAATAAAATCATATCATATTTCTAGTGGGATTTATAAACCTTCCTCTGAGAGTACAGATTCCTTTTCTCAATTTTTTTACCCATTATGTGCGTGGCTTTCTTCAAAGTTGAAGCTATTTGCAATCTTGATAATAGTGGACATAAGGGATTAGCCATGATGCTTGACAATTTTGTTGATGTTCATAATTGATGTTGTTCTAGGATTGGACGGTGATGGCTTGCTCCATAAACTCTAATTGCTCTAGACATTGAGTATTATTTTTATTCAAAAAAAAAAAAACCACCCACCTTGTGCCGTGAGACAAGGGTTTATTGGTTTTCCATGTGCCTTGAGACATGGATTTATATTATCGACTCTCCTTGCTGTGAGACAAGGGTTTTCTCTGATTTTGAGCACATTTTGCTCTAAAAACAACATCTTGTTTGATGTTTGTTCATTAATATTTGGCGAGTGGTTCGAAAAGAATGGCGTCCCTCGTCCAACTTATATTTTATGGGTTCGAAAAGAAAGGCTTTCCGTTCAATTGAAATATTTACCAAGAGGTTCGAAAAGAATGTCTTTCCTCAAATATGACAGGTTAGTAAAGGATGGCGTTCCTGTTCAGATGATATTATTGGGTCCAACAAAAATAATGTTGTTCCAGTTATACTGAAAATTGAAGGGTTCGAAAAAAATGGCGTTCCCTGATTTTGCTATAGAAAAACAAAAAATTTGAAGACAACACCACGAGATTTGTGTGTCGACTTCAACGAAAAGAAGTTTCAGTTCATCCGTTTGATCTGTAACTATTATTGAATTTTTTTTCTCCAATCACAACGTTCGTGTTACTGCCGTTGCGATTGCGGGAAGGTATTAAACATATATTAAGATACTAAAGATTTGGTAAATATCTTTAGGATATATTAGTAGTTAGGATATAATATTATCTTACAGGAAATATTATCTTATGATTTACTTCTAATAAGTATTAGATAAGTATTAGGAATAATATATCTTTTAGATATTGTTTTCGAGTAGGAGATCCTATAGATGTACTCCTATATACTACCTCCGTTGCTTTTTATTTGCAACGTATTCCTTTTAAGGAAATGTCATATTAATTGGAACATAGCTTCATATGGAAAGTGTTTTTCCATTTATTTACAACTTTGCCCTTGGTATGTGTGCTTTTCCTTCATTAACAAGTGGTCCCCCTCTTTCTCTCTCTACATTCCTTGGTTTGTGTGTTTTTCTCTATGTTCCAAATAAAAAGAAACGGAGGAAGTATATTGTAGTTATGGTTCATTATTGAACACAACTTAATAGAATCATATTGTTTCTCTCCTCTCATAAACTTATCATAATATTATATCCTAACTACTACTATATCCTAAAAATATTTACCATATCTTTAATATCGTAATATATGTCTAATATAGTATAATACTTAAAATAAGAATAAAGTTGCAAAGCTTTGAATTTCCTGACACTTACGATAAGACGAACATATTTTTCTGTTATCTTAAATTTCATTAGTGTCACTCTCAAGATGCAAACCTGCTTCTGCTCCATCAAAAGACCAACAATGTATTCTGTAAGAAAATGTCTCTTGTTGTTAATTTTCATTTTCATATCTTTTTCATGCTCCATCAAAAAGGCCAACAATGTATTATTTACTGTAGTAGCTTAGTCTTCTACTAGTGTACACTTTTCAAAAGAATAGAAAAAAAAAAATAGTGTACTTAAATTATTTTTCATCTTTCTTAATCGAATAATTGAATTTGTATTTAAAAAAATAATTTAACTAATATTTTATAGAATTGTCATGCTCTAGAGTACTACTCCTTCCGTTTTTTTATTAAGTACATTTGCTTTTGCGTGCAGACCAAGGAAAAAGTGCAAAAGTAAGAGAGAATGATAGTAAAAGTAAGGAAAAAGTAAATAAAGGTAGAGAGACGGAAAGAAAAAAGTAAGAAAGAAGTTTAATAAAAGTGAACCAATTTTTAAAAAAACACCCCAAAATGAAAAAATTTACATATTAAAAAAAACGGAGGGAGTATTGATAAGATCCAATACTTAGTTATAAGCGTTTGAATCCATTCATCTAAACGTAAATAAATTGTGGTCAATTCATTGTTAAATTTATTTTTTAGGACTTCTATATTTATAAGGAAGCAGGCTACAAAATGTTTGTTGTATTTTCATTTTGTACTATTTGGTTAAATAAGTAATAACCTTTAATGATCGTTATTCTTCTTATATTTAATGTTGCACCCAATTACAAAGCATCAAAGAGAGGCACGAAGAGTTACCCATACATAAAACTATTTTAATTTTTTGAAAGCGATAGAATTATTAAGGTATGATTAGTGGGTTAAAATAGGTCTCGAACGTGTCCAAAGGGTTGAAAAGTGGGGTAAGAAAAAAAAAGGGATATAAAAATGATGTAAGTTTATTTAATCGCATGGTTAAATTTTCTTGAACCCCAAAAGAAATTTTTTGAAAATCCGCCGATGCCAATAAGTAGAAGAGAGAGTCCACTTTATGAGACCAAAAGAATTTTCAGCTCAAAATCATAGCACAATAAGAGGAGTCGCCCCTTACCTTTATTAGGTGAACTCCTCTCCCAAATTTTATCAATTTGAGAATCTCACATGTAATATTTCAGGGCCGACTCCTTAATATCATTTAAAGAGAATAAAATAGTTTTGCACAAGGAACCGATGAAAAGGCATTGTTTTAAAAGCTACCCCCGCCAAGTGCCAGCCCAATAGAACAGATAATACTTTATCTCGAAAACGAATATTCAGCAATCTTAATTGCATGTTGGATTGGGCAGATACTACCTTACAACTACTAGAGGTGTGAAAAGCTGATCCGACACAAGTACCCGACCCGTCCCGTCCCGACCCGGACCCGATTCGATCCGACAGTTACACACCCGAACTGGTCCCGACCCGAAATCAACCCGACACTAATATGATCCGATATGACCTGACTCAAAACCCGACCCAGACCAACCCGTCCCAAAGTCAACCCGGACCCGATCATCCCCGACAATTGGTAACCCAAACCCAACCCATACCGACCTGAAACCTACCCAAAACCTGATTCAACTCGAAGGATACCCGAAAAGGCCCGATCTGATGCAACCCGACCCGTGTTTAAACCGACCCAATACAATTCGTCTACCCGACCTGTTTGGACCCGATATAGTTTCTTGTTGCTTGTGTCCCAATTTAATTACAACACTTTCCTATTTGGTTGTCTCAATTTACACGCAACATTTCTATTTAAGGCAATGACACACTATTTTTTAAATATTTCTCACACTACAAGTATAAGGTTGTAATTTACATTTTTTTTTTAAAAACAATTTACTTTCTTCCACCTACTCTTCTTAAGAATCCACATAATTAATAGCAATATATACTTCTATTACTCATTATTTTCTATCAAATTAACTCTCTCCCTTTCCACATCTCATAATTTTCAACTACTCTTAACACGATATTATTCATTGATCAACTATAATAATCTAGAAATCAATAAATTTTCCCTTTGTATATTTAGATAGTTAACTTTACTATAAGTTCTGATTTTAATCCCCTATAAAATAATTAAACATGATACTACAATTTAACTTGGTTCTCATTTGAATTAAAATAATATACTATAATTGACCATAAATTGATTTAAAGACTTTCGATCAATAATTAATATCCAATTATAGCACCCAAATTATCAAGATAATAAATGAAAATCACCCAAAACCTTAAATTAGAAAAACCCAAATTATAGGAACTCTGTTGTATGCAAACGTTTTAGTTTTAGGTAGAAGATTTCAATTCTTAAATGATGATAGGTAATGATAACTGATAACTTCCATAATTAATCTGATCATATTGTGCTATTTCAAGGATGATGTCCTTTTTGTTGTTTCAAATTAGAGAAGAATGTCTCAGTTAATTCATTTCATAAACAAAAACAATGAACTTTGGTGAAAAGGTTCATAGTTGCTGTTTCTGGGAATGGTTGCATATATCATTCCTTGCGATGGAATTTTGGGGATGTGTCTTCAATAAGACTCTCTTCTTTACATGATTCCTGCTTGTTGTATTCGTTATTTTGATGATGACAAAGAAAGTAGTTTTTAATTAGTTATAATTAGTTTTAATTAGTTTTTAATTAGTTTTATTACGTAGTTATGTACAAAGTATTATTAATTATTTATCTTATTAGACCTAAAATAAACTTATGGAGAATTGGTTTAATAATGACCAAAATCAAGTTATTTAGGAAAAATAGGGTATTTGGTTATATTACTTTGTGTGGAGTTAATTACCTAATATTATGGAATATTGGATTCCATAATGTTAGTTGAGTTTGTTAATGGATTACAGGAAATCAATAAGTTGAAGAAGAAGGCGCGTTTCACGAGGCTAAAGTAGTGGGCTGTTAGCAGCAAGGTCCTAGATTCTAGGGAGCACAATCACGTCTAGCAAACTGCATACCCAAGACAGTCAAATCCAAATTGCCGAAGACCTATTCAAGCGCTGTTGAGAAGATCATTAAGGATCTAAAGACTCGTTCAACTATGCAACAAACGGTTATGGATCGTGGTCTAAGCATGATCCATAACGGCTATGAAAGTGGAAGAGAATGCCTAAAAACATACGTCCACTACATGGAAGTTGAAGAACACCGTTGAAGAAATATCACAGCTATATAATCTCAGAAGAACTCAATTTTAGTTCTTAAGACTTTCAACATTAACTGTGTAATTCTTTTAAAAAGTTATTTAGGTTTAAATTCTATTCAACAATTCATTATTGTATTCCATTAATCTAAGTTGGGGTGAGTGAAATTTTGTGAGAAAATTTCTACGTTCAAGAGAGAAAGAGAAGAAAGAGAAAGAGAAGACTTCGAGTGAAATCAAGAGAGAAAGTCACGTGTTCAGGGGGAACAAGGTGACTGGGAACCAGTTCCTAGGGGAACATAATGAGTTGCTGTTTATAATAGAGTGTACTTACTATTATAAATAAAAGGGCAAGATTTATTCCTAGAGAATATAGGAATCAGATCTTGTTTAAAAGCATTTCTAGTGTTCTTCGTTTTAACTTCTCTTTAATTCTTTCTAAGTTTATTAATTCCACAAAAATTAGCCTCTAATAGTCATTACTACAATTCACCCCCCTCTTGTAATAAACTTGTAAGTTCTATAAGACCAACAATTGGTATCAGAGCATGTTCCTCCTGAAACAGCTAACACTGAGGAAGCTGATCCTAGAGAACATGAATACAACTGGAGAAAAGCTGGATGAGGGATACTCTACTCAACGTTCTCCAATGTTTAATGGTAAACACTATCCCTATTGGAAGAATATGATGGAAATATTCATCAAAGCAGAAAACTACCAAGTCTGGAGAGTTATTGAGATAGGTGACTTTGAAGTCACTGAAAAGAATGAAGAAGGCGAGCTAGTTACAAAGCCACTCTCAAAGTATGACAAAGAAGACTTCGAGAAAATGGAGATGAACAACATGGCCAAGAAAATTCTGCATTGTGGTCTTGGTCCTCATGAACACAATAGAGTCATGGGATGCAAGAGTGCAAAGCAGATGTGGGAACTCCTTCAAGTCACACATGAAGGAACAAGCGAGGCCAAGAGGTTAAAGATAGACATGCTCATGCATAGATATGAGTTATTTCAAATGAAGCCTAAAGAGCCAATTCATGATATGCTTACAAGATTCTCAAATATCATAAATGAACTTGACTCTCTAGGAAAATCTATTTCTCCAGAGGAACAAGTACGCAAAGTTTTGAGAAGTCTTCCACAAGATGAGAAGGGAATGGCCAAGGTGACAGCTCTACAAGAAACCAAGGATTTCACCAAGTTCAACATTGAACAACTTGCTTGATCCTTGATGTCACATGAGTTGCACTTGGTAACTCATGACCTTGACTCCAGCAGATCAAAGTCCCTGGCTCTCAAGACTGAAGAACAAGATGATTCAGAAACTGATGAAGAGGAAGCTGCCTTGATAGTTAAGAAATTCAAAAAGTTCTTCAACAAGAACTATAAAGGGAAGAGCACAAGGAAAACCTCAAAGCTGAGCTGCCATAAATGCGGAAGTCCAGAGCACTTCATAAAGGAATGTCCATTGTGGGACAACGAGAAAGGAAAAGGCAGATTCAAGGGTAAAGAACAGCAAAAACCTTTCTCTAAAACAGAAATGAGAAAGGATATGGTAGCAGCCTGGGGAGAATCTGATTCTGATGAGGAACAGGAACAGCCTGAGGATGAAACTGCACAGCTGTGTCTAATGGCAAAATCAGATAGTGAAGAGGGCGTATCTAACAAACAGGTAAACTTTAATGTTGTTGAAGAAGAATTATCAAAATTAAATAGGAACCAACTCACTGAATTAATTTTAGAAACCCTTGATAACTACAAGCAATCTGCATAAGAGAGGAGAATATGGAGAAGGCCTTGAAAGTTACCAAGGAACACACAAACTGGTTTAAAAAATTAAATTCAGATATTGAGGAACGGTTCTTTGATATTTTTGATAAATATCGTGGTTTTCAAGAAGCTTATGAAAAACTAAAAAATGATAACTACTTCTTGATTATTGCTTTGGCAGAATTGAAACTAGTTGTTCCTGAAGGAACCAGTTTCTCTGACAGTACCGGTAACGATTTTGAAAATTTGAAAATTGAGCATAAATCAGTGCTAAATGAAAATATGGTACTGAAGAGGAAATTGGAATCTTCAAGAGTCAAGCTTCCTGATCCATTAAGTTGGATACAAAAATATAAAATGAAGGAAGGAATGGACTAGGTTTCAATTATAAGAAGAGGAACAAACATAAAAAATATGTTGACCTTCCAAGCAACAGAATCTGTTCCTACTGTGGGAATAGTGGATATTTAGTGTCTGACTGTTCCACCAAAGAGGAACATATTGAAATGAACACTCGCTTAGTAAAGCAAGAGCGGAAAATTATGAGGAACTCACATTCAACAGAGGAACCCAAGTCTAACTGGGTTCCTACCACTGACTAATTACTGTAGGTGCAGACTAAAGTGAGGGGGAACAACCTGTGGTACCTCGATAGCGGTTGTTCCAAGCACATGACAGGAGACAAACCAAATTTCTCTCACTTTCAGTCTACGAAGGAGGAACTGTGACCTTTGGAGACAACCTGACAGGTAACATAGTAGATATAGGTAAAGTTGGGAAATCTCAGTCACATTCCATTAATAATGTATTTTTAGTCGAGGGTTTGAAACATAATTTACTTAACATTTCTCTATTCAGTGACAAAGGAAACAATTTGAAATTTACTAATGAATGTTGTGTGGTGAGTAACACCATCACAGGAACCAAGATAATAGAAGGAACAAGAAAGGGAAACACTTATATTGTTGACCTGAACCTTGTTCCTAGGAATAATCTAACTTGTCTTAGTGTATTAGAAGATGATCAAAATCTTTGGCACAAAAGGTGTGGTCACGCAAGCTTTACACTGCTTCATAAACTAAGTGGTAAGGACTTAGTAGTTGTTTTACCAACTATAAAAGGACCAAGCCATGGAGTTTGTGGTGCTTGTGTAAGAGGGAAGCAAGTCAGATCCTCGTTCAAATCCAAGAAAATGGTAAGCATTCAAAGTCCACTTGAGCTGATCCACATGGATCTTTGTGGCCCTGTGAGAATCCAAAGCAGATCAGGTAAGAGATATGTATTAGTTATTGTTGATGATTTTTCTAGATTTACATGGGTAATCTTCCTTCATAGAAAAGATGAAACGTTTGATGAATTTATAAAGTTTGCCAAGAAAGTTCAAAGGATCAGTGGCTTTAAATTAAAACACTTAAGATCTGACCATGGTACGGAGTTTGAAAACTCCAAGTTTGATGATTTTTGCACCAATGAAGGATTAGATCACAACTTCTCTGCTCCTAGGACACCACAACAGAATGGTGTAGTTGAAAGAAAGAACCGGACTCTGCAGGATATGGCTAGAACAATGCTTATATCAAGCAATCTTCCAAAGAATATCTGGGCTGAAGCTGTGAACACCGCATGTTACATCATCAACAGGGTCATGCTTAGACCTATCACCAAGAAAACTCCTTATGAACTGTTTAAAGGAACAAAACCAAATATCTCTTATTTTAGAGTCTTTGGATGTAGATGTTTTGTACACAACAATGGTAAAAACAATTTAGGTAAATTTGATGCTAGAAGTGATGAAGCTGTTTTTATAGGATATGCTTTAAATAGTAAGGCATACAGAGTTTATAACAAGAGAATAATGTTCGTAGAGGAAAGTGTCCATATTATCTTTGATGAAACTGACTCTCTGCAGGAACGATGTTCTGAAAATGATTTTGAAATTGGGTTAACTCATCCTCAAGAGACTGACAATCTTGAGGAGGAACTGACTCCTGCAGGAACAGTTAAGAGACATATTCCTGAGAATGAACTAACGGTTCCTGAGCCTGTTCCTCACGAGGAACAAGTAAATGAAGGAACTATTGATGCAGGAATACAGGCAGAAGAAATGCAAACAGAGAATGAACAAACTGAAGAACCTCAAGTTGAAGGAGCAGGAACAAGAAGATTTTAACCAAGACCTTGGAAGCACCAGAACTCACATCCCCTAGAATTGATCATTAGCGACATCGAGAAGGGAACTCAAACAAGATTTCAACTTCGAAACTTTTGTGTCTTTCAAGCGTTCCTATCTATGATAAAGCCTCGAGATCACAATGAAGCAATGCTAAAGTCTGACTGGATAAATGTCATGCAAGAGGAACTGAATGAATTTCAGAGGAACAAGGTATGGCACTTCGAGCCCAAACCCAAGATCAGAAGGTAATTGGGTTAAAGTGGGTCTTCAGGAACAAGCTAGACGAACATGGCACTGTAATCAGGAACAAGGCTAGACTCGTAGCAAAAGGTTACAACCAACAAGAAGGTATTGACTTTGATGAAACCTTTGCTCCAGTAGCTAGAATAGAAGCAATAAGAATTTTAATAGCATTTGCAGATTTTATGGGATTTAGGTTTACCAGATGGACGTTAAATGTGCATTTTTAAATTGGATATCTATTGGAAGACGTCTATGTGGAACAACCTCCAGGATTTGAAAATCCTGATCTCCCAAACCAGGTCTATAAGCTAGATAAAGCCTTATATGGGCTGAAACAAACTCCTAGATCTTGGTATGAAAGACTTTCTAAATTCTTACTTACTCATAATTTTGTTGGAGGCAAAGTTGATAGAACCTTGTTCCTTCAATCAAAAGGAACATACATTTTGGTAGTACAAATTTATGTTGATGATATTATTTTTGGTGCTACTAATGAATCTCTGTGCAAGGGTTTTGCTGACTTAATGAGCAGTGAATTTGAAATGAGGATGATGGGAGAGTTGAACTTCTTTCTTGGCTTGCAAATCACGCAAACTGAAAGAAGAACAATGATCCATCAGCAAAATACGTTAAGGAACTGGTAAAGAAATATGGACTGGAATAAGCTAAAAACCAACCACACTCCTATAGGAACAGCAACAAGGTTGGATGAAGAGCAAAATGGTAAATCAATAGATCAGAAATTATACAGAGGTATGATTGGATCTCTTCTTTATCTAACTGCAAGTAGGCCTGATATTTCCTTCAGTGTAGGTCTATGTGCTAGGTTCCAATCAAATCCAAAAGAATCCCACTTGATAGCTGTCAAGAGGATCCTTAGGTATTTGAAAGGAAGTGATGATCTCTGTTTTTTTTATCCTCGTAGTGATACATTTGACCTAGTTAGCTACTTTGATGCTGACTATGCTGGAGTTTTGGTCAATCGTAAAAGTACCTCTGGAATTGTCCAGTTCCTAGGAACAAGCTTAGTTTCTTGGGGATCCAAGAAACAGCATACAATTGCCTTGTCAACTGCTGAAGCTGAATATGTGGCTGCTGCTGCATGTTGTTCCCAAGTCTTATGGATTAAACAATAGGTACGTGATTTTGGTATTAAGTTTAAATTCGTTCCAATTTTTTGTGATAATATCAGTGCCATATGCATCTCCAAGGACCCAGTACACCACTCAAGGGTCAAGCACATTCACATTAGGCACCACTTCTTGAAAGACTATGTTGAAAAGGGTTTAGTCAAAGTTGAATTTTACCCTACAGAAAATCAAATTGCTGACATTTTTACCAAACCATTATCTAGGGACAGATTTGAAAAGATTCGCTTGGAACTAGGAATGATCAGAATAGTATAAAATGGCCTATATATTTTGAACCCTATGTACTAGTCATTTCTAAGAGTGTCCTGCAATATTCATGAATTAAAATTCATACACCTAGGGTCATGTCTAAGGACTCACATCTGTCTTTAAATATTATCCTTATTGTCCATGCACATATATAGAGTACGTAAATTAAAATGCTTGTATAGTTTAAAAAGGTCCGTGTACACAAGAGCAATTTTTTTCTTCTCACATTTTTATTCTCTCTCCTCCTATCATTATGATTTTTTTGATTCATTGTATCAACCATTTTTATTAACTCAAAATTAAATTCAGTTTATCAAATTTAAACGAGGGAACACATTAATTGAAACACATTTTCCCAAGCCTTACCCGCTCAACTCACACCTCTTCACATTCAATTAAACACGCCTCATCATTACATTATATACATACCCAACACATCACTTCACTGACCACTTTCACTAACCCACTCCAACTCTTACTATTAATCTTCTCTCTCCTCCATCTCTCTTCATCCTTCCTACTCTCTAGCATGGCACCTAAAAAGGCAACCTCTGGTATTCAAGAAAACTACCCAGCCGAAAAAACCCCTTCTATGGAAGAGCACAGTGACCAAGAATCCTCCAACCCAAAAGACGATTCCACACATTCTCAAGAACCCATTTCGGAAACTGAAGCGGTATCTCCCAAGCTTGAGGAAGATGACGAGGATCAAGAAAGTAGTGAGGGGAGAGACCTTCAGATTCCCACAAAACGGGGTAAGAAACAAAATCCTCTCAATTTATTGTCGGATTCTGTGTTAATCTTGCATGGTGTAAGAAAGTAAAATGGAATGAGTTTCTGAGTCTTTTAAAGTATCAAAAATGGATGAACTTAGTCAGCATAGATGAGGGATTGTACGAGGAAGAGATGAGTTCATTTTGTGAAAACTTCAATAAAACAGAGGGAGTGTGTGTAAGCTTAGTGAATGGGTGTGTGGTAACATTTACAGAAAAGAAATTGAGCGAGTGGTTTGATGTACCTTCAGATGGGTACAAGGAATATATTAAAGGGAAAGGGAAATTAAACATCAATGGCGTCTCAAATGAAAAAATCCTTCAATTTTTTCACGGAAACCCTAACTCTATGTCCATTGACCAAAAAGACCTTTCTCCCTTTCACAAGCTTCTGTTTCAGTTTGTATGGCGTTTTATTTTGCCCCGATCTTCCAAGAGAACCCAAGCTAACCTCATGGACCTCTCTATAATGTACTGTTTAGCAAAGAACATCAAGATAAACTTTCCCGCTCTTATGTTCTTTCACCTTTCTTACTGCATATCTCACAATACCAAGGTGGGATATGGCAATCTGATCACCACAATTTTAAAGAAAAATATAGTCAAACTGTCTGACAGCCCTTCTTTCACCCTTGAGCCTGAAAATTATTTGACCAAGTAGACGCTGACTAGACTTAGTTTGAGGGTGGTTGGTGGGAAATTGGAATTTGAGGGAGAGGCTACAGTGACTAAGCCTGAGAAGGGACAAAGACAAAATTATTTGAGGAAGCTGCTAGGGGATCATTAAGGAAGAGCCAGAGAATGGCTGGGGGTATTTAAGGAACAGGATCCAGGTACTGCTGAAATGATTAATCTAGATGAGAATCAGGTTCCTTCAACTGTTGTGGATTTTCCTCTCATTTCTACCACTGGACTTCATGGAATATCGAGGGAACTCAGGGAGTCTCTAACACTCATGCACACAAGGATCAATGTCCTGGAGAAGTCAGTTTCCACCCTTGACTCACAACAGCAGGAGACTTTAGCAGCCATAAGCAGGAAGACACGGGGATGAGGAACAAGGTGGATGCAGTGATCTCCAAAATTGACTCCGTTGTCTCCAACATCTTCAAACGCACTAAACCATAATTTCCCCCCTCTTTAAACATTTGATTTACAGGATATTTTTTTTTGGGTCTGTAATATTTGGTTGAACAATTTCTTTTCTTTCCTTTTCTTTTGGGTGTCTTCTTTTTACACAGAACATTCTGAACTTTTTTTTCCTTGCTCTTGTGATATGCTCAATCTCATCATTTTTTGCTTGCACATTCTATTTCTTCTCGTACTTACTTGTGTTTGGATGGCTAATATTATGAGATGCATGTTTGAGCTACTTTAATTGATGCCTAGACTATTGACTCTCTAGTGCTGCAGGGACATATCTTAGTTTTGATGAAAATAAAAGGAGGAAAAGATTTGTTGACTGTCTAAAAAGATTTTTTGGTCTGACTTAGTTCCTAGAGCCATTCTGCTTGTCTATGTTCCTAAAGGATCTAGTTCCTAGTCCTAATTGAGTCCGTACCTTTAGACTTAGACCTTAGATTTAGATTTTATACTTAGACTTAGATTTAGAATTTTTTTGGTATTTGCCAACTTATTTGCCATCATCAAAAAGGGGGAATATTGTTGTATTTGTTATTTTGATGATGACAAATAAAGTAGTTTTTAATTAGTTTTAATTACTTTTTAATTAGTTTTATTTACGTAGTTATTTACAAAGTATTATTAATTATTTATTTTATTAGACCTAAAATAATCTTATGGAGAATTGGTTTAATAATGACCAAAATCAAGTTATTTAGGAAAAATAGGGTATTTGTTTATATTACTTTGTGTGGAGTTAATTATCTAATATTATGGAATATTGGATTCCATAATGTTAGTTGAGCTTGTTAATGGATTACAGGAAATAAATAAGTTGAAGAAGAAGGCGCGTTTCACGAGGCTAAAGTAGTGGGCTGTTAGCAGCAAGGTCCTAGATTCTAGGGAGCACAATCACGTCTAACAAACTGCATACCAAAGACAATCAAATCCAAACTGCCAAAGACCTATTCAAGCGCTGTTGAGAAGATCATGGAGGATCTAAAGACTCGTTCAACTGTGCAACAAACGGTTATGGATCGTAGTCTAAGCATGATCCATAACGGCTATGAAAGTGGAAGAGAATGCCTAAAAACATGCGTCCACTACATGGAAGTTGAAGAACACCGTTGAAGAAATATCACAGCTATATAATCTCAGAAGAACTCAATTTTAGTTCTTAAGACTTTCAACATTAACTGTGTAATTCTTTTAGAAAGTTTTTTTGGTTTTTATTCTCTTCAATAATTCATTATTGTATTCCATTAATCTGAGTTGGGGTGAGTGAAATTTTGTGAGAAAATTTCTACATTCAAGAGAGAAAGAGAAGAAAGAGAAAGAGAAGACTTCGAGTGAAATCAAGAGAGAAAGTCACGTGTTCAGAGGGAACAAGGTGACTGGGAACCAGTTCCTAGGGGAACAGAGTGAGTTGCTGTTTATAATAGAGTGTAATTACTATTATAAATAAAAGGGCAAGATTTATTCCTAGAGAATATAGGAATAAGATCTTGTTTAAAAGCATTTCTAGTGTTCTTAGTTTTAACTTCTCTTTAATTCTTTCTAAGTTTATTAATTCCGTAAAAATTAGCCTCTAATAGTCATTACTACAATTCACCCCCCTCTTGTAGTAAACTTGTAAGTTCTATAGGACCAACACTGCTTCACCCCATGGGTTATTTGTGAAGTCTCTAATCGTAACTATCGTATAACTGATTTAGTATATCGATGATTGATCTAATACACTAATATCGGCTATTGTAAACTTTGGTTTAATGTATTGATGATTGATATTAATTACTCTGTTGCTTAATCTAATATATTAATGATTGATATAATATATTACTCTTAACTATCTTACACGTTGATCTACTATATTGATGACTAATCCAGTACACTAATCTTAGATGTAATAATGATTAATCTAACACTAATCTTAATTATCGCATACATAAATCTAAAATATTAATTAACGTAGCATTTCTTATTAATTTATTCTAGTAACTTAACTTATAACAAGTTTTCGAATTTTATGTTGAAAATAAAATTTATAATAAAATCAATTAATTTAATTAGCTTATTGCACTTTACAGGAATAAATAAAAACAACGTGACTATGAAAGTAAAATACTTTTGATTTATACATTGATCTTTATACTTTCAACAACTGAGTCATTTACACAATCCTAATAATGGAGTAAAATACTTTTGATTCTAATATTCTTAACAAAATTAATAAGACGATATAATGAATGTTTTTGTTCTAAAAATCAATCAATAAAGTGATTACAAAAACGATGATCTTCTACTAAACACGCGATAATGGTTCAGCTTCAAGAACAAGTTCATATGTTAAGGCTCAATCTAAAACATACCCACCGTGGAGTATGATACGAAATGAATTCAACTTGAATTCGAATCGTCTGTCACGGAAATAACACGAGATAAAGTTAACCGAACTTGAAATCAACTAGAGTCATAGGCCATAGGCAGCCGAACTCGAAATCGACAGACCCAAACTTGGCCGAACCCGAAATTCACCCGACCCGAAGTCGCATGAATCTGAAATCAACCCGACCTAAAGGCTGCCCGAACCCGAATCAACCTTACTCAACCTGTTTGTTACCCGACCCGGATTTGTCCGAACCCGGTAAGCCCGGCCCGACCCGATCTCGACATGCTCATTGACCCGACAATACCCAAAAATTACAAACCCGGATCGACCCATACCGAACTGACAAAACAAAGTGGACCGACACAACTCGACCCGACACGGACCGACCCGACGCGGACCGACCCAAACCTGACTCGGCCACTCGAATTGACACCTCTGACAACTACACAAACTCAAAAAAGATATTTTTAATATTTCTCCAATATGGGAAAATTGTCAGAAAATACCAAGGTTTTAGCACTTTTTCAAAATAAATTCCAAGGAGTTGCGAAATGTGAAATAATCAACATGTTATGTTTTTCTTAGAAATCCATACCAACTAACAAATATCTGTCTATTATTCTGTCACTCTCACCTTAGATTTTCTGTTGTTCAAAGATAAAGTTGAAGGGATTTCTGTTAGTTGGTATGGATTTCTAAGACGGAAAAATATACGGATATTTGTTATTTGGTATGGATTTATAAGAAAAACATAACTTGTTGGTATTAATTCTACATTTCGCAACTCCTAGATATTTTTTTAAATAAAGTGCTAAAACCTTAGTATTTTTGGACAATTTTTCCTAACTTAAACGCTATAAAGTTTTGTCAATTTTACCGCAAAAATAGCAATCAACAAACTTAGATTGCATAGTTCACATCCTAACAATTCTTGTTTCAAAAAATTAATTAAGTAATTAATATGTGATCATATCCTTCGAGGTTTCATTCATCTACATTTGTACTAATTGTTGACTTATTCAGTTCATTAAAACAATTGCATCTGCAAGCATCGATAATCCACGTGATAGGGTAAAGGGTGAAGTACCATACCTACTGATAAATGAAATAGGATATAAACTCAATTGAAAAGGGATAATTAACGCCAAGTGCATAAGTAAGAGCAAGTGTATTCACAGGGCTCCAATAATTACTCTCTTCTCACCTTATTCTTCCACATCACATTTCACTAAGTTTTTAATCTATCTTTCCCATCAGTGGAGGAAATAGGATTTGAAATCCGGAGGTACACAATTAAACTGGTACATGATTAATACTATATCCAAAAAACGGATTTATATGATACTACCTCCATTTCACAAAGATTGTTAAATTTTAAAGTTTGCTCTTCAACACGAGTATCGCTTTTTCCATCGTTTTTGATCTATATATAATGAACTATAAAATATATATAATGAACTATAAGAATAATGTTAAGATAAGGAAGTATTATATTTTATGAAAAATACTAAATACAAAAGTTATAAACAAAAAAGTCACAAAAAAAAGAAATGAGAAAGAGAAGGGAAAGAACAATAAAAAAGAAAGAAAGTAGTAGAAACAGAAGACTAGAACCCATGACCTCCCTAAACTAACTCATAACTTTAATGCAATCTCACCAACTATGCTATCATCTTTTATGAATCAGATAGGAGAATTTAAATTTTTTCCCCCAAAACATCTGATATTTTTTTTAAATGGGAGGCGCGTGCACCCCGTGCACCCCCTAATTCCGCCACTAATTCCCATTCATAATTACACACATCCACTTGTGGGGTTACCCCATTTACATTTTCTCTCCTACTTTCCCGTAACGCACCACCTTTTCTCGCTCATGATTACATTTGCATAATTACATAATAACCACCTTTACCCCACTATTTTAATTAATTAATTACATTTGGGAGAGTTCCATCGAAAGAGGCGTCTCATATAAAGAGGAGGTTCTTCCACTCATGAGGCGCCCCAAATGCTCGTTTATTCTAATTTTATACCCTCCATTCACATTCATGTATTTATATTATTATATAGGAACATGCTTATAGTCCTTCTATAACTACTAGGTACAAGGGCTTACCCTCAATTGGTAGCACGATACTCATATATATGACAAAATTATGTTTACACCTATTTACATATTTGCCCTTAAGGTTTCACTATTACGCCCCCTCAATATGTGCAAGAGAAACCACGTGCAGATTGGACTTTAAAAACTCAAAACAATGATCAGATAAACTCTTAGTAAAAATATCAGCAAACTATGGTTGAGTATGGACATATCATATAACTAAGTCACCATGAGCAACATGCTCCCTAACAAAATGATAGTCCTTTAGATGTTTGCAACGATAATGTTGTACAAGATTTACAACGAGATAAGAGGCAGAAACGTTGTTACAATACAACTTTGTTTGATAAACTCAGCTAAAAGAGAACGAATATTAAGGGTGTCCTACATCTTTAGAAGATTTGGAAACAATAGGTTGCTTTTTTTAGAGCGTTAAGCTCATCACCATGGAAAATATCATAACTAGTAGTAGAGCGGCAAGTAACCGGGAAACCTACCCAATCTGCATCTGAATAAGCAATGATGATAGAAAGATACTAGGTTAGACGTAGCCACAGACCATGATCAGTTGTACCCTACAAGTACCTCATGTAAATACACTTCACTACCAACAAATGTGACGTATTGGGTGCATGCATAAACTAAGAAACTAAATGCACAACATAAACCATGCTAGGTCGTGACATAATCAAGTATTATAAAGCTCCTACCACACTATGATATTCAGACGGATTAGCCGGAAGCTCACCGTAAGTGACAAAGAGAGTGGTCCGAGGGGAAGAGGGTTACTGATAGGTTTTAGTCGTATCACCTAATCAAAAATAAACCTACAGACCTCTAACTAGGTAGTCAGTGGAAGCAGGGTCGAATCCACAGGAGACAGAGTTTCTAAATCAATATTCAACCAATTCAGCTACTCCAGAGTAAATCAGGAAGGAATTAATTAAACTAATGAATAGAGTACATAAGACGGAATAAATCGAGGATTTAACTATGGAATAAAGTCTAGGGTATTAGGTCGGTCCACCATGCTTATACCAATCAAACAAGGTGAACAACTATCAAAACCTAAGTCAAGAGTCGGGGGATTAGAGCCTATGTTGAGCTATGGTTAAGACTCAACGCTCATAATTCAACATACGCCGCATGTTCACTAACGTAATCAGAACTACTGACGTGTCCTAGGCCTCTAGTCGTAAGACGGATCTGTGCAAACAACTATTAACCACAAGCAACCAAAGAAACTGCGCAATAACGTTAATTACTCAATAAAGAACAAATCACATCACAATCACCCTAATCAAGCCCTAGAAATCGATAAGAGTCTAAATCACAATCATGGTATAAACATGGCTTTCCTATCTAACACCCTAGAAAGAGAACTACTCACTCATGATCAAATTAACAACAACAAAACTAATATGAAACCCTAACAATTGCATCATGAACGATTAAATAAATAAACTAAGCAATTGAGAATAATAAAAGAGATTAGGGTAAGAAAGAATACCAATTAACGGAAATCAGGAGCTTTATTGAAATCGAAATAGGTTTGATCACCTCTAAATTAATCTAAGTGTTTGAATTCAACTAAGAACAACGAGGAATAAAACTAGTCTAAAGCAGTAAAAAGAATAATAAAAGATGTCTCTAAATAATGAGGAAAACGGTATTTATAATACCCCTCAAGTTTCATTAAAAATAGGAAGCAAAAGACGAAATTCGCGACAAATGGCACCAGACCCGATCGGGCCCGAGCACAGTACCCGATCGGGTGCCCAGCAGCTTTAGCATTTTTGGCCTTGGGCTTTGATAAATCAGCAGCTCAATAGCAATAAGTGGACTAGGCCTCCACCCGATCACACACCCGATCGGGTCGTGGATCGGGCGCCCAGCAGATTAGCATCTTGGCGCTTGTGGCGTAGCAGCAGCAGAGGATCAATTGAATGTTATGGCCCACCCGATCAGGCCGTGGGCGTCCACCCGATCGGGCCAGGCGACCAAATGGGCAGCAATATCCTCTCGAAAGCAGCAACAGAATGAGACGTAGCAGCACTAAACCCGATCGGGTCGGGCGGTGGATGCCCGATCGGGTCTGGGCACATGTGCGCTCGCCCGATCTGATTGGGCATACCTTGCCCGATCGGGTCCGCAACTTTCATACCCGATCATAAATGCTTCGCCCTATCGGGCCATTTCTGCCCGATCAGTGCACGGAAACCTCCTTTTTTGACTCTTTGGCTCTCTAATCTTCACGTTTAGGGGTCTTGAGACCTCCTAAACTAGCCATAAAGCTCGTGAGCCATCCTACGTGCCTTGTAACATCTCGTAAAGTCGTGGTTGCTTCCAAATGGCTCGGGAAAAAGGAGAAAACTCCCTAAAACTTGCAATTCAACATTAAAATACAAAACCACAACTATATACGATAGTTAGCACAAAATAGCTCCCAAGAGCTCCAATGACGCACAAATTAGCTTGTAAATAAGGGAGAAAACTCTATATAAATACGTGATATCAAACTCCCCCAAGCTAAACCTTTGCTTGTCCTCAAACTAAACCTTTGCTTGTCCTCAAGCAAACAGAACATGAACATGGAATAGATTGCCTCACCCCATAGATAAAAATAAATCAAAGCTCAAAACATTTTCAAGACTAAGAATCGTTCAAGCAGGCATAATTCAAGTTTGGCTAATCAAATCCATCCAACCACCAATCATTCAAGCAATTTATCAAACTCAAGCATCCACAAGGCATACAAATCCTGAAAAGGCTCTCACAAGGGTGTCACTCCTCTCAATTTTGTGGCAGGCAAGGAATGTGCCCGAACACTCACCAACCCGACCATAAGTACCCCTCCCACTCACACTCTCATGTGTTTAAGAAGGTTCAATGACGCTCATCCTAGTCAAGTCGACTCAATTAGCAGAAATACTCTTTAACTTTGACAAACTAACTCGAAATCAATCAAATGAACATTGCAGACACGAGCTCAAGAGGACTTTATAGGGTTGTAATGGGGCTTAGGTGAGAGGTAGGGGATACTTTTGGGTAATGTGGTGGAAAAACCAAGAAAGGGGGAGCATAAACAATTCAAACAAGGCCTAAGATGACCTACACAACTCCCAACAGTCACCATAAAACCATGCAAAGTAACCCAACTCTCATAAATCAATGAAAAGCTCATAACAAACCCAATTTTTCTAGCAATGGAGCGAATATTCCTTTATGAACGTACGTGAATGAAAGAACTAGAATTCTTTTGAATTTTCATTTCATTTTTCTGAACTTCATTCACGCAACTCTAAACTTGCTTTTTTTTTCTTTTCTCTTTCTCACTCTCAAACCACAGCAAATACACCTTTATATTCCTCAAGAACCAAACTAAACCAACAAACCAATCTCGAACTCAACCCATACAGATCTCCCCCAAGCTAGGTTTGGAATAATATCAAGTGAAGGCTTTGGGCTCATAATAGGGGTTTAAGTAACACGAAACAAATCATTAGGCTCAGCGGGGCTAAGGAGGATAAAAGTTTATCAAAAATTCACTCTGAAGCTCAAGAATAAGACAAAAGAATGCCTCTATCACAACAAATGCTACAAGTCATCTAAAATCAGAAAAGTATGAAGTCAAAGTCAAGATCAATTCACTAAAGAGGAACTAACACACAAGAATAGACTGGATAATAATATGAATCCAATAGGCTACAAAGAAGCCTCACAGTCTAACCAATTCAGGTATGCAGCACAAAGTGGTGTAATATAATCCGAAAATGCTCGAAATCATAGCAATCAAACATCAAATCATAGCCTCAAGATCACAAATGCCCAGCTATCCAGAAAACAAAGTCAAATCATTTTCAAATAGAGCACAGCAAGGGGCACAGGGAGGCAACTAAACCAGTCATGGGAACCATATTTTTTTTTTGATTTTTTCAGTATTTTTGAAAGCAGTAAATCTATCCTAGAAAGCAGTAAAAGAGATAGGGAATACAAACAGAACTCCTCCCCAAGCTGAACTTGGCAGTGTCCTCAATGCCAAAAGGTGATAAGGACTATGCTAAGAGGAAAAACAATGTTAGTGCCCTCACTCTCGCTCACAAAAAAGAAAAAAAAATAAAAAGAAAAGGAAAAGGGAAAGAAAAAAAATACGAGTTGCCTCTCGCACAGCGCTGGTTTATAAAGGTCTCGCACGACCATAATCTTCCCTCTCTCAAATAGGAGGGGCTTGGCAATGAGTGCCACCCTCATCAAACATCTTTCTCCTCCAAATGTTCTTGACTATGCCTCCAGACGGTGAGGCAACCTTAGGTGGAATTGGAGTCTTCTCCACACCTACTTCATCCAAAACCTCATCCCTGCAACAAGATTGTTCAAGCATAGGTGCCTTAACAGCATTGGTTAGTTTAAACATCACTTTATCATCACCAACACTAAGAGTTAAAGACCCAGACTTGACATCAATGACAACACCAGCAGTACACAAAAATGGTCTACCCAGAATAATGGGAATCTGGGCATCCTCATCCATATCTAACACCACAAAATCAACAGGGATATAGAACTTCCCAACCCTAACAGGAACGTCCTCTAAAACACCTAGAGGGTATTTTATAGAACGATCTGCCATCTGTAAAGTGATTTGTGTGCATTTAAGTGCTCCCATGTTCAGTTTCTTAAAAACAAATAATGGCATAACAGAAACAGAAGCACCTATATCACACAAAGCCTTATCAATAAAAATAGGTCCAAGATGGCAGGGTATAGAAAAACTACCAGGATCTTTTAACTTTGATGGGGTTTTATTTTGGATAAAAGCACTACACTCTTCAGTAAGAGCGACACGTTCTACCCCACCAAAGTCTCTTTTCTTAGTAATCATGTCTTTTAGAAATTTGGCATAAACAGGCACTTGGGTAATTAAGTCTGTGAATGGAATCGTTACCTCAAGGTTCTTGACCATAGCCAAGAACTTACCAAACTGCTGATCGACCTTGGACTGTTGCATCCTGTGAGGAAAAGGTAGCCTTGGTGTAAAAGGCGTTTCAGAAACCTTCTCCTTTTTCTTCCCTGTCTGTTCAGCTTCTGCAGACAAATCGACTTCAGACGTCGAATTCTTCCTTTTCCCTTCCTCTACCACCCTCTTCTTCCCTGCAGTCGGGGTAACCTCATCAATGGGCACTGGAGGGGCATCATATGCAATGCCACTACGAAGAGTGATGGCATTCACATGTTCTCTCTGAACGGGTTGCCCTGGCAATTCTCCCTGCTGCCTCTGTGCATTAGTTTCTGCCAACTGGGCAACTTGAGCATCGAGAAGTTTGATATGCTTCTCTTGGTTCCTCCGTGCTTCCTCTTGGGCCCTCCGTGTTTCCTCATTTGCCTTTTGCATAGATAATATCAGTTTCATCAGTTCAAAATTGCTAGGCTCTTGTGGGTTGTTGTTTTGTGGAGGTGGGGTGTGGAAATTTTGTGGAATTTGGGAGTTATTAGGATGATGGAAGTTTTGTGCTGGTGGTCTTTGGAAATGTTGTGGGGTTTTATGGTATGAGGGTTTAGGATAGTTTTGTGGAGGTGTAGGTTGATAGTTTTGTGGGTTTTGGTATGTGAAGGGGGGAAGGTTTGTGGTCTTTGTTGGAAGGCATTGGCCTGCTCCATCTGAAATTGACTGAACTGACAGTCATGCCCAAAGTGACCCTGAACACCACATACCTCGCAGTAAGATGAGGTAATGGGTGCTATTGCAGACATAGCATTGATACTCATGGGTGGAGGTGTCGGACTAGAAGACTTCATTAGCTGCTGAGTTAGTTGCGCCATCTGAGATGTAAGCAATGAAATAGCGTCAACTTCAAGTACCTTCTTATTCAAACTCCTAGATGATGAATGGTCATTGGCTGCAAGATTTGATATGAATTCATAACCCTCATCAACTGCCTTGTCTAAAAACACTCCTCCTGCAGACGAATCAACAATACACTTCGTCTGAGGCTGCAGACCATTGTAGAATGTCTGCGTCAAGAACCATTTGTCCATATTATGGTGTGGACACTCTATCTGTAGATCTCTAAACCTAGCCCACGCTTCCCGTAATGTTTCATCAGGCTCTTGGGAAAACGTGGCCAGTTTATTTCTGATTTCTGCTGTTTTAGTGGGTGGGTAATACTCTCTCAGAAATGCAGCAGAAATCTCACTCCACTCGGTTTCTTTCACATCGTTCAACCATTTTTGGGCTCTATCTCTCAATGAAAACTCGAACAACATGACTTTAAGTTGATCTGGAGTGACGCCGGCATGTTTAACGGTTCGACAAAGTTGTTGAAACCGTTGCAGATGATTTGCCAGATCTTCAGTAGGATGCCCACCAAACTGATTTTGCTAGACCATGCTGATGAGTCCAGGCTTAATCTCAAAATTTGCCGCGGCAATGGTGGGCATGGTAGGTCCAGTGGAGAGACCATCTGGGTTGGGCACCCCATATGACTTCAGTGATTTTGACATAACTGAACTCAAGGTGTCTGTTCCAGAGATGTTCAGCTGAACAGACTGCTTTTCTTTCTGCTTTATCTTTCGGATCCGCCTGATTGTCCTATCAAGATCGGGGTCCGCTGGAATGGGGGAACCGTTTCTTTGGGACCTGGGCATACAAAAGAAACAAAAAGTAGCAGTAAAGGGTACCTCGATTGAAACAATGAAGTTCCAATGAGGTACAGAGAAGTAGACCAAATAATTAAATAAAAACTTAGAGAACTAGCCGTCTCCCCGGCAACAGCGCCAAATTTTGATAGGTTTTAGTCGTATCACCTAATCAAAAATAAACCTACAGACCTCTAACTAGGTAGTCAGTGGAAGCAGGGTCGAATCCACAGGGAGACAGAGTTTCTAAATCAATATTCAACCAATTCAGCTACTCCAGAGTAAATCAGGAAGGAATTAATTAAACTAATGAATAGACTACAGAAGACGGAATAAATCGAGGATTTAACTATGGAATAAAGTCTAGGGTATTAGGTCGGTCCACCATGCTTATACCAATCAAACAAGGTGAACAACTATCAAAACCTAAGTCAAGAGTCGGGGGATTAGAGCCTATGTTGAGCTATTGTTAAGACTCAACGCTCATAATTCAACATACGCCGCACGTTCACTAACGTAATCAGAACTACTGACGTGTCCTAGGCCTCTAGTCGTAAGACGGATCTGTGCAAATAACTATTAACCACAAGCAACCAAAGAAACTGCGCAATAACTTTAATTACTCAATAAAGAACAAATCACATCACAATCACCCTAATCAAGCCCTAGAAATCGATAAGAGTCTAAATCACAATCATGGTATAAACATGGCTTTCCTATCTAACACCCTAGAAAGAGAACTACTAACTAATGATCAAATTAACAACAACAAAACTAATATGAAACCCTAACAATTGCATCATGAACGATTAAATAAATAAACTAAGCAATTGAGAATAATAAAAGAGATTAGGGTAAGAAAGAATACCAATTAACGGAAAGCAGGAGCTTTATTGAAATCAAAATAGGTTTGATCACCTCTAAATTAATCTAAGTGTTTGAATTCAACTAAGAACAACGAGGACTAAAACTAGTCTAAAGCAGTAAAAAGAATAATAAAAGATGTCTCTAAATAATGAGGAAAACGGTATTTATAATACCCCTCAAGTTTCATTAAAAATAGGAAGCAAAAGACGAAATTCGCGACAAATGGCACCAGACCCGATCGGGCCCGAGCACAGTACCCGATCGGGTGCCCAGCAGGTTTAGAATTATTGGCCTTGGGCTTTGATAAATCAGCAGCGCAATAGCAATAAGTGGACTGGGCCTCCACCCGATCACACACCCGATCGGGTCGTGGATCGGGCGCCCAGCAGATTAGCATCTTGGCGCTTGTGGCGTAGCAGCAACAGAGGATCAATTGAATGTTATGGCCCACCCGATCGGGCCGTGGGCAGCCACCCGATCGGGCCAGGCGACCAAATGGGCAGCAATATCCTCTCGAAAGCAGCAACAGAATGAGACGTAGCAGCACTAGACCGATCGGGTCGGGCAGTGCATGCCCGATCGGGTCTGGGCACATGTGTGCTCGCCCGATCTGATCGGGCATACCTTGCCCGATCGGGTCCGCAACTTTCATACCCGATCATAAATACTTCGCCCGATCGGGCCATTTCTGCCCGATCAGTGCACGGAAACCTCCTTTTTTGACTCTTTGGCTCTCTAATCTTCACGTTTAGGGGTCTTGGGACCTTCTAAACTAGCCATAAAGCTCGTGAGCCATCCTACGTGCCTTGTAACATCTCGTAAAGTCGTGGTTGCTTCCAAATGGCTCGGGAAAAAGGAGAAAACTCCCTAAAACTTGCAATTCAACACTAAAATACAAAACCACAACTATATACGATAGTTAGCACAAAATAGCTCCCAAGAGCTCCAATGACGCACAAATTAGCTTGTAAATAAGGGACAAAACTTTATATAAATACGTGATATCAGTTACACACAGGCTTAAGAGTGTGAAGATGGAATTTCTTAATGAAGTCAATAATGGCATATTTGTGTTGGGATAAGCAAAAACCACGAGAAGTACGTACCACTCGGACACCAAGAATGTAATGAAGGTCTCCAAAATCTTTCATGTCAAATTGTTTAGTAAGAAGTGATATAAACGCTGAAATAAGGATATGGGAATTTCTAATATTAATATCATCGACGTACAGTAAAAGATATAAATGTGAGTGCCAGTCCGAAAGATGAACATGGAAAACCTGATCGAGAACAAAAGAAGCCTTGTTGTAATAATTAAGGAGCTATTGAGTCGGTGATAATAGACTCGCGGATCCTGTTTTATACCATAGATAGTTTTCTTGTGAAGAAAAATATGATTAGGAAATTGAGGATGAGAAAAACCAGAGGGTTGTTTCATGTAACCTTCCTCAGTGAGGTGACATGTAAAAATTTGCACTAAGCATTGACCAATCAAAAGATATAGCTTACGTATGAACAACGCGAACAGTGGTAGAACGAACAACAGGGATAAATGTTTTGATAAAATCAACCCCGACTTGGTGCTTAAACCTTTGGGAAATCAAGCGAGCTTTATAGCGTTCCATAGAACCATCACTATGGTATTTTGTTTTATAAATCCACTTACAACCAACAATGATCTTGCGAGAATCAAAAGGCACTAAATCCCATGTATGGTTGGAAATTAAGGCATTGAACTCTTCCGCAATGGATTGACGCCATTTGGTAAAATTTTGAACTTAGAGAAAAACAAGTCGGATACGGTCCGTGGTAACTAGCATTGATACTAACGATAGATTTTGGTTGAAAAATGCCATTTTTTGCTCGAGTTTGCATAATATGGGTGTTGGATGGGGCAGCGGGCACAATCGGGAGTACAACGGGAGTTGACTTAAGACTTGTAGGAGATGGAGAGACGCTACTAGACTGATGTGTGAAGATGTATGACGTGATGGGATGTTGGGTGTGTGTGAGAAACTCATGGGACGCTGGATTTGTTGTGTAGACGTGTGGGGCTGCTGGACTATGAAGGGCTGGTGCACAAGGAGAATGCCCAGAGGCAAACCTACAGCTCATCCTTGGTGAGGAAGGAAGTGTTGTAGGCCTAGCGGGCGGTAGTGTGGAGTCGTCTCGCACATCAGGCAAACACAGGAACAAAGTATGGGACAGGTGTTGGGTTGCGACACTAGGGGTGGACGCAACGTTGGTTGGAGATCAATCTAGAAAAGAGACACTCAGGTCAGTATCACTAGAAGACATGGACAAGGATGGTTTGGCATCGATTCATGGAACATAACTTTCTGACTCACATAGACACAACCCGTCTTTGGGTCGATGCATCGATAACCCTTATAGCCTGGGGCAATGTAATACCCCGCCGAAATCGAACCCTTTTTCATTAAATAAAACCCGTTGGGGGAAAATCCATGAGGGTTCAACTCGGATGGCATGCTACCGCCACTTAACTCCTTGGAATTAATTGTAAGGCTAAAAGATTAAGACATACTAAATTCAAATTAATTAATCCTTACAACCAAAATAAATTTTTCTTTAATTGCTAAGTGGATGTCAACTCTAAGTGTTCTCTATTTGTTTCCCCTAGTTGATCACCCACCTGCACAAATACATTGAAAAATTGTTGAAGTACAGGCATCTAGCTTCTGGCGAAACTTTCTCAACAAACAAACAAAATAATTGAAACATTAAGCATTTTCAAACATAAATTTGTACCAAAACAGAGTAGAAAGAACCGAACAAAAAAATTGAAACCAATACATAGAAATTAGAAGCACAAGCATAAAAAAAAAATTGTACCAAAACATAGTAGAAAATATCAAACAAAAAATTGAAACCAATATATAAAAGTTAGAAACACAAGCATAAATTTTAATTTGAAAAAAAAGTAGAAAAAAAATGGATGAAGAACACCTACCGGAGAAAAGAGTAGGGTTTGAAATGAACATGATTTACAATGGTGATTGGTGTAATATGAGGATAGAATAGTCATTTATAATCTACAATAACAATCCTCTGATGCAAAAGGCTGCAAAAAGGAGCATTTTCAATTGAGAGGATTGGTATATCAATCCGCTCAAGAATCCGCTGCTTACCAAACAAGTTGGTTAGAGGATTTGACTAGGTAATCCTCTTATACTCTTCAATCTGCTAATTTATGCCCAAATCGCTTAGTACCAAACAGGGCCTAAGTCTTTTTGGTAAAGGGCTAGAACTTTGCTTGGGTACCACACGCGCGCGCACATGGCACTGCCAGGCTTAGACTCGTGACCAGTGCGTCACGAGAATGGGATGTCGGTTAATGCCTCTTTATATGGCCCATTTTAATTTGTAAATCGTTTTTTGAGATTCGGGTTCGCGAAATTCTCAAAATAAGTTTTGTGATATTTTGGAAATCAACTTACAACGACAAGTCAATTCTGCCTGATAGTGTCTCCTAGATGGTTGCAAATTTACTTACTAATTTCTTCCCAAAATAACCTCGTTGTTATTTCTCTTTGTTCAACGAGACCAGATTTGCTAAAGATGATCGAACGTGTTAAAGGATGTTGCTTCACTATACATTTTTTTTGGTAACTTAGAGATTACATTGCACAAGTATGAGGAACATTACACCTATATCTCTAGGAGAGGACATACCCTCACAAGAGAACAAACTCTAAAGCTAAGCCATCAGGCTTTACAAAGTTTTTATCCACAATCTATCAGAAGTACTATACTTCCTACAATTAAAAAAAAAAGCTATTATAGCTTTCACTAAAGACACATTCATATTGTTGGAACATACCTTCCATTGCCCTACTTCACATTCATATGACATACAACCATGCTAAAGACACTTTGGGATACCCTAGAAAATAAGTATGATGTTAACAATGTTGGGATCAAGCTCGATCTATTGTATTAATAAGTGGCGTAAGCTTAAGATATATGTTGAGAGATGCATGATGGACCAGGTTATAACGAGAATAAAACCATTTGTACCAATATTGTTGTTGAAGGTCTTATTTGTGAGTATAGCTATAGGTTGTTGTCCTTATTGAGAAATTGTCTTCTTCTTGGAAAGAATATATAGGAACAACCTTATGCAAAAAAAAAGAGACCGACCTTACCCTTTAGGAAGACCTTGTTGGTCGTCTAAAATAAGGGGGGAGAAAACCACCTTGATGATAAAAACCTTCTGATCATCATATTTTTTCTAAATCTATTCTTATAGAGTTGAAACACTCCAACTAATTTACAAGGGCAGTTTAAACCTCAAGCCTCAAGGAGGAGTACATAAATTCAAGTTCAAAGGAATATATACTATTAAAATTAAGTCCTATATGACTCTCTACTAATGTAGTAAGGCAATTAGGGTTGCTTCCGCACAGACAAAGGGTTACTAGTTTACTGAACTATTCTACTATACTAACAGTAAAAAATAGGATTTTTTATTTTACTAAAACAAACTAATGAGAGAATGAAAGTTAAAGCTTTAATCATTTAATAAAAATCTAGGATCACTATGCATACAATTCGAAAAATCAGGGACGAATAATAACTACCTAAGAAGTGGATTTACCTGCGACACATACTATTTCTCTCGAAGATTGCCTCGTTCATAGATTACTCAGCCATTCTCACATGGTCATGGGTCACTTTGTCTATTGATTGAAAGCTTATATTGTATCTCTACTCTCAAAGTAGATTCGGTATTGTGATAGTAGAAATAAAAACCGAGTCCATTCAATAATCTCGAATGAACGATTCAATAATAGGAGGAACTATCTAATTAAATGGAAATTAGACTGATTTATTGGTACCTCATTATGAAAGCAGTAACAAATTTGATACAAAATTTCATAATTTGCAACAATAACAATAAAGGACGATGGAAAGAAAAATAGTCAAGAACAATAGAAACAAAGAGAAAGAATCATCGAGGTGGAGAATAGGAAAAAAATTTATTTTAATAATACAACCTTTATCATTTTGCTCAAAATAAGCTTACATTTTGATTATTTTTAATAAGCTAACATATATACCCCAATTTCTCTTAGTAAGTCAATATGAATGGTAACCTGAAAAACTATTAATTTTTTCAATTAAACTTTTAATTGTAACCCTCCCCATCACCACCCCACTCCTCTCTCTCTATAGCCACCCAGCCCTATCCCGGTCGGTTGCAACCACCATGAAACCTCCTCTCCCATGAAACCATTCCTCCCCTTCCCCCCAAACCTCCTCTCCCTTCCTCCACCCCCAAAACCGCCCTTCTCTCTCTTTATATGCTCTAAAATTTTCTCTATGCGTGTTCCGATTCGAAACCACTCGTGAAACATTTGGAAAATTGCAAGCAAAGCCACATAAGAGCAGAGAGACAAAGAAGGGAGGTTTTTTGGGGTGGGGAGGAGAGGGGGATAATTTCGAGGGAAGAGGACGGAAGGGAAGGGGGTTTGGGGGTGTTTACAAGGCGAGAGGATGAGGATGGGGATGGGGATGGGGATGGGATGGGGATGAGAAGGGAGGGGTTGGGGCTGGGCAGGGGTGGTCTAGGAGAGGAAGGTTGGTTTAGGATATTATTTATAAAAATTGATAACTAAACCAAATTTAATGGGACATGTGTCCCATTTTACTTGTTCTTTAGACATTATCTGATTTTTACCCACTATGGGAAATTATTGTATAAAAAATAATCAAATTTTTATCTTATTTTGAACGAAACATTAAAAGATTGTAGTATAAAAGTCATTTTTAAGTAAAAAAAATACTAAAATAATACCTCTATAAAGTCATCCCTATCGGCTTGACCAGCTAGATCCTACGACCTAACCATTAATCTTCAATCTTTCTCCAAGTATGACTGCACAACCGCTCGATAAGAACGAGCTTAACGGCTTGTTTGGATAGCCAAAATAGGAGGGAAAGGGAGGTGAGGGGAAGGAAAATGGCAAAAATCCCTTGTTTGGATACCAAGTAAGGGGGTGAGGGATTTGGAGGGGAGGGGAACGGAAGGATTAATTTGTAAGAAATTGCTCTCTCCAACTCATTTTCCTTTCCTCCCCTCCCTTTCTCTTCCCTCCCCTTCCCTTCCCTCCCCTTATTTTCCTTCCCCTTTTTTTTATCCAAACAAGCTGTAAGTGCCCTATCGGGCCATCTCTGCGACTTTATGACAAGGCCAACTAGGCCAATTGGAATACGACAAAATTGCTTGAAGCCAAAATCATTATGCATGATTGGATGTATGTCCACCGACCAGATCAGACATATTTTCTTCTTTCTTTGGCTCTTGAAACCAAGTCTTCAACACTTCTTTTGTCTTAGGCCTCAAGGGTCTTCCTCAGGCCTTCGGAATTCAGTGGGTGCCAATTCACTATGGCAATCATAAAACAACAAAATGTAGTAAAATAACTCCGTAAAAGCTATAATCCAACATAAAATAGAAAACCACAACTCTACAAGATGGAGAAAGTAAGCACCAAATAGCTCCTAAGAGCACCATTGACCCATATTTTAGCTTCCAAATAGGGAGAAAAGTTAATACAATACCATAACATCACCTACCACAACTGTGGAAAACCCGAACAAAAAGTATTGGTGATTGCCGATACAAATGGAAAAACAAAGGGTATACACGTTTGGTAGAAGAAGTTGAAACCATTTTGATGTTGTATATAAGTTCATCAACCTTGTTGGAGATATTGTTGTATGGATCTTTCACACATGAGCAACTACACACATATGTACGAAACAGGCTATGTTCGATCAATACGAAAAGATGGACGGTGAAAATATGTTCATGGGAAACTATGCTTCACCAATGGTCAGATAAATGAGAGATTACTCTCAATCTCGCTTTTGATTTTTTTTTTGTTTGTCACTAAAAATGTACCTCATGTTTGGAATTGCGTCGGAATTGATTTCATATTATTTGTGAATTAAGGCTGGTTTGAAGTTGCCTTTTTATTCTGAAGGACTTGTTCCTACTCGTAATGGAAATTTTGTAGGGATGGGATTCTGTAATAGGGAGCTTTTCACTTCATATACTATTGATGAACTCGTGAATAAATCTAGTTATACTTTTGTTGTTGCTCAATCTATTGATTTATGGAATTTTAGACTAGGTCAAGTGAATCTACCTTCCATTAAAAGGCTAAAGAATATGAACCTCATCCTTGGCTTCTTCGATTCCGACTTACGCAAATGCTTAATTTGCATTGAAGCCAAATATATATTAGGAAAATTTTTAAACCAGTTGGTAGGAAATTTGGCCTTCTTGAACTAATTGACTCTGACCTAGGTCACTTTACAAAAGATGAATATAAGTGACTGAAAAGGTATTACATAACCTTTATAGATGGCTGTTGTCGACCCTTGGAAATCCCAGCACTACTACAAAAACACCCTATCGTGTCGCTTGTAAACAGGTATCGCATCCCCTAGAAGGCGACTCTATTGTTGGGGACACGATAGGTGTGCATCTATGGTGTCGCCTGGGACCCGACACAAAACTAAACCAATTGTGTTGCCTCTTAGGTAGGAGGCGACCCTATAGGTCATTTCACCACAAAGAACTTACCCTTATCCGTTGCCTGCCACTTAATACATGACAATTATAATAAACAAATGTGTCGCCTATTATTAATGAGGCGACACGATGGGCCTTCTTGCCAAAATACTAAATATTAGACGCAAAAACCTATTGCATCGTCTACTAATTAAGAGGCAACGCGAAAACTCTTATAATCAATTTTTTAGCTTTTGCCAAGGACCTAATGGTCGCCTGCTTATACACAGACGACTCTAAAAGGTAATGTGTCGGACATCAAAAAAATGTGACTCTAAAGGGCCGACTCTATAAGGTCTTTTTGTAGTAGTTAAGGATAAGGTAGATGAAATATCATTAGAGTAAAAACTGATTTAAAAATCAATTGGATAACAAAATCAAGAGACTTAGAAGTGATAGGGGAGGAGAGTATGACCCTACTTCCCTTAAGACATTTTGTGAAAAAAAAATGGGATTATCCATGCGATGATTACCCGTTATATGCCTGAACGGAATGGTATATATAGCTGAAAGGAATAGAAACCTTCTAAACATGATGAATGTCATGTTAATTAGTTTTGTACTTCTTAGTAACATATGGGAAGAAGCTACTTTTTTGTGCTTGACATATCTTGAACCGCGTACCCCGTAAAAGCTATATAAATCCCCAAATGAGATATAGAAAGGTCAAAACCTTAACCTAAAATATTTGTAGGTATCTTGCTAAGGTCGCCATACCTTCCTTTGAACGCGATAAAGATCAGAACAAAGACATGTGATATTATTTTCATTCGTTATGCATTTTATAGTACTTCTTATCGCTTTCTCATCATGGACTCTGGAGGTTCTTATGCTTTTGGTTCTATATTGTTGAGTCAAGGGATGCTAAATTCTTTGAACATTTTGTTCTATAAAAATTTGTGTTATGGGTTTAATTACATTCTACTCCTTGTTAGGATTTTCCTCTAGTTAGTGCTCAAGGGACTCAACCTGTTGATGAAGAACCTAGGAGGAGTAAAATACCTAGCTAAAAAAGGAAATAGTTTTGGTTTGGGCTTTCTTATTTCCTTCCTTACTAAACTGGTGCTCTGAATGAGAATCTAGTGTTTGTCTTTATCCCGGTAGAGAACCCTAAGACCTATAGTGAGGCTATGAAATTTGTTGATGTTTTTTTTGGATTAAGGCAATAAATAGTGAACTAGAGTCTTTTATGAGTAAAAACACTTGGGAATTAGCGGACTTTCCTCAGAGTTGTATGCCTATCTCTAGTAGATGGATATTTTAGAAAAATTTAAAGCCTGCTAACTCAATTGATATATATAAGGCAATATTAGTTGTGAGAAGTGGAAGGAAATCACTATTTTGAGACCTATTCCCAAGTAACTAGGTAAGATCACAACCATTAGAACTTTGATTGCTTTAGCTGCCATACACGACCTAATAGTACATCAAATAAATGTTAGGACTGCTAATGAATCAATTGAACGTGATTTCTAAATCTATTTCACTAAGTGTTAATTCAAATCGCTAGATGTTAACACTAACACATTCCTTCTCTTCAAATCGCTAGCCTTTAACACTAATGCATTCCTTCTCTTATAAAGGTCGTTCTAGAAATGTAACTGTGGATGCATCCAGAGATCATTTAAGTTTTACTAATGGAACACTCCTCTATGAAATTAGATTTTAGAGGGCAACAGTAATAAAATTAAAACACTTATTTGTTCAATCCCTCATGTTAATTGTGTGGTGAAAAGTGCATACCACTTGTGTTCAAGGTTGTTAATGAATCCATATAGATCCAACATTATGTGGTGGTGTGTAGTGGTACACAGTGGATAGATTCACCTAAAATTAAATGTGAAAGTGGGGGCGCTTCTTATGAGAAAATGTGGATCGTTACTCTAAAGCATCTTTGAGTAGCTAATATGAGGCCATTTGAGGTGCCACATTGATCGCGAAGTGACTCATTCTCTTAAAGATGAATCTGTGGAATAGATAAAAGGTTTTAAGTTCTCTTAAGTTATTTAAGATGAACATCAATCAATTGAACGTGATTTCTGAATCTATTTCATTATGTGTTAATTCAAATCGCTAGACGTTAAAACTAAAGCATTCCTTCGCCTAGACGTTAACACTAGTGCATTCCTTCTCTTCAAATCATTAGACCTTAACACAAATCGCTAGACATTAACAATAATGCATTACTTCTCTTGTGAAGGTTGGTTTAGAAATGTAATTGTGGATGCATCCGAAGACCATTTGACTTTGAATAATGGAACTATATTCCATGATAGTATAGTTCAGAGGAAAACACCAGTAATAAAAACACTTCAATCTCTCGTGTGAAATGTGTGGTGAAAAGGGCATACCACTTGTGTTCATGGTTGTTAATGAATCCATATATATCCGTCATTATGTGGTGGTGTGTAGTGGTACACACTGGATGGTTTCACATACAATCAGATGTGAAGGTGGGGGCGCTTCTTATGAGAAAATGTGGATCGTTTCTCTAAAGCATCTTTGAGTAGCTGGATATGGCGTACGACCAATTTAAGCTCTACCTTGATTGCGGAGTGACTCATTCTCTTAAAGATGAACGTGTGGTATAGATAAAGGTTTTAAGTTCTCTTAACTTTAAGATGAACATCAATCAATTGAACGTGATTTCCGAATCTATTTCACTAAGTGTTAATTCAAATTGCTAGACGTTAACACTAATGCACTCCTTCTCTTGTAAAACCCGAATTATTCTACTCCTTATTTTCATCCCGACTTTGATTCTGTGAGGCATTGGAAATAATCGTCAAATTTCTGTCGCACACTGGTGGTTTATGGGCTCTTTTCTTAATTTGTCTATTACCAAAGTTTGCCTTTATTCATGAAATCTTCAGTTCCACATAAAAAGAATGTAAGCTTGCCTTTGTTTATTACCATTCCCTTCTATGTCTTGTATGGTAGAACCTAGATTTTTTTTTAAGGACCGGGCTCCAGCTCATGACAAGCGCGGCAAGAGCATGGGATATAGGCCTATGTCTGTTGTTAAAGCCCAATTTAATTTGTAAATAGTAATTTGAGATTTTTGGTTTGTGAGATTCTCGAAATCTGTTTTGGGTGATTCTGGAAATCGACTTATAATAACGACAAGTCAACTCTGACAAATATTGTTGCATTGTTTCTTGTCGATTTGCTTGCTAGTTTTTTTGAAAATAAAATTCTTTTCGTCTCTCTTTGTCTAACTGGCCCTATAAATTTTCCCTCTTATCATATTAACAAACACGCTAAATGCACTCATCTTTTTTCACTCTAAAATGTGCTCTCTCAATTCGTGTAGTGTTGGTCACTCCAATTTGATATCATCCGTCTTAACAAAGTTGATACATGAAAACTACATACCAAGACAAATGTAACAGGATCCTTCTAGATTATATGTTTTGTTTTGGACGAATTTAATACGGACGGGCAATTCGTTGTATAGATTTTGCAAGGCCGACAATTCAATAACCTCCACTAATATTTTACTGATGAATGAATAATATAAATTAATAAGCAAGAGAGTACAATCAAATATGTAGTACAATGAGTGAGTAATAGCAGTAATACCGTAAAAAATATACAATGAGCTCTACCAGGTATTTATACTAATCATACCAATACATTATAGCCGTCAATTAACCTAACTAGATCCCTAAAGGATAGAAATTCCTTTTAACTGCTCCCTAGATTTTAGGCGTCCAATCTCTATCCAAGCTTGGACCTGGTCTTCAACTCTCCACACGTCCTAAATCACGTGTCTTTGGCGTGCCACTGGTCCGTTATTTAATCTGAATATGCAGCATGCTCTTTGTCACGTAAGGGCTGAATTTAGCCCACAACATGCTTTCTAATGTACAAAGAATAGGATGTAGTAAAAAAGGAGGATATGAATAATGTCAAACATTATAATAGGATACATCTAAAAAAATATAGGTAGTATCAAGCTAACAATGCCAAATGGCATCAAATTGGAGATTGGTGGGTCAATATCGTTAGTTAAACTTCCATTAGTAGTTAATTTATTTTTCTGGTACTGAAACTAAACTTCCATTATTCAAACTACATTATATTTTTCTATTACCCTGCTGAACGACGCTCAAGAGTCAGGATATATCCCGGGATACGGTTCCATATGCCTTTCTCCCCACCTCGCGCCAAGACCAGCCAACTAACAAAACCAAAAATAAAATGAAAAGGATCCATGTGGGAGCATGTGAGTTTCTGCGTTAAGTAAGGACATTAATGGCGTTTAAGCACTTATAGGAGTAGTTAATTTATTCAAGTCCATAATAGTAATCGTGGAGTACTTATTCGATTATAAATAAATAAAATTATCCGCAACAACATTAAGTATGGCTTATATGCAAGTTACAACACAAACTTGCTTGGGTGCACAGAGCAACATAAACTTGTAAGGTGGGTGCATAGTTAGTATAAAAGATATCAGTGCATGAGATTCTCACTCGATTAAGACAACAAACAAAGAAGTATTTCATTGAAAAACATTAAATGGTATCTTCCATTAGAAGAGAGAAGACATACCTAGTTGTAATTGTTGTACTAAACTATGCACCAGTGTCATTTATACTAAACTATGCAACCATCTAACAAGTTGTTGGTTCTCTATGCACCCAAATAAGTTTAGATAAATTGACTGGAATAATCCCAATTATGTCCGTTCTGCTCAGAATAATCCCAACTTTGGGTTATTTTAGAATAATCCAAACTATTATGGGGTACCTTCCGAAAATAATCCAAACTTTATTTTTCTTACCTTCAATTATCCATTTTGGGACTATTATACATAGCAAAATTAAGAGTTTGGATTATTTTGAGAAGGTACCCGCAATAATTTGGATTATTCTGGAATAACCCATAGTTGGGATTATTTTGAGCGAAATGGACATAGTTGGGATTATTCCAGTCAATTTTTCCAATAAGTTTATGATATAGCGTGCACCTAAGTCATACTTAGTGTTGTTGCGACTAATTTTGCGTTATAAATATAATGAGCATATTGTTGGATTGAATTATGGATTACAATTCTACTAATTTGATCGGTAATCTAAAATTTGACTCATGCATTTATCTCTAATAATGAAGTAGACTTTAAAAAAGGACTAGGTCATGTATCATTTAGTTACTTCTGACGAAAAAGAGAATATATTATATGGTATCGGAGGATATACAGAAAAGAAAAGATGAAAGTTAACCTTGTATTGACGAGAAAAGGTATATCATATAACTATTTATTTTTGTCAAGTGACTGATTCGAAAGTTAAACAAATGGCCTTCTCGATTTTAGTTATTTTCACCACTCGAAATTTCATATAGTTTTCCAAAAACTCTTATTTACTTAAGCATCTAAAAAGTATTATCACTTAAGCTTTGAAGGTATTTGTAATACCTCACCAAATATAAAACCAAACATAATATACGTATCAATAGCAAATGATATGACTGTTCGAAAGTGCCCCTACTACCGGCAACTTCGCCCCGTATGACGAATTTCTATCCAATATAGCACTTGGGCTATGTTCTTTTCAACTTATTTAAAGTCTAGTGTTTATTTAGAAATAGTCAGATCAAATCAGAAAAATTCAGATGATATCAGAATATAATAAGAATAAAGAACAACTATAATAAGTTCAGATCAGATCAGATCAAAAAAATTCAGAACAGATCAGAAAAGTTCAGATTAGATCAGATCATATCATTGGATCACAACTGAAAAATTTAGATTTGATCAGATCAGACGAAAACAACGAACCCTTGGTCTTTAAAACTGGAATTTTCCAGAATTGTAATTGCATGCCCGAGCTACGGTCTTACAAGTAGGCAAACTTAAACCTGATCCCATCTTAAGTCCTTTTTTATGAAAGAAAAATATATACTATCTATATACTACCTCAGTGGCTCTGTTCCATATGTATTGCAACATTTGACATTTTCCACTATTCATACACTTCCCTTTGACCTTCTTTGGTGATTTATGCATAAGGATAAATATAGTGTGGGATCTTGTTAGATCCATCTCGATATATGCTTAATTAATATCAACTTTTTATAATTTCTACCTAAATAACATTAGATATATTATCGTCTAAATTAGTATATGTTAAAGAAATTGTCAATGCTAAGGTTTGAAACTACAACCTGAAGTATGAGAAAGGAGAATTTCAACCATTACTCCACCACAACATTATTGTTACTTTAGTCAAAATTAATGATGATAAATGGATGAAAATCAATAATTATGTTGAAACTTTTTGATATCTATATTTATAAATATTTATTTCTTAATGATATTTTTTCATATTTGTTATGTTTAACCACTAATAAATTGAAAGGTACGAAAACGTCAGTACATGTCCAGGCCCTAATATTAGTTTATTTATCAAATCTTTGAACAGTTCATACATTTGTACAGGTTGTCGACTTATCCAGTTGATTAAAACGAAATAATCCACGTGATATGATTAAGGGATAAGTACGATACCTAATAATACTACGTTAAATAAAAACATTAAAATTAAATTTAAAAAAAAACTGGAATTAATTAAAGCCCAAGTGCACAGGTAATTGATCATGGATGTTTATTATATGTTTTACATCCTCCACTCACAAGTCACATGCATGTATTTATATTATATATGAACAAGCTAACAATCCTTCTATAAATACCATGTACCAGAACTCACTATCATCATTCGCAAGAATCTCAACTCAGCAAACAAAACCCATAAGAAAAACAAAATGAGCAGAGCCACAATAACCATCGTTTTTCTCTTACTTGCTTCAGCTTTTTCTTTTACTACTGCTTTAATTGTAGACACAGATGGTGACCTACTCAGAAATGGTGGGAAATACTACATCATCCCAATGAGCGTAGGCATTGGTGGTGGCCTCACCTTAAAATCAAAAACTGAGACCTCACCATGCCCATACTATATAGCCCGAGACGCCGACGAAACTTCTCCTGGTATCCCTGTTACTATCTCTTCCCCCTTCAAAATAGGAATCATTACACCCTCTTTACCAATTAACATTGCGTTCATAGACACCCCCAACACTTGTATGAAGCCGTTGGGTTGGCAGGTGATTTCCGACGAAACGAGTGGCCAGTCTTACGTCGCTACAGGTGCTAATGGTACTCCCTTTAACCCGACTGAGACCTTCAATATCGAGTCCATTGGAGGTAATTTGATACACTATAAAATAAGGAATGGTAAAGGGGATGTTGGTATTGTTGAAAAGGATGGGTTTTTGGGTATCACTGATGATATCCCTCTTCCTGTTATATTCAAGAAAGCTTCTGACACTGCAACGCGCGAAAAAACCGTATTGCAGATGTACTAATGTAGTGGTATTTTATGCTTCATATTTCACGCATGCTTGAATAAATTCCTCCTTTTTAGTTAAGGATGGCAGTGTAGTGTTCTCTACGTTGGGAGGACACTTCATATGTATCGTTATTCGTTAATCGAATCAAACTCTTCTAATGTCTAACAATTTGGTCGTCTTATCTTTATGGCCAACTTTTGGTTGCTTTTTAAAATTTAAGTTTTAAGCACATCATAATCATTCAAGAAAAATGACGATATAGAAATAATAGTAATACACCAAATGTGGGACATAATATCTCAGTCTCGATTCTATATGTGTGACTTTTGTTTTTTTTTTTCGACAAAATTAAACTTGTATTAATAAAAAATATTCTCCCACCTCTACATGGAAAAATATTATTAGAACACTTGAATCTAAAATTTTGAAACAACCTTTGTAAAGATGACATGTTTACTCTAGTTTGCTGATAAAGTATGAGTTTGTTCTCCTTAACTTATTTTCACTTCAGTTTAGTTTAGTTTAGTTTCAACTCATTTAGTTTAATTCAGTCCAGTTCAGCTCCAATCTTTATTTAACCATTTTGTAAAATATTATAATTATTGATGGTCTATTTTTTTTACTAATTACTCATTTTATTATTATTGTTGTTGTTTGTTTCTCCCTCTGTCCCATATTAGTTGCAACAGTTTGACTTTTATACTATTCATATGTCTTATTTTGACCATAATTTTTAACTACCATATAAAACCAAATGTTAGTAAATAAGATGTTCTTAGATTTGTTTCAATGTATAATTTTAAAATATCAAATTCTCATAATTTTTAACAATTGATAGTTAGATATATCAATGGTCAAAGATTTGTATTGGCAAGTGTGCCAGTCAAACTGTTGCAACTAATATGGGACGGAGTTAGTATCGTTTATTATTTCTTTACTCATTATTATTACTATTATTATTAGGGAGGAGCATGGTTTAGGTCGATGTGGTTTACGATTCAACCATATTTTTATCTCAATACGAGGTTTCTATTTTGCAAATTGTTGTTTTATTTTACCGAGTAGATATTTACTGTTGCATAATATAAATAAGCTACAACTAGCTAGACGATATTGAAAAAATACAAAATTGTTAATAATATTACTGGTTGGCTCTTGTCGTGAGGGCCTCCAAAGATAATATTTCTCACACTCTCAATTACAACCAAATGTAGTACGAAAGTAAGGGCTGAATCCATGGAGAATTGGGGGTACGGTGTTATGTATTTAATGTGGTTGACCCATATGAATAACATGTAGCCGAAAAAGGGTTTTTTGAAATGAATTCTAATAAACTAAACTAAACTAACAACTAACTAAATCAGAATATCTAAGTAGAATAACCTCGAATCCAATTAACGGTAACTTCAAAACCAACATCAATCATCGAACCTCTATCCTAATCACCTCTTTCTTTGTCTATTATTGAGACCTAATCTCATATTCTCCTTAATCGTAGCTAAGTAGCACAAATCAGCGTGACTACAAAACCCTAACCAAGGGGCAACCTAGGCGGCAATAAGCACAGAGAATCAATAGACCTGATAGTGATATTTAGGTAAATGGCATTCAATGCAGTTGGTTCAACTTTCCCATAAGATAAAAGAGATAAATAGTAGCATTCGAATTTACCCTTGGTAGCTGCATATGAAAGAAGAACAAAAGATTTTGATTTCATTCTTAAATCCAGCAATAGATTAATCATATAATCAATACTAGTAGAGCTCCTAGCTTAACAATGCAATAATCATGAAATAAGCATAGAAGTAAAACCATAAATCAAAGAGAGTAAATAGGGAAAAATATCTCACAACGAAGATTGAAGTTCCAAGTTAATCTTCCTCGAGATTAAGTTACAAGCTAAGCTATAAAATAAACTACATCTATGAAAATGGAAGCTAATAAAACCCAATGAGGAAGGAAAGGGTTTCTTCCCCCTTTGGTTTCCTCTCTAACCTAAACTAAACTATGAACTAAAAGTGTGAATCAAAAAACGGGCATAATACTCTGAGAAAATACAAAATAACGGCTGAAGTGTAAATGGGCAGTGCTGGTCACATGCCGTTAAATGGGTCGCGGGGTCACGACCACGTGCTTCACGGGCCGCAACCTAGGCTCTGCTCCTCCGCTTGCTTGGCTGCTGGTCTGATGTGCCGCTGCTTGTCGGTGTTGTTGCATTGATGCTGTTGGCTGGGTTGCTGGTTGTTGATGTTGGAGAGCCAATGCTGTCATAGATCCTCTCGTACCAACTCGGAGTGACCCAAAACTTCCACGAGCAATCCCAAAACACTACTCAAAAGTACATGTTGGGACACTTTGTCCATGAGTATTTTGATGATGAAAAACACATGTATGTTATTAACATATTTTGGGTATGTGTCAGTGAAATAATTATGATCGAGCATCAAAGTCATGTTACTTATTTAAACAAAGTATGAAAATAATTTTAGCATAATTACTTATTCTCTTAGAGTTAAGAAATGAAGTAATCATGTTAATATTATTTTTCATAAAAAACTGTTTCTTGAAATAAAGATTTTGTATATAAATAAAGATAGTTTTCTAAAACTGATTATGTGATTAGTTTTGAAAAATATTCTCTTATGTTTTTTATGTCAAAGATAAAATGATTTATTTTAAAAAGATTTATCCTCTAGCAAAATCTCCAATGATACATGAAGATAAGCTTTGAAAAAGATATAAGACGAGTTTGGAAAAGATAGAAGATCAAAGATTAAGGCCCGGATTTTTCGAAAGAGATATTTGTCTTCAGTGGCACTGAGCAAGGCACTGAGCATGGCACTGAGCTGTTATATAGCTGGAAACAATTTTGATTAGATCGTAACTTTCCTCATTAGCTTATCAAGAAGCACGATTTTAGAGGACTAAAATCTTTCTGTAATTTTCTGATTAGAGAGAGTGTTGGGTTGGTTTGAGTATAAATCTAATTCAATTAGCAACACTTAGGGTTAAGTGTTGGAGGGCACTACAAGGGTTAGTAGTGAGGGAATCAAGTTGTATCAAGAGTTTGGTATTTTGTAATTCAATTAATAAAGAAAAGGTAGGGTGGACGTAGATCTCAGAGGTGAGATTGAACCACGGTAAAGTTGCTTGTCTCGTCTCTTTATTACTGCCTTTCTATTTACTATTCTAGAAATTATTATCGAATTAACAATATTAATATACACAACTCAAAATCTCAGAGAAGGTCTCTGAGATCTCGAAAGAAAGTTCGATAAAATTTAGAAAATACCACACTCAATTCAACCCCCCCCCTTCTTGAGTGTCTCCTTGTGATCCAAAGTGGTATCAGAGCGGGCTATTCTCATAAGGCTCATCCCTAGAGAATAGAAGTCATGAACATGCAAGATGACTCTCAAAGAAGACACTCAAAGTGCCCGGTTTTCAATGGAGAAGATTATGGATGGTGGAAGGCTAGGATGAGGATTTACATCCAAGGGTCGGATTATGAATGCTGGAAAATCATAAGAAAAGGACCCATCCTCATCCAAGTCAAAAATAATGAGGGAAAGTTGGTTGACAAAGACGAAGACGACTACGATTCAACCGAGTATGCAAAGGCCGAGAAGAACTTTAAAGCTATGAATATTCTCCAATATGGAATTGGACCTGATGAATACTCAAGGATCTCTGCTTTCTCAACGGCAAAGGAAATATGGGATACTCTCGAGTTAGCCCACGAAGGCACGAATGAGGTAAAACAATCTCGCATTGATTTGTTAGTTCAACATTATGAATTGTTTACCATGGATAAAGATGAATCAATAAATGAAATGTTTACTCGCTTTACTATCATCACAAATGATTTGCGTTCTCTTGGAAAAATTTATTCGTCAGAAGAATTGGTTAGGAAAGTGTTAAGAAGTTTGACAAGTCGTTGGCTACCAAGAATTGTGTGATGCTCCTTAAAGCGACTATGCTCGTCAAATCAATATATATACGTATTCACAAAGCTAAATCTATGAGAATAACAACTTTATATAATTGGACAATAACATCTTTTTGCAAATATTAAGAGAATAAAACATGTTCTCTATCACATCCCCTAGAATGGAGGAGGCTAAATGCTTAGACTGGACACTGATAATAAGAATACCAATCATGGAGAACTCAAATATGACCCATAACTACCTTTTAACTAGAACAAAAAGTACATTGGGCGTTAGAAACGGCCGTCACGAGGTTATTTTGGCAAATCCACTAAATCAGCTCTAAAACACTTTGTAACTTGTAATGAGCCCCAACAATTCTCTGAATTATTTCTTCAAGCATATATATAGTCATCATCTTTATCAAATACACACTCCGTCTCAATTTCATGTTCGCATTTGGAATATGGGCGAAAACCAATGTAAATTGAGGTGGATGAGAATCCTTTTAATTTTATATTATATATAGTGTACTTTAGTATCTTTTGCTTTTAAAAAAGTAAGAGAGAGAAAGAAAATGGGTGATTGGAAAATAAAAGATTCTAAAATGGGTCATGTGTAAGTAAAAAATGTAGTAAATAATTAGTTGTTAAAGGGTGAGATAAAAAAATAAATATTATAATGGAAAAGATTCAAAGTGGAAGAACTTTTTGAAACACCCCAAAAAGGATAATGGGAACATCAAATTGAGACGGAGGGAGTTGGAACAGCCCGGGGTCACCGACCAACTTAATTAGAGCTAAACACAGAGGAAAGCTTAATATCCGGACTATTACCATCATACTCATCGTCCTAAGACGAAGAGTATGTAATTCTTAAAACCTGAACTTTTTAAATCTTTGAAGTATAAACCATTAACATGAAATGAACTTATCTAAGTGATCTGAATGGTATTAATTAGATAATAATAGTCTACAGATAATTTGGCAGAGTCCCATTTGAAATACGGATCGCCTAAAATTATAATTAGGACTCGCGTCCGAAATATGAACATCTATATCATTTTAATATATTTCCAGTAACTATTCCGATCTTCTACTTCACAACTACTATTCTAAACTATTTACAACTTAACTAAACACTAAATTGTTACAAAGTCGATCGCTCTCGCATCAATACACATAAGGATAGTTGCAAGGAGAATTCATCACCAAAGCTTCCAGAAATGACAAAACAAAACATTTGACTCACATCAACCACGCGTTGAGTACTAAACCCGTAAAACAAGTAAAACATGCTTTGGTGGTTTTTGTTTAAAGCACTCATCACATATGATAACAAATAACTCATATAACCATGTATACCTCAAACCATTTACTGAAACGAATATTGAAAATATTATATTATTCATTATCAAAATAGTATTTCACAACAAAATATATCATTGATATAATATATGTTTGGAAACTCAAGTTACTTCCACAACATTTAAGTATCTTTCAAGAAACACTCATTGTTATTTGTTATCTTGGTGTGAACACGAATGGAGAGAGGTACCACGCAATACCAGCTGTCTCCAAACTGTCACCCCACCTTATACTGTTCTGCTTGCAAGACTTAAACCGGACATGTCCTATAACTCCAGGATTTCGCCCATCCTGGAAGGAAACACCTAGGGACTCTACCCGCTCTAACTCGGGTGCATGTTCACAAGTTACTCCATTAATAATATTGTTTTTAATATATGCACATTGGTTACTTTCACCATATTAACAAATCACACTTTCACACACTTTTCATAGCACTTTCACACGATAAAACACGCTTTACTTTATAAATTAAGTTTAAAGTTTCGAAAATAGGCTTTGGAAAAACATAATAACATATACATAACCTTGTTATACATCCCAAAAGCTCATAACTTATCCTAAGGATTCCCGTTCTAAACCCAATGTGTCTCCAATGGCTTTTCACATGCCAACGCTTAGTTGAGTAAGAATAGAATATCCTCAAGTATAGCTAATTTAATCTTCCGACAAATGAGACATACTTCATGAAACATACGCTATACTACTCTCACAAGATTAATATTCATTCTATATTAGAATCACTAACACAAGCCAGCCCTACCTATTCTCCTTTAATCATGTTCCTTTGCGAATTTCCCAAGCCAACAAAAACTGAAAACCAACAACTAAGACTTTACGTGGCTCTGCTACTCACTAATAAGAAGGTTATGCAAATCTTACAAACATAGACTGCATAAGATCGGGATGATCTACTTTACTATCTTGTTACTTCGTTTATATAACCTTTACTAACCTTGGCTATGGCTTTTACAAATTTCTCTTTGTTACAAGAATCAGTCATTAAAGCTAATATCAAGTTATAGTAGACACACAACAACCCTTATTCTTTAAGCTTTCATATTTTAATATCGTAGCTAGAACCTCATCACAATTAATATTATTGACTTACTATCATAATAAACTTTAGTATATATATATATATATATATATATATATATATATATATATATATATATATATATATATAGGGGAAGGATCTGGTGAAAACCACTTGCTAATCTGAAAACTGAAAACAAGCAATCTCAACCGTTAGATTAGCTATAGCATAATCGGACGGACAAAATTCACGCGTGAGTTTTGAAAAACATCTCGCGCTCTCTCTATCTCCCTCATTTGTTCCTCCTGACATTTCTCTGGTCTAAGTCGCTTCCTCTCACTGTCTTGCTCGATTCTCAGTCCAAGAACATCGAATCCCAGATCGAAATTTTTATCGATTTCTCGTCATTTTTCTCTGTGCAAATCTTCAAGGATTCGATTTCACTCAATCTAAGGTAAGCAGTTCATCTTTGTCTCCAATTTGCACACTTTCCAGATTTTTCTCAGTCCTACTCCCCTTTTTCCTTTTTCCAGTAAAATATGAAGGTTTCCATCGATTTTCATTCATAAGCTACGGTTTTGTTCTAGTTTCTTTGTCTCTAATTCGTTTTCGTTCATGATTTTTGCTTATTTTTTAATTTCGTTTAGCTAGGTCTTTTACACGTGGATATTGTGTTCATTTTTTGCTTGTTTTGGAAATTAATTATGCCGAATTCACATGATTCTACTATAATATGAGCTTTTGAACAAGTCTAAACCTTAATCTTAGTTCCTTTTTTGATTGATGTACTAGTATTTGCTTGGCTTTAAGCTGCTGAATGACTCAATGTTATCCAAAAACAGCTGAAAGACAAAGTTAAGGTGAGTTTACTTCGCCCTTTTTGTAAATTTTGATTGTCATATTAAGATTGAACTCTTTTGGTGTGAATTAGATTTTGTGAAAAGCATTTGAGCTTTAATTTGCTTAATTTTAGCCTGTAATATTTTACCATAATGCCTTTGATTGATTAATAGAAAGGATGACCATATTGGACATGGATAAATTGGACTTTTTCTCTTGTCTGCATTTAGATTCAGGAATGCATTCTTTGATTATGAGCTTAATCCATCTCGGTGCTTAAGGTAATTATCAATGTGGTTTTAATCTACAATGGCAATCAAAATCGGGCCCTTTTTCTCTGGTACTGCTCCATCATGAACATCTCCAACCTTTAAAAGTATAATTTTTTACTATTCCAAACGTAATAATTGATTTTGTTAATCAAATTCCCCTTTTACACTTAGAGCAGACAACAATGGTGTTGTTGGTGCTTGAGGTTATAGAACTCTAATATTTTGATTATATTAATGAGATGACCTTTGATCTTTCAACAACTTCATTTACTTATGCTTACCCGCGAAAAAAAACTTCAACTTACTTTCAGAATATATATGATTGTAAAAGGATACATTTAGCTCAAAAAGGGTTACTTTGAGTATTGCCTTGTTGTTTTTTTTGGCTATTAGAATTGTTTGATTCTAATGTACAAAAGTAGACTGAATTCTTGCCCTCATTTCTTGCTTTGTGTAGAAGTTTAAGATTCTTAATTTGCAAATTTTCACTTTTTAATTTTCAGGTTTTAGTCAGAAAGTGGTACATTTCATTGAAAAAGGGGAACTTTTGGTAGAATAAGTTATACATTATGTTACTTAAATACTAATTCTATATACATGGTTATCATCAAAATTGTAGCTTTCCTATTTTCAATTTAATGTTATAATCATGCAATGCTTCAAGCCAATGAATTACGAGTTCGCATCGACTTTTATGAAAAAAGACTACAGTTAGTTCAAAAGGGGATACATATAGTTGAATATTGGAAACTTTTGTTGAAAAATAGCTATAACTAGTAAGAAAAGGGATACATTTAGTTGGAAAATGGGTACTTTTAGTTTAAAAAGGGATACATTCTGTTAAAAGAGGGGTCTGTTTGGTTAGTGAATCATGAATTTACACTTAGAGGGACTTTGTGGTCTTTCTACTTAGAGGCTATAGTCGTCTCATATTTTGATGTATTATATTATTCATGTTGACCTATTAGCTCAATTGGTACAATAGCACAAATTAAAGGATGTAGGTTAAACCCTACAAAGCTTAAATAATTATAATATTGGGTTAGTTTTAACGTTCACTTTCTATTGTATAACCCCTTTACAAGAAATGTAGGCTTTTTTTTTATCAAAGGTGACCTAAAGTTAGTTTTCCTATCTTCTGGGGACGTTTGGGATGGACTTGGCGAAACTGCAGCCAGCCCATGCACGCCTTTCTCAAAAACTGCAGCATATGTGTTCAGTTTGTACCCATACCCATTCACAAGAGGTTTCCACGCATCCTCTCCTTGTGTAAAAGTCTGCTACACCACACCACACACCATTGCTTTTTCATATATACTCACCAGTCACCAACAATCCCCCACAACTTTCTGTAGAATGGTTTCCAAACCCTATTATTTCTGGTTGAAATTCCACTCATTACGTTGACGCCATAACATCCCAGCCAGAGCCCATAACACATCCCACCAATGGCTATTAGGAGCCTAGATTATTAGGAGTACTACTATTCCACCAAATTTTAAAAAATCACACTTATGCAATCATCTGAACTTTATTTTTTTATAGCCTGCATCCCATGCTAATTTCATGTGAAACAAGACAACACAAGCTTCTTCCAATTCAGCTTAAAAGTTGCGTACTCTTTGGTTCACTAACAATGCAATAAGCTCCCTATTACTCCAATTGCAGCCCAACCACAAACTGTTGTTGCATTTGTATCAACTTGCAGCACATCAGGAGGTAGAGAATTCCCCTGTGGAGAATTGACAGTAGAAGCTAACAATATATATGCAAAATTCTAGTTTGCTAACAGACGACGACCACGGTTCTAGTCTGGTCTTGGTGCACACTCTTGGACTACAAACTGGAGACTATAAATTTGGTAAGCCAGTGAGATATATCCTCCTTTCTTGATAAACTCAATGGAATATCCATTTAAATAGCAAATGTGTACCCACTAACCATGCTGCTACTTGGCTTATCTCGCGTGAAGCAGCTTCTGCTAGGTTTTGTGGGCGTAAATATTTCCATTTCTTTAGGTAGAGATGTTCCTTGAGATATATCCACTTGATTTTAAGTAAGGTAACTGAAAGTAAAGGATACTTTATCTGACTTCTCTTTCTGCTCCTTGGTATCAAGGAATTTTGTAAATAGGTGCGAAAAAGAGTAATAATGTAATATGTTACAGATAGCTTTAGATAGTAGCTCTCTGTGTTGGTCTGAACTTGCCGAGAAAAACCTCATTAATCTATATTGTGCTGCTTGGTGGCCGTAGAGAAGGAACTCTAATTGCTAGTCATTCTTCTGCACCAAATGTAGTTAATTTGTACGCTTGGATAAATAGTCACCTATTTCCTATGGAAGTATCTCCGTCCTAATTTCTTTGTGTGCTTTTTTTTTGTTGGAGCTAATCTTTTTGTACTATTAAGTAATTTCTTTCTTGATATGCTATGTGCGTTGCTCATCCAACATTACCTATATACTTTGGCACTGTCAGAATGTCAATTTGTGTGCAGCATAACTGTAATGCAGTTAGGGGTTTTGGCTTCCTGTTTAATTAGCTGTTTCTCTAGCCTTTTTTAACTAACCACTCAACCATAACTCCCGGAATAGTTGATTCCAGTAATATCTTACTGGCTATAGTGTCTTTTATGTTTATTATTACTCATTTATCTCTTTCTTTATTGTCCAAAACCTATTAGCTCAAGGGAAATTCTCTTTGGTAGCCCCTAACTTTTAATTTCTCTCAGTGGTAACTTTTTGTTTGGCATATTATCAGTGGTAGACCCTAACTACTATTATAGTTAAAACCATAGCATTAATTAGTGTTTAGCCGTTAAACTGCTGTTAAATTAGCCTTAAACTAGTTGACCCTATATTAAATTAAACCCATACCTTGACCCCACTACGTAATTACTCCTTAAGCAAAAAAATTCTTTTCCCAAAGTTCAAACTCCCTCCACTCTCATAAAGTGTTCACCTTCCTTTTCTATATTCATCTCTGAATTCTTCCTCCATTAATAACGCAACAAAAATTTTAAGTGAAAGATTATAATAGTTATATCGAAAAAAAATCTGGGAAAAATCGACATTGGGTATTGGTTTTTTATTGTCATCAAGAATTTTGGTGATAACTTGGGTTAATTTCGGGTCGTTTATAACATCTTCATCAGCCATCAAATTTTCATCTTCCAGGTACCTTTTTTGTTCTTGATTTCATTTTGGCTGACCTTCAAATATTTATAGACATTATTATGTACTTTGTTTCTGTAATGAACCTCCTTTTAAATTTTTTAAATAATTTTGTTTTTATTTTTTATTGAAATTTTTGTTTGACCTTCAACAACACCTTCATTTTTCTTCTCATGATGTTGGCTAATTGATAGGTATCAATATCACCTTCAACAACACCACCTCTAACGACATCTTCTTCCTCCATCCACCAAAATACATCACAAGATCTGCACTTGCAGTAAAGCCTTCGAGGATTTCTACTACTTCTAGAAATGCGAACCTCGAGCATGTTTGGGGGGTCACATTTACAAACCTTAATTTTTGCGAATCTGAGTGTTCCATCCATGGTAACAACAGGGGCATGCATGGAATTAGGGTTTATGTTTGAAGATGAAGTCATGGAATTAGGGTAGGAAGATAGAATCCAGTGAGGATGGTGAAAGGTCGTATTAATAACAATGGAAGGATGAAAAATAGAATGAGGGTGAAAGCTTGTTTTTATAGCAATGGAAGGAGGAAAATAGGTAGTGGGGTCAGGGTAAGGGTTTAATTTAATCTAGGATCAACTAGTTTAAGGCTAATTTAACAGCAGATTAACGGCTAAAAAATAATTAATGCTATGGTTTTAATTTCAATACTAGTTAGGGTCTACCACTGATAATAGGTCAAACAAAAAGTTACCACTGAGATAAATTAAAAGTTAGGGGCTACCAAAGAGAATTTCCCTTAGCTCAATTGGTAGAGCAATGTGCAATTGCACAAAAGATGTAGGTTCAAATCCTACATAGGTTGATCAATAAGTAAACCGTAAAAGTAACCTTTTTTACTATAATGCAACCCTTAATACCTATCTTATTATTAGAAGATAATAAAAGTCGTAAATGGTGGAGTTTGTTACACGGTAAAACAGAGGAATATTGTTGGGAAATAGTTCTTTTGACTTGAGATTCTAGTCATAGAAGCATGACTGTTGCAACATGTTTAAGGCTTGTGCAGCGGGAGTGACTCTTGGAGGCTGGAGGTTGGATTTTAACTATGCATATATGTGGGGGATTATATTCATTGTAGTAATGTTTTCTAGAGGTCCTTCTTGTGAAATCTTCCTGTTTTCTCTATATGTTTGAGCTTATCTTATTAGATCTCTACACACGTTGTCATCCTTTATTAAATTATTCTTGTGATGTTCACCTTTATGAACTGCGTTTTTGTTATGGAGGGATTTAGATTCAGAAGGTTCATCAGTCAATAGGTGCTGGGAGTGAGCTTGATTACAAGATCCTATATTATTTCCCTTTATGACACTTGAACTTGGACACATCTGATATACTACGAGATATGAGTTTATGTCTTTTCTGTAAGGCTCGACCATTCTATGAAATCTGCATGGTTTTGGTGGTTCTAAATGAAGGGTCAAGTACCTGATCGAGTGGTCAAGTTCTACACAGAATCCAGATGACACCATCCTAATCTTCCTGTTTTTGTTCATGAAGCCATTTGCCAAGATGATTAATGACCATATGCTGTCAGTCTTAGGCCTGTCCGTCAGAGCTGTTATCTTTTACTCTAACAAAGGGACCAAGAACAATTACCTTAATTCCCTCCCAGAAGAGAACAAATAAAAAATGTATGCAGGCCAACCAATGATGCTTAGAGGTACTCTTATATGCATATGTAGCTTTTACCTACACAACTGAAATATACGTAAACAAAACATCAATATCCAATGCATTCCAAAAATAAGTTTTTTTAAGAAAAAATGCACATGTGAAAATTCATATTTGATGTTACATATTTTTACCAAAATTTGATATAGTTCCACAAGAGCATCACACTTTTGGACTATGCTGGACTTGGAAACACACCACTGATTAATTTTACCTCTGATTGCTATATATGAGAGTGAAGATTATCCACCGTGAATGATTATAGTGGATACATGTTAGTTGAACTGCTGAGCATGGGGCTGCTATGGTCCTCTAAAGAAGTCTCACCATTCAGTGAATGGAGGTTTTCTGGAATGTGGTAGTTGTCAAGCATGGATGTAAAAATTGAGATGCTTGACCTATCTTTGGCAAGTTCTTGGACACATGATAATCCTATCTGTATCTTATAATGCTTTTTCCGAAGCACTGCTCAAAATTCATTTGATCAACAAACAAAATCATATTGCCTATCATTCCACAATTTCCATGCCTGAAACATTAAGTTAACCATAAGATTCTATCTACAAAGTGACTACGGTATTGTTTTTATCATTTAAGCAAGAAAGGTTTAGATATAACTAATGTAGTGACTTGTAATTGTTGGTCACATACATAACCCATTAGCGTCAAATACAACTCATCACGGTGGAAGGTGGAGTTTCTTCTCCCACTAACAATTTCTGATAATATCACTCCAAAGCTGTAGACATCAGAATTTTTTGAGAATTGCCCCATTCTATATTCAGGAGACATGTAACAACTTTATATACAACAATAAGCTCAATTTCAAGAAAGAATTTGCACCTGGAATTGCTAGAGTATCCATATATAACAAGTTTATTTCAATAATTAATCAAGACATTCTACACGTAAACAGAATTGTGGTACATTTAGAACTAAAAAAGGTACATGTAACCTATATAGGATTCGAACCTACACCCTTTGTGCAACGTACAATGCTCTTCCGATTGAGCTAATAGGTTGGAAATAAAGAGGTATAAATAACCATCTTTACTTAACAACAATAGGAAGGATCGTATGGTTCTTACAGCCAATTAACATTTTGAAAGAACTTGAACTGTGTAGGTACATATTTTCGAAAAAAGGGTACATTTAAGATAAACTATTACCTAAATCTCCCTTAAAATTGTAGCCAAAAAACAGAACAAAAAAAAAGAAAAAGAAAAAACAGTAGCGAAGCAACATAACTGTATCTGAATTCTTCAGATGATAGCTTCAATCCAGTAGACCAGTATTGTTCTAAGGCAAATTGGAACAAACATACTAAATCCATCAACATTATACAAATTATCAAACACATCTGAGTATATGGACAATTCCAATTTCAGAACAAGTAATATATAACTTGAATCTAAGTTAGCAGAATTTCACCATTTTTGTTCTCAAATGATGAATATTCAGCGCATCAACTATTGTATGAAGAATCAAAAAATACTAAAGAAATACATTTCATTTCTACATCTACAGCAACAAGAGTATATTAACTGTCGTTATAAGAAAAAAAAATCACAACAAAAAATCAATTACAGAAAGAAAGTGGTTTTCAAAATCTAAAGTTGAAATTAGGGTTTTCCAAATACCAAATTAAGGAGCATTGCACTGGAATTGTACCTTGCAACTTGTAGATGACGGTTGATTCATGTATGTGCAAGCAAAAGAGTAAAATTTTCGCTGGTAGATGAGAGAAATCGAGCATCTGGTTGGGTAAGATCGTTCGACTGAGTTCAATTTCTCTCAAGATTGGAGGAGGTTATTTCATTTTGGGGTCCGCATTTGGAAATAAATCATCAGCCGCTGGATCTAAGTACGTGAAACGAACGGTTTAGATTAGTAGTTTTCAGTTTTCAGCCTAACTTTGGTTTTTAGTGGATCCAGCCCGTATATATATATATATATATATATATTAGTTACGTTGATATCTACACTTTCATATTTTAGAATCGCGAATTAAAAACATATTACGAGTAGATAGACTACCTCGTCATACATATATTCTTATCTAGAATTCTGATTAGGTCCTCTTTAACTATGAATCTACTTTCAATTCATCTCTAACAAGTTCATACATTTGTTTAGAAAGTATTACTATTGAGCATATTTCACTAAGTAAATCTGAATTGTAGGAGTACAATTTATGAGTCTCTCATTGTATTAAAGAAACTAATCCCCCTTTCAAGTTACTATTTTGAAGGACAATTTAGTCGTCTTTCTCTTTAATAATCACACCGAACATTAGTGACCATTTCATTGTATTTAGTTTAGTGAAAACATTACAATTGTTGTCCATTCGTACCTATGTTCCTTTATTTGTGAAATTAATTTCTAACACCAGCATACATTGATCTGGTTGAAACTTGACTAATTACTCCATCCCATAGGCAACTTGAGTTGTTTTAGTGACTTACTAAACAATATTCTAATTCAGTTCCTTAATTCCAAAAGTATTGTTTTCTACCCAATTCATTAGTTACTAATCGAAATACGAATGAGAAATATGTTAACAACTATGTATTAAATAATTAAATCGTATTCAGATCCCATGTAAGACCCATTAGTTTCAAGAATTTACTTAGAAAGAAGAATCAAGAAATCCCCTAGAACAATTTTTGTTCTACATCAAGGTTCCTTCCTACAATAATTTCTCATTCAAATAGTTATCGACATCTCTAACTTCGAGAGTTACATCATACTACAAACTTTCAACCATTGCTAATGAACTTAGGTGGAATCCTACCTATTCAAACTAATAATTTCCATACTTTAACAAGTCTCATTCTTAAACTCATAATCTAAGAGTCTAACTACTTTCGTTCCCAGTCTCAAGATATCACCATATCACCAGAAGTAGATAAACCTTAATATACTGAGAATTTGAATTCATGAACAAAAGAACCCAGTAGCACAACAACAAAGCACAAACAATAGCAACATCCAAGTATCTCAGTTTATACCAACTTACTAATATTAAACTTAAATCAGTAACTAAACAATCAAAATTCATTTCAAACTTTTGACTAAACCAGATAAGACCAAACATCAACTAGTTCGACAATTTATTTGAAACTGTATTTATGTTCTATAATCGAAAGTAGTGGTTTAGTACCTCAGTTAGAGTTTCAAGGTGAGCGTGGGTGACAGTGGTGTGGTGGTTCGCGGGTGATACGGCTGCCCCACCCATTCTCCTTCAAATTTCAAAGAACCCTTAATCTTAAGTAGATTCGCTGAAATTGGTCGAGGACTTGGGTGTTTTAGATCGTCCCTATCTTACTCCTCCTCTAATCGCCAGAAAATTGGCCGAAATCAGAGGTTTCGTTCGCGGCCACCCCTCGCACGCTTCTCCCTCTTTCTTCCTCTTCCGCCCATTGTTATTAGAATCACGATCCGGATCGTAGGATTGTACGATCCTACAATCCAAATATAGCAAATCGATCCAGATCGCAAGGAGAATCGCAATGGTGGTGGGATCATAGCAAGATCGTTCAGGATCGTATGGGATCGTGCAGGATCGTGCATGATCGTATGTGATCGGGCGATGCTACTTTTCACTTATATTCTTTCTGTAGCTTTGTAGGATCGGTCAGGATCGGTTAGGATCGTATAGGATTGGAACAGGATCGATCAAGATCGTTCGGTATCAGAAGATCCTACTTTTTTATTCATCAAATGATCTAAAACAACCTATTTTTCTACTCTAAGCCTAAAAATTGACAATCGAACATCATAAATGGAAAAGAAGTCATCTTTAATTATGATACCAAATTGATTTTAAAATATCACATTACATGAGAAAACCCATTTATTTTGCGTCCATATTGTTTGAAAAATAGGGATTTAGTCATTTAATAAGAAAAATATTACTCTTTGTCACAATTTTGTAGGATATTACGATCCCACGATTCGATCCTACCTCTGTCACCGATCCAAATTAAGATCCCGATCCTGATAACCTTGCTTCTGCCCCTCGTCGACCTTGGTGCGCCATCCCAGCGGAGTTGCGCCTCCGTCCGCCTTCTTCTTCCTCTCTCTCCCTCTCTTCCCCTTCCTCTGTTTCTCGCCTTTCCCCGACCCCTGCTCTCTTTCTTCCTCTTCCTGTTTCTGTAAACTGAAAACAAACCCCTTCCCCCTTTTTCTGGTTTATCTTTTTTTGTTTTTTATTATTTACCTAGTTGATGAATCACCCACCACTCATCTCACTTAATGCCACACCCCCCCCCTTCCCTTTTCTTCAATTGCCACGCCATTACCTCACTCATTTCCCCTTTGTTCTTTTTTTTTGTCTTCTAACTTTCCTTAAATAAAACACCCCCCCCCTCTTATCTATTGAGGATCACATACATAGATATAATAGTTTGTCTCTTAATAAAAAAATAAATCTTATCAAAACTGATAATTCAAACTTATTTCTTATATTAATATAAAACTCAATATTATTAAAAGTAATTCCATTAAGATAATTTAATATAATTACGTCAATAAATAAAGCACAACTTCTTAATAATAATAATAAAATCAAATATAAGTTTTCATTTAAAACGCAAGGATTTCAATAATTAATTAAACTAATTAATATTATAGTTAATAATTAACAAAGCTGCTCCTAAAACAGGGTTATTCAGAAGTAATAGATAACAATGTCAGAATTAAATATGAGAATTGAAGATAATACATACAATTGAGGCAACATTATATCGCTTATATTTGCTCTTAAATCTCTATTATATAAAGAAACGGATGGGGGCCACCACAAATAGAAAAAGGAAAAAAAGAAAAAAAAATCCAACAAACTAATAGAAATTAAAAAAATAAATTTAAAGAGAAAGACAACTTCTCACTCAGGCACTCACCCACCATTTGCTCACACGCTTCCACTAACCTTCACAATTTCACTCACCAGTCACCACTAGCATTTTGTTACCATTTATCTAGAATTACGATACGATATTGTGATAATTTTCCAAGTTGCTTTTACCTGATGATTATTGACACCCATAGTTTATTTGGGCTTCAAACCGCTTTTTCCTTCTTTTCTCTATCTCATAACTTCCATCTTTCCTTTCCAATCATTTTCATGTCATCTATCGATTCACCATACAGTCTACGACATCTTCATTAAAAAGAAGGATTAGGTAATTGTAATGTATAAACATTATGTACTTTTAAATCCGTGATTTATATATATTAAAACCATTAATTTATTTGCTTATATAAGTTACAATGCATTTGACAAGAATGGGAAATCAAGAGGAGTACTAGTACAAAGAGCAAACTTAAGCTCTTCCGCGAAATTAGTAATTAAGGTAAATGTACTCTATTAATTTTGTAATTCATCCATATTTTACAAACATAAGTTTGTTATTATTCCACATTACACATAGTAAACTCTACCAACGAAAACCTTAAATCTAATTAATGACAAACACAATGATAGCCTCTAAGAAAGCTTGGCCTCTTTTTCTATTTCGTTTGGTTTAGTTCGATTCCATTAGTTAACGTTTTTTAAAACCTTGAGTTAAATTTAGTTAAATTCCATTAATTTTAGTTAGTGGATACGCAAACACAATGATAGCAATCAATACAAGTGAAAAATAATACTTTAGATGATCATTACATGATTGCATTATACAATTTCTATATTATCGATCACAACAATATTTCATAGTTGTGTGTGAAAATTACAATAATCATGTGACATTTTATAGTGATATGTAATTATAAATTACTTCCTCCATTTTTTAATAAGTGACACACTTTCATAGTGTCCACTATTCGCAATTTAGACTTTAATTAGGTATGGTAATTAATATTTTAGGAATAAGATAATCATGTAGGATCTTCTTAGATTCGGCTCAATGCCTAATTTTTTAATATAAAATTTTTATAATTTATTATTATTAATTATTATAGATATTAATATTTTAAACAATATATTGGCAAGTCTACAAACATGAAGTATGTCACTTATTCAGAACGGAGAAAGTATAATAATTATCGTTTTCATTTTTACACCGTTAATTAATATGTGCCAAAAGTTGATTAAGATGAACAGTGCATGTGGTTATACAAGATAATCTAACCTGATTAAAGATTTCCATAAACAATGTCGTAGATTATTAATACTTGATATGTGTGTCATATACAAAATTAAAATCATTTGTATTGAAACCTTTTTTTTTATGAATATGATAAGTCCAATTTTATTTTGACGGGAATAAGCATATTTATACCATTAATTATGTTAATGTCGAAACCGATTTGGCGCACACATCGCGTAGCATATAAGACTAGTTTCAACTAAATCAACAAAACTAGGCCACCAAGTAAAATGATAAGTTAGAAAATATTTGTGCAAATTAGCCAGATTTGAATCAAACTCGGAAAAGGAAGATGTAGGATAGATGAAAATGGGCCAATTGACTCTCAACGACATTTGGTATAAAAAAACCGACTATCAACGACAATTTGGTATAAAAAAATTGCTCTAACGACAAATTGGTAAAAACAAGCTTCGATGACATTTAGGCCAATTTTTTCTTATAATTTTCTTATTTGATCAAAACTTGCATTTTAAAAAATTTCATTTCGAATTGAGTAAAGAATGTGTAGTGACAAGAGAAGTTAATTACATCAAAACACGAAAAATCTATATGAAAGCATGTAAATACATGAACTGAGAAAATTACAGAAAATATGATCTAAATGTGGCTAGAATTCCATTTTATTTACCAAATTGTTGTTGAAAAAGGATGGTATCACAGTGGTTGTCGATTGAGGTGAGAGGTGGTCGTGATTGTGTTTGTTTGGATGGCTGCGAAGCGGGGGGTTTTGGTGTTTAAAATAACTAGTTGTTGGTCCGTGCGCTACGAGCACGGACCCCCAAAGTATACTTTATTTGCTAAAATAAATATTAATTTAACGTTATAATATGTTTAGGGTGAAATAAAATACAAGGTCTAGGGAAGACTTCTATAGCTTCTTTTTGTACTCGTGTCATGTTTATGAACCTGCATATCATGAAGCCATAGAAGATTTGAACTATGCTACAAGTATAGTAGTATTTCCAGCAGAAATGCAAGCATGACAGGCGAGTTGCATAACGTCATTGACAATCACTAAAATAAGTTTAGCAATGCATATGACACTTCGAGATGCTAGAATTAACTGTTTTTTGTCACCGGCGATCACTAAAAGGTAAAAGCAGTACATCAAAGTTAAAAAAATCACAATTTTGAAAAACCTCTCTTCCATCGCATATTTCAAAGCTAGTGTCGTACAAGGTAAACCACTCATTTTTTTATTTTGTTATTTTCATTGATATGATCAATAGGTTGTTGAACTGTTATATTCATTCAGATTACATGAAACTACTGACTAAGTTCCAATTATCCTTCTTGTGTCAGCTTGATCTTGATTTCATAAAAAAATTGTTGACATGCCAATTTCTTAATTTCATTTTGCACAAATATCCTTGTCATGGCAATTTCATCCATTAGGATTTTGCCTGAGATCTCTGTTTATAAATCTCAAACTCGATGCCCGGTGGAGGAAAAGAAGGCCTCAACGTATACCATTTATAATGTTGAAACGCTTTGTCCAATGGAGAAACTCGCAGTCAGAAACGGACAATTAAGATGTGTTTAGAGTACTTATTCGACATTAAGGCGAGTATTCATTTCATCTTTAGTGGTATCCATAATCCTTAGCTCTTTTATCTCTTCATGGCATTTCTCAATGTGTTCCCTACGATCCTGTATCAAACAATCAAACAAGAAAACATGTAAAATGTGAGAACTCGCTCTTCAAAGCGTTGTTGAACAAGGACATTCCATATTAATGCATCTCACAAACCTGAAAATTTGATAGTTCATATGACCCAGAACACTAAATGAGTTCTACATTAGCCCTTGCTCAGACCACTAACTCTAAAATGTGAAATATGAAAGAATGAACACATATTTCTCAAAGCATGATTATTAAATGCTTCAACTTTCTCGAAAATGCGAGCATGCCAAGCGTCGTTTCTTTGTAAACATAGAAGTTCATCTCATTTTGTTCTTCCCTATTTACTTCATCTGTTTCACCTCCGTCTTCGCTTCTTTTAAATAACTTTTACCAAGTTATAGATAAACAGTTCGGTTAATGTCGTTAATCAATATTTAACCCACACAAATGCACATAAGAAACGAAACATAAGACACTTTGGCGTGAAAGGAGTCTCAAATCCAAATTCCACTAACCTCTCACATGCAACCGTTACTGATGCAACGGCATCTGATTTAGTAAGTGACAAACCCACTTCTTGTTAAAAGAGAAACAATTTCTTTACGTTCCAACAAAGGTATCTAAGGCTTACCACGCCCATAGCCTATAATATAAATCAAGTAAATTAAAATTTTGTACTGACTTCTATGTTCAATATGAAAGTGAGATGCCATCCATCACTAATATAAAAGGTGGTAAGAAACTAAGAATACTAATAGAAATTGAGGTGAGTTCTTTTGATAACCATTTCCTTGAACATTTTCTTCCTGACCAGCAAGCCAAAGGTTTTTCCTTACTTGGAGTTTTAAAAGAGTCTAATCTATGAAAAGGATATGTAAATAAATATTAAAAACGGTTCAACATAAGTTTCCAGGACTTATTATGATACAAAGAAGGTATTGAGGAGACCCACCTGCTATTTAGTTACATTTCTGCTAACTTTTGAGGAAGTCTCCATTGTTTGACGCAACGCATTCTACAAAGAGCAATAAAAGTAAGGCCATGTAATTACTTAGCAAAACATGATCTAAAAATAACAACATATCATACCAGAGCGTCTTTTGTTATTGAATCCGCCTCATCTAGAATGATAATTTTGTAAGGTGGACAAGGGTAGCTCCTGAAATGTATCAATTAGAAGATTTAGTGAATCATTAAACGAAAAAGAAAGAGTGTAACTCATAAAGAGAGCAAAAAAAAGGCCAAAATAAAGAAAAAATAGATTGGGTGAGCTCAAGGTCTATTTATTTACCTTTGTCGCTTGTCACTGACAGCAACAATGGCAAAAATTTTACTCTTTGTACGAACTACATTCATGCCAGGATCAACACTTGCATTCAACTGTAGAACCAAGGAGACAGGATCATCACCAATTCATGTTCACTAGAATTTGGCGTAAAATATCGAAAACCACATAAACCAAATCCTTGTTTGGTTCCGCGTTTTTCAAAAAAAAAATCTTGTTGTCACGGAACCAAATAGAGATTTGGTTTCCGCCATGGTGGAAATTGGAAACCTATCCGCTTCCGTGCGCATGGTCAATTTTTTAAAATTTTTGAAATTTATAATTTTTAAAAAAATGATATTTCGCGGAACCGGATGCAGTTTTTGGTTCCAGGTATTGAAAACTCCATTCCATTCCGTGAAATATCAGCTTTTCACGTAATCGGATTGAGATTTGGTTTCTGCCACGGTGGAAACAGAAAGGTTATCCGTGAAAATTTATTTTAAAAAAGAAATATTTTTGTTTTTTTTCTTCGAAAGAGTATAAAGTGAATAATAGGGAGAGGGGGTCATATAGACATTTCTACCATATCTCTATATTATAAGGGAAGAGGGGGTGGACACCAAAATTAAGAAAAGAAAAAATAAACAAATAAAATAAATCAAGGAAGTCATTAAGTAATTAAGTTTTATTTCCAAACTTAGCCATTAGATTTTTGGCAAAAAAGTGTTTAAAAATTAAAACTAATATATCTAAAAATCCACAGAGTAATTTTTTTTAAAAAAATATCAATCGTTATATTTTCTTGAGATCTATAAATAGACATCCACTTTGTTATATTAGTATATACTTTTGAATTTTTTAAATTTTCAAATACATGAGTAATTGATTGCTCATGAGTGAAGGTGAATTATTTCATCAAATTGACCATGAAACATGATAAAATATTCTAGGATGAGTGAGAAAGTGGTAGGAGGGGGGGGGATGTTACTCATGAGTGATGATGCTAATGACATCTCCCATTAATCTTTTGTAAGATATTTTATATTTTTTGGCGTATTGTTTTTAAATCACTATTGCTCATCTACTCTCTAATATTTTTTACTTTTTTTCTGTATTGTAATTGTTTTACTTTTTCAACTCTTTTGAGATTACAATTACACCCTCTAAAAAAACAAAATAACTAAAACCTATTGATTATTTTTAAAAGTATGAAAAATATGTATACATATCACTGGACAATTACAATGTAGTTTGTCTCGAATCCTTACATTTTAATCTTTTGCACAAGGCATACATCGCTATTATATAAGTGAAGAGGAGGGGTGGAAACTAAAAAGTAAATAAAGGAAAACAATAAATAAATAAAAAACCGCGGCACTAATGATGGATAATTAATCACTTAATTAATTAAGTTTTTCCACTCAAAAAATTAATTTTTTAATTGTTTCGCACGCAACGCGTGCACATGATGCTAGTATTCATGCATATAAGGGTTGTGGGCTGGCAAATGCGGGCTATGTTTAGCCACACACAAAAAAGATATCCCCATTATTTACAACTCAGTTTTAATTTCAATCAATCTCAAACCACATTCCTTCTTCTATCATCCGAGAAAAAAGTGAGGGTTTTCAATTGAATTTGCAGCTGACCAACTGTTCAAAATTAGTTTACGGATTCACAAGAAATATGGTCATCTTTTGATCTCGAATTCTAAGGAACAATAATTGGGGAATCAACTTAAACTAATTCTTTTTGCATTTTTCCAATTCTAAATTCCAATTTTTGGTCTATATAATTAATTGTTATCTACTAATTTATAAAGTTTCGATTGTTTGGTTTGTTTAAGTAATATTATGAATGTCTTTATTTGAATTTGCAGTCTGCTTGCAATTATGATTTTTTCTGAAGAATTAGAACCACATCAGTTTGAGGATACTGATTACCAGGTTGTTCCTTTCTTTATTGTGGTGTTTTTTTCATAAGAAATATCATGTGACTTGCTTTGGCTATCATATATTTGTTTCAATTATGCCTCCTAGAATTAGGGATTTGATTCTGGACATGATAAACATAATAAAATAAAGAGAGTTGAAGAGTTAACCTAATCTCCAAAGGGAGTTCTTGATTGGTATATTGTGAAAGAACAAGTTGTTAATACTGATAATAGTGGCGGATCCAGGATTTTTCAGATGGTGGTTCACCAGTAATTATCGTTCACATATTGGAATCATATTTTTTATATCAAAAGTACTCTGTAACAAATTTCATTCCAAAGTAAAAACATGATAATAATTCATATTACAACTAAATAAAACTTGAAAATACAACCAAATACTTTCTCTGTTTCTTTTTGTTTGTCCTGCTTTGACCAAAAAGCTCTCACATATTTGGTCAAATTAGAAAATGGAAGCTACAACCAAAATACTCCCTCTTAATTAAAAAGTTGGTAAAATACAATCAAATACTCCCTCTTTATTGATACTTTGGCCTAAAAGTTCTCACATATTTGTAGATCATCAGGATAATAGAGTTACCAAAACAAGAGTACACATAATATAAAAACAAAATTAAAAAGTTGGTAAATTAAGAATGCCACTAAGATCAGTACTAGTTGTACCCATGTATGTTAGAAGAAACTGGGAACAAGTCAATTAAAGGTAGATCCAACTCAAAAATTCAGAATTTGCAAAATACCATCATAATTTATGTATAAGAAAATAACCAATCACAATCTTTCATAGTAACATAAATTGCCCATCTTGATAATTTCTGCTTAATTTTCACAAAAAAGGTGATTGTCTGATGGTAATATACACTTGATCCGACAACAACAAAATGAAGCTACAAGACAAACTATCAAACTGAAACTGACCATTTAGATGAAGAAATTTGGGAAAAGAAGAAGAAAATAAGTGAAACCAAATCAGATCTAAGTAAGAAAAACTTAGAAAGAAGTCTACTCACTTGGATTTTTAATACATGGGTGCTCTGCAAGTCAAATTAAAAGTAGTTTTCTTGCAGAAACGATTTTGTTTTCTTGCAGACAACCAAATACTCCCACTTAATTTACTTTTCTCTTTCTCTTTTTCCATTTCTTACTTCGCCATTGTTGTTGGTCTACCTGTGATGCAGTGTGAAAGCGGAGGAACTGTGTATGGCGCTGTGCAAGCTGTGAAAGCAGTGTGAAAGCACTTTTCAACAAAAAAAATCCATGGTGGCACGTGCACCAAGGTGGTGTGCAGCAGTGTCGCCCCTGACTGATAATATAATGTAATCTTGGATAATAATTAATGTTATTCCAAATGATAAAGTGTCTTTAGATAAAGAAGGTAATATTCCGAGTACGAATGATGAGGAATGAAAATAATGATCCTATTGATAATGATAATGGTGTGAATGAAAATAATGATCCTATTGATAATGATAATGGAGTGAATGAAAATAATGATTCCGTTGAAAATGATAATGGTGTGACTGGCAACCATGATTCTATTGATAACGATAATGGTTTGAATGATAACAATAACAGATGTGGGCAAACAAACATGCATGTACGACATATTTGATCCAAGGAATTGGGATGCTCTTGGTACAATAATGATTGACTTGTTAGGGACCCTAAAAAGACTTGTGCAATGGAAAAGGTCCTAAAAATAGATATTCTAAACCATTTTGTTTTTTGCTGAGTAATAAAGATGTATTAAGGCCAAAACCAATTACAACCTAACTAGCTATGCAGAGGCAAACCAACTAGGTTGGACTCCCCCTAATCAACATAGCTAGTTGCAAAACACAGTCAAGCTAGTTACAAACAAGAATTCTATTTTTTTAAGCTACCTAAGCCAATCTCTCTCCCTTCTTATAACTTTACAAGGTAGAATGATATAAATCCTATCGATACAACTTCTCTGGATCTTATTTACATGACTAGAAATACAAACTATTTTTCCATTCCAAAAAGCATCATTTCTAGCTAGCCAAAATATGGTAAATCAAAGCAACCAACACAGCATTAAGAGCATTCTTCTGGAATCTAGACATCCTGGAACATCTGATTTTCTCAAAGCTGCACATTGGACTAGAAAAAAACACATCCATATCTATCCACACATTAAACAAACTGATTAGTTTCCTGTTAAACACACAGGAAAAGAATATGTGATCATGTGTCTCCTCCTCTCTACCACACAGTTTACAATAAGGATCATCTGCAATGCCAAGACTAAACAGTTTCTCTGTAGTATGCAACTTTTGATTCATCACTATTCAACTTATAAACCTGCATTTAGGAATAGAAAGCCTATTCCACACCAAACTCCTCTAATTCACTCTAACAACCATGCCACTCAACATTTTATAGCAGCTTTTGATTGAGAAGTTAGGCAAAGTGCTCAGTTGCTGCGCTGAATAAACACTCTTCAAAACTCCTTAAAGCACCAATACCAGCTGCACCCCTAAGTAGGAGTGTAGTCCCACCAATTTGTGCCCCGAATATAAACGGCATTAACCCATATAAGCTATGGACTATCCTTCTTAGCAGATATAGCCCAAACATATCTACCCAATGCAACTTTATTCCATAGGCATATGTTTCTCACTCCCAAATCACCAGCACTCTTAGGGGAGCAGACCCTATACCAACTAACATACCTAGGGCTTAGATAGTGCTGTTTACCACTCTAAATATAAGCTCTGCAGATGTTGTTAATTAATATAACCCATAATTCTCTTTGGAAAAATCAACAACTGAGCCCAATAAATATGAATGCTTGATAGGCTAAAGTCGTATCACCTATTCAAAGATAAACCTAAGTCCTCTAACTATGGTAGTCAAGGGAAGCAGGGTCGAATCCGCAGGGAGACAGAGTTTCTATATTAGTATTCAATTAACTAACTACTTCAGATGAAAATATGGAGAATTAACTAAACTAATGAGTAAAATACGAATTAAGTCGAGGATTTAACTATGGAATAAAAGTCTAGGGTATTAGGTCGGTCCACCATGCTTATACCAATCAAACAAGGTCAACAACTATCGAAACCCAGGTCAAGAGTCGAGGGATTAGAGCATGTGTTGAGCTATGGTTAAGACTCAACGCTCATAGTTCAACATACGCCGCATGTTCACTAACGTAATCAGAACTACTGATGTGTCCTAGGCCTCTAGTCGTAAGAAGGATCTGTGCAAACAACTATTAACCACAAGCAATCAATGAAATTGGCCACTAACATTAATCACTAATTAAGAACAAACCACACCACAATCACTCTAATCAAGCCCTAGAAATCAATAGGAGTCTAAATAACAATCATGGTATAAACATGGCTTCCCTATCTAACACCCTAGAAAGAGAACTACTCAGACATGATTGAATTGACAACAACAAATCTAATTGAAAACCCTAATAATTGCATCATGAACGATTAAATAACTAAACTAAGCAATCAAGAATAATAAAAGAGATTAGGGTAAGAAAGAATACCAATTGACGGAAAGCGAGAACTTTTATTGAAATCGAAATAGGTTTGATCACCTTTAATCTAATATAAAGTGTTTGAATTAAACTAAGAACAATGAAAATAACTCTAGTCTAAAGCAGTAAAAAGATGAATAAAAGATGATCTCTAAAATAATGAGGGAAAAAGTATTTATAGTGCCCCTCAAATCTAACTAAAACGGAAATTAAAAGTCGAAGTCCGCGGAAAAGGGTGCCAGACCCGATCGGGTCCACACTCACTTCAACAAACTTGTCTTGGGCTTTGATATAGCAGCAGCGCAGCAGCAATAGACGATCTTACGGTCCACCCGATCGGGCCAGGCGACAAAATGGCCCAGTGAAAGCGCATCTTCAGCAGCTCCATAATAAGACCCACGAGCATCCGACCCGATCGGGTCGGGCAGGATACAGTCGATCGAGCCTGGGCACATGTGTGCTCGCCCGATGGGATCGGGCACGCCTTGCCCGATCGGGTCCGCAACTTCTATACCCGATCAGTGTATTTTCGCCCGATCGGGCCATTTTTGCCCGATCAGAGTACGGAAACCTCCTTTTAGACTCTTTGGCTCTCTAATCTTCACGTTTAGGGGTCTTGGGACCTCCTAAATTATCCATAAAGCTCGTGAGCCATCCTACGTGCCCCGTAACATCTCGTAAAGCCGTGGTTGTTTCCAAATGGCTCGGGAATAAGGAGAAAACTCCTTAAAACCTACAATTCAACACTAAAACACAAAACCACAACTATATACGAAAGTTAGCACCAAATAGCTCCCAAGAGCTCCAATGACGCACAAATTAGCTTGTAAATAAGGGAGAAAAGTCTATATAAATATGTGATATCAATGCTCATTAAGATAGAATTAGTAAGAACCAATCTACCTTGATAAGACAGATGTCTACTACTCCAACTTCTAATTATTGCTGTGATTTTCTCAGTCAAGCCATCACAATCAGTTGCTTAAATCCTCTTAAAGCATATTGGGACCCCAAATACTTGAAAGGTAACTTGCCTAAACAAAATCCTGACATTTGCATAATTCTATTAATCTCCTGTTGCTTAACCCTAACAGGCTAAAGTCATATCACCTAATCAAAATTAAATCCTAAAGTCCTCTAACAACAATAGTTAGGAAAAAAGGGACGAATCCACAGGGAGACAGATTTTCAGAGTTGATATTCGGTTAAAAAGCTACTTCAGACACGATCAGATAGGAATCAACTGAACTACTATTTAGACTAAAGAAAGCAATATAAAGATGGGAATTAAACTATGAACTAAAGGTCTAGGGCATTAGTTCGGTCCATCATGCTTATACCAATCAAAAGGATCAAACACTATCAAAACCTAGGTCAAGAGTCGAGAGATTAGAGCACATGTTAAGCTATGATTAAGTCTTAACGCTCATAATTCAACATATGTCGCATGTTTGCTAACATAATCAGAATTACTGATGTGTACTAGGGCCTCTAAAGGTAAGACGAGTCTGTACAGACAATTATTAATGACAAGCAATCAAATACGCAATAACATTAATCACTCGTCAAGAACAAATCACACCATAATCACTCTAATCAAAACCTAGAAACTAATAGGAATTCAAATATAATCATGGTATAAAAATAGTTTTCCTCCCTAAAACCCTAGAAAGATGACTACTCACATAATCGAAGCAACAATAATAAACCTAATATAAAATCTAAACTTTGCATCATAAACTAATTAAGAAACAAACTAAGCAAACAAAGATTAAATAAAGAAACTAAGAGAGAAGAACAATACCAAATGATGGAAAGCAATAACTTCAATCGAAATATAATCTGAGGTTTGATCTCCTCCAAACTAATCTAAAAGTGTTTACTCTAAAAGAAAGCTCTTAAAACTAAACTAAGAACAATGGAAAATAAGGGGTCTTCAAAATAATAAAGCTTAGATATTTAATAAATCCTAAACTAATTAGAAAACGGAAATAAAATCATGGGAGTTGGGCTCCGCGTGCCCCGCCCGATCGGGCTAAACGGCCCGATCAAATCGGGCGGAAATCCTGCAATTTTGCGTCAACTTGCAAAGGTCATATCTCTCAAACCAGAAGGTCGATTGGGACGTGTGACGTATCATTGGAAATCTCTTGAAATCTAGAATTCAACCCGATTGAAATTTATTGATTATCAATTCTCTATCAAAAACTTATGATGAAAATATTGAATGTGTGTCAGTTTCAGTACTTCTTTTACTAACTCTTTTCTTCATTCCAACTCAAAATTTTCCCAAATGGATGCATTGTCATCCTTGTGCAAGCTATCTTCATCCTCAATGATTAGTAGGTTTGATATTATATAATCATAATCTTTGAATCAAAATAACCCAAAAATTATCGAAACACACAAACGGGGAGTAGTAGAACACAACTTATGTAAATTTATGCCATTATGCACCTAAATGCTCTAAAAGGAGTTCTAAATGCATCTAAAAACTATATATAAATGTGATTGATAGGCTCAAGTCGTATCACCTATTCAAAGATAAACCTACAGTCCTCTAACTAAGGTAGTCAATGGAAGCTGGGTCGAATCCACAGGGAGACAGAGTTTCTAAATTAATACTCAATCAATTAGCTACTTCAGATGAAATCAGAGAAGAATTAACTGAACTAAAAATTGAGCTAAGGAAAAATAATTCAAACCGAGGATTTAACTATGGACTAAAAACCTAGGGCATTAGGTCAGTCCACCATGATTATACCAATCAAATAGGGTCAACTACTATCGAAACCTAAGTCAAGAGTCGGGGGATTAGAGCCTATGTTGAGCTATGGTTAAGACTCAACGCTCATAGTTCAACATACGCCGCATGTTCACTAACGTAATCAGAACTACTGACGTGTCCTAGGCCTCTAGTCGTAAGACGGATCTGTGCAAACAACTATTAACCACAAGCAACCAATGAAATTGTACACTGACATTAATTACTCAATAAAGAACAAACCACATCACAATCACCCTAATCAAGCCCTAGAAATTGATAGAAATCTAAATCACAATCATGGTATAAACATGGCTTTCCTATCTAACACCCTAGAAAGAAAACTACTCACTCATAATCGAATTAACAACAATAAAACTAATATGAAACCCTAATAATTGCATCATAAACGATTAAATAAATAAACTAAGCAATCAAGAATAATAAGAGATATTAGGGCAAAGAGGAATACCAATTGACAGAAAGCGGGAACTTTTATTGAAATCGAATAGGTTCAATCACCTTTAATCTAATCTAAAGTGTTTAAATTAAACTAAGAACAATGAGAAATAAACTAGAGTCTAAAGCAGTCAAAAGATGAATAAAAGATGTCTCTAAATAATGAGGAAAAAGGTATTTATAATACCCCCCAAAACTAACTAAAACAAAACGCGAATAGTGCACCAGACCCGATCGGGCCCGAGGCCTCCACCCGATCGGGCCGAGACACAATTCAGCCTAATGGGATCTCCTTGGCAGCGCAGCATCAACAGCTCAGCGTAGGCGAGATTTGGGCCAACCGGATCCCGGACCCGATCGGGTCCTCAGCAAAGGGCCCAGCGTGGTCTTCTTGGTGCGTACAAGCAGCAGCAGCACAATTTGAGGGGACCCGATCGGGTCGGGCAGCGGGTGCCCGATCGGGTCTGGGGACATAGCTCCTCGCCCGATCGGGTCGGGCAACGCTTGCCCGATCGGGTCCTCAACTCCTATACCCGATCATAAATGCTTCGCCCGATCGGGCCATTTTTGCCCGATCAGAGCACGGAAACCTCCTTTTTGACTCTTTGGCTCTCTAAACTTCACGTTTAGGGGTCTTGGGACCTCCCAAACTATCCATAAAACTCGTGAGCCATCCTACGTGCCCCGTAACATCTCGCAAAGCTGTGGTTGCTTCCAAATGGCTCGGGAATAAGGAGAAAACTCCCTAAAACCTGCAATTCAACACTAAAATACGAAACCACAACTATATACGATAGTTAGCACAAAATAGCTCCCAAGAGCTCCAATGACGCACAAATTAGCTTGTAAATAGGGGAGAAAACTCTATATAAATACGTGATATCAAACTCCCCCAAGCTAAACCTTTGCTTGTCCTCAAGCAAACAGAACATGAACATGGAATAGATTGCCTCACCCCATAGATAAAAACAAATCAAAGCTCAAAACATTTTCAAAACTAAGAATCGTTCAAGCAGGCAAAATTCAAGTTTGGCTAATCAAATCCATCCAACCACCAAATATCCAAGCAATTTATCAAATTCAAGCATCCATAAGGCATACAAGTCCTGAAAAGGGTCTCACAAGGGTGTCACCCCTCTCTATTTTATGGCAGGCAAAGAATATGCCCGAACACTCACCAACCCGACCATAAATACCCTTCCCACTCACACTCTCATGTGTTTAAGAAGGTTCAATGACGCTCATCCTAGTCAAGTCGACTCAATTAGCAGACATACTCTTTAACTTTGACAAACTGACTCGAAATCAATCAAATGAACAATGCAGACATGAGCTCAAGAGGACTTTAGAGGGTTGTAATGGGGCTTAGGTAAGAGGTAGGGGATACTTTTGGGTAATGTGGTGGAAAAACCAAGAAACGGGGAGCATGAATCATTCAAATAAGGCCTAAGATGGCCTACACAACTCCCAACAACACCATAAAACCATGTAAAGTAACCCAACTCTCATAAATCAATGAAAAACTCATGACAAACCCAGTTTTCAAGCAATGAAGCGAATATTTCTTAAAGAACGTACGTGAATGAAAGAACTTCGAATTCTTTTTCATTTTATTTCATTTTTCTTTCATTTTTCTGAACTTCATTCACGCAACTCTAAATTTGCTTTTTCTTTTCTTTTTCTCGCTCTCAAGCCACAACAAATACACTTTTAAATTCCTCAACAACCAAACTAAACCAAGAAACCAATCTCAAACTCAACCCATATAAAAGCTCCCCCAAGCTAGGCTTGGAAATAATATGACATGAAGGCCATGGGCTCATAATAGGGGTCTAAGTAACAAGAAACAAGTCATTAGGCTCAGCGGGGCTGAGGAGGATAAAAGTATATCAAAAATTCACTCTGAGGCTCAAGAATCAGACAAAAGAACGCCTCTATCACAGCTAACGCTACAAGTCATCGAATATCAGACAAGTACGAAGTCAAAGTCAAGATCAATCCACTAAAGAGGAACTAACACACAAGAATAGACTGGATAATAATATAAATCCAGTAGGCTACAAGAGGCCTCACAGTTCAGGTATGCAGCACAAAGTGGTCTAATATAATCCAAAAATGCTCGAAATCATAGCAATCAGATATCAAATCATAACCTCAAGATCACAAATGCCAAGCTATCCAGAGAACAAAGTCAAATCATTTTCAAAAAGGGCACAACAAGGGGCACAGGGAGGCAACTAAACCAGTCATGGGAACCATTTTTTTTTTTTCAATATTTTTCGAAAGCAGTAAATCTATCATAGAAAGCAGTAAAAGAGATAGAGAATACGAACAGAACTCCTCCCCCAAGCTGAACTTGGCATTGTCCTCAATGCCAAAAGGTGATAAGGACTATGCTAAGAGGAAAAACAGTGTTAGTGCCCTCACTCTCGCTCACAAAAAGAAGAAAAATAAAAGGAAAAGGAAGAGGGAAAGAAAAATACGAGTTGCCTCTCGCACAGCGCTGGTTTATAAAGGTCCCGCACGACCATAATCCCCCCTCTCTAAAATAGGAGGGGCTTGGCAATGAGTGCCACCCTCATCAAACATCTTTCTCCTCCAAATGTTCTTGATAATGCCTCCAGACGGCGAGGCAACCTTAGGTGTAATTGGAACCTTCTCCACACCTACTTCATCCAAAACCTCATCCCTGCAACAAGATTGTTCAAGCATAGGTGCCTTAACAGCATTGGTTAGTTGAAACATTACTTTATCATCACCAACACTAAGAGTTAAATACCCAGACTTGACATCAATTACAGCTCCAGCAGTACACAAAAATGGCCTACCCAAGATAATACGAATCTGGGCATCCTCATCCATATCTAACACCACAAAATCAACAGGGATATAGAATTTCCCAACCCTAACAGGAACGTCCTCTAAAACACCTACAGGGTATTTTATAGAACGATCCGCCATATGTAAACTGATTTGTGTGCCTTTAAGTGCTCCCATGTTCAGTTTCTCAAAAACAGATAATGGCATAACAGAAACAGAAGCACCTAAATCACATAAAGTCTTGTCGATAAAAATAGGTCCAAGATGGAAGGGTATAGAAAAACTACCAGGATCTTTTAACTTTGGTGGGGTTTTATTTTGGATAAAAGCACTACACTCTTCAGTAAGAGAGACACGTTCTATCCCACCAAAGTCTCTTTTCTTAGTGATCATGTCTTTCGGAAATTTGGCATAAATAGGCACTTGGGTAATTAAAGCTGTGAATGGAATCGTTACCTCAAGGTTCTTGACCATGGCCAAGAACTTACCAAACTGCTGATCGACCTTGGACTGTTGCATCATGTGAGGAAAAGGTAGCCTTGGTGTAAAAGGCGTTTCAGAAACCTTCTCCTTTTTCTTCCCTGTCTGTTCAGCTTCGGCAGACAAATCGACTTCAGACGTCGAATTCTTCCTTTTTCCTTCCTCTACCACCCTCTTGTTCCCTGCAGTTGGGGTAACCTCATCAACGGGCACTAAAGGGGCATCATATGCAATGCCACTACGAAGAGTGATGGCATTCACATGTTCTCTCTGAACGGGTTGCCCTGACAATTCCCCCTGCCGCCTCTGAGCATTAGAGCTTGCTACTTGTGCAACTTGAGCCTCGAGAAGTTTGATGTGCTTCTCTTGGGCTCTTTGTGCTTCCTCATTAGATCTTTGCATGGCTAGCATATGTCGCTCTTGGGCTCTTTGTGCCTCCTCATTTGCCTTTTGCATGCTTAACATCAGTTTCATCACTTCAGATATGGGAGGCTCTGGTGGGTTGTTATTTTGTGGAGTTTGGAAATTATTGTGGTTGTGGAAGTTTTGTGATGGGGGTCTTTGAAAATTTTGTGGGGCTTGGTAGTAAGAGGGTTTGGGATGGTTTTGTGGAGGTGGAGGATGGTGGTTTTGTGGGTTTTGGTAGCTATGTGGAGGTTGGAAATTTTATGGTCTCTGTTGGAAGGCATTTGCTTACTCCATGTGAAGTTGACTGGACTGACAGTCATGCCCAAAGTGACCCTGAACACCACATACCTCGCAGTAAGATGAGGTAATGGGTGCTATGGCAGACATAACATTAATGCTCAAAGGAGGTGCTGCTGAGGAAGAGGAATTGAAGGTGTTAATTTGCTGACTCAGCTTCGCCATCTACCTCCAGTACCTTCCTCGAGAGGCTTCGGGAAGTGGAATGTTCATTGGCTGCGAGGTTTGATAGAAAACTCGTAGCCTACATCCACTTCCTTATCCAGAAAAACTCCCCCTGCAGACGAATCAACAATACTCTTCGTCTGAGGCTGCAGACCATTGTAAAATGTCTGCGTCAAGAACCATTTGTCCATGTTGTGGTGTGGACACTCTCTCTGTAAATCCCTAAACCTAGCCCACGCTTCCCGTAATGTTTCATCAGGCTCTTGGGAAAACGTGGCTAGTTTATTTCTGATTTATGCTGTCTTTGTGGGTGGATAATACTCTCTCATGAATGCAGCAGAAATCTCACTCCATTCTGTTTCTTTCACGTTGTTCAACCATTTATGGGCTCTATCCCTCAATGAGAACTCGAACAACATGACCTTTAGTTGATCTGGAGTGACGTCGGCATGTTTAACGGTTCGACATAGCTGTTGAAACCGTTGTAGATGATTTGCCGGGTCTTCAGTAGGATGCCCACCAAACTGATTTTGCTGGACCATGCTGATGAGTCCAGGCTTAATTTCAAAATTTGCCGCGGCAATGGTGCGCATAGTATATCCAGTGGAGAGACCATCTGGGTTGGGTACCCCATATGACTTCAGTGACTTTGACATGACTGAACTCAAGGTGTCTGTTCCAGAGGTGTTCAGCTGAACAAGCTGCTTTTCTTTCTGATTTTTCTTTCGGATCCGCCTGATTGTCCTAATAAGATCGGGATCCGCTGGAATGGGGGAACCGTTTCTTTAGGACCTGGGCATACAAAAGAAACAAAAAGAAGCAGTAAAACGAACCTCAATTGGAACAAAGAAGTTCCAACGAGGCACAGAGAAGTAGACCAAATAATCAAATAAAAACTTAGAAAACTAGCCGTCTCCCCGGCAACGGCGCCATAATTTGATAGGCTAAAGTCGTTTCACCTATTCAAAGATAAACCTACAGTCCTCTAACTAAGGTAGTCAATGGAAGCTGGGTCGAATCCACAGGGAGACAGAGTTTCTAAATTAATACTCAATCAATTAGCTACTTCAGATGAAATCAGAGAAGAATTAACTGAACTAAAAATTAAGCTAAGAAAAAATAATTCAATCCGAGGATTTAACTATGGACTAAAAACCTAGGGCATTAGGTCGGTCCACCATGATTATACCAATCAAATAGGGTCAACTACTATCAAAACCTAAGTCAAGAGTCGGGGGATTAGAGCCTATGTTGAGCTATGGTTAAGACTCAACGCTCATAGTTCAACATACGCCGCATGTTCACTAACGTAATCAGAACTACTGACATGTCCTATGCCTCTAGTCGTAAGACGGATCTGTGCAAACAACTATTAACCACAAGCAACCAATGAAATTGTACACTGACATTAATTACTCAATAAAGAACAAACCACATCACAATCACCCTAATCAAGCCCTAGAAATTGATAGAAATCTAAATCACAATCATGGTATAAACATGGCTTTCCTATCTAACATCCTAGAAAGAAAACTACTCACTCATAATCGAATTAACAACAACAAAACTAATATGAAACCCTAATAATTGCATCATGAACGATTAAATAAATAAACTAAGCAATCAAGAATAATAAGAGATATTAAGGCAAAGAGGAATCCCAATTGACAGAAAGCGGGAACTTTTATTGAAATCGAATAGGTTCAATCACCTTTAATCTAATCTAAAGTGTTTAAATTAAACTAAGAACAATGAGAAATAAACTAGAGTCTAAAGCAGTCAAAAGATGAATAAAAGATGTCTCTAAATAATGAGGAAAAAGGTATTTATAATACCCCCCAAAACTAACTAAAACCGAATTTAAAAAGGACGAAAACGCGAATAGTGCACCAGACCCGATCGGGCCGAGACACAATTCAGCCTAATGGGATCTCCTTGGCAGCGCAGCATCAACAGCTCAGCGTAGGCGAGATTTGGGCCAACCCGATCCCAGACCCGATCGGGTGCTGGATCGGGTCCTCAGCAAAGGGCCCAGCGTGGTCTTCTTGGTGCGTACAAGCAGCAGCAGCACAATTTGAGGGGACCCGATCGGGTCAGGCAGCGGGTGCCCGATCGGGTCTAGGGACATAGCTCCTCGCCCGATCGGGTCGGGCAACGCTTGCCCGATCGGATCCGTAACTCCTATACCCGATCATAAATGCTTCGCCCGATCGGGCCATTTTTGCCCGATCAGAGCACGGAAACCTCCTTTTTGACTCTTTGGCTCTATAAACTTCACATTTAGGGGTCTTGGGACCTCCCAAACTATCCATAAAACTCGTGAGCCATCCTACGTGCCTCGTAACATCTCGCAAAGCTGTGGTTGCTTCCAAATGGCTCGGGAATAAGGAGAAAACTCCCTAAAACCTGCAATTCAACACTAAAACAAGAAACCACAACTATATACGATAGTTAGCACAAAATAGCTCCCAAGAGCTCCAATGACGCACAAATTAGCTTGTAAATAGGGGAGAAAACTCTATATAAATACGTGATATCAGTGATACATCAAACTCCTCCAAGCTAAACCTTTGCTTGTCCTCAAGCAAATAAAACATGAACATGGAATAAATTGCCTCACCCAAAAGATAAAACATTCGAAGCTCAAAAGATTTTCAAGACTAAAAATCGTTCAAGCAGGCAAAATTCAAATTAAGCTATGAAAATCCATCCAACTACCAATCATCCAAGCAAATTGTCAAATGCTACTCTCTACATGGCATACATATCCTGAAAAGGTGCTCACCAGGGTGTCACTCCTCTCAATTTTGTGTAAGGCAAAGAATATGCCCAAACACTCAACAACCCAACAATAAATGCCTTTCCCACTCACACACTCATGTGTTTAAGAAGGTTAAATGACGCTCATCCTAATTAAGTTGACTTAATTAGCAGACATACTCTTTAACTTTGACAAACTGACTCAAAATCAATCCAATAAACAATGAACACGAGCTCAAGAGGACTTTAGAGGGTGGCAAATGGGGCTTAGGCAAAGGATATGGAATATTTTTATGAAATGTGGTGGAAAAACAGAGAACGGGGGAGCAAAAGTCACTCAAAACAAGGCTGAAGGTGACCAAAGTATCTCCCAACAACACTTAAAACAACAAAACACATCCCAACTCTTATGAAACGATAAAAACTCACAACAAATCCAACTTTCAAGCAATGTAGCAGATTTTTCTTTACAAACCACGTGAATGAAGGAACTTTGAATTCTTTTCAACATTTAATTCTTTTTCTTTCATTTTTCGAACCAAACATTCACGCAACTCAAACTTTGTTTTTTCTTAAACTTGAAATCACAACAAATACACTTTCATGCCCCAAATCACGCAAATCATAAAAACCAATCATAAACTCAACACATACAAAAGCTCCCCCAAGCTAGGCTTGGGAATAATATATAAATAAAGGTCATGGGCATGTAATAAGGTTTAGTAACACAAGACAGATTATTAGGCTCCGTGGGGCTAAGGAGGATAAAAGTATATAAAAAATTATCTCTGGGGCTCAAGAATCAGACAAAAGAACGCCTCTATCATAGCAAATGCTACAAGTTATCAGAAATCAAACAAGTACAAAGTCAAAGTCAAGATCAATCAACTAAAGAGGAACTAACACGAAAACAGACTGGATAATTATATGAATCCAATAGGCTAGAAAAGGCCTCATAGTCTAACCAATTCAGGCATGTAACAAGATGTAGTGTATAATAATCAAAATTCGCTCGAAATCATAGCCTCGAGATCGCAAATGCACAGCTATCCAGAAAACAAAGTTAAAATCATTTTCAATCAAAGCACAACTAGGGCACCAGGAGTCAATCAAACCAGTCATGTGAATCGTAATTTTTTTTATTTTTTCAGTATTTTTTTCGAAAGCAATCAATCTATCATAGAAAGCGGTAAAAGAGACAGAGAATACACACAAAAAACCTCCCCCAAGCTGAACATGGCAGTGTCCTCAATGCCAAAAGATGAACGATAGGATGAAGCTTGTAGGAAAAACAAATGTTAGTACTCCCTCACTCTCTCTCACTCTAAAAAAATAAAAATAAAATAAAGTAAGAGAAAATTACGGGTTGCCTCCAGCACAACGCTGTTTTATAAAGGTCCCGCACGACCATATTACCTCAACTATCAGTCAAATGAGGAACATGGTTGTAGGTATAGTACCTCAACATGCCTAGAGGAACTCCTTTAGTGCTTTTTATTTTTATGGTCCTACACGACATTATCTTACCATCACTGGAGGAGTCTTGAGTACCTTATCAAATGCGCCTGCAAACATGTCATATTGAGCACTAGATATGGCTTGACTACAAGCACATCAATCTTCACATAAATAATATCAGAGCAAACAAATAATTTGTGAAGATAAGAAAAATCAAAATAAAAGGGAGAAAAGGAGGATAACAAACAACTTCCCTTTATTTGTTGCGTATGCTGTGAGGGCCTCAATGAGAGAATAGGAGCAGGATCAACTTTGAGAAAATATGAGACATATGGAATAGGGAGGAAAGGGACAAAATCTATCTTCCGTGAAGATGTAATATAGGGACAAGAAATGATAGGCTCAACCTTTACGGTTTTACTTACAATTTCACACCCTCAATGATGGACTCGTCAACACAAGGGTCCTCAACTAAGAATTCGTCCTTCATCAAAACACTAATCACATATACACTCGCCTCAGTCTGATCATTCCTTTCAATATCGGGTGTCATATTATTCTCAGTCACCTCTAACATGACATTCTCAACACATTCATCATCACAAGCATCATCATCATGTAACATCTGCTGACTATCAAATTGTTGCAAAATAAGCGATTGAACAGAATTTGATATACGTTTCAAGTCACATATCAAGTCTTTATTAAATTCTTCATTTTGTTTACCAAAAGACTCAAGGATTTGCTTAAGTAGACCTAGACTTACTGATGATTCAGATTGAGAATAATCATGTGCTCCATGTGGGTCATAAGGGGTATAATCAGTTGAATAAGACTCATTAGGGTAATGATGAAATTCATGGGAATTCATGCACACATTATTTGGATATTGACAATAAGAAAGATGCATTAGATACACAACTATTGAAATACCCATTATCAAAATTATGTTGCCCTTTGAAAATTAGAATACTCATTATTATAGTCATTTTCCCCCTGATAATTGGAATATCCATTATTATAGCCATATTGCCCTTGAAAATTAGGACATCCATTATTGTAGTCATATTGCCCCCGATAATTAGGATAACCTTTTCTATATGAATTATAATCAGGCCACTCCATGCAAACTCATAAGTGAAGAAGGAAGGAAGGAAGAGAGAATTTACAAAAATAAAATAAAAAATATTTACGAACAAAAACTGAGATAACTAGTCGGCAAAGACGCCAAAATTTGACAGGCTAAAGTTGTATCACCTAATCAAAAGTAAATCCTAAAGTCCTCTAACAACAATAGTTAGTGAAATAGGGTCGAATCCACAGGGAGACAAATTTTCAGAGTTGATATTCAGTTAAAAAGCTACTTTAGACAAGATCAGATAGGAATCAACTGAACTACAATTTAGACTAAAGAAAACAATATAAAGATGGGAATTAAACTATGAATTAGAGGTCTAGGGCATTAGTTGGGTCCACCATGCTTATACCAATCAAAAGGATCAAACACTATCAAAACCTATGTCAAGAGTAGAGAGATTAGAGCATATGTTAAGCTATGTTAAGTCTTAACGCTCATAATTCAACATATGCCGCATGTTCACTGACATAATCAGAATTACTGATGTGTACTAGGGCCTCTAAAAGAAAGAAGGGTATGTGCAGACAATTATTAACCACAAGCAATCAATGAAACTACGCAATAACATTAATTACTCGTCAAGAACAAGTCACATCATAATCATTCTAATCAAAACCTAGAAACTAATAGCAATTCAAATATGAATCATGGTATGAACATAAACATGGTTTTCCTCCCTAAAACCCTAGCAAGATGACTACTCACACATAATCGAATCAACAATAATAAACCTAATATAAAAATCTAAAATTTACATCATGAACTAATTAATTAAAAAAACTAAGCAAACAAAAATTAAATGAAGAAACTAAGAGAGAAGAACAATACCAAATGACGGAAAGCAATAACTTTAATCGAAATATAATCTGAGGTTTGATCTCCTCCAATTTAATCTAAAAGTGTTTACTCTAAGAAAGCTCTTAAAACTAAACTAAGAACAATGGAAAATAAAGTGTCTTCAAAATAACAAAGCTTAGCTATTTATAATAAATCCTAAACAAATTAGAAAACGGAAATAAAAACATAGGAGTTGGGCTCCGCGTGCCCTGCCCGATCAGGCTAAACGGCCCGATCAAATCGGGCTGAAATCCTACAATTTTGCGTCAACTGGCAAAGGTCATATCTCTCAAACCAAAAGTTCGACTGGGGCGTGTGACCTATCATTGAAAAGCTCTTGAAATCTAGAATCCAACCTAATTGAAATTTATTGATTATCAATTTTCTATCAAAAATTATGATGAAAATAGTGAACGTGTGTCAGTTTTGGCACTTGTTTTACTTACTCTTTTCTTCATTCCAACTCAAAATTGTCCCAAACGGATGCATTGTCATCCTTGTGCAAGCTACCTTCATCCGCAATGATCAGTAGGCTTGATCTTATATAATCACAATCAATTTGCATCAAAATAATCTGTAAATCATCGAAACATACAAAAGGGGAGTACTAGAACATAACTTATGTAAATTCGTGCCATTATGCACCTAAATGCTCTAAAAGGAGTTCTAAATGCATCTAAAAAATATATATAAATGTGATACATCAAACCCCAGCAGTATAGATTTCATATTTTAGTTTATTTGTTTCTAGACCAGAAACCTCAGAGAAATGTTGAAAACCTCTCAAAAGTTGTAACACTGAGCCATAGTCACCTCTGCTGCACATTATAATATCATCTGCAAAACACAGATGATTAAGCCTTACCCCATAACACCTAGGGTGAAAGTGGAACTCATTCTTTTCTGCTATCAACTTCATAGTTCTTGAGAAATACTCCATACACAGAACAAAGAGAAGAGGAAAGAGGGGATCCCGTTGTCTCAGCCCTTTCTTCCCTTTAAAATAACCAACTAGATTCCCATTTATCATAAAAAAAGAGCTAGGGGAAGAAATACATTCCATAACTAAAGTCACAAAATCAGGAGGGAACCGCAGAGCAACCAACATATCCTCAATAAATCTCCAATCCACAAAATCATATGCCTTCTTCAAATCCATCTTAATGATGCAACTAGGCTGAGCAGACTTCCTTCCATAATTTTTAACCATGTCTTGACAAATGAGAATATTATGGACAATAAATCTACTATGTATGAAAGCCTCCTGATTTGGTGCAACAATATCAGGCAAGACCTTTTTAAGCCTATTACAAATTATCTTAGTAATACATTTGTAAATCACATTACAACATGAAATTGGCCTAAACTCAAACACACTACCAGGACATGTGACTAGGGGGATCAAAGTCAAAATTGTATGATTAAGTTGTTTTAGCAATTTCCTTGAATAAAAAAAAATCTAAAACAACATTAATTATATCATGCCCAACAATATCCCATTCATATTTAAAGAAAAAAGAACCAAACCCATCAGGTCTAGGAGATTTCTCACTTGGAATAGAGAAAATAGCAGCTCTGATTTCAGTAGGAGTAACTCTTTGCATAAGGATACTGCATTGACTTTCATTCAGAACAAGACCAGCTTCAATCACACTCCTCTGCACATTGCTCCTTGTAACTCTAGCTGTGCCTAGGAGATTGATATAATACTGAATAGAAGCTTCATTAACCCCCTCAAGAGAATCCACCCAATTGCCATTACTATTATTAATGACATATACTGTGTTCTACAATCTCCTACTTCTGATAGCTTGATGAAAGAGCTTTGAGTTCTCATCACCACCCTTCACCCAGGCCAATCTAGCCTTTTGTTGTAGGAAAGACATATACCTCCTATTAATCTCCTTATACTCCTTAGCAGCTTGCAATTCAGCTTCAATAGTGCATTCTCTCCTGTGTTGCTCTCAGTTTATTCAAAGATCTAATTTCACAAGCTTGAATTTAATTAAAACCCTCTTTATTCAATATTTGCAAGCTTTTTTCACTAACTTCAACTTCTGAACAAGCTTATACATCTCACACCCATACATCTGAGTATTCCAAGCAGAAGTAACAATAGTCTGAAAGTTATCAGCCATACTCCACATATGAAATACTTTAAAGGAGATTTACCCTTACTAATCTCATTCAGATTTAATCAGAACATGAGAATGATCAAACATCCCCTCATCCAAGAATACAGCCTCAGCAGAAGGGAATTTGTCAAGCCAAGCTTCATTTTCCAACACCCTATCCAGTTTTGAAAAACCTCTATCATTTCCATGTTGTTTGTTATTCCAAGTGAAATAACAGTCTGCAGCCTTGATATCTTCAACTTTACAAGTCAGAACACACTCCCTAAAAGGAGAAATCTCTGATTCTCTAACAGGAGATCCAATCCTTTCATCTATACTAAGAACACAATTAAAATCCCCAGCAATGATCCAAGGAACATAATGAACAGCTAGCCTCTTCAAATCATGCCACAACCCTTCCCTCTCAGTTGCTCCATTGAAAGCATATACAAAAGTACAATTAAAAGCACAAACTCTGCTACGAGGACTCACTCTACAGTGGATCAGTTGATCACTAACCAATTTTACATCTACTTGGAAACTCAATGGATTCCAAGCCACAATAATTCACCCCCTTGGATGGTAAGAAGAATTAGAGTTAAAGCACCACCCTGAAAACAATTTCTGATAAACACTACCCGTATTTTTTGCTTTTACTTTTGTCTCATGAGACTAACCAATCCAAAGGATCTATTATCAAGCATTTTTTTTCACTTCTAATTGCTTATTTAAGCAATTGATCCTTCGAACATTCCACACTAGGATATTATCCATTCAACTCAGGAGGATCCCCCTTTTGTCTCCATCATCACCACCAGATCCACTTGGAACAGAACTAAACACAACCTTCTCAATCAACTCATCCAGCACAAATTAATGATTGCTAGTTGGAGTAGGGCTAGCACTCTTAGAAGCATTCCTAGCTATATGAATTAACAGTCTGGAACTCCTCCTTGTTACTAGTTAACTTCAAATTATCACCATCTGCATTCAGTTGCTGCACAACTATTTTCACCCTCCATTCTTTCCTCACAACCTTCATAAATTCCTCCTGCAAGTGCCCTATCTTCTTACAATTAGCTCAAACAGAAGGCTTCCATTCATAATGAATGTCAATAACCACCTCAATACCCCTCTCATTAATAAAACTTAATTGATCAGGGAAGTGTTGCCCAATCCTCACCTCTACCAATGCCCTAGCATACTGCAACTTCTCTCTCTTAGCAGTAGCAGTAACAACCTTGATGAATCTACCAATTGGAGCAATCAATTTCGACAAACATTTATCATATCAGTACTTAAAATCAAGCCTAAGCTGAATCCAAGTTGGAATCACATCAAAATGGTCCCTATTATCATCCATATCAAGCTCACACGCTCTAACTATCAATGGTTTGTTATCAAAGAAATGAGTAGATTGAGATAAAACCAAATCCCTCTTCTCCATTGACAGAAACCTAACAATATACACGCCATCTTTCAACAAAGCAACCTTATCAACAACACAACTTCTCCAAATACGTCTAACAAACCCGTCCATAACATACGCAGGGGGATTAGCACCAAAAATATAGCAAATCACAGAAGAATTCCAAAAATCTATTTCTGATTTAACATTATCTAACTCAATCTTAACAATATCAATTGGATTATCAATTGCAATTCGAGCAGAATGAACTAAGCTTACCTCATCATCCAACATTCTTAAGATAGGAATCGGATCAATTTCGCGCACAGAACGCTCCACCAAACCACCATTCTTCACTTAATTGATCTTAGTAGCAGAGGAATGTATTGAGGACAACCATTTAGAAAAGAATTTATGTGTATTCATTGTATTCTGGACATCCCTTATTTCATCCTCAACAATGCCAACATCATCAAGAAATTCCATCGTAGTCACACCAAGTAGCTCATCCATCGACTTCATCTTCTTCGCTTTTGAATCAGAATAAGGTCCCTTTTGTTTGTGCTGGCTAGTATTAGATGTCTTCTGCCCTTTCAAGCTTCTCGCCGTTGCAGAGAGAGCTTGAGAAGGAGAAACTCCTAACCACTACTAGTATTGTTGTTTCTACTAAACCATTTTGTGCGACTTTATATACTAGAATTTTATCAAATGGGGAAAAAATGAATAGAGTGTGGCTTGTCTATTTGAAGGAGCTTGATAAAGTTTTTTGTTTTTGTTGTAAGATTTTTGCAAAATGTTTGGAAGAGGTTAATTAATTAATTAGGGTTTTGGTGATTGGTTACATATTACTACAAGGCTGAAAGAGCATGAAACAAGTATGGAGCACTTTAAGAATATGACAACTTGGTATAATTTGCTGTTAAGATTTCAAAAGGATGAGACTATTTGGAAATAGCATTAGATTAAGGTGGACAGTCTTGCATTGATGAGAATGAGATGTATTTAGAATTGATCTTACTAAAACAATGTTTTCTAAGGAAAAAGTGGGTCCTTTGGAGTTTTTAAAAGCTCTTGAATTTTTTGTTAATTCAATTATGCATAATAGAATCTTATTGACTAAACCTGTTACTGTTTGCAGAAAGAATGTTTTTGAAGTTAGAGTTGTTAAATTCTTACATGCGTTCCACAATGTCACAAGAAATATTCAATGGATTAGGGTTGATAGCAATCGAGAATGATATTTTGGAAAAACTTATTTATAATGATTTGCTCCACGATTTTTCTTCCAAGAGTGCTAGAAGGATGGCTTCATTCAAGTAAAATATTGTAATTGGCGGGAAGTGTGTAAGTTTTTGGTGCGTCAAATTGTATGAAACGATCATTATATATATATACAATATACTTGCTTTATAATTTTTCTTTTTTTAAGAGGGCCTTATTTTGACAATTAGCACACGTCCTGTGATTGGTTTGAGACGGGCCTGACAGTTAGATACGATACAATTCATATTCTGTTTTGCCCGACCTTGCGCCATGATCATCGAGGCAGCCAGTCAACAAAACCAAAAAACAAAAAAAACTAATAATGGAGTAATTAAAATTATAAAATTATAGTTCATCCACGTTATAGGATGATTGGATAAATTCATAAGTATGATACTCACGATCTTGTAGAAAGCTTAGGACTTTGTATTCTTCTACTAAGACCACATTGCTGGAGTAAATTGACTATATGAACAATAATATTGATATGGTCATTTGGTTCATTTGTATTCTTCTGTACACTCGTTAACATCTTCTCTAATATTAAAGTAAACAATTACATGATTAGTATGAGTTATTTCAGCAGGATTTTCTCGTCAGATAAGACTTCCGAAACAATTAGATGCTTATTATATGTTATATTTCCTCCACTTTCATGTATATATTACCTTGAAACAAGCCTATTATCCTTCTATAAATACTACATACTATTCTTATTAATAATTATCATTCTCAAACCATCAAACAAAAGCCATAATAACAACAATATGACTTGTACTCTCCTTCAAGGTAGAGCCATAACAACCACTACTTTTCTCTTATTCCTTTCAGCTCTTTCTATTGCAACTGCCATTATCCTAGACACAGATGGTCAACCACTGTTAAATGGTGGGAATTACTACATCATCTCAAAGAGCTTAGTCATTGAGGGTGGCCTCACCTTAAAACCAAAAACCGAGACCTCGCCATGCCCATTTTATATAACCCGAGTCGACGACAAAACCTCTCCTGGTAATGGCATCCCTGTCACCATCACTTCCCCGGCCAAAATAGCATTCATTACACCCTCTTTACCAATTTCCATCGCCTTCGACAGCGACACTCCCACCATTTGTAGGCAGTCATTGAGGTGGCAGGTGATTCCCGATGAATTAACAGGTCAATTGTACGTTGCTACAGGTGGTAATCGCGTTGACAAGCCAAGCTTCTCCATTGAACCGATTGGGAATGAGAATAATGTGTATAAAATAAGGCATGCTGGGAGAATCAGATGAAGTAAGAGATGTTGGTATCTTTAGAAAGGATGGGCTTTTGGGAATCACTGATTATATCCCTCTTCTTGTTGCCTTCAAGAAAGCTGTTGTTGACTTTTGAGAGGAGACAAAACCTATATTGCAAATATATTGATGTGCCCACCATATAGTTCATATGCATGGTGTTTTGGACGACTTTAATGTGGACGGGCAATTCGTCGAGATGATTTTGTAAGGCCAACAATTCAATAACCTCGGTCGAAATAATATCAGAATAATGAGCAAGAACGTATGATAATATAAAGCAGTGATTTGTTAATAGCATAAAATGCCGTGAGTAATACAATGAGATCAAATAAGTATTTATACTAATTACATAGGCTTTCTAGCCGTTTTTCTTAACCTAACAAATAGCCCCTAAACAGCTAAAACCTAACTAACAAGCTCCTAAATGTTAGGCGTCCAATCCCATCTCTACTTGGACTTGGTCTTCAGCTTCTTCACGTTCTGGGCCACGAGCTGCACTCGTGCCATGTCGTCCGTTATTTTAATGATAATCTGTAACATGCTCCTTGTCACGTGAGGGCGAATTTTAGCCCACAACACATGGATCAGAGACTTTAATGTGAATCGTGTACCCCATTGGCCCATTATCATTATACTGCAGTGCTTTCACAATGTAACTAGCTACATGTTCTCATTGATTCATTACCAGTATAGTTTTACATGTAACTAAAATAATGACTTAATTTTTTTCTCTACTTGGTTTATTTTAGGGGTTGTGTTTGCCTTCCCAATGGTTTATTACTGGATTCATTTCACTTTTTTTGAAGTCAAATGTTACTAATATATAATGAATTTTTTTGTTATGTGACATCTTGTTAGAAATGTCTTCTTTTTTTTGTTATATAAACTTGTTAGAATCGTTTATTAATGTGTGATTGCATACGTCCTCAACTCCATGATTTTTGCAACACATGTACTCTCAAGATCAAACTTCAAACATTTGACCACGAATTTTCTCCATTAGGTTGTAAAAATAGTAGTTATTGCAGGAGTAGTGAAAACTATCCCGTAAATCTCAAGCGTAGATAGTGGCCATTTTCCGAAAGATTGATGTTTTAGTCTGTAAAAGTCATTTCGAAGTATATGTGTCTGAAATCCCGGCTTGTAAGTACTTGTTTGTAGGGATTCTCGAAATTCGTGTCTATAAACAGCATGCGGCGGTGTCCGAATTTCAAAAAAAATGTCTTATTTAGAAGGTGTCGTGGAAGAAAGGTGATAGAAAAGAAAAAACAAAACATAAAATTACTCATTCTTCAAACAATAATGGGTCACCTCAACTTGTTAATAACAGATACTGCAAAAAGTTTACTTTATTCGAGGATTATCCAAAGCGTAACTTATTAATAGTAGATTGCGAAAAGATTAACTTATTCTTAACAATTTTTCCAATACTATAAACATTAATGTGCATTCACAAACTTGAAAAGTCCAAATGCACAATAGAGGTAGTTATATTCAATCGGTTTGATTCATGAGATTTTTTTTTTCTAAATCTATTTGATAATGTTCATTAATTCGTATGAATGAGTTTGCCCTTGTTTTGATTCTACTCAATCAAAAGTATCATTGGGAATTGTAGTTGGTTGTTTGCTTCTTGATTTATGCCTCACGAAGTATTTGTTCTATTCATCTAAATCTAACTGAATCGAATTGAACTAAAAGAATTAGTAATATGTGAGAGGCGAACTTGTGTAAAGAGAAGCCAAGAAACAATTCAACTTTGATCATACCCATGGGTTTACCTTGACTCCATGAGCATGGTAGGGTGTATGATGAATAATTGATCTCTAGATATTTAAACTTAGAAGAACATACAATTGTTGAAAGATGATAGTAAAATACAATACAAAAAATCACTTATACAGTGACGGATTATTCGCTACAGAATCAAATTCGTTGCTAATTCAGGGACGGAAATTTCTAACCCTTCACTGTTTTAAACTGACAGTAAAATGATTAATATCTGAAGCTAATTTAAGCGATGGAAAAAACAATCTGTTGTGACAAATGTTTCTTCACCATCGCTAATACCATTTTTTATTTTTCGTTTTTTTTTAACCTAACACTTATGAAAATACATCTACTTTAACACACATTTTTTTACTTTCCCTCTCCTTCTTCCTCAAAAAATCCCTTAAACTGCTCAATTTCACACCTTGCCAGCAACTCCGCCAGCAGATGTAGCCGCTCTTTGGCAACCTTCGATGATTGCCGAGTGCTTGACTAGCCGGAAAATCAACTCCGTGCATGATGAGTCATTTATATATAGGTCTTTCATGATGCATTCAGTTACATTTTAGGATCATTTAGTTGTATTTTTAGTCCATATATGCATATAGTTACTTAAGTTGAGAAAATATTACTCTTGTGTGTGTTTTCGGTGAATCTGATGGTTTTTCAGGTATTGAGAACACAATTTGAGTATTATTGGACAAGCTTAATCATGAGGAGCATATAGGAAGAAGCTACGTCAAATGAGAAGTCCAACGGGAATTTTGGACTTAGATTGCAACCCAAAACATAGCGGAATTATGTTAAAAGAAGTATGAAAATCTAGTCATGTGAACTCTTTTGATCATAACTCATTGTCCAATGATCGGAATTGAGTGATTCTAGTGGGGTTGGAAACTAGACTTGAAAAGCTTTCCAACGTTGTATCACACGCTCCAATACGACTTATAGGTTGTGATATATGGTCTTTGCAAGTTGACGCTGTTTTGCAGGATGAAAACCCGCGCGCGTGGGTTATTCCGTGTACTATTAGTCGATTCAGGCCTTATCTTTTGACAATTTTAGCTCTATTTTTCTAGTTGTTTTCGGAAATAGAAAGGTATAAGGACTCAATGAAATTTTATTATTTTCGATCTTGTTTTCCTATCTTATTTTCTATCAGTAATTCATTTTAGTTTAGAACTCTTTTTCTCTCAATTAGTTAAGAACCCTAGTTTTGCTTTTCCGCAATTTACATTGAATTTTCAATAGAAGCTTTGATTTTGCAAGATTGGTTCTACAATTGGTATTATTTCTCTTCTCTTCTTATTTATATTCAATCCTTGATTATTAATTTATGTCTGCTTATTTAATTATGAATATGTTTTCCCCAATTATGATTGATTAGTCTATTTTTAGGGTTTAAGGGGATTCATGATCAATTATGAAGGGATGTTTCTAAAGTATTGATTTTTAATGATGTATGTTGATTCCTATTGAATGTTATTATATTCTATTCAATCCTATTTGGCCAGATTTGATTGTTATAGTGTTGCAATATTAGGTTATGCACCGAGAGGTTTAAACTTGATATTAAGGCTAGTTTCAATAGGTAGAGTTGGTATTAATAAATTGTGAGAGCCTGTTAATGTCATTCTATGGTTGATTTCGATTGGAGAGAGCAAATTAACCTATTTAACTGCATTATTAATTACTGATTGTTGTGTTTCATCCCGAAATATTGATCATTAATGAACCTATGCCCTAGACTCTTTATTTTTGATATTATTTATATAGTTGTAGTTTAGTTTAGTATAATTACCCACAACACTCGTTCTCTATAATCTAGATTTGACCGACAATTAGGAAAGGAACACTGTTTCTATGTGGATTCGACCCTACTTCCCAGACTACTATTTGTTAAAGGACTTTAGGATTACTTTTGATAAGGTGATACGACTTTAGCCTGTCAATGCATAAGACAAAAGTGTTTCTTCAACTTCGTCGAAAAATTAACATCATCACCAGAATTATCCATCTTAATCTTCTTGTCACTCGCAGGGTGTCCTCCGACCTGAAACAACGAAAACTTTCGATCACAAGTTCTGAATGAGGGCTTCCTTATCATGCTGCCTAGACGCCTCCTTCCCTTCCCAAGGTACGGATTAGTGTGATTCTTCTCCATTCTACATATGTATCCCTGATTCATCACTCTAAACCTCTTATTAGTTGTATTTTTGGGCATAATATGTCAATCAGTTGTGCTTATGTTGATTAAGATCCATAATTTTACAAAAGTTTTCTATGTTTTAGGATGATTTAACAAGGTTGGACTGGGCCCAAATATTAGTCCCACGCTCTATGTCGGAGTTTGGGAACTTTAAAAAAATCAAATATATGGAGCGGAATGTCTTTGTTCGACCTCTTTTGGACGTTTCAACAGCTTCCCCCAAGTTTACTCGAGGTACCCTAGTCTAAGGGAATTGATCAACTCGAGTCACCTGTGCTCAAGGTACCCTCGTTATTTGCCATGTTAACTTTTTTTTCGAGCCATGGCTTTTGAAATGACATCTTGACTCGACTCATAAGGTGCTATATCACTGAAAGATGTCTCGTTGTTTTGTTCGACGTACTCCTCTAATGTTGGTGCCCCTTTCATGAGGAGGTTATGTCATTGTTGTCTGAGGTGCTCTTCTTGTAACTCAAGGCACAATCAAAGGTTGTTCGAGACATAATGCTCGAGTAGCGTTGGTCGAGGGATGTTTCTCTAAGAGGGTACATCACTGCTTTAAGGTATTCCTCATTTAGTTTGAAGAACCTTTGTCTTCTACTCGAGAGATGTTGCTCGAGGGACATTACTTAAGCTTCTTCGAGAAGGGTGTTCACCTCCTAGTTGTCAAACACCTCTCTTGCTCGAGGTACCTTTGTAGGCTACTCGGGATACTCTGCTCAAGACATTTAATGTGTACATTTTGCTTCATAACATTTTAGAGGTTATGAATGTGTTCGAGGTGTGTATCCATGTATACTCGAGGCATGCTGATTCCTTCTTTTTTCTCGAGGTGCATGATCAGGGCTAATGAACCCCATGTGTATTTGCTCGAGGTAGCTTGGTTAGGGGTGATGATCCCCATGCTCATTTTCTCGAGGTAGGTGCCTTAGTGAAGGGCTTTATACTTAAAAATAATATTTCACAAGTACATTGGTTGAAGAATATCCTCCACTAGGGATAATGAGCTCGTGAAAGTTCACCAAACTCTTAATAGAAGGCACTTCTTATTCAAGATCGAGGTGGTCTTGTAAAGGCCTATTTCTTCATACCCCTTTTTTTTCGAGGTACCCCTATTAGGGTGTCAAGTGAGTTCTCTTTATGCTCGAGGTAATCCCTGGGTTTTGAGGCTTAATTCATGGTAGCTCTAAAAGAGTCAATATGTTGTTGGTCAACCCGTATAATTATAGATGTATTGGCACAAGTGCCTTCTCACTGTTCACATTAAATTCTATTCACTATTCATGCATTTTCACTGTTCATAAGGATAGGTAAGTTATAAATAACTTCATTGTTGCCTCATTTACTCGTCTTGCAACTTCTCTCTCTACTTTCTCTCACTAAGAGCTCTTGCATTCTCTTGCTTCCTTTGTTCTCTTGTTTCTTTGTGTGTTTCGAGGAACCTCCTTCAAGCTTCTTGATAAGGTGCAGTGTCTCAAACTCATTATTTTTCCTTTCTTTAATAAGTGCGACGTAGGCATAGTGGTTCTTTGTATATTTAATAATGAATATTTTGACCGAGCCGAACAACCTCTTCATCTCACCCATTCCTTACAAGCTGTAGGTCTAGACGTGGAATAATGGGAGACCCATTTTATCTAAAGTGTATTGGACCCCCAACCCCCATGATGTCCTCGACGCAACACTCATTGAAGATGAGGATGGTGAGGAGGTGTTCCAGGGATGGGAGGATATTATAGATCATCTGAATAAGGTTTTTTTAGCCTATCCTACTCCCTCTTAGATGTTTTCCTATGTAGATGGTGTAGTTAAAATGATGGAGTCGACGAATGATGAAGCCTGTTCAACGTCTCAATTCAAGTTGTATCCGTCCCCTGAAAAAAAAAGGGAATAGTAGGCCATTGGTCGATAGGAAAGTGGAGAAGGGACATGAAATTAAAGTAGGACTTAATCTTTTAACCAGTAACTATTTCATTAGGCTTCTATTTGTCTCATATCCTCCTAAGTTAGAGGACCTCATCATCTTACCCCCTCCAGGGTGTGTCGGTGTATATAAAACATATTTCGAGTTAGGCCTTTATTTTCCTTTACATTTGTATTATAAGGAGATTCTCGAAGCTTATATCTTAGCTCTCTGCCAAATCAATCGACTCGATCGTAGCTTTCTTATGCAAGTGTGATATGTTGGGGGTAAGTTGCATCTTTGGCGCAACATGTTTAAGCTCACTGCGATGACGGAGAATTATTATGGCACGGGATGGTACTCCTTCTAGACTTGACATCTTTTATGGTAGTGAAAGGAAACGAGGAAGAGGCCTCATGCAAAGAAACATCAGAGGTGCCCACCAACCAATCAGGATTTTGAGAAACTCTTTTCCGAGGAGCCTCTAAACTTGGGCCTGAACTTAAATGTTCTTGAGATGGACCTCGATGAGGGCATTGAAGCTATGCATTGCCAGGCCACAAGGTACTTAGTCGACGGTAAGAAGAAGTACATATCGAGCAATTGGCTTCCAATTGGCATTGAACTAGCAAATAAGCTTTGTTGTGTGCCTGTGGGGTTTCCTTGGCGTACGACAAAAGTAGGAATCGAGATCTTTTACTGCCTACTTTTTTGTATGATATCGATTATATTTTGACCTTCTTTATCCATTTTGCAGGAATTGCTCTTAACTAGCCGACGAAGAGATGAAGGGCAGGATGACATCTAAAGGTTCCATGGAAGCCATGGCTCGAGCTGCGCTCTTGTCTGGAGATGATAAAACACCTAAGCCTCCCACCGTAAGTAGACTCGGATAGTTTCCTGATTCAAAGTATTTTTCCAAGGTCTTGCTTTTATTTTCAATGTTGAGCTCGAGGTGGAGGAGGAAGATAAGGATCTCGAGCTCCGAGGGCAAATATCTGATTTCTGCCCCCCAAAAAACATGAATCACTTAGTACACTAGATCTTGTCGTTTTTCTCTTTCAGCCACAAAAACGATGCTTAATGCACATTCGGAAACTGCAAAGTAGATGTACAGTGTCTCTCCCGACAAGGGTGAGACTAGCTTTGGCAAGGGCGATAGGTGACGTTTTAACTCTTGGAACGTCGTTTCTGCTTTTGTCCCCCACTCGAAGCAAGGTTTCTTCAACGTGTTGAGGAAGTGTAAGCTCTTGTCTGCGGAACGGGATAAGAAATTTCTGAGGGTCGCTATACAACTAGTTAATCATTGTACCTCTTTAATAGTTCGAGGGGATTTCATGTTGATGATAGCCTCGATCTTGTGTGAGTTCACCTCGATTCCTCTTTCATCAACACGAAATCCGAGGCAATTGTGTCCCATGACGCCGAAGACATAATTCTTCGTGTTCAGTTTCATATTAAACTTCCTCAATGTGGCTAAAGTATCTTTCATCTCCGTGGCATGATGTTCGACCCGCTTACTTTTAACGATCATATTGTCAACGTATACTTCGACATTTCTTGCTAGCTGGTTTTTGACATTTTGTTTACCAGTCTTTGATAAGTGGCCCCTGCATTCTTCAGGCTGACATTCCTTCCCAATTGGTTTTTAAACATTTCGTCGAAAGGCATCATGGCGAAACAATAGACGCCTGAACTCGTGATGAACGCGGTATGCACCTAATCTTCCTCGGCAAGGGAAGTTTGGTGATATCCAGTGTTGGCATCCATAAAGATAAACAAGGCATGGCCTATTGTCGAATCGACCAGTTGTCTATTTTGGTCAGGGAGAAGTTGTCTTTCGGGCAAGCTTTACTCAGGTTAGTAAAGTTGACGCACATCGTCCATGGCCTATTTGGCATCTTTACTGATATGACGTGTGACAACCACTCTTTGTATTGACAATATTTCATCCACCCGGCACTTACTATTCTTTTATCTCTTCAACCGTTGCCTTATTTCTCTCGACCCCCTAATGCCTTAATTTCTGCTTGATTTGCCAATAGTCCTTCTTCATGTCCTGGTGATGTTGTGTGATCGAGAGATTTATCCCTGGCATGTCAACAGTGGAAAACCAAACACATCCTTGTATTCTCAAAGGTCCGAGACTATTTCCTCCTTTGTAACCTGGTTAAGGTTCTTTCTTACTCGGACAGTCCGGTTAAGATCCGGCCAGGGTGTGACATCATCATCTTCTTCAACCGGTTGGGATCGATTGAGGTTATTGGGGTTTTTGTTGTAGAGAAAACCGAAAGGGAAGCTGATTTTTCAAATTCTCATCATCTCTTTTCCTCTTGCTAGAGCTTGGTTCACCAGGTTCCTTGCCTCTCTTTATGAGGCTATTCACATAACACTCTCTAGTTGTTTCTAATCTTCAAGTAGTTTGCTCATTGTTCCATCATCAGCCTCGAGATACAGAAGGAGTTGGTAGGTAGAAATGGTGGTCTTGATTTTATTCAACGTCGCTGGCCTACAATTATGTTGCAAGGTAGGTCGACGTCGACTACCAAAAACATTCACAGGGAGGCAGCTCCCTCTTCTCATCGGACCTGCTAGGTAACTTGATGACTCTGAAGGGATGAAAAGATTGTCCCCCCAAACCCGACCAAGGCTGATCGATGGCTTGTACGTCCTTCTATTCATACTTCAGTTTTTTGAAGGCACTCTCATGTGATTATGTCAGCCGAGTTTCCACTGTCGATCAGGACTCAACTGACACGATGGTTGAGCACCTTGAATTCAATTACTAGTGGGTCATCACGGGGAGCTTGAATTTTCCTCGAGCTTTCGCCAAACACCATAGTAGGGGTGTTTGGTTTTGTTAACACTTCATTTTTTAAAATGGTACATATGGTTCTTCCTTGATTGGCCTGTGAAGCCTCATGAGTCCAACCACCTACTATTGCACATTTGCACCGACATATTCTTTATGCTCTCTCTTTTTTCTGGTCGACGATCATCTCTAGGGTTTTTTCAAATACCTGTTTAACTTCCCTTCCTCAGCAAGTTTGTCGAGGGCCATTTTTAGCTCTTTACAATCTTTGGTTGTATGACCACACTCTCGATGGTATTCGCACCATAGATTCATGTACCTCCGGTAAGTCGGTGTATTGATAGGAGTAGGTCTCGGAAGTATTGGCTTCTCCTTTAGGTCGAGGTATGTCTCTCACCGATTAACATTGTATCTAGGATCATGGCCACCTTCCAATGGCCTTTGCCTCGCCGATTAACATTATATCCGCGTTATTGTATTTGAAATTTGTCGACTCATTCTTCCTTTTTCTACTTTCCTTATCCTGCGTAGACTTGCAGATGTATGATGCCTGTATAAGCTTTTGTGCTTGCCGCATTACAGCGGCTAGTGTCTAGGTTTCTCTAATGGCTAGTTCCCACTTAAACCTCCCAGGATGCAACCCGTTCATGCGTATTGTGAACGCCACACCATCTTGTAGGTCGGACACTTTCAAACAAGCCTCATTGAACCTCTTGATATTGAAACTCAAACTCTCCCCGTTCTGTTGGGAAACTGACATTAGATGCACATTCGTTTTCTTACGACGTTTAGATGCTACGAAGTGTTAGGAGAATAGTGCCTCGGCGACTGAGATGCTTATGATGATGCTTGGTTGAAGTCCGGTGAACCCGTTAAGGGCGAGGCCCTTTAGGGTGGTAGGGAAGTACCTACACCTCGTAGACTCACAAAAGGTTTGAACACTCATATGCGCCTTATAGGCTGCCAGGTGGTCAGCTGGATCTGTGATACCTGGATAATGCTCAATCGAAGGGATCTTAATCTTCCTTGGGTTAGGGGTCTCCATGATGTGACGACTGAATGGCGACAGGTGAGGGATCTTAATCTTTTCGGGTTATATTTGTAAGGTCCCCATAGATGGCACCAACTGTTTCAGGTCTTATTGAAACACAATGAGATTTATAGTCCGTGGAATCTACAGTCCAACTTAGGGTATCGAACTAATAGTTCGAGGTCCTATCTTCGAGGCTTGCAAAAGAACATAAACGTCCATTCGATGCTTAAGTTAGATCGGAGCTAATTCAGATAAGGCCAAAAAGTAATAATTTGTTCTGTGTATTAAATGCCTGTAAAATTGTACATGACTGATCAGGTCCATGTACTAATTATAGATAGTACTTGGAATAATGTCATCCTGTGCAGATGAGTAACAATGTCATGAAGGCCGTCGCCTAGCGGGTCATGAAGATGTCCGTTTTAACTGCCATGGGAAGGCACAAGGGAAAAATGGTAATTTCATACCTTCGGGGGTATTTTTAGAAGCTTACATTTTTGGAATACACTTATTGGGCTTTGAAGTTGACATCATTGGAATACTTCTAGTTTGGATATATTTTTGGGAAATTCTCAATGGTGGCCCTTAGGTTTACGGAATTCCCAGTGGCGGAAATTCCAAAAAAACTTTCCCGTTGGTAGCCCTACTTTACATATTATTCCCAAACATAACCTTAATGAAGAATATTCTATTAATAATAAAGCATATTCCGTTAGTTAACAGTTAAGGCAGTCACTCGCAAATAAAACGAGGTATTTTGGGTCGTTTTTTGCCAATTTCGACCTCAAAATCAACTCTTAAGGGCTAAAACTTACCCAGTAAAATCATCCCTAAGGGCAAAAAATGACCCAAAATACCTCGTTTTACGTGCAAGTAACTACTTTAACTATTAACTAATATAATATGCTTTATTATTAATGAAATATTCTTCATTAAGGTTATGTTTGGGAATAATTTGTAAAGTAGGGTTACTAGCGGGAAAGTTTTTTTGAATTTTACACCACTGAGAATTCTCAAAACCTAAGGGCCACCATTGGGAATTTTCCTATATTTTTTGTTTAAGACCATGATTTATGTAAAGTAAGTGGTGCTCGTTTTGATTCTTCGCCACTATAACGATTACCAAACTATAAGCATATAGTTTACAAAAATTTGTTGGGAATACGCAACTTTAGAAATGTAGCCCAACTTGGTTGGGCGTTATATTTGTGTTTGTACTAATTCATTTGTGTTGGTGAGAATACTGAAACTTGAATTGTGTTTTTATTTTAAAAGAGAACAAGATGCAAATTCTGATTATGTGCTTTGCTTGGAAGGGTTCGTGGATAACAACTATTAGAATGATGATAACAATTGCTTTGCTTTTCTGCCTTATTTAGGTTGACTTGATTCAGTTTGACTTTAAAGAAAAAAGTGATAGTGAGACTCAAATGATGAAAGGTCCATTCTTTGAAGCTACCTGAGAAGGAAGGGTTGTTAGTTCAGGCACAAACTTTTGATTTTTATAGTGAAAAGGCGAAAGTAGAGTTTTTGTAATTCTATTAAACCAAGTTTGGAAATTAGATAAGTTTTTATGTACGCATAGAGGTAGCCTTTTTTGTTCTTAGGGCCTGTTCTTTCCAAATTATTTTTTCAATTCAGTTTAGTTCAGTTCCAATCAGTTATGTTGGGTTTAGGTCGCTTCATTTCATCTCCATTCTTTATTTAACCATTTTGTTAAATATTATTATCATTGTTGGTGTAATTTGTTTTACTAGTTACTCATATTATTACAATTATAATTATTTGTTATTATTATTATATTTATTATTTTTTCTATATACTATTTTATTTATTATATCTTTACTCATTATTTTTACTATTATTATTAGAGCGGAGCATCTACGTTGGTGCCATTTGCGGTTTAACCATATTTTATCTCAATACGAGGTTTCTAATTTGCAATTATTGTTTAACCCACGTTTTCAGCCATAAACCAATCAAATCGCGTCAAAACGTTTATGTTACAATTTTGTGCGATCTGATCCAATTATTATTTTTATTACTAATTATTATTATATTATTTAAAGTGGTCGTTAATTATTTACGATAAAAAAGCAACATTAAACTGAACCTTATACTCAACTAAATAATTACATTAAATTGAACTTTTCAGAACACCATCACTTTTAAATCATAGTAAATTTTATTGATGTAAATATATATCAACATTACAATAAAATAAGATATCGGATCTAAGTTACACAACTTAATTATAGAAATTCTTGTACTTAACTGAAAAACTAAATAAAAAACGAGATACACCAAAATGTCAAGAAACTCTTCATCTGGTTGATATAAGTCTTCCATAGCGTCCAAATACCATGACCCTTCATTTGCTACTTTGATTGCAAAGGCGCTAACCCTTTCACTAGTCACATTACGGGGGACAAACGAAGTAATGTTGCAGACCAGTTCTTATTTTATACCAAGCCATTGTTGTGCAAAAAATCTTCTATGTCAAGGCGTGCAGCAATTGCCGATTGTAGAGCTCTTCCCTCCTACAAAGATCAAGAATTTGTATAAATTTCTGATGAGGGGAAAAGACAGCCTCCTAAACAACGCACACCACAAAAAGCAGATAGCAGAACGTTAAAAAGGAACACCAAATATATCAGCACCTACATATTATCTAGGCAAATTGAAACAATGCAACCAAAAATCTGAGCTTGTTCAATAAGATTGCTAATAGAATTCAGACACTGAGACACCTATGGCCAACGCTACTATGACCAAGTTGCAGCAGCTTACGTGGCATGACGCATGTACAGGTCAGGATATACGTAAGATCAAGAAATCTCTCTCAGAAGTAAAACAATAATTGCTGAAAGAAATTCACCCAGACGTGTTAACAGAAAGTGTCGTACATAATCTAAATTGCATGTAAGAGTCGATATGGTAAGCAACTGTTAGGTAGGATCTAAGCTGAGCGTCGTTGTCGTTGATTGCATATCAAGGTCAATATGGAAACGCATCTATTCACTATAAGCACTGATGATACCCTATCTTCTTACCTTGCCGATAAGGATAATTTTTTGTGAATTCTTCTCAACAACAATCTCTACCTGAATAAAATCTTTTGCTGCTGGCCATGTTTGTAACTTACCACATTAACCTGCATAATTTCACATTAAAAAGAGGACTGCATATAACCATGCCTTAGGTTTAAAATTTGTCAATTACGTAGTATGCATATGGAACTTTATTCTTGTATCGCAAAAAGCTCTTCTCTCTTACTATTTCAGCCACGAAATTTTTTCAGGATGTTCAGTAGCAATAGCCTGAAATAAGTAAACAAAAATAGTTTAAGAATTAGCTAATAATGCGATTTGACCAATTCTATTAATGGATTAAAACTTTTCTAAGTAAATTACAGTAATTGAAAATAAGTGACTCGTCACCATAACGATGACGGTGGACTTAAGAACAGATGACAGAACAATACAGGGTTCGAAAAATATCATCTCACAAGAAGCAAAAGGTTTGGATTGGACTAATACTTTTGGATGACTGGATGGAAGCAGAGGAAGTTTTGACAGTAAATTCTAAAAGTTTACTTCTTTATACAAAATCAAAAGCTCCACAACAAAAAGTTATTTCAAAAGGTTCTATCTAGTCGAGAAATTCCGGATACCTTAAGATCGAGGCTAGTTTCAGTTTCCTTCAAATGTAAGAAGGTTTCTTCAGAAAGTAGCTTCTCCAGTTCAGAAACTTAAGAATAAAATCCTTGCTGAGTCCGTCATTGAATTCAACACCAGAAACTTAAGAATCTTTCTCCTCCTGTCCATCTAAAGAGTCCATTTCGTTCACTTTGTTCTCTCTTTTCTTTAGTGATTTGGATTCCTTTCCTAAACCTTTAACAGATGCCTCTCTATTTTTCTCATTCCCAGCCTCCTTAGGATTATTCTCAGCACTTTCCTGCTTCTGCAACTGATTTACCCAACATGAAGCAAGTTCCCATCTATTATCCACTTCAGTTTCCACTAGCATCTCCTCCTCAAAATCAGATGCGCTATTATTAAGAATTTTAATGATTTGAGATCTAGAATTGTCTAGTTCATCAGAATATGACAGAGGAGATGAGCTTTCCCAGAAATCTCAGCATTAAGCGGCTACTAATGGGTGCATTCTCTTGATAGTAAAAGAAGACAGGACTAGCAATAAATTGCATTTAAGAAGTAATGAAAATAACCTGCAAACATTGAGGGCATTAGCTCCTCCATCAGGCTGATCATCAATTTTTATATCATGGTTCTCAAAATTCTTCTTAACATCTCCAACAACTCTGACAGTTGCAGTATACCCACAATACTTTAAAGTAATTGTTCCAAGTAAGAAATATCCTGAAAATAAAAAACAAAAAGTTCATTACATCATTTAGCATATCTTCATATTATATACGTAAATGATGATGGAATTTTCAAGTATAAGTTGCAAAGCCACAGTAAAGTAGGAAAAGGGAAATAAAAGGAACTTAAGAACCTAATATGATAAAGAATATAGAGCTTTTGGGATCTCATTTGGACTTTGTGCAACCCCTTTCTCTAATCTCCGTAAAAGATAGGTTTCTTCAGCAGGTTCTTTGTCAGCCTCAACCAAAGGAGCTACAACAACCAATGAACAACTTTACACTCAATTCTTTCCTAATAAGCCTCAACTATGTTCTAACATACGGAATGTATAGAACAATAAATATATAGCTGCTAATACTAATAAAAATCACACGGGCTTCCAGAGGAAAGTATCCCTCTAAAGCCAAGACAAACCAATTTAGGATCATTGAACCACTGCCACCCACATTCACCACCTAGTGAAGATGATCACATAGACGAGCTATCAACAGTACTCTCACCCCAACCAACACTAGCAATCAAATATATAATGTGAATAAGTATTACTAGTAAAGTAAAAAAGAAAAGGCAAATGACGTTAAATCTCAATCATAACATTTTTCTCTTAACAAGGTTTAAGAAGCTTATCCATTTTAATTATAATCTGGCAAAAGACGCATAATTAGAATTATATATCATTCTAGGGTCAATAGATTTTGTTGAACATCAATTCAAAATAGAAGTCTCGTGAGCATCTTTGAACATGATTCTTACCTTAGGAGCCAAAGAGTGATTTAAGGGGTCTTTGATATTTTTCTTTCAGAAACCTCGAGCCTTCTGCTTGCCTATCACACATGAAATATAAGTTTTAGAGATGATCTTATACAATTTCCAGAATATGTAGATCATGTTTGGTAAATTTAAAAAAAAATAACTTGGGGAGGTCGATACAGATAAGGGGTCCCATGAAGTGATTCATCATTCATCAATAATCTTTGACGGCCAGGCCGCAACTTTAACATTCAGTTTATAACCTGTATAGATCAACAACATTCAAAATTGAACTTTAGCTCAGATTAGGCTTATTGTCCACAACCAAGTACATAACTAGGCAATAATCATAGTTCGTTTTAGCACCAACTTCAAATATTCTTTACCGCTTGTTTATGATTCATATGAAGATCAATTCCATGAAACAACCTTCAAATATCATATATCTCTACAATAAGACAACTATGATTTTTGCATCTTGCAGCTTTAAATCTAAAACCTAATTAAAAAACAACAATTCAAACTCTTAGACCAAGATCTGGAAACACTGCAAATCTAATTTATGAAAACGAAAAAGAACATAAACACACCAATCTGAAAAACCAATTGAACCCTAGTTTAAAATAAGAACACGATGGTATAGGCGAATTTCAGTATACCTTTAGTTTTATGAGAAAATTTGCTCAAAAACATTAAGCTACCGCTTCCTACGCAAGCCTCCTAGCGAACCCAATCAAAATCCAAGAATTGAAATCTTAGGAGTAGCGCAAAGCATATCAGTTTGTACTCCAATTATATTTCCTTGGAATACAAAATTAATACAATTTATTAGCAAAGAGCCCTAGAAATGAAAATTCATAACATATTACCTTGAATTAACGACATACCACCAACAAAGAACAGAATGCTCGTTGAGATGGAACTCTTTCAAAGATATTGAATATGGGAACAACAAAAGGCGAAAAAGGAAGTGTGAGAGGAGATGACCTTAAATTTTAAAATTAGGGAGTATTACTGATTAAAATTTCCAAATCCCGCTTCATTTCCTATATTAACGACAACCAAAAGTATTTTATGTATTTTGTTTGAATTTTCAAGGATGACCCGCGTTCCCTTTTTTCTTGAGTTTTACAATTTCCTTCTTTTAACGATGATTTTTTTATTTTGTGGTTATTGATTGGTCGTTAATTGACTAATTTTTAGTAGTGTGTAGGTTCGAATCCTACATAGGTTAAGTGATGATTGTAACATTTTTTCCCCTTTATGACTTTTAAGTTAATGTATTCCATTAATTCTTAAATGTGACTCTTTTTTTTTTTTGTAAGTGTAACCCATTTGTTTTAAATTCTTAAGTTTCATTTGCTATTTATAAAACTTGTTAGCTCAATTAAGAGAGCCTTGTGGACAAATTGTGTAGTTTCAATCCTACTTAGGTTGATTCATGATAATAATAATTTTTTATAAATTTAATGAAAATTGGTTATCTTTGTACCGATAATGAACATTAGCATTATGTAAAAAAAACATGTTCAAACGAATTGAAAGTAAAACCTATTTTAAGTTGATTTTACAATGAATATTGGTTATCAACAAATGAACATCTTGAATACCCATACTGAACATTAGGATTATGTAAAAAACATGTTCAAATAAATTGAAACTAAAACTTTTTTGAAATTAAGTTGATTTTATAATGAACATTTGATATACTAAATGAACATCTAGAATAAACAACATACTTAATATGTTGAAAAACATATGTCAAACTTAATTGCAAGTAACTTTTTTTGGAAATTAAGTTGATTTTTACGATGAACATTTGATATGAATAAATGAACATTTATAACATTTTAAATCAACAATTTTTAAGGAGAAAATATAGGGCTCGTAAAAGAAGAGGTAAAATTTTTGGGCAAGTGAATTTAAAATGTTCGATAATAGAGGAGAAAAAAGACGGGCCATTTGTTAATGTTCCCTGAGTATGAAATAATGTTCATTGATGAGGGTTAAATAGAAAAAAAAAAGTCTTCAGTTCTTCAATGTTCATTGAAGATGAACTAAAGGTTCAATACGTTGAGCAATACCATGCACATCATACAATCGTTTGTATGATGAAAATTGCGCACTACCCTCACTGCTTAGTCAACAACAACAACAAGTTGATTCTACCTTTTGGGACTAATTGGCAATCACAATTGATGAAGATGCGTGATCCTTTTTTTTCTTTTTTCTTTTTTGTTTTATTACGAGAACTGGTAGTGGAAAGCAAGGGAAGGAATGAAATAGACGAAAGAAGGAGCGGTAAAAAAGGAAGGCACAAAATTGAAGTGAGAAAGCGAAAAAAGAAGGTGGGAGTTAAAGTTGGTGTAATGGTGTGTGTAACTCACAAAATTAGGAAAGGAAATTATGGTAAATGGCCTGAAAATTGACAATGGCCGAAAAAAGTTACTAAAGTGCTAAAATTTAATGACTTAGGATGGGTAAAGTACTAATATAACAATAAAAATAAGATAAGGTACTACTCAAGGTACTAACTGACAAATTTTCCTAAAATCAATACAATTGCTTATTATTAAACAACTTCCTTCCTGAAGGAACCTTTGTTTGGGGATACAGTAATAATATACACTGGAATGACACTTTCACGTCCTGGATAACATATGACCCCTAACGTCTCGGGGGCTATTTCACAAACTAAGAACAGATGGCTTAGGCCTTTCACTGTATCCTCATTATGCTTTTCCGCTGGAGCCAAACAGACGCATCTTCTCCACAACAACGGCTTTCATAACATCTTTGGCAGAAGCCATAACATTTACAAGATCTTTTGCAGGATTGACAAGCGAGTCCATGTATGCCTTTCTTACCTCAGTGTTCACATTAAACTTTCGCACTCCGAGATCTATGCAGCTCTGCTTATACAGTACATGTTTACAGGATAGAGCAAACAGTATTTTCAGCAAGCACTAATATATTAGGAAAAATGCTACCAAGTACAAACTACAAAAGTTTAATATGTCAGCAGTTTGAACGAACATATAATAGGTGGAATGTCTTTATAAAGTTAGTTATATTATATGGACATGAAGCTTAGCAAACAACGGGTGGTAGCCTAAAGTCATCTGATATAAAGTAGAAGATGCTCCACCAACTGTATGCTAGATATGTTATGATATTGTCTTCTCCTTACGCCTATTAGACCTATAAGTGCAGCTGCTATGAGAAGTTGACAACTCGTGGATATCTTTTGATCAACTTATACATTTCAATCTTTCGCTATGTTGACTCTACTGCTCCTTCAACAGTTCCCAAGAAGGAAATAGAAACAACAGTAGGACAGGAAAAGAAAAGGAAGAATGAATGGAATAAAAGCAGATAAAAGGTCCCTCGAATCACTTTGTCTATGAATCATTTTCCTGAAGCAAACTTAGTCAGTGTAGCTCATGTGAAGGTTGAAAGAAATATAAATCTATGTTCTGACTAGGTTACCTTGACAAGTTCGCAGGGTAAACCAGAAGCTCCGTGAAGGACCAGGATCACCCCTTTTCGAGAAGCCAAATCATGTAGATCCTGCCAGAAGATAAGAAACTTAAGCCCGGAGTAAATAATAAAATTTCATTACGGGGTGTGTAGAGAACAAGGCTTTGAAATTATAATCCTTGTTTTCTCCTTATCCTTGTTATTACAGACATATTGTTCCAAGTTGACCTTAGATCCATTTTGTTTTACCCGTCAGCCACTAAACATATAAGACATCACACATAGTTTAGGCCTATTTGGTTGCTCTTTCCAGTTTCTGGCTTTGAAATTTCGAGGTTGTTTGTTAGATAAATTGCAAACAGAACTGATAATCAGTCATACATATTTACATAGACAGCTAATATTAAGTTGTTGATTATGATTTCTGACCACAAACTGGGAGTTAGAAGAGCTTGGTCCACCAAAAAAACTGAAAACTGAAGACTCACAACTCATAACACTAGCGAGCTAGTCAAGCCTAAGTGCAAAGAATCTTTGGCTCCACGAGAAATAGACAAAGTTTCAAGGAATTACACCTAATGCACACAAATATTGTTCTCCGCTAGAGACAAAACTTCTTATGCATAAACATATTGTCAAAATGTCAATGAACAAACATTTTTGGAGCATTTATAGTTCCATTGAATAAGCATCAGGAGGTGCAAAGGCAAAGTAATTTGTTGCGATCAAATTTCTTCAAAAGCAATGTCATTTGGTAAAGAGAGAAATGAGAGGATCAGTATAGATCTCGTATCCAAATTCCCTAGTAGCTTTTGTGCAGAATAGTTTGTTCATGGCCTGTTTCTGGTCTCGCGTGCTAGAGGCATTTTTCCTTGCATGTTCAAGCTCGCTCTATATCCTTTCTCGATTCTATAGGATCTCTGGCAAAGAACATTCATCAAAATCGATTATTAAACCCCTACCTTAAGCAAATCAAGCTTGAGATTTGGGCCATTTGCAGGGTATTTCCCATGGATATTGCCAATGCACACTGCCAGAGCGTCGATACCAGTCTTATCGATAAACTCTTCCGCCTGAAAACCACAGAGACATAACTTTGGTAAATGAGCCAAATTTAAAGCGCAAAAGTAGGCACAAATGTTTGATAAGTTATTAGAAAACCAACCTGGTTAATGTCAGTAAACCTTGCTTCATACTCTTCAACAGTCAATTCATCTTCGGTCCCTGATAATCTGCCTAATTCAGCTTCCACGCAAATGTTTTTCTGATGAGCCAAATCGGCTATGAATTTTGTATACATGATGTTTTCCTCAAATGGAAGATGTGAGCCATCCACCATTACTGAATCAAATCCCTGATATCATTTCTCAGACGTTACTAAACAAATTCATAGAAATAGTCTCCTCATTGTTGCATTTACACTGGGATCAATATTGATTATTTTGGCAATGACAATAAAGCAAAATATTGGATGCGCAGAAAGAAATGAGAAAAGACAAAGAAATAAAAGCAAGGGTAGCAGAAGTCATCAAGTAAAAAAAAAGAAGTAATTCACTATGGAAAGCAACTCACAGTCTCCAGCATTTCCAGTAATTCTTGCTTGGAAGTTCCATGGTCGAAATGAACAGTTATTGGAACCTGTCATAAGTAGAACACAAGTCGTAAAATATATTTTTTTCAAATTAATTCTTTGTAAGCGGACCACAAAATATCGAAGTATAATTTCCTTCTACATTCAGCCTTTTTACCTTGATGACATGCCAGATCACGTTGTTTGGTGACAGCAAGATTAATAAAAGCCTGATAAATTGTGGAAAGCAACTCAGACTAGGGATGTAACTGGGGCGGGGGAGGAGCGGATGTTGGCATCCCCATCCCCGCCTCACTTTTTCATCCCCATCCCCGCAGTGGGTCCAAAACTCATCCCCATCCCCGCCCCACCGTGTACAAAATCAAAACCATCCCCGTCCCACCACCCACTCTGGGTATCCATCCCCACCTTCCCCGCCCCAGTATCCACTTAATCCTCATTCGAAACACAATAAATAATACTCATATATCATTGAAAATTTCAAATACTAATTAAAAAAATATATACAAGTGGAAAAAGTCATAAAGGAGGGTTATAAACTTGTAGATTGTAGTTTGTTGTGGGCAAATTTTAATTTTTAACACTAGTAGGCATGAGGTAGGGTGTGTGAGGATGGAGCGGGGCGGGTGGGGATGGGAGGGCTGGGGCAGTTACAACATAATATCCACCCCCGCCCCCATCACCCATGGCGGGTATGATTTTCATCCCCACCCCGCCAAACTAGGATCCATCCCTGCCCCATTGGGGGTGGGGACAGGGCGGGTCTCCTTCTTGATCCACCCCACGTGCATCCCTAACTCAAACACAACTTCTGATGGAAAAAAAAAGTCATAAAAGAGGGTTATAAACTTGTAGATTGTATTGTTGTGGGCAAGTTTTAATTTTCAACACTAGTAGGCATGAGGTAGGGTGTGTGAGGATGGAGCGGGGCGGGTGAGGATGGGGTGGAGCGGGGCAGGTCTGGGGCGGATACAACATAATATCCACCCCCGCCCCCATCACCCATGACGGGTATGATTTTCATCCCCATCCCCACCCCGCCAAACTAGGATCCATCCTTGTCCCATTGGGGTGGGGACAGGGCGGGTCTCCTTCTTGATCCACCCCACGTGCATCCCTAACTGAGACACAACTTCTGATGGAAAAAAATAAGTTACCCACCCGGCCACCCCCTCTCCCAAACCGTTCAAACCAAAATTATCTTATGCACATACCCTTAATGTATATCTCTATCAACTGTTGGCTCATCAGGTGACAACTAGTTTTATGTGAGATTATTATGGTTTCAGTCAATGTAAGAGTATAAATTGGACAAACACATTAGGCATTTACGAGTTCACTTTGGTCATGGTCAATATGGTCCTTATAGTTGATGAAGTTTCCACGATTTAGTTAGTTTAGAATTTACATTGGGCTCGTTAGTTACTCTGCGTCCCTCAATAGTCAAAACCTTTCTCATTTTGCAATTTTGGGTTGACCCAATTATGACATGAAGTTTGACCTTTACTTTGATACCACCTAGTTAATGCATATTTAAATGGTCAGTCAGGCAGTAACAGTTTTATTCTGTAAATTTGTAGTGACATTAATCAAAAGATGACCATTTGCAAATATGATGCAGATACAAAGTAATGCAGATATAAAATGCTTTCATTCTATCTTTCTTACTTTAACCTAGGTATCTTATATGAAAGACTACTTACACTGGATTTCTTAGCAGCTGAGAGACAACAGGCAATCAAAGGCATACCTCCCTGCTTCAAGGCCCCCGGATGGATCTGTTAAATAAACTAAGTCAGGAAAAAAAAAGAGACTGAAACATAAAATGATCAGTGAGTACTTACAGAAATAGCTGATCATTTTGCTTTTTCTATGACAACACAGAAGCAACAGCCCAATGAACGATGGCAGACAATGGCACTATCTTCTTTCTTTTTGGGTTAAAATGTGGGGGGGGGGGTGGTTAAGGAGCCCATGTGGCAGGAGAGAGGTAAAACAGAAGCACCAATGTTGTTTGTGGGAGTTCTTTTTTTTTTTGGGGTGTGTGTGTGTGTGTGTGTGTGTGTGTGAGTCTAAGAGAGAGAAACCAGTAAATGAAAAAAGATGATGTTGCAACAAATTGAAAAACTTTGCAAAAAGGAAAAATACTGCAAAATGGAGCAAGTATATGAAATTTTTTAATGTTTTACTGGGGTGGGGGGGAGGGATGGAAGGAAGGATGCTTGTTATGAGCCTGATGTGATCCCAATTATGTTCTACTCTGTCCATCCAGTAAAGTTCACTCATTTATCCTCTCTAAGATGTCCACAAAATGTCTGCAAATATACCATATAATGTGTTCCCATTTAAATGAAAACAATGCTTTTGCAGCTGATTTAATAATTATTGAGTTGAAGCAGATTTTGGATTAGTGCCTAATTATTTACAAGTTTGTGTGGTCGAACGTTGAAGTAAGCTTTATAAATTGACCAACGACTGCATATTTGCAATCTTTCTGAATAGCCACTTCTAACCTGCAATATAGCGGGACTGTGTTCCTCTTCAGCAGCAGCTACTACTGAAGCCACTCCTTCCAAATTATAGACGTTAAAGGCTCCAACAGCATATCCACCTTTTTCTGCGTTCTTCAAAGCCAAAAAAAAGTAGTTAGAATTAAATTAAACCTATGCATTGAACCTGACCATCAGACAATGTCTAAGAGTTCTGACAAGGAGAAGATCTTTGGTAGATGACAATCTGGCAGGACGAGCCCAAGATTTTACAACTTCAGCAAGAGCTCCATGGTCACCAACATTCCCTGTAGTTTTTGGAATAGTCAAGAAAAGTACCATAAGTTGCAGTTATCAGCGAATAGCACCAGCATTATCATAAGAAATCCAAAAGGCTGCACTAGAGAAAAGCTGCAATAAATATTGTAGGGACCAAATATGAAAATCAAGGAAATATCACCTACCTGGAAAAACTATATATGGGACTCCTGGGTGTCTACTCTCACCACCAAGCTGCCATAAGGGAACACCAGCCAAGGCTTGTCCAACTACCTTCGCAAGTCTGGTATCAAGAGCTTTGGTAGCAATATCAGATGAGGTGATTCCACCCTGAAAAGAAGCAACAGAGTTTTCCTCAGCAATTTATAAGCACAGATATTTAAGTTGATGCGACTACCTTGATTTTAAATAGTTATACATAATGTTATATTAAGCTGACTAGATTATTGTAAAACCTGATTTAAACAGAAATATGAGGAAAATTTTGTCCTTTACTACCTTTTCAGTAGGTGAGTTTGTCAATTACAGCAGATTGAAAACCAAGTTGTACTCTAAGACCCAAAAGTTAACAATATCTTAATGTTGAAGACCTTTTCTCATTCTCCAATGGGTATGGCCATCAAATGGCGTCATCAAATCTACTTCTACCACTTCTTTTTTGAGGGAAAAGGATTAGCGCACTTATATTAAAAATGGGACAAAATGTCCATAAGTACATAAGGTGAAATTTCCAGAGGGCAATGACGATCCCACCGTTGTTCCACTCCAAACGACACTAATCTAGCTAAATGATGAGCAACAAAATTCCCTTCCCTTCGAACATGAGACCAACTAAAGCACGAAAACTTTTGCTAATTTCAAACACATCTTCTAGAATATTATCAAGTTCAGATAAGTAAAAAACTCCTCTTTCGAGCCGCTTCACAAGAGTTAAGCAATCCGTCTCCACTTCATTCCATTTTTCTTTAAAGGAAAAAGATATATGTGTATAAAAAGTTAAACGAGGGAATGTAAGTAACATTCAAATCGTTTTGGCATAAACTCCCAATTGAAGTACCATTTTAGGAAATGTGTTTAATGCTTGTATACAACATTGTATATATCATCACCTTTTTTTTTTATCATGTAGATAAGAATAATAAAACAAAAAAGCAAAATTAAGTCATGTGGATAATTGCAAATTTTAGGTCTTAATTTACAGCAATGTGGCCTGCCAAATATAATTTCGGTTAACCTTGTGGACAGCCGGGAATGAAAATTTGGTTGACCACCACAACAAAGGTGTCATAGCAACCACCTCAACAGAGGGCAGGTTGTATTAATTAGTAATGAATATGTATGTAGGTTTGTAAAAAGTTGGAAGGACTTGAAGAGTCAAAAGCTACTCCTAGTATATACTTTAAAGAACAAAAAAGTGACATTTATACTCTCCCTCACCATCCCATGAGATCTCAATTTTTTTACCAAGTTAGAATATGTATATTTCGCGTTCAATCAACATACCTAGGGTTTACAAATAAACCCCCAAGACTCAAAAATTGATGGGAAGTGCAGCGAATTAGGTGATGCATCCTGCTTCTCTCTCCCCTCTCTCCCTTCCCCTCCAAATCCCCCTATCGAAACGAAATATTATTGATTTTAATATTCTAACCCTGTCAAATAATCTGTGGATAGACTTCATGAGTCCCATGTTAATGATCATGAAGCTAAAGCTCTTCTGGAACATCTTCATACTGCTGATATTGTTAAATTTAATAGCATTAGCCACGAACAATGGACCAGATAGAAATCAAGCTCGGAAAGAAAAGCTGGAAATTATTTTCCTTCTTCGGAAAATTATTCCTGGTCTAATAAAGGACAGGATAAGAGAAAGAAAATAAGCAGGTACTGGGCTCTTGGTAATCCTGCTTGGATGTAAGTCATGTAGCACTTATCAAAACTATATTCTTATCATAGCCCCATTCTTCATATTTCTTCTAACTCTTCTCATGGGGATAGGCCTTTCAAATTCTCTAATAAGATGATTGATCAGCCTGATTTCGGATATATGGTAAGAGATTGCTGACAAAATAATGTGACAGGATCTTCTATGTCAAGGGTGTCTGTCAAGCTAAAATTTGTCAAAACTAGTTTGTAACACCTTCACAGGCTTCATTTGCTAATATAACTGAGAAGATTGATAATGGCAGATATGATCTTAACAGCATTCAATCTCAACTAGATGTTACTCCCTCTGATTTCTTCTCTTCAACAGCAGTAGAGATATAATGCTGATCCACTTACAAGATGGTTGAGAACTGAAGAGAGTGCTCAGGCAAAAGTCCAGAATACAATGGTTGTAATCAAGTGATAATAACCTTTCTTCTAAGAGATGAAGGAACGAAGTACAAAAAAACAGCATTGCTATTCTGTATAATAGCTGAGGGGGAAGGTTGACTGTTGAGGAAGATATTCAGGCTGAGAATGTGGATTTCTACTCTAAGTTCATCGGTACTGCCACTGCCTGGAGTTGATAACATTGTTCTCAGCAACTCTGCCCGCACATTCTTACCAAACCCATAACTACTGAGAAGGTCTTGACCCTGCTTTGAAGAGCATTGGTAACGATAAAGCACCTGGGATTGATGGCTTTAATGCTGTCTTTCTCAATGGAACACCAGTATATCTAAGCTGGTGTCTACCAAACTATATTTTGATTCTTTGCTACTGAGCGATTGATGAAGCATGCCAATTGTGCCACAATACCTCCATTCCAAAAATCTCAAATGCCACCCTAGTAAAATATGCCACGCCTATAGCCTGTTGCACCATGATTTACAAAATCATAGAAAAACTTCTTACTGCTACATTATTGGACAAGTGGTTGATTGTGCTCATACTGGCTTCAATCATCAAATATATATTTCTGGTGATATATTGCTAGCCACAGACTTGACAAAAGAGCTTAACAGGAAAACCATAACTCCCATTTATAGTTAACATACAGAAAGCATATAAGTCAGCAGAATCGCTTTTTCTTGAGTCCAGCTTAACTGAATCAGGTTCTCCAGAGAAGATTATAAACATGACTATGGCTTGTGTTACTACAGTCAATTAGGTTAATTAGGGACTATCAGGGTTAATCTGATGAATTTGGGCTCAATGACTAATGGAGTGGACGGCCATTAATCATTAAGGGTAGATTGATGTAGTTTTTAAAACCTAGTGCCCCAGTGCATTTCTAAACCTACGAGGGCCCCTTGTACATTTTTGTACACATTAGGTTACCTCGTGAAAAATTCGATAAAGTCAGTTGTACCTGTAAATATCGATAGAGTTAGATCAACAGGTTATAGTAGTACCCAAGAAATGCTTATGAGTAACCTCCTTTGCACGTAAAAGACTCTCCTTTCCAAGCCTTACTAGAAGGTGGGAAAGAGGAATACTACTGCAATGTATGTGGGATTTGACGCTTTGTAGTTGATTCGTGCCTGTGTGCTTTCCTTTGGACAATAATAAAACTTTACTTTCCAAAAAAAAGTTTACGGTAGGTAATACGAACAAGCAATAACAAAACGAACCTATGAAGCACAATAAGGTTTTATGAACGGAAGTACCTTTGCAAGAATATAGCGAGGCCTTGTTCCTATGCGCCTCACAATTTCCACCAAGGCAGAGCTTACTTTGAAATTTATTTGAAGACTTTCAGAAGCAGCTGAAAAACAAAAGTAAGGTACAAATAGTAAAGTTTCACATTCATGCGAACATTTTGTAACGCAAGCAAAAATTTGTTTCATTGAGCATCTTGTCCTAAGTATGTTCATGTAATATCATTTTCAAATGGAAATAGAAGTCATCAAATTGAATGTACACGGTCAGGACTTCCTCTTATCAAGCAATATCTGGAAAGGGAAAAAAACATAAAAAGGTGTGTGCATGTCGGTTACATATCAGCAGACAGAAAGCTGGGAAATTTGTCGGCATAGGCATAATGTGGCACCAAGATGTTCGCTTGGCTACATAACATCGGAAGAAATTTCCTAGATCAATTTACTTGTTTATAAGTAGCATTCATGGGGTGTCAGTATTAACTCTATACAAGAGAGAACAAGGTTTAAAAAATATTATACCCTCAAATCGCTAACAAGTCTTCAGATAAAAACTAAAATCCTCAATCGATAGAACCATGCATGATATTACGTACAAAATTCAAAGTGTGATAACTGATGCTTGTGCCAAAGTACTTGACTCTGAATCTACAAGAGTAACTATTTTCAGCTAGCAGTGAAGTTATTCAAAAATTTAGTACTAGTGTGAGCGGAGGAAATTTGACGATATGGAAACTGGTTGAGATTGAAGGGTTAATACCAAGCTAACAAAAGGCTAACAGCTTTCAGCCACTCGTTTATTGTTTATGACTTAAGCATTGAGTGAAAGAAACAAATTTGATCTATATCACCTAAGCCAGCATAGATTGCATTGTTTGTGTAGCATATCTCTGTTAGGAGCTCAAAAGACGTTAAGGGATCACAGAGGCCAATCCGTGGAGAATCTTGACAGCTCTGTGAGGAAGCAGCTGTGGAGTAATTTGAAAGGAGAAAATCATGTGTCTTTAAGATCAGTATTCATAGCAAACCATTCCAATGACCATGATAACAATCAACATGGTAGGGTATAAGTTTAGCTTGAAAAAGAATGAAGGCGTGCAGCGTGGACTAAAGAGTGTCATGCAGCCGATAGATTTGGAAAGTTGGAGAATCTTCTAAGGAAGGAGTGAGGAAAGAGTTCACTGATGCTACTGCAAATGCTATGAACAGGAACAGGAACATCAGTTGAGGGGAAAGAAATGGAGATTTCCAGCACAAACCCCCCCATGACCAGATATAATAACAAGAACAAAACAATTAGGAAAATAACAAAGCACAAGGTTCAAGATAACATACTTCTTCCAGAGATAAGCTCTCGACTCGTCATAATTAGTGTGTCCATTCCAGTCCTAAGGAACACATCAGCCATTTCCGCAGCTTGATTTATCTCTTTCTCTCCCTCTTCAGACGACTTCATTGCGACCTTGTCGACAGAAATCTGAGGGAAGATGAGGTGGACAATAAATCACTCTTCATAGAAGCACTAGCATCTCATGAGTTCAAGTCTTTAGATTTGTATCTCCCTTTTTCCACATGGGAAGAGGAGTATCAAGAAATCAATGTTTTAGTATGGAAATAAAACAATATGAATCACCTCAATCCATCTTAAGACATGTCCAAACTGAAGTTTGAGTTCTTCAACCTGCACAAAAACAAATTTCAAATGATTAAGCCTCAGCAATGAAGCAAAAAAAAATCATTGAGATAGATCAAAAAGCAGAAACAATCTGTAGGCTGTAGCAGTGTTGTATAGAAAATCCTTATCACCTGTCTTGTCGTTTTTGGGACATATGATCCTACAATTATAAGCCCACCAGTGCTTTCTTTGTGTATTCCCAAATCCTTTGGAGAAACTGGAGGTCTAGAAATTATCCCTACTCTAGCAGAAACAAAACTAGCAGCAGTGCGGCATAGAAAACGCTTTCCCTTCAGTTCTGCCTAGAAGCAAAGAAGCAGAAAGGAGGGAAAAGGTTTGGAGTCATAAACACGATTGGTATAGCTTAACCAACAATAGAAGTATCGGTGCTGTATACAATTAAAAAACAAAACTTACCAGGATCATCCCAGCAGCAAACACAGCCATATCTCTTTCGCTAGCTGCATTGACTATGCAAGTTGATCCCTATTTCATTAAAGTATAAAACAGGTCTTATATCACTAGGACAGATTTGAAAGTATGTGGAAATGATTCTAGCTGACCAGTGGGCGGTAACTGGTGATAAATCAGAGCTATGGACATAATATGTATGACATACAGGGTCTTTCTTAAAAGTGCTAGCCACAGTCTTTCTGTTTCCTTTTCTTTATTCTTTATTCTTCTTTCTTTTTTTCTTATATTAAAAGACACAACAGGGGTGTTGCCCATATAATGTTATACATAAGGACGGCTAAGGTCGAAAACTTATCCACTCAAGATTTTATGTACCATTCTATCTACAATATCTAGCAAATATAAAAGTGCCAAAAGGATCAGATTTCTTACACCAGCTATATAATAGCTCAAGAAGACAAATTTGATCTATTTGTGAACTCGTAACACTTATATAGCAGCACAAAATCTTCTTCGTCATTTACATAAATAAGAAAAAAGATATCCATGGCATGATTGATGAGTGTATATCTTTTGATCTATTCAACTTAAAAATATAAGTTAGAGACAATTCATATTTATGCGATTCGCCTTCCATGCCCCTTGGTTTCGTCTTTAGACATAAAACCTATGTAAATTCATTTGGGAGATTGACACAATCATGAGAAAATTCCTAATCCAACATACACTCGAAAATTTTATCATACAAATGATTTTCCCATGCGAAAATTCCCACCTTTATCATACACTCAGTACTAGAGGTGTTCAATGTGGCGGCTTCGGGCCGGAGCGGGTCAGTTTCTATACGGGATGGGGCGGGTCACAGAAAAGTCATAACGGGCCATGTAGGGTCAGGGTCAGTTGATGCCCTCTTTAAGCCCGCCCATATTTGTTTTCCACAGTGCCCGTTTGAGCCCATCTACTAAACGGGCCGGATCAGGGCTGAAAATGGGCCGGGGCCCATTGCACAGGTCTATTCAGTACTAACCCCACCTTTGGAGACAATTTCCTCAGATGGAATTTTACCTCTAGTGACCCACAAATCTTGGTAAACAGCCCTATTTATGTAATTGACAACTAATTAAATACATTTCAGAACTAAATTCTTAATTAAACTCTCAATTCTAATTAAAAAAATATATTGATCAACTAAGAAAAGAAAAGAAACCTAACCTCACCCCCTCCCTGCACCACTTCCTCCCCCTGCAGGCTGCAGCCACCCCTCCCCAAACCTCCCCCATCCCTGAAACCACCCCTCCCCCCACCCCAGCCCCCAAAAAAACCCTCGAATACGATATGTTTTGGACTTTTGGGAAGGAAGGCTCCGAACGCTTTTAGATTGATTTATCATGAGTGATCTTATTTCATACCAAAAATCTTTCCGCTTTCTCAATATAGATGTCTCTATTCAATCTCACGAGGAGAATTTTGTGATATCATGAAAAGGACACAAGAAGATCATCCAAATAAATCAAAAATGGAAGAGCTCAACAAACAAGAGCTAACCTCTAGCATCTCTACCTAAAAAGAAAAGCTTCAACAAGTATTGTCTATCTTCCCTCCTCTTCTTTCCCCTTTTCCATTCTCTTTTGCGAGTTAGGGGTTTACTAAAATTCAATGTTTTTATTACTATGTCGTTCATGGTAGAATATTAGGTTTAAGTTTACCACAATTCGTAGTTGAGCTTATTTGGGTCAAAAAAATGGCGTCAATTGAGGGTGATCCGTGAATTTCATAGATAAGGGGGTCGAAGGGGTGGGGAAGGGGGTGGTTGCAGGGGAGGGGAGGGGTGGCTGGAGGAGGGCGGGAATGGGTTGGGAGTGGTGGCTAGCAGGGGAGGGAAGGGGATGGGGTTAGCGTTTTTCCTACAAAAAGTTACTCCCTCCGTCCCCCAAAGGAATTCCTATTTCTTTTGTGCACAAAGTTTAAGGAAGAAAGTTGGCGAAAGCCTAAATTTTCATTTTATAATTGAAATGTAAGGTAGTAGGTATTTCTTAGAATTGTTTACAAAGAGAGAGGGTGTGGGGTCAAGTGCTTTTTGTAAGGAAAATATTATTATAATAAGTGGACCATACTTAAATTAGGAAATGGAAAATGTAATTGGACATGGGTGCCATGGGATTACTCCCACCAATTTTTCCTTTTCCCATGCCACTAGTGCCATGGGTCCCTCTTTCAAGTTTCACCTATCTTTATTGCATTCAAATAATTAATAAGCCCAGGTTCGTTTAACATGATACAAGTCGTAGTTAATTAGTTAATTTGGTTAAATTTGTAAGTTAATTTAGTTAATGATTGTTGTTTTAGTTAGTTGAGAGATCCGAAAAAATCTTCAACATTTAGGTTTTAGGTTTCCCTAGAGGTTAAGGGATTGTTAGTTGGCATGTAATTGTAATTAGGGAAGTGGATGGTACTTAACTCAATAGTCTTAAACTTGGGTGGCAAGATTAAGAGATTGTTGGCATTAAGTTGTTAATACTTAGCAGGTGATGAGAGGAAGCTCATGGCAATGTTGCGCACTTTGTACCATCAAAGTCTTGGGTGAGAAGGAGGAGATAGAAATCGAAAAGATTCAGATTCAGGTGATGAGAGGACGGAGGTGAGAAGGAGCACAGAGAAATAGGTTAGAGAAACAAGTTTCTCTCTCTTGTCTATATTTGGTAAAAGTTTTAGTAAAGCTTAACGATTTGATTCAATATTTTTCATCTCTTTCTAGTCGCACCTAGAAAGTTTGATGAATTGTACTCCATCCATTCCCGTTTAATAGTTAACACTTACACTTCACTTTGGGGGAGAATCAAGGAGGATGTTGAAAAACATGGGGTGATTGTTTGAAGAGTAGAGAAAGTAAAAGAAAGTTGAAAAGGTAATAAAGGTAGGTAGATGATGTTAGATGGGTTGTTAAATTGGATTTTTAAATGAGTTGTGGGCCAAAAAGTTGTGGAAAAGAAGGGACGTGACATTTTACATAAAGTAGAAAAAGTAAGAGTGTAACTATTAAAAACCAACAGTCTAAAAAGAAAAGTGTAACCATTAAATAGAAATGGAGGGAGTGGTTGATTGTCCTGTTCAATTTGCTTAATATTTTAACGTTTGACAATCTAACCTATTTGTTTAGATGCAGAAACTTCATCTTCGCAATTTGTGATTTACAATTTCTGAAGTAGAAGGCTTATAGAAATTTTTGCTTTCTCTGTTTTGATTCATTAACTTCTTCTGTGATTCTTATTGTTGCTGATTTTATTGCATTTTTACAGCGTTGGAAGGCTAGGCAGTGAATTAATTTTCTCCGGTTTCCTTGATGCACGATAACTTATTGTGCACCCGTTCCATTTTAGACTTATACATAAATGCAAGAAAAGAAGCAAAGAGGGATAGAACAAGTGGGAACTGGGACGTAAGATTGGAGCGCTAATAGTGGCATCAATAACACACTTTAAGGTTTTATTTAGCTAAGACTACTATCACCCACTCAGCAAAAGTGTATACCTACTGAGACTTACCTTAATTTTCTACAACACTATTTAAGGTTTTATTTAGCTAAGACTACTATCAACCACTCAGCAAAAGTGTATACCTACTGAGACTTACCTAAATTTTCTACACACCATGGCATGTCTCATATGAGCACAAACTACTTTTACTAGGCATGAAATTTATCATTCAGGAGCCAGCAAGGTGTTCTTTTTCTTTCTCTTTAAAAGCATAGGCGATGATTATGAACAGTAGCTAACAAGAAATCACGGCGTAAGTGGAAGCATATTCCATTACCTTCTCCAAACTGGATAAATGCGCACAAACAGCATTAGGACCACCTTTGCGCAAGAGTTCAATGGTAACAGAAGAAACATTGCTAGCTTCTATACGCCCTTCTGTTTTCTCTTCAACCCACTAATGTTCAGGGAAAACAAGTTACAAAATTCATTGCATGATTGAAATTTGAAAGTAACTCCTTAAGAGTGAGAGTCGGTCATGAAAGGTTCAAGCAAACCTCTCGCAAATTTGAAGATTTATAGCCAAAAGCAGAATCTCTAGCAAATTCTGTGTCTCCAGCAGGAATAAGCCTGATATACATATTCCAACTTTAATATTAAGACCGAACAATATTATATCACATAACAGTGAAAGAAGTAAAAACTTACCGGTCAGCTTCTGCAACATAGTGTATATCTCCTATAGTGAAGCGACCACCTTGAAGAAAGAATGGGCAAATGATTGATACATCAATTTCCCCCATGACTGAAACGACAGCATCAGCTTCCTGACAATTTAGTAACCATCAGATCAACAATGTAAAGAAGATACTCCTTAAGGAAATACTCTGTATGTGAAAAGTGACTTGCCTCGGGAAAGTGGCCCCTTAAAGTTGAATCACCTCTTAATACCACTGTGAACTCAGTATTAGCTGATTTAGCTGCAGTCTGTAGATTGCTGCAGATTTCAACCACTAGTGCACTAGCCTGTATAAAGTTCAATTGCAAAAAGAAAGCAAACCCATGAAGCTAATTATATTAAAAAGCAGACATCCATTTTTCTACATAACACAATAGATTCAAAAGTACAATTCCTCTACAATACCTTTTCAGAGCTCAGAGCCCTCGAATTTGTCAATATAAAAAAACATTTAGGCTTTTTTATGAGTTGTTCAACAAGTGCATCCACATTCCTGCAAGACAGACAGAAAGCAAAGAGATCAGCTACCGTAATTATATCACTAGACAGAATGTAAACAATGCCTATGGACTTACAGCACCAATCACTACCTAAAATATCACTTTGATAGAAACTCGTGAAATAACCTTGTTAAAAAATATACTTATGAAGTAACCCTGGCCTACTCTTTTTCTTGAAACTATGCATATAATAACTTCAGAAAGTGATATGTCTTGCAACAAAGGACATGATATAGGATGTTTACCATTCTGTTAGAACTTCAATATCATGAACAGTTTGGGTTCCTGTTGGATCATCATCAAGAACAACCAAGGGCTTCATATTATTGTCACATAGCTTGATTATATCACTGGTAAGATCCACAGGCCACTCGGGGGGAAGAGATTTCATCACATTTTCTTGACTAAGGACAGGAAGCTTCCCTTCAACTTTGATTCCTGTCAGAGCCTCATAAAACTAAAACAAAAGCAATTTAAAAGACTACACACTAAAACATCATTTGAAGTTCAATAATCTACTCTCAACGATCATTAATATATGTAATGGCGTAGGATCAACTTTACCCCCCATAAAGTTCACCCTGCTTCAGAATTTAAAAATGATCCAAGCAAACATTCAATTTGCAAAAAAACTGTTTCACATTCAAACAGTTTCAAGGAACTCATGTATGTACCTTGACAACAGCCGCATCATCAAGGGCACCCCAGCCAGCAGCAGAACCTGACAACCAGAAACATCAAGCATTGCTTGCGATAAAGGATAAGTTGGTGAATAAATAGAGAGCACCTGACAAGCAATCAAATGAAAAACTTCTTCATAAATTGAAAAGGAAGCAGCTAAAAATTATCCAGTTCTGACACTTGCAAAATTTGATGGTATATGTTATCCCAGCACTCTACTGATCTCCACCATGTAACAAGCATAACTAATCACACACATGAACCTGAGGCTGAGACACACTTCATTTACTACGAACAAAAGCTAAATCCAAAGGGGAATGTACATGTAGCACCTTACTGATCTCCACCATGTAACAAGCATAACTAATCACACACATGAACCTGAGGCTGAGACACACTTCATTTACTACGACCAAAAGCTAAATCCAAAGCGGAATGTACATGTAGCACCTTACTGATCTCCACCATGTAACAAGCATAACTAATCACACACATGAACCTGAGGCTGAGACACACTTCATTTACTACGAACAAAAGCTAAATCCAAAGCGGAATGTACATGTAGCACCTTACTGATCTCCACCATGTAACAAGCATAACTAATCACACACATGAACCTGAGGCTGAGACACACTTCATTTACTACGAACAAAAGCTAAATCCAAAGCGGAATGTACATGGTCTCCTGAGCCTCAGCTAATGCAAGATTTGAAATCGAATTCAATACACAATGTTGTTATGCAGGAGAAAAAGAACCGAGCATTGCATACCAGCTAAAAATAATTGGTGTGCAGTGACAGCAACATGAAGTGGAATTTTCCGAGATGAGCATTCATGAGAGACAATTCCCTAAACAGAACCATGAAAACCATTTATCTCAACATTACATAAGCAAACATAGAAATTAGGCCCTGCATAAATAACTTTATCTTACCAGATCTTTCACGAAGATGTTAAGTGCAGAATAAGGAGTAAAATCATTGTCCACCATGTGTGGACCACGGTTCTCTAACATCCTGCAAAAGAAGCACGAACAAATTACTGTACTGAAAAGACGGGTTATTCACAGATTCAAACCCATCGAAATAGTTTAAGTGTAAACTCAAGATACAAATGACAAAGAATCCGGAGGTCTAGTACCACTTTTTCTTTCAATCTTCGTCCAAATTCGTAAAAACACATCAATTAGGTTCAGATTTCAGAAATTGTGGTTTCAACTTTGCAAGGCAAAGTATCAATCGCACATAGTGGTTCAAGAACCTCTTCTTCACGGCTTTGAGTTGCAGTTTTGGAATTAGCAATATAAGACTATTCATATCCTTTCGGAAACTTGTAAAATCCAGAATCCATGTATCAATAGAACTATAGAAATGAAACGAAGAAACTAAAGAGCCCTCCTTTTACAAAGAACGAAGGTGATGCCCAAGACTGCTTAAACTGCCGGAGATAAAACTAACGAGTTATACCATCAAATTGTGGGGGAGAGTAATAAAACACCGATTAAGGATATGTACAAGCATGTCGAAAAAAAATTTTGGACTCATAATGGGACAGTCCACTAGAGATGACATTCATCTTATGAACAGATTGCAGGTCAAGAGAGAAGGATCGGCATACGGTTTTTGTTGACCTATAGAAGGCCTATGATAAAGTTCAGTGAGATGTTCTTTGGTGAAAAATATCGAAAAAGGGTTTACCTTGCAAATATATTGCCTAGTTCAGGAAATGTATCTGGAAGCGAAAACAAAGTGGTGGAATAACATAAGATATCCCTATTACTAACATCAAGTATCTCGATTGATTCTTTCCTATTCACAACAGTGATAAACACGGCCTATTCAAGATGCAATATTGTGGTTTGTGTTGCTTACCGATGATATTGTATTGGTGGATGAGACTAGGGATGGAGTTAATACTAAATTGAGGCAAACATTAAAATCTCAAGGGTTGATACTAAGTCGAAGCAAAACGGTGTAGGTCTATTCCAAGAAATCTTATTCGCTGTATCCAATCCACGACTGATTGATCTGACCCACCTCCTTTAGCTCAATACCATCAAGAATCCCCAACTATTACGTGGGACCAGGTTCGTTTTCTACAACATCGTACCCTTCTTTAGCTCGATTTGGGTCGGACTTTGGTATGAGGGGAGGTTCAATCAAAAATATTTACCATGACAATTTGCACCAGATATCTCGGTTAGAGTTTCGGAAACGGGAACGGTCGCAGTTTCGGGGTAATGGAACGGATACGTCTGTCGTGGACCACGTTGCGGTTGTCACAGCAGGTATTTTGTTTTAGACTATTATTTCTTAGTCTTTTTGCTTAAATTAATCTTAGATCTTAGTGGAGTAATACAGGGTTCAGTTGAGCGGTGGTACCTCGTCTCTTACTTTTCTCTTGTCTCTGAGTCATTATTGGAGGTAGGTCGGTGCTATTGTAAAACTAAAGATAAGAAATCTCTATTGCAAAAACTTGCTAAGTGACGTCTTGGAGCGAAAAAAACGGGCGAACCCTTGTTGTCACGGAAACGGCCAAAATATCGGGCTTTATAAATCCACTTTATTGAACCGGTTGAATTTGATTCGCCAAAGTTGAAAACCGTTCCAACTCGGGCAAACCGTTCCGATACGGCCGTATTTTTGCACCATGGCACCAAGCCGATGGAAGAGATCCATTCTGTTAGTTGGCTCTACCGCGAAGTGGCTGCCTTTGCTCAATTTGGGATCTCGCGAACTGGTTTTGGACTCCTATCCTCCACTAACCCTTATTTGATTTCTTTCCCTTTCCCCTCTTCCAACCAAGCACCCCCTTATTGTATTTAGAGATGCTTGTGGAGCTACTGATGATGAATTGAGGCCAAATTTATTCCTTCACATCAGATGAAGAGTTCATCTTTCTTACCCTTCCTAGAAGGTGGAGATTGATGAATACTTGTGTTGTTTTGTGATTTGTTTTCCTGTGTTCTAGTGCTTTGGAGCATGTACTTGTTTCTTTTATTATTAATACAAGTTTCGCTTTACTTGCCAAAAAAAAAGTAAAAAGTTATAATGCTCAAAAACCATATGAAAGAAAGAAATACATACACAAATTATTTAAAATAAAAAATTCTCTTTAAAAATGCACATAGGAAAACTTTCCAATCAAATTCACGTTGGCAATTACAGGTGTCAATAATTACCAGGATGTTCCGCGACTTGTGGTTATGATTTGAAATAGGTTTCTTGTATGTAGCCCCAAGCGAGCACCAAAGGCTAGTGCTTCAGCTGCAGATGCTATATGAACTCCAGCAAGTAGTTGATTAACCATTTTAACACAGCTACGAGAAATTTTAGAAAAAGGTCAGTCTCATATTACATGTTCACTTAGTGTGCCTACGTTATTCGGATTACAATCATCAATGCATAGATATAAACACTTTAAAAATAACAGTAACTGTTATCTACATCAGGACAGATAGCTATTACTATGTTTTTACATGATTACAGGATATACTTTAACCTTATTTCTCCAGCAGATGTAGTAGCCAGTAAACTTTTTATATTAATTTTAAATCTAGAAGAAAGATAACAGAATATACTTGGCCAGCAGAGGAAAAGGGGGAGATGGAAACAAAACCTGTACACTACGTGTAATATGATCATTATCAGTATGGTGAACCTTTAAGTAAATATCAGTATGGTGAAACCTTTTTAGTAAATAATATGTTCAACAAACTTTTCGAATGTATAAATCTATACTACGTGTAATAGAGGACATGGTTTTGAGCCTTCATCAACTTTAACTAGTAAGTTTGCTACACATCACAATGAGAAAAGCATAAGAACTTCAAAAGAATAAAAGATGCCCAAAGGTACCTTCCAGCTCCACATCCTCCTTTTATGATGTACAGCTTCTCACTCAATGCTGTCAAAACGGTAAGCAACTACCAATCATTTTATCTTGATATAATTGAAGCTGGAAATATTATGAGCAGATATGTTAAGGCCCAGTACCAGAGAGTACTGAAATGCACTGCTCCAGAGCTTCGTCTGTGCCTGATGCCATTACCTGACAAAAATGTGTTGCACTTGTCAGTTTTTTCTAGTCACTGGATTATCCCACAGCATGGAAAAACTCCAAGAATAGAAAGGAAAAGAAGCACCATATGAATTCCTGACTGTTGGCTTATTCTTGAAAGTGACACATTGCTAAAAATTAGCACCAGCAGGCCAAACAATTATGATCCTTGCAATAAAATGAGAAAGTGATTCACACACCAACAACGCAACAGATGCTAATTTCACTTTAATTTTGATCATTCTCATTTCTCTGTATGCATGACTTGTATGCAGATATGATATTGCTTACTGAAGGCTTCCTCTACTTAATGCATTTGAAGCACAGCAATTTTACTTATTTATTTTTTCGCAAAGATCTTAGTTTTTCAGCTTATAAGACTCCAATATGGGTTATCTCATGCAGCTACCAAATAATAACAATTTTTCAATTCAGATTTATCCCCAAAATTGTATGTGTAAGAGAGAGAGAGGGAGAGATAATGACTGAAGCACGAATTAGAAGACTTTCGATTCAGATACCGTAAGAGTTCCTGAGGAGGCTCTCTTAACACCACCAGAAACAGGGGCGTCCACTAGCTTTAAGTTCTTGCCTGCAATCAGATTATAGAGGGCATTATTATGACAAGACAGCTGATCACATAATCTGACAATGTATAGGAGTTCGAAGCAACATCAAACGTAATGACTGTCAAACATTATACAAAGCTTTCCACTTCCATGACTTTCAATGCACTGACAAACACATGAATTGTACAAGAGAGAGAGGAAACACCGCATAAGGGAGGACCATTTTGGTGCAAAGATCATTAATCAAGTTGGACAAAGGTTTGAAGTGTTGATGGAAAGTCTGATAGTTTCTCAACACCACTCCAAGTAGCTTGATTCAATTTCCACAACCTCAACTTCATGACAGACAACCTAGGAGTCATTGATTGCACTCAGCAAATCAAATCCCTCCTAGATAACTCAAATCGCGGTGGTGCTGAATTGGAATACGGTGCACCCAAATGCAAATCAAAATTCAGCTTTTTGACGAATTCAAAGCCCATTTGACTGAATCCCTATGTCAGAAGGTTTTAAAAAATCATGGAAACTTATAACGACACAGTTACTTATCCTCGTCACAGTGACGAAAAATATGTTAGGTTATCTAAAATAAGAGTATAGGTTATTTATGAGCGATGGGCCGATGACTGGAGAAACATTTTGTGTTTTCAACTAATAAACAGTTTCAGTGTCATGCTGCTTAGACTACTGTACACTTCCATCTTCAACTTAAACTGGATAATCAGCCACCATGGGGTGGATCCAACAAGATTAGAATATCTTGTACTTCCATAACAAAACTTAATATGACTTCAGGAAGTCCATAAGGAATCACATAGACAACACCTTGCCCTTAATAATGTGAGCCAGACAGTTGTCATTTTCTTGATATACACAAGGCAATCTTAGGAAATCCAGAAAGAAGTCCATCCCTCATTTCTTAGTCTTTGACCCAGATAGCAATCTCTTTTTTCAGATAAGAATAACAGAGACACTAAAATGTTTGACAAACCTTGTAAACGTTGCTCCAGCTGGGTCACATATGCTGGAGAAACAGTGGATGACAAAATTACAGCTGATCCTGCTGAAAGAGCTGAAAACAGCAAAACCACAAATTTTAAAACATCAGGTTAACATTTCAGGTTAGTCTTCTGGGAAAATAATATATAGTGCTCCACAGTCCATTGCATCACAGGGCAGGTTTTGGTGATGTTTCTTCTGAGATATATTTCCAATTTATTTATATTCCAGCCAACAAAATACCCTTTAGGATTAGTATAACACTAACCATTAAATCCTTTAAGCAGACAAGAAACTGACACATACCCTGGATGGCGCCTTGATCTCCAAAGAGTACATTTTCTGCTTGAGCTTCATTGGTAACCATTATCACAAGCACATCAACACCTAAAAATAAACAACCAAATTAGATCAGGATAACATCGGCAAAATCATAAAGGGGAAAAAGATTGTATACTAGCAATTCATTCTACAATTGCCCAAAATGAAGTATTGTTAGTTGGCAGCCCCACTCTCAAAATATAGCTTGGTATGTAGACACATGGGTACTTAATTTTTTTTGTTTGTTTGTTTGTTTTGCAAATCAAAATAGAATTTGATTAATCACCACAGGTAATCCATGAAAGTTCTAAAACAAACTAACTCCCAAACCACTATCTCCTTTGAAATTGCATCAGTATTTCACCCCTTCCCCCCCATCTTCAGAGAGGGTTAAGAACTGGAACACTTCATGTGCACGAAGGGAAAATACAAAAGCTCTAACCACAAATAGCAGAATTGATGGACTAACAAACAAAACAGTACAGCACTTCAAGGAGCAGCAGGCTTTTTTAAAATGAAGACTCAGTTATGATCCTTGAAAAAATTCAGAAAACATTGAGAAGCTTGACATATCTGAGTCAGATACTTCTAATGGATCAACGTCTTTTAAAGATTCCACGTCATATAGTATTGCAATAATATATTGAACTTATAATAGTCATAATGAAGGTCATTTCTATAGCTGCGACTTATCTAAGACACCTAATAAACTGTAACTAGGGCATACAAACGAACAAGAGAAGACGAGGCTGGAGGCACAACAGCCCCCCATGCAGCCATGTTGATCCACCTGTAGTTGCAGGATGAAGCCCTTCAACGATAATGTATATTATGAGACTCAGGAAAGGCCCAATCATTATGATTTGCATAAAATGAACCATTAAGAACAAAGAGCCTACAGCCGTACACTGACAGTACTGAAGAAAGAAATCCTAGGGGGAATCAATTAATTTAGAAGACGAAGTTCATGCTATACCAAAAGCTTCAAACATGCCTTCTTCCATACTACTTAAAAATCTAGCGCTGAAATCTTAAAAAACGAAGAAGCCTCAATTTACCTTTTGATACTTCTAGTGGAGAGTTACCCACTAACCCACCTGCTTCAATAAATCGATTAAGTGTTGGTTCATACACCTAGCATAAATTAAATCAAATAAATTACACAAAGATTAAAGATGGTAATAATTTTCTTCAACACAACAAAAGATGAATAAGAAGACATAACAGAATCTCCAAAGGTGCATTGTCAACTGAACAGATGATGTTTGACATTGACATTCACAACAAAAGCAGTCTTTTCAAGACCAATATAAAAGAAGAAAAAGGAGAGGGAAAAAAGGCCCTATGATGCTATATAAATTGGTGGTTTTTATGCCCCTTAGTGTGTCCTCATAACTAGTATTCACATCATCAATAAACAATCTTAGTCCAGTTAAATTTGATCATTTGCCTGTATGTAAAAGTTGATAAATATTACGCATAGGGAGACAAACTTGAGATCTTCCCGCAGAGCACAGAAACTTCATTCATAAATTTACCCAAAGAAACCTGATGTAGACGTAAATGATATCTAAATCCAAAAGAAACTTATAAAGAGCTAATTTTTATAAATATACAAAGTAACAACAATGACAATAATTATGATTACAATAAGTCATATAGCATTTATCTAAAAAAATTCGGTTCCATCATCCCATCTAGGTTCTACCCCTTTAAGATCCAAAAGGAATGCAGCAAGAGAAAGTGGTATTACATCATAACCAATGACGGTAAAATTTGACCTCAGTAGGTGAGTTGCCATGCCAAACCCCATTGCTCCAAGACCAATGAAACCAATTCGGTTTACTGCTTTTGACCTGGAATCCAGCTCTTTTGCTAGTTCCAAAGGGTTATAAGTTTCTTCGTTTGCTGCATCTTCAAGTTTGATTCCAATAACTTTTTCCCATACCTATTCAAGAGAGGTAAGCACCAGGCACGTAGCAGCCATTTCGTACAGACAGTATTAGCTATAGCCTAAAGTCCAGAACAACAAAAGCAGCATATCATAGGAAGACTATGCAAAACCAGAATCACCTTAAACAGTGGCGCGTTGTTGGCATCTCCACTAACATGAGAACACCCTACGAAATCCACCAAAAACAATCAAGATAAAATAATGACTTTTACAAACAAAAGTGATACATAGGAAAAAGAAAGAAAAATTTGAAAAATTCAAAGGAATAATCCCAACTATAGTTGGTTCCCTCATGAGATTCTCAACAATGATTTATTCCATTATAATCCAACTAAAGAGATTGGAGGTTGCCTTCTCAAAATGGTATGTGACATGAAAAAAACCGATTTAGAAGGTTGCCAAACAAGTTGTCGCTTGGGATCATTTTGGAAAGGCACCCCAAAGAGTTGGAATTATTCTAGAATACTTCATAGTTGGCGATATTCCGGGAAGGCAGTCCATAGTAAGGATTTTCTTGAGCATTTTTCCGAAAGAATTTGGCAATGAGTACCAAGAAGTTGTTGATGTGATACTCCAAGGAGCGGCAGTGGAAATGGAAGAGATTTAGCCAAACCTAAAATAGTCCCCTTTTAATATGCAAGTGTGTATCAGCCACATTTCAATAATAGTAGAATAAATAAGAAAGTATGAAAATACTCAACATAGCTCCTAGTAGCATGTTACCATATATACATGATACATCAACTTACTTGAGACAACTTCACGTAACAAGACAACTTACAGTATATGATCGAGTAGGCAAAACAAAAACTCATTTTGTGATTGATCCGTTCTTATTTTAAAATAAAAAGTCATAACAGAAGTTAAAAAATTACCAAATAAAAAGGACAAAAATTAGCATTGGTAGGGTCCCTACTGCCTGCACCAAAGTCAAAGGGAAGTACTTACTCACCATCTTATGAACTATTTGAGACTGTATAATGTCTCCTTTGCAGCTTAGAGAAAAAGACGACAGCAACAGTACCAGCCATTCACTTTTAAGGATCAATTTTCTTGAGTTTCTTGTTCTTAGCTTAACTCATAAAGCTTTGATTTAAGTTCCTTTATCCAATCTGAACAGTTACGTCCTTCTGTATATACACCACATGGCTAGAGTCTTACAGGTCGATACATGTGGTTTATATTTCAAGAATAAAAACCAGTGCCAACAAGTCTTAAAAATCCTTGATAGTTTCACCTCATTCGGTGGGGGGAAAAAGAGAGAGAAAGAGACGGGGGAGGGGGCAGAAAGGCCTTGCAAGATATATGATTGGATATGGTTACCAACTTTCTTTGCTACAGCCTACAGAGTTTAGTTTGTTTGATGAAGAGACCTTTTCAACTCAGATTTCAGTAATCTGAGCGCTCAGCCTATATTTCTGCATTAAGCTGAAGGATATCTCCTCTTATTGAGCCGCTTTGTGTTTTCCTACAGATTTTAACACCAAAAAGATACGAAGTTCCCAAAATATCATCAAATCTACCGCAAAAAATCAACAATTCCTCACGTCACAAAGTTGGAAACTGCATGTACCCATCTTAAGAAGTTGGAAACCACCATAGGAGGATATGTTTATAGCACTAGATTCTTAGGAGGTCATAAAGTATACCCATCTTGACTCTAATCTGTCACGAGTAAGAGCGTGGCTAGTTTTAGGATCTTTAATTGTAACGTATCCTTACATATGGCATGGAATTGGCAAAATGTCCTGACTCCTGAAGCAAACTGTGTCACACTATCATGTTCCAATCTGCCAACTAGAAATACCCATTTATCTTAATAAAGAGCTAAGACTTCGTGAAAACCTAGTTAACAAATTGCACAGACATATCACAAGCCACATCATGCACCAAGAAATGCATACAAAGAACATGAACTGTTTGGCAATAACTAGTAGCATAAACCTTACATATGCAACTCATTATCCAGCAGTCTTACCAAATTCTCAACTAGGGTATTTAAAGTCTGATGCCTCATATGTTCAGCCCTTAACCACTGTGGAATATGATGCTTAAAAGCCCTGCATTTTTCAAGGAATGGCGCCAAATGAAGAGAAATAGTCACAGGATAACAAGTTTACACAGTCACACTTAACTTCTATATGACAACAAATAGTGAGGAACTTCGGCAATTAGCACTTTCATCTTATCAAGGTACATGTTATGTGTCTTTTGATACAAAAAAGAGATATAATGATAAAAGTTACATTCCCTCCATCCCACAATAATATTTATAGATATCAAAGCCGTTTTTTTGACTTTTAAATGATAAGTTGTTTGGTTATTATATAAAATTTTATTGAAAAGTATGTGATAGCAGATAGTGGGACAAAAATTGATTTGATACGAGATAGTTTATATGAATTGTTAATAGTTTGAGTTAATGAAAGCTTAAGAAGATCTAAACAGCTGAAGAGCAAGCAAGAATTGAGAGGTACAAGACCTACGTAGAAATTCTCAACTTAAACTAGATGAAGTCAGTAGGTCCTCATGTTCTTCATGTCATGGGATTTTTCAAGAACATGAAGAGAATAGCGTTTGCCTATCCTCGCAATGGTATCCTTCTTCGATCCCTTCTCACAGGTTTTGAACATTTCAGATTGAAGTCATTGAACTTCAACATTAATGTAATGGATAAAATAACTAACTGCATGGGATGCTCCGGTTACAAAGCAAGCTAAGAAACATGTTTTCATCATCCAAAAAGGCAAGAGCAAGTTTAAGACGGAAAACGGAACGGAAATCCAACTCCCAAGAAAAAGGGGCCACTTCTCACACCAAGTTCGTCTATCGCAATGGGTGAAGAGAAATTGTTCCAAGTATCTTAAAGACAAGATAAAGATGTGTGTAGATATTGAAAAGCACGCTATTCATAATCATAGTATACAAGTAGAGATGGCAATGGATCTTGGACCCAACCAGACCCGCAAAGACCCATGGACCCCACCCCAGGGTCTAAATGGTATAGGTCCTAGAGAGCATGGGTCGGGTCTGGTCCGTGTCCACATATGCCTGACTCGCCCACAGACCCATTTAAATATATGCAAGAAAATAATTTTTTAAAAATACTTACTCCCTCCGTCCCATATTAATCGATACACTTCCTTTATTCGTCCGTCCCATATTAGTTGATACACTTCTATAAATGGCATGTCGGTAAAATAGAGATATTATTTTTTAATATTAATGGGTCTCATATATAATTAATTTAATAACCCGACCAACAGGTACGTTATGTACTAAAACATAAACCAATAATCAACTACTTTCAATAAAATAAGGTAGTCAAATAACACTCCTAAAACTTTGTGCCAGTCAAACTGTATCATCTAATATGGGACTAGGTAGACCTAAAAGTGTGGACTAGGAAAACCTAAAAGTGTCAAAAAAAAAACATTAGGTGCAATTGGATCTTCAAAAAGAGGAGAGACATGGAAGGAAATGTTCCATTTACAAAGTTACAGAGACTCGTGGTAGTGACTATGACGAAAACTTCTCACCTATAGCTATGATAAATCCATTAGAATTATCTTATCCATTGCTTCATTTTATGAGTATGAGATATGGAAAATGGATGTCAAAACTGCCTTCTTCGATGGGATTCTTGAAGAGGAAGTGTACACGACACAACCGAAGATTCAAGAACGCTTTAGAAGGTATGTACTACATAGAATTAAGAGGTCCATTTACGGACTCAAGGATTTGGAACATCCGATTCGACCCGGCAATCAAAGAGTTTTATTTTGTCAAAAACAAAGAGGAACCCTGTAAACACAAAGGTTATATGTAGATTAGAAGGTTATATATAGATATGGGCTTGGGAAATGTTAAGAGAGGCTCACTACATTCAGGGTATCAAAATTTATGGAGATATATCTAAGAGAGTGATTAGACTCAATGGATACTTATATTGATAAGATCCTTACAAGGTTGACTATACTCTAAGAGAGGATTTCTTTCCATGTCATATGGTGCCACTCTTAGCAATAATATTAAGACAATGAGTAAGATACTTTTGCATGTGATACATACCGAGAACATCGTGACATAACTTAGTAGGACTAAGTATTAGTTCTTGGTCTATGAAAAGAAGATGAGCTCAAGGTAATTGGTTACAATCATTTCCAAACAAATAGCGATGACCTCCAATCCGATTCATCTTTAATTTAAATAGTAGGGGTCGGAAGAGTTCCAAGCACAACAACTACGAGCCTGCTCCTTTCTGAGTCTGTTAAGGAAGCTTAATGGTTCGTTGTTGAACTACACATGGTCCTGGTGTGGTTAACGCTATTGAACTCCATAATAGTGGTGGCCAAGCAAAAGAACCAAGCTCCCATTGGAGATCCAAGCATATCCTAGGACGAGAGATCATTAATACCTTAAGAAAATAAAGACCAAGGGCCTGGATTAAATTTCGCTTTCTTCAAACCGCCAAACAAGATTTCCCCTAAGTGTAGCAAACATCCAGCAATATAGTAGCTGTACAGCCTACCCCACTGCTTATTAGCAATTTAGTAATGAATATTTATATCCAACAGAAAATTGTCTGGATGTCCTGCAGCAGCAGAGCCCCAAGTCGTTTCCTACTTTTCCATTTAGTCAGTCCCTAGTTCCCAAAAGTAATTTCATGATATATGGTTTTCACCATGGATACCTTCAACAACAACAGAGAACCTGTTGGAAACTTGGAAATGGAATTGAGATACTCACCAGGAGTTACCAGCGGCATTAGAGATAATGTCATACAGTATCCAAGGATGAATCTTTGCTTGCACACCAAGACAGATCGCCTCAACGGAAGCAACAAGATGTATGGCTTCAAGCAGCTCCATAACCATTTTTACTTTACTGCAGAATAGAAGACAGTTTTACATAAATGCTTTCCAATCTCATGCAATAATATAGTATTGAAAAGGCATATTTGAAATCCTTGATAGCCACAGATTATCACATGTATCACACAATCCATGATCTATGGCTTGAAATATAAATTATTGGGTATAACCAGACTTCCAACTTTCACCATAATGGATAGTTGATAGAGAGATCTCAATATTTAATTTTGTCTTACAACAATTGCTTACCTGCTTAACCTGTCCTGAACTACAAGTTAAGAAAGAAAGTAAACTTAATTATATTAACAACTGAAAAAAACTATGAGAAGTACTATTTAGTTAATCAAGTCTTCAAGATGGATAAATATTAATTAACACTACACAAAAGATTCACTAGAGTACAAAAATATATACTAAACAGGGACATTCATGAAATATCCCGATAACTAACGTGCAAAGTAACTCGAAAGGTCAGAGACAAATGAGAAGCTCTGATAATACTAATACAGGAACACTTAGGTGACCAATGGCTGTAGCAGTGACCATATACAAGTGACAGACTCCATCCCTAAGAAAGCCCCTCAAGCATCCCAATTAATGTCCAGAAGAGAAGTTGGAGAGTGATCATTTCCCAAAGTAGTAGACTAAAGGTAATGCATTCCTCAAGAGCATGAGAATCAAAGTTGATCCCATAACTATGCAAAATCAAATAATATGAATGAACTCAACCTTAAGTTTGTTTATATGATTACATAGAAAAGAAACTGTCAATTTGCATACAAGAGAAGATATACCTTCCGGCACCAATTTCACCTTCCAGAGCATAAAGTTTTCCACACATAGCTGTCAGAAAGACAATCAAGTCATCAAGTCAATGAACAGGCTTGCTAATTTTCATTAGAGAAAAATCAAATAAATTAAAGAAATTTCTTTTGAATGACAAAAGACGGTGACTACCGGAAAGGATAGGACGTGCTCTAGCCATTGCATCAGACTTTCCTGATGAAGTAATCTGGATGATTGAAACGAAAACAAAAATTAGAAATATTACCGAAACTCCACAAATGAAATTGTAACTCGACAGATCGAAGGAGGAAGAAATATAAACCACAATTTTCCCATCCAATTCTTCAGAAGTTCCCCTAGAGATGTGAGCATCAACCACTAAATTTATCTCATATTCCTCTGCAAAATGATAAAACAAGTCAACTGACATATACAAGGCAAAGCCACATTTGATGTAATAGCGTAACACAATATCGGCATCATACTATAGAATTTGCAAGTTTATAAATACAATGTAATATTAATGCCATACGAGACTATATACTCTCTGAAATCAGTAAGCTCATTCATCAACTACTTTCTCAGAACAACAGCAAGCTCTCAAATCAATGTACCTTCCTATTCCAAGATCAAGTCATTATGCCCCTCACTCAAACCCATTCGTGATCCACATAAAGTTCAAGCGCACATCAAACTAGAGGATTATACACATATAGAACTTATTTGCTTCATTTAGTTATGATGTTTGTGTTTCATAGACTCACGAGTCACGTGTATGCTGAGTTACCCTTTCTTATAAGATTGGAACTAGAAAACATCGCCACAAATATCGAGTTATATATCTTTGTATTTTTTAGCAATTTGAAATAAAACTGGAAAATATGGAGTAGGTCGGAGAGGAACACAAGTGAGCTTGATATCATCGTGTGAATTTGACCAAGCGAAACAAAGATGAAAATGAGTGGTAGATGTTTGGCAATCCCTTGCGAGTAGGCATGTAATCATCTGAACGAAGCACAACCACACTAGAAGACCTCTAGCCTTTTTCTTAGTTTGTTATCTCATAGCCTATTTCAGAAAGAATGCTTGTTGATTCTTAATTAGTTGCAGCAGTTGTAGGGCGTAACATTAAGGTTCCCAAATATATGCCAAATTAGAGTATTATATTTTCTCCTATGTTGGGTAGGATACTTGGCAGGCTATGCACACAAAACCAACCATGTAAGAAATCGTGTGATTTTTGTAAAGACACCCAAAGGTAGATGTGAAGGTATGCGTCTTAAGATATTAAAAGATATTCTTAAGATGGTTCTCTCTCACGACAAATCGTTATGCAATCTTTGGAGGCAGAGGTTCATGAGAAAAGTTGACCTCTGAGTCACTGCCTAGTCTTAGGATTTTGGAAGTTAGAGAAGGTTGCTTGAGAGACATGACAGCATTCCTGGGTTTATTATGTAGTTCTCATCACCTTGAGAGCGTTCTTAGGTTGGACTTATTCAGCACGGATTTAAGAAGATTGAGTAGATTGCAAGGAGATTGGTAGATTGTAAGAAATTGCTAACTTACTCTGATTGATTAGTACTATGAAATTAATGTTTTTATCTCTCACTTGTTAGAGAGAGGATTTCTACATATATTTTGCATGTGTTGCTATTACTTTCTTTTCTCGTCAGTCATACCTAAGATAAAAGATTTGCACAACTATTTACTCTATGTGTGATAAATGCCTAATAATATTATACTTCTTCCACGGTAATTGTCATTTGGAGGTCTTATACTTTTATTAGCTATTGATTTATTTACATTAATTACTATTTCATCATTAACTGGTCTTATTTTTGGTTTACATGTTGCATCCAAATATGTGTTTTCTTATTGCTCTATTTTGCCTTTTCATCTTTAGCGCACAAGTGTGTGTGAAGCATCAAAGAAAAAAACATAGAAGAACATCAGGTTAGGGGAAAGGGGGCAGCAACTCCAGAGGATAAGGAATTTAAGATGATTTAAATAAAATCTTCTCCGTAACCCTAACCTCAAAGCAACAAAGGAAGTAAAAAGTCCCCTTAAAGCTGTGAGTTGAAGGGTATAGATCAAGGAAGTTGCATCAATAGCATGTTCAAAAGTCAAAGGCTAAGTAATGGAAATAACTTGTGTAGGTTCGCAGGCGAAAGAAGATAAACAATTTTCTCTTCCATATCCATGAGCTTCCTCTTCTCTATTCTTATTTTGTTCACCGCTGCTACTTATCTTTTTAGGGCGTCTTCGGCACAGCTGTTTTAGAGTCTCTTCGGCAAAGTAGTTGTGAGCTTTTAGTCTTTAGCTTCAGCTCTTAATTTTAGCTTTTGTGTAGCTTTTAGATAGCTTTGAGCTTTTCAAAAATTATATAAGTGTTCGGCAAGGTAACTTCTAAAGGTAGCTTTCAAGAAGCTTTTAGCTTTTGAGGAACTTTTGTCCAAAGCTAATATTTGTAGCTTTCTGAGTAGCTTTTGTCCAAAGCTAATATCTTTTACAAATATATTATAAGTTATAATGTTATCTACAACTACTTTTACCGGAACACTAATTATTTAAGTAGCTACCTCTACAGCTGAAAGCTAAGAATTAAGAGCTGAAGCTAAACACTAAAAGCTCACAACTACTGTGACGAACAAAATGGAGTATAACTGGAATTTTTCCATATATGTTAAATGAAAGAATTTTACTTAATCAAAGTTCGACGATCAATCTCATACTTAGTCGTATGCAAACTATACTTGTTTTAGTTTTAAAGATTTAGTTTCAATGCATGACACATGCACAACAACATTGCAAACTGTTTAGAATTTTTGTTAGTACAATTAAGTCGGCTTAGTTTACATTGATTACATGGTTTAGCATATTTTATCGAAGGGGATTAGGTTTTGATATGATCTAGGGTCCAAGACAAAGTCTTATTCCCAAAATGCATTGGGGTCGGCTAACATGAATCGCCATCTAAAGCGTTAAGAAAAGAAAGCATCAACAAGTATGAAAAAAATTTAAAAATAAGGCAAATACAATGAAAAGAAACATATAAGGAAAGCACACTCTTTCCTCCATGTGAATCATTTCCCTCAACTCTGTCCACTCCACCAACGACATGCTCTCATTGCTCCCATGTAAACCCATATTGCTTTCAATACCTTCATCGAAGTCAGCTTAGGTCTTCCCTACCCCTTATAATTTTATTACTCCTCCGTCTTCAAGTCTTCTAGCCAGACTAACTTAGTCTGTCTCATATGACGAACTATCTAGGCGATTTTCCCTCGTCTTTTCTTCAATAGATGCAATTCCAACTTTCTCTTAAATAACCTTATTTTTTAATCGGTCTTTCCTTATGTGGCCACACATCCACCGTAATGTTATGCATCTGGCCAAATTACCATTAGGTTGGGCTACGCTTTCGGCGGGAGCAGTGGTGGTGTCGTGGGATCAGGTGGTGCTAATTCTTGAATTTGATGGGGGTCTTCTTGGGTGGGGTGGGAAGGAGTGCACGACACCGAGGAAAGACGAGGGAGGAAGGCGGCTATGCATGGCTAAAGGAGGGAGGAGGAGAGAGAGGGGTTTGTTCATGAGGTTAGGTTAGGTAGGGATTCGGGAAACAAATGAGGGGAGTGATTAAATGACACACAAGCTAATAAAAATGATATGCTATGGGTTAGAATTGATATTATTTTGGGTAAAAATAACCATGTATATAAAGACTTGTGGACAAAAGATAAAAGACATGGGAAAATGATACAAATTTGCTAAAATTGATACATAGCCAGTAATATTGATATTGGTACTGTTTGGTGCTCAGCGGATAGCAGATAGCATAAATCAAATGATCTGATTAGTTTTGTTAAAAGTGTTTGGTCAGATAAACTGATAGTTGACAGCGGATTTTCAGTAAAATGACATATAAAGACATGGGTTATATTCTAGTATTACTTAAGAGTAAAATTTTCTTATTACTAATTATTGTTAAATACGAATCCTAAATTGATTCAACACATCTTGATAATTACCATAAGATTATAAGACCTTTTAGTCAAATATATATATGCATATGTTCCTTACTTTGTATATATATATTATAACATATATATATATATATATATACATATTAAAAAAAGTTTAAAATCAATTATTAGTAATAAAAGGAATTTTTTTCTAATTTACACAAGGTTATTAACTAATAAATGTATACTAAATAAATTTACCTTAGCTACTCCTTATTTATTTTGTGTGATTTGTATTATATTTGAGAACTATATACATAGAGAGTTGGGATCCAGTTAGAAGGATCTTAGAATGAGAAGGGTAAGAAGGACCAATGTGCATATTTTTTTAACTGGATATGCATATTTCATATTTCGAGCCGCAAATATATACTCTTAAACGTTAAATTGCACATTCAGTTCAAAAAAACGCACATTTAGTTTAAAAATATGCACATTTAGTTCAATAAAAGTTTGCACAAAAATTATTCTCACTTAAGAATTTTTTTATTAGATCCTAATTCTATATATATATAAAAAGAGAGAGAGTTGGGATCAACTGAGAAGGATCTATGTGCATATATTTTGAACAGGATATGCATATTGCACTTTTCGGCCTATACAATATATGCTCTTAAATGGCAAAATGCACATTCGGTTCAAAAAAAATGCACATCAAAAAAATTATGCATATTTAGTATGAAAAATATGCACCTAAAATTCTTCTCACCCTTCTCATTTTAAGAATCTTTTTATTTGATCCTAATTCAATAAAAAGATTCTTAAAATGAGAAGGGTGAGATGGATTTAATGTGCATATTTTTAGAACTAGTGCATATTTTTTTAACTAAATGTGCAACTTTTTTATGATGTGCATTTTTTTTTGTACAGAATGTGTATTTAACCGTTTAAGAGCATAGCCGAAAAGTGCAACATACATATCCAGTTCAAAAAATATGCACATCCAGTTCAAAAAATAAGCACATCGATCTTTCTCACTCTTCTCATTTTAAGATCCTTCTCACTGGATCCCAACTCTTTTTTATTTGATCCTAATTTTATATATATATATATATATATATATATATATATATATATATATTAGATAACATTTGTAATTGTAATGGTGTAATATGAATGTAGAATAGTCATTTACAATTACACCTTAAATTTGAGTGGGTCGACAAAATGGTCAGACCGCTAATTTGTGCCCAAACCGCTCTCTACCAAACAGGGCCATTTTTTCTTATAAATGATATTACTTTATATTATAATGATATTGTATAAAGTGGGTTGACAAAATGATCAGAGAATGACTATAAATGACATCTAATCGACAATAATGATCCAAAACTTAACAAAACTGGTATAGAAATATATCATATTTGTTGATATATAAGTGTAAGAGGTTATAAGAAAAGGTATACATGGCATAAACTCTGCTCAAAATGGCATAACATGCAATAATAATGATATCAGTTTGTAATAATGATGATGTGTACAAAAGGTCAACAAAATGATAAAATAATGACTGAAAGACACCTAAATCGACAATAATAATAAAAAAAAGCAAAAATGATATATATTGATATCGGATTTGTTAATATTATAAGTCGGTGATAAAAGAATAGGTATAAATGAATAAACTTGCTCAAAAATGGCATAGCATGTGTCAATTTGTGTGATATTGATGTTATATAGGAAAGGTTGACAAAATGATAGCATAATGACTTGACATGACGCAAAAATCGATAATAATGATACAAACCTCAATAAAAAAAATCAGATTTGTTAATGATATATGTCTATGATAAGATAATATAAGAATAGGTATAAATGACATAAACTCTACTCAAAACAACATAATGTGCAACAATAGTAATATAAACATAAAATAAATGAAATAATATAAAAAATAGTATAAGTTATACCAAAAATGATACAAAAAATTCAAAAACTGATATAAGCCAATAAGAGAAAACTAAAGATATTTAAATTAACCACGTATAAGAAATAAAACTGTCGAAGAAGTTAAAAGAAAAAAGGGAAAGAATGTTGCCATGGGATCATGACATCTACTTCAAACATGGGATCTAAAGGAAGAATATGCACACACAAACCAACTAAGCTAGACATTGTGTTTAAAGTCAAAGCTTGAAAATGCTTCTAAAGTGGACCGCACCTCAAGCGCAAGCTAGTCAAGCAAGCGCTCTTTTATTTTATTTTGGGACACTTGTGTCTTGTATAATCATGGTGTAACCGAAGAAGTTTTGTTATTGTAATTCAACTTTATTTGAGACCATCGAAACTCATGTACATTAGTGAGTACTTGTATTTTATGTTGATATATTTTCTTGTTGATATATGATATTATAGTTGCAAATAATATAATTAGTTAAAGTTTCAATCATTTTTTTCCAATCCCTTTAACCCTTATTTACCCCTTCTTTAAAATATTTATCTTGGCATTTATAATATATATGTCTTCCATTTAAGTGGTAATGACATGCTAGTAGCATTTTTTTTTTTTTTGCTTAACATATCTTTCATTAATAACAATAAACTCTTTATAGTTAACTTGTTGCCTAATTATTCAAGTATTCATGAGGCCTTAGCTCAGTTAGATGGCATCGACAACAAATAACATATAACAAAGATCGCGATGCATCCACAAAAATACTATAAGAAGGCTCTTGTTTTACAGGAATTGCCATGAGATAAGTACTTTACCTGTAAGACGCTTTTCCAGCTTCTGAACTTCGGAAGACCCTGTGGCTGTACGAAGAACGACTACCACATTTTTCTTCAAACCTAAAATATAGACATCAGAAAGTATGTAACACTGACCAGACACTCATAAACAAGTTTAAAAGTTTCACCTTCCAAAATGCCCTCTTGACCAAAGATCACTTCATCTATTTGTGTTGGGTGAGATATCAGAACAATTATGGCTGCAACATCTGCAGGTAATATTTTAAAATCAAGACAAGATATCATCTCTGAAGTGCTATGAGCCTATGACATACTGGAAAACAAGGTATAGTCAGAAAGAAGACTGAAATAATACTTCAGACTAGTTTAACTTCTGTGACATATCACAGCAAAGAGGACTAAATAAGAGAGAAAAATCAAAACTGTATGCCAAGAGGTAACAATCAACAAAGCAAGCAGTTATACTGAAACTAAAGTAACAAAATAAAATCTAAAAGAGATCCTAGACCAACCACATGTTCCTTCCCCGCCATGCCAAGAACCTAATCTTGACTTGGTTCATCTTGGTCCTGCATTAGATACCACTGCAAATAGACTTGGAAACTGAGCTTTTCAAGGATAACCCTTACACGGTTACACTACATGCCATTCCAAACTAGATAAAACATTATAAATTACCTTCCTAATCCATTGAATACAAAATAGTGTACCCTGAAAACAGTTTGACCACGCCAAAAAGTAATAATACTCCTCATTTATTAGAAAAATACTGGATCTGCTGATAAACTGCTATTGAAATTTAAATGAAAACATTATTATGACAAGAAACATGTATCACCCCTAGTCCCCCATCCTATACACACATTTGCATTAAAAAATTAGAGGAGGAAAAAACGGGGAGGGGGAAAATAGACAACATGTTGGCAAACTTTTATCAAGAAAGGCAAAAATAAAAATTAGAAACGGAGGCTGTGAAAAATAAGGGCAGATAGCTAGTTCTAAGGCTTTACCTCTGATTGCCTCCATGGCATTAGCACATATAGTTCCCCTGAGCTTTTTTGAAAACTCAACCATCAAAGGACTATGAACCTGAATGAGACATTAACGAGATCGAATGAATAAACCAAGCAAAATCAATGCTCCAAACTTTTTTTTATTTTTTGCCCAAATGAAATCAAATGTGTTCCAGTTTAAGTAATCACATAATGGCAATTCTTTTTGCAAAGTTAAAATAGCCAATGAGCCCCAACTGCGACCATATCAAGTAACTAGACCGTAAATTAAAGAATACTTTTAGTTTCAAAAGATAGGGAAAGAGTCACGGCATTTTGTTCAAAAAATAAGATTGCAATCTTTACACATTTATTTTACTTCCTCCATAACGAAATAAATGCAACAATTTGCTTGGGCACGCATGCCGAAACAAAACTTTAAAGATTAATATCTCTAATTATGTTTTTTTTTTTAAACTATAAACATTATATCATAAAAGGCTACAAGTTGAGACGAATCCAACGAGACCCCACATGACCATATTTTTCCTTATGTATAAGACACAAATTAAAGTCAAAGTTAAAACTTTGAATAGTGTCAAAAGTACAATTGTTGCGTTTATTTCGTTACGAAGGGAGTATTCTTTTTTTTCATCTAAGACACTATTTTAGGATATCGAGTGAAAACCGATAGTGTAGAACCGCCACTCGGACAAACAAAAGATGCAGCCAATCAGGCATGGTCACTAACTGACTATTTTAGCTACAATATAATCTTAGATTATCCATCAACTTGGGCAGGTATAAGGCAACCCTACATACTGTTCGTCCTAGGAACTCCAACTGGAACAGACCTCCATGAAATCGGATGGGTGGAGTATGGAGCATGCTTTTTTCACTTAGGAAGCTCATATACTCTTACTCTGTGCCATTAAACATAAAGAAATAAGAGATGAGGGCTGAACTTTAGAACTAAGCAAAGTCTTGATGTTGGTAAGTGTAAACAGTTGATAAGGTGTAACTCATACAATAAATTAAGTGGTCATATGACATGTAATGGAAACATGTTCGAGACTTCAGGGAATCCCTATCATTATCTATGAAGTTGACTCATTAATGCCAAAAGGCAAGATGCAAGAGGACCAAAAACATCACAATCTCATCATGTTTCATGAATCAACCAGTATTACCAATCAATAGTCTCTGAGATACCATCTTCCAACAGAGATCTTCTGTATCACTCTGTAAAGATACCCTTAGACTACGATGTTCATGATGTGACGAAGAAAAAGAAATATATTGCAATATACGAGCAACTCAAGACTTGTTTCGTGAAGTAAGGCTATGTTTCCATTTAAGTTATTATCTAGCACAAGCATTCAATCACACTTCTGAAAACCATATGATACTTCTAATCACAGAAAATAAAGCCTTCAATAAACATAATATAATCATCTTTTGTGAAACATTTTGCAGTATAAATGGTTCTTGTTCACATAAAGGCTCGAGCAGTCTACAACTAGAACTGCATGAAACACATATATCTCTCTTACATGACAGACCCAGAATTTTAGTATTGTGGTGTCAATTATAGGATTATGAAATGCTTACTTGGGGCAGCAAAATCGAAAAAATAACACAATATTTTAACTTTTAGTTGTACACTGAAAAGAAAATAAAAGATCATTTTAATTTGATTTGGAGTATCGACTAACACCCCTCGCCTCAATATAGCTCCTAATTGACAACCCATCTCTTTTTATTGATAATAAATCATTCCCATGATTAATACTTAAGGTAAGTAGCAAATTTGAATAAAGTGAAAGGTAAACCTGAGAATCAAAAGCTTGAACAGCATAGCCAGATCGAACAAGGGAAGAAGCCAACTCCAAACTGATATCATCAAATCCCACGAACCCCACTACACTTACTGGAGATGGAGAACCCATTGTCACTTCTTTCAAGTTTAATCTGCAATTGATTTTGATTTCTTTCAAAAAATCGTGATATGGACTCTGCTGACTGAAAAATAGGATATAATTAAAGCTCAGAAATCTAGAAACAAATCCCAAATCATATAGTACTTCATTTGAAACTACAAAGGGATTTAAACGTGTTTGATCGTTCTTAAAATGGCAAAATGTGGTAACACTTTACACTATACAAGTGTTGCTATCCTTCAAACTTAATAATTGGGGTCTGGGAATATATGATGAAGATGTAAATTTCTTAGATTTAAGCAATGAATTACTCCTAATTTAGGATCAATAACGTACCCAAAAACAAAATGAAATAGGCAGGCAAAGAGATTGTTCTTGCTTCTAAAGATATGATGAGCAGGATAATCGGCAGGGCGGAGGAGTATAAGTCAACGCAAAGTGAGACTTCTTTTACGCCAGATCAAGTGAAATGGGAGATGCACTATTGCACGATTGTAAAGTCGTCTTCTTTTGGCCCCAAAAAAATTATATTAAAGTGAAATTAACTGAACGCACCTTCTGACTAAGAAGAAATTAAATGAAACTAATATTATCTTTGTCTCATATTAGTTGCAATAATAGCTTGTGTACATAGTTTTAGGAAGTTAATAAAGTAGGGTGTAAGTTATATTAATTTATTGTAAAAGTGGATGTGATAGAAAGTGATGTGGTACTTTTAAGAAGTTGATAGAGTAGGGGAATAGTATTTTAATATTTTTCACATAAATCAATGAATGAGTGGGGTATATTAGTTGAGTGATATATAATAAAATATTGGTGGGTCCATGCCTAAAATAGAAGTGTTGCAACTAATATGGGACAACCATATATAGAAAGTGTTGCAACTAATATGGGACGGAGGGAATATAAATTAAACTAAACTGAAATTAACTAAAGTAAGATTAACTAAATTGAACGGAATTTAATTTAAGTTTTTTAGGGTCTAAGTAATGCATGTACGACGATGATGCTTGAAAAAAAACAATTGGAAAACTGGCACAAACTCCACCCGAAAAACCCAAAATATCCACCCGTTGAGTGGCATCAAAATTATCTGTAATAAAATAGCTAGCTGATAAAATGGATCTTCTATTTTTTGAAACTATTCCCCCTAAACTTATCCTCGTTTCTAATACTCTTATCCATTGTGAGACTGTAAACGTAAATTTATTAAATTGTCTTTATTAAATGAATTCGACTTGAATTTCTAATGCTCTTTAATCAAGAATATCTCTAATTGCATATGAGTAACAATTATAGAAAAAAAATTATTCAAAAGTACATATTAAAATTAATCAAACAAGATGTCACGTGACTATGATTTTCATCACGTATGAATAGCACAAGATAGTCAAATATTAGAATATAAATAGTGACAAAATTCCCTATTAAATAAAATCGAAAGGGAGTAATAAGTAATTTAGTTATCTATATAATTATCTTTCATATAAATTTCTATGTACGAGTAATTCAAGAGAGTTGATGTATACTTAGGCTCCAATTGATTGGATGTAAAACATTTTCAATGTTAAATGATTTTCACAGAAAACAATGTTCATAGAAAACACAATTGTAAAATTAGTTTTTCGTTGTTTGATACTATGTAAGAAAGATGATGGAAAAAAGGAAATTGGGAGGGAAAGTAAGGTGATGTGATGGGAGGAGTGTAAAAGGCATGTAACAAAAAAGAAGGAAAAGAGTTTCCCCTTTATTTTGAAGGCAAAATGGTTTTTCCATAATTGAGATAGCTATTTTACTCCAAGGGAAAATGAATTGACATTCCTTTGTCAACAAAACAATGTAAAACTGAAGATAGAGGAAAATAATTTTCCATGAAAATGTTTTACACCCTACCAAATGGAGCCTTAGTGTGTTTAAAAAGATAATTGACATATTTAATGTTAGAAATATTGAACTAATTAAAAAAGGAGTATTGAAGTGTAAAACTGATTATGAGTATCACTTATGTATTTTGTTGGTCACTTTGTTAAAATTAGTTATGTCATTGGAGTGGTGGTAAAAGCTCTACCTCGTCTTGCATGAGGTTGTTGATTTTATTTGTGATACTTACATTTGCTTTCTGTATTTTTCAATGAAGCAATAAAAGATATTTGTGTGTGTTTATGTAATACTCGCCGACCCGTACCCACTTTCACTTGATAAAACATGATAATGGGAATCCGCACCTATTTCCGAATAAATAAATGTAAGGCTATTAACGAAAACCTATTCACTTTTATAATAAATACTCTCTCCGTCCCCCAATAGATTGTCCATTTGCTTTTTTTGAAGTCAAACTTTGTAAACTTGACCATAAATTATCACTAATATGTAATATAAATAGTAATCATATGTGATCTTGTTAGATTTGTCTTAATACGTATTTTCAAAATATCAACATTTTATATTTTTTTATTAATACATAATAGGAGATATATGTGGTAAAATATTTGTATTGAAGATCGTACAAAAGGCAAAGGGGAAATCTAATAGGGGACGGATGGAGTAATCCTTAAAACTTGTGAAATTGTTCTACTCAATATTGATAACTAAAGGACTCAGAATTCAAGCAGAAACTACAACTCAACGTCTAGGTGAAATTGCTCCCCGAAGGTCACCCACCTACACACGACATTAGAAAGAAACAGGAGAGACAAGCTCCCAAAAATCTGAAAAAACGAGTAATTCCAACTCCATTCCGTAAAATATTAAAGTTGAAAATACTTTGTAAATAAATAAATAATTTCCAAAATAATATGAATAGGGTTCAAAGCATAACATATATAAATAAAATAATAAGCACATAGCTACAACAAATCATTATTTCAACATTAACTATGAAAGGAGAGAAAAGAAAATGCTAGTAGGTCGAGGCCGACCCCCCTGTTATCCATCTACTTCGTCAATGTGGGTCGGGGTCAATCCCCTGTAACTACCTACGAATATCATGATAGCCATAACAGAGTCTCTAGTGTGTACACCCCTTCTACTTGGATCACATCAAGTTAGAAAGTAGACAAGTAATAACAAAATCAGCATTGTAGACATTAAAAATTTATTAGTGTTTTACATTAAAATAAAATTAATTAGTTTTGAGCTAAAATAAATAATAGCCCAATTTAATTAATGAGCCTACCTAAATAAAGCCCAAATTCAATAAATATAATTTGGGGTGTAAAATATTTAGGTCAGTCCATATTACCAGCCCAAAAAAAACAATGGCTAAATCGACAAGTTAAAAAGACTACCATGTCATAAACGGGCCCAAGCCCACTCCACCAAAAGTCCATGAAGGGTTTCCATCCCCTATAAATAGACCTCTCCACCTTCAGTTACAGAGGTCGGAAGATCATTATTCTCAAGAGCTCTCAAATTTCTCTTGAAAATCCTCTCTAGAAGTAGTCAATAAGCACATCAAATTCGTGCCGATTGTTCAAAGAAACTCAAACACCTTCGACTGAGATTCAAGTTGTGTCAGCCCTCACTCGAATAAACCCAAACAAAAACTCAAACTCAGATTGACGTTGACAAAACGTCACCCTACACTCAAACTCAGGTTGACGTTGACAAAACGTCATCCCACACTCATACTCAGGTTGACGTTGACAGAACGTCATCCAACACTCAAGTCAAGGTCGCCATCAACATGTGTTGACATCAAGCTGCGGAACAGAATCAGAGGACTTAGTTTATTTTATATAAATTGTAATACAGAGATTGTACCCAACACATTATCAATATAAAATTATCTTTGTTACGTTATTTCTTGGTTTATTTATTTAAACTGCGAAATTTGTTGTATACAAATTTTGGTACGCCCGGTGTTACCATCTCTGCCTCTCATCCCTGTTTCGTAAAGAAAAAAATCAACTACTATAAGATCAATGGCCTCAAGGAAGAACATTGTTGAGTTCACTAACAACTCTGATGCTACCCAGCGAAAGACTGTGACACTGGGTGACTTCATTGGCGACCAGACTCTTGGTGTAAACACAAGAGGAATGAAGAAAGTAGTTGTCGCCACTACTTCTTTAAGCCTTCGAGTTGCGACAATCCCTACCCGTCAACGCAAATCAATTAGGCAAACTGTATCTGAAAATGCCATCACATCTTCTTTTCGCAAAGAGCGTGAAGTGCCAGTGTTTGGCTCTGCAGCAGAATATGACCAACCATCTGTTGCTCCCCTCAGATGGAAGCACACTGCAATTGAACGGTCAGAGAGATTGGTCGTTCGTACCAGTCCCCTCTTTACCCCCATTTAGGGTCGACGGTGATGCTGAATCCAGTAGTGATTCTTGCCTCTTCACCTCTAAAGACCCCTGACATAGAGAGATCATCTCAAATTTCTAAGTCATTCACTGCTGCTGTCATGGTGACTTCAACAAATACTATTCAAGAGCAACTTGCTGAGATGAATAATCTACTCCAGAAATTGATAAAAGATGGAGAGGAAAAGGATGCTCAAATCAAGCTTCAGAATGATCAAATCGCTACCCTGAACAAGAAGCTTGAGAAAAGTTCAATGGATGGATCATCTAAGCATAGTGACAGTGAAAGCGCAAGTGAGAGTGATAAATCTGTGAAAGACAACTCTCACATTCCATTGACTACTAAACAAGTCCAAGATATGATAGCTAACGCTGTCAAGGGTCAACTTGGGGAAGGTTCTCAAGGTAGTCAGCGCTATGTGAAACCTTACACCAAGAGAATCGATAGGTTGCGTATGCCTCATGGTCACCAACCCCCCAAGTTTCAGCAATTTGATGGGAAGGGAAGTCCTAAACAACACGTCGCCCACTTTATAGAGACGTGCAATAATGCCAACACTATAGGTGACTTGCTAGTTAAGCAGTTTGTTCGCTCTAGGCATCGCCTTTAACTGGTACACAGAATTATCTCCGGAATCCATTGATAGTTGGGACGAAATGGAGATAGAGTTTCAGGATAGGTTTTACAGCACTCAACGTGTAGTTAGCATGATTGAGTTAAATAAAACTCATCAATGGAAAGACGAGCAGGTCATTGATTACATCAACCGATGGCGCGCTCTGAATCTAGAATGCAAAGACCGTTTGACTGAAGTATCTGCTGTCGAGATGGGTATACAAGGAATAGACTGGGACTTACTTTATATCTTGCAAGGTATAAAGCCTAGGTCTTTCCAAGAGTTGGCTACTCGAGCTCATGACATGGAGCTCACCATAGCCAATAATCGTGGAAAAAGTCATGCTTCTTATGAAATGAAGAAGGAAAAGAAAGATTTCAAGAAAGGCGACAAATCTTCGAAAAGTTCAACTAAGGAGTCAATGTCGATCACATCCACTTCTAGGCCTGTCAAGATTTCTGGAAAGGCGAGCAATAAAGACAAAAGGAGTTCATTCTCAAGAGAGCCTAAGAAGGATAGGCCCACCTTAAAATAATTGCAAGCAAAGAAGTACCCATTCCCGGATTCTGACTTGTCCGGAATGCTAGATGACTTGCTTGAGAATAAGATCATCGAGCTTCCCGAACCTAAACGGCCCGCATATGTTGGCAAAACTGCTGACCCCAAATACTGCCGATACCATAGGATGGTTGGTCACCCCATCGAGAAGTGCATAACACTTAAAGAAAAAATCATGCAGCTAGCAAAGGATGGGAGAATCGAGTTGGACCTTAATGAAACAGTTGAGACTAATCATGCATCCGCTGTGGTAGAATCTCCATGGCAAGCTCAAATTTTGCAGTTCGGAAGTTTGGAGCCTGTGATTGTGTATGTGGCAAGACCAAGTACCCCAATGGCCAACATGTCACATGTCAAACATGAAACTTTGATTATCACCCCTCACGAAGAAAATCACGAAGGGTGGACATTGGTCACAAGAAGGAGGCCAAGAAAGAAAACAAGGCCACAGACCACAGTCAAAACCTTTCCGCCGACAAAAGAAGCATCAAAGGAAGAAGGGCTCAAAGCGCTCGAAAGGGAAGAAGAAGACAAAGAAAAACGTCAAGACACAAGTACTTCCCATTGATTTACTTGAACAAGAACCGCTTACGCCCATAATCTTAGAGGAATTCTTTCCCGAAGATTACTTCACTGTTGTTACTGTCAACACTGTCTCCTTTGTCGAGAATGAGCAAGAAGTAATGGGGGATATTGAGGAAGATAATTCTCCTTCTGAAGAGAGCAAAGTGACACTTCAACATTTTGGGACTGAAATAGACCCAAAAGTTTTAACTATATTAGAGGCCCTTCCAACGCGGATGGGATGGGGGCAAATCTTCAAACTGCCTCGAGAAATGTGTCAATAAGTGGCTCTTGCACTTCAGCAACCGGAATTGTATGTTGACAAGATTAAAAGAGTTGAGGAACTTATTGAAAGTTCTGCTAATTGTGCATCTTGTAATACTGCCTTAGCTTTTACAGATGAAGATCTGTCGTTGGGTTCAAAACCTCACAACCGACCATTGTTTGTCTCTGGCAACATACTTGTTTAGAAGATCAACCGCATTTTAGTAGATGGAGGCTCAATTGTCAATATCATGCCAAAAAACACTATGATTGAATTAGGGATCACAATGGAGAAGTTGTCTAAAAGTCGTATAGTGATTCAAGGATTCGATCTAAATAGTCAGCGCAATAGGCATCATACGCCTAGACCTGAGTATGGGAGAGCTCACTTCATCCACCCTCTTCCATGTGATTGACACAAAGACATCCTATAAGATGGTGCTTGGACGACCTTGGCTACATGAAAACGTTGTAGTCGCATCAACCCTCCATCAATGTCTTAAGTACTATCGTGGAGGTGAAAAGAAAATAAATGCGGATGTCAAACCCTTTAGCAAAGCAGATTCTTACTTCGCTGATGCTAAGTTTTTTGAAGATGGCGGAGCCTCAAGTGAGATGTTACCATCTCAAATTACCTCGACAGGTAAAAGGGGCGTTAAGAAAAATGAAGATATCCCTTCATCTTCAAACTCTAGAAAGCCACCTAGTAATGCCAAGCAACAGTACATGGGAAAGACGAATGAACAAAGTGTCGCTCAACCTGTGAAAGACATGGGGGCAACATCAAGAACTTTAGTCTTGAGATATGTTCCCAAGTCTCGTCGTAAGGAAGGGGAGTCCCCATTCACAGGATGCCAAGGTGTAAAAGTTGAGCCAATGATAAATGCACAGGTGGACGTAAGTACACTTCAAACTTTGAAGAATGAAACAATGTTTCCCTTGTCTAAGGCCAACCAAAGTCAAATTTCCAAACCTCCAATCTCAGAATCTGAGGAGACAGCTAGAAGAAAATGGCTTAATCAGGGTAGATTTGATCCCAATGCCTATAAGCTCTTGGCAAAATCTGGGTATGACTTTGAAAACCCAGCACCTATGGGGAAGGTAATTGAAGCAAAATCTCATGGACTTAATGACACATAGAAGAGATTACAAGAGCATGGTTCTGTGGTTCAACCAACTAAATCAGGTTTGGGATTCGAACCTCCAAAACCTATTCGGATTTCTGCACGACATAGGAAGAATATTTCTTCTACAAAGTATATTACTGTTGAGGAGGCCGAGGAAAAAGAAGGTGAAAATAATGCAGCTAATCGAAGAGTGTCAGTTTTTGATCGATTGCAACCACCTACCCCTAAGAGGCGTGAATCTGTATTTGGAAGGCTTAGAGGGAATGGAAAGAAAGAGGGTGGAGTTTTAAAAAGTCACATTCCACATCAAAACGCCCTCCCTTTTAAGAAGAAAGCGCAAGTTTTTTATCGCCTATGTGTGTCAGCCTCAAGTAACCACCGAGAAAGGCAATCAGTGATGAGTCGCATTGGAAAGAGGGAGGACAGAGTTAAAGAAGATAGTGAACTTAAGAGTGTTGTTCCTTCTCGCATGAAGCACACACAAGTGGTAGACATCATCGAGCATGGACCCTTAAAAGTGAAGGGGAGGGTTGTGGTACATACTAACCAGAATACCCCGTCTGACAGAAAAGAAGAGGACAATTTTGATCTTATGTCTTCAAATCATATCACGGGCCATGACGCTCATGATGGTGATGAAGAAGTAGAGACAGACGAGGCACCTAAATCTCTCGAGGACGGGGGGCAAGCCACTGTGGATGATCTAAAAGAGTTGAACCTAGGAACTCCAGACGAACCACGCCCCGTTTATATTAGTGCTCATCTATCAAAAGAAGAAGAAGAAGAGTACTTCAATCTACTCTCTGAATACAAAGATGTATTAGCATGGAGTTACAAGGAGATGCCTGGACTCGACCCAAAAGTCGTTGACCACCGACTGGCCGTCAGAATAGCATGAGCCCAAAGAAACAGTCGCAAAGACGTTTCAGACTTGAAATGATTCCCGAGGACGAATCTGAAGTAAACAAGCTCATCGACGCAAGGTTCATTCGTGAAGTTAAGTATCCCACATGGGTAGCAAACATTGTTCCAGTGAGAAAGAAAAACGGGCAATTGAGAATCTGCGTAGATTTCCGTGACCTAAATGAAGCTTGTCCAAATGATGATTTCCCATTTCCTGTGGTGGAAATCATGATTGACGCTACTACTAGTCATGAAGCCTTGTCATTTATGGATTGTACTGCTTGCTATAATCAAATACTCATGGTACCTGAAGATCAAGAGGCCACCGCTTTTCGTACCCCAAAAGGAATATTTTGCTATGTGGTCATGCCATTTGGGTTAAAGAACACTGGAGCTACGTATCAACGCGCAATGCAAAAGATCTTTGAAGACATGATGCACAAAATTGTGGAATGTTATGTAGATGACTTGGTGGTCAATTAAAAAAAAAGGGAAAACCATTTATGTGACCTTCGTAAAGTCTTTCAAAGACTACGGGAATGTCAACTGAAAATGAACCCTCTTAAGTGTGCGTTTGGCGTTACCTCTGGGAAATTTCTAGGGTTCGTTGTCAAGCATAGAGGTATTGAAATTGACCAAGCCAAAATTAAGGAAATTCAAGAAATGCCTGAACCAAGAAACCTTAAAGAGTTGCGCGGTTTACAAGGACGTCTTGCATACATCAGAAGGTTTATCTCCAATCTAGCTAGGAGATGTCATCCCTTTAGTCATCTCATGAGAAATGATGCCCCATTTGAATGGGATGATTCATGTAAGAAAGGCTTTGAAAGCATAAAGAATTACTTGTCTTCTCCTCCTGTCTTGGGGGCACCAGTAAAAGGAAAGCCGCTCATTTTGTACATTGCGGCTCAAGAGGGATCCCTGGGGGCAATGTGTGCCCAAGAAATAGAAAATGGCAAAGAAACGACACTTTACTACTTGTGTCGAACCTTGGTAGGTGCCGAGCTGAACTACTCACCCATGGAAAAAAATTGTCTTGCTTTGGTCTTTGCAATTCAAAAGTTAAGGCATTACATGCAAGCTCATACAGTCCGTGTCATCTCAAAAGCTGACCCCAATAAAGTACATCCTTTCAAAGCTAGTATTGTTTGGAAGACTTGTAAACTGGGCCATGCTTATAAAACAATATGACATCGTGTATGTCCCTCAAAAGGCTGTCAAGGGACAAGCAATAGCCGACTTCTTTGTAGATCATCCAGTGCCAGCGGAGTGGGAACTTTCAGATGACTTGCTAGGCGAAGACTTATTTTTCATTGACATACTCCCTCCTTGGCAAATGTACTTCGACGGTGCTGCTCATCGAGACGGCGCGGGGGCAGGAGTTTTCTTCATATCCCCATAAAAGCATGTACTGACTTAATCTTTCGTGTTGACTCAATCATGCACAAATAACATGGCTGAGTATCAAGCGCTCACACTAGGTCTACAAATGGCAATTGAAATGGGACTCAAAGACTTAGACATTTATGGTGACTCGAAGTTGGTTCTAAAGCAACTTTCAGGGGAATATGAAGTTAAAAAAGAAGATATTGTGCCTTATCAAAAACAAGCATTGAAGTTACTCGACAAGCTCGATACCTTCAAGTTAAAGCATGTCCTAAGGAGTGCCAACAAAATGGCTGACGCACTTGCTGGGCTTGCAACCACCTTGGCACTGGGGGCAGAGGACACTACAGTAGTACCCGTTGGCAAACGCTGGGTTGTTGCTCCAGATGAAGAAGATATGGAAGAAGTATGGATTGCCGCCTCGGACGAAGAGGATGTTGAATAGGTTGACATCATATCCGTCTATGAAATTGACGAAGAAGATTGGAGTCAACCAATTATTGATTACTTGGCTCATGAAAAACTGCCAAGTGATGCAAAGCACAGAATGGAGATTCGTCGTCCAGCCCCACGCTTCATATATTATAAGGGAACACTGTACCGACGATCATTTCATGGACTATGGTTGAGATGTCTATAGTGATGAAGAAGCAAAGCAAACAATAGAGGAAGTTCACTCTGGGGTATGTGGTGCTCACTAGTCAGGTCCAAAATTGCATGACCGCGTGAAAAGGATGGGCTATTACAGGCCAATTATGGTGCAAGAGAGCATGGATTATGCAAGGAAGTGTGAAGCCTGTCAATTCCATGCTAATTTCATACATCAACCTCCGGAACCCTTGCATCTCATAGTTGCATCCTGCACCTTTGAAGTATGGGGACTTGATCTAGTTGGTCCAATCACGCCAAAATCATCTGCGGGACACACATACATCTTGGCAGCTACAGACTACTTTTCTAAATGGGCAGAAGCTATTCCTCTTCGAGAAGTCAAAAAGGAGAATGTTGTTGACTTCATTCGCACTCACATTATATACAGATATGGAGTACCCCGACGAATTGTCACTAACAACGGAAGACCATTCTACAATAAGTTGATGAACAGTTTATGTGAGAAGTTCAAGTTCACTCAACATAAGTCATCGATGTACAATGCACCTGCAAACGGCTTGGCCGAAGCTTTCAACAAGACGTTGTGCAACTTATTGTTGTTGCCAAATCCAAACGTGACTAATAGGGGAAGCTCTCTGGGCATACAGAACAACATACAAATCCGCAACACAATCAACCCCATATGCGTTAGTGTACGGTGTTGAGGTTGTTTTACCCCTAGAACTTCAAATCCCTTCATTACAAATAGCCATGAAAGAAGGTTTGACAAGTGATGAAAATGATAGCCTTCGGCTGGCCGAGTTAGAAGCACTTGATGAAAAAAAGGATTCAAGCACAACAAAAATCAGAGTGCTACCAGGCCCGTTTGTCACGCGCCTTCAACAAGAAAGTCAGATATCGCTCCTTTTAAGTGGGAGATATGGTTCTAGCTGTAAGAAGACCCATCATTACTTCTCGCAAAACAAGGAGTAAATTCACTTCGAAATAGGATGGTCCTTATGTGGTACAAGAGGTCTACACTAATGGAGTCTACAAAATTGTCGACGCTGAAGGATTACGTGTAGGACCTATCAATGGCATGTTCCTGAAGAGATATTATTCTTAGAGTTGTAAGCTCATGTAAGCTCCTAAGTAAGAGGGTAAACTGCTCATGCATAAAAGAAATAAACAATTTGCATCACTTGAACTATGTTGGCTTGATCTTGCAATGTCATTTTATAATCATTTTGCAAGTACGTAGGCAGCTTGAAAAAAAATTTCAAGTGCAGCCACCACAACAACAACAAAAAAAAATCCTCATTGTAATACTCCTGGCCCGCAAGAGTATAAACTGTGAACGGTAAAATAAAGAAAAAAATTGTAATACTCCTAGCCCGCAAGAGTATAAATTGTGAACGGTAAAATAAAAAAATTGTAATACTCCTGTCCTGCAAGAGTATAAACTGTGAACGGTGAAATATAATTAAAAAATTAAGATTTATTATTCATGAATATGAATAGAATGCAACAGTCTAACAAAAAAGAGTAAGCAAAAGCAAAAAAAAAAAAAAGGGTTCCAAAACTAAACAAAAATAAAAGTTACTCGGAATCCATACACTCAAAGGGCTTGAGAGACTACTGGAGCTCTTGAATGAGTCTCCTATGTTCTTCAAGTTGCTCAACTTCATTAGCACTCAAAGTTGGAGTAGCTTCAAGCTCATCTAAATCCCTCATGCGATCCTTTATCTGCGCCTCAAGGGATGTCAAGGAGATACTCTTACTTTCCAGAGTACTAGTCAGATAATTATCCCTTTCACGAACCTTGGCCAGCTTGGCTTCGAGATTGTTTTTCTCATTTTGGATGGATGCATGTTCTTCTCTAAGTATCAGACTCTCCTTTTGCAACTCTTCGTAGACACTCTCATCTTGTTTGATCATTTCAATTTGCTCGAGTATATTTTTTCAACTTGCTCTGACCGTTGTCGCTTAGCTGCGACCTCCTCCAAGATAAGATATGAACTAACAGCACCAACATAAGAGTCTACCTGGCGCTTTAGTAGGCTAGGGTCTCCTTTGAGATTTTCTATACCCCTATACAGTGTGGGAGCCTCCTTATGCTTTTTGACAACCTCATCAAACAGTGCTTCTTTTAGCCCTGCTTAGTACTGCGCCCCCATAGCTCTTATTGCCTCACTGAAGATGTTTCCTACCATAGGACCTGGTTGAAATGTAATGACCGAGACAGTGGGAATTTGAGCTCTTGTGGCTTGGGTACTGGGAACATTTGCAACTTGAGATGGAGCGTGCAATGATCTCACGGCAGTCTCAAGAGAAGTAGGACCATCGACTGACTGTTGACTACCAGAGGGAGCAGACTCTTTAGGGGCTATGTCAGTTACCCTTTTGCAAGATAAGTCTTGGGCCATTTTCAATTCTTTTCCCCTTCCAGGAGTTGGTTTTGAAGGGGGCACGACAACAGGTTGGTTGGCCACTTGGAGCAAAATATCATCAAAAAGGCTCGAAATGTCCACTTCAAGCTCGAGATCTCCATCCTCTAATAAAATAAAAATAAAAATTTATATATATATAAAATAAAAATAAAAAGAAAAGGAGAAGAAGAAATGCTTACCAATGAAGATCTACCATAGGCTGTGAGGAGCTAAGTACGCCATCTAAAAGTTCATCCCATTTTAACTCATCATCCCCTGGAGCGCAAGCAGAGAGTTTCCTTTTCCCCCTGCGTTGATCTTTGAAGTCCGTGTCAGACTCCACACGCTAATACTTTTAGCAGCGCTGACAATGGCACCTGCCTGTTGCTTAGAGCCATCTCGTCTTGGCACAATAGGCATGCTATGGTTCTTGCTTGTTAGTTGACGCGCGTGAACACCTGCGTCATGCTTTTCGCCCCCCTTAGACTTAGAAGATTGGGATTCGACGCTCGCGCAGAGTAGAACGACCTCATTCCTTAAGTCTTGGACAGAGACGTGTGACCACCAATCATAAAACTTGAAAGTCACAAAATGGCGCCAATCTAAGGAATAAGGCGGAATGCAAACTCGAGGCTGACTTCCCTTAAAGAAAAGCAACATCCAATATCTGACAGCCTCATATTAAGAAACTATTCGGTTATCGACACTACGAATCATCATACCAGGAGCATCTTGCATAAAGCCAAATTGTCTACTGAATCGATAAGGCAATTAAGGCTCAATATGGAATTTGTCACCATGCCGCAAGACTAGGAAAGCAGTTTGGAGAGAGACAAGACAGCTAAACTCTAAAGATTTGAGCTCACCATTATCATGAAGTAGCGTATTTTTGTTCCTATTTAAGATGGTGCATCCCACTTTTGCTCTCATACCCTCATGAATGAGTGTGCGAGCATCAGCCTCTTCAAAGTATTTCGCCCCTTGAGCTCCAGAAAACACGACCATCAAAGGACCTGGTGGAGAAGGGTCTACATCATAGTTGGTGCCAAAGTAATATGCGAGCCAAGCGTAAAGGTAGTGTGCTGGAAAGAAAGCCCCTGAAGAGGCAGGCTTTAAGGAGCGGGAGATGGCATTTAGACCCCGATAAATGCTTGCAAGCACGGGGGTGCAAGGCTAAAAGTTTCACCACGTACCATCAAAGTAGCAACTTCAAAAGTGCCAGGTCTAATAAGCCTATCCTCGCTCTCGGGGAACACAAACACACACAACCAACAAGCCAGAAAGGCTGCAACATAAGTGGTTTGTTTTCTATTGTCACCTGCTACATCAAGAAAGGAAAACATATTCAATTCATCTTTTGTCCAAGCTATAGGACGAGCTTTTAGCTAGCCATCAGGATCATGAGTAGACTTTGGGCGTGAGTCAGAACGTCTGCGACGCCTCACAAGAGCATCATGAGTAATCGATCCTCTAAACCAAAAATTTATCCACTAGCGAGCTGAAACCCCTCGCTTTGACTCAGCCTTCTTCAAAAGATGACGATAAGCACTGAGAAGATCTCGAAATGAAACGCTCACCATTCGCATCACGTGCCTTTAGAATACTAAGATGTGGAATAATCTCATCATAAAACTTTCCAACAATCGGTAAGCCACCAAATCTGTAAAGGTCCCACAAAGAAAAAGACAGTTCTCAAGCCATTGTGTGAAGTGTATTGGTGATAGGACAGCAACTCTCGCAAAAGGCACGTAAAATGCTCGTATCCCTGTCATATGAATACAATGAAGCATAGACCGCATCATACACTAAACATAAGTCGAAAACTTCTTTAAAACGATACCAGACATCCTCAGTCCATTCACGATACCCAACAACAAAACAGGAATCTCCAATAGTTTTGAGGACAATAGATCCCCACTTTACCGAGCCATCGATAATAGAGCGACCTAACATAGATTGTCGATCATGAATGAACGGCCTGTCCTGAAAATTGTTTCGAAGAACATATGTGGGCAGAGCATTGCGTTCGTCTCGTTTATGCTCAACGGACATCTCACTTAGAAAATTTTCCTTGCAGATTGCTGGGAGTATGCCCTCCGGACGAAGCAGTGAACGACGTATGAGTAGTGTAGTGCCTGAACGGGGATCATCTCTTTCCTGATCCACGAGGGAGAGTTAACTCTGCTTATCATGATTATACTCCTTAAGAAACACCATCTTGCGAAAAAAAAGGGAGTCATGTTCCTTTTTTCATGCATAAAGTGAGCACATCGTGAAGGCTTACCACAACAATCGTTCTATAGCAGCTTCAAAAATATCATCTAAGGATGATAGGTTCATCACGACTAGCATGATGACCTAACACCTCCGATGAACTCATCACGACTAGCATGATGGAAAATCACGACGACCTTCCATAAGTGCCTTCAAATACCATCTAAAGATGATAGGTTCATCACGACTAGCTGATAAGTGGACTTTAGGTTCACTTATTTGCATGTAGTTTTAGGGCATTTAGATGCATTTTAGGTCATTTAATTTCCTTTTCCTTCCCTTTTTCATCATTTCTTATAATCTCGTGTTTAGCATCTAGTTTAGCTCATTTGCATATAGTTAGGGGGCATATAGGTTGTTGCATTTGCATATGCATACCCCCCTCCCCATCTAATATTTGCCTTGAGTGTTTTGAATGTTTACAAGCAAGAAAGAGGCTAATAACAGGGGAGCGGGCGCTCCATAGGAGAGGGAGCGGGCGCTCCATAGGAGAGGGAGTGGGCGCTCCATGGGTCAAGAAGTGAAGAGAAGGAATCAGGAACTTGGAGCGACCCAGGAGCGATCAGGGAGAGGGCGCTCCAAGCCTGGAGCAGGCGCTCCATGTTGTGAGGAGCGGGCGCTCCAGGGCCCAGGCTCCGTAGTTTTATTTCGCCTTTTACGATTTTGCCCTTATTTCTACGGGGTATAAATCTAATTTTGTAATAATCTTAGAATTATGTTTTTAATTTCTGAATCATTATTAGCTTAATTAGAGAGAGAAATTTAGAGAGAGAAGTAGTTTTTAGAGAGATAAAGTAGATCTTGAAACCAAATTGAAACTTTTAAAGATATTTCAATGGAGTTTTTCCATTGATTTTCAACTATTTAGAGTAGTTCTTCTATCTCTTTCCTTTATTTGCTTTATTTTGTTTTAGCCTTTGATTAGTAGTGATTAGTTGCCTATTGGTTTGTTTTCATGTTTTCCACCATTGTTGATCTTCCATTAATATCTCAAGCTTTTTATTTTACTTCTTTTATGGCTTTAGAGTAATTTCGCAGCTAGGGGAAGGGGATGACCTAGGATGATCATGAGTTGACCTCAAAAGTCAAGCTAGGGGGTTAGATTTAGGGGAAATTAGGTTGTCTAGTGATATCACGTATATATATAGAGTTTTCTCCCTTATTTACAAGCTAATTTGTGCGTCATTGGAGCTCTTCGGAGCTATTTTGTGCTAACTATCGTGTATAGTTGTGGTTTTGTGTATTAGTGTTGAATTGAAGGTTTTAGGGAGTTTTCTCCTTATTCTCGAGCTATTTGGAAGCTACCACGGCTTTACAAGATGTTACCAGGCACGTAGGATGGCTCACGAGCTTTATGGGTAGTTTAGGAGGTCCCAAAACCTCAAAACGTGAAGAATTGAGAGCCAAAGATATTATGATCGGGTACAAAAGTTGCCGACCCGATCGGGCGAGAGACCAAGTGCCCAGACCAGATCGGGCACCTGCTGCCCGACCCGATAGGGTGGGGAGCTCCTAGGTCTCTTTGTGTTGCTGCGAACATGGGGAGTAAGGCTGGACCATTTTGCTGTGGACCCGATCCGTGACCCGATCGGGCGCTGGATCGGGTGGGCCCATTTCAGCCCTACTTGATGTGTTGGATGCGTGTAAATTAAGAGAAGCAAATGTTGAAAAATTCTTACTATGGGCCCGATCGGGTCCCATGCTCGTCTACGCGATTTTTATCTTTTATTTTCCGTATTTAGTTACACTTTGAGGGGTATTATAAATACCTTTTCCTCATTATTGTAGAGACATCTTTTACTTTAGTTTTATTTCTCATAGTTCTTAGCTTAGTTTTATTTAGTTTAAACACTTTTGATTAGATTAAAGGTGATTGAACCTCGGATTCGATTTTAATAAAAGTTCTTGCTTTCCGTCAATTGGTACTCTTCTCTACTCTTTATCTCTTTAATTACTTTGATTGCTTAGGTTAAGTATTTAATTATTCATGATGCAATTACTAGGGTTTCAAATTAGTTTTGTTATTGTCAATTCAATTATGAGTGAGTAGTTTTCTTTCTAGGGTGTTAGATAGGGAAGCCTTGTTTATACCATGATTGTTATTTAGATTCCTATCGATTTCTAGGGCTTGATTAGAGTGATTGTGGTGTGGTTTGTTCTTAATTAGTGATTAATGTTAGTGGCCAATTTCATTGATTGCTTGTGGTTAATAGTTGTTTGCACAAATCCGTCTTACGACTAGAGGCCTAGGACACATCAGTAGTTCTGATTACATTAGTGAACATGCGGCGTATGTTGAACTATGAGCGTTGAGTCTTAACCATAGATGAACACATGCTCTAATCCCTTGACTCTTGACTTAGGTTTTGATAGTAGTTGACCTTGTTTAATTGGTATAAGCATGGTGGACCGACCTAATACCCTAGGTTTTTAGTCCATAGTTAAACCATCAGTTTAATTCGTCTTCCTTAGCTTTATTATTAGTTCAGTTAATCCTCCTTGATTTCATCTGAAGTAGCTAGTTGATTGAATATTAATTTAGAAACTCTGTCTCCCTGTGGATTCAACCCTGCTTCCATTGACTACCATAGTTAGAGGACTGTAGGTTTATCTTTGATTAGGTGATACGACTAAATCTTATCAAATTTTGGCGCCGTTGTCGGGGAGACGGCTAGTTTTCTAAGTTTTTATTTGGTTATTTGGTCTACTTCTCTGTACCTCATTGGAACTTCGTTGTTCCAATTGAGGTATGTTTTACTGCTTCTTTTTGTTTCTTTTGTATGCCCAGGTCTCAAAGAAACGGTTCCCCCATCCCAGCGGATCCCGATCTTACTAGGACAATCAGGCGGATTCGAAAGAAAATTCAGAGAGAAAAGCAGTCTGTTGAGCTGAACACCTCTAGATCAGACAGCTTGAGTTCAGTTATATCTAAATCACTGAAGTCATATGGGGTGCCTAACCCAGATGGTCTCTCCACTGGACCTACTATGACCACCATCGCCGCCACGAACTTTGAAATTAAGCCTGGACTCATCAGCATGGTTCAGCAAAATCAGTTTGGTGGGCATCCTACTGAAGATCCGGCAAATCATCTGCAGCGGTTTCAAATGCTTTTTAGAACCGTCAAACATGCCGGCGTCACTCCAGATCAACTAAAGGTCATGTTGTTCGAGTTTTCATTGAGAGATAGAGCCCATAAATGGTTGAACGACGTGAAAGAAACACAATGGAGTGAGATTTCTGCTGCGTTTATGAGAGAATATTATCCACCTACAAAGACAGCTGAAATCAGAAACAAACTAGCCACGTTTTCCCAAGAGCCTGATGAAACATTACGGGAAGCGTGGGCTAGGTTTAGAGATTTACAGAGAGAGTGTCCACACCACAACATGGAAAAATGGTTCTTGACGCAGACATTCTACAATGGTCTGCAGCATCAGACAAAGAGTATTGTTGATTCGTCTGCAGGAGGAGTTTTCTGGATAAGGAAGAGGATGTAGGCTATGAGTTTCTATCAAACCTCGCAGCTAATGATCATTCCACTTCCCGCAGCCTCACGAGGAAAGTACTGGAGGTAGATGTCATTGCATTATTGACTTCGCAGATAGCGAAGCTGAGTCAACAAATTAACACCTTCAGTTCCTCTTCCTCAGCAGCACCTCCTTTGAGTATTAATACTATGTCTGCCGTAGCACCCATTACCTCATCTTACTGCAAGGTATGTGGTGTTCACGGTCACTTTGGGCATGACTGTCAGTTCAGTCAACATCAGATGGAGCAGGCAAACGCATTTTAACAGAGACCACCAAATTTCCCCCCTCCACATAACTACCAAAATCCACAAAACCATCAACCTCCACCTCCACAAAACCATCCTAAACCCTCATACTATCAAACCCCACAAAATTTCCACAGACCACCACCACAAAACATCCATCACCCAATAACTTCCAAACTTCACAAAAGTTCCACACCCCACCTCCACAAAACAATAACCCACAAGAGCCTCCCATATCTGAAGTGATGACGCTGATGTTGAGCATGCAAAAGACTAATGAGGAGGCGCAAAGAGCTCAAGAGAGACAAATGCTAGCTATGCAAAGAGCTAACGAGGAAGCACAAAGAGCCCAAGAGAAGCACATCAAACTTCTCGAACCTCAAATTTCACAATTAGCAAGCACTAATGCTCAGAGGCGTCAAGGGGAATTGCCAGGGCAACCCATTCAGAGAGAACATGTGAATGCCATCACTCTTCGTAGTGGCATTGCTTATGATGCTCCTCCATTGTCCGTTGATGAGGTTACCCTAACTGCGAGGAAGAAGAGGGTGGTAGAGGAAGGGAAAAGGAAGAGTTTGACGTCTGAAGTCGACTTATCTGCAGAAGCTGAACAGACAGGGAAGAAAAAGGAGAAGGTTTCTGAAACGCCCTTTACACCAAGGCTACCTTTTCCTCATAGGATGCAACAATCAAAGATCGATCAGCAGTTTGGTAAGTTCTTGGCTATGGTCAAGAACCTTGAGGTAACGATTCCCTTCACAGATTTCATTACCCAAGTTCCAGTTTATGCCAAATTTCTGAAAGACATGATAACAAAGAAAAGAAACTTCGGTGGGGTAGAACATGTCGCTCTTACGGAAGAGTGTAGTGCTTTTATTCAAAATAAAACCCCACCAAAGTTGAAAGATCCTAGTAGTTTTTACATTCCCTGCCATCTTGGACCTATTTTTATTGATAAAGCTTTGTGTGATTTAGGTGCTTCTGTTTCTGTTATGCCATAATCTATTTATAAGAAACTGAACATGGGAGCACTTAAATGCACACAAATAACTTTACAGATGGCTGATCGTTCTATAAAATACCCTCTAGGTGTTTTAGAGGACGTTCATGTTCGGGTCGGGAAATTCTATATTCCTGTTGATTTTGTTGTGCTAGATATGGATGAGGATGCCCAGATTCCTATTATTCTGGGTAGACCGTTTTTGTGTAATGTTGGTGCTGTCATCAATGTCAAGTCTGGGTCTTTAACTCTGAGTGTTGGTGATGATAAAGTGATTTTTAAACTGACCAATGATGTTAAGGCACCTATGCTTGAACAATCTTGTTGGAGGGCTGAGGTTTTGGATGAGGTAGGTGCAGAGAAGGTGAAAACTGCACCTAAGGTTGCCTCACCGTCTGGAGGTATTATCAAGAACATGTGGAGGAGAAAGATGTTTGATGAGGGTGGCTCTCACTGCTTAGCCCCTCCTATTTGAGAGATGGAGGTATTATGGTCGTGCGGGACCTTTATAAACCAGCGCTGTTCGAGAGGCAACTCGTATTTTTTCCTTTTTCCTTTTCTTTTTATTTTTTATTTTTATTTTAATTTTATTTTATTTTTAGTGAGCGAGAGTGAGGGTACTAACGTTGTTTTTCCTCTTAGCATCGTCCTTTGTTACCTTTTGGCATTGAGGACACTGCCAAGTTCAGCTTGGGGGAGGAATTCTGTTTGTATTCCCTATCTCTTTTACCGCTTTCTATGATAGATTTACTGCTTTCGAAAAATTCTGAAAAAAAAAAATAAAAAAAATTGGTTCCATGACTGGTTTAGTTGCCTCCCTGTGCCCCTGTTTTGCTCTTATTGAAAATGATTTGAATCTATTTTCTGGATAGCTGGGCATTTGTGATCTTGAGGCTATGATTTGATGTTTGATTGCTATGATTTCGAGCAAAATTTGATTATATTACACTACTTTGTGCTGCATACCTGAATTGGTTAGACTGTGAGGCCTCTTTGTAGCCTATTGGATTCATTTCATTATCCAGTCTGTTTATGTGTGTTAGTTCCTCTTTAGTGGATTGATCTTGACTTTGACTTCGTACTTGTCTGATTTTCGATGACTTGTAGCATTTGCTGTGATAGAGGCGTTCTTTTGTCTTATTCTTGAGCTTCAGAGTGAATTTTTGATATACTTTTATCCTCCTTAGCCCCGCTGAGCCTAATAACTTGTTTCGTGTTACTTAAACCCCAATTATGAGCCCAAGACCTTCATTTCATATTATTCCAAGCCTAGCTTGGGGGAGTTTTTGTATGGGTTGAGTTTGAGATTGGTTTCTTGGTTTAGTTTGGTTGTTGAGGAATTTAAAAGTGTATTTGTTGCGGTTTGAGAGTAAGAAAAAGAAAAAGAAAAAGCAAATTTAGAGTTGCGTGAATGAAGTTCAGAAAAATGAAAGAAAAAAAATGAAATAAAAGTTCAAAAGGATTTAAAGTTCTTTCATTCACATACGTTCACAAAGAAATATTCGCTTGCTTGAAGATTGGGTTTGTTATGAGTTTTTTATTGTTTTATGATAGTTGGATTATTTTTCATGGTTATATGGTGTTGTTGGGAGTTGTTTAGGTCATCTTAGGCCTTGTTTGAGTGATTCATGCTCCCCCTTTCTTGGTTTTTCCACCTCATTACCCAAAAGTATCCCCTACCTCTTACCTAAGCCCCATTACAACCCTATAAATTCCTCTTGAGCTCGTGTCTGCATTGTTTATTGGATTGATTTCGAGTCAGATTGTCAAAGTTAAAGAGTATGTCTGCTAATTGAGTCGACTTAACTAGGATGAGCGGCATTTAACCTTCTTAAACACATGAGAGTATGAGTGGGAAGGGCATTTATGGTCGGGTTGGTGAGTGTTCCGGCATATTCTTTGCCTGCCACAAAATTGAGAGGAGCGACACCCTTGTAAGGGCCTTTTCAGGATTTGTATGCCTTGTGGATGCTTGAATTTGATGAATTGCTTGGAGGATTGGTGGTTAGATGGATTTGATTAGCCAAACTTGAATTTTGCCTGCTTGGACGATTCTTAGCCTTGAAAATGTTTTGAGCTTTGATTGATTTTTATTTATGGCGTGTTGCAATCTATTCCATGTTCATGTTTTGTTTGCTTGAGGACAAGCAAAGGTTTAGCTTGGGGGAGTTTGATATCACGTATTTATATAGAGTTTTCTCCCTTATTTACAAGCTAATTTGTGCGTCATTGGAGCTCTTCGGAGCTATTTTGTGCTAACTATCGTATATAGTTGTGGTTTTGCGTTTTAGTGTTGAATTGAAGGTTTTAGGGAGTTTTCTCCTTATTCCCGAGCTATTTGTAAGCTACCACGGCTTTACGATATGTTACGAGGCACGTAGGATGGCTCACGAGCTTTATGGGTAGTTTAGGAGGTCCCAAAACCTCAAAACGTGAAGAATTGAGAGCCAAAGAGTCAAAAGGGAGTCTTCCGTACTCTGATCGGGCAAAAATGGCCCGATCGGGCGAAGAAATTATGATCGGGTACAAAAGTTGCCGACCCGATCGGGCAAGCCCCGATCGGGCGAGAGACCAAGTGCCCAGACCCGATCTGGCACCTGCTGCCTGACCCGATCGGGTGGGGAGCTCCTAGGTCTCGTTGTGTTGCTGCGTACATGGGGAGCAAGGCTGGGCCATTTTGCTGTGGACCCGATCCGTGACCCGATCGGGCGCTGGATCGGGTGGGCCCATTTCAGCCCTACTTGCTGTGCTGGATGCGTGTAAATCAAGAGAAGCAAATGTGGAAAAATTCTTGCTATAGGCCCGATCAGGTGGCCCTATGCCCGATCGAGTCCCATGCTCGTCTACGCGATTTTTATCTTTTATTTTCCGTATTAGTTAGACTTTGAGGGGTATTATAAATACCTTTTCCTCATTATTTTAGAGACATCTTTTACACTAGTTATATTTCTCATAGTTCTTAGCTTACTTTTATTTAGTTTAAACACTTTTGATTAGATTAAAGGTGATTGAACCTCGGATTCGATTTTAATAAAAGTTCTTGATTTCCGTCAATTGGTACTCTTCTCTACTCTTTATCTCTTTAATTACTTTGATTGCTTAGGTTAAGTATTTAATTATTCATGATGCAATTACTAGGGTTTCAAATTAGTTTTGTTATTGTCAATTCAATTATGAGTGAGTAGTTTTCTTTCTAGGGTGTTAGATAGGGAAGCCATGTTTATACCATGATTGTTATTTAGATTCCTATCGATTTCTAGGGCTTGATTAGAGTGATTGTGGTGTGGTTTATTCTTAATTAGTGATTAATGTTAGTGGCCAATTTCATTGATTGCTTGTGGTTAATAGTTGTTTGCACAGATCCGTCTTACGACTAGAGGCCTAGGACACATCAGTAGTTCTGATTACGTTAGTGAACATGCGGCGTATATTGAACTATGAGCGTTGAGTCTTAATCATAGCACAACACATGCTCTAATCCCTTGACTCTTGACTTAGGTTTTGATAGTAGTTGACCTTGTTTGATTGGTATAAGCATGGTGGACCGACCTAATACCCTAGGTTTTTAGTCCATAGTTAAACCCTCAGTTTAATTCGTCTTCCTTAGCTTTATTATTAGTTCAGTTAATCCTCCCTGGTTTCATCTGAAGTAGCTAGTTGATTGAATATTAATTTAGAAACTCTGTCTCCCAGTGGATTCGACCCTGCTTCCATTGACTACCATAGTTAGAGGACTGTAGGTTTATCTTTGATTAGGTGATACGACTAAATCCTATCATCTAGCCTATTAATTTGCTTGTTTAATTTCTTGATCATCATTTGAACTTGATTTGCGGATCAAAAGTGAAGGATCTAGAGATGAAGCTTTTGATGGACCTTAGACTAGTCAATAGGTTGACTTCACCATGAGAATAGGTATTAGGATTCCTAGGACCTTAATCGAATCGCTATGAGTTTTGGAAATAATAGGTAAAATTGGTTGATTAGGTCCTCCTAATTAGCTCGAGCGAGTAATTAGAAAACATATGAGTGACTTAGTCCCTTAGTTGATCCTAATAAATCCCCTTGGCTTGACAAATAGGTTAGCAATTGGTTAACTAGTGATTCCCCTATCCCTAGTGTCTTCTTATTATTGTTAAACCCAATCTTTCACTTTAATTGTTAGCTAATTCGTTCTAAATTTCTTAGTTAATCAATTAATCACAAAAACGACTAAAAATAGACTTAGCTCGCTAAATCACATTTAAACCTTGATTGATCCTTGCTTCCTCGTGGATTCGACCCTTCTTACCCTATATTGGCTAAGTTAGGTTTATTAATTTGGCACGTGCAACGACCGTGTCAAATTTTGGCGCCGTTGCCGGGGAAGCAATGGATTACATTGCATTGAATTGTGATTGTTTAGTCTAAGTCAAGTCTATTCCTCCTCCCCTTTTTCTAATTTTTGTTTTCATTTGGTTACCAATTGGTTGCTTACTACTTGGTGGTAAGCCCTTGTGTTACTAATCTCTCCCTTGAGCTTTTGTATTTGCATGTCAAGAAGGTTACGAGGAGATCCATTGCTTCCAATTGACCACAATCTTGAGGGCACTTTACGGGAGTTGAGGAGGATTTTTCGGGAACCAAGGGTACTATCTACTAGTGAGGAGCAACCGGGGTAGGTGTTTGAGGAAGATCAATCTCGTTCTTCAACTTCTAGTATTATGGCGGAGGATCCACCCGTTCCAAGAGCTTTGAGGGACTATGGTCACCCCGAAGCATTTAAGCTCAAAAGTGGGATTCGGAGGCCGACAACAACCGTTAACTTTGAGTTCTCTCCACATTTGATTAGGATGATCAAGCAAGAACCTTATGGAGGATGTGCTCATGAGTGTCCACTTGACCATTTGGCGAACTTTCTTGAGCTTATTGCCACGGTCAAGCAAAATAACGTTACTCAAGAGTTCGTGAGGCTTAATCTTTTTCATTTCTCTCTCATGGGGAAAGCCTAGAAGTGGTTACAATCTCTACCTCCGGATTCCTTGACTACTTGGGCACAAGTAACGACGGCTTTTGTTGATGAGTTCTACTCCCAAGAGAAGACTTCCGAGGCTAGGAGGAAGATCTCTAATTTCATACAAGATGAAGATGAGAGTTTGAATGAGGCATGGGATAGGTTCAAAGACCTCCGAAGGTCGTGTCCGCACCATGGGTATAGTCAATGGATGTTGATGCAAAGTTTCTATGATGGGTTGCTTCCTATGACTAGAGCTAGTCTTGATTCCGGAGCGGGGGGTCAACTCACCAAGCTACGGGTTGAAGATATTGAGCCCACCATAGAAGAGGTTGTGAGGCACTACTCTTGGGGGAACACAAGGTCTACAAGCAAGAAGGTTAGTGGTAAAGGGAAGTATGATGTGGAGGCCATGGATCATATCCATGCTAAGCTAGACACTCTAGCTAAGAAACTTGAGAAGGTGAACTTGGCATCCCCAAGCCAACCACCTTCCCAAGCTTTTTCTTGTGAAATTTGTGGATGCACCAATCATGCAAGCTCTTATTGTGGAAGATCTACGGAACATGTAGCATGGGTTGGTGCAAGACAAGAGGGGCCTTCAAACTTCAACAACCAAGGGAGGTGGAACAACCCCTCTCAAGGAACATGGAAACATCCCCCACCACAAAATCACAACAACTACTCCTCCAACTTTCGACCACCCGGTTTCAACCAACCACAACAAAGACCACCCTTTGAGCCTAACCCACCCAAGCTTTCATCACTTGAGTCTACACTTCAACTTTTCCTAGCCCAACAAACCAAGACCAATGCCGATAATGATAAGAATTTTGGGGATATTCACTCTTCCTTACAACAAATGCAAGCTCACAACAAAATGATTGAGACCCAACTTGCCCAAATTGCCCAACAAGTAAGCAATTTTTCTTCTTCTTCTACTCAATTCCCAAGCCAACCCGTGATTCACGAGCATGCCAAGGCCATTACTTTGAGATCCGGAGCAAACTATGATGGGCCTAAGATGCCTAGTGAGGTGAATGAAAGCCCGGAAGTTGAGCAAAGGGGGAGTGAAGGGGAGGTTGAGAAGCTTCTTGAGGAGGTAATTGTGGAGGATGAAGGTGATGTTGTACCAAGCCAAGAGAAAGAGGTTCATGAGCAACGCAAAGAGGCTAGTCAAGCGGCACCCAAGGCTTATGTGCCTCCGATTCCTTTTCCTCAAAGGCTAGCTAAGAAGCAACTCAATGACAAATTCATGAAATTCTTAGAGGTCATGAAAGGACTTCAAGTGCACATCCCTTTTCTCCAAGCCATGTCTCAATTGCCTACTTATGCCAAGTATCTTAAGGACCTCCTCTCCAACAAGACCAAGCTCGAGGAAAGTGTCACCATTGCTTTGACCGCCGAGGTTAGTGTCGTACTTAAAACAAGCTCCCCAAGAAGCTTGAAGATCCGAGGTCATTTTATATTCCTTTGAAGATTGGGGACTTGGAGCCCAAGAGGGCCTTGGCGGATTTGGGGGCAAGTGTGTGTTTGATGCCCTTGTCCATCTCTAAGCAACTTATTATTGAACTCAAGCCTACTAGGAGGGTCATTCAACTCGCCGATAGATCGGTGAAAGTTCCGGTTGGAGAGTTGGAGGATGTAGCGGTCCAAGTTGGAAGGGTTTTCATCCCTTGTGACTTTGTGGTTATGGAGATGGAGGAAGACTCTCAAGTCCCTCTTATACTTGGGAGGCCTTTCCTTAAAACGGCCGGAGTTCTTGTTGATATGAAGCGAGATGTGCTTACTTTGAGGGTAGGAGATGAGAGCATGGAATTTGCTTTCAAGCAATCAATGAAGTCTCCAATAATGGAAGAGGTGAAGAGGATAGATAGTTTTGATGGAGAGGTCTTGAGTTTGAAGAGTTTAAGGGGTAAGAAAGACCCCTTGGAAGATGTACTTTTGGGAGAAGATTTGGAAGATAATGAGGAAAGGAAAAACTTCAAGCTTGCCATGGATGCCTCTCCAATTTATTGTTCTAAGGAGGAGAAGATTGAGGCCCTTGAGGTACCTTCACCTAAGGAGGAGAGTTCTAAGTCTCCTCCCAAGGTAGAGTTGAAACCCCTTCCCCCTTCTTTAAAATATGCTTTTCTTGGTGAGGGTGAGACTTGCCCGGTGATAGTCAATGCTACACTTGAAGGCACTCAACTTACTCAACTTCTTGATGACCTTCGGGAACATAGAAGTGTCATTGGGTATAGCATTGAAGATCTCAAAGGGCTAAGTCCTACCCTATGCATGCTTCTTCTATTGAGCCTCAAAGGAGGTTAAATCCCAATATAAAGGAAGTGGTTAAAAAGGAGGTCTTGAAACTCCTTGAAGCGGGGATAATCTACCCTATCTCCGATAGTCAGTGGGTTAGTCTCGTCCATGTGGTCCCTAAAAAGGGAGGCATGACCGTCATCACAAATGAAAAGGGAGAACAAATCTCCACTAGATCGGTGACCGGGTGGCGTATGTGCATAGATTACCGGAGATTGAATAAAGCCACCCGGAAAGATCATTTTCCCATCCCCTTTATAGATCAAATGTTGGAAAGATTGGCGGGCCATTCCCATTTTTGTTTCCTTGATGGTTATTCGGGGTTCTTTCAAATTCCCATCCACCTCGATGACCAAGAAAGGACTACATTCACTTGTCCATTTGGTACCTTTGCTTATCGAAGGATGCCATTTGGTTTGTGCAATGCGCCCTCTACATTTCAAAGGTGTATGGCCGCTATCTTTTCGGACATGTTGGAAGATACCATTGAGGTATTCATGGATGACTTCTCCGTAGTAGGTTCATCTTTTGATGATTCTCTCAAGAACTTGAAAAATGTGCTTCAAAGATGTCAAAAGATGAATCTAGTGCTTAATTGGGAGAAGTGTCATTTCATGGTTGAGGATGGCATTGTGTTGGGACACAAGATTTCCCAAAAGGGAATTGAGGTAGATAGGGCCAAGATTGAGGTCATAGAGAGGTTGCCCCCACCTACTACGGTGAAGGGAGTGCGTTCTTTTTTAGGACATGTCGGTTTCTATCGCCGGTTCATAAAGGACTTCTCTAAGATTGCTAGGCCTCTATCTAGCCTCTTGCAAAAAGATAATGAATTTGTTTTTGATAATGATTGCATGAATGCTTTTGAGACTTTAAAGCATGCCCTTATTTCCGCCCCCATTGTGCAAGCTCCGGATTGGAGCTTGCCTTTTGAAGTGATGCTAGTGATTATGCAGTGGGAGCCGTTTTAGGGCAAAGAAAAGAGGGAAAGCTACATGTTGTTCACTATGCGAGCAAGACACTTGATTCGGCTCAAAAGAACTACGCCACAACGGAGAAAGAGTTGTTGGCGGTTGTGTTTGCCTTTGATAAGTTCCGGCCTTATCTTGTGTGCTCCAAAGTGGTAGTGTACACGGATCACTCGGCAATCAAGTATCTCATGTCCAAGAAAGATGCGAAGCCGCGGTTGATTCGTTGGATCTTGCTCCTTCAAGAATTTGACATTGAGATTAGAGACAAGAAGGGAACAGAAAACTTGGTGGCCGACCACCTTTCCCGGTTGCCTTTGGTTGAAGACTCCCCCTCTCATGATATGCCCATTGATTATAGCTTAAAGGATGATCTCCTATACTCCATCAAAGCCCTTGAAACCCCATGGTTTGCCGACATGGCGAACTACTTGGCTTGTAGGATCATTCCTTTTGAGTTTACATATCAACAACGACGGCGGTTCCTCCATGATTCTAAGTTTTATGCGTGGGAGGACCCACTTTTGTTCAAGCGAGAGGGGAAAAGGTTTGTATCGGAGATGTCTTCCCGATGATGAGATCGCAAGTGTGATAGAGAAATGTAATTCATCCCCCTTTGGAGGACATATGGGCGCCGACAAGACGGTTGCCAATATCTTATCTTGTGGATTGTGGTGGCCCTCTATGTTCAAGGAAGTGTGGGGCTTTGTGAAAGCTTGTGATAGGTGTCAAAGGGTCGGCAACATCTCCAAGAGGCATGAATTACCCCTCACCAACATTTTAGAATTGGAAGTCTTCGATGTTTGGGGGGGTAGACTTCATGGGACCTTCCCTTCTTCGTTTGGTAACTCCTACATTTTAGTGGCGGTTGACTATGTCTCCAAATGGGTGGAAGCAATCGCCTCTCCTACAAATGATGCTAAGGTAGTTACCAAGCTCTTCAAGTCCGTGATATTTCCGAGGTTTGGGGTTCCGAGAGCCGTGATTAGTGATAGGGGATCCCATTTCGTCAAAAAGAGTTTTCAAGCACTCCTCTCCAAATATGGGGTGCATCATAAAATGGGGCTCTCCTATCATCCACAATGTAGCGGCCAAACGGAAGTGTCAAATAAGGAGGTGAAGCTCATCTTGGAGAAAACCGTGAACCGATCTCGCAAGGATTGGTCATTAAAGCTCGATGATGCTTTATGGGCTTATAGGACGGCTTTTAAGACACCAATTGGCACAACCCCCTACAAGCTTGTATATGGCAAATCATGTCACTTGCCGGTTGAACAAAGCATATTGGGCCATCAAGCTTTTGAATTTTGATCTCAAGTCATCCGGGGAACGAAGACTCTTGGATGTACATGAGCTCGAAGAGCTTCGGCGGGATGCCTATGAAAATGCTAGGATTTACAAGGAAAAAACTAAGGCATGGCATGATCGTAGGATAATGAAGAGAGAGTTCAAGGTAGGAGACAAGGTCCTTCTCTTCAACTCTAGGCTAAGACTCTTTCCAGGGAAACTTAAGTCTAGGTGAAGTGGACCGTTTGAAGTAAAAAATGTGTTCCCGCATGGAGCAGTGGAAGTGTGGAGCGAGGAAAAAGGGACGTTCAAAGTAAATGGGTAAAGACTCAAGGTATAACACGATGGAACCCAAATTGAGCACATTTGTCACATTACTTTGGATGACTACCCCCTTCCCCTATGAGAATTTTAATCTAGGGAGGTCAAGCTAATGACTTTAAAGAAGCGCTTACGGGAGGCAACCCGGGTTCTTAGCTTTTAGAAAAAAAACGAAAAAAAAATATGAAATAAAAAAAAGGATATGAGAAAAGAAAAAAAAATGAGGAGTGAAATAAGAGGGTTAGTATGAGGAAAATTTGAGTAAGAGGGAAAAAAAAAGATAGAAATTTGGCTAAGTATTGAAGAATAATAGGAGGAGCGAGCCAAAAATGACAAAGGGGGGCGCTCCACAAGGGGAGCGGGCGCTCCATCCTCCGCAAAACTTCCATGGAGAAGCAGTGAGTTGAAGCGGGGGGGGGGAGCGTGTGAAGAGCACCCCGCTCCAAGCCTGGAGCGGACGCTCCCTTTTCCTCCAGCTCGCAGCACGCCTTCTTCGTTTTTTTTAAATTTTCTCACGTGCCACTAATATCACTCCCCCAAATCCGTCCCCTTTACCCTTTCACTCATCCTCACATCACCCTTATCCACTCACTCTCATTCACTCATTCAACTTTTCAAACTCCCTTTCTCTCTCTAAACTCCATTAAACCTCCAATTTCAAACCTCCATATCTCCTTCATTTCTCAACATTTTCACTCCCTTCCTTCACAAAACCTTCATCTTTTCTCCTTCTCTACACAAAGAACCCATTTTCGTCAAAAAGCGCCAAAATCAAAAATTCATCATCACTTTAAAGTTGAAGTTTGGGGGAGATCTCTTAAAGAAAAAGGTTAAGGAACACGGTTGAAGCTTGAAGGCACCTAAATTGTTCGCAATTGTGGAATTTCTTCACCCCTCTTAAAGAGGGAGGTAAAACCTAACCCTAACTTTTATTTTTCTTCTAGATTTGTACTAGAAAATTGATAATATGATGATTGTGGTGTTGTTTGTGGACTTAGCTGCTAGATTTAGATAGATTTTGATTTTTAATTGATTTTTTTGATTTTTTGTGTGATTTTTTTGATTTTTTCTTTCTAGTTACTTACTCCTTTTAGCCTAATTTTTCCTAGTTTCTTTTATTTTTAAATTTTCTAGTTTCTTTTCATTTTTTTTTTGTTTTCCTTCATTTTTGCTTTGAATTTTGCCTTGGTTGGTGCTCTTATTTTTGTGCTTATTTGTTGGGTTGAGATCGTGGTCTTTTAATTTCTTATAATCATCTTGGTTGAGTTATTCTCTTTAAACTCCAAGTATGTTTCGTACACGAAAAAAAAGTAAAAAAGACCAAGGTTCCTCCTCCCAAAAGAACCAAAAGGGCACCCTTCCGGCCCTTAAGTTCGTCAACCCCAACCATAAATATCGGTATGACGAACTTAAGCACCGGAAGATTAAGGCTTCTAAATTCTTCCATGGTGAAACTCTTGATAATCTCGGGATAGTGCGAGATGTAAGGCGTTGTTTATTTGTTTTAGGCATTGAACGCTTTTACACCTTTAGCCCTTTGACATATGAGCGGCTCACATTGGAATTCTTAGCCTCTCTCGAGAGAAATGAGGTTGATGGACAAGAGGGGGAGTATGAAATCTCCTTCTAATTGTTCAATCAACCCCAATGTATCTCTTTGGGGAGGCTCAATGACATCTTCCAATGTGATCCCTCCAATGCCATCCGAAATCCCGAGACTTGGCAATACCCCGTCTACTATCAAAGGGACACATTTTGGCATGATATTGCCGGATACTCCCCCTTTGATCCCAAAATGGGATATTCCTCCCATATGCATTCCCCCATCCTTCGCTACATTCACCGCCCTTGGATACCGCCATATTTTCAAAAAAAGAACCAAGTAAGGTAGCCTCGGAGGAGGTGAGTGCGCTCTACATTGCCTCCCATCACCCAAGGGGCATAGGAGGCAAGTTGAATCTCGGATTTCTATTTCTCCAACGGTTTATTGCTATACGCCATGGAAAACTATTTAAATCCGATATTCATTGTGGGGGGATGGTTACTATCATTGCTTCCTCTCTAGGGTTTGGGGAGCAACTTAATTTGTTGACTCCAGTTGATGATAACCCCTACCTCGATTTGAAATATATTAGACCCGCCGGGTGGATTGATTTTACCCCTGATCCCGCGCGGTTCGTTTGAAAGGTAAGGGGTCGTCATCATTGTTACCTCCGAAACCCGGAGGTGACCACATTTGACCGCGACGGGGAGGATGCCGATATTTTTATCATCCCTTATGAGCCCCCCATCGGGGAAGCCCAGGCCGCACCCGGCAACTTAGCTCCTCCTCTCCATCGCGAGGAGCCGAGTTCCGACCGTCGTGCCTCAGTGTCGTCCTGCTCCTTTGACTATGAGGGGGCCTACTATAGTCTTGCTGTCAACCAAGATCGTATGATGAATACGATCCAAGGCATGAGAGAGGACTTGAGTGGTATGATGATACAAACTAATTCAATGTATCATCACCACGTTGAGAGTGGAAACGTTGACCCCTATGTCAACTTTCCAAATTGGCCTCCTCAACATGGGGCGGTACCGGGATGGAATGAACGCCAACCCACGTACCCCTACTGGCCTTACCGCGCCCACCCTATGATTGGAGGGCACCCGGGGGTTCTAACCCCATGGGTGATCCCGCCTATCCCCACCCCTACGGCGCTTGGCCGCCGGGCTACACGGGCGGTTGGGAGCCTCATGGCCCCGCCCCCTTAGCTTTCTACGGCTCGATGCCGCGCCCTCCCCTTTCGGGAGACATGCCACCACCTCCCCCTTCGGGAGAAGATCCATCTCACATGGACGAGGACTAAATCCTCTTGCCCCGCTCCCCCTTTACTGGTTTTGCATGATTACACCGAGGATTGTGCCTTGATTGTTTGGGGGGTGTTTTTATTTGATTATGCTAGCGGGTTGTGGCTCTTTTTGAGGGTTTGGGGTGTCTTTTTGGGTATGCGTGTTAGAGAGGACGCATTGGTAGGTCGGGTTTACGGGGCATGATAGGAGAGTGTGCTTTATTGATCATTGCCTTGTGGATTTAAATGAAAAGAACCATGGTTGACTATTTTTACTTGTATATGACTTCCTCCTTTTTCTATCCTATTTGCTTTGCTTCTCTTTTTATTTTCTTCTTCTCTCCTTTAGGTCTTAGACTTGCATGTAGTATAGTTGCATGTCATGATAGTTTTGCATGTAGCTTATGAATTGCATATAGGACTTGTCTTTGGTAGTTTGCATGTAAGTTTTTTGAAATTTTTCAAAAACTTCAAAAAGATTTTTGCATCACCTAATTAAGGAATGACTCTGTGTTTTGACTTTAGAGGTTAGAGGTTGAGAACTTGACTTTCGAGTAGGGGTGAATTAGCTTGAGTGGCTTATGTGCTTGTTAGGAGTATTAGGGGCGCTTTAAGCTTAGATGCCTAGGTCTTGGTACGAATAGACCCCTCGATTGTCCGAAACTCGCCTTTAGCGTGAATTAGTGTCTCTATTTCCCTATAAAAAGCCTTTACTCTCTCCCTTGACCTTGGATAAGCCCTTTAGCGACATTGAGAACCCTTCTAGCCCAATGTAGTGGAAGGCTAGTAGCCTTTAAAAAAAAGAGAAAGCAAAAGGAAATAAAAACACATAAAAATGAAAAGAAAAAGAGCCCTTTTTGGCCCATTGGATCAATTAAGTGGTGCATAAGAGCCCACAAGGCTAGTAGCCTATAGTTATAAAAAATTCCATGCTTTGGCCCCTAGAGATGCTCCAATGCCTTTGGTATGAGCTACCTTACCCTCTTATCGCGTCTCATACGGAGTGCTCGGTACCGTGCCTCATAAACATGACTATCGAGTGAGAGGTAGACCGTGTGAGGAGGTAGTCTAGGGCCCTTGCAATCAAAAAAAAAAAAGTTAACTAGTGAATATATATGCTAGCTTGGCGGATCTTGTGGGGCATGATTGGTACTAGGTTGAGCGAGTTTTTCCATTTTGTAGGGAAATGTTTCACTTAGGATCAATGAAGGCTTGTGTGATACTTGAGGGACCTCTAGGACGATCATTTTCTTTGCACACTAGCTTAGACCACTCCTTTGACTCCTAACTTGTGGATAAGGAAGGACGGCTATAAGATTTGAAAGTTGGTCGAGTTCTCCCATTGCCTTGACACCTCTATTAGGACGAGGACCTTGATTTCGTGATGCCTTTCTTAGTTTTTATTATTGCATAGGTTTCCTTGATGATTGTTAATTGCTTGAGGACAAGCAATTGGCAAGCTTGGGGGAATTTAATAAGTGGACTTTAGGTTCACTTATTTGCATGTAGTTTTAGGGCATTTAGATGCATTTTAGGTCATTTAATTTCCTTTTCCTTCCCTTTTTCATCATTTCTTATAATCTCGTGTTTAGCATCTAGTTTAGCTCATTTGCATATAGTTAGGGTGCATATAGGTTGTTGCATTTGCATATACATACCCCCCCATCTAATATTTGCCTTGAGTGTTTTGAAGGTTTACAAGCAAGAAAGAGGCTTATAACAGGGGAGCGGGCGCTCCATGGGTCAAGAAGTGAAGAGAAGGAATCAGGAACTTGGAGCAACCCAGGAGCGATCAGGGAGCGGGCGCTCCAAGCCTGGAGCGGGCGCTCCATGTTGGGAGGAGCGGGTGCTCCAGGCCCAGGCTCCGTAGTGATATTTCGCCTTTTACGATTTTGCCCTTATTTCTACGGGGTATAAATCTAATTTTGTAATAATCTTAGAATTATGTTTTTAATTTCTGAATCATTATTAGCTTAATTAGAGAGAGAAATTTAGAGAGATAAGTAGTTTTTAGAGAGATAAAGTAGATCTTGAAACCAAATTGAAGCTTTTGAAGGTATTTCCATGGAGTTTTTCCATTGATTTTCATCTATTTAGAGTATTTCTTCTATCTCTTTCCTTTATTTGCTTTATTACTTGCTTTATTTTGTTTTAGCCTTTGATTAGTAGTGATTAGTTGCCTATTGGTTTGTTTTCATGTTTTCCACCATTGTTGATCTTCCATTAATATCTCAATCTTTTTATTTTACTTCTTTTATGGCTTTAGGGTAATTTCGTAGCTAGGGGAAGGGGATGACCTAGGATGATCATGAGTTGACCTCAAAAGTCAAGCTAGGGGGTTAGATTTAGGGGAAATTAGGTTGTCTAGCCTATTAATTTGCTTGTTTAATTGCTTGATCATCATTTGAACTTGATTTGGGGATCACAAGTGAAGGATTAAGAGATGAAGCTTTTGATGGACCTTAAACTAGTCAATAGGTTGACTTCACCATGAGAATAGGTGTTAGGATTCCTAGGACCTTAATCGAATCGCTATGAGTTTTGGAAATACTTGATTGACCAATTTTACCATGAGAATAGGTAAAATTGGTTGATTAGGTATTCCTAATTAGCTCGAGAGAGTAATTAGGAAACATATGAGTGACTTAGTCCCTTAGTTGATCCTAATAAATCCCATTGGCTTGACAAATAGGTTAGCAATTGATTAACTAGTGATTCCCCTATCCCTTTCGTCTTCTTATTATTGTTAAACCCAATCTTTCACTTTAATTGTTAGCTAATTCGTTCTAAATTTCTTAGTTAATCAATTAATCTCAAAATCCACTAAAAATAGACTTAGCTCGCTAAATCACATTTAAACCTTGATTGATCCTTGCTTCCTCGTGGATTCGACCATTTCTTACCCTATATTGGCTAAGTTAGGCTTAATAATTTGGCACGTGCAACGACCGTGTCACTAGCATGATGACCTAACACCTCCGATGAGCTCATCACGACCAGCATGATAGAACATCACGTCGGCCTTCTACAAATGTTTTCAAATACCATCTAAAGATGATAGGTTCATCATGATGACCTAACACCTCCGATGAACTCATCACGACCAGCATGATGGAACATCACGACGGCCTTCTACAAGTGTCTTCAAATACCATCTAAAGATGATAGGTTCATTACGACTAGCATGATGACCTAACACCTCCGATGAACTCATCACGACCAGCATGATGGAACATCACGACGGTCTTCTATAAGGGTCTTCAAAAAATTGTTTCCTGCTTGACAACAAACAAAAAAGGGGGAATACAACGACACAATATGCAAAACAAATAACAAAACAAAGAAAAATTTCGAACGGTATGGTAAAAAAGATATACCTCCAAAAGATCGAAAAACTTCTAACTACCCTTTGACGACAAGAGTCACGAGATTGAACCACAAAACTCAATCACTAAAAAAAAAGGAGAAGATATAAACTGAGATTTGAGTATAATATTTGGAGATTCAAAATTATGGTATTGTGATATATGCAAATATCAAGTCAAATACAATCGATATATTAAAAAAAAAAGGAGCACCCCAATAGAGTCATGGTGGTCAAGTATTTTTAATTAATCGGAAACATGACACAAACATTATCCTCTATAAAAAAATAAAAAAAAAGCGGGCTGTCACCTTTGAATAGCCGACAAGCAGCCCAATGGTCTGGAAAAGAGGTTACAATTTGGAGTTTTGTATTGAAAAGTAGTCCTTTTGATCTAGTGATTAGGAATATATTGGTTAAATTTGAGCAAACAGTTTCTGCCATTAACCAAAGATACGAGTCACATAACTAAATCGAACATGCTAAATACAACTTCACAAAAAAGTGATATACAATCCAACTGATACTATGGGTTTTGAAGTTTGGCTCATAATCCAAGAACAAACAACTCATTAGAATTTTAGAAACACAACAGAAAAGTATAATTCTCCACTCAAGCGATTAAAATTGTCACTATAAGCAAGACTACAAAAAGGATGAAGCAAAAATAGGGTAGCAAATAAAGAGGCAACGAGATCCATCTCCTCAACGAGTACCGTGAGGGAATTCACAGGTCAACTGCAGCCCACAAAGCTGAAACCTTTGAGTAAATCAATTACTGAAAAGGTACTAGCAATTCTTAAACAGAAGCCTTTCGGTTAAGCGGCTTCAAGGAAATTGGATAGCATCTATTGGCCAGTATTTGTTGTAGCAATTTTGGCAGCCATTGTAGCAAGTCAGGCAACCATATCTGCGACATTTTCAATTATAAGGCAGGCTCTTGCTTTAGGCCGTTTTCCAAGAGTGAAAGTGGTACACACTGTAGGAATTCATAGATGCGAATAGCGGAATTTCAGGAAACAATTTCCTAACATCTATAACAGAATCGCATGCATAACAATATATGAATCGATACATAGAGTAGAGAATACACAAACCTTTTATTCACGACTTGAACAGGTATGTAGGGTTTGAATACTGCAAAGTATTATTGCAGATCTGGTTACTTTAGAGATAAAGAACTACAATTGTGATTCCTCTACTTAGTCCACGAACACCGATTAATACCCACGTCTGCTAGAACGGAAGAGTATGAACTATTCACTCTCTTACTTTTGATGGGATAGGCGCCTAGACTAAAGAGGGAGAAGGGTTTTTCTTTTTCTCTCTTTTGTGTCAAGTTACTGACTAACTGAATTGCTCCATCTCTCTTCTTATTATATCTATATATAATAAATAGAGATTATGTTAAGAGGAAAGGAACAAACTAAAACCCTAATCACCCTAATAGTGGCCGGCCCTTATAAGCCTTTATGGGCTTATAATTTATTTATTAATCAGTGTTACTCTGTGTGACCTCATAGGATTAATTAACTTAGTTGTAGGCCCAAACCAATTTGTCTACAAACCGTAATTTATTCTCTAGCAAGCAAATACGGTTACTAAAATAATTAACTATATTATCTCCATAAATACAATCCCATTTATATTTTAGTAATTGCGGAAATTGTCTAAGGACATATTCCTTCAATCTCCCACTTGTCCGTAAGACAAGTACGCAATATTAAATTCCTTAAGTCTCTTAATGCCAAATTTGATAACACGATGTTATATACTCAAATATGTTTCTTGATCACCGAGGTTGAATTGTCCAACTGAAGATCAACTCTTTAATCTCATTTTAGCATGGCCATGCGTTTTTACAATTCTCCCTCATCAAGAGACCCAAACACCATTCCTATTAGATAGGAGGACTTATTCAATCTTGTATGACCATAACTCTCACTCAATTCTTAGCGAACCTGAGCATTGCCTTTATAACCTCCTTTTACGGCACGGTGTTTAACAATGTCAAAGCTAAACTAATCATATCATGGTTATTAAGACATACTCATGTCCAAGGAATCTATTAAATATAGACATTCCGATTCTACTATTAGAATCTAATTAGGTCAAGTCTCAATGTATCAATCATACATCCATATTTGTTAATTTGACATCCCTATGTCTCTATAGCCCAAGGAACTGCGCTATCAATTAACATTATGCTAGTCTTTTAACAAGTCACTTATGTCCAATTCAGTGCCTTAGACTAGGGACATATTATAAACTGTGGTTTTTGTTCACTATATAGGGTTCCATTCATCACAACGTTTATGATGATCCTATTTCAAAACACAATTTATTTGGACATCTTATTTAATACTAAACAAATTAAATAAGAATGTAGATTTTTATTGATAAACAATTCCAAGCATAATCAATGTCTTTACAAATGCAAACATAAAGTAAGCATTATAAAGCCATTCTTTTATATGCTTAAGCCCATAGACCTAGTATGACCTTCATGCTTAGGTCGAGCAACAGGTTTAGTCTGCAGATCTCCCACATCCTCATCAATATGAATCTTGCTTATTCTGTATAGAACTCTTACAGCTCATAACTTCTCCATTAGGACAAAGAATAAAACCAGATGGAGATCGGAAATCATCTTTGTCACTTTGGTAATTCGTATATGCCTATCATTAACAACAAACTCAATTTCTCCACCATATACCAATCAATGATCCTCAGTCTTCGTAAGTACATAAGGATATTCTTTGCACTCATCTAGTGCACGTAACCTGGATAAGACTGGTATATGTTGCATTTACTCATAGTATAGGCAACATCTGGGTGAGTGCAAAACATAGCATACATACATAATGGAACTTAATGCAGAAGCATAGGGAACATTACTTATTCTCTTGACTTCATCAGGTGTCGAAGGACACGGAGTCTTGCCAAGTGATATGCCATGTTTCATGGGATTGAAATCTCTCTTAGAGTTTTCCAGCTTGAACCTAGCAAGAACCTTATCTATATTAGTTCCTTGACTAAGTTCAATCAACCTTTTAGATCTATCTCTATAGATCTTTATTCCCAAAATATACTCTGCCTCTCCTAAGTCTTTCATAGATAAACGATTTTTAAGCCATCCTTTGACTAACTCAAGCACGACTTTATCATGTCCTATGAGAAGTATGTCTTCCACATACAAGACTAAAATTGTTATATTACTCCCACTCAATTTCTTGTATACACAAGATTTCTCTTCATTTATGAGGAAACCAAACTTTTTGATAGCCTCATCAAATCTGAGGTTCTAACTCCTGTATGCTTGCTTCAATCCATATATGGATTTCTTAAGCTTGCATACCTTCCCTGGATTTGCTGGATGTTCAAAGCCTTGAGGTCGTGTCATATACACATCCTCTTTCAAGAACCCGTTCAAGAAAGCGGTTTTTACATCCATTTGTCGTATTTCATATATGAAATGCGGCAATTGCAAGGATTATCCTAATGGATGGCTACTGGGGAAAGGTTAAATTCATAGTTTATACCATGAATATGACGGAAACCTTTTGCCACTATCGTAGCTTTGAAAACACTCATGTTTTCGTCCTTGTCTGTTTTCAAATTGAAAATCCATTTGCTTCCAATGGGTCTCATGCCATCAGGCAAATCAACCAAGTCCTATACTTGATTTTCAGACATAGATCCCATTTCGGATCTCATGGTTTCACACCATTTCTAGGAGTCCTGGCCCTCCAAAGCATCTTTGTAGCTGATAGGCTCACAACTTACTAAAATCGTTATTTTAGAACTTTCCGTCGAAAGAAAATCAACATATTTTCTTGATGGAATGGTGATCCTATGAGATCTACGTAGGGGACAACAGAAGAAGATTATCGGTCGTTAGACTCAGAAGCTTCGCATGGATTCGATCCAAGTGGGATGGTAGTAGGTTCGTGGATAGGATTCACTACCCCTCCAACATTTTCATGTTGGGCCGCCTCTAATGAGGTGTTAACCTCACCCATTTGTTACCCATTTGTTGCTCATCTCGAATTTCTTCGAGATATATACATTTCTCCCACTTGTCTTCTTGGAAATAAACTTATTTTCAAGGAAGACACCATAGCGAGCAACAAACACTTTGTTTTCGCTACGGTGGTAAAAATAATATCCCTAGGTCTCTTTGGGATATCCCACAAAGAAACACTTTTTAGATTTGGGTGCTAATTTATTACATAGTAAACGTTTTACATAAACTTCACACCCTAAACCCTTAGAAAAGACATTTTAGGAACGGTTCTGACCATATCTCATATGGAGTCTCATCTACTGCTTTGGATGGAGTCCTATTGAGTGTAAGCGGAATTGTATCAAGAGAAAATCCCAAAAGAGATATAGAGAGATCAGCAAGACTCATCATGGATCGTACCATATCTAATAGGGTTCGATTCCTTCTCTCGGAAACACCACTGAATTGTGGAATTTCCTATTGAAGTTGATTTGTGAAAATATTCCACAATCTTTCAAATGATCACCGACCTTTTGACTCAGATATCCCCTCCATGACCAGATCATAAAGATTTAATCTTCTTGCCAAGTCGGTTTTGTACTTCATTTTGGAATTCTTTGAATTTTTCAAAGGCCTCCAACTTATGCCGCGTGAGGTAAACATATCAATATGTGCTTACATCATCAGTAAAAGTAATTAAGTAACTTACCCTCCCATAGCCAATGTATTCTTAGGTCCATACACATCCGTATGTATGAGGGCGAAGAGGTCATTGGCCCTTTCACTCGAACTAGTGAAAAGAGACTTTGTCATTTTTCCCATTAAGCAAAACTCACACATCAGATGATTCAAAATCAAATGATTTGAGAACTCCATCTTTATGTATTTCTCAATTTGTTTTGTACTTATGTAGTCTAATCGACAATGTCATAGGTGTATTAGGTTTAATTCATTTGACTTATGTTTCTCGCTGTTTTTATAGATGTGTGTTTGTAAAACATACAAACCATTTGATAACTTAGTAGAGATACGGAACATATCATTCAAATAAGTAGAAAAACAATTCTTCTTTATTGTGAATGAGAAAACTTCAGAATCCAAAACAGAAACTGAAATAGTGTTCTTAGTAATATTTTAAAGCATAACAACAATTATTAAGTCTCAAAACAAAACCATAAAGTAAAGATAGACTGAAGACTCCCACTGCCTAGGCGGCAACTCGAGCTCCATTGCCAACTTGCAATTCTACCTCTCCTTTAAGCGTGTCTCCTACTTCTTTTTAGATCTTGCACGTTACAGATAATGTGAGAACTACATCTAGTATCAAATACCCATGATGCAAAAGTAGTTTAAGTTATCTCTATAACATAGATACCTGAAGAAGAAGCTCTAGTCTTCTTGTGCTCCAGATACTTAGGGCAGTTCCTCTTCCTATGACCCACCTTGTGACAATAGTAGCACTCATGTATTGCTACTATGGCTTTAGGTGTTGCCTTTTGGCTCCTCAGAAGTGTTGGGCTCAGCAACTTGTTTGCCTTTGCCCTTACCCTTCTTAGACGAAACTCCGTGCTTCTTGAGCCCCTTGCCCTTTTGCACCATCAAAACATCCTTATGCTATTTTATGGCTCAGTAGGCAAGCTCCTTTCAGCCTGAATCAGTATACCATGCAACTCTTGTATGGTCATTTCCCCTCCTTGCATATAGAAGTTCAAACTAAAGTTCTTATATGCATCAGTGAGTTAATTGATGATCATATCAATTGCTATCTCTTTGGGATAGGAAAATCCCAACTTGGTCATGTGCTCAAAATGACTAATCATTTTGAACACGTGGGGACCAACTGATTTTCCTTTCTCCATATTACACTCAAGAAGCTTGCGGTTCACTTCGAACCTCTCCAACCTAGGATGCTTTTGAAAAAAGGTTCGCAACTGTTGGATTATTGTATAGGCATCCATTCCTTCAAAACGTTTTTGAAAGTCAGGTTCCATACATGCAAGCATCAAACATGTGACAGGCACAGATTTGTTTATGAGTATTTGCCTAGCTATCCTATCAGCTTGGCGAGAATTCTCGGGAAGTTCAGGAATAGGAGTTTCAAGAACAGTTTCTCTCCTTTCATTTCTGAGAACTATTCTCAGATTTCTCTCCCAGTCTAGGAAGTTCTCTTGGTTGAGTTTTTCTTTTGCAAGAATAAAGCGCAAATTATAGCCAGAGTGGTTGCTGTTGTTGTTAGACATGACTACAAAAAATAGTAAACAAGCATTCAATCAAAAAAGTTTATCAATTATGGTTATTTAAACAAATTTAAACAACTATTAATACTTTATTCAAAATATAAAACCCCATATTGAATAAAGAAATAACCAAGATCCCCTCCCACTAAAATTAAACGGACTTTGGCCCTGCCTTTAAAGATAGTGATAGAGGTAAGTAAACCACTTTACTAATTATAACAATTTATAATTCTTGGTAGATAGGTTAATAACTCTTTATAAAATCCTATCTCACTGCTTCAAAACCCAAAACTTTATCTTTTGATGATTTTGTTGAGTCAAACCAAACATTAACATGTAAGTTTAAAAAAATCTACCCTACTATCCTCGGAATTATGAGCAACACCCTGCTTTGGCAGAACCTATTACTCATGATTTAAGGCTTTATAGGTGTTGTTTGGAAAAGCATTTAAACTCAATATCACCCTTGGGGACTCAAGTTTATTATGTTGGTTATATTAAAAGGTGAACACATTATATAAATAACCACACATAAACTTGAGCGAGCATTTAAAAGAAATTAAATGCATAAGCAATCAAAGAAAAACTTAAAACGCGATCCTAGTATGGCCCCTAAACCTAGAAAATCTAATCTTCATGATTCCTCCCTTGGGACTTTCTTAGATCTCCATCCTTGATTCTCCACGGAACTTCAATCTTGATCTTTATTTAAATTATTCTAAGCAAAGAATTTAAATTACAAAAATACAAACGATACGCAGATCGTATTTTAATTACAAAAATACATAACGATGCACAGATCGTATTTTCTATCCTAGTTTGGGCCATACCAGTCACGATTGTGCAAATATAATATCAAACATATTATAATATACATCTAAGAAAAATTATAATATCATCATATTGTAAAAGATATCGACGCAATATAATATCATACATATTATATGCATCCATGAAAGAAATATAATATCATCATATTATAAATCATAATTTATTTACTCCATTAACGTTTAATGGGTAATAACAAATATTTCAGAAATATATAAAACAGTCACGCATTTATTTAGAAAATAAAATGCAAGCAAAAAAATAACACAATAATATAATAAAAAATTTATTTACTCCATTAACGATTAATGAGAAAATAAAATTTTCCATTATAATTTTAAAACTTAACAACTTTAAGTTAGAAAATATTTAGGAAATATTAATCGAATTAATAATTTTCCTAAAATTAGTCATGTTAACAAATTTAAGAATATAACTAATAAGGAAACTTTCATTCTTTTCATTCAATTACAACTTTAATATGATATTAATCTCCATTAATATTAATTTGCATAATTGAAAATTTTATAACTTTTGCCCAAAGAAAATCAATAAATCAGAATTTAAATCACCATTAACCAAAAAACAAAACAAAAAAAAATAGATGGACTGAGCTAGGCCCGGCGGAGGCCCGCAGCCCAGCCCAGCCCAGCTGCTGGCCCGCGAAAGCAGCACGGGCTGCTGGCTTCTCGCGACCACCAGATCCGCAGCAGTGACGCAACCACACAGGGATGCAGTCACGCGTGCGACCCGCCGGAGGGATGGTGGTGGATCGCCGGAGTGATGTCGGTCAAACGAAGCAACTGGATTGCCGCCATACTCGCCGGAAAAAGCGAGGAGTAGCCCAGAATTTTGCGAAACAATTTTCGTAAAATCTGGGTTGTTTTCAAACCAAAAGACGAAAGATTTTCGGCCAAAACAACTAATTTTTGGTTTGTTTTGTGATATAAACTTACAATAAGCTTATAAACACAATTTGGTTAACAAAGTACAACTCAATTGCAGATATTTAACCATAAAACGAATTGGGGAAAAAATTAGGGTTTTTGATTGTTTCGAATCAAACTATTTGATTTCGAAACGAAAATCACAATTAAATACATCAATTTTCAATTCAAATCAAAACAAATCAAAGCCCTAATTCAATTTTACAAAATAAACACTTTGAATTGCTGAATTTGGGAGCAAGAATTTCGACCAAACTAGGTCGAACAAAACCAAAAAAAAATTCGATTTAAATTTCCGTAAATTAAATCAAAAACAATTTATTTTTGGGCAATTTTTAACATAAAATTCATAAAATTTATGCTTTTCAATTTATTAATATCAACATATTAATCTTGCAAATTAACACATATAAAAAATCCTCCTTGAATTGAATTAAAATTATGAACTTGATCATATAAAATTATGCAAGAAGCTAAAACTGATACCACTGTAGGAATTCATAGATGCGAATAGCGGAATTTCAGGAAACAATTTCCTAACATCTATAACAGAATCGCATGCATAACAATATATGAATCGATACATAGAGTAGAGAATACACAAACCTTTTATTCACGACTTGAACAGGTATGTAGGGTTTGAATACTGCAAAGTATTATTGCAGATCTGGTTACTTTAGAGATAAAGAACTACAATTGTGATTCCTCTACTTAGTCCACGAACACCGATTAATACCCACGTCTGCTAGAACGGAAGAGTATGAACTATTCACTCTCTTACTTTTGATGGGATAGGCGCCTAGACTAAAGAGGGAGAAGGGTTTTTCTTTTTCTCTCTTTTGTGTCAAGTTACTGACTAACTGAATTGCTCCATCTCTCTTCTTATTATATCTATATATAATAAATAGAGATTATGTTAAGAGGAAAGGAACAAACTAAAACCCTAATCACCCTAATAGTGGCCGGCCCTTATAAGCCTTTATGGGCTTATAATTTATTTATTAATCAGTGTTACTCTGTGTGACCTCATAGGATTAATTAACTTAGTTGTAGGCCCAAACCAATTTGTCTACAAACCGTAATTTATTCTCTAGCAAGCAAATACGGTTACTAAAATAATTAACTATATTATCTCCATAAATACAATCCCATTTATATTTTAGTAATTGCGGAAATTGTCTAAGGACATATTCCTTCAATCTCCCACTTGTCCGTAAGACAAGTACGCAATATTAAATTCCTTAAGTCTCTTAATGCCAAATTTGATAACACGATGTTATATACTCAAATATGTTTCTTGATCACCGAGGTTGAATTGTCCAACTGAAGATCAACTCTTTAATCTCATTTTAGCATGGCCATGCGTTTTTACAATTCTCCCTCATCAAGAGACCCAAACACCATTCCTATTAGATAGGAGGACTTATTCAATCTTGTATGACCATAACTCTCACTCAATTCTTAGCGAACCTGAGCATTGCCTTTATAACCTCCTTTTACGGCACGGTGTTTAACAATGTCAAAGCTAAACTAATCATATCATGGTTATTAAGACATACTCATGTCCAAGGAATCTATTAAATATAGACATTCCGATTCTACTATTAGAATCTAATTAGGTCAAGTCTCAATGTATCAATCATACATCCATATTTGTTAATTTGACATCCCTATGTCTCTATAGCCCAAGGAACTGCGCTATCAATTAACATTATGCTAGTCTTTTAACAAGTCACTTATGTCCAATTCAGTGCCTTAGACTAGGGACATATTATAAACTGTGGTTTTTGTTCACTATATAGGGTTCCATTCATCACAACGTTTATGATGATCCTATTTCAAAACACAATTTATTTGGACATCTTATTTAATACTAAACAAATTAAATAAGAATGTAGATTTTTATTGATAAACAATTCCAAGCATAATCAATGTCTTTACAAATGCAAACATAAAGTAAGCATTATAAAGCCATTCTTTTATATGCTTAAGCCCATAGACCTAGTATGACCTTCATGCTTAGGTCGAGCAACAGGTTTAGTCTGCAGATCTCCCACATCCTCATCAATATGAATCTTGCTTATTCTGTATAGAACTCTTACAGCTCATAACTTCTCCATTAGGACAAAGAATAAAACCAGATGGAGATCGGAAATCATCTTTGTCACTTTGGTAATTCGTATATGCCTATCATTAACAACAAACTCAATTTCTCCACCATATACCAATCAATGATCCTCAGTCTTCGTAAGTACATAAGGATATTCTTTGCACTCATCTAGTGCACGTAACCTGGATAAGACTGGTATATGTTGCATTTACTCATAGTATAGGCAACATCTGGGTGAGTGCAAAACATAGCATACATACATAATGGAACTTAATGCAGAAGCATAGGGAACATTACTTATTCTCTTGACTTCATCAGGTGTCGAAGGACACGGAGTCTTGCCAAGTGATATGCCATGTTTCATGGGATTGAAATCTCTCTTAGAGTTTTCCAGCTTGAACCTAGCAAGAACCTTATCTATATTAGTTCCTTGACTAAGTTCAATCAACCTTTTAGATCTATCTCTATAGATCTTTATTCCCAAAATATACTCTGCCTCTCCTAAGTCTTTCATAGATAAACGATTTTTAAGCCATCCTTTGACTAACTCAAGCACGACTTTATCATGTCCTATGAGAAGTATGTCTTCCACATACAAGACTTTATCATGTCCTATGAGAAGTATGTCTTCAACAATTGAGATTTTCCCAAAAATCTCAACCAACCGAGAATTCTTTGAGAATTCTCAAGCAAAGTGAGGTGGGAGAGAGAGCCATTGAGAGAGTGCCAAGTAGGATTGATAAAATATACAAACTTTTCATATTTTTCAAATCTAAATATCATTAAAATTATAATTTAAAAAATTATAAAAAATATATTATCATGTACGATTTTTTATACTCTTCAAATTTATATGCATATTGACATATATCTGAACACTTTATTTTTTGATAAATTATACCAAAATAAGAGAAATGAGAGAATTGAGAATTTTGTAAAAGATCATTGTTAAGAAGTGAAACAATTCTCAATTTTAAAAACTCAATTGGGTGATATGGAGGAGAGAGAAATGTGAAAAAGAAGATTGAGAATTTTGGTTTTATCTCAACATCAAGGATGCTCTAATGAAAACAGAGTACTTCTTCTAATGGGAGGGACAAAGTTAAGAAAGTGGCTGACACATAGAGTGAAATAGCTAAAGCAAAGAATAATAAAATAAGTAAAGAAGAAAAAAGAGTACCAGTTGGTTGACTGATGTTAGACGGCAGCATGTAAAACAAAGAATACTTCAATAAGCAATTGATTCCTGTAACTTATGTTTATATGGGGGAGGGATTTAATAATCCTATATTTAATGGGAGTTGAAGTTTTATCTTTTATCTAATGTCATCCTAAATAATTTTTAAAAAAAGGGATAGATAAATTTTCTTCAATCTGTCGGAAAAAAAATCTAATACTAATATGATTAGGATTCTTGGATCCAAAGAATTGTTAGAGTTATACTCAGTTAATAACTATTTTCCAAAAAGAAAATCTCAAATCAAAATCAAACACGTCAAGACCCCGTCACAATTAAACACCTCAAAACTTGTACGTGACATAGTCTCGAGGGGGCAATTTGTAGACACTAAAAATTTATTAGTGTTTTACATTAAAATAAAATTAATTAGTTTTGAGCCAAAATAAATAATAGCCCAATTTAATTAATGAGCCTACCTAAATAAAGCCCAAATTCAATAAACATAATTTGGGTTGTAAAATATTTGGGTCAGTCCATATTATCAACTCAAAAAAACAATGGCTAAATAGACAAGGTAAAAAGACTACCAAGTCATAGACGGGCCCAAACCCACACCACCAAAAGTCCATGAAGGGTTTCCATCCCCTATAAATAGACCTCTCCACCTTCAGTTACAGAGGTCGGAAGATCATTATTCTCAAGAGCTCTCAAATTTCTCTTGAAAATCCTCTCTAGAAGTAGTCAATAAGCACATCAAATTAATTCGAATGTTCAGAGAAACTCAAACACATTCAACTGAGATTCAAGCTGTGTCAGCCCTCACTCGAATAAAACCAAACAAAAACTCAAACTCAGATTGACGTTGACAAAACGTCACCCTACACTCAAACTCAGGTTGACGTTGACAAAACGTCATCCCACACTCAAACTCAGGTTGACGTTGACAGAACGTCATCCAACACTCAAGTCAAGGTTGCCATCAACACATGTCGACATCAAGCTGCGGAACAGAATCAGAGGACTTAGTTTATTTTATATAAACTGTAATACAGATATTGTACCCAACACATTATCAATATAAAATTATCTTTGTTACGTTATTTCTTGTTTTATTTATTTAGACTGCGAAATTTGTTGTATACAAGCATAGTAATCAGAGAACCTGCAGGTGGCCATTGAACCTCCCATACAGGGCAACCTGTTTATCATTTCCCTCCAATGTTTATATTACTTTTATTAAGTTACTTTATGGATTATTTATTTTAAGTTCTTTAAGTTGGTTTTAAATTACTTTCGAGGTTTGGATTATGATTGACAATATTTATGGTTTAAGTATTTAATAAAGTTTTATTTAATGTTTTTTCCACTGCAAAAGTCGATACGTTATCACACGGGCGATATTGCCTTGATAATTCTCTATTTTAGTTGGGAAAATATATGTTTTATAAAGAGAGAATTGTCGGGGTGTTACATTCATTTTTTTAATTGAGTTAGAATACTATTCCTCATAGATTTTAATTTTTAAATATTAAAATTTCGATGGTATAATTTAAAAATCAAATAAACAAATTAAAAGGAACATGAAAAATTGTAATGAATGAGGTCTCTTTACTTTTTCCCAAAGCTTAATCAAGGTAAAAGGAATTCTTAACTACAAGATGACAACAAAAAGGGACATGGCTTGGTGGTAGAGCCTATGACATTACAACTAATAGGTCGTGTGTTCAAAACTCATTACGTGCATTTTGTGTATTGCAAATTATCACGTACAATGGTGAAACTGGCATGGAGTGACACGTGGCAAGCTGCAACCTTTGTTTACGCGTTTTAATATATATAGATATATAGATGGTTAATAAATTAATTATGTAATAGAATGAAAATCAATAACAAAAATAATTAAATAAAATTCATTTCAATTTAAATAATCTTAGTAAATTCAATTATTAATAATTCGAGAATGAATGAAATCACTTCTAATAAACATATTATTAAATAATAAGAAGTTATCGGTAAATCTATTCAAGTGAAAATAATATTAAACCTTAATAAATAATAAAATAAATTTCTAAAAATTCGGGGTATTGCATTTTAATAACATGATGCAAAGCATTTATGAAGATGAGGTGACATGTTATATGATATATAATATACTTGACCACGCTTCTTAATAATACTCCCTCCATTTTTTATTAGATGTAATATTTGACCTTTCATATTTGTCGAGGCAAAATTTTGATCTATCATATCTCTAATTGTATAATTATAAAAATTATAAAAATTATAAAAATATATATCTTTGAAAAGTGTATACCGAGATGAATCAAACAAGATCGCACAAGACTATATTTTTCCTTATGTATAAAAAGCTATTAATTGTCAAAGTGGATTGAATGAATAGTCTCCAAAGTCAACATGTTACATCTAATAAAAAACGGAGGGAGTAGTATCTTACATCATCTCACTATTTCATCATTTGGTGTCCTTTTTCAAGCTGTCCTTCTCGGCTTTACCTTTCTCAGTGGTCGTTTGGTTTATGCGGGAAGTCAAACTTCCAATAAAATTACAATTCATAGCATATAAATTTCTTAATCAATTTCATGGGAATTTGGCTAGAGATTTTGGTTGACAATGAGGAAAGTAAATTTCCATGGGAATTTATGTAAGACCCTCGCGAAACCAAACCCTTTTTCACTTAGTAAAACTCGTTGGGAGAAAATTCACGAGGTTTTGACTCGCAGAGCGTGCTATCCAGACTTATCTTATTGGAAATAAATGCAAGGTCAATAAATTAAGACATAATAAATTCACATTAATAAAACTTTACAACAAAATAAATAGTTTACTAAATATTAATAATTACTATATTGTCTCAGGGTTTCAGTGGAAGCTAATTTAACATGTAAGTGGATGACAGCTCTAAATGATTTATTTCTATTCCCCTGATCGATCACCCATCTGCAAAAATACATTTAAAAGAAACAAGTGAGACAAGCTCCCAAAATCTGAAAATAAAACCGAGTGATTTCAACTTCATCCTGAAAGATATTTAAATTGAAAATACTTTGTAAAATAACATATAATTGGGGTAGAAAAGCATAACACGTGTATACATTTAATAAGCACATAAACACGATTATTTCAATAATCCAGTATCATCCAATTATTTAAGGAGAGGAAAGAGAACGCTAGTAAGACGAGGTCAATACCGAATTCTACTTGCTTCAACAATGTAGGTTGGGGTCAATCCCCTGTAAAATATCATAATGACAATAACAGAGTCCCTAGTGTGCACACTTCTTCTACTTGGATCACACAAGATACAAGGAAGACAAGTATTTCACTTTTGTTTATGCTATTTAGAGTTGAAGGCATTAATTTGTTATTATTGTGAAGTATATTACATTTTTGAAGAGGAAAATATTTTAGAATTGTTTTAGTCGTTGTCTGGAAACCATTATTTTGAAGTATATTTATTTTGAGGCATTAAATTATTTGAAGCATTTAAATTTAAGATTGAGGTTTGAAGGTTTGTGATGTATATCACATTTTATGTTTTGAAGTGTTTTATTTGAAGAATTAATTTTTGGAAAAATTGTCAAGAATAAGTCAACCTTTGCGTTGACCGCTTTTAACAAGTCTACCTTCATTTATTCTATTAACAAGTCAACCTTTCAGCCACTCCGCTTTTAACAAGTTAAAACCGGCTATCAGCTCTTATTAACCTTTTGAACAGGTTAAAGTGACACGTGTCATTCTATTATTAAACGCATTAAATTTTAAAATATATATTTAAAAAAATAAAACAAAATTAACCCCCCACCCGTCACCCACCCAAAATCAAACTCTCTGGCTCTCTGCTCTCACCCATCACCCCACCCACCCCCCACCCACACCCCTGAAACCTTCATTTAAGTTCTCTTTAATGGCTTATGCCATTTAAAGTATCGTGGTTATGATTCAGTTGGAATTACCATTGATTCTTCTCATGTCTCTAATGATAGCATTTTCAGTCTCTCTCCTCCGATTTTGTTTCGTAAGGAAGGCAACATTGAATCTCTTGTTAAATTCGTCCATGGAGGTGAATTTTGGTCTCTTTTGTTGATTTTACGCTGTCTTTGTAGTTGTATTTTGTTTTGTTTTTGCAGTTGTTTGTTGCTTTAGATCATGGTTGGATCAAATGATGAGAGATTTCTGGAAAATCAATGAATTCTCCCATTCGGTATCAGATAATGAAGGAAATCGAGTTCTTATAGTCCTGATTTTCATCATAGGAAGCAGTTTTCTACAGTATTTTTTGTTGAAATTGTGCTAAACTTGTAAGTATGATGGATAATTTCCTTTTCCTAATTGAAGAGTTGGATTTTTAGGCTGTATTATTGCTTTCCATAGTTTGATGCTAATAGTCAGCTTGAAATTTTGAAATTGGTGCTTAAGTGATGTGATTATATACCTACAGGCTACATATATTTGTAATTGTTAGGTCCTAGCTTTGGCTTTGGCGATTTCTTCCTCAAATTCAGCTATAATTTCCAGTCAGCTTTGTCGATAGAGAATGGAGAAATAGAAGAGGAGATGTGCAGATATAGGGGGGAAAAGGGTGGTGTTCGGGTGCCAGTGAGAGTGGTGGTGTTGGTGTGGGTGTAGGTGGGGCGGCGTTTTGGGGTGGTTTGGGGGAGGGGTGTTTTTGGTGGTGGGTGTGGGTGTGGGTGTAGATGGGGCGGCGTTTTGGTGTGGTTAGGGGGAGAGATGTTTTTGGTGGTGGGGGTGGCTGTGGAGGTGGTGCGGTGGGAGTATTTGGTGGTGAGAGTTGGTTGTGAATGTGGAAGGAAGATGACAGAGAGAAAGAATGGTAGAGAAGAGTGAAATTATTAAAAAAATTTATTAATTATTGTAAATTAATGAGATTAAGACACGTGGAAAAGCGACATAAAATACCAAGTTAAAACTAGGTAACCGGTAAAAAAAACTTGTTAAAAGCGGAGTGGCTGAAAGGTTGACTTGTTAATAGAATAAATGAAGGTAGACTTGTTAAAAGCGGTCAACGCAAAGGTTGACTTATTCTTGACAATTTTTCCTTAATTTTTTTAGTTTGAAGTTTGATGTTTGAAGTTTAAAGATTTATATTTGAGTTGAGTTAGCCTAAGGGACGGTGTCCCTAAGGTAATGAACATGCATTCCAAGGGGTCAGGGGGCACTGAGCAGGGCGGTACCCTGCATTGGACAAACCTAGGATAATGTTGTCGTTCGAGGGTCGGAAAATACCAAGTAGAGTATTATACCGCATTGAGAGTTTGGCCATTCTTATAGACATAGACGGTAGAGATCTTAACTCGTAGGTCATTCTGGAGGTTTCGACCTGACATTTTCATAGTAAGTGGGCTTCAAATTCACTAACGTTCAACTCTCTCAATATCGTTTGATGTATTTGATTATTGAAGTCTTAATTTTGAAGTTTTAATGAGTTTTACACCATCTTGTTGATTTATTACTTAAGTTATCCATATGAACTTGGTATTTTTTTGCATGTGTTGTTTTCTATGATTACTTTGTTGTTATTTGAAGTATGTTTTGCATGTTGTAACATTTGTTCTAATTATCCTGTAAATTGCTATTTGAATCCTATATTGGGTTGAGATAACTATTAGTTATTCCCAACTGATTGTAGATTATTGTTGTTATATTTTACTGATGTGGAAGTTTAGAGTTATAATCATATGGACTGGGGTTGTGAGATCCGACCACATGAGTATGGATATAGTGCTTGTCATTGTAGACGAGCATTAAGATATAGGGATTAAGATCTCTTTCTTATAGGCCTCAAGTAGCAGTTGAGTTTCTTTAATTATTACCTTAAAGGTTATTTTGGATAATGATCTTAGAACTATTTTGAGATGAGGGTATGGAACCTCATCCCTATATATTTTTTCCAGGTCTAATTATATTATTAATCTTGCTATTTATTAATGACTATAGTTTATTTATCCATAGAGTAGCATTTCCGTCTCGCCGCTACCACTGACTTATTCGTTTATTAATTTATTCCAAATAAAATGCAATCAGTAAAAACAGGGTGTTACATGTCTCACCAACATTCAAACGCTGCTTCCCTTTCGCATTCTCTAGAGATACACCTTGATCAATCTCCTTCACATTTTTCGAACCACCAACTTTATTTCTGCCCTTTTTCCTCGCCATGGCATAGAGAGAAAGTTTAGGAATTTTAAATCCTAAAATGTTAAGATCAAGTTTTGTACATAACATGGAGTATTTGTGATAGTAAAAGATTAAAAATAGGATTTTTTTTTTACTTCCTCTAACGAAATAACTGCAACAATTTGCTTGGGAACGTATGTCAAAACAAAACTTTAAAGATTAATATCTCTAATTATGTATTTGTAAAAATTATAAACATTAGATTATAAAAAACTACAAGTTGAGATGAATCCAATGAAACCCCACATGACTATATTTTTCCTTATGTATAAGTCGCAAATTACGGTCCAACTTAAAATTGTGAATAGTGTCAAAAGTACAGTTGCTGCGTTTATTTCATTATGGAGGAAGTAATTCATTTCCTAGTCAAATACAGAGAAGGGGCTATCAGTAAGAAAGCTAGCTTGCTCCATTGGATGGCACATTTCTCCTGTTACCCTATTTTAAGATCGCCGCCGCCTAATGCATGAAAGGAGAAGGCGGAGCAAAAAAGACATTAAGAAATCAAAAGAAGCCCGCTAGAGGAAAGAAGAAGGGGCAGACATTTGAAAGATATTCAAAATCGAAATCGGATACTTAGTTCCAGCGACTTCTGTAAGTGTATAGACATTCCATATGATTTTTCAACTTAGAACTGTAAAAGTTCATGCGTCGAAATCATGACTAACATTTTTTACTTTTAGGCTTAAACCTTACATAACAAGATTTTAAGTAAAAAGTTTAGGCGGTGTTTGATAAATGGCTTTTTTGTGAGTTTTTCATTGGTTTTTGTGTTTTTGAAGTGGTCAAACAGCCAAAAAATGTTTGGCGAAGGACTTTTCAAGTTGTTGAAAAGCTGACCTTTCAGCCAAAAGCTAAAAAGATACTTTTATCAGCTTTTGGTGTTGGCTTTTTTTTTTTTTGCTTCCATCTTGCACGAAACAACTAACAATAACAACCGTTTTTACCAAATACTTTTATAACAAATAATAATCACACAACCAATCTAACAAAGCGATAAAATTTTGATCAAACCAACAACCAGCCAACAACAACCAACTGATATATAAACGCCCCTTTAATGTTTTAAGTTAGAACCCTTGGATTTTGCCATGGTCTTTCCATAAGTATGTGCATATACCTTATACCCCAAGACATAAGATATGATTTTTTCAATTGGCTAATGCCTTTTTGTGGTTGTTGTTTTGGTCGGCTGTCTAATTATTGGTTATACATAGAAGTGTTTGGTAAAATTAGTTCTAAGTGTTGACTATTTGATGAAAAATGAAAATAGTAACCAAAAGCCAACACAAAAAGCTACTTCCTCTATAACGAAATAAACGCAACCATTTGCTTGGTCACGCATGCCAAGACAAAAGTTTAAAGATTATTAATACCTACTTATGTATTTATATAAACTATAAACATTAGATCATAAAAAAAATACAAGTTGAGACGAATCCAACGAGATCCCACATGTATGTATAAGCCACAAGTTACGGTCAAGGTTAAAATTGTGAATAGTGTCAAAAAATACAATATTTTGTTTATTTCGATATGAAGGAAGTAATTAAAACAAGGAACTTTGGCTTTTGGATGAAAAATTGGCTTTTCAGCTACACCAAAAGCCATTTACCAAACACTTTTCTTTTGACTGTTTAATTACATCAAAAGGCAAATTACCAATAACAAAAATAATCCAAAAATTATTTACCAAACCCTCATAGTAACTTGATTGAAATTAGATTAAGAGTTTTATTCCCATCAACTTTAACTATTAGCACTTTTAAGTTTATTGTCCGACCATCTTGAACTGCCCGATCTAAAATTTCCATTTTCATTTCTATTTCTATTTCTATTTCTATTTCTATTTCCGATTTGTGATTGTCTCTCACATAATTTCATAATTCATTCGATCTTGCCTTTCCAAAAAAAAAAAAAAGTTGGGTTATGTTATGTTATGTTGTAGTGTGTAATAGTAGTAGTGGCATTGTCGTCATGAAACTGTAAACCAAATCCAGTGTCGTCTATCTATCTCTGCCACCTAAACCTAAACCCTAACCACCATAACCACCTGCTCTCCTCTCCTCTCCTCTCCTCTCCTCTCCTCTACCATTCAAACCATGATCTTTCTTCTGATTTGACTCACACCCATAAACCACTACTCCCCATTATCCTCTCTCCTTTCAGAAATGGGATCTATTGTCCCATTTCCAGACCTCAATCTCCTCCCTGACCCTCGTATCTCCTCCTCTTCTCTCCCTTCCACCACCACTATTACCACCACTCCCACCACCACTTTCCGCCGTCCCAAGCTCGAAATCCGTGTCAAATCTGAACCCATCGACGACCCCATTCCCGACATCCATTCCCATTCCCATTCCCATACCCCAGATTTGATTCCCAGCTCCCCTCCTTTAAATGACCCCAATTTCCTCTCTCTCGAACCTTCCCCTTCTTCTCTTGACGACTCCAATGTCTACTCCGAATTCTACCGCATTTCCGAGATGTTTCGTTCCGCATTTGCCCATCAAATGCACGACCCGGACCAGCAGCAGCATCAGTCTCAGCCGCCATCTCAGCAGCAGCAGCAGCAGCAGCCGTTAGACTCTAATTCGGGTGCTATTGTACCCGTTCCTGATGAGGACACTCAATTTTCGGCTTTGGCTGTTGCTGCGCCTAGTGTTCGTAGGCAGAAGCGATCTAATGAGCTTGTTCGAGTTACTAACTTGAGTGTGGAAGATCAGAGGTACTTTAGGGATATTGTGAGGCGGACGAGAATGCTTTACGACGCTTTGAGGATCTTTTCCATGGCGGAGGAAGAGAGGAGAACTGGCCCTGGTGCTGGCAGACGAGCTCGTGGTGATTTACGAGCTGCTACCTTGATGAGGGATCGTGGTCTTTGGCTTAATAGGGATAAGAGGATTGTTGGCTCCATTCCTGGTGTGTTTATTGGTGATTTGTTTTATTTTAGAATGGAGCTTTGTGTGGTTGGTTTACATGGACAATCTCAAGCTGGGATTGATTATTTGCCTTCTAGCCAGAGTTCCAATGGCGAGCCAATTGCCACGAGTATTATTGTTTCTGGTGGGTATGAGGATGATGAAGATGCTGGGGATATGTTGATTTATACAGGACATGGTGGGCTTGATAAACTTCACAGGATGTGCAATCATCAGAAGCTTGAAGGAGGTAATTTGGCTTTGGAAAGAAGTATGCACTATGGTATTGAGGTTAGAGTCATTAGGGGTCTTAAATATGAAGGCAGTCTTACTACTAAGATTTATGTTTATGATGGTTTATATCGAATTGTCGAGTCTTGGTTTGACGTCGGTAAATCTGGTTTTGGTGTGTATAAGTTTAAGCTTATTAGAATTGAGGGTCAGCCTGAAATGGGTAGTACTCTTTTGAAACTTGCTCATGGACTCAGGACTAGGCCGCTGCAAGTTAGATCTGCCGGTTATCTTAGTCTCGACCTTTCGGTGAAGAAGGAGAACGTCCCCATTTTTGTCTTTAATGATATTGATTCCGACAAGGATCCGTTGTATTATGACTATCTTCCTAGGACCGTTTTTCCTCCTTTCGTTTATGCTGGTGGGAATATGGGGTGTAATTGTATCACTAGCTGTCATGACGGGTGTTTGTGTGGGATGAAGAACGGAGGGGAGATTGCTTTTGATCATAACGGGTTTTTATTGAGAGGGAAACCTTTAGTTTTCGAATGTGGCAGCCATTGTACTTGCCCTCCAAATTGCCGGAATCGAGTGAGCCAAAAAGGGTTGAAGAATAGACTGGAAGTGTTTAGATCCAGAGAAACGGGTTGGGGAGTTCGGACTTTGGACTTGATACATGCTGGTGCTTTTATTTGTGAATATGCGGGGGTTGTTCTTACAAGGGAGCAGGCTCAAGTTTTCACCATGAATGGAGACAGTCTTATATATCCTGGTCGGTTTACAGAAAAATGGGCTGAATGGGGGGATTTAACTCAAATATATCCCGAGTATGTGAGGCCAACATATCCCTCTATTCCTCCATTGGATTTTGCAATGGATGTTTCCAGAATGAGAAATGTTGCTTGTTACATAAGCCATAGTACTAGTCCCAATGTGATGGTGCAGTTTGTGCTCTATGATCATAATAACATTTTGTTTCCTCATCTTATGCTATTTGCAATGGAGAACATCCCACCGATGCGAGAACTTAGCCTTGATTATGGGGTAGCTGATGAATACACTGGAAAGCTCTCAATCTGCAACTAGATAGTTTTCTTTCAACTGTCATCTCTGGATGTGGTGCATTGAAGTGCATTGAAAATATGATGCAGTGAGGTATTTTTTCCTTGTTCTTTTTTTCTCACTTGATTTCTAATTTGAAAGTTGTAACTGTTTACGTGCATTGCACGCTCCGATCCTGTTTTTTTTTTCTTTCAAGTTGCTATTTTTTTTTACCACAGTTAGAATTCATATACTTCAAAGGGTGTGTATCTTCTATTGAGGTGTTGTTCAAACATTTTCTCATTTACGTGTGTGCACAATGTTAGATCATGTAAAATTAATTGTGATGATTAATTTCAAGGATTTCCACATTTTATGTTGTGTGTCTTCTTGATTTTGTTTTATGGATCTCCTAGCATACTTGCTGATTGCAAATATTTTGTTCAAACAGCCACGAGCTTGCTTTTGCTGATAAATCTTTTGTTTTTTAGCAGCTACTATTTATTTTTCTTATTTTCCTGCTTTTGTTCTGTCTCCTGCACCACCTCCGCGCACCAAAAAAGGAAAAAGGTCATATGTCACTTATATTGAATCAATGACAATTCCAAGCTGATCCAATTGTTTCCTTTCTTCTTCCCTCCATCCTTCTTTCTTCTTTTGCTTTCTTTCCTGTATTACCCAAACAGCCACTTAGTCTGTTTGGGAAGGTTGGAATGCACCTCCCCTTAAATTGCTCAGGACTAGCAGTAACTTCCCATCCCTGCGAGGGCCACATTTCAGTGTCCTGTCTCTCTTTGCACAATTATTTAGGGTAATTTCATGCTCAACATGCCTCTTTTCTGTACTCTTCACTCCTCATGTCTTGCCATCATGAAAGTCAGTTCCACCCTATTTTGAAATTTGAACACTCCATTCTTGATTTATCTATTTTAACATCATCCAGATAAGCATTTCTTGCCGATACCATCTGTTTATTACTAATTAGAACAACACTTAATTGATGCAGTACTAGATGTTCATACTCTACGGAGGATAGATTTAGAGCTAATCCAGATATTGGTATATTCACTATCATTTTATGGCTATCTGATGCTCTTTTACACGCTTGTGAAGCATAGATCTGCTCTTTCAAAATGATTTTTGTGAGGATAATGGTGCTCTTGGACTGAATGAAATGAAATGAAGCTTCCATAAATTGAGTGGCTCATTTGTGGAAAATTTCTACCATCTTTTGATTTGCTATGCTTTCTTTTATCCAAGGTCTGTACAGTTTCTTGTCCTATAAGATAAAATCTGAAAACGAAACCTATGATTTATGGTAAGCAGCAATGGTGCAATTTACCTCTTGTGTTGTTAGGGTTCCAACGCGGATCATCGCATGACTCTAAGATCCAAATCAAATTTATCAATGTTAATCCTCATTAGACTGTAATATTATAGGATTGAATCTTATATGGACTATCTGTGACCATAAATGCTCTGACTGCCCTAGAGTTATTTCGTAAATTGCGAAAATTACATAAAATGTGCAACTTCTCATTGAATAGTTCAGATGCACACTACAGATAATCTTGAAAATGAGATTTACGGTATTTTGTTGCCACTACTACTTTATAGATATTATTGTTGATCTTTACACATAAGTTCTATCTTATAAGGTAATACTAAAAATCATTCAATTTTTGATCCTATTATATGATACTATTGAATTTTCTTATTGATTTCTAACTAGAATCCTTATTATAATAACTTCTGTTACAATAATATGCACATATACTTATCTTGGAGCTACCTTCATTATTTTCAAGGCGTGAGCATGTATTCTACAAATTGTTGGGCAAACCTTCTGTTTCTCTCTTTTCAGCATATAGAAGTCAGTTTTAGTTAGAATAGCTTTGATATAACAGCAATGTGGGGAGTAAAACATAGTATTGATTAGTAAGTCACTTTTAATTAATGAAAACTAGTAATGGCATTTGAAGAAAAACTCCACAAGTAGCAAAATCAAATTTGATTAGGAAAATCAGTTTCAATCAAAAAAAAATTGTTGAGCAAAATTAGTTATAATGTACTTATATAAGCTCTTATAATCAGCTCACTTTAATCAGCAATGCGAGACTCTCCTCCATGTACAACATAGAGAATTTGTTGTTACATACAATTAATAGGCTTGGTAGCCCTTAACTATCTAGGTTTAAGCAGTGGGCAAATGGTGGCAGAGGTTTGTTTGAAGAAATTAGTCTTTTTTGTCAACTAATTAGAACCTATCAAGTAGAAAGTAGGCAATTATTACTGGCTGGAGACAATATCTTTTGAGACTTAATTTCAATGGTTATCAAGATATTGAGGTCTCTACAGATTCTTGTCTGCTGTGCTTTCCAAAGGTCCCCTGATATCGGAGATTAGCGTGAATATTTAGACGTCCAACTCCAAGGGCTAAGTGTGGCTTGTAAAGCATGATATTTTTTGGGGCTTGAGTGCTTTTCGTCTAGAGTTCCTTTTCTTTCATCCAAGAAAGATCTCAATGACGTTGTGCCTTGCCATTCTGCCCTTACTTGGGTTTAAATCATTTTTAAAAAGGTAACAAATAGGGTTGGCATCTTGTCTATTTGTTAGCCCATTATCTTCTTTAATTTAAGTTGTTGCTCAAAAGACCTATGTCTTTGCCAAAGCTTGTATAAGCTGTGCGTGTCATTATCTTCTATGGTATTGTATTTTCATGAATTTTAATGGAAAGCATGATTTAAGTTGATGTATTGATTTTGTCCTTTTCCCCCAAAGTCATCCTATTGTGAGGCAAAATGTTTTGGATCTTTTCTGAACCGCATTCTTCAATTGAAAAGAATTGAATGATGGTCAAAATCATCGAATAAGTGCACTTTTTCGAAAAAAACCACCTTATAAGTTTTTTCTTCAAAAAAAATTACCTATGAAAACAATTTAAGTTTGTTATTAACAAATCAGTCAAGTGGGTCCAGTTCAGTTCCATTATTTCCAGTTCAGTCCGGTTCAACTCCTCTACTTTTGTCTCACAATTACAATTAGTTCAGAACATTTCAGTTCATTTCAATCCAGTTTAGAACATTTCAATTCAGTTTAAAACATTTCAATTCAGTTCAGAATAGTTATGTTCAGTTTAGAATAGTTATGTTCAGTTCAGAACAGTTATGTTCTGTTCAGAAATGATCAGTTCATTCAGAACATTTCTGTTCATTTAAGAACATTTCTGTTCAGTTCAGAACATTTCCGTTCACTTCTGAACATTTCCGTTCACTTCTGAACATTTCCGTTCAGTTCTGAACATTTCTGTTCAGTTTAGAACATTACATTTCTGTTCGGTTCAGAACATTACATTTCTGTTCGGTTCAGAACATTACATTTCTGTTCGGTTGAGAACATTACATTTCTGTTCGGTTGAGAACATTACATTTCTGTTCGGTTCAGAACATTACATTTCTGTTCGGTTCAGAACATTACATTCTGTACGGTTCAGAACATTACATTCCTGTACGGTTCAGAACATTCCTGTTCGGTTCAGTAGATTCCAGTTCGGTTCAGTAGATTCCAGTTCGGTTCAGTAGATTCCAGTTCGGTTCAGTAGATTCCAGTTTGGTTCAGTAGCTTCCAGTTCGGTTCAGTAGCTTCCAGTTCGGTTCAGAACATTCCGGTTCAGTAGCTTCCAGTTCAGTTCAGAAAATTCCAGTTCGGTTCAGCAGTTCGGTTCAGAACGTTCCAGTTCGGTTCAGTACATTCCGGTTCGGTTCAGAACATGCTGGTTCGGTTCATAACATTCCGGTTCGGTTCAGAACATTCTGGTTCGGTTCAGAACATTCCAGTCTGGTTCCAGAACATTCCAGTCTGGTTCAGAACATTCCAGTCTGGTTCAGAAAATTCCAGTCTGGTTCAGAAAATTCCAGTTCGGTTCTCGGTTCAAACATTCCAGTTCGGTTCTCGGTTCAGAACAAGAACGTTCCGGTTCGGTTCGGTTCAGAACAAGAACGTTCCGGTTCGGTTCAGAACAAGGACGTTCCGGTTCGGTTCAGAACAAGGACGTTCCGGTTCGGTTCGGAACAAGGACGTTCCGGTTCGGTTCGGAACAAGGACGTTCCGGTTCGGTTCGGAACAAGGACGTTCTGGTTCGGTTCATTTCAGTTCCAAAGAACAAAGCCTTATTCAATAATCCCTCCTATCCATTCTGATTTCTCCATATATATACTCTCTCACTTCCCTTCTCATTTCACCAAATTTTTTGCATCTTGTTGCTTTATCTTTCAATCAAGGCTCAATTATCTTCCGTTAGGGTTGCATTTCTCCCTAATTTCTCGCCAATTCAAGGTAATTACATCTGTTTTGTTTAATTTCTTACAAGTAAAAATTAGGGTTCATGTTAAAATTAGGGTTTAGAAGTGCCAAACAATTCACTTAATTAACAATGTAAGCATTAAATAGTGCTAAATACTAATTATCATTGCAATTATATACTATTTAACATACCCCATATCCTTGGTTTGCTTTTGGGGAGCTGACGCATCCTTCCCTTTCCCATGAATACCCATATTGCCACTCCAAGTCTCCTCAATTACAACCTCAATTATGTCAATTTTGCAATTAAAATGTAGGGCTTTATCAGAGAGAGAGATCATGGTGATTTGCGTGGTGGTTTTCGCAATCTGATAGCAATTACTCCATGGGAGGGAGAACAATAGTTGAAGGAGTAATGAGGGTCAAGAAGACTCAGTTGGGTTTCAAATCAAAGTGGTAATTTTGTACTTTCACATATAAGTTAAAAAGAAGGAAAATGGAATAAGTGAGCCCCACTTGACTAATTTGTTAATAGAATTAGCAAACTTCTGTTATGCTTTGGAAAAAAAAGGTTTTGCTAGGTGTTTTTTTTTTTTTTTGAGAAATTACTTCATACCATAATAATATTTACTTCTTTATGTATAATATTTTGGAAAATTAACAGGAATAATCCCAACTATTGTCCGTCTTCCCTAATTAATCCCACCTTTAATAATTCCCAAAATAATCCCAAGTATTAAAGGTATCTTCTAATTTTCTTGTTACGTATTTCATCAAAGTGACCCCACCTTACGATGTGATGTGGGTTGTCATTTTCTCTTACTTGTTCTCTTACTATTTTATAACTCGTTATTCGTGAACACCCTTGCTCTCACAATTTGCTGCACTTTCTCTTGACTTCCAAAGAAATTATTCACAAGTAACATATTTTGGCCCTTTTTTACTAGTTTTTGTTATTTTTAGGTGTGCCGATGCCTAACAAGAAGTAATTATGTAGTTTGGAGGGAGTAATATGTCCTATTATCATTTACAGTAAGTGACTTTAGCGTTATTGCTCCGAATTTAAGGAAGAATTATTTCTTTACTAGCTGGAGCATGAATTTTTTTTTGGCTTGTATACAAAGACAAAGGCTTAAAAACCCAGAATTTGGCTTTGCAAAGCTCTAGGAATTTTGATTGGCAGAGCCGTTTTTTCTACATGTAAACTCCTAATAACTTCAGAATGAGACTAAAGTTTTTGAAATGTCCGACACCGCCAGTCCATATGCTATGGCTGTTTGTCATTCATAAAAGTTTCCGAGTTATCTTGTCATCCATAACAATATGTCAAGTTATCTAGACAAATCTGAAACAACCTTAAGAACTTGTTACTTCTGAATAAACAATGATCAAAACTGGCATAAAATAACATGAAATGGACACCTAAATACCAAATTTAGGGAGAAAGGAGAATGCACAAACACTGGTAGTTCTGCTGTCACATTATTGCAAAGCAAGGTTTATATACACAAGGCAAAAGATGAAACGTGGATATGGTAATGTGGTATTATCAGTTTTTTGCGAAGCCAAATTTGAGTTCCGTGTCGTCTAAACGTAAGGGGGAAGGTGAATCATTTTTGAAAAGCAAAGAGCCTAAAGAGGTAATTATTTGATTTGGAATGGTATTGTACAATGAGTCAAGCAATGAGGTCTGCCTCTTTGGAAGATGCAACACAAACTGTGGCAACTGGGAAGTGGGGATGTAATGTCGTCAGGCTCTCATGGAGATCTAATTGGAAATTATTATCCTCTCGACATAAGAAACTTTTTCCTGCTAGGTATGAGCATAACAAGTTATGAAATGTTGGAGCAAGTGTTCATTGATGGGAATTGATGATTTGTTTTGAAGTGATTATTTAATGCCCAGTATTTGGGATAGGAAATGTAGCCTCTTTTAAAAGTTTGAGGTGGACAACGAGACATATGAATTCTTTTGAATAGACAGAAGAAGAAGTTGCGAAGATCTAAGGTATTTTTCATTGATTTATTTAGAATAGTTAGACCTGTACTCTGTTGATGTGGTTTCGGGAACTTATAATGTGGGAGCATAAGTGAACACTTTTTTACTGACTCATGGTCATACTACGACGGTGTCAAATCATGAAGGTTGTCATGCTTGATTTTTCCAGATTCTTGTAGACCTTGTATCAATGTTATTGGCTGAGTTGGATCAACCTGTTACGGATTAGTAGATATTGGATCCGCAAAAGCAAGCAGAGGGTTGGAATGGGAAGCATCCACTCTGCTGCTACTTCACTATTAAAAAGGAGTAGCAGACTGTTTTTTGTATATTCACTCCATTTTGTTCTCATGGAGAACAACAGGTTTTGATCATAGCTTTTATGCCAACTTCATATGGTAGGAAATCATTACTGATCACTCACAAATCTGATAACCATGGAGGGTCTTTCCTTAGTGTACCCCTTGAAGTGACCAAAAACACATCTTACAGTGTGTTTGGGTAATAAAAGGGGAAGGAAAAGAAGGGAAGGGGAGGGAAGAGAAAGGGAGGGGAAGGAAGAAGGATGTGTTTTCCTTCCAAATCTCTCCATTGTTGGAGAAAGGAATTTCTTACAAATTGATCATTCCATTTCCCTCCCCTCCAAATCCCTCACCTCACTTGCTATCCAAACAATGGATTTTGGCAATCTCCCTTCCCCTCTCCTCCCTTTCCCTCCTATCTTGGCTATCCAAACAAGTTGTAAAGCTACATGTGCAATCTTCTAGGTAATACAAGATGGATCTATTGAAACATAAAATATATAATGGAGCAGGTTTTCCATGCTAGTTGTTATGACAAGTAATCCTCGAAAACCTCCAGATCTCCAGCTGTAAAGTTAACACATGAAGCCCGTAGTAGCTTTGCAATTTTCACGTGGCTTGGAGTCGTGCTTGCTTACTTGCTCTTTTTGCAATCATTATGAACTCGAACTTGTAATCTGTGGAACCTGTGACTAAATTTCATCAATATCTGGTTTAAATTTCTATACTTAAGGAGGGATAACTGAAATTTTGTGGCACTTTGATAAATACACGATAAATATATATGCGTTTAATGCTCCATGGTATTTCACCTTGCGAATTCGGAATTTCTGTCTCTTGAATATTTTGTCATTTTGGAAAGACTCTTGGTGATGCATGTATCTCATTCACCTTTCTGACATGCATGCTAAGCATCGTGAAGAATGAGATGGGAGTGTTTATCAGGTGGTTATCAAATTGCTGTGCGCAAAGCTCATAGTATGTGTTTCACTTGTTGGGTGTTGTACTACAATGTTCTTTTGTTTGGAAGTTTTAAGTGATGCTTGCGAAAGAAAAAAAAAAGATACAGTGAGAACTGATTAAGCTATCACCAGGAACATATTGATAACTCTTCCGGGTTGTCTGTGGCAAATGCTTAGGAGAAAAAGGAAACCTGAAAAATTCTTGGATGAAAGTTAGAGAATTATATTGCTTCCATTTTCATTTCTCACCTTCCCCCTGGACACCATGGATAAGAGAAGGTCCTCAATGTTTTGAACAAGAAAAGCTTTCTCCTCTGTGACCTGAGGTGGATACTCACTCTTTTTGGTGGATTATAATCCTGTAAATATGCTCTTTTTTCAGTCATTTTACCAAAAAAAAAAATCTATAGTGATCACATGTATTTAATGATAATGAAGTTTGATAGCTTGGAGAAATGTATGTTTCACCTTCGAGGTGGTTGGGAGCCTTGTACAATATTCATCTTGATCTATCATCCATTTTTTGCTTAGCTTGCCTCAAGTACTGAATATTCCAAGAGGCTGATCAAGTAAAATATTAAGCAAGTTTGAGCTGCTTGTATCTTAGAGACTGAATAAAAATGTGCATTCTATGACATGATATATGTACAAGATGTACAGGATGCTAACTTTTGAATGCTGTGATGCTTGTTATCATATTTCGTACTGAAATTGTTCATCTGTCATCTCTGTGTCATCATGAATGAATGCTAATATTTTATTCCTTGAATGCAGATCTACCCGGGGTGTTAGGGCTTTGCCATCATACAATATAATCTTGTTCAACTGCTCGGTAGTTATCTTTTGCAATAGAAGATGGAAGATTTAACCTGCCATCGGCTCATCAAGATGGTGATGTTTTGTGGGCAATCTTTATAATTTTTATGTTGCGGAGATGCCAAAACTAGCTGTGGATTTTTCAGAGTTGATACAATGGAGCTTTAACAACTAGAATTATGGGGCTCGGTAGAGACTGCGGCCTTTGTTGCACTACTATGCTCGAGGTAGTCTACTTATCCCGGATTTCTGATCCAGAGAAATCCGTTTTTAACATCTCGCTTCGAGCCAAGCAAGAATGTCTGTATCAAATATGCACGATTGTAATGCATGTTCCAAATGTATATATATGATGTTGAAAATTGCACAAGAGTGTGTACAGTTAGTAATTGAATTATGCATGGAGGGCGGCTGGTTACGTTGGTTGGTTCATTCCTCTGCTTTAGGTTAGGTTGCTCTAGAGGATGTGCAGGCAGTTCTTGCAATTCTTGGGACATTTGTCGTGTACTTTGTTGGAAAATTTTACAGCTCCAGAAATTAATCCTTTGAAGATTTTAGAGATTCCTTTCCCATGGTGAGCTGCTGTATATATTTGTACAGAAAATGTTCATCATTATCTTAAAAGCTATAAGTAAAAACGCAGTTCACTCCCAGATTATTTTCAGCATTCTTTAAAGTTTTTTTTTTTTTTTTGTGAGGGATTTAAAGCTTTTGTTATATGTGGAAGAGGACTCATACAGTTCTACTCCCTTGCGATAAATTTACCAAGATCTTTTTTGTAATAGTTTTATGCTCATCCTCTCGTTATTTTTTAATTTTTATCTTCGGATGTTTGATAAACATTGCATCAATATCATTATTTTCAAGCGGAGGAAGGAGTATGTGAGTTTAAGGGGCTATTTGAATTTAAATCAAAATAAAGCAAAGGCCTACCCTAATACTAGAATAGAAGGAACTGTCTTTCTTGAAAATAGTATTAGTCTAATTTTTGTGATTTTTTTAATTCATTTCATAACCAGTTTAATTCATTTAGTAATTACCATTTTTAATTTATTCAATGACTAGTTTAATTTATTCAATGACTAGTTTAATTTATGAGAAGCTATTGTGTCAGACTAGTACCGTCGGACGGACGGGTCACGCGCTTCGCACGTGACAGATGCAAAAATAACGGAAAACTATCCTTAAATCCAATCACATCAATGCTCAAACAGCAAGTGAACAAAAAAAATCCATCTTGCAAAACAAATTAAATCCAATCCATCAACAAACTACAATTCATTTTCTGAAACCAAAATCAAAAGCAAATTCATGTCAATCGTTGCGACTTCATTTTGAATCACATATATATATGTATATATATATTACTCACTCCGTCCCATATTAGTTGCAACAATAGCTTGTGCACATAGTTTTAGGAAGTAAATAGAGGAGGGTGTAAGTTATACTTCCTCCGTTTCTAAATAGATGACACACTTTCCTAATAGGGAAATGTCACAATAAGTGACACCAAGCTTAAAGTAGAACATTTTAAATGATAAAATTACATGATTACCCTTACTCAAACAATATATATTCAATTGTTTATTTAGTTAAAGTACCCTTTCTCTTCTTAATTGTGGTCCCCAACTTTCTCTCTCTAACCTCCTTGGTTTTCCCCCACTTTCTCTATGTTCCACTTATTTAGAAACGGAGGAAGTATTAATTTATTGTAAAAGTTGATGTGATAAAAAGTGATGTGGTACTTTTAAGAAGTTGATAGAGTAGAGGAGTAGTATTTTAATATTTTTCACATAAATCAATGAATGAGTGGGGTATATTAGTTAGGTGATTTATAATAAAATATTGGTGGGTCCATGCCTAAAATAGAAGTGTTGCAACTAATATGGGACAACTATATATAGAAAGTGTTGCAACCAATATGGGACGAAGGGAGTACTACTGAATCATTAAACCTCAATATTCAACAAAAATGGAGGTTTCTACATTCGAGGATTCAACTTCGCAGAATTTATGCCGTGAGCTGTTAATTGCAGATACAACATCTAAAGAGAACGAAAATAACTTGGATCCGCATTTAGATAATACAACAATTGAAGAAGAAAAATGTACTATACAACTACTCACAATCATTTCAACTTACAGTATAACTTGTATTGAAATATCGATTACATTTCATAACTATAACCATCAGCCAATATTGTAAAACATTTGAAAAAAATTCAGAATAAAAACTACTTTCATCTGAAATAAGGAAAACCAAATGAAGGAAAACTACAAGTAACTGAAACAATTTTACGGACAAATGAAAAGAACACAGTAATGAAACTAAACAACAACAAAAAAAAACAACAACTGAAAGGTTAGTGAAACTAACTGAATTAAAACTGGAACTAACTGAAACAATAGTAACTGAATTACAAATGGAACTAAATGAAACTAAGTCAACCTAAAACTAAACAACTAAAAACAACAACTGAAAGCTAAGTGACACTAACTGAATAAAAACTGTAACTAAAATGAAACAATAGTAAATGAAACTAAGTCAACCTCTAACTAAAAAGAGAATAAAAGGAAATGAAACAAATCAAGTACTAACTGAAACACAAATGATAGGTGAAAAGAAACTAACCGAAACAACAGTTGAATTTAATTTGCTACTTTTCAGTTTGTGTTTTTAATATTTCATTTAGTATCATGATTATTTCATTTACTCATATTATAATTTCATTTACTGATCTAAACTAAGTTCTAGATAAGAGAAGCAGTAATGCAAATTGGTTTTTTCAGTTAGTCTTTTTAATATTTCATTTAGTCTTATAATTCTTTCATTTCATGAGAATAAAGGATCTAAACAAAGTTCTAAATGCAAGGAGCATACTCAGTTCACTGGCTACTTTTCAGTTAGTGTTTTTAATATTTCAATTACTATCATGATCCTTTCATTTAGTATTTTATTTATTTCATTTACTTGTAATATAATTATAATTTACATAATATATTAACTAAAGCAGTTTTATTTCCAATTGTACAGCAGATTATGGCTATTTGAAATACATAGATGATGAGCATATCAAAGACAACCTTATAGGAAGAAGTGTTTCCAATGTTGATGATGGAAACAATTTGTACCAAGCTCATTCAAGGGCACTACACTAGTAAAATAACTTTTATTTGCTGCCCCCTTATTGGTGCTATTCTAGTGTTTTGCAGCAATAAAAAAGTTAATAGCTGCAATTTTAATATAGAATTGCAGCAATTAAAACATAATCTTCTAATTGCTGCAATTCTATGTTGAAATTGTAGCCAATAGTATCTTCTAATTGCTACGATTGTAAACTAAAATTGCAGCCAATAGAAAATTTTGACAAAAATGTAGATTTACATAGAACGTTAATTATATTATCGGTTCTCTCCTAGTACACGGATTGCCAAGGTGGAAATCTGTACGTCTAAAGTAAAAAATCAAAAAACTAAATATGATAACTGAATGCTTGAAGGCGTGAACAATAAACTGACATTCTTCCTCCTCGGTCTAATTAGTAATTAATCTCTTTCAATTTCCAAAACACCATCATTGATTCCTCCATCTCTTCCTATTCTCCAAAAAAAATCAATCCTTTTCGTTGTTTTAGAGAGAAGGTCCCTTCCACCGTTCGCCTTCCATCTCGCCCCCTTCCACCGCCGTTGCTCACTGAATACAACCACGAAACTGAGGTCCTTCACCAGGTGTTGATCCTCAAGCTGTCTCGACTCATCGACGGTCATCAGACCTTGCAGAAATCATGAATCGGTTGATACCAGATTAGTATCTTGACTTTGGCTGTAGAGAAGGAAAGTTCGCTATCAGGGGTTTCATTCCTACGTCAATTCGTGAAATTTTGGTGGATAGAAGGAAAGGTGAGCGCTTGATTGTTGCGTTCAACTAAAGGAGAGGAGAGCCCCATCTTCGTAAGATTGCAACTTTGCTTGTGTTATTTTATTTGTTATAAGTAGATTTGTAGAAATGCAATAAAGGTAGCTAGGATTCAGCATCAGGAAACAACCTCTTAGAAGAAGGAGAAATGATAATTCTATTTCTGAGTTCTATTTGGTTTGCTCAAAAGAAGGTGCATCAAAAGCATCAAAGAAGAAACAGCAAACAAAAGAAACAAATGCAGACCAACAACATGTTCAAATACCAGAATGTGAACAACCAAATAAGAAGAGAAAGGCAAGGTCAGTCAATGAGATGAGAACAGCGTGCAAAGCCATGGTCGGATTTAAACAAGAAAAACATGTGGAAGACTTTGTCATTGTAGCACATGAGCTCCAACACAACCATGAGCTTGTAATAGAGAAGGAACGTCATCATTTGAAATCAGAAAGGAAGATAACTGAAGACACAACTCAGCTCATCGAAACAATGGTTGATTCGGGAATAAAGCCAATGCATGCATACAATTTCTTATACAACGAGGCCGGTTTAGAGGCGGTTGTAGGTCACACAAAAAGAGACCACCTCAACTACATCACACTATACAGGTTTAGGATGGTAGAAGGAAAAGACATGCAAAGCGTATTAGACCTTCTGTAATCAAAGAATGAGGAAGACCCGACATTCTTCTATTGACTGAAATTTAGGGAACATAACAACATTGTGAGCTACTTTTGGCGAGATTCAATGATGTTGGAGGACTTTCAAGCCTATGGAGATCTAGTCATATTTGATACAACATATAGAACAAACAAGTATGAGCTCATATGTGCACCATTTGTTGGCATAAACTGCCACTGTAAGACAACCATGTTTGCATGTGCTTTCATCACAAATGAAAAAGAAGAGAGCTTCGAGTGGCTGTTGCAGACATTCAAGAGAGCAATGTGCCAAGAAGAACCCAAGACAATATTCACTGACCAAGACAAGGCAATGGAAAATACAATTGAAAAGGTAAAAATTAAACAACTCCCTATTTCAGTTACTTCTCACATATATAACACTGAAAAAACAGAAACTAAAATTGAAGTAAAATAGAAATTAACTGCAAACAACAGCACTACCAACTGAAACACACATCAAATACACATTAAAAATGCCTTCCAAACTCTACAGTTATTAATAATTTCTATGCAACAGGTTTTTCCAAATTTAAGACATAGACTATGCCTGTGGCACATTGATTTGTAAGCCACTTTGGATCCCTCAAAAGCAATGAAGAATTCAAAGAGATGATCAAAAATTGCTTCATGGGATGCAAAAATGAATTAGAATTTGAAGAAATGTGGGTAAAAATGATGGGAAAATATGGACACCAAAAAGAAGAATGGTTCAACCAAGTATATGAGGAAAGACACAAATGGTGCACAACACTAAATAGAGATATGTTTTCAGCTGGCATACTGTCATCACAAAGGAGTGAAGACACCAACAGAGCAATATCATTCAATGCAAAGTCATCAACAAACTTGTTTGAGTTCTATCACATATTTGAGGAAACAGTAAAGAGATGGAGAAGCAATGAAACAAGTGACAACTTCAGAAACAGAACGGAGCGTCCGAAATGCATCAACTCAAAATCAAAGCTGTTAAACATGCTGCACAAGTTTACACCTTAGCGCTGTACAAAGATTTCGAAACAGAATATGAGTGGACAATGGCATCATCTTTGAGAGCATTTGAAGCACAAGACTCAGACCTTAAGTTCTTCGAAGTCTCATCAGAAGAAGACTTCAGCAACTCAGATAATGTACCATACCATCAGAGTACAACAGAATTTGTTTGCACATGCCAATGCTTCACGGAAACAGGAATGCTATGCTATCACATTATAAGGGTAATGCACATGTTTAGCATTTTCAAGATACCCGAAAAGTATATCTTGAAAAGGTGGATAACACTTGCAAAATCAACAATATGGGAAAACAATACTAGTAAGTTCAGCAACTGAAATATTTTCTGATCTACCGAAAAAGTTTTATTAACCAACTGAAACACTTTACTAACAACATGAAACAGCAGGTGACAAAGACCAAAACCCACATGCACAGCTCTGGACACCATGGAGACATGCAATTACAAAAAACTTCTACAACCTGATATCAATATGCCAAACAAGTGAGGAGGCAAGGAAATTATGCGACAACTCAATGAAGGAATTATATAAATTTGTCAAAGAAGTTTTCAAGACTGACCAAGAAAAACAACAAGAAATTGAAGATGAAGAAAGAAGAAGACAAGTTGTTGAAAATCCAGAGATAATAAAGACAAAAGGAAGACCACCTAAAGGAAATAAAAGGATATTTTGAGAAAAGAAAAATGAAGACTAGGCATCCCAATGAATATGGAACACAAACACCAAATGTACCTTTGGATTCTTAATGAAGCATTAAAGTTCCTGTAACTTTTGTACTCATTTTAAGATAACTCTATTTAAATTTCAGTTACTTCACTTTTAGATTCATTCACTATATTTTAGGACTGTTACTTTCGTACAAATTTATTTACATTAATTAAAATTTCAGTAATCATTATCTAAATTTCACCGAAGGAGTTAAAAAATTCCTATTTCTAATGGAATAATGAAACTGAAAAACAAATCAAGTTAACTGAAGGAGTTAATCATTACTTAACTGAAAAAAACAGTAATGAAAACTAAACAGCAACAAAAAACAGTAACTGAAAGCTTAGTGAAACTAACTGAATTAAAACTGGAACTAAATGAGACAATAGTAACTGAATTAAAACTGGAACTAAATGAGACAATAGTAACTGAATTAAAACTGGAACTAAATGAAACTAAGTCAACCTGAAACAATTTTAGGAGCAATTGAAAAAACCAATAATGTAACTAAACAACTAAAAACAACAACTGAAAGATAAGTGAAACTAACTGAATAAAAACTGTAACTAAAATGAAACAATAGTAAATGAAACTAAGTCAACCTCTAACCAAAAAGAGAATAAAAGAAAATGAAATAGAAATAGGAGTAACTAAAAACATGTTTCAAAAAGAAAACACAATTGATGTCATTGCATATGCATAACAAATGAAACGTTCATTGAAGTAATTGAAACAAATCAAGTACTAACTGAAACACAAATGATAGGCGTAAAGAAACTAACTGAAACAACAGTTGGTCTAGCTAAAATAACCACAGTTTCATTTTCTACTTTTCAGTTTGTGTTTTTAATATTTTAGTTAGTATCATGATTATTTCATTTAGTATTTTATTTATTTCATTTACTCATAATATAATTTCATTTACTGATATAAACTAAGTCTTATTAATATTTCAGTTAGTCGTTTTAATATTTCAGTTAGTATCATGATTATATCATTTAGTATTTTATATATTTCATTTACTAATGATATAATTTCATTTACTGATATAAACTAAGTCTTTTTGATATTTCAGTTAGTCTTTTTTATATTTCAGTTAGTCTTATAATTCTTTCATTTCATGAGAATAAGTGATCTAAATGAAGTTCTAAATGCAAGGACCTACTCAATTCACTGGCTACTTTTCAGGTAGTGTTTATAATATTTCATTTAAGGAACTACTCACTTCACTTGCTACTTTTCAGTTAGTCGTTTTAATATTTCAGTTAGTATCATGATTATTTCATTTAGTAGTTTATTTATTTCATTTACTCATAATATAATTTCATTTACTGATATAAACTAAGTCTTTTTAATATTTCAGTTAGTCTTATAATTCTTTCATTTCATTAGAATAAGTGAACCTAAGTCAAGCTGTAACTAAAAAAAGAACAAAAGAAATGAAAAAAAATGTTAAAAACCAAAATAAGGTCAAATAAAATAAATTTTTGCTTAGATTTAGATTCAAAAACCAAATGGAGGAAAACTACACGTAACTGAAACAATTTTACGATCAACTGAAGGAAACATTAATGAAAACTAAACAACTACAAAAAACAGCAACTGAAAGGTTTGTGTAACTAACTGAATTACAACTGGAACTAAATGAAACAATAGTGAAACTAACTGAATAAAACTGAGAAAATACAAGTAAATGAAACAAAACAGCAAGAAATTAGTAATCAACCAAACTAATACCAACTGAAAAAACACTAAGAGTAACTGACAAAAAAAGGGACAAACTGAGATATTAATTCATAATATAAGAACTTTCATTAAAAGCAAAAAGATTACAAACAAATTCTAATTCCAGTTCAAAGCATAAAAAACAAAAACAAAAACAAAAACAAAACATACTAATTACAAACCTAAAATCTAAAATTTCTCAGAAGAATCTAAAAGAGTAGGATCGTTGACAAACGATCTGAAAACACTTTCACTATCACCCAACAATTCAAGTCTTTGAGCCCTTGAGCGACTCCTTTCTTCAATGGCCTCCTCCACGGCCTCCCATGTGTTGCGAATGTTTGGGGAAATGACGGTTGTAAGCATCCTTACAGGCGTAAACTCCCTCTATGAAAGTTTGATCAATGTCCAATTGAGTGAATTTCTTGACTTGCAATTCGTTCAGACATTGACTCCTTTCCAACGCCAGGACCCTATTTTCTGCTTCAAGATCCTTCACTTTCTTCTCGAGTTCTGTCACCAGCTACGCTACTTGTCTTTGAACCCTTTCTCTCTCCCTTTGCTCTTCAAACTTCCTTAGAACCTTGTCTTGTTCATCCCTTTTCCTTTGTAGCTAATTCAACTCCCTTTCTGACTTCATTTTCAAAATTTCAAGTTATGAATTTGAAGTTTTTTGAATAGGAATTATAGGACTCAAATTTGTTTCAACTTCTGACATTATATTGTAAGTACAAAGAAACTAAACAGTATATATACAGCCTTACAAAGATTAATATCAACATAGTAATTTTTTTTTGGGAACAGGTACAAGGATTAGACTGAAGTCTCCCTATCTGAGGGATTGACCAAAGGCAAGAACTAAATTACATTAAAACAAGAAAATAAAAAAGGAAAATAAAACTAAAAGAAAAAAAGAAATTAAAACTAAACTAAAATAAAAGAAAAGAAAAAAAAGAAAGACAAGCTTCCAAAGGAAGCTAGACAAAGCTTCATGAAGAAGCTGGACATAGATGGTCGGCAGCAGATTAACGGCGGCGGTGGGGTGCCTTTTAACATCAGCCATCTCAAACATTAGGCGTGGATGGAGAACGCCGGCGACGACGGCGATAGAGTTGCACCGCGTTTGTCGAAAATCAGATTTAAACCCTTGGCTTGACTTGGCGGTGCGATGCCTTTTGACACGCCTTGTTTGCAGCAACAGTCCTCGCCGGAAGAGAACGAAGATGACTTTCAGGAACAACGACCTCTGCTTCTCTGAAATTTAAGCGGTGGAGGGCGCTGAGATGGGGCGGTGTTTCCTAGAGAGAAGGCAGAGACATTATCTCTAGAAAACTCTTGCGTGTAGTATTCACATCAACAGAGTAATTATGATTAAATGCAATGTCATTAAAACACATACTTGTAATAGGTGGCGTTTCATAAATAACGGTTCATTGTACAAGAATAAATAGGAACATTTTAAAAACCGTGAATTAAAAGACCATTTAAATTCAAACTAAAATAGTATAAACTGAAAGCATTGGAATACCAACTGAAAACAAAAAAGAACAACCTGAAATAATTTTAATACCAACTGAAAACAGAAATGGAACAAACTGAAAGTATTATAATACCAACTGAAATAAAAAAGGAACAAATTGAAAGCATTGGAATACCAACTGAAACCAAGAAAGGAACAAACTGAAAGCATTAAAATACCAACTGAAACCAAGAAATTTAAATTGCACTTTTTCAGTTAGTCTTTTAGATATTTCATTTAGTCTTATAATTCTTTCAGATTCATTTCAGTTGCTGTTGGATTAATTTCATTTAGTTGCGTATTACAGTTAATTAACTTCAGTTGCTGTTGGATTAGTTTCATTTAGCTGTATATTCCAGTCAGTTAACTTCATTTTATTCCGTTGCCTTAATTCACTTGAAAACGTATTCATTTGCTAATATGCTCAAACTAATATAAGAATAATAGAATGTAATATAATAACAACATATATTAATGAAATAAAAAATAAATTTTAATAAACTGAAGACAAAAACAGATTTCATGAACCAAAATTAATAGTAACTGATGAAAAGTATATACTTGTAACTATACATGTATACTAACTGAAGAAAAGTATATATAAACTGAAACCAAATACAAACTAACTGAAGAAAAGTATATACTTGTAACTATACATGTATACTATAAAATTAATCTAAGTTACAAATATTTGTTACTGTATATGTATACTACACAATTAACCTAAGTCTAAACAAAATCTCAAAAACTAATGATAGTTAAAATCTGTACTACAAGAATTTTGCTTTTTAACGACCAACAAAATTGGTAGGTAAATAGGTAAAAACGGTCGGTAAATTGACTTCCGACCGCTAAACCGTCGGTAGAGGTCGGTCGGTATAACCTCAGTCGGTAAATTGGAAAATACCGACTATTTAGCGGTCGAAAAATATTACCGACCGTTTTTTATTAAATTACCGACCAGAAACAGCAGTCGGTTTTACAGACCGAAAAGCAGTTGTAATTTACCTACCGAAGAACCAGTCTGAATTTACCTACCAAAAGCCAGTCGGAATATTGAGAAAACGGTAGGTAAAAGTAAGGTGACTAAAAAGAAAAAAGAAATGAAACCTATACGTTGGTTTCAAAACTTTTCAATTGCAGTTTTTCTTGTCAATTATCTCATTATTCTAAAGAGGAGAAGAGATTGAAGAACAGAAAACTCAAGTATGCAATCCATTAATATTACTAAAACATTACAAAGAATTGATAGAATACATTACAAAGAATTGATAGAATTCCTAGAAAATGAAACCTAGATATAAGACTTGTTCTGAATTAGCATAAATCGAAACATGAAACAAAAAGAATAACAAAAAATTAAGCCCTCTTCATTAAAGTCTTGTTCTTCATACTTGAAAGTTGAAACTCGTTCTGAATAATCCCCTTCAACTCTTAACCTACAAACAAATCAAGAGAGAAGTTAAGTAAAATTAAGGAAAATTTGTCAGAAACAACCTTTTAAATACATTTTTTTGCGAGAAACAACCTTTTAAAATTTTTTTTGCTAGAAACAACCTTGTATATTTTTTTTTTGCGAGAAACAACCTTGTATAAATTTTTTTTGCGAGAACACACCTTATCACTCTTTTCCGACGTTGACCGCAAGTTTTCGGCCTTGACCAAGTCAAATTTTCACTCCTTCTTTCTTATTTGCACACTCCTTTTCCTTCCTTTGTTCCCCATTATATAAATCTCATGTTGTTATACAATAAATATTGGGTTTTAAAAACATGGGATTTATATAATGGGGAACAAAGGAGGGAAAAAGAGTGTGGAAATAAGAAAGAAGGAGTGCAAGTAGCAAATTTGACTTGGTCAAGGCCGGAAACTTGTGGTCAACGCCGGAAAAGAGTGATAAGGTGTGTTCTCGCAAATAAAAAATTATACAAGGTTGTTTCTCGCAAAAAAAAATTTAAAAGGTTGTTTCTCGCAAAAAAGTGTATTTAAAAGGTTGTTTCTAACAAATTTTCCAAAATTAAAAAACTTAAAGAAAGAGGAAACTTACCATAATCTAGAAGTTTCAGTGCTCAACAATGGCCTGCAGAGAAACATTTCTGAATGTTTGATTGAGGAGTTTAGTGCTCAACAGTATATCAGTGAGAAAGAGAGATGAGGAAGAGAGATTAGAGGGAGAGAGAGAAAAGGAGGAGAGATTAGAAGGAGTGTATGGATGTAGCGGCTAAGAGCAAGGGAAAGAAAATAGGGTTTCATGACCACAACGTCCACAAGTGGGTCTGACTAGTTTTTATATTTTTTTTATTTTGATATTCGCGACCACTTGAGTAGTCTGTACACCCAAGAATACGGTCGGTAAATAACGACTAGCCCTGAATCGGTCGGTATTTATAGAAAACGGTCGGTATTTAACGACTGTTTTTTTCTCAGTCGGTAATTATAGAATTACCTACTATTATAGCAGCAGACGGTATATTCGATAGTTAAAATCCCGTTTTCTTGTAGTGCTGGTAGTTTATTGACTCTTTGAGTATCATAATAATCAAGATTTAGCACCCTTTCAACTTGTTCTTTATGCTTTCTCCTTTGTTCAAGAATAGCCGGATCATTTGTGTCACTACTCTTACCCTTTTTCAATAACAATTGACTAAGAGCCTTCTCCTTTTTCTTCCTTATTTTCTTCTTTGCTAACAAGTCGTCCTTCTTTTTTGACCAAAGCACACAATCACCCTTCACTTTATTTACCAGCTTGTTCATAGGATAAGTTGCTAATCGATAAGCAAGCTTGCACCGTTGAAACTGTTTCACTCCTGCCTGAAAAGTAATAAACAAAAGAATGAGAATAATGGTATCAATAAATATGTAACAATGGAATACCAACTGAAACCAAAAAAGGAACAAACTGAAAGAATTAAAATAACAACTGAAACCAGAAAAGGAACAAACTAAAAGCATTAAAATACCAACTGAAATAAAAAAAGGAACAAACTGAAAGCATTGGAATACCAACTGAAACCAAGAAATAAAATGAAAAGGAAAAAACTAAAAGCATTATAATACCAACCGAAAACATAAAAATACCGACTGAAACCAGAAAAAGAACAAACTGAAAGCATTAAAATACCAACTGAAACCAAAAAAAGGAACAACTAAAGCTAAGTTGTACATGAAAAAGTTATTGGTTTGTCAACTAAATATAAAAGTTAAAGATATTAATTGATATATACTAAGTTCTACATAAAAGCAGCAGTAGTGCAATTGGTTTTTCAGTTAGTCTTTTTAATATTTCAGTTAACTATAAAAGCAGCAGTAGTGCAAATGGTTTTTTTAGTTAGTCTTTTTAATATTTCAGTTAACTATAAAGATAATACATTGCCAAGTGCGAAATTGGACCGTCTCGCACAGCTTCGCCATCATATAGCTCCATTCCCTTGATCGCATACACACCACAATATTAGCATTCTTATTACTCCTCCATTAAAAATAAGGTGTTAGCCTCTCCCAATGTTGCATTTGATGAAAATCAGCACACCCCATTTCAAAGATCATGAAGGCCTTAAAGATACGACACTGCATAAAACTATACGAGTAAAAAACTTTTGAAAGACAACAAAAAGAACCACAACAACAACAACAACAACTAAGTCTTGTTCCCAAAATGATTTGGGGTCAGCTAACATGAATCGTCAACTGAAACCGTTGCCAAAGGAGATGGCATCGGCAAGAGTGATAAAAAGTTTTTAAAAGGGTTTAAGTTTTAAGAATTTTTAAAAAGTTTTTGAAAACAAGGTTTACACCAAAAAGTTTTAAAAGAGGTTTTCAAAAGGTTTTAAATACCAACACAATTGAGAAAAACAAAAAGAACCACAACCAAAAGGAAAAATAAAAAGATACGTACAAAAGTATCGTCGCCATTATATATCTTCACGTTCTTATCATCAACGTGCCAATATCTGTCAAACTCATTGTTGTCACTTCGGTTATCAATATTTTCAATTTTCTTCTCCTTCCTCTTGATGACCAAAACAATATAATGATTGTCCTTGTGAACAGGAACAAATATCTGCCAAATTGAAAGTAAAATGAGATACTTCAACAAAAACATCAAAGTAGAACAGAAATACATTTACATAAAAGCAAAAATGCAAATGTCAAAGAAACTGAACCAAACATATCACTAACTAAAAGAAAATTGAAACTAACTGAAACAGAAGATATCACTAACTGAAACTCAAATAACACCAGCTGAAACTAAATTAAAAGCAACTGAATAAAACAGAAAAGTACATGAAACAATAATAAGAGGAACTCAAACTAAAATAAACAGCAACAAAACAAACAGACAATGAATAACGAACTTAAACTAACTAAAAACATATAAATGAAACAACAAAAAAGATGATAGTAATGTAAAGAATAATCAATGACTTTGTACGAACCAATTCAGATTCACGAATATCATTCTTTAGAAATGTTTTCACCCACGAAGAAATTGCATTGGTACAATTCTTCACAAACACGTCCTCTTGCCGAATGGATATCTTTGCCTTTTCAGCTTCCCAATTTGCCTTCTCAACAGCATGCTCTGGTGTGCCCTCGATCTTTTTGAGGTCATACTCTTTTTGAGTTTCCATGCCCTTAAAAAAATCCTCTTTAATCCTCTCCACAAGTAACCAATTTATAAAGTTCTAAAGAAAAAACAGAAACAACAAAAGATAGAACTAACTGAAACAAATATAAAACAAACTGAAAGCAAAACTAAATCCATAAAGACTACAACTGACAATAACAGAGCATTAACTGAGGAAAACACATAACAGACTGAAAAGTGAAAAAAAATTTAATAAGCAACTGCTTAGGAAACTAGTACTAGTAATTTCTACTATAAGATTCAACAATGTAGAAAAACAAAACAAAGAAAAAGAAAATGATTGAAACACCACAGAAATATGAGCAAAAGAAAACTATAAAAAAACTTACAAAAGGCATCAAAACCAGATAAAATCTCCTTGTTACTCAAGGGCTCTGTTCCTCATTTCTATTGAACATGTAAGTACAAGCTTCAAACACTGACCCGCTTATCCAAGAACTAGGCGACATACTTAAGAAGTCAAACTTTCTCATGTCCACAACTTGAGAAGTAACATCATTCTCAAAATCAACAAGAACCTTATTATTGATGCGATCATCTAAGTCATAGTTTTTGCATTTAAGAGGAATAGAATCTGGATTCAATGACAGCTTTGACACATCCGTATACTAATCATAAAACAGGTAATCCACTAACCAAGTCTCTTCAGTGTTCAAATGTTGTAGATATTTATTTTTGGACTGAAGAATTCTTGTAAGAAACACATCATGTTTGTTCAGTGGATATGCTTGCAATGGAGGTGAACCCTGCTGAACATGAGAGGAAGAAGGAATCCTTTGAACAACATCCTCCTTTATAGTACTTGTACCAGCAACATCCTCACCACAATCTTGCTTAATATTCTTCACAAGCTTATCCAGATCTGATTCCTCATCATTCTCTTCTGAATCATCATAGACATATATTGGCTTAAATTTCTCTCCTGAAGACTTCCCTTCTGTCTTTGACTCAACATTAAAATCTGGTGCGCTCAAAGGGATATTATCATGTGGTATATTCACACCACTTGAGGAAAGACTTCCAGAAACTAAGGAATATGAGCCATCATCCTATCATACATAAAGAAATAATATATTAATAAACAACTAAAACAACTGAAATACTATAAAAGAACAAGTAACTGAAACCCCAAGAAAAGCACCAACTGAAAGGAGAATAAAAGCACCAGAAACATAATAAGCAACAATTGAAAATAACAAACAAGTAATTGAAACCCTAAGAAAAGCACCAACTGAAAGGATAATCAAAGCATCTGAAACATATTAAGCAACAAATGAAAATAACAAACAAGTAACTGAAACCCCAAGAAAAGCATCAACTGAAAGGAGAATAAAAGCACCAGAAACATATTAAGCAACAACTGAAAATAACAAACAAGTAACTGAAACCCTAAGAAAAGCACCAACTGAAAGAAGAATAAGAGCACCAGAAAGATATTAGGCAACAACTGAAATAACAACTAACTAAAACACTAAGAAAAGCACAAACTGAAAGGAGAATAAGAACACCAGAAAGATATTAACCAACAACTGAAAATATCAACAACAAAGCAACAACTGAAAATAATAACTAACTGAAACCCTAAGAATAAGACCAACTGAAAAGAAAATAAGAGCAACTGAAACATATTAAGCAACAACTGAAAATAACAACTAACTGAAACCCTAAGAAAAAAACTCACATGAGGATATTGAATTTTAATTGGAGTAAGCATGGGAATGGAAGAGGCACTACTCTCCAAGCCCTCTGATGGAGCAGTACTAACACACTTCTCAGTCTTGTCATGGACCTTGCAAACACAAGAACAGAAAAAACTCAAAACTTAATAACAACAAGGAAAAAAAACACAACAGGAAGTCAAAATGAAAACGAAATAGAACTAACTGAAAATTTAATGACACTAACTGAAAAGAACAAAAAATGATAAAGCAAAAACTTACAACATGTGTGGGAATATCTGCTTCAACAACAGGAGGAGGAGTAATCATAGGAATGGAGGTACTACTATGCAACCCCTCTACTGGAGCACCCTTCTCAGTCTTGTCATGGACCTTGCAAAAATAAGAACAAAAAAACTCAAAACTTAATAACAACAAGGAAAAAAAAACACAACATGAAGTCCAAATGAAAACGAAATAGAGCTAACTGAAAAGACTGAACCACTAACTGAAAAGAAAAAACATGATAAAGCAAAAACTTACATCGGGTGTGGGAATATCTTATTCAACAACAGGAGCAGGAGTAATAAGTGGAATGGAGGTACTACTCTTCAAGTCCTCTAAAGGAGCAGTACTAACAGACTTTTCAGTCTTGTCATCAACCTTGCAAAAACAAGAACAAAAAAAACACAAACAGGAAGTCTAATGAAAACAAAATAGAGCTAACTGAAAATTTTATAACACTAACTGAAAAGAACAAACATGATAAAGCAAAAACTTACATCGGCTGTGGGAATATTTGCTTCAACAACAGGAGGAGGAGTAATCATAGGAATGGAGGTCCTACTCTCCAAGCCCTCTATTGGAGCAGTACTAACAGACTTTTCAGTCTTGTCATGGACCTTACAAAAACAAGAACAAAAAAACTATAAACTTAACAACAAAAAAGGAAAAAAAACACAACAGGATGTCCAAATGAAAACAAAATAGAACTAACTGAAAATTTTATAACACTAACTGAAAAGAAAAAAGATGATAAAGCAAAAACTTACATCAGGTATGGGAATATCTGATTCAACAAGCGGACTAGGAGTCAGAAGTTGAAATGAAGGCATTGAAGGGTCACTAACATGAACGCTAGGAGGGCTTAAATAACCCAAAGGACAACCAACTAAATCAGACAGACTTGTCCCTTTAGTTGAAGAGTCATATCTCGGACTCTTGCGACTATAAGTCTTTTCGACCTGTGGTGCTACTCTTGATGAGTCCTTAACAAGTGAAGCACCTTCAACTTCGGTTGAATCATTTTTTTTAGTGCTATCTTGACCACCACTACTCTCTTTCTCATCGCGTCCCAACTTATCATCATTCCCACCAGCATTCTTTTGCTAATTTGCAGATAATTCTACTTTATCATCAGCTACACTGGGACCACTCTCATGTTCCTGACCTGAAATGCCATCTTCATCATCATGATCTTCATCATCATCAGCTGACTTCCCACCTTTATCAAAATCATGACCATGAACAATGTCTTCACGTGCCTCATTGTAATACCCCGAATTTTCAAAGCTTATTTTATTATTTCTTAAGCTTTAATATTATTTTCCACTTAAATTTATCTACCGATAATTCAAGTTTATTTTATAATAATGTTTATAATAAATGATTTCATTTAGTTTTTGAATTAATAATGTTTATTAAAAATGATTTATTTAGTTTTGAATTATTTAGTGATTTTATTTAAATGATTTTAATTAAATATATTCTTTTTACAAACTAATTATTCATTTTATTATTATTGAAATATTTACTTGGTTGTGGGCATTCTTATTCAAATCATTGTCCATCCACATTGACAAAAACCCATTGAGAGTCCAACCCAAACAAATACCAAAGTCTAAGTACCTTAGCCCAAACAAAAAAAAAAAAAAGAAAAAAATAAAATAAAATAAAAACACCAAAATCAGAAAACAAAAGTCTGATTCACTCCTTCTTCAACCTTCCTCCCTCCCTCATGTGACTACAACACATCCAAGATCAAAAATCCAAACACTCCATCACTCTTGTCAGATTTCATCAACAATTCAGCTAAAACTTAGGAAAATCTGAGCAAAGTAGTCAAAACAATATCAGATTTTCAAATTCAAAGATCTTCACCATTGATGGAGTTTGACTCCAAGCTCAAAAATCTGACCCAATTCCTCTATAAATACTGAGCTACACCCATTCAATTACTCAAGCAACCCACTACATTCTAAGGTTGCTTCAATTTCTCCCTCTTCTCTTTCAATTTCTGATTTTAATGTTGAAAATAAAAGAAAATTTTTACAAATTTCACCACCAACTGAACCACCTTCGCACCACCCCTGACTCGCCGGAACAACCGCCTGACCACCACAAACTTCGCCCCTCCCTGAGCCACCTCCGTCCGCCTCACACCACCGCAGCACCGCTAACCCAAACCACCACAAACAACCACCGCGCTTCACGCCACCCTGCTGCCGCCTCTCCCTTCAAAACAGAACGCAACCAATGGCCACCACAGCCGCAGCCAACCCCGCCTGAAACCGCTGCTCCCGCCTCGCCTGAGTCGCAGCCATAAACCACCGCAAACCGCCCTCCTTCCCTCTCCCTTCTCCTCCTCTGTTTTCCCCTGTTTTCCCTTCTTCCTTCTTTCTTAAACTGATTCAATGAAATCAGTTTTTCCACCCCCTTCCCTATATCACGTTTTTTTTTATATATATATATATATATATATATATAAGGATTTCTTTACTTATTAAAATTAATTGGTTGCTTAATGATGTTTGATTTAGTCTTTAATGACCTAAATATATTTCTTATGTTTATAAAATAAAATTAGTTTTCTATATTTAGAATAATTATTTAAGTTAATAAAAATTAAAAGTTTAAGTAATCTCTAAGTACTTAAAATGATTTTTTATAAATAATTTGAAACCATAAACTTTGATTTATGAAACTCTTTTAAAGTAATTAATAAATTTTATTTAAGTTATTTGAATTATTTAAGTTATTTATTTTATAAATAAAATAAAGGGGTTATTTAGGAAACTAATTTTAGATCCCGTTTAATTGTAGATTCCGAGCTAGTAGAAGAAGATTATCAAGAGTGCGATCAACTCGTGGCTTAACTTCGGGCACGCTTCAAGAGGTAATTTTCGATGTCCATCTAAACGTAGATCCCGTAGTATAAAATATTCTAATTACGTGACTATGTGATTTGAGTTATTATTAGAAATGTGGATTATAATTATGAAAATTATTAAAGCTATTGACTTAAATACGGATTATGAATACGATTAGTAAGATGGCTAATGACTATGGATTATGGATATGGATCATGAACATGGACTATGGACTATGACAATGATTATTATAGCATCGTTAACTTCGTAATTAAACTCGATAACGACTTAATCTTTTATCCTCGGCTTTTGTTTAATTAAAGATTAATATTGTTATTATTATTATTATTATTATTATTATTATTATTATTTATTATTTATTATGAATATTATTATCACTAGTATTATTATCGTTATTATTATTATTATCATTATCATTGCTACTATGCTATTATCGTTATTAAAAGTTTGAAAATAAAAATTGATAATGGATTGGTTATAAATTGGAAAATGATGGATTATTAAATTTACTAGTGATGGTTTGTATATGAATGAAAATGGGCTTTTTGGATAAGCCGTGAGTAAATTGAGTTATGGATGTGGGAATGAATATACTCGTACTTGGTTAAATAAGATGATGTATATGTGATTTAAGTGATGACTTTCATAAAATATATTAATCACTTAAAGTGGAATATCGAAAGGAAGTGATGAACAGGTTGCCCTGTATGGGAGGTTCAGCGGCCACCTACAGGTTTTCTAGTTACTATGCTGATTTTTCTGTTATTGTCTTCCTTCTATCTTGATGTGTTCCAAGTTAGAAGGGGTGTGCACACTAGGGACTCTGTTTTATGGCCAATGTTACTTTTGTGGGTGGATTTACGTGGTGTATCACCGGCCCACATGTGAGTGGATTTACGTGGTGTATCACCGGCTCACATTAGCAAGTGGATTTACGTGGTGTATCACCGGCTTGCTAGCGTTCTCCTTCCCTTTCGTAAATGAATTGGAATATTATATTGATGTGACCTTTTAACTGTATATGTGCAAAGCTTTTCAACTCGACATATATATTATTTTCAATTATTTTAACTTAAGTACTTTACGGGATGGAGTTGGAATTACTCAGTTTATCTGATTTTTGGGAGCTTGTCTCTCTTGTCTTTTTCAATGTTCATTTGCAGGTGGGTGATCGAGGGGAAATTTGAGAGATCAACTAGAAGTTGTCATCCACCTAGTTTAATATTATTTTTGCTTCCGCTGGAACTCTGAAACTCGTAGTATTTAGTACTTAACGAATAATTTCAATTTGGTTGTAAGGATTAATTAAGTTTGGAATGAATAGGTTTTAGTTACTTAGCCTTGCACTTAATTCTAAGGAGTTGAGTGCGGCGGTAACGCTCCATCCGAATCGAACCCTCGTTGATTTCCCCTCAAACGAGTTTTATTTATATTAAAAAGGGTTCGGTTTGGGCGGGGTGTTACACTCATCTTTAGATTCATCTTCCTTCTCACGTGAATCAGAATCATCATCGTTCTTCCCAACAACCTCTCATGTACTAGCTCCACCCATAACGGAAACAGCTACTGGAGGATCACTTAGATTAAAGACATGTGCTTGATTCCTCTCAACAACAACCTGAACTTTCTTCACAACAGGGCTAACTTTCACATTCAAAGCCTCTGCCTTTCGTTTATTCTCCCAATATTGCTTCTCCGACTCATCAATTTGAGCAAAAAAATCATTATTAAGTACATCTCCACCATCTTCTTGGGATAAAGTCTCCTGAGATAGTTGTTCCCCTTCTTATTGAATATCTTGTGCAATCTTCAAGTTAACTTCGCAAAATGCAATTGCATTTCGCCTCACTCGAAACAGATTCTTCATATATCCCTACAATACAACATAAACCAAGAAAATTATCAAAAGAAGTAAATGAACCACAAATAATAAACAAAACAACAGATAACAGACTGAAAGCATTAAAATACCAACTAAAACAAAAAAAAACTAACAGAAAGCATTAAAATACCAACTGAAACCAAAAAAGGAACTAACAGAAAGCATTAAAATACCAACTGAAACCAATAGATGAACAAACTGAAAGCATTAAAGTACCAACTGAAACCAAAAAAGGAACTAACAGAAACCATTAAAATACTAACTGAAACCAATAAATGAACAAACTGAAAGCATTAAAATACCAACTGAAACCAAAACATGAAATAACAGAAAGAATTAAAATACCAACTGAAACCAACAGATGAACTAACTGAAAGCATTAAAATACCAACTGAAACCAATAAATGAACAAACTAAAAGCATTAAAATACCAACTGAAACCAATAAATGAACAAACTGAAAGCATTAAAATACCAACTGAAACCAATAAAAGAACTAACTGAAAGCATTAAAATACCAACTGAAACCAATAAATGAACATACCGAAAGTATTAAAATACCAACTGAAACAAAAAAGGAACTAACAGAAAGCATTAAAATACCGACTGAAACCAAAAAAGGAACTAACATTAAATTCCAACTGAAACCAAAAAAATAACTAACTGAAAGCATTAAAATACCAACTGAAACCAAACAAGGAACTAACTGAAAGCATTAAAATACCAACTGAAACCAAAAATCGAAACAACTAAAGCTACTAATATGCAAACTGAAACATAACAACAAACAACAGAAGTTATACAAATACAACCTGAAAAATAAAACAACCAAAAGAAATTGAAAAACGAACAAATTCAAAGCATCACTTACTGGAACATCAGAAGCATTGATCTCATCAAGTGAGATGGAAGATCTATAACCAACTGTCTTGATGAACTTGAAGACTGAACAACCTTGAATGAAGAACCCAAAACCTTATCAGGATGAAGAACTTGTTTTGCCTTATCATCAGTCTTGACTGGAAGAATATACTTCAAGTTCAGCTGGAATTGCTTAAGCACATCGGCCAACCTATCTTCATCATCCCAGTAACATACATTGGGTTTCTCTACTCCTGTGAAATCTAAATCACGACATTTGAAGTTGTGAATCACAACAACCACAAAGCACTTATACAACCCCTCAACTTAATAGTAACTTTACTGCCATCAAAACCTGAAGTACTCTTCTTTGATGTAAGAGTATGATGACAATCCAAAATGGGAGAACACAACGAATGTCTAAAAAATCCACACCAATCATACGATGAAATCTGATAAACATCTTCTAGGCTCTCGCCACACTTCACCACTGCACCATATCCACCACAGGGACAAAGAAACTTTGTCACACAAAACAAAACAAACAACCTCTTGAAATCATCCCCAACAACATGTTTCTTGAAGAGATCAGCCCAAGCCTTCTTCGACACATACAGATTATGACCTTCACTAACACCAAGGAACTCCAACCATCTCTTACTCTCCACCCTGGATTCAACTTCACTCCCTTTCCGTCGAAATGCATAAGGATCTATAACCTCAACAGGCTTCTTTGACAACGGCAAACCCAAAGCATCCCTAATAGCAAACCTATTGAGCAACATTCCCATTCTCACTTCTAAACAACATACCACTAGCATTATACATTAACATCACATCCAAATAAAGACGAGGATTGAAGTTTTTTATCTTTATATCCAACAAACTCCCAAATCCAATATCCCTCACCCAAGTCCTCTGCCTACCATTTAAACCACTAATAACTTCTTGAAGGTGAGCAAAATCATAAACAACAAACAACTAAATAGACTTAAGATCCTCTATAGTGAAAATCCTAACACAAATGAAAAAAAAAATTAGAACACAAAAATAACAAAACAGAGAAATGAATAAAACACAACATAAGAAACAAACAAACATACGATGGATTAAACGTATCCTCAGAATCGTCTGGATTAGACCTCTTAAAGGTGACATTTCCTTTCGAATTCTTGGCTACAGATTTCCCTTTGCCTACGGACTTAACAGACCTACAAAAAACAACAGTCAATAAAAAACAAAAATCAATAAACTGAAAATAACAACTAACTGAAACCCTAAGAAAAGCACCAACTGAAAGCAAAATAAGAGCACCAGAAAAATATTCAAGACCAAATGAAAATAACAAGAAAAACACCTGAACCTAAGAAAAGCACCAACTGAAAGGAAAACAAGAGCACCTGAAACATATTAAAGATCAACTGAAAATAACAAACAACTAAATGAAACCCTAAGAAAAGCACCAACTGAAAGAAAATAAGAGAACCTGGCAGATATTAAGCAACAACTGAAAATAACAAATAACTAACTGAAACCCTAAGAAAAGCACCTACTGAAAGGAGAATAAGAGCACCTGAAAACATATTAAAGACCAACTGAAAATAACAACAACTAACTGAAACCCTAAGAAAAGCACCAACTGAAAATAAAATAAGAGCACCTAAAACATATTAGCAACAACTGAAAATAACAACAACTAACTGAAACCCTAAGAAAAGCACCAACTGAAAGGAAAATAAGAGCTCCTGAAACATATTAAGCAACAACTAAAAATAACAACAACTAACTGAAACCCTAAGAAAAGCACCAACTGAAAGGAAAGTAAGAGCACCTTAAACATATTAAAGACCAACTGAAAATAACAACAACTAACTAAAACCCTAAGAAAACCACCAACTGAAAGGATAATAAGAGCACCTGAAACATATTAAGCAACAACTGAAAATAACAACAACTAATTGAAACCCTAAGAAAACCACCAATTGAAAAGAAAATAAGAGCACCTGAAACATATTAAGCAACAACTGAAAATAACAACAACTAACTGAAATCCTAACAAAAGCACGAACTGAAAGGAAAATAAGAGCACCTGAAACATATTAAGCATCAACTGAAAATAATAACAAAACTAACTAAACCTAACAAAAGCACCAACTGAAAACCTAAACTATCTACCTAAGAAGCTAACAAACAACCTATTAAACTGTAATACATCGAATGAAAAAAACATATATATAAATGAAAAGAACAAACAACTAACGGAAAAAATAACAAAACAATACAACTGAAATACATACTTTGGAACATAATCCAAATCTTTGTCTAAAACCTTCTTCTCAGCAGAAACAACCAAACGCAAATCAGGTTTGTCAATCTTTGCTGACTTCTTAGACTTATTAGAAGCCTTCGAACTACATTTAAAGGAAAAAAAACGATCAACAACACAAAATTGTTCAAACTCAAAACCAAAATAAAAACAAAAAAAATTTGAAATACCTAGAATCATCTTCTCTTCCCCTCTTAACTACCATTGTCGAATTGATTGATCAAAGTAATGGAGTGAACAACTGCTAAATTCAAACAATTTAGCAATGTGAAACAATTTAGCAATGGTGTGAACAATTGTCAAACTCAAGCCGCGAATTTCGGAGTGAAAATATTAGCTCAGAGATTTTCGGAGTACAAAACAGAAGAATTTCGAAATTTAATTCAACCAATGATAAGCGTCGTATAAAATTGAGAGAAATCAGAAGCAAAAATAAATGAAATAATAACGTTAAGAAAATAAAAAACACGCGCGCGCGAAATTATGAAATGGCTCAGCCCGTCTCACCCAATAGTTTCTCTAATAAAAATTGTACATTAGACAGGTGCCAATAGATTTCAACAAACATCTTAGACATGAGAATTCAATTACTTTATAATAGCTTCCGACTATCAAGTTGTATAGTCGTTACATCAAGCCGAAATTAATTAGAAAAAAAAAACAATTGCTAGTAATTTTTTAATGGAGGCCCTCTTCAGAATGACGGGTTCCCGCCAAAATGTAAGGCCACGATTAAAACTGTACACCTGAGTCTTGACGTCTCCTTGTCTTCCCTTAATGAAAATCCCTTATAAAATAGCCGTGCAAATAACACCTTAGCCCTAAAGTTTCTCATTTCATTGAAGAAACTTATTTCCTTTGCCCTCCTAAAAGCAGGTTAACTGGACACTTCTCTTAGTCTTTAGTTTAACAATTTATGTGTTCTTAGTTCAAATGATCATATATTCATATATATCTTGCGAAATGATGATTTTATGACAAGTTTTACTCATATGTGATCTTTATTTTGAGTTTGATTTTGATAAGATGACACATTTCTTACTTCTTTGATTGTTTTGTATGCTAATATGAGGATTTAAATTACTGAGATTGTTAGATAAGTTGTTTAAAAGGTATATCTTTAAATTAATACAATTGTTAGATAAGTTGTTTAGAGGGTAGATCTTGAAAATACTTCAATTCTTAGATTAGCTGTTTAAAGGGTGGCTCTCTTTTGTTTGCTTTTATGTTTCATAAGTGTTTGTTGTGATGTGAACTCATGAAATAAATATATTCTAAATTTGAGGTGTACTTTAGTGTTTAAACCAAATGTTTTAGTTATTCTTAGAAAAAGTTGGTAGCTTTTTGACATATGTTGATGCCCATGTTAGGTTATTTAGTGATTTTGTGGTACAATGGTTTTTAGTTAATAGATTATGATCGGAAATGGTGAGTTGTGTTGTAATTTTATACTATGTTATGCTAATTTTTGGAATTACCAAGTAATTTCATTTTTCTATATTCGTCAAAATTGAAGAGATAAAAGAGTTCTTTTAGATCATGTCCACAATAATAGTCATTTTTTAAATAATAAATTGATGGGCCTTAACGGATTTTCTTTTGTGTTTTGTTAATTTGTTGTAATTGTGTAAGGGTTTATTGGGTGGATCAATGCCAACTTTGTTCTTAGATGTTAGACTTTCGGAAATATTTTGCTAAAAACTCTTGATTGTTGATATTGGATGATTTGATCATAATTGAGATGGGTTATTCGTCATATTAATGCTCAAAGAAGCATGCTTTCCTGTATTTGGATTTATGATTCACATTGATTGCTTACACAATAGCATGTTCTTAGTAGTTGTTTAGTCATTACATAGTGTGAAAACTGTAAGCTCTTAAATTTCTTCAATATGATCAAATTGAATGTAGAGATTATCTAATATTGAGAAACGATAATTTGGTTATAAGTTCTACCCGTTTGTCTTCTTTATTTTCGGTTTGATTTTAATAAAGATGAATCTTCTCTTTGTTTTTTGTTTATTTTGTGTGCTATATGAGAATTTAAAATTAACGTAATTGTTGGATAAGTTGTTATGAAGGGTAGATCTTTCGGTTTGCTTTTAGGATTTGAAGTTGTTTGTTGTAATGTGGAGTTGTAAACTCATGAAATGGATATAGTCTAAATCAGAGGTGTAATATTTTGTTTTGACCAACTGTTTTGGTTACCATTAAGCCTTAGTACAAGGTTTTTTAGGTTTTTGGCATACCCATATTAGTTAATTAGCGAATTTGTGGTAGGATTGTTCTAAATTAATAAAATATGATTAGAAATGATGACTTGTGTATGAGAATTATATATTATCCTATTTTTTGGAATTACCAAGTAATTTCTTTTGTCTATACTCTTCGACTCTGAAGATAAGATGTTTCTTTTAGTTTATGTCCACGCATTTTATTATATAATTTTATGAAGATGTTTCTTTGTCGTCTTGTTTATTTGTTGTAATTATATAAGTGCTTAGTGGTGGATTAATGCCAACTTTATTCTTAGATTTGAAACTATTGGAATCATTTTGCTAAACTTCTCTTAATTGTCTTCATCAACCCCGTGAGACTGGTTAATTTTTTATCATAATTAAGGAGCGGTTATCATGATTTGTTATATTAATGCTTAAAGCGTGCTTTCCTCTATTTAGATTTATGATTTACATTATTGCTTATACATGCCATGTTCTTAGTAGTTGTATTGTAGGTTCTTGAAAATGTTGAATATGATCAAATTGAATGTAGAGTTTATGTATCTTTCATGTGCATTATTGAATTGTGAATGCTAGTTGATAGAATTCTCCAATCTGATATATTGAAAGCGCACAAGACACAGCTAGGAAAGATGAAGGAAATTTTCTTGAAACACGATGGAAAGATTAGTCTCTCAATGGATTTACAGAAGGATATGACGAAGTTTGAGGATTATGTTTGCGTATGTGCCCACTTTATTGATGAAGATTGGAAACTGCGGAAATTGCTAATCAAGTATTGTGGTTGGCTTACTTTTGAGTCAGACCACCCAACCACTGTGATCACAAAATCTCTGAACGAGTATGATATTGAACGAAAACTGCTCACTTTGACTCTTGTGGATGATGCTGATGTAATGGCCGATGAAGTGAAGGAGAAGACAGAACTCCCTTTGCTTGCTGACCAATTCTTTCATGTGCAGGCTTGTTCGGATCTGATTTGTAAAATGGTTCAAGCAGGATTTAAGGAAATTGACAACATCATCTATAAAGTTCAGACATTGAGTTGGTCCAAATCAATGCCCTTATGGTATTTAACAACTTATAAGCTTTCCAGCGCCTTGACACTGGAAGAAATGGGAGAGTTTTCTTCAGTTGAAGAAGGTGGTTTTTATGAGGTACCCTCAAATGAGGAATGGGAAAAGGTCAGGAAAATGTGCAGAATTGCAGACAAAATCTATGAAATTACGGAAGGATTATTCAAATTCAACAACCCAACATCGAATCTCTTCTTACCTCCTCTCCAAGAGATTCGGTCCTTCCTTACCCAAGAGTCTGTTAGTCCAGATGCATTTGTGAAGCTTGTGGCGCTGAAAATGCTCAAGATCTTCAACAAGTACTGGGATGCTATGTATTTGTTGCTTTCGGTTGCTGCATTTCTTGATCCACGCTGCAAAATGAAATTTGTGGATTCATGTCTGTCTGATAACGACTCAAGTGCTACCATTGTTTCCAACACCATTCGCCAACTTTATAATGACAACTATGTGGTTCAAAGTGATCTAATGGAGTCTTCATTGGCTCATTCAAGTTCTGAAGTTGAAGCAATGCAAACTGTGGATGATGCAGCCCAAAAGCTAGATTTGTATTTGTATCTGGAAGAGCCAGCATTGCCATGGAGGGAGAATTTCAGAGTGTTGAAATGGTGGAAGGATAACTGCTCCAAGTATCCTCGGCTTTCTAGGATGGCTCGTGATTTCTTGGCTATACCTATGTCTCTTGCTTCTTTTGAGGCATCATACAATATTGAGCCAAGGGAAGCTGATCGAACAGTGTTGTTCTGCAATCCTGAAGTGATGAATGCCTTGAAGTGCATTAGGAGCTGGAAACTCGATCTTACTAATTAACAATTACAAAGGTATATTTGTTGACTAAACTGGTGATCGACAAATTATGATAGTCTTGAAAAATTATCTACTTTTGCTCTGTCTAATATCCTCTTGAATTATTACTGCTGCTTGTAGGAATTTGCATGGAGTAAGGCTTTTGATTTTGGAAATAGTATAGATCAAAGTGGATCCTTCTGCTGGTTGTTTTTGGGCTGGACAATTAAGGGCATATCAAACATGATTTAGCTGATGCTTTTGGTCTAATGTTATTAAGCATTTGGCTTTTGCCTTTGGATATTTATTAACTTCTTGTTTTTAGCTCCCAAAATTTCTTCAGTGAATGGAGATGCATGCCTGTTTAATTTTCTTTACTGTTGCCTAAGAATTAGTAAGCATTTGGCTTTTGCGTTGGATATTAGACTGTTGACGTAATTGGATCATTAGCCAAATTTCACCATTAATTAGAAATTATGCAAGAACGTGACTCACTAGTTAGTAGTATAGGTTAGTATGTTGTTATATGTAAAGCTATTCTCCCAAATGTTCTGATCTGCAGCTTGATAAGGAAAATGTTGCCAAACACAGAAGGCACTTGCTTATTTTTCCTATAAGGATGATGGGATTTACCATATTTGGCATTCCCTCGTTTATTGCCCTTGCAAAATTTTTTATACTACTACGAGGAGTTTCCACCGCTTTTGGCAAGTGGACTAATATCCCGCGGGAGTTTGCATGGGTACCTCGATAGGTAGCATCCCTTCCAACTAAGATTTTTTCCATTCCAAAGACTCGATTCCGATACCTTGGTTAAGGTCTTAAGGAGCAAGATACCCTTAACCACTCAAACTAATCTCAGTTGGTATTGCCCTTGCAATATGATTGTTTAGCCTTTACCTTATAGATCCATAAATTTTTATGCTAATTTCTTTTCTGTAGTAGTGTTACAGGTATCTTAAAAAATCAGAAGCTTCAAGTGTTAATTTCTTATCTAAACCTTCGCTACAATGCGTCAAGTAATTAGTACTAGTAGAGAATTGTATACATGAATGCAATATGCAAAGGGGGTGAGATTCATATCATAACATCTTTCGAGGATACGGAGTTAACATACTAGCTAATTACTGGTGTTGGGTCTGCTGATGGGAACACCTTCACATATCTTGCTATTATCACTCCCTGAGGCATTAGAATTCCTCAGCTCACTGCATTAATCACCCCATGAGCCTGAAATTAAGGTAACACACACATTAGTCACATCAAATACACATTCGTCACAAGCTAAAGTAAGGAAAGTGAGTACAATAAATAAAAGAAAACAAAGGTAGAAAAAGGTGATCATATTGAACTATTGAATGAACCCATCAACTAGTAAATCAAATAAGCCAACATAGCAGCACAAAATATATACGTACAAAAACAATATCGAGACTTAGTTTTTAATCATTAATTTGCAGTTTAATCATATTTTCTCTCAATACAAGTATTCCAATTTGCAATTGTTGTTCTATTTTATCGACTAGATATTTACTATTACCTCATACAAATAAGCTACGAAAAGCTAAAAGATATTTAAAAAATTACAAAGTTGCTAATAATTACTATTTAAGGTACAAAATCGTTGTTGCGTTGAATACTAAAGATACTTTGGCGATTTTTGGTGTGGTGTGTTTTGGTTAAAAGCACAAACCAACCCACGTTTTTAGCCCATATACCAATCAAATCACGCCGAAACGATTTGGATTGCAATTTTGTCTGACCAAATTATTTTTATTATTGCTAAGTATTATTTTATTTTTAATTCTTATTATTATAATAGTAATATTAATTTACTTCTTAAGAATTATTTTTATTATGTAATCATTATTAAGTAGTAGTAATATATTAATACTAATAATAGTAATTACTTATTATTAATATTATTGATTTATTTTTATTACTATTAATTTATTTATGTTTATCATTTTATAACATCTAAAATAATATCATCATTATTCATTATTATGAATTATTAATTATTATTATTACTTATCATTATAATTATTATTTAATACTAATATATTATTGTTTAATTATGATTTATATGTTTATACTATTCAATTCAGATATATTCAATTCAGTATGATTCAACTCAATTTCAGCTTAGTTATTTAGACGAAAAGAACATGTCCTAAAATAAAGTTTAAAATTACATATAAAAACATCAACTAATGCAAAAAATGTTATTTGTACTTATAACACATTTGTTAATCATTATCTTTTTCGTACTCTATCTTCTATGAGACATTATCGTTATCTTTTTAGGTTCTCAGTATTCTCAGTGTAAGACTATGATGAATGGACTACTATGGAGTCATACAAGGATTTTATTTTTCAAAAGATTTATCACCATGTTGAACTACTTGCCAAAGATTATGCCCATTATTATTACATTAAAAAAAAAAACCTACATAATAACCACTACTCAACTTTTTTGATCTAGCATAACAAAGTTATAATTGATTGATTCGTCCCTAAATAGATTTTTCATTTGCTTTTTACGCGGTCTCTGATGTACAACTTTGATTGTTAATATATTTATTATGAGTTGATAAAAATTATAAAAAGTTGATTTTTTGAATCTACACATTAACTCAAATCTAACAAGATCCGACATGATTATTATCAATATTATATATTGGTGAGAAATTATAGTCCTTAGCTTCGGGGAGTTGAAAATAAGCAAAGATCCGGAGATCCCCGAACAGGTCAACCTTTGAACTTCTGCTGAATCCATGGGCGGGCTAGAGACAACCTGGCGAACTGAAACATTTTAGTAGCCAGAGGAAAAGAAAGCAAAAGTGATTCTCGTAGTAGCGGCGGGCGAAAATGGGAGCAACCTAAACTATGAAAACGAGGTTGTGGTAGAGCAATACAAGCATTGTGCTGCTGGCGAATCTATGGAGTGTGGTACCCTAGATGGTGAAAGTCCAGTAGTCGAAGCATCACTAGCTTACACGTTGACCCGAGTAGCATGGGGCACGTTGAATCCCGTTTGAATCAATAAGGTAAGGTTTGAGGTAGAATAAAGCAAACGGGAAATCTATTATATTGGGGAGTAAAGGAAGTACATCGTAATGATCCCGAGTAATTTCTTGAGAATCAAATTCTATTTCTCGTTTATAGAAAATTATCTATCTTTTCTATGATTTAAAAAATAAATTTCAAATAAATATTTTTAACATGGAAATATATTGCTCTCGTAATGCTCCCTAAAAAAGTCTCATATGTATATATTTTGGCTCATCCTACTACTTGATTTTCAGGACTTCTTAGAAAAGCTCAGCGTTAGCTAGAACAATAATTTCCCCTATAAGAATTTGACCTTGTTCTTTTGGCCTGCAAATAACTTAAATTAATTTAAGTTCAGTTCTGTCTCATTAATTTCAATTTAGTTCAGTTTAATTTCAACTTATTATTAACACTTTTATTATTATTATTATTATTACTATTGTTATAATTATTATCATTATTAAGTATTATTACTATCGCTACAATTATTATTATTATTGTTATTATTATTATTATTAGGAGTATATTAATATTATTATTATTAATAATAATAATATTATTATTATTACTAATTATTATTAGTATTATTAATATTGTTATTATTAGGAGTAGTAGTAGTGTTATTATTATTATTATTATTATTATTATTATTATTAAGTATTATTAGTACTATTATCATTATTATTAATAGTATTATTAGTAATATTAAGAATAATTACAATTATTATTATTATTATTTCTATATTGTATTATCATTATATCACCTATTTAATTCAATTTACAAAAAAAATAAGTTAAGTTAAGTTCAGTCTCATCAATTTCAGTTCAGTTTAGTTCTTTGCAGGCCAAAAGAACAGGGCCTTTGTATTGTCTTAAAAACATAGGATGGGTGTACTCTCCAACTACAAATTACAAAGAAGCTAACTGTTCCAAAATGACATAGCTCAAATTTTTTTGGATGTTAAGGAGAAAACCCCGATCTTGGTAAAGGAGGGCGGAATGATGAGAAAATCACTTGTATGCTGCAAGTAAGCAATACAGTTATACTCAAAAGTCACTCGGGAAACATGATGTATAAACTCAGTCACAGATTTGTGTTTTTTCTTTGGGTGTTTTTTGCACAAGTCTCTTTATCTCCATTTAGGCAAATTCTAGCTCAACCCCTCAATCTTAGGACCTAACAGAGCACCTCTCTCCACATGAAAAGCCTCAGAACAGGCGAAGAGTAACAGCTTTATCATCATCCAACTCTTGTACATCAGGGATGAAGAGTACATCATCGCTTTCAAGGAATGTAATCTCCATGCTTAAGAGGCAGCTGTTGCGTTTCTTCCCATTTCCCGTTGTCTGGCACGTTCCATCTTTCGCTTCCTCCATTCTTCCAATGCTATATAATATGGAGCAAAAAAATCAGTGTAACCGAAACTGAACAGAGTGCAAAAGAGAGAAATGCCAATTTCTGAAGCAACATAGTTTTCTTTTGATACTACCATGAATATGCTGGTGACAAAGAAATTTCAGCAAGCATCAACTAAATAGATTGCCTCAATTACAAATGCTCCTGTTTTCAGTTGAAACTGTTCAATCGGATTTGTTTTACAAGTAAGGTTAGAAATGCATATGGAATCCTCATAGACTTTCGAAGGTTGAAGGTTGAAGGTCGAAGTATGAATGTTGTTAAAGGCATGGGTAATTGTATAGTATGGCAACGATGACCAGTTGCAAGACGGTAATAGTTTAATAATATTGTTAAGAGCACTGTTCAATTGCGATAATTATCGCGTAAATACTCTGCATGTATTTTGTGAAGGCGGGAACAAGAGAAACTTTTGAAGTTGTAGGTTAAACTCAAATGGTTTACTCATCTATTAAAAAGGAAAGAACTGCTTTTATAAGCTTGGAGCTTCTGGAGTCTTGGAACTTGTTTGGTATGATGTTTTTAAGGATGAAAACGAATTTGAAAGAGCAATTCAGTCGGGTCATGTTTGGTTTGTAGGCTTTGTTAACCTTTACTATTCTTGGAGGTAACCTATTATATCCATCTGTTGCCCTCCCCAACACAGCAATAACACATTGTTACCCTCCTCAATCCCCAAGATTTTTACCGCACTCCCACTCCTCTCTTCCTTTCTCTTCTTCAACTCCCCCTCTACCCACTTCAATCCCTCACTGCGATAATCTTAGGCTCCGTTTGTGTTGGTGGAAACCATTTTCTTAGAAAATGGATTTCCTCTTCCTTTCATTTTCCTTTGTTTGTTTTGGTAAGGCGTGGAAAATAGTTTTTTTAAAGGTGGGAAAATGCTCTTAGAATAGGAAAACCAAATTACTTTTGTAAGGAAGGTATGCCACATTTTCATCTTCACTCTTTACTTCTCTTTATTCTTTCATCCCATCATTCCTTCTCTTTTACTCCATTTGCCTTTTCTCCCTAAGTTTTCTTCTTATTAAACAAACAACGGAAAACTTTTTTTTAAATCATGTTTTCCATTGAATATTGTTTTCCTTGGAAAGTGAATTTCCATGAAAATTGTTTTCCATTAAAACAAAAGGAGTCTTAATATCCCATTCAATTTCTGAATCATTTTTTCAACTTCATGGAAAATTTTCGGATGCAATTCTAACAAGCCCTGCGGGATGATAATAATGAAAAGGGTCTATGAAAACCGATAATCACAATTGTGAGCGATTTTTTTCTTTCATCTTTTGGGATTAAAGTTCTTGAATTTGACATTTGGTAAGTTACATATGATTTCAATTTTTCAGAGCAGAGCAGTTTTTCCAATCTGAAGCATTTTTGTCATTTTGTTATTAATCATTATCATTTCTTCTTTTCCAATATTTTTTTCTAGTTCTTCAGTGTTCATGCTCTCAAGATCATCATCAGCAACAACAATGAATGGTTCTGATCAAATTCTGGATTTTGGATGGGCGATGATCTTCTTATAAAAATGATAATATTGAATTTGATGATGTAAAGAAGGAGGAACAAGCAGTTTAAATCTTTCATGTAGTTTTGACCTCGTGATTGATGATATTCTGGCGATTTCGGCATTGCTGAATTTTCGACTAATTTTGGTGTTAATTTCCAATAAAGAATGAAAAGTAAATTTAGTCTTAGTGACTTCACTCCGTTGTCGGAACCAAACAGTCCATAATAGTAACTGTGATTGTTACCTTGCCTCAATCTTATTTGATTCCAATCCAGCTTCTTAAGAATGAACCCAACACACACTTAGGAGAGACAGGAAACAAGGAAATACTGAAAAGAGTGTGGATCTGACACGACGTTTGAACTTTAAACTTTTAGAAGTTAGCTTCCAGTTCAAGCTTATGGTCCATTCTTGGCAAGATTTGACTTCTTCCAATATTTTTCTATCACTCTCGGTGTGGTTCTTATATTAGTCCTCCTCCTTGCTAATGATATCTAAAAGATAAAAGCTCTCCCATATCTTGTTTTTTTAGCTTGGGCGACTGTCAAAGAGAAGATCGCAACCTAAGGGTCTTCTACAGATTGCAAGCTGTTGTAGTTTGTGTCTAGAGAAGGAAGAGTGTGTTTAACATCTTCCAGTGCTCTGTTGTTAGGTTCTTTCCCATTGGAACTTATCATCAGCCTTGAGTGGGATGAGCTAAGTTCAAATTGTTCTTGAATATTAGTTATTTAGGTAGATTCTGGGTGTTACCTGAAACGTCTATCTATTTAGATAAATTGTCTCAAGGGGATGAGTTTTCTGGCGTCTTTCTAAATACCTTTACACATTGTTTGTATAGGAGGAAATGGAAGGAAAGGAAGGGAAGGGAAGAGAAGAGAAAGGGAGGGGGGCAATTTCACTTGTTTGGATAAATGGTTAGGGGAGGGAGAGATAGGGATCCATTTCCCTCCTTCTTTAATAAGCATAATCCGTCCAAGAATGGAAAGAGTTGGAAGGAAAATGGACCTCACCTTTCCCCTCCCTTTCTCTTCCTTACCCTTCTTCCTCTCTCCCAAATCCCACCCCATCCTTTCCGTCCTTCTTTGTTATCCAAACAAAGCGTTAGGGATTTATTACTTGTCAAAATAAGGTCCTCCCTAAACAAAACCAATGAAATAAGATAATTTATGATATTGTGGATTAACTTGGACTCTTCTGTTATAGCCCAACCACCCCTCTGATCCTCTCCACGAACACCTCCTAAAAATAAATTAGGGCATACATAGTAATAGGCTAAAAGTTTAGGATTTCAAATGTCTCAACAAAACAACTATTTTGGTCCAACTAAGAAATCATATCTTGGTCTGTAGTGTTTCCAAGATGAACATGTTAAGAAAGCTAAAATGAGAAGAATGCGTACATGTTAAAGGGGTAGTGATTTAGCTGTTCATTACCTTTTACACTGGCTGCATCAGAAAAGCTGCGGATGTTGGTTAACCTTTTAGACAGATCAACTGCAGCAGTCTGCTTCATCTCTTTATGTTGAACTGTTTCCGGTTCTGCATATGATTCTTGCTCAATTTCTCTCACCTAAATGTCAAATAATTAGTTTAGACACTGCCCAAGCAACATCACACTGCTGACTGTCCTCTCAAATATCAAGAATTCCATTTCTATGCTACTCGCCAAAGTTTAGACACTGCCGTCCACCATAGTCCTCAAAGCGTGAGCTCTATTACTTAGTAAATCAATGAACTTATATCAGAAAAATACAAATTTTCAGATGTTCTTGGGTACCCCCAAGCCTATCTTTTACTCATTGCTTATTTTGTTAGGTTCAAACAAGTAAAAGATAGCCCCAAATGCGCAATTGAGCAAACAAAATAACTTTGGGTAAAGCAGCTCGTTGGTAAGCTGAACACCTAATTAGCTTGATATGCTGCATCACCTTCCTAGGCAACAATGTGTGTAGGCTGCATACTTCTCCACTGTCTAGCCACAACCCATCTAGCTTAAATAATCCCACATATCAACAACAAATAAATAAAAATTGGAATTGTCTTATTTTTTCATCTCCAGTCAAGCTATATTTCTCTACAAAGCTAATTTGCTTCGCCAAACTGATTCCATCTTTTTCTCCCAACAGTCAAAACACTATTATATAGCAAGCAAATCCTTAGGATGAAACATTGGAAATGCTCTTTAGACTTGCTTTATCAGAGATGCAAAACAGTTTTCAGTAATCAATGGCAAGGCACTTGTTAAATCAAAATTGTGTCACTTCCTCAGATTTCAAACGACCATCTACTTTGACATAGAATTCACTACATCTAACTAATACCCCCAATTACTACCTAATAAGTAATAACAGTACGGAAAAAGGCAATATGATCCCAACCTTCACCAACACAACATTTACTCAAAGAAAAAAGTTTGGAACAATATGCATAAATAAGTTTGATTGGATAGAGACCATACTCTTTGGATAAGCTCGAATGGTTGCATGGCTCTCCGAATATCCTCAGATTCCTTGACATACCTATACTCATCTGTTGTAAAAGAACAATGAAACTTGAGTTGAGCGTTACTGGCCATTGTATCACAAGAGCAAGATGAAGTAATTGACTAAAGTCCATGTTCTTTACGACTGAATGGACCTGATCTGAACTGAAATTAATGGAAGCGAACCGAAATAAAAACTCTTGACTACGCAGGACCTGTGAACTGAACTGATTTAATAGACTTGCCCTAAACAGAACTAAAGTGAAATTAATTTGCATTAATTCAGTCCAAAAGAACAGTGATGAAACAAAAGGAGGAAAGTATTCAATAAAACATAAGTCAACCTCAATCAGAAGAACACTAGCAATTCAGAATACTACCTCCAATCTCACTCAGCAATTGAAAGTAATTTGGGACCTTAATTAGCAGCAATAACAACACCCTCTTATCAATCAATTTCTCTAGATTTGGGGAAGAAGACAAGATGAATGCAACCTTACCCTAAACAAACAAATCCAACAAAAGCTTGGATCTTTTCAAATTGTACTAAAATAAAGGTTGGATCTTTTCAAATTGTACTAAAATAAAGATTGAATCTTTTCAAATTGTACTTACTAAAATAAAGATTGGATTTTTAGTTTTGAGAATTTAGCTAAAACCCAAAATGTATAAACACACAACAATGGTGAATTAAGAGTAGAAAGATTGATTGGAAAAACACACCTGAAATGGGATGATATGAGGAAGAGGAGGAGCTGGGAGAGAAAAAGCCCTGAAGCAAGAAAAGGGCAGTTACCAGATTGAACAAACACACAACAATTGTTGCATTTTTGAATGAAAATCTCAATTTCCATGATGATTGTTGTTGTGTCTCCATTTCTTATTAACTTTGTTTTCTGGTGGGCTTTACCAGCATACATAAATTGAGTTGCTTGTTTGTTCCCACATCGGAAGAAGAGGAAAGCTAGCCTACTCTTGAGAGGTATAAGAGTAAGTTCTGAAGGCCATAACAAACTGCCTTAAACTAATGAGTAAGGAAAACAAAGCGGGCGGTGAGAACCGGCCGCAGCGTCTGACCAATAAATTTTGGTGCGCAAGTATTTTTGGAGGGGGTATAGGCTAGCCAAGTTTGAGACACTGCTTACTTTTGCAGAGCTCGCTTGTGTAGGCCTCCCAAACCCAACCAATACTAGTTCTAATAATTCCTTCAATCGATCGTAATTTGATCTAATTATGTTTGTTTACCAGTGAATATAGCAATCTAGTGTGTTCCAAAATTTTGATGAATTGTATGATGCATTATCTCATATTTATTTGCTATATTATACTTCCTTTAATTCTAAATAAATGACACATTTTTTGTTTTTACTTTTTCAATGCATTATTTTAATTACTAATATTTACAAAGTAAAAATTATTAAAAATTGATATTAAAAAAAAATTCACATTGAGACAAATCTAACAAAATTTCACATGATTTCCTAAAATATACATCATGAAAGCAAATTAAAGTCTAAACTGTGAATAGTAAACACTATTTAAATGTGTCACTTATTTAGATTCGGATGAAGGATCTATTTCGTAGACTAAGGGAGTATAACTTGACTTTTTATTCCTATTTGGATCAGATTCATGGTTTATATTTAGATGTCCCTATAATTACGGTGGTTTATATTTAGATGTCTCTATAATTGTGGTAGTACCATCTAAACTCTTTCGACTGAATATGATAACGCCTATAAAACAACAAGCTACTATCATTTCTTCATTATAGATTGAGATCTTCTTCGAACTTGATGCACAAATAGATAGAATAGCAGCAAATAGCATCTTTCTAGCCTGCATCTTCGTGGAACTTAGTAGCTGATTTGATAGATTGTAACAAATAAAAAGTGTCGATGGTTAGTTTTAGTGGAGTTTTTCAGAGGAACTTCTTTGAAAATCATTTCTGCATTGACCTTAAAATTTTACATGAAGAAAGGATTTCCTATATACATGTGTCATGTCCACGATACTAGCAAAAGAAGAGCTGCGAATATTGGACAGTAGTTGGAGTTGATGACTCTTCCAGAGTTTCTTAATCTTGGATCCTAAATGAGTTTTTAGATGTCTAACCTGATGACATTCAAGACATGCCTACTAGATGAGACGTTAGGTTTAGTGTTGATTCGATGCCTGAATTGACCTATTTTAAGCCTCCATAAAGAATGGCTTTTGCTGAAATGAAAGAGTGTAAGGCTCAGTTAGAATAGTTCCTTAACAAGGACTATATACGTCTTAGTGTATCTTCATTGGGTGCTCTCGTTCTGCTTGTGAAAAAAAAGAATGGGGGTGAATAATATATACCCATTGTCGAGAATAGACGACTTGTTCGATCGAAGCTGGAGTTTTCTCTAAGATTGACTTGAGTAAGTACCTTTTGTCGAGAATAGACGACATGTTCGATGGAAGCTAGAGTTTTTTCTAAGATTGAATTGAGATTTGGCTACCATCAACTTCGTGTGCGCGAAAATTGATATTCCTAAAACGTCCTTCTACTTGCTATGGACACTATGAGTTTACTATTATGCTCTTTTGTTTAACTAATGCACCAGCAGTGTTCATGGACTTTATAAGAAGGGTCTATGTGTTCATGGATTTGATGAATCAGGTCTTCAGACAATATATTGACAAGTCCATAATAGTGTTTATTGATAATATAGTCATTTATTCAAAGTATGCTAGTGAGCATAAAGAGCATCTTTGTGCAGATGCGCAAATTTACAAGTTATAGGGGAGAATAACTTGTATGCTAAGTTCTCCAAGTGCTAATATTGGCTACATAAAGTTGCTTTTGTTGGCAATATCATTTCTGAAGCGAATGTTTCAATTGCTTCATAAAAGCTCCAAGCTGTTTTGGGGTGGCTTACTCCAAAGAGTGTGACTAAGATTTTGCAGTTTTCTTGGATTGGCGTGTATATAGGGCATTTGTGAAGGACTTCTCGAAGGTAGCTCGAGCTTTGACTACATGGATAAGGAAGGACAATAAATATCATTTCAGTGATGATTGCGAGAAGGCATTCTAGATTTTGAAGGAGTTGTGTTGACTTTGCTTGATGGAAATCTAGAGTACGAAGTGTTCACATATGCCTCAGAGAACAATCTTGATTGTGTGCTTATGCATGATAGAAAGGTTGTTGCTCATGCTTCTAGGCAGTTGAAGTATCAAAAGGTGAATTATTCGACGCGTGTCTAGCGTTGGTAGTTGTTGCTTTTGCCATTAAGAGATGGCGTCATTATTTGTTTGGCGCATCATTTAAGATATTTTCGGACCACAAGAGTCTAAAAATACATCTTCACTCAGAGAGAGTTCAAATGAGGCAAAGGAGGTGGATTATAACTGATAAAGGATTACAATATGGATCAGAGACTCAGTACCACAAGGGTGAGGCCAATGTTGTTGCATATGCTCTTAGTAGGAATTCCTCTCATTCCAAAAATTGTCTTTAAGAGGAGCTTCGTCTCGATGTGGAGATAGTGCAATTAGGAGCTCAACTAAATTCTATTACCATTCAGTCCACTTTGTTTGAAGATATCAAGGGAGTACAAGTAAATTATCAATTCCCGAAAGACAAACAAGCTAATGACCCTGTTAATTAATTTCGATAGTTTTATTTGCAGACCATGCATTTCAAAAGTTGTCTTTAAGAGGAGCTGCATAGTCTCGATGTGGAAATAGTGTAGTTAGGAGCTCAACTAAATTCTATTACCATTCTATCCATTTTGTTTGAAGAGATCAAGAGAGCACACGTAAATGATGAGTTCTCGAAAGACAAACAAGCTAATGACCCTATTAATTAATTTGGATGGTAGTGTGAGGTTCAAGGGGAGATGGTGTTTGCCTAATGTTCAACATAATATTTAGTACATCCCAGCGGGATAAGATGTATAATGATCTCAAGCGGACTTTTTGATGGCCTCATATGAAGTTAGATGCCGCTAAGTATGTCTCGAGATGCTTAACTTGTCATAAGGTCAATAGTGAGCATAGAAAACCTTAGGAAATGATTAAGCCTTTACAGGCGCCATTATGAAAAATAGATTCAATCTATATGGATTTCGTTTGGGACTACCGAGGACACCAAAGGGCAATAATTAATATTATTTGGGTGTTTATATAGATCGTTTTACCAAGTCTTCGCCTCTTTTTCTCATATGCACGATCGACTGTTGTATTTAGAGCACATGATTAGACTTCATAGTGTTGCGAGTGATATTGTTTCAAATAGGGATCACAAATTCTTGTCTAGCTTTCGGCAAAAGCTTTAAGAAAGCCTTGGGGACCAAGTTGAAGATGAGTACAACTTTTCACCATGCTACAATCAGTAAAACGGAGCACACCATTCAAACATTGGAGGATATGTTTAGGGCTTGTGCCTTATAATTTAAGGGTTTTTGGGAGGATATACTTGATTTGATAAAGTTGTTACAATAATAGTTACCATTGTACTATGAAAATGGCTCCATATGAAGCTTTGTATGGTCGGTGATGTCATAATCTTTTTTTGTTAGAGTGCTATTGACAATTTTATTGTGATTGGTCCATAAATGATTCAAGAGATTGTTGAGCCATTAAAGCTCATCCAACAGATTATGAAGGAGGAAGAGGATAATCATAAGATTTATGGTTATAAACAACATCGTCATGATCGAGAGGTTTGATGTAGTTTAGAAATTGTTTCTTAGAGTTTCTCATATGTGAGTGATGCGATTTGCAAAAAAGGACAAGTTAATCCCTAAGTTCATTGGCTTGTGCGAGATTTTGGAGAGGATAGGTGTGGTTGCTTACAGATTGGCATTACTGGCAGGCGTTAACGTTAGTGACCCTTTCGTATGTGCTACTCCCTAAACCTCTACAACTAGAAAATAACAAGACTTATGAGGAGTTTCTAATTCGGATTATAGACCAAAAAGTTTGGAAAACTCGCAAAGATGAGACAAAGATTGTGAAGCTAAGGATGTCATGTGTCTTAAGTATCCTCATCTCTTCACCAGGTGAGCTAATTTTCGCGCCTTTTAGTGTTGAAATAACATTTTTTGTGAAAATTTGTTATTGTGTTTTACTTGTTATGGTATGATCGTTATATCATTAAATTGTTAGTAGAGAGCTATCATTTGGATCAATTAAATTGGTCTATGAGAAAAGTAAAATACAAATTGAAGCTTTAATACTTCAAGTGTAATAACCCAAAATTTTATTTATTTTTATTTAGAAAAATATATACTTCCTCTGTTTCGCAATACTCGCAACATTATTATAGTAACCACTATTCATCTACCAATCTTATGTTATATTTTTTCACAAGTGTATAAGGAAAAATATTGTCAAGTGGGGTCTTAATGCATACTATCATAATATCAAATTTTTATAATTTTTACTTATCAATAATTAGAGATATTAAAGTTCAAAGTATTGTATTGGATAGTGTGTAAACTAGAAACGTTCCGAGTATCGCGAAACGGAGGAAGTATATATATACTCTTCCTATGGTTGGTCAATATACGAATATACTTAGAATGTCAAAGCTATAAAATCTAGACTACTTAAGTTAGATAATTACTAGCACTATATGCACGCGATGCATGCGATTCATGTAAAATTGTACTCCATCCGTAACGGTTCAATGACAATTGATTGTGCACGCATTCTAAGGAAGAGATTTAAGGATGTAAATGAATAAAATTAATCAAAATATTTTCTAATCTTATGCTTACTTGTGTTAAAACCATTTTGATTAATTTGTTCATTTACACCGTTAAATTGCTTCCTTAAAATGCGTGCAAAACCAATTGTTGCCATTAAACCATTACGGAGGGAGTACAATAAAATCTAACGGTTAGTTTGTTTGCGTGTTTTGTATTTTTTTTCTTCAAAAGTTCAAAATGTGAAATAGTTGGTTATGGAGAGAGAGTTGTTCCATTTGATTAGGAATTATAAATAAAGAATAAAATTGATTTTTGGTGTCCCCTCATGTTCCCTTATATAATAGAGATGCTGAAATTCAATATGAGTGTTAATCTCTATTCTATAAGTGAAGAGTAGGGGACACAAAAAATCAATATTTATCTTTGTTAATTCCTAATTAAATGGAACAACTTTCTCCATAATTAACTGTTTTCAAAATTTTAAATTTTGAAAAAAGAAATACAAAACATCCTAAACAAACTTACATGTTTATGCAAAATTTTACATGATTTCGCACACACTGCGTGCATATATGACTAGTAGTAATCATAAGAAGAGTCTGGATGGACAATTAAAATCCAGATTAAAGAGTGTAACCTCCACGGTCCAGTCACTCCAGTGTCCATTGTCCACCCTTTAGGGGCTGCTTGTTTAGAGGGATCAGGGGGTGGGATTGAGAATTTATATCCCTATGGGTAGTATTCTCATGTTTGTTTGGGGGGATAGCTAAATTCCCATGGGATTGGGAGTGAGATTAAACCCCCTCCAATCCCACCAAAAGATTACCTAGGAGGGCAGGTATTAAGGGAGTCCGGATCATCCGCTATTATTTTGTCCCGTAACTTAAAATGACAGAAACGATTTATTTCCTTTTGCCTCTTTATTTTACAAAGTGAAGTTTATTTTATGATTTTTTGTTTGTGAGAGATTTACCAAAAGGGAACACTTAAAATAAGTAAAAAAAATATTTTATTTAAGTTACGAGACAAAATAATAGCAAATGAGACACCTAATGAAACACATTTTGGGACTGTTGATCCGAACTCGTATTAAGGAGATGGATTAAATTTTGTAAGGAAGTGACTCTTTTACCCTTAATGAAAAGAAAGAGGTGGACAATTAGTAAGGGTATCTATGTAAAATTATCGTTTAATCCCACCTTATCCCAATCTCATACCAAACAAGAGATAGAGATTATTTTATCCTTATCTTACCTACCGATTCCCACTCCCACTCCCACCCTCTAATCCCCAAACTCCCATTCCCACGTACCAAACCCCCAGTTAGAACTTGTTTATTTCAGTTTAATTTCAGTTCAATTCAGTTCAGTTCAATTCAGTTCAGTTCAGCTCCAATCGATTCAATTCAGTTCAATAAATCTAAATATGCCTTTAGTTTCACCTTCACGTAGTACATTGCAAGCCCAAGAGATTGGAATAGACCTTTTAATTTCTTCATTCCTTTTTCACCCGGTCTATCCTTTCTTTTCCTCTGTTTCGCTGGTTCTGCACCAGCCGTACTGACGCCTCATTGCCACCATCTCATTCACGCCCACGTAACTCCTGGTAGGCCTGCTGCCGCCGACCCAACATCGACGACCTCCTTGTCTTTGTTTATCTTGCGCCGCAGGTATCGTGTCTCCCCCCTGGTTGTCTTCGTGCAACCTTCTCTTCCTCTTTTCAAAGAAATAAAAGAATGATGTGTTGTTAATTGACATTTCAAATAAGAGTAAATCAACAAATCAAATAAGATTGTCTTGCTTGTTCGCTTAATGCTCACTGCTAACAATTTGTATGCTAAATCTTAGCTTTCAATTCCACTAAGTGCTAACAATTTGTATGCTAAAATGTTCACTGCTAATGGCTAGCGAAATGTAGCAACAATTCATGTTTTTAGTGGGCTATTAACTTTCTATGTATATCAATTTAGGAATTGAATGTTGTTGTTGATAAGGTGAAATGAGTGCTTAATCTAGATTATATCATGAACTCTGTAAAGTTTTCATAGCCAGTAAGTAAGGATGAAGTATGTCCTGCTGATTCTGAGTTTTAATTTGTTCAGCTATGATGTTTTGGATAAATATACCCAGATTGTTGCTAAAACGCAATGGAGTAACTCTTGTTTATTACCTGCTAAACTAGGCCATTGGAGTACAACTTCAATGAAAAAATTTAAATTATTGAAAATCTAATCTTGTTAGTAGACTTACACAACTGATTTAGTTGTAGGGAATTTCAGAACCTTAAAATGGATTTAGTTGGTTATGAATTCATGAAATCACTAGGCTGTCTCTGAACTAGAGGTGTCGTTCAACCAAATCCGTACATATAAGTTGAAGAGAAGGTATTAGGTCAGACGCGTCCGACCATAACATTTGGTCGGACGACTTTCAGTTGGTTTCATTTTTGTTTCAGTTGGTTTCATTTTTGTTTCAGTTGGTTTCAATTTTTGTTTAGTTAGTTTCAATTTTTGTTCAGTTGGTTTCAAAAAAAATTCAGTTGTGTTTTTTATATTTCAGTTGGATGTCTTTTAAGTTCAGTTACTTATCATATTGTTTCATTTACGTGTTTTAGTCTAACTGAAAAAAAAGGTAGTTAATGAAAGCAAGTTAGAAGCAAATGAAAAAAAAGGGGAGTAAATGAAAGTAAGTTAGAAGCAAATGAAAAAAAGGGAGTAACTGAAACAAAATAAACTCCAACTGAAACAAAACAAACTCCAACTGAAACAAAACAAAAACTAACTGAAAAACCATTCTAACCTGCTTCTTCACCCAAACCATTCATCTTCTTCACTCGACACTTCGACATCAGTGGCAAAAAACAGAAACAATACCATACAATTCAACATCAATCAAACACGCACAACCTCGACCAAAACAACCCCAAGCCACGGCCTATCACAGCCATCACCACCGCCTGGGGAGGGAGGTGATGTGTTGATGTGGTGGCAGTAACCTCTGTTGGAGGAGGTGATGTGCTGGCAGAGACAGAGGACGCCGGCGGTGGGGAGGGAGGTTTAGAGATGCTGGCGCGCCGTTTTCGCCGCTTCGTCCGACGAAACATATAACCCAATAGTTTCACTAAGTTGAAATAGACGACACTGTTAAAAGGTGTAGTATTAAATTTTAATTTAGATTTTTCTATAATTGTAGAGCTCGAGTTCATAGAGGAGGATTTCTAGCTTCTTGCCTATTGTTCATATTGAGGTAAGGGAATCTACCCTTATGCCTGCTAATGTCGGTGGTGTGCCGTAAGTTTACATAATACTCTCTCTAATTTGATTTTGAAACGGTAAGACTTATTTGTAGTCATCGAGTACATTAGAATGAAATGATTTATTAAAATAAAATCAAGCTTCTGGCTTTCAAATGATTTATTTAGTGAAGCAAGTTTTACTAGCCTCTTACGATATTTAAGGCAAAACCTATTTATAGTGTATGGGGTGGACCGATCCCCACCTTAGCCATTAGATGCTCCTATTTGGGCGATCCTGGTAGGGAGGTGTGCACATATAAGTCTATGGTTCGAATCAACAACGTCAAGTATGGAAAGAGAGAGGTACAACCATCCCTACCACAACATTATTGTTACTTTTGTCAAAATCAATGATGATATATGGATGAAAATTATGAGTTATGTTGCAACTTTTGACATCCATATTTATATATGTTAGTTTTTAATGATATTTTTCACATTTGTTATCTTCAACCACTAATAAATTGTAAAGTACGAAAATTCCGGGCATCACTGTGACCTAATATCATTTGTCTCTCCTAAAAGAGGCGTGTGAGCCTTACTCTCTTCCCAACTTCTTCTTTCTTCCTAACTTCTTCTCTCTCCTACAACCCCCTTCCCTATCCATGTTTCTTACTCAAAAAAGAAAATCCCAACCTTTCTCCGTTTCCTCAACCAAAAACGCAAAGAGTAGAGAATACCATATGTGAAGCTACTCCTATTAGCTTTGTCATCACAAGGGTGGCATAATTGGATGACTTGAAGACCAACAATAATTAAAAAGTAACGCGAAACCTTATAATTTTACCAAAACGCACATGATATTTATTGAGCCATGTGATTTAAAGGTGGAACCATGATAAGTATGGGCATGGGCCGCGCGATAAGGAGAAGAGAGAGTCCACTTCACAAGAGCAGATGAGGTTCCACCTTAAAACCATATGGTAATAAGGGGAATAGCCCCTTAACCTTGTTAGGCAAACATCTCTCTCCAATATTATCAATGTGAGACTCTCACATGCGATGTTTCATGGGGCCAAAGCTTCAACACCCCCCCTCACATATGAGATCCTTTTTTTAAAAATTGGCCTAGAGTATAATAACGGACCATGATCCTAGCGATAGGTCTGGCTCTTATACCATGTTAAGTAGGGCTTGGGCCGCACCCATAAGGAGGAGAAAGAATTCACTTCGCAAGTGATAAGGAGGTTCCACCGTAAAACCATATAGCCCAATAATATTTATCAAAATGTTCTTGTGGAAGTTGGCTATTTCAACATCACATAGCTATAAATACAAGGAAAACTATTATGCCATCAGAAACTTTTGCCCCATGGATTCCAAAATGTTTCACCAACTAAAAATCTCACACTCTTGCTAGTCAGAAATTTTGAAGTACATAAAACATCACTGATGAGGTCTCAGCGAGCAATTTTTTGGGCTTCTTCCCCACGACCATTCAAACGAGTCTCATCGTACTTCTCCAAAAGTATTGTAACCATTATTGCAAAAGGACAGTGAACTGTTACATGGAAGATTTTAAAGAGTTTTGCCCAAAATTATGCATCAGGTGTATGTATTGGAGTGTCTAGGATGAGATACTTGAGGTATACTGAAGAGTATCTAGTATAAATAATGTATAATAATCATTCACTTTTCTGTTCCATTCTTATTATTATATTTTTTAATTGTTCATTTATATAGACCGCCATTCTCACAAGCTTTTCATCCATAAACAATTTTGTTGTTTAGGCTCGACTCTTTAGTCACATAAACTCAAGAAACAGAGGATTGATAATTGGGGGGTCTGCGTTTTTTTGAGGAAGTAACATGTGATGGGGAATGCGGGGTCTACGTTTTTTGTTGGAAGAAACAAGGATGAGAAGAAGGGAGTAGCAATTGTGAAGAGAGTGAGGCTCACACACCTTCTTTTAGAGGAGAGAGAGTGTAAAATGAAGTTAATGTCGGAAAGTTGACTTTGTTGTCAAAAAAAGAAGTTCGGGTCCTAAGTATATATTAAATAATTGGATAGTTGTTTACAATTACATTTTTTTATTGGTACCTGTTCACAATCGAAATGATTTTAAAAGGTATTTGACAAAATTTCTATAATAATAATATTAAAGAGATGGTTAAATAATGAATAAAAATGAATTAAACTGAATTGAATGAAGTTCAATATATAACTTTATTGAATGGAAGTAAAGTGATTGGAGTTGGAGGTGAACAAAAGTGAACTCGACTAAATTGAAAATGAACAAGAGAGAAAAACAAAGTAAAATTGAACCAAAAACTTATCTGAAGAGATAAACTAGTAGCACACCACAGCGAGAGAAACATAAGCCTTTATTAAAGGCTTCTTCCTTCTTCTATTGTATTATGCTTCAACACCATTAAACCTGCAACTCTACCCGACCATTGTTGCACACTGTGAAGTTTTCTTTTGGGGCATTCCGAGTCGAAAATCCGGGTCAACAAGGGCAAATTTCGGGTCTATCTTCACTATTTTTTATTCCCATCACTTCATTCACCAAGTAAGTTCTTTCCCATGTATTAGTTTCCGTTTTTTGGCTTGAATTTCGAATTTGGGGTTTTGTTAAGTTAGCTTCATATCCAGATTTATGGAAGAAACTTTTCAGGGCTACGGCCTTCCTGTGAATTTCAGAAGGTTGATTATGGCATGTATTAGTTTAGTCACATTTGCTATGAATATTTAGTCTTCGTTTGTTGTTATGGAAAATAATTTTCATAGAAAATTGCTTTTTAAGGAAAACAATATTCAATGGAAAACATGATCTTAGAAGAAGTTATCCTTTGTTTATTTGATAAGAGGGAAACTTAGGGAGAGAAGGTAAATAAAGTAAAAGAGAAGGAAAAATGGGAAGAGAGAATAAAGAGAAGTAAAAAGTGAGGAGGAAAATGTGGTATACCTTCTTTACAAAATGAAATTGGATTTCCGCTTATAAGAGTATTTTCCACCTTCAAGAAAGTTGTTTTCCACCCCTTCCAAAACAAAGAAACGAAAAGGGAAAGATGGTGGAAACCATTTTCTTTTCCACCAAAACAAACGGAGTCTAAGGGTGGCTATGGTTTTCTCATCGGAGGAGATTCCTTGGACAAGATCCACACTTCAATCTAATTTTGTTTTTATAATGGATTTTTATATATTAGAATGAGGGCTGTTTGTGCCTTGCTGGACTTTAAATTCTGTCACGATTGCAAGAATATCAAGTTTACTCATATGTAGTTTGCAGATGACTCTTTGGTCTTTAACATGGGATTTCTTTAGTTTTGCTTTGGTCTAGTGGCTGATGAAGAGCAGTCGTGTATCTTCATGTGGTGGCAATAGGGAAGTGTAAGGTTCTATTGTGAGCTTAAGAGGTTTGATTTCCTATGATAAGAAGAGGAGCAAGTTGGACTGGTATCTGGTGAATAAAGGGTTATAAGCTTAGCAAAAAAACATCCATTTGAGAGCATTTGTGAAGGGGGTTGAGACTTCAGAGTGCTGAGGTAATATTAACACTAAGTAACTAACGAGAATTATTAATGCTGAAAGTTAATAAAAGAGGTGGTCTAACTTAAGCCCATCACTTCATTTTACAAGCCCATCACTTCATTTTACACTTGTAGATCAGTTACAAGGTTCTTCAGAATCAATATAGAAGGAGGCAGGCTTTTAGGATTCCTTAGGAGCCCGTCAAATTGGAGAAACATAGCCTCATATTGTGTTTGATATTGTAAAGAAAGGCTTCTGATTGAAAGCAGATAAAGGAAGGTGGATGGCAGATGTTTTATGTGTGTGATGGAGAATCTAAAGATATTACACATATAAGTATGATTGGTCATTGGAGCTTTTCCTTGAAATGAGGGGATCGCATAGTCTCAATCTCCAATGTCAAATTATAGTAAAAAATAGTGGGGGAATTGGGGTAAAAAATCTGTGTGCTGCAGTCACCTCTTTTTCAGTAGCTCATATCTGCTAATATAGGAACGGGGGTAATTCAAAATAGGCAGACCTATCCTTCTCAAATTCATTGTGTAATTAATTTAAAATTTAGTCGTGTTGGAGGAAATGATCTGTTCCATTATCTTGCAAGTTTTGGTCAAACTTTAAAATTTCGACTAGATGTCCTCAAAATTATATAGAAAAAGAATAGTTAGGTGAGATTTTGTTAGTTTCACCGCGACATGTAATTTTTAAATTTCCATTAATTTTCTAATTGGCGCTGATGTAAAATTGTAGATATTAATTTTTAGAGTAGGGAGACCGCCAAATGAAGTGTTGCAAGAATTAGGGGAACGGAGGCCTCCATTATCTTAAGTTCTACCTGCTTTCAATTTATTTTCTTTCTTTATGTTTTCTTTTAGTATTATTGGTCATTCGAGCTTGTCCTTGAAATGAAGGGACCGCATAATCTTAGGGGGCGTTTGGATGTTACCCTTACATGGTATTTGGTTGATGATTTTTCTCCCTTTCCCTTCACCCACTTTTCAGTTTCACTAACTCTTAGAGTCTTACTTGATTCCCCACCCAACCCTAAGGTCTTGGATTCTCTCATTTCCCTCTATACTAGAACCATTTCCAACCTTGACCACCACTTCACCGCCACCATTGCTCCACCACCACTCCGCAGCCACCGATAACTACACCAACCACCCACTGCCCCTGATTCGAAAACCCACCTTACTAAACCCCAAAATCATCCAGCCCCCAAAATCACCCTACCAAAGCTCGTCGAAAACAACCAAGCCTCCCCCTGAAAACCACCCTACAAATCCCTAAAACAACTAGCCCCCTGAAACAACTAGCCCAAACCCTAAAACCACCTCGTCCCTACCCGAAATCCAGCACCAACCCTCCCTCCAAAGTCCAAACCCTAAAACCACTGGGAAATACGCCGAAAAAGAGAGAAAACCGGGAGAATACATGTATGAGAGGCGCCGGAGAGAACGTGCCAGTAGAGAGTCGCCGGAGAGAATGCAAGGAAGAGTTGGGGGGGTGGGGTGGAGAGGTTAAACCCTTTCCCTTGTTTTACCAATCACTTGTTTTGATTTGTGGGTTTTGGTTTCCGTTCCCTTCCTAACCCTTTCTTGCATCCTTTCCCTTTCCCCTTTTCCAACCAAACACCCCCTTAATCTCCAATGTTAGATCATAGTCAAGTAGTGGTCTGTGTGCTACCGTCACCTCTTTTATAGTTGCTCATATCCGGTCTGGTATATAAGAACGGGTTCATTCGAAATAGGCAGACCCATCCTTCTCAAATTGCCCGAGCCTAACTGGAAGTTTATTTTACAACACGTTGAGTATAGATTTTGATGGATCATCCGGCGTCAGCTTAGGGCCTTTTACTTTCTAAAACAATGTGGCTCATACTAATATATAAACTAGCCTCGTTATTGGCTTTTAATTGCTTTCGGCCTTGGGTTAATGCTGTGTGCTTCTAGACCACTTTAGTCAGTGATATCCATATATAGCCGTGTTTCTTGTTTTTATCAAATCTTACCTAATTTTCAGTTAGTGTTGTTACTAATGAGAGCTCACTTTGTTTCTAATGCAGGCCCAATTTGATTTTGATGTTAAAGTTGATGTAATTCAGTAAGATGGCATCTTTACTGTTTAGAGGGTTGCAAATTCGTCCTCTGTGTACTTACCCGTCTTCGCTATTGACTAAAAAAGTGGGTGTTTTTTGCTGCACACCTAGTGCCCTACATACCCAAAGTGTAAAAACACAAGATAAGCCAAAGTCGCAATCAAAAGTTGTAACTCGAAACCAAGATAAGACACTCGACACAAGATTGAAAGATTATGAAGCAATCATTGGTATAGAAACCCATGTCCAGCTCTCCACTGTCACTAAGGCCTTCTGTGGATGCGCCTACAGCTATGGCTCGGAACCGAATACCGACGTTTGTCCTGTTTGTATGGGCTTGCCTGGTGCCTTGCCGGTTTTGAACTCCAAGATTATCGAGTGTGCCGTAAAACTTGGCGTTGCACTCAATTGCAATCTGTCCCTGAGCTCGAAGTTTGACAGAAAGCAGTATTTTTACCCTGATTTGCCAAAGGGCTACCAGATCTCTCAGTTTGATATTCCCATAGCGAGTAGTGGCTACGTTGACTTGGATCTTCCAGTCGAGTTTGGTGGCGGGCATAGGAGATTCGGGATAACTCGTGTCCATATGGAAGAGGATGCAGGGAAACTACTGCACACAGACGGAGGGAGTCATTCGCAGGTAATTGTTCCTCATATTGGCGATCTCTTGCTTTGCCAAATCTTGGGATTTATTGTTAGATTACATTCGTTTTAATATGGTATATTGTACTTAAATACATTCTGCTGTAACAGTTTCAGTCTTTGTCATTTAATTTGGCCACAATAATTCAAAGAAAGGAGTTACTCTCCCTTGCATATATGCTTATGATGATCTGAGTATAAAAGCAATGGTTTTCATCTCTCTCTCTCTTTCGGGGGTGGGTGGGGGGGGGGGGTTATTCCATCAAGGAAGTTGGGAAAATATGTGATTCGTTCTGGTATCCCACTGGTTATACTATTTCCTACTGTAGGTGTAATGACCCTGATCCCACATTTTACTGACAGCGTAGAGTTATTGTTTTTCTGAAATTCTGTTCTCAAAGCTAAAAGTTTCACCAGTCTGATTTTGGCCCATTTCAAATACTTCCTCCATAACGTAATTATTGCAACAAAGTGTCTTGGCACAATCTCCTATGCAAAATTTCTTAATGAAGTATTAGAACATTAAGCATGATAAGGGAGAGAAAGTGAAGAAATGTTCACCACCCTCAAACACCACCTTCACCTCCTACCGACCACCACGTTCACTACCCACCACCTACTGGCAACCTCCACCACGACCACGACGAAACTGCAGCCCCACCCCCACTACCACCACAAAAATTGCAACCCCACGCCACCCCACCCCACCACGAAAATCGCAACCCCACCCCAAACCCCACCACGAAGCAGCCCCACCCCACCCCCACCACGAAAATCGCAGCCCCGGCCCACCCAACCACCACCATGAAAATCGCAATACAGCCCAAACCCACCACGTAAATCGCAACCCAGCCCAAACCCTCACCACAAAAATCGCAGCTCCCACCCAACCCCTCACCACGAATTCGCCCCAGCTCCTTCTCCCCAGGAAATCGAACACCTCCCACCGTTAAATCGCAGCCTCACACCGTGAAATCGCACTGAGAATCACAGCGTTTGAGCACGGCAGTGCGTTTAGAGGAAGGAGATCAGTGTTGGGTTCGATTGATGGTTGTGGTGGTGGGCGGTGAAGTGGTTGGTTGTGGTGGTGGCAAGGGGGTTGGCCGTTTTGGCGGTGGTGGTGAAGGGTGTGGTTGATGTTAGATTAGGGTGGAAACATTAATGGGAGTGATTTTTAGTTAGTAATGTAATTTCTTGTTATGGACTTTTAATCAGTTTCTAAATTAAATTAAGGGTATTTTTGTAATTTTACATTAAAAAAACTTTACTAAAACAGGAAAGATTTGAGTTTGTTGCATTTATTTTGTTTACGGCTTAAAATGGCAAAAGGTGCATTCTTTTCGTTATGGAGGTTGTATAAGAAGTTTTGCTGTCGTATTGGCATTCATTAGAAGAAGCTGACATCTCACTGGTTATACTATTTCCTACTGTAGGTATAATGACCTGATCTCACATTTTACTGACAGCGTAGAGTTATTGTTTTTTGAAATTCTGTTTTCAAAGCTAAAAGTTTCACCAGTCTGATTTTGGCCCATTTTCAAATATAAGAAGTGTTGCTGTCGTATTGGCATTCATTAGAAGAAGCTGACATTTTTTGGGGGCATACCGAAATGTAGAGAGCACTATGAGATGTAGGTAGAATAAATGAGCACGTGATTGTAAAATCTAGCTCGTGTCACATACGATGCGTTTTACTAAACTATGTGATGAACTTGAGGCCAGAATCCAGATTGTAATTGACGTGCATTGAATGAGTCTGTGTTTTTTAAGGTTGCAGTATAATGTGCTTACTTGCCTTCTGCAGGTTGATCTAAATAGGGCTGGAGTACCTTTACTTGAGATTGTCTCTGAACCTGATATGAGAAGTGGCATAGAAGCTGCTGAATATGGAGCAGAATTGCAGAGGCTGGTCAGGTATTTGGGTGTGAGCAACGGCAATATGCAAGAAGGTTCATTACGCTGTGATGTTAATATATCGATTCGACCCAGAGGGCAAGTTGAGTTTGGTACAAAGGTAATTCGATGGAATTCGTTTTTCCTCACACTGGCACCTTAGGTGCCTGATGCTGTGTGTGCTTGCTGATGAATCTAAGGTTATGACACTATATCTGCAAATAATGGGTAAATCTATACCTAATAATTCCTTTGTTTCAAAATAAGTGACACGCTTCAAATTTTCACGCTTGGAAATGCATTATTTTAAACATTATATTCTATAATTATCAATAAGTTATAATTATAAAAAGTTGATATTAAAAAAATACACATCGAGACGAACTAACAAGATCCCACATGACTACGTTTTTCCTAAAATATTAATCACTAAAACTAATTAAAGTTTAAACTGTGAATAGTAAACTCTATGCAAATGCGTCACTTATTTTGAAACGGAGGAAGTATATAAAAACAACTATCCCGCATGACACATTCATCCCATAAAAAAATCTTCTGAATTCCCCTTTTTATTTTCCGGAAAACACGGAAGTTTTCACTTGTGTTTTACCTTCGCTATTGTACTTCCCTTCTAATTACATTCATTCAATAATAAATTAAGGTTCATATATTTCAATTATATTTTGTTCATTTTCCAATATTAATAAGCGCATTATTTTATAGTTTTGATTTGTTGGTTTTAACTATATTTCAGTATTTGATGAAGGGATTTTTGTTGATCTTACAACGAGAAATATAACAACGGTTTTTGAAATTACTCTTTTTATTTTAACCTTTGGAATTTTCTTTCCTTACTCCGTTCGTTTTTCCTGAACTAAAACTACTAATTTATTTATAAGTTGTTTTTTCCTTAAGACGCCCCAAATGTTTTTAAGCATCTTGTTTGAAGTAAGTGTTATCTTCAAATTTACTTCCCTAGTGTCATTGCTATCCGTCACAACCTCAAACAAGACTTCCACCACATATAATAGATATATTTATATGAACTTCAAAACTGCAAATTTTCAAAATAGAAATAATTGCTTCTAATTATGCAACCTTTTGGCCGTTCGTAAATAATAATTCAACTTTTGATCATTTCAAAATTAGCTAACCTGGATACTTGATTAAGTAAAACCGGATATAACATGCTAAATAGGTAATATTGGATGATTGTTGAATAATAATTGGTTATTTAAATACATTTAAAAACAATTAATGAAAATCTATATTGAACTGTCATGTCTTATATCGAAATGTAGAGTTTAAGGGATACTGCAGATGGGGGTCAGGATCTATATGAAATCATCACATAATGGTATGTACTGCGAGATACTATGACAATGGCTTGATACTGATCCCTTCTGTATATTGTGATCTTATCTGACACGTTAATACTTGGTCCTACTTCTGATAAGTAGATATTTTGATGTATCTGTTTAGTTTGGTGCTGGAGACAGAGTTTTAAATTTCACTTAGTTATGAAGACTGCTTAGCTGCTAAATTTCCTAAATTGTAAATGCTGGCTGTTCACAAGAAGGCCAAAATTGTGCTGTAACTTTATTTCTTGTCTGCTCTTAATGTCTCATCTTCAAGTTTTTCTGAGCATAGGTGGTATTTTAGACTATTTCAGCTAGGAACGGTACATCAGTTTTGGAAATGTAAAGAGAATCCACTTGTGCTGAACAAATAGGTTTTCTTGTGTGATGCAGAGACTTTGCTTTGCCTTTGGATATGCATCCTAGTTGTGTATTGATTTTCAGGATTCTTTTCAATACAACATGCTACTTATATTTTACTGCATCCAATAATGCTATCATATCCATTGTCAACATGAGTTACAGCCTGTGGCTTCAATTGTGGGAATGGTCATTGAAGCATAACTGAATTCATGGTCCAATTTCACTTGCAGGTTGAAATAAAAAATTTGAACTCATTTTCAGCAATAAACAGGGCCATCGATTATGAGATTACAAGACAAGTGGAACTGCATGGCCAAGGCCTTGCGGACCAAATTGTACAAGAGACTCGTCTTTGGGAGGATGGTGCTCAGGTCATTGCTGCATGTTGCTTCCTTTTTGATTATTGCATTGAAGCTCGGAAATTAATTTATCCGTGTTCTGTTTCTTATTTATTCCTATATTATTGTCTTACTGTTAGAAAACAGTAACTATGAGAAAGAAGGAAGGGCTTTCTGATTATCGGTATTTCCCAGAGCCAGACCTGCCAGAAGTAACTTTGACGACCGAATATATAGAGAGCATTCGTGATTCATTGCCAGAACTTCCTGAGTTGAAGAGACGCCGATATGAACAAATGGGATTAAGCATGCAGGATGTTCTTTTTCTTGCCAATGATGTAAATGTAAGTATCTCAGGCATCAGTTTTCAGGGTTAAGTAGTCTGGCCTGATGTTGTGAATTTTCATGTATGAATTAGACCCCAATTCTTGCTACGTGATGCATCAACTTGTTCAGTCAAAATAATGGTAAGAACCAGCCAAATCTAGTTATTATCACACACAGTAATATTAGGATATTAGCTAGAAACTAGCTATTTGTTTCTTACACATTCGAGAAGGTAAGTTTCTCCCAAGATTTCTCTACTAATTCATTGATAATGATTTCAGCCCCCTTGTTCCTTATTTATACACAAGTTTGTAGAGATAGATTCTCTATACACCTCACTCAGAATAAGAGAATTCTGGTGAGGGTACAGCTGACATGTCCTAGGAGAATAAAAAGGAAAAACAGAAATGAAATACATAAATGATAAGGAAGACTAATTTGCCCTTAGCTAGCTACTGCTGAGCCGTGGCTTCTGCTGTTGCTTTCTTCCTCCTTGCATAAGTGATCATAATGGGTGGTCTCTCCCAACTTGTTGGCTTGTTGCATTACCCCCACCCAAACTCTCACCTTGTCCTCAAGGTGAAAGGTGGGAAATCTGGAATCCAGTAGAGTGAATTCTTCCCAAGGCTTCATGCACAGGTAAGTTGGCCCACTGAATTAGCACTTCAGTGATACTAGCTGCTCCTCTAGGGACTTGCCTAACTCCCAACACTGCCTGAGGACAGACATCCAACACTAATTCAAGGGTTAGATCAGCAGGCAAGGTAGGTTGGACTAGTTGCCCTCCCATAGCCTTCTTCAACTGAGATACATGAAATACAGGATGGATCTTGGCTTGCTCAGGTAGAGAGAGCTTGTATGCCACCTTCCCAACTTTTCCCACCACTTCAAAAGGCCCATAATACTTGGCAGCCAGCTTTTCAAAGGGTCTCCTGGCTAGAGACTTCTGTCTATAAGGCCTAAGCTTGAGGTATACCCTGTCCCCAACCTCAAAGTGTACTTCCCTTCTGTGAGCATCTGCTTGCCTCTTCATAGTGTTCCGAGCTTTTAATAACTGGAACTTAAGCTCATCTAGGATAGCATCTCTCTCTATTAGTTGTTCTTCTAAGGTAGCAATACTAGTGGTGCCTACCTCATATTTGAAGAGATGAGGGGGGTCTCTCCCATATAAAGCCTTGAAGGGGGTGCACTGAATGGAGGTGTGCCATGATGTATTGTACCAAAATTCTGCCCAAGGGACCCACTGAGCCCTAGTTCTAGGCTGCCCATTGATGAAACACCTCAAATACCCCTCTAAGCACTTGTTGACTACCTCACTCTGCCCATGAGTTTGGGGTTGATAGGTAGTGCTCTTGCTTAACATGGTGCCATGTATTTTGAATATCTCCTGCCAGAACAGGCTCATAAAAATCTTATCTCTATCTGAGATTATAGATTTGGGAAACCCATGCAGCTTTACCACCTCTTTTAATAACAGTGCAGCTACTACACTAGCAAAAAAAGGGTGTTTGAGGAGAAGGAAATGAATGTATTTGGAGAGTCTATCAACCACCACTAAAAGTGTATCATAACCACCTGATTTAGGTAGCCCTTCAATGAAATCCATGGTAATATTGTCCCAAACCTGTTTAGAGATGGGTAAAGGCTGTAACAAACCTGCTGGTCTGAGGTTAGAAGCCTTTTGTTGTTGGCAAACTTCACAAACTTGGACATATTCTTTGATGCCCTTCCTCATGCCTTGCCAATACCAATCTGCAGCCACTCTTTGATAAGTTTTGAATTCCCCAGAATGGCCTCCCATAGGTGAATCATGGTAGGCTCTTAATATCTGCTCAATCAAGGGTGAGGTGGTTGGTATCACCAACCTACCTTTGTATTTGAGTAACTCTTCCACCACTGTATAATTATTTGAAGTGAGGGAACCTGTGCTAGCAGCTTCAGTCAGTTGCTGCAGTTCATCTTTCCTAATAGCTTCATAGATGTCTTCCTGCTTCAAGAAACAAGAGGACATCATGGTGTTGTTCTCTATGAGGGAAGCTTCTCTCCTTGAAAGTGTATCTGCCACCTTGTTAGAGGGCCCAGGTTTGTACACAATTGCAAAATCAAAACCTAGTAACTTACTCATCCACCTCTGGTAATCAGTTCCTACCTCTCTCTGTTCCATGAGGTATCTCAAGATCAGAGTGAATGAAGAAATGCCTTCCCATCAAGTAATGTTTCCATTTTTGCACAGCAAGCACCACAACCATTATTTCTTTCTCATATATAGACTTAGCTCTTGCTCTAGGCCCTAGTGTTTTGCTATAGTCACAACCCCTAAGCGAAATCCAGAAGCATCTGCTTCTACCACAAAAGGTAGAGCAAAATTAGGCATGTTAAGCACAGGAGCAGTGCCTTAGGCATCTTTAAGGTGTTCAAAAGCAACAGTAGCTTCTGTGGACCACCCAAAATTATCTTTCTTGAGCTAGGATGTGAGTGGCAGAGCTATAGTAGCATAACCTTTGATGAATTTCCTGTAGTAACCAGTTAAGCCCAAGAATCCTCTCAATTCCCTCAAGGAAATTGGAATTGGTCAAGTTGAAATGGCTTGGATCTTTGTTTGATCTACAGCTACTCCCTTAGCAGAAATCACATGGCCTAGATAAGCCACTTCTTCTTTCCAAAGCTCACATTTCTTCTTGTTTGCATACAGCTCATGTTCTTTTAGCAAAGACAACACCAATCTCAAATGTTCCTCATGTTCTACTGAATCTTTGCTATAGATTAGTATGTCATCAAAAAAAACCTATACAAATTTTCTTACGTAAGGTTTGAATACATCATTCATTAGAGCTTGGAAGGTGGCTGGGGCATTAGTTAAGCCAAAAGGCATAACAAGAAATTCATAGTGTCCCTCATGTGTCCTAAAAGCAGTTTTAGGTATGTCCTCCTTCTTCATTCTAATTTGATGATACCCTGATTTAAGGTCTAGCTTAGAAAAAATTTAGAGCCATGTAATTCATCAATAATAGGAATGGGAAATTTATGTGGCACAATTGCCTTGTTTAAGGCTCTATAATCAACACAGAATCTCCATGATCCATCCTTCTTCTTAATTAGTAAAATAGGGCTAGAATAAGGACTAGCTGAGGCCTGTATTATCCATGCATGCTTGGAGCATATCCTTAATGAGTCTTTGTATTTCATCCTTCTGAAACTAGGGGTATCTATAAGGTTTCACACTAACTGGATTTTCACCTTGCTTCATTGATATAGCATGCTCATGATTTCTTTTGGGGGGAGGCCTTGTGGCATATTAAATACCTGTTCAAAGCTGTTACATAGCTGCTGCAGTTGAGTTGGCCCTTCTGTGATTTAATCAGCACTGCTCTCCTCCATTTGCATTTTCTCCAGCTCCACCAGCACTCCTCCCTTTTCTTTTCTAATAGTCTTCATCATGGCTTTGAGGGATATACCAGTTCTTCCCAAGGAAAGATCTCCTTTTAGGGTGATGGATTTGCCTCCCCATTGGAACCTCAGTGTTTGAGTCTTCCAGTTTGTACTCATTGTACCCAGCTTCTCCAACCACTGAATACCTAATATCACATCAGAATTACCTAAAGGCAATGGTAGGAAGTCTTCCACCACTACAGCTTCTTGTAATAACACTTCTACTGATTTACATTCACCTTCACTATGTACAGCATCACCAGTACCCAATGAGACTTCAAATGGTTTGGTTTTGTTGAGGGGAATGGCCAATCTGTCCACTAGTGCAGTAGCAAAGAAATTGTGGGTTGCCCCAGGGTCTATCATAACCACTAGTGGGTGATCCTTAATTACTCCCCTTAATTTGAGAGTTTTAGGAAGGAAATTTCAGGTTGACTCTCAAAGTCCAACCCTTCCCCTAACTGTTCTTGTTCATCCTCCTCTTCTTCTTCACCTTCTAGTGTGATTAGCATGCTTAACTCCCTTCCCCTGCATCTGAGGTTAATGTGCCACTTTTCATCACACTTGAAACAGAGGCCTCTCTTTTCTGTTGCATCTTTGCCTCAGTAAGCCTTCTTATGAATGGCCTATTTCTGGGGTGGTAGTTGGTTTTTGGGGTGTTTGAAGCAGTGGATTGAAGGGAGCTGTTGGTTGAGTTGGAGTGGTGAATGTTTAGGTTTGGGTTTTGATGTGTGTTTGGATGATTGGTTTGGTTTGTGGTGGTATTTTGTGAGTTAAAGGTTTTGGGTTGGTTTGGTTGGTAAAAAAGGGTTGGGGTGGAATTATAACTTCTGGTGGGCCCAAGTGGTGGCCCACTTCTTGCAGCCCATCTTCTAGGATAAGCATTGTTAAGTTTGTTTTCCAGCTTTTGGGCCAAATCCATGGCATGATCCAGATCCAAAGGAGCCAAAACCCGGATCTCATCACGGACCGGGTCTTGCAACCCGCTTATAAATTGGCTTCTAGCCAATTCTTCGGGGATTTCTTTTAAGGGAGCTAAGAGTTCCACAAACCTCCTCATGTACTTGTGCACGCCACCGTGTTGACGGTGCTCCAACCACTGCTCATGCAAGGAGCCGGTGGCCGTCGACCAGAATTTCCTGAGCAGCAGGCCTCTGAGCTCCTCCCACCTTTTGATTGGTCGTCGGCGGTTCTCCCACTGAAACCAAAAGAGCGCGTCGCCATCAAACGCCACCATCGAGGCCTCTATCTTCTCCTCCTCGCTCAACCGGTAAAAATGGAAGAATCTCTCAGCTCGGATTATCCATCCATCTGGGTTATTGCCATCAAACAGAGGTAGGTCCAATTTTTTTAATTCGCCATCCTCCACCACCACCAGTACTCACCGGAGTTTCGGAGTGCCTTGACAGTTTGACACTCTTTCATGCTCCGGGTTCTCGATCCTTCTCTCTAAATCCACTTCATTCTCCTCCTCCAGATTCACTTGTTGTCTCAGTGGCTCTTCCCCCATTCTTCGATCTTCATTAATTTGAGCTCTCACTCCTTGAAATGTGGCCTGATCTCTTCGCATCTGAGCCATCAAAATTTCTTGTTGCTCACGCGAACGGTCGATTCGACCTTCCAAACGAGTGGTTTGAGCTCCCATCTCTCCTGTGAGCTTGGCTATGGCCTCCGCCATTTTTGTTAACGCATCTTGCATTGGCTGGTTCTGTCTCTCTACTACCGCAACTATTCTTTGCTCATTGTCCTCTTGGAACTTGTTCAACTGCCTCTCAATCTGCTCTATTCTCTGAGAGTCGGTAACACCAGGCACCAATTTTTTTTTTTTTGTATTTTTGTTCCCAGATTTGAAGGCTCTGATATCAATTTGGTAAGAACCAGCCAAATCTAGTGATTATCACACACAAGTAATATTAGGATATTAGCTAGAAACTAGCTATTTGTTTCTTACACATTCGAGAAGGTAAGTTTCTCCCAAGATTTCTCTACTAATTCATTGATAATGATTTCAGCCCCCTTGTTCCTTATTTATACACAAGTTTGTAGAGATAGATTCTCTGTACACCTCACTCAGAATAAGAGAATTCTGTTGAGGGTACAGCTGACATGTCCTAAGAGAATAAAAGGGAAAACAGAAATGAAATACATAAATGATAAGGAAGACTAATTTGCCCTTAGCTAACTACTGCTGAGCTGTGGCTGCTGCTGTTGCTTTCTTCCTCCTTGCATAAGTGATCATAATGGGTGGTCTCTCCCAACTTGTTGCAAATAATAATATGTTGACATGAAATATGATGATTTCCCGTGCATAACACCTTCTGAAGCGTGCAATTTGTTGGATCAAAGTTCCAATCTTTACTTTCAGAATTTCTCGTATATCGCTCTACAGCGAGAACAGGGCTATCCGTACTCAAGGGTATGTAAGAGATGAGTGCAGCTTTGACTCCGGTGGCTTGGATGTGAATGCAAGTAAATTATGAACGAAAGAGGAAATGTAGTTGCTTTTGTATTACCCAAACGCCTGAAAGATTTAGTATTGAGGGTCAGAGACCAATTTCTATTTTTTTTTGTTTTTTGTTTTTTTTTGGGGGGGGGGGGGTGTTCCTGGTAAAATTGTTGTATCTGAATTACTGCTTGAGCTAAAATCAGTGTTTTAGATGCGAACTCTCTCTCACCCCCGTCTCAATTGAAAAAAAGAAGAGGAGAAAAGAAACCAGAGACACTTTAATTCCAAGACTATCTTGATCGTTGGAATTCTATCTTGTCTGGAATCAGAAGAACACGACAGGCTCTAATGTGTTGATACTTATGCAATCAACTGTGAGAGTGAGTAGATATGAAGGAATGGGAAGATTATGTTATTTGAAGTTCTATAGAATTTAGTCCAGTGAGCATCAATTATCAAGAAAAAGGGCATGATTTTCAGTGTGAGAGGATTGAATTGTCATGCAAAAGTTCCACGAAAATGCACTTTAGCGTGTTATTGATGAACCTTAAAATAACAATGTGTTTGGATAAAAGCACTGATCAAAGGAATTCTGCTCTAGCAATTATAGGCGTTTGCCATGTGATGTTTTTTAATCCATCTGGTAAACTAAGGCTCCATTGAGGTTTTCTATTTTGCTTTTCTTTGAAATTCTCCCAAAAATTTGAATAATGTAAACTAGATATCTTTTCTTGCAAATACTTCTATGAAACATAAATACTTGTTTTTACTTAGTTTTCCACGGCCTTAAGCTGTATTTAGTTTTCATTATATCTGTTATCCGTTTCCCGAAGTTAAAGTACTTCTCATATATGGATTCTCATTAACTTGAGTGCTTTTCAGATTGCAGCTTTTTTTGATGAAACCCTATCTAAAGGTGCTGATGCAAAGCTAGCTGCTAACTGGATAATGGGCGATATTGCAGCTTACATGAAAAATGAAAAGGTGTCCATAATTGAGATAAAGCTTACTCCTAGTGAGTTGGCGGAACTGATTGATTCTATCAAAAATGGGACTATCAGTGGCAAGATTGGTAAAGAGGTATGCTTAATATTTGTGTTAGTGTACTTGAAATTTTGTACTCCGGGATTTGACTGCCTGTGTTTTGCTGCAAAAAGAGTTTATATGGATTCCATCGTAAATTTTTCAATTGAGTGTCATATCTCGACTCTGCTGACATAGTTTATTACTGTTTGATCAATGGTCATGCTGAGAAACTTGTGCGCTTTGTTATCTTTGTCTCTGTTGACTTGTGTCACTTGTGAACTAATGTCCAAAATCCTGTTGAGTTTCAATGATGATATGCTTGGAGTATAGAATAGAACTGACTGAAGTAAAAGTTTGCTTGCCTAGTATTAGATTCGCTGACTCGTGGTTGCTGAAGGTCCGCATTAGTCCATAAAGTCAGAGAAGCTATTTTTGAAAGACCTGCATAAAAGTATTACCCTTTTCAGAAGGAAAACGTATAATGTAGCATAGTAAACAAATCTTTTTTCTTAAAGTAGAGTTAGAATGGAGAGCTGTTAATGATACTGTTCTTTCCTATTGTTGTAAAGGTAAGAGTTAAAAGATAGGGACATAGGGTAATATAATAGTCAAAGTGAAACTATTCAATAGGACAATCATTAATAGTTGAGGTCATGTTTCTTTGAACTTGATAAAAAACATTTCGATTGGTTAACATCAGTTTCATTCAGCAAAGATCAGATTTTTTTGGTGGGTAAAAAAACAGTTTGGTTAGTTAAAAGCAGTTCTGATCCGTAAAATTTAGTTCAACTTCATATGAATAATTTAAAAAGTTAGTAACTACATATGAGATGAACACTAGAGATCCTACAAGAATAAAGTTTTTTTATCAATGAAAAACTGTTTATCTGTAAGGATCAGTTCATGTCAAAATTTTTTATTTAATAAGTGAAAATAAATTCGAATCCGTTAAAATCAGGTGAAGAGAACATCACTTGATTTAATTGGTGGTGGGTTAGAATAGAAAGAATATAGCAACAATACCAAAGCCTCCAATAGTTTGGGGTCGGTTGGATAAGTTGAAATTCTCTGTGTATTGGTCTTCCACATAAATTCATTTGTCTACATTCTCTTATGTGAAGTGTTATATGTTCACGCAAATGTAATTTTTCATATCATTTTTAACGCCTTCTATCCAAATTTTCTTTGGCCTCCCCGACTTCTAAAGTCTCCATATGATAGAAAGAATCAAATGACGAAATACTAATTGCTGCTCAGTAGCAATATCTCGTGCTCTTTTTGCCAAGTTGAAGGGATTACAGAAATAATGAAAATCTGATTCTCAAAAAAGCTGTATTGTCAATCTTTTTAAATTTTTGGCAAGGGTGTACGCTTGAGCATATTAGTCCCAAAAGGCTTTATTTATTGCAATAAGATATATGCTGGAAAGCAAACATTTTTTTTCTTTTTTTGTTTGCCCTCTTTGTGGCAAGGAGAGATATACCGCTACTTTGCTGACCAGGAAAATACTTTTATATGAGCCCCCATAAGTCTCGTCGGTCTTTTTTAGATTACTCGTGTTTCTTTTGGTTGGCATTACATTTCATTTTTTCCCCCCTTTCATTAGATATTGTTCGAGCTAATAGCTGAAGGAGGAACTGTGAAGGGGCTCATCAAGGAAAAGAATTTAGTCCAGGCAAGTAGTTTTACTTTGCATTGCATTGCCAGACATCTCTGTGGCATGAAGTATATATCCAAGCTATCCTACATTTTACTGTTACGTTGCTTGTGCATATTGCATGGGCTCTTTGCTTGCATTTTGATTGCGTATTATAAGTGTATTTGATATTATTAACATTTGTAATTCGAGGGATCCCGAAGATATATACTCCCTCTGTTTCTTTCTGTTCTTGTTTTTTGTTTGTCTGTTTCAAAATTCCTGCTTTGCATCTTTCTATTTTGGGATTTTTTTTTATTCCCACCTTACCCTCCAACAATCAAACACTTTTCACTTTTTGTCATACACATGGACCCCACTTTAGAATATTTTATTCTCCAACTAACCACTGGCCACAGGAACCTTTTTCAGGTTTTATTGGCCTGAACTTCTCTTTTTTCAAGTTTGACTTCACAACTTCCAGGATAAGTGTATTGTAAGAAAAATCTGAAATTATGTTATAACCAAGTAACCCATCTTTTGTAAAAAGTTGCCTTGATTATAATCAAAGTTACTGAAGTAATAAGTAAACATTGCCCTTACAAATATAATACAGTAGTCACCAACAATGCTTTTGATTGCATACGCCGGTTGTATCCTAGGAATCCTGGAAAACTTCAGTTGATACTATGATCCACTTCTACCCATTAATGTTGGAGAAATTAGGCAAAATAAAATCAAGAGAGGTGCCTCTGGGCCAGTGACATATTATGGACGTATGGTATTGACTATTGAGTATTGACTGGCACATTAGTATCTGAATCCATGTTCAGAAAACATTCCAACTAGTTTACATCCTTGCATCAATGAACTTGCAGATAACAGATTCTGCTGAGATAGAGAAGATGATTGATAAAGTACTTGCAGAAAATTCAAAGCAAGTTGAACAATACCGTGGTGGCAAAACAAAGCTGCAAGGTTTCTTTGCTGGTCAGGTATAGATCTTGATAATTGGAAGAATCCTTTTTCTTTCTTTCTTTCTTTCTTTCTTGCTTTCTCTTTTCCTTTTTGTACCTTTGTATTCTTTTTGTTGATTGGGCAGAATATTGCAAATCTTTAGGAGAAATTAACGTTAATTGTCTCAACTATTGTCAACAGCCCATTCTTGTGCCCCGTTGGCCTCTTTGCCAGTCCCTAGCCATTCCTCCCCTCAGCATCTCAGCCTCAACATAACTAGGAAACTCGCCATCCCTCTTCATGTATAAATTTATCAAGGGATCAGAGTTTTTAAAAAAATTGCTTATATTCGAAAACTTGATTCAAAAGTCAAAACCATAAACAACTTTGCTACCATCTCTTAAATATAGAATTAAATGTTGCAGATTTGCAGTAGTTGCACCATAAGTATCATTTCACAAATCTTCTGCGCCGACCCACCTTGTGCATTGTCGGCAGAAATATCTTATGTGGAGATTTTGAGAGGATGCTAGCAATCAGTAAAGTTTCTGGACACTTTAAGTTTTCAACACAACGGCGGAACACTTTGATAAAAACTACTCGTTAATCACAATCTCAACCCAGCAATAGAGCAATAGAACTGAGGAGTTGAGAAGACAAACCATCTGTGCTGTTGTGTTTGGGATTCGGAGGTTCCGGAAGGAGGGAAAAGGGAGGAGTTGGGGATTGGGGGGAGGGGGGAGGGGAAGGGGAAGGGAAAAAGTTCTGTCGTATCTAGTAAGTTTCCATCTTAGTTGGGTGTTGGACTGTTAGATTGTCACTGGTATGGCCTGGCTTTGGTGGTTTTGGCTGTGGCGCAGAAGTATGAGAGTGTGAAGGTCTTTTTACAAAGAAGAGAGTAACCACGGTCATAGGCTTAAACTAAGATCGATAGTTTTGGAAAGGGTTGGCTATATTACTTGGGGTTATTAAGAGTTAATCAATAGTTACATTCCCCGAAATTAGAATTATTTGGGTTAATTTTTCCAATCTTTTATTGTTTATATTCTTTTGCCATTACTGTTTGAGTAAACTAAAATCTAGAAGATCTGGATCTACAGGTGATGAAAGAATCGAAAGGCAAGGCAAACCCAGGTATGTTGAACAAGATACTCCTCGAGAAACTTAATGCCAAGAGCTGATGGTTGTACAGACAGATACGAATAAGGCCATTTTCATTTTCTTTACCTTCTACATTTACAAAATTACACAATCTCTATGTGATTTGGTTTGAATGGCAGTTTCTCATTTGAGACCTATATAACGTGATTTTACTCTGCCAGTGCTGGGTATTCTGTTGCTAAAACCCATAGTGAGGAAGAAATTGCATCTGCATTAGATTGAGGCTCGGGTTCAACGATAAACCATCACGGCATTAATGCATCACCACCCCTTCTTGTTCTGTTTTGTTTTTGCTTTCTAGAGCCATTTGGAACCTCACAGGAACCTGTAGTGTTTTTTATGGCTCCCTGCTTTCCGCAAGTTTCTTGGCTAATTGCGGCTGGTGTTGTTGTAATTTTATTGTTTTTTTTTTGGGATGTGTTCCATATTGTAAAAATTGAATAAAAGTATAATTTATCAATATTATTGCTCAAGCCAGGCTGTTCAAATTGGGATTTTGAACCGGGTTGAAGGGTCTTATAAAATTAGGTCGTAGAATCGAATAGTGGAATCGTAAAACTCTATCAATTTCACGTAATCAAGACCTTATACTCAAAGATGTTCATTATTTTCTTATATCTTAAAGAGAAAACAATGCGAGAATGGCCAAATTTCGCAACTTATTATGTACACTCTGGTGTACCTTGCGGTCGGTACACCCAACGAACATTTAAATATTAAACGCGTGTAAGAATGACAATAGGAAAACAATTGGCTTAGTGGTTAAAGCATGCGTGTGAGTAAAACCAAGGAGTGTTAGGGCTTGTTCTCTTCAGCTTATTTTCAATTCAGTTCAGCTCTAATCAGTTCAGTGCAAGTTCAACTCTAATAAGTTCAATTTAGTTCAGCTCTAATAAGGAAGTTTTTTGGAACGGTTCCTAAGGAGTAATTATATGGGGGGCAATATTTGAACAAGTTGGTCTTATAAGAGAATGATTACCTTTCGGCGATGGTCCAAGCCAATATTATAAAGAGAATGGAGCATCTCTTTACATATAAATTCAGTAAGCAATCATTTTAATTCATTCAATGACTATTTTAACCAATCTAGCTTATAGTTTGACTAATGTAGTCCTTTTAGTAAGTACGTTGAATTAATTTTTAAAATCGATTTCTATGGTGGGAAGCAAAATTTAAAAAAGGAGAAGAGAAGAGACGAATAGGTTGGCGCGACATGTCTAAGAAAAATGTTGGATTAGAGTGAGATAAAATAGGCTTATTAGGAGCATGTAGGCCTGGGTTCGTTTGATTTTATTTTTAGACCGTCTATTCTATTCTAATACTTTTTGTAATTGAACACCTTAACAATTAATTTTTTTACATTAATTGTTATAGTTTGAGATTTAAAGGGAGGCAAGGGAATAAGAAGGGCGAAATTTATATACTTATAAATTTCAGAATAGACTAGAGCATGTATTTTCATGGAATTAATAAGGACTTCAAGAAATCAAGCGTGAACATGGACTAATGGAACTTACAAATAAAACAACGAAACCATCACACACAAACATAACTACAACTTTACGTAACAACTTCCTACCTATAACATGAGCTGAATTCGAAGGTAATACTTACATGGATTTGATACCTAAACTAACATCATGTCAACAAGAAGATTCGAGGCAAGACTTGTAATCATGCATATTTCTAAGTACACGAAATAACAAAGAAAACTTAACTAATAACACACATGAACCTACTCGATTCTAATCTCTTTTCCTAAACCTTTAAACCACGTGAAACCAATCTAGGATAATGATAATTATTGAGATTTTCGGTGGAAAATAATACTAGAATAACAGAGAAAGAAGAGGATAATTTTGCTTCCGAAAACTCCAAGAAAATCGTACCAAGCAAGGGTTGACCTAGTTGTTAAGGTTTGAAATCATGACTTCAAGGTTATGAGATCAAATCCTACTAGGGGCATTTGGGGGTAGGAATTTCCCTTTACCTTTCCCCATAGTCCCAAACATCTGTCCCGCAAATACCAGATCAAGAAACTGCAATAGTTGAGATCTGGTTAGGGTCCTTCTTCTTACCAATAAGAAAACTCTAAGAAAATTGTGGTGACAGTAAGCGCAGCTATTGGGACGCTTCTCCCTTTGGCTATTGAATCAACTGGAAAAGCCTTAAGGGAAATGAAGCAACCAAGGGTTCGTCAGATTGAAATGAAAACTACAGTCGTGTCTTTGATCTTCTTCAAAAATGGAATACGCCACAAACAAGATCTTTCTGGGAAGGTGGATTTCGACTACTTATATGTCCAAATCCAATGAAGAAGATATGAGAAAAACAAAATGGGATGAAAAATGAACTAAGATACGAAAGAGGAAATATGAAAATGAATTCTGATTTATTTTCCGGCATTATGGAGGGGCTTAAAGGAGGAGATAAATTGGTTTAATGGTGTAATAAGGGGTGAGAGTGAAGGGACTAAACCATTACCCTTCTAACGTTATAAAACCATAGAACACGCTAGAATGAAGCCCCTAGAATGTAACACCCCGCCCAAACCGAACCCTTATTATATTAATAAAACTCGTTTAAGGGAAAAATCAACGAGGGTTCGACTCGGACGGATCGTTACCGCCGCACTCAACTCCTTGGAATTAAGTGCAAGGCTAAGTAACCAAAACATATTCATTCCAAACTAAATTAAAAATCATCCTTACAACCAAATTAAACTAGTTTGTTAAGTACTAAATACTAAGTGTTTCAGAGTTCCAGCGGAAGCAAAAATATTAAACTAGGTGGATGACAACTTCTAGTTGACCTCTCATTATTCCCCTCGATCACCCACTTGCAAATAAACATTGAAAAAGACAAGAGGGATAAGCTCCCAAAAATCATATAAACTGAGTAATTCCAACTTCATCGCGTAAAATACTTAAGTTGAAAATACTTTGTGAAAATAATAGTTTAATAGAGTCGAAAGCATAGCACATATACATATATAAATACAATTAATAATCACATAAATGCATACATATATATATGGTTAATAATCACATAATTTCAATTAATTCAATAATTCAGTATTATCCAATTATTTAAGGAGAGGAAAGAGAATGCCAGTAAGCCGAGGTCAATCCCCAATAACTACTTACTTCAAGGATGTAGGCCGGGGTCAATCTCCAGTAACTACCTACAAATATAATAATGGAAAAAAACAGAGTCCCTAGTGTGCACACCCCTTCTACTTGGATCACAACAAGATAGAAGGAAGACAAGTAACAGAAAAATCAGCATAGTAACCAGAAAACCTGTAGGTGGCCGCTGAACCTCCCATACAGGGCACCCTGTTCATCATTTCCTTCCTTTATTTCACTTTAAGTGATTTATAGCTTTTACTTCAAGTTATCACATATCACATGTTCACATAATCACAATCGTTCATTTAACTGAGAGTGAAAACCGTTACTCCAATTCCATGATTCATTTCATACATAGCTCATTCCGATAGCATATCCATATTCTCAACCATCACTTGGTTACATTAACTCATAATCATTTCCATAATCTCAATGTCCGTTTATAACTTCCATATTAATAATAACGATAATAATAATAATAATAATAATAATAATAATAATAATAATAATAATAATAATAACAACAACAACAAAGTTATATCGAGTTTAATTACTACGTTAAACAACGTTATAAAAGTCGTTGTCATAGTCCATAGTCCAACTTCCATATTCATAATTCGGAAATCTCAATCCACACTTGTTATCCATTTTGTTACTCATAATTCATACTTAAATTGATAATCATAACCCATAATTAATCCATAATCAATATCCATATATTAACTTTATTATCACATAATTATATGATTTATTCACATAATCTTAAGGTTAAATCGTTTTATTTTACGGAATCTACTTGTAGATGAACATTGGTGATTACTTAATCCATAGTTTAACTAAAATAGTCACATAATTAAATATTTTTATTTCTAACGGGACTTATGTTTAGATGGACATCGGTAATTACCTCTTGAAGCGTGTCCAAAGTTAATCCACGAGTTGATCGCAGATCGGAGTCTACAAATAAACGGAATCTAAAATTAGCTTCCTAAATAACCCCTTATGATTTTATAAATAAATAACTTAAATAATGTAAATAACTTAAAGAAACTTATTATTTATTTCAAAGAAGTTTATAAATCAAAGTTTATGTTTCTCGAATTTATTTATAAAAATTATTTTAAGTACTTAAACATTATTTCAACTTTAATATTTATTTAACTTAAACATTATAAATAATTTAAATAAACATAGAAAATCAACTTCAATAATTCATTATTTTATTTTAGAAACTTAGAAATATTTTTAGTTATGAAAAGTTAATATAAACATTAATGGAAATAATAAAGTTAAATGGAACTTTTATTTTAATTAAATAAAATAAAACTAATAAAGAAAGATGGTAAAATTAAAGTGTTGGGCTAAACTAAATAAAATTTCAGATTTAAGTGAAGAGAAGTTTGGGCTTGGGGTCAATGTAAGTAAGTAAGGACTAAGGAGGCTTTGGGTTATTTGGTTTTAAGTGGAAATAAAAATAAGAGAAGGAAATAGAGAAGCAATAGAAGAGGAAGGAAGAAAAAGGACAACAGGGGAATGGTGGCTGCCGGGTTCTTGCGCAGGTTTCCGGCGACACTGGGCGGCCGGAGGGTGGCCGCGATGGCTGGGCTGGGCGGTCAGCAAGGGGGCGGTTTTTGGGTGGTTTTTTGGGGCTACGTGTGCTGCGTGGCAGCAGCGAAGGGGGGGCTGCGTTTTGTGGGCTGCGTGCTGGTCGCTGCTGCGCGTTGGCGGCATTGGTGGTCGCTGCTGCCGTCCGGCGGTGGTTGGTCGACGGAGGGAGGTTCGAATTTTGGGTTGTGGTGGTTTAAGTGGTGGAGCTTGAGGTGGTGTTTTAATGGTGGTTTTTATTATTTTATTTTCTTAATTTTTGCAAAACTAAAATCAAAATTTTAGAGGGGAGAAAGAAGAGAGTGAAGCAAACCTTGAATGTGATTTGCTTGAGTTTTTGGGTGGGTATAGATGGGGTATTTATAGGCCAAAATTTCTGATTTGGGTTTGAATGGTCAAGCACCATTGATGAGGGTAGGATGTAGAGGTTGAAGAGAGGATTGCTTTTTTGACTTAATTGTGTAAGTTGATCAGATTTTTAAGTGGAAAAATCTGATTTTTGCAAGTGAGAAGTTATGGGTTTGCTTGAGGTTTTGGAGAAACCATTACTATGGTTGTTGGGTGAGGGAGGAAATGATGATGGAGGGTGATAAGTGATAAGTGCTCATGATAGGCTATGACAGTGATAAGGGCATGTGTAGTAATTTTAAAATCAAGCTTTAAAAAAAGTTGTACATCAAATTAGCGAAGTACATAAAATAACATTTTAATAAAATAAATTTCAAAATGCTTCTTTAAAATAATTTCAATATGAAATAATAACATTAATAATAGAAATAATATTATATCATTAAAATAATAAATGTTTTTCAAGTAAAATAATTCGAAATAAATCAAAGAAACTTCATATTGATACGTTTTTAATTTAAATAAAATAATTGGAAATAAAAATCGTAATAAAAATCAATACTTTAATATATTCTAATTTTTTTAATTAACACGTATTTTGCTAATAATATAGTTTATAAAGTAATTAATACGTTTTAAAGCTAATAATATAATTTAGAAATTCGGGGTATTACATAGAAGCTCATAGAATAATAAATTTTCGGCCCTCTATGCTTAAGTGACGGACTTAAGATTCGTCACGTTATTGGTCCAAAATATAAAGTAGCGTTATAAAAATAATTCGCAAATAGTTAACTAACATGAATAAACACACTAAGATAGTTTCTAAATTATCACGTCAAATAATAATAATAAAAGGTATGAATACATTTTCATATAACATAATAAACTCAACTTAGTTAGTAAAAAAGGAATATTAAGCTCTATCTTAGTTTACAAACCAATTTATCGGAGAAATAATATCAATAATCATATCGTATAAAATACGAGTTTTAAAGAAAATGACATTAAACAAATTATAAAAACTATAAATATTTGGATCAACAAACACAAGGTAAATTGAGAAGCAAAGTTCAAAAATGAAAATTAAATCGGCTTACATTTAATTTAGCTTAATAAACAAGATAACTAATTTAAAATGCAAATGACAAATGTTAAGGCGAAAATGGGAAACAAATTAAGGCAAAGATAAAATATAGAGGTTAAAACAATGACTAAAAAAGATATTAAATGATTTAAATGAAAAATCAAAATAGGAAAATTACAAGGTGTTGCAAGGGTCGTGTGAGATGTAAGAAAAGTGTTAGGTAAGACTGGGATGAAATAATTTTGTTAAGCATATGAGCTTAGGTTGCTATAATTTTATGTTTAGACTGCCTATATTAATACTATTCATATTTGAACCTTAACCATTAACTTTTAGCATCAATGGTTATAGTTTAGGATTCAAAAGGAGGGCAAAGGAACAAGAAGAGATGAAATGACTAGATTGGTGCGAGATGTAAGAAAAGTGTCGGGTAACATTGAGATGAAACGAACTTGTTAAAAACATATGGGTTTGGGTTGGTATAATTTTATGTTTAGATTGCCTATATTTGAACCCCTTTAACAATTAAACTAATAAGTGGTAGATGGAGAAAAATATTGAACCATGGGATTCATCAATTCTTTTCTTCTAACCTACAAAATGTGGCTCATCTATTTTAGGTGTGCACACTAGTTGTCATTGACCAAGTCATCCTTAAAATGCAAACGTTGACATCCCTCTAAATTTGGAAAACAAAGTTGTGATTCAGGAAAAGCGAAGGGGGGATGAGAAGTTGCAAGAAGTTGGGTACAGGGAATGAGGGGAACGCAAATGTTTCTTGTGTTTCCATTTGATGCAAGACACATAAACAAATCATTAACATCCTTGAACCCCTCTCTGTCCTTTACCTCCATCTTCATCATTTTAATGAGACACTAAAACATCATCAATAATACATTTTGCTAGGGCTGGTGGTTTCATCATTTATTCATATTTATGGTTGCAATGGATGGCACCACCGGGGCCAAATCAAACGGGGGCCGCCGAGTCATGGTGGTTGCCGACCCCACCAGAGAGTCTGCAGGTGACTACCATATCCATATTGTCTGTATAGCTTCCCAGATTAACAATATTCATAACTATTTTTTCTCAACAAATTTTCATAACGTGAGTACATATTATTTCAAAGATTATTACCTAACTTAAATTTGCTTGCTTTTGTGATTAGTTGTTCCACTTTGACTTTTACGTTTGCTAATGCACAACTTTGACTTTTAAACCTTTAACTATCTTTTAGCAAAAACTATCAAATAACATTCCTTTTTAAAGGTAGATATATATATATATATATATATTGATACAAATTCCAATACATTTTATAATAACATTTGCGTTTATATGTTAATAAAAATGTACGATCAAAGTGGAATATGTAAATAATGTTGAAAGCTAAAGGGATCAACTATTTACAAAATGGGAATAATATTACTTTATGAAAACAAATACCTTGTAATAATACTGGACAAACAACTAGCATACATTTTCTGTAGAGTAAACACCTCTTATAAGTTTAGGCTAAATTAATACTTGGTGACTATTGCAACAGGTGCTTTACAATATGCCCTAGCCCATGCAATATTAGAGAAGGATGAGTTGATCTTAATACATGTAATAAGTCCTTGTCCTAGGAAGGGTGCATTTGGGTTAAATCCGTTGAGCTCCTTCTTCAGAAAGCAGCTTGAACAGAGTAGTATTGTCACATCAGATACCCAAACTGAGGGCGGGGGCGGGGGTGGTGGCGGCGGCATATTTGGTAATAATGGTAGCACCGGCTTTTTCGGAGGCAGCGGAGGTATATTTGGTGTGATTATGGATGGCAATGGAGGTGGAAAGGATGCAGATTTCTTGAAGGTAATGAAGAGGGCATGCGAGGCAGCACATCCTGATATGAAAGTTCGGGTGGAAAAAGTGGAGCAAGGATGCATGGACAAGGCTAGTACGCTTTTATCTCATACCAACTTCTTAGAAATCGACCTTCTTATCATTGGTCAACGTCGAAATCTTTCCAACATTTTCTTAGGGTAAGTCTTTATTCTTCTTTTTTCGCTTTGTTTTGCTTTTTAGGCTCCGTTTCGTATAGTGTAAAATATTTTTCACGAATACTATTTTCCTCTATTTTCAATTTTATATTGTTTGATTTGTAAAAGAGTGTAATACAATTTTCCGGAGGAGTAAATTATAACTTACAATGATGGAAAACCATTTTCCCTTCAAAATAAAAGGAAAATTGTTTTCATTCTTTTTCTTATCTCGCTTGTACACTATTCTCACTACCTTCTAGTTTCCCTTTGAAGAAGGAAAAACTAATTTTGCAATAGCACTTTTCATGAAAATCATTGTATATTGAAAATGTTTTACATCCAACCAAACATAACCTTAGATAGACTATTTTTAAGGTACAAATCTTTAAGAGACTGTTTGTATGGATAGAAACACATTTTCTATTAAAAATGACTTTCTAATAATTTTTATTTGGTTTGTAAAGTGTGAAAAAAAACTTCTATATGATAGAACATAGTTCTTCTTTCTTCCCTAGAGGCGAGAATGCCCCTTCCATCTTACTTTTCCTTTTTCATTTACATTTTTAATACAAGAGATTAAAAATGGAAACTAATTTATGATTTGTGTTCCTCGGAAGAAATAATATTCCGTCTAATTAAATGAAGCTGTAATAGGGTGAGAGGGTTTTAGTGACAAGGCATACAAGTTATGAAGAGCTCCAAGTGCTTCATTAGGATAGAAAACCCTCGTATGCAAACATCCCATCTATTTGCAATTTGTTGTCATACTATCTAAACACTCTTTATCATACTTGACAATTGTTTTTGTCTATTTACTGATTTTGAACACAGGGAGTCATCCTCCAACTCCCAAGGTGTCGGATTTTGAAACCCAGAATTAGGTGATATATATAATAATAAAGTCATATCGATTTCACGCCTCTCTTCAACCATTGCCCCAACTCCATCCCCCTCATCTTAACCAAGATGAACAATTTTCCATTGCTACTTCCACCCAATGTAACCAAGGTGTCAAAACTCAAACGTGCCCGCATTTTCAGAGCAACCATAATACGAGGAAAAAATACAAAGTGTCAAAAGATTGAATAAAAGACACATACTAACAGATCATTATTTATCCAGATTATTATGTGGTTTATTGGCCATTAAAGTTGCAAAACTGAAACACTAATGATTAAAATCAGAATTCATTAGGGCAAAAGCTTTATTAAGAATGGCCGATACATCAGTAGGCAATATGCTAGAAACACAAAGCCATGTAAAGAAGAATAAATTGTTTTGCAAGTTCTGTAGTTGCTAAGAAGATGGAAGACAAAGAATAATATATCTAATTTAAGTTTTGTATTCTAATCCCAAGTTCTTTTTGTTCAAAAAAGGCATCAATTCTTCCGTAGATATCAGCATAATATTAAAATGACAATCATACATATCAGTTTGAAATTAAGGAGTGGGGAAAAGACATCAGATAAATTTGCAATGTGTTGTTTTTACGTTATATGCATCACAAGTTCTAAAAACACAGTTTTGGAATCAAAATGTTGTGAAAAAGAATGTTCATATTTAATGCAATTTCATGGGTGATTCTTTCTTGGTTAAACGAGCAGAGCGAGAAGAAATGGAGGCCAGTTGCTAGGAGGATCAAAAGTAGTAGACACAGCGGAGTTTCTGATAGAACACAGCCAATGCACTTGTGTTGGAGTACAGAAGAAGAGCCAAAATGCAGGTTATCTTCTCAACACCAGAACCCACAAGAATTTCTGGCTACTGGCATAACAAAATAATTCAGCTGTCACTTCTAGCTTCAATTCACTCTGTCAAGGATATGCACAGATTTGCTGATATTTCCAGCAGTTTGCGACAAATGTTGATGGATCGATCGGAAATACAACAGTAAATCATTGTTAAAAAGGGTTTACATCATTTTTGCAGAACATAGCTAATCCACACCACATTACACTTTCATTGTGGGTTTAAATATCTTTGAGTATGTACATGGAGTAATTCTATACTTCTAAAACTTCCTGTCTCACAAATGAAAATTTTCTCTCCCAAAAAAAAAAAATGAATGCTGAATGACAAGCAAGTTGATGAAAAAAGCAATTCTCTTAGACTTTGTATATTTATATCAACATAAAGAGAAAAAGCAGAGTAACAAACTTTTTAGAGTTCATCATGCAAGACATTTTGAGCTGGGTTTGCCCTGAATGTAGGAGGTACATTACCATCCTGCAAAACATTAAGTCCATCTCCTGCAGGCTGTTGTCTAGCACGAGCTCCTTTAACCATACCTGCTTTTATGGATGCAATAACTACTCGCTGCAGCTTCAATATCCCAATACGCTTTGAAACAACATAAAGAACAGCTAGAGAGAACAAGAGGAACCCTACAACAATTATGACACTGCAAAAGAGAAAAAGATTTCTCTTAAAAATTCCAGCTTGCCCAGTAGGAAGGGAGAAAACAGATACAGGGGAGAAAAAGTTTGTTTACCGATCAATAACATCCTGACGCTGCATCGTGGAAAGCAGGTTACGTGTTCGCATCAACAGTGAGCGATGGCCTTTGTATTCACTTTCGGCTTTTCTCAATGTTCCAGTTGATTCCTCTGCAAGCAAAAGCACATCTAAATCTAAATAACCTCCAACGAGTTTCTAAGAATCCTAGTAATTTTAGAATTGCCAGCAAAAACACCATGGGGTTTCTCATTTGCTTTCATTTCTATCAACAGGATATCAAATTAGTCAGAAACTAATTGGTAGAAGATGAGCAAACTATTATTGCAAAAAGATGAAAAATAGAAGAAACCCAATTATGATTTTCAGGTCTCTTTACATCCTTGTAACAGGACACAAGTAATCTCCGACACAACCCATTCGTTTAGTTTACCATGAAATCAGAACATTAAAACAGCTTAACTGAGCAGAAGATAATTATTACAACAAAAACATTTCAAAAACTCAATTCATTAAGAATAATTCCTAGACTTTCTACATTCTCGTTTACAGGACATAAATGATCTGGAATGCTGAGTATCCAAGGGTTAGCTAAGTTTAAAGGGAAAAGATGGAGATATTGCAAAGCAATAAACAGAAAACGTAAAACAAGAAAGGGGGCACTGGAGGTGAAATAACATACCAAAAGTCATTAATGTGCTTGCACTTCTTTCCAACTCCTATGCTTGGCGAAAGACAAGATGAAAAGGATGTGAGCTCATAACGTAGTACCATACGATAAATTGTAGAATGTTGCAGCGAAGAAGAAGATGTACTGACCTGAGCCATCAGTTGGCGTGTGCGGCGAAGGCTCTCAGTGATGCTTTCTGCAGCAGAAGTCATTCCAGCCTTTGTTCTTGAATATAATAGAATGCGATTACACTTGGCTAAATTGGCAGTATATTGTAAAAATGAAATCTCGCATGTTATACAAAAAGAGAATTGTATAAAAATCAATTAACTCTGTATTCGGCAGTAACAAGGCATAGCACATACTGTAAATTGCGTCTGCGCATAGTGGACTCGCTGCCCCCACCTAGAAGAAGTTCCCTCTGCAATCAACATAATGTCCACAGGGAGACCAAACACTCTTAGATTCATGATTAAAAAACAAAGAAGTTGCAAGAAAAGTAAAATTTTCATAGTTGATAGACTAGAAAAAGACAGGAAGCTTCATCTTAATTTTGATGGTAAAAAATATAATAACCTGATGAAGAGTCACAACAAACAAACATCTAAATTCACTAAATTACAAGTTCGTCATTTTTTTAATGAACTTCCATGTACTATCTTGTCTTGCATTCCACGTCACTCATCCCCTCTTAGAAATAACTCAATAACAAGCTTTGAAGGACAAAAAAAATAGCAGCCCTTGCACCTACGTAGTGATGAATTCAATGCCAAATTATTATCAATTACAGTGCAAATTCTAAGTATAGAAATCTTCAATGGATGGTGGGAAAATAAAGTTCAGGTGGACGGTGCACCTTTAAACATCTTGAAAACAATTCCTTTCAAATATGTAATGTGGTAAATAAGGTTACAACACTTCGTCTAATTTTGTTAATCATTTTTGCTACTTTGGATATATGTGTTACATCTTGAAGCAAATCTTCGAGTTCCTGATATCAAATGATGTAATAGCAGTAGGGCCAATGTAAGAGGCATATTGGCCTTAATAGTTGCTTGAATGGATCTATGAGTGTCACATAATTCGTAGATCGCTCTGGAACGGGGAACGAATTCGGGAACGGAATTCACTGCATAGAGCTTTGACTTTGGGCAGATTGGTGAATAGTGAATTGTGAATTGGGAACGAATTCGACCGAACCAATTCGAAATTCGCACACCACCCCAGCGAATTATGTGACATTGTCTATGCCATTAATTCCTCTATCAGGTTTCCTACATTCTTGTCTCCACAGTTTCTTCTTCGACTTGCAAGAATGCGCCTAAATCTAGGGAACACTTGTGAGACTTGTTCATACGTTTCTCCCTTAACAAGTGAGTATGTGATTCAAAATGATAGTCATGGTGTCAAAACAAGGCCATATTATATTGTATCGGCCACATTGTAAAGGTTTCCAAATCTACAAAACCGATACCACCCTCATCGTAAAGGTGTAATAAAAATCTGTGTTTTAGGCCAACTGCACGGCGACACAAATCATCTCCGTTACCACGGCACCGTGTCGGCGATCGCCGGGTAAACCGCTTTTTCAAATCATAAAACTCCACAATTAGCATGTATCTCTCTAGCAACCATGAGAAATTTGACAAGTCCCTAAATTGCTAGCTAGTAACATATATTCTTATGGGGCGGAGAAAGGCAAATTAATTAAGTGGCCAAGCAATATATTAAAAACTAGAGGTGTAAGCTCAGCTCAAAGATATGGAAGTCCCAAAATAGCTAGTAACATAGCTTAAACAAGTGGAAAGCTTGACCAAGTGGTTTTTCAAGCTATATGAAGAAGTTGGAAGTGTAAAATCAAGCATCTATGAAATATTCATAGATAATTCCGCCTTTAAGTAGGTCAAAGCACGAACCACACTAAGTTGTGACCTATAGAGCTTTCAGGTCAATAGTATTGTTTCGAACACAGAGGCTATGTAAATAACTAACTTTGGAAATTGTTCTAGAGTTAATGCATGGGAAAGGCAAGACAAAGATCGGAAGCCACTTCTTAAGGGAAAGCTAGTTCTTCAGTAAAGAGGGTTCCTTGACTAATAGAATTGCATCCAAGTGAAACCCCTTTTCTTTGTCTTTTCCGAGGACATGTAGTCGCCTATGAGAAGCTTATGAAAGAAAGGTTTGTCTTTTTGAGAGGTATGTTTATTCTATCGCGTGAGCTAAGGGGGGAACTCGGCACAAGATTGGAGAAGAAAGTAAACAGCGAGTGGTTTTTGAATGGTCGCAACAAGATGTTTACATTGAATTAGCATAAAAGCACCTAAAATATGACCTTGAATTAGCATAAAACCTGCTCTCATGCCAGATTGATGGCAAACGTCTAAAAAGAAATTAATTGAACTCAATTCACATGTCTTAAACTATAAGCATATTAGATGGTCAAGCCAAAGAGTGTGTTGCTTACTTTGTCACGTCATTACCTACAACTACATTGTTTTAGAGTTACAACTTACTCAATAGTGAGCTATAACACATGTAGCTAGAATAGTCTCACATGCCAAAAATGTCTAACCATAATTTTTTACTTTGATGCACAAAGAATAAAATATTTTAAAGATAAACATGTTTCCTTTTTTATTGTTTCAAGCTAGTAGCTTATTGTAGCTACTGATGGTAAGCTAGTTGTTTGAGTTTTTACATGATTTGCAAGCTAGTCCTTTTCTCACACCATTGGAGATGCTCTTATGTGTATGTTTGGAGAATAAAAGGGAAAAAAAGTCCAACATCCTAGCATCACTCATGTACCAGACTACCAGATTTTCGATCCTAATATAGTCCATAGTCTATAATTTGCTGTCTTAAAAAAATACCCCTAAGGCATGCACAAAAATAAGAAAACAAAGACCACACACAGACATTCTAGATCTTATAAACAAAGATACTTATTCCGCTAATCTAGAACTTGCCTTTTATTGCTTTCCTTTTCCAGAAGATTTTACAACGCGGTGAAGGCATAATCAGGAATAGGACATCATGAAAAGTCATTAAGGCATTAACTAATAAACAGAATTTCGAACAAAAAAATAAAAAATAAAATTGGCCAATAAAAGTTTGAGGAAGCAACACAATAAAGATAAGTCGATAACCTCTTGCTGAGCAGTTTTCTTCATATTTGCCTTTGCTTGCAGATTAGCATTTCTTAAAGCAATTCGCAAGCTAAGAAACAAACCAAAAAGTGATTGTGAACATCAACAAACGAATAGGACATACAATTATAATCAAGCATCTGGTTCAGATAGACATGAGTTGTCACACAAGGAAAACAGTAGAGTTCTTCGGAGTGAGAAAACAAAAAAGGATTACATTATGATCCCTTTTTCTTTTCAATCCCCCTCCCCCCTATTGGGAAGAAGGATTATGATGAGTAGTACGGTCACCTTTGCGATTGCTGCTTCCAGTTCTCAAGAAGAGCTTCTGCAGACTGAACCTCTTCATAGGTTGGAAGTTGTGGAGCCAAAACATCAAGCTTGAGCTGCAATGAATTGAGCGTAGCTAGCCCATCTTGTGCCAGACCATTCAATCTAGGAAGAGAGTTTTTCTCTCCACTCATGTCTCTAGATTTTCCATAATCCTCTATCGCCTTTATATGTCCTTGAGTCTCAAAACTTCTTTCATCCCACTCCTTCTTGACTTCCTCCACAGCCTTTACAATCTCATCCATTTTGTAGTGGAACCTTCAAAACACCAACTTTTTGTTACAGCAACAGTCAGCTTATGTTTTACACTGCACAGCCAGAACAGGAAATCTAATTATTCAACGCATAGTAAAATGTGCCTTATCTGCATTAAGTATATACCGAGACAATAAATTATACTTCCTCCATTTCAAAATACTCGCAACGTTTCTTATCTGCACATTATCCAATGCAATACTTTGAACCTTAATATCTCGAATTATTAATAAGTAAAATTTATAAAAGGTTGATATTATGATAGTATGTATTAAGACGAATCATATAAGACCCCACTTGACTATATTTTTTCTTATAAACTTGTGAAAAGATATAACATAAGATTGATGGATGAATAGTAATTACTAGGCTAATGTTGCTAGTATTGCGAAACGGAGGAAGTACTAAATTATAAAGAGAGGATGATGCTGTCTACTGCAAAAGTGCATAGATAGGGACGGAAATCAAGGATTTCTAATCAGGCGGCAATTAAATTCTTATAACAAGAGCGCGAGCACAACAAGAAGTGAAACCAATGCAATACATTATTAAGATCTCTAGATATTCGAAATATTCAAAAAAATAACGTTCTTTTTTCAAAAACCTTGAGGGCTTTTGTTCTATGAGCAATTTAGGGTTAGCAAATTCGGATACATCGTTGATTGAGAGAGAAGGATCGAAGAAGATGAAAACAAATCATGATTTTAGGGTTAAAGTCGAGACCTAGAACTGAAATTTGTTTAAATTAGTAAAATATTACCTTAGGGATTTCGTTATAGGAGCAATTTCGTGTAAGATGATGCCTTCATCTCCGGGGAAGCGTCCGGCAGAGTTCGTCGTTGGTGACTGGTGAGTGGTGAACCAGTCACGGTCCTCTCTTTTTGTTTTGTTTTTTTTAGTATGTCTAAAAAGGGCTTTAGTGAGTCACATGCAGAACTTCCTTAGTAATAGATCCTTCTCAGTTTTATTTAGGTGAAATTGTTTTAAATAAACTAATCTTTATTGCATCTTCTAATATTAAGTCAATTTATGAGTTATTTTAGAATAAGTCGATGTTGTGTCAGATTATCAATTATGTGTTTAACCCGTCCAACCCCTCAGACCAACCAACACCACCACTCCAACACCTCACCTAGACAGCAAAGACCTGCCACCACCTAAATCCACTTCCTAACACCACCATTCGACGCCAACACCTCGTTTTACCTCCATAAACAACCACTACCACTTGAATCCACCCCTTGAGACCAACATCAAATCTAACATTCAAAAATCACCACCCCCATCTGATGACAACCGAAACTTTGACAATTGACCTCAACCGAAACTTTGTATCACAAGAATGCACAAAAAATAATGAGTAGAACATTTTCAGTGAGTCAAGGGAAGTGGAAAAGAAGCGCATGAGAGTTAAGCTGAAGGAAGTTGTTGCAAATGAGTCCAAACCAAAAAATTCAAATATGAATATCGGTTTGTAACTGAAAGAGGTCGGATTCCTATCTTTGTATCTCAAAAAAGGATTATCAATTGTTATTGAAAGGAAAATCCATCAATTATGTTCTTTCAAAATTAAGAATGTTGTTATCCACACGGGTTGTGATGACCGCAAGAGATGATTTAAGGAAGGAAAAAGTAGGATGTGATGCACCCTCAATGAACAATCAGAGCATAATTTTGTGATATAGAATATAATAGAAACTCCAAAAGATCAAGTCAAGGAGATTATAGAAAATTTCACCCCCTGTTGAACCCAAGGAAAGGAAAGGAGAATGTGAAGGCACTGGTAGTGTCATGGATAACTCCTAACAAGATGGGATGTTTGAGTGTAGTGCTAAGAAAAGAAAGAAAAATTGTCAACTATACGACAAGAAAATCATGCATGATCCTGTGTGTAACTGGACCACCCATCGTACTTTTCCTTCTAACCATGTTGTGGCTTGCAGGTATAAAGCGGGTACTGCATCTCAATGAACAATAATCTAGTATCCAAGGAAGAAGTCGTTATATGTGTCATATTATAGTAGTGCATGTAATGTAAGTAGTGTTCGTAATGTAGGTTTCTCAAAGGGTGTGTGCTCTACCCATTAAATGACTATAACCCAAGTAAATGGTATTGTGTTGTAAACTCTAATAAGGGGGCTCGTGAAGTAGCGTACATAGCTAGGGAAAGGGACTAAGTTTGTACTTTTTCACCTTTATATAATTTGTCTTTCATGTCGCCAAAAAAAATTAATGGTCTTTAGGATGATTAAATAAATAACTTAAAACTAATAAAATCTAGAAACAAATATATCCATTTCATATTAGCATCATTAAATGCTGAATCACTTTGTTGTGGATGAGATGGTGGTCGGGGTGGCTTCATTGTTGATTGTGACATATTATATCCCGGGTTTCCAAGATTTTGAACCTGGGCATCCAAATATTGAAGCACCCATGTTTTGGGCACATGCATTGAGATTTTCGATGGTAATCTCATATGAACCGACTTCAACATTTCTTCTAGGATCCATATATTTTGGTAAAAAAGTTTTTTTTTTGGAAATTTGATGTAAGGAACAACTAATTAAGAGTAACAATGATAGAAAATCATCAAAAAAAATTAACAACTTTTTTAAATAACCAGAAAAAACTTTAGTTTTAAACTTAATAATTAGTATAAACTTGAGAAAAAGAGCAAGAACAAGAGAGCAAAAGCAAGAAAGCAAGAATTAGAGGAAAGATGGGAGATTGAGAGAAGATGAGATTGATATGAGTAAAAAGTGTGATTTTGGGAGGTATTTATAGAAGGCTTTATTTTGGGGGATCAAAAATTTAAATTCAAGCAAAGAGTGAAATTAGTCGTTGTTGCTACTCTTTTTGCTAGTTGAATTGTTCAACAAACTTTCAAAGCTTTTGCATAATGCCAAAAAATGATGTTTAGAACTTGTATACACTATTCACTTTCACTATTTAAGCCTCTAACTTTTGGAACACTGATGCAACGCAAAGCAAAGCAAATTGATAGTGATTCAGTCCCATTATACATTGATGCAATGCAAGATGCAACTATTCAAAGCACTCTGATTTTATCACTCATGCATTAAAGCTGCTAAAGTGATGGCTTGACAACGAATGCAACCATGCCTTTAGCCTATTTTATTTTATTTTAACTTCATCATATTAATGAAGATTGAAAACTCAGCAACAAGGATGTAGTGTTTTGGATTTGAAGATTGATTTGATCAACACATCTAACTGATCAGATCAGATCAATGCACTAGCCTCGACGCGCTAGGTTGGGCAGTTTGGGCTGAGCTGGACTTGGCGATCTGGGTGGCCTTAGCGGGTAGTGGTTGGGTTTGGGTGGGTCAGAGAGCATGTTAAGGCGTGTTAGTATGTCGGGTTTATGTCTTCTCCCTCAGAACTTGCATTCGAGGTTCCATTTCTACTAACTATATTTAACTAATTCTTTTGGTCTATCCCCGTTGTAGGCTGGGTTGCGAAATTTCAATCCGATACAAATTTGCTCTTAAGGTGGATTGGTTGCGAGTTTTAACCGAGTTAAAATGCGCCTAGTCTATACAACCCACGAGACAGACTGGACTGACCCAACTTAAATATCATATCTAATCGGATTAATGATGGTAGTAAGATTTTGCCGAATCTTAAAAACGTAGAAAACCCCCGATAAAGCTCATAGAAAACCAAAGTGAAGCCCTTCCTCAGCCTTAGCCTAAGCCTAAAGAGCGAGCGAACATACTTGGTGGCAGCTGATATTCCTTGTTCATCTCTTACCATCAATATTAGACGACTTCATTTTCCAATTATCCAATCCTCTCTAATGGCAACCTCTTCTGCTATCTCTTCAAATTCATCGTCTTTCTTGCACAAGGTTCCATTCTTCCCTCCTCTTCACTTTTAATGGTAGTTTTTCCATCAATTAAAATTGATTAATTTCTATATCGATGCTTATTTGCTTTCATTTTTGTATTCATTTCGTCTCAGAAGGATGTGGGTCTATCTGCTTTTGCCTCATCAACCTCCAAATGTTCCCAATTCACAGCTTCAACTAAATACAAATACAGTACCAGAAGGTTGAAGAACATCGTTTCTGTCATGCAAACTGAGCGCAAACCTTCTACTACTGGCTCGGTTTGTCTCTATATTCCCATTTTTTGTACTCTTTTTTTTTTTGGGTTTTCTGGAACACTTGTAAATTGATTGAATTTGGTTTTTGCGGATGTAATTAAAATTAGGTGAAAACTGGTTTGACTATGACAGAGAAGATATTGGCTCGGGCTTCTGAGAAAACCCAGTTAACTCCAGGTGATAATGTGTGGGTTAATGTTGATGTTTTGATGACTCATGATGTTTGTGGACCTGGCTCTTTTGGTATCTTCAAGAAGGAATTTGGCCAGAATGCTAAGGTATTTATTTTTAGTTTTGGTAATTGTTGTTAGGTTAGTTCGTGCTATTTATATTTTCTCAATTTGTTCACTGCAGAGTATGTATGTTATTTTAGGCTCCGTTTGTTTTAATGGAAAACAATTTTAATGGAAAACACGATTTTAGAAAAAGTTTTTCTTTGTTTGTTTGATTAGAAGAAAACTCAGGGAGAAAAGGTTAGTGAAGTTAAAGAGAAGGAAGGATGGGAGGAGAGAATAAGTGCATTTTCGACCTTTACAATGTGTTTGGATAACAAAAGGGGAAAGAAAAGAAGGGGATGGAAGGTAAGGGGAGGGAAGAAGGATAGGTTTTCCTTCCAAATCTCTCCAATGTTGGAGGAGGAATTTCTTGTAAATTAATCCTACCATTTCCCCCCTTCCAAATCCTTCACCCCTGTCCTTGTTATCCAAACAATGGATTTTTGCCATCTCCCTTCCCCTTCCCTCCTATTTGACTATCCAAACAAGCTGTTAAGAAAATTGTTTTCCACCCCTTACCAAAACAAACAAAGGGAATTGGAAAGATGAAGGATAACTATTTTCCAAGAAAATGGTTTTCCATCAAAACAAACGGAACCTAAATTTTACAAAGTTCACAATTGAAGCTCTATTTGGTTGGATGTTGATCATTTTCCGTGAATACCATTTTCCAAGGGATACTCAATATATAACTTTCCTTTGTTTGGCTCCTAAGTATGAATGAAAGTATAGTAGAGGATACAAGGGAGAAATGTAAGAGAAAGGTGAGGAGTTGGGAGGCAATGTGCTTTTTTTTTTATAATCTATGTAGGAAAGAAAATGTTTCCAATACAAGGAATATTATTTTCAATCAATCGGAAAACCATTTTTCACCTTTTACAAACCAACAAAGGGAAGTACTTCCTCCGTTTTCAAAAGCTTGCAACAAACCAATTTTTTATGTCTCTCAAAAAATCCCCCTTTGTTGCAAGCTTTTGAAAACGGAGGAAGTAGTAAAATTAGTTTTCTGGGAAAGTGTTTCCCTTCTAACCAAACAGCGTCGGTGTTTCCCTTACTAGACTTCCACTTATTAAAGTGGGGAGAGGGGGACAGGTAAAGACAGCCATAATTGGGAAGGACATTGTCAATTTTACATTTTACAGTATATAATGAGCAAAGAATATATTTGGCATCTGTTTGATTCTATTGATTACTATCTGAAGTCTAGAAGTCGTGTCTTTCTATGCTTTATCATTTCTTAAACATGTTGTGGCTTGTTGGTTTTCAAGTTCTTATTACTTCCAATAGTTTGCTTGGGGGTGCAGAACATAGAGGACCTATTTTATGTGATGAAATGGTAACAATCTATTGACAAGTTAGCTTGCATCTATGCAAAGTTAGAGCCTATGGGTTCCATTTTGTTTTCTTCTGGCTTTGGCTTTGTATGGAACTGGAAAGCACAATTCCTACCCTATTTTTAGTCTTACATTGAATATGTTCAATTGTCTTGTACAATTTTCTTCAATTCCCCATTGAAGCTCTCTGCCGGTTGTCGTCTTTAAACAATCTATTGATAGGTTTGGTGATTAACAAATTAAACTTTATAGTTGCCAATTTACCTCCAATATAAAATTGAATTATAATTTGTAAACTTATTGGTGTAGTTATGAGCTTATGACCATTACAGTGCGTCATCATGATTGAATGATGGCTTTTTTTTAATTTATTTTTATGTATTTAGCTTTTTGGGATGGTTCTCTGAGATATACTTGCTAGAAATTCTTTTTCCCACAATAGCCAACTCTTACCAATAGTATGATAGTTTTACAATCTCAAGATTAAACTCACACTGTTAAAAGCGGGAAAAAGGGATCGCGAAAAATGAAGAACCTTGAGGAACGAATGAATGGGAAGATGAGAAGAATTTTCAGGAACTAAGCTCAGTATAACTATTGCTACATAATGCGAAAGAATTAGAATATTCACACAATCGAAAAGAGTTAGAGATGTGTGTTGGAAACTTGGAATATTCCATATACATTTATACCTTATAGTATTATATAATTATATTGTTATGGTACAATCATCACTTTCTGTATTCTCTTTTGTGATATCAATTATGATAATAAGACACATATTGCAAATGTTACTTAAAGTTATAGGGAATGAAACCATACAGCCATAAATACCCTTGATTCTTTATTGTTTTAGCTCGGGTAGGAAAGCTAGTTAGTATAAAAGTTCAATTGGTTTTGTTCGAGATAAATTCCACCACTGCGACGTAGAGGGCATATCTACAATGTGGATTTTGGTGTCCTAAACTCCGAAAATACCCCCAAGACTAGAATGGATGCCCTAAAATATTGAGAGAGATAAGAAAGTTCCAGTTTCATGATTGCTAGTTTAGCACTAAATATAGAAGCTATCTTCTATTGATAAATTCAAACTACTGATGCATTAAAAAAGAAGTAGAAGCATATGTTGTAGTTTCCAAGGTTGTCAGAACTCAAAATCGGGATTCTACTTTGGATAGAAAGACCCTCCAGAATCGGATCGTAGAATTGAATCGTTGAATCGTACAATTCTACGAACACACATAATCTAGACATTACACTCGTATCCTAGGTTTAAAAGGCCAAAAAGGAAAAATTGTAATTGTAATTGTAATTTTTAATGATAATTGATAACATATGTTATTAGTAGCTTTATTGTTATGTTTAAATCTAATATAAATTTCTAAAATTTTCGCTAGTTGAAAGAAAGTTATGGGATCGTTTAGAATCATAAGTAGAATCGTATGACCAGATTTCAATCGTAGAATTGTAAGATTCTACGTAGGATCACGATTCTAACTACAATGGTTGTTTCTATATTTTCTTGTATGGAACTGATTTTAGAGAGCTTGAAGAAGTGACAAAGAGACATAACCATCCTCTTGCATTTCGTTGGATGGCTGAAAATATTATTGGTTTGAATATACTCTCCTATTTTGTTAGTGGAAGATGCTAATTAAAAAAGTATTGGAAATACAAAGGGTCTGCAGTTTCTTGTACGAGAAATCATTGTAGCTACCTTGAAGTGATGTAGAGACACAGCTGCTAGTCTGCAATCCCCATGTTTATGGATAGAAAACTTCATTTTGGTTTCTCAATGCAGTTCCAGTTTCTATTTATAGGAGATAATTTCCTTCTTAGAATAGTCTCCACTTTTTTTAAAATACTTGGTTGAAGATTTATTGGGAGATAGGAAAAGGAGGGATGGTTTGAAGTGGGGAGACGTTTATATTGAATAGAAACCTATAGTAATAGTTCCACGTCTCTGTGTGTATGGTGTGTGTGTGTGCGCGCGCGCATGCCTATGCATCCTTATGCATGTGTCCTTAAATTGTATGCTTCGATTTTTGATTGTTTATATGTGCTTGTGTCCATAAATATCATGTGGTTGTGCAGTTCTCCTTTACGTGCTTGCCTATCCTCTCATTGCATCATATGCTCTCTGCGAAAGTCATGTCTAATAAATTGGTGTTCCGCAATTGTATTTTTTGGATTGTCGCTGTAACATTTCTATATCTTTCTATGTGGTTTCATTGCATTACTGTCCATAATCATTATAATCATTATATATTAAAAAAAGAGGAATATGGAGCAAGTATCTAAGAAGAAATAAGCCACCTCTTCATCTTTGAATCTCAGAATTTCCATTCATGATATCAATATGTAATTGTCCATATTATGCATTATAACTAATAATATTTCCTCTCAAGCCTAAAAAAGTAAACATTTATATGTTCTTTTTGATCGAAGGTGTGGGACCGTGAAAAGATTGTCATTATTCCTGACCATTATATCTTTACTAGCGACGAACGCGCCAATCGCAATGTTGATATTTTGAGGGACTTTGTGAAGGAGCAAAATATCAAATATTTCTATGACATAACCGATCTTTCTGACTTTAAGGTAAGCTGCTTGGTGCTTGTCTATGCCTTGTCCGTTAGTGAGTTGATTCTTAATCACTTTGTTTCATTTGCAGGTCAATCCTGACTATAAAGGAGTTTGTCATGTTGCTCTTGCTCAAGAGGGTCACTGTAGACCTGGAGAGGTCCCTAGCTTTTTCAACTTGTTGGGTTTGATTCATTTAAGAGTTGTGATGTTGTGAATCTCATCTAGTTATTTGACTTTAGGTATTGTTGGGGACTGATTCTCACACTTGTAATGCTGGAGCATTTGGGCAATTTGCCACTGGAATAGGCAATACTGATGCTGGTTTTGTTTTAGGCACGGGCAAAATATTGTTGAAGGTTTGTGACCCATGTCCAGTAGTCTACAGTATAATTTCAACACTGCAAAATTTTCTGGAGTCTTTTTATCTGTTTGTTTTCTATGTGCATAACTTTTTCTGAAAATCTTGTATGCTTAAAACTTATTGCTTGTTTTGAATTTGACTGTACACAAAACCTAGTTTGCTTCATGGAATACCCCATATTGGATTCCAAAAGTTTTTTTTAAATATTATGTAGGTTCCATAGTTACTGTTAGGTTTCTGGTTGTGTGGGGGGTGTCCAGGGACTTCAAAATTTGCTGAACCTTTGGAAGGACTCTAAATTGAAAACAGTTCTGTAAAGAACTGGAATATAGCACAGCTTTCGAACTAGTGGTGAAGAGACTTGGTTAACATTTTCCAATAAACTAATAGCACCAGGAATATTAGTTATTTTGATAGTATTCCTTTTGGAAGAAGATATATAATATAGACGAGGAGCAGAAAGTACATAATAGGAGAATAAGCTGTGATTTATGTCATTTTCAGATATATATGAAATACTTCCTCTGTTTCTAAATAAGTGACACACTTTCCATTTTTGGAAATGTCACAATAAGTGACACCAAGCTCAAACTGGAAATTCATAAGCTATAAGATTACACAATTACCCTTACTCACCTAACTTAAATATATCTAATTATACTACATTTCCCTCTTTACTTAATCTAATTAACCCATTATAATTTTTTAACTCCCCAACAACCACCACCTAACCCATCCCCTCTCTCTCTCTCCTGCCTCCCACCAGGCACCAGCCACCTCCCTCCTCCCTCTCTATCCTTCGAACAACCAGCCACCACCCCTCCCTCTCTCTCCATTACCAGCCATTATGATGATCTCCTCCTCACCCACTGACAATCTCCGGCCAACAAATGGTAACCACCCACCGGAACACCAGTCAGCCATCACCCACGACCTCCTCCTCCGGCTCCTCTTCATCTCTCACCCTCCATTTCTAGACTCCATTTTTTCCGGCTCCTTTCTCTCTTCCCCACCCAACCTAACCACCACCTTTGCCCATTGAACCATCACCATTCTCCCCTCGAACTAAATCGACGACATCCTTCAAAAAAAGCTCATTTCAGGAGGTGTTTCGCTTGGGTGGGTAGATGGTGACAAAATGCTTTTAAAAAAATGGAAAGAGACTCGTGAAACCTTGATTCGTTCGATTGACAGTGGTTGCTCATCGGAGCAATGTTACAAGGAACGGGGAACGATTGGAAACGAGGAACGAAAACGGATACGCGGAACGTTACCCAGAGTGAATCGGGAACGATTGGGTACGAAAACAATTAATATAAATATATATATATATATATATATGCTGCTAGTCTCAAAAAAAATAAAAGGATGCATTTTCCCATAAAAATTGATGTAAAACGCTTCGGTAATCAGTAAAAAATAAACAATAAAAATTAAGTAAAACTTAAATCTTTGTTTTTTCATTATATTTAAAAACTTAATGCAACTTTGAAAAAGGAAGTGGGCCATCATCAATATTAATTATCACGTTAAACGTTATTGTTTAACCTCTCCTCTCTCCTCATTAAACACGTTAACCTCTCCTTCTTCTCTTTCTCTCTCTCCTTCCCCTTCTTCTGTGCCGACTAGTTTCTCCTCTTTCATCTTCTTTTCTTCCACAATTTCTCAACAATGGCGACCGAAACCCTAGATCAACCTTCATCGAAAAAATCAAAAGCACATTTAATAGTGAAGAACAGGGACACCCCATAGACGTACGGGAACGCGAGCGGCAGCGATTTGGGACGCGTTCGTTCCGCGATCCGGGACGAACGATTCAGATCGGAGATCGGCCCTCCGTTCCGCGTTCCTGGTATCATTGCATCGGAGACTCGGAGTGAGGGTCGCTGGTGGCTGCTCTTCGGAGTGAGGGACAGTTGCGCCGCACCGCGCCGGTGGTGGGAAGGTGGAGAGGAGTGACGGACATTGGTTCAGGTGGTGGTGGGGAGTGACTGACAGTGGGTGGGTTGGTGGATGGTGATGTTTATTATTGTGCTATTAGAGTATATTTATCATTTGTTTTTATTTTAAGTGAATTACCCTTCTCCTCCTAATTGTGGTCCCCAACTTTCTCTCTCTAACCTCCTTGGTTTTCCCCCACTTTCTCTATGTTCCACTTATTTAGAAACGGAGGAAGTAAGTTTCTGCAGACAAGCATGTGTTGATGTTACAGTAATCATAGAGTTAATATAATAATTATAGTAACAGTAACCCAGAAATGCAATATGTATTGAAAGAAAATACTAGTAAGACTGGGGAAAAGGGTAGCTTAAAAAGGAAACAAACTTTGGAATGGCAACTCCACAGGATCATATAGATAAACATCTGCAATGTCGAATGAGCAGAATTAAAAAGTTTGAGGGCGCCATCTCCTAGTGAACACTGTTGCACGAGTCTTCGCGACCCAAGTAGTGGTTAAGGGTACGGCGGTACGCATCTCTCCCTATATGACTATGTCACCAGTGAACATTCTCATCTGACTTTTGTTGGCTTTACGAACCAAAACTCAATCATAAAATACTGTGTAGGTTGTTGTCGTCTTTTAATGTATCATATATCCTTATTTTTTCGTAAACTGTGTCCCAATTGTGACATCCAAGTCAGTAGCATCCGTCTCGCTTACATGTTGAACTGAGTTTTTCTGCGTCTTGTTTTAATCAAAAAGACTATTATTCACTACTATTTATCTACAACCAAAAAGGACTTTGAACGTACCTCACTAGGTAGTTCATAAGCAACTGTCTGTTTTCTCTCTAAGCATCCCCACGCAGGTTTAGCTCCTTTGTACTCACCTTCAATAATACATGTCCCAGTAGTCTAGTACCCTCACATTTTCCAAGCATCTCCAATTTCCAGATGAGGTCTGTAGTATTGTTGCTGTAGGCTTCATTTCTTGAAATTCATTTACAAATCCTTCAGTCTCCCTATGTCGTTTTCTATTCTGGGTATAAAGATGGACAGTTTCATGTGTTGTTATTCTTGCTGTGCCCTCATTGGTTCCAGTAAAGGCATGCAACCCTCCTCCACCTCTTCAGTATTTTCTATCTGAGTTATGGCCTTAATAGAGGTTTTTGTTGCTTTTTAAACGTATTTTTAAAAATCTACTGTGAGGCTGTGGTATGCCTCTACGGGTTGAGTATATTAGTTACCTCTCAATCTTGCAGGTTCCTCCGACACTAAGATTTGTAATGGATGGGGAGATGCCTGATTATTTGCTTGCAAAGGACTTGATTCTGCAGGTAAGTGTCAGTGTAGATTGCATCTTTCTCTAATTACAATTACGTCTGCATTGTGTCAATTTTTTGATCATTATCACTTGGCTTCTGGAATGCTTTCAGATAATTGGTGAAATATCAGTGGCTGGTGCAACATATAAGTCCATGGAATTTGTTGGATCCACTGTGGAGAGTTTGACGGTGAGTATGTTTCGCAATTCCTGTTTCTCTTGTCAATTATTGGCAGTTAATTTGGAATTTTATAACTCAGTTCCGCAAGCCATGAGTGACAATTATGCCTGTACAGATGGAAGAGAGAATGACCCTTTGCAACATGGTTGTTGAAGCTGGAGGAAAGAATGGGGTTGTTCCTGCTGATACTACCACATTCAAGTACCTTGAGGTTTGTGCATTTTGATGTCTTATTTTTTCTGGTTGGTGGAGTTTCTTTTTTGGATGTTTATATTCCCCCCACATCCCCTAGCTATGTAGAGGCCTTTATATTTAACTATATTTTGTATACTTAGTGTTTTGTTTTATCTGTTGCAATATAAGTTCTGTGTTCGAAAATAATTGCAACTTTGGGGGAGACACAATATTTAAGGAGCTCATGTGGCGAGAAGAGAAATAGAGAGAGATAAAAGGAGGGATTTATGCAGTGAAGTGAGTGATACACACAAGGTATAATTCCAAAACTATCTAAAAAGGGAAGTGTTGCAATCATCTTAAAACAAAGGAACTATTGGACTCATTTGAAGCTGATGGCTGGGGCATGAGTTGATAGCTGATTGTATTAACTATTAACCGATTTGACTAACTAAAGTATTTGGTAGATAGCGACATAGCGTCTTACAACAATGTACCAACTACCGAATTTCTCACCAATAAGCCTCCCCCACTTGCTTTTTCAATATAAGAGTTGGGTCCAAACAATTCTTCCGATCTTTTATCCGAAACTCAATATTAGAGGATATGACCAATCTTCTAGCTACCAAACATTTGAGAACATATTTAATTTTGACGTTGTTCACATCATTAATGCTCAAAGCAACCTTAAAATATTATGTGTATTTTTTACTATTATGTTCTTAAAATTCTTTGCACCACAATAGCTGTTTACTTTTTTTGCATTTTTTTTAATGCAGGGAAAGACATCCATACCTTACGAACCTGTTTATAGCGATAATCAAGCAAGGTAGCTATCGGCAAGTTGTACATCGTTTCCATTAGCGATTTGACCTTACTCTCTTTTCTAGTTCTATTATTGATGCCTTCTTTGTATGTTTTCTCCTTAAAGAGCCATATATTTCCACGCTGGCTCTTTTTGTATCATTTATGAATGAATTTGCTTCTTATTATTGTTTTTGGAATCATAATACATATTGTTGTTATCTTTCTATCATTTCATTTTTATGCTTTTGTTTTTTGATTGTACTAGATTTTTGTCCGAGTATCGGTTTGATGTTTCAAAGCTGGAACCTCTTGTTGCAAAGGTAAATAACATCTTATGAAGCTGAAGATAGACCTTCTATGTGACTTAACTCTTTGTTAATTATGTCAGTTTAAATTGATTCAAATTTCACATTATGTTGGCTGACAATTGTTTTGCAGCCTCACTCTCCAGATAATCGTGCATTGGCAAGAGAGTGCAAAGATGTCAAAATTGATAGGGTTTATATCGGATCTTGTACTGGAGGGAAAACAGAAGATTTTATGGCTGTAGCCAAAGTCTTTCTAGCTTCTGTAAGCATATATAATTTTGCCTTTGATTAGTTCCTTTGTATGCTTGACTCCTTATTAGTCTAGATTTGAATTTGGTCTATGCTATTCACTTGCTCACAGTTCTTACTTTCACATATTACATTCTGCTTTACAATCGTAAATTTGGTTTGGATCTGTTCTATGCCATTTTGATGAGAAGATTTTCTAGCCTTTAGTCATGTTTCAAGGCATCTTCATTCTGTTCCAGACCCTTATTTTTCGTTAGAGACTCTAGGGTCCTTATATGGTTGTCTTTTTTTGCTCGGCTTGGTATTGGTCGTATGTATATGATTCAACACAATTGCATATGCTTTTAGGCATTTTTTAGTGAGTTTCTCTTTATAAACTTCTAGCTTATGAGATGCTTTTGTTGCTGCTTTATTTTGGCCTCGTTATAATGAAGTGGCTCCGTGAATTGATGTAGACATATACTGTTTGTTACATATTCGTGCATATTTGTTGTGATTGTGAAGTTTCAAGTACCTACCTTATCTACTTTCCATTTTTTTTAATTTCCTAAAAGACCTAGAAGCAAGGAGGAGTTGTGGTTGGGGGGACAATGCTGCATACAGAAGTTGAGCAATTTCTTAAGTTTTATCCAATCTTTTAAACTTGCCTTTCTATTGATCACCTTCAGTTATGATATCCCTGTTTCAAATGTTTGACATATTCATTCGAATTCATTTTGGATCTTGTTATCACCATCATTTATTATGGAATATGCCTTTCAATTTCTGAGAATTTCGTGTTATTGGCCTGATTTTATTTAATATTTGCAGGGCAAAAGGGTCAAAGTTCCGACTTTTCTGGTCCCAGCTACCCAGAAGGTTTGTAATGGGTGAATTTTTGTCTAGATAAGTAGTGATTTGAACCAATGACAAAAAAAAGTTGCATAACTTGTTAGGTCTGGGTGGATGTATACACTCTTCCTGTGCCTGGGTCTGGCGGCAAGACTTGTGCCCAGATATTTGAAGCAGCTGGATGTGACACACCAGGTAGTCCAGGTTGTGGAGCTTGTCTTGGTGGCCCTAGAGACACATATGCGCGGATGAATGAGCCACAGGTAAGTTATAGATAACCATTAACCTGTACTGATACATGTTTGTTTTCATTTAGCATCTATTTTTGTGATTCTAGATGGTTGCTATCTATCTCTGCGTTTTGGAATTATTGCTGTGCTTGTTTTATATTTAGATGAGAAAATGTATTTAATTTAATTATAATCATGATTGGAGTTGGAGAAAAAGAAAAAGAAAAAGAACTAAGGCTCTGTTCTTTTGAATTGGAATGAACTGAACTGAACTGTAATTGTGAGAAAAAAGCAGAGGAGATGAACTGAATGAATTGAACTAAAATTAATGGAGTTGAACTGAATCGAACTGAAATGTTTTTCAATTAATCCAATCCAAAAGAACAGGGCCTAAGTGGGCATGCCGGTGAGAGAATGTTTGTGACCTTTGCGTATAAGTTAGGGTTTTAGGCAAAAGGTACAGGATAGTTAAAAAAAACTAAGATAGTGCTGGCAACCTTTGCAGGTTGTTTGGATAACAAAAATAGAGGGAAGGCGAGGGGAGGGAAGGAGAGAGAGAGGAAAGGAAGGGAAGGGGAGGGGAGAAGAGGGTTCCCATTTTCCCTATATGCTCACATTCATTGAAAGGCATCCTGCTAGTTTGTGTTAATATGCTCAATAACTTTTGGGGATTATAGTTTCTCGACTCACTTTTCGGGATTGTAATGTGATGTTTCAGGTGTGCGTCTCAACAACAAATAGGAATTTCCCTGGGCGAATGGGGCACAAGGAAGGGCAGATATATCTAGCATCACCATACACGGCAGCAGCATCAGCATTGACTGGCTATGTTACTGATCCTAGAGAATTCTTACAATAAGCTCTGTGGTCTTTTGTAGTAAAGTTTAATCCAGTTGTATTGAACCTTGTCAAAGGTACGAAATGACAAAGATAAGAACATTGCTTTTTTTGTTAGAATGATTGTAAACTGTGATGGGTTAATTTTACTATCTATCGCATCACCTATCATATATCAATATATGTGCTTATTTTTTCCCTTCAGTAACTTTGTTATCGAACAGCAGTTATACCACAGATGGATATATTATTTATTCCTTTGGAAATATTATGCTGTTTGATCTCCAGATTTTTCGAAATATTTGAGTTTTCCTTGGTTATACAGCATTAAAGCTGATGTATTGATTTTGTTATTGTACATCTGAGAGATTAGATTGTAAAAATTACTTGGGCCCATAAGCAGCTAAAATGACTGGTGATGCTGGTAAGATTCAATTGCAAGGTTTAGGTACCACCTTCTAAGTTTTCCCAAAGATCGAAGTTGAGTTATCAATTTAACAGAGATAGATGTGGGAGAGGATTGCCCACTTTGTATACGTCATGAACACATTTTGGTGCACAATAATCAAGTACAAATTATAAAAAGCGTAATGTATTTTCTATAAAAATCATAAGAGGTAAGAGTATTGAATTATTTAGCTTAATGTTATTGTGAAATTTCTTTATATAATATTTTTGAAGTCAAATATTATACTTTATAAAATAAGAAAACTACAATTTTGAATATTCCATAAATATGGTTATGAACAAAAACATTTATAACATGTATGAACTTGGCATTTCAAGATGTGGCATACCACTTCAGTACGATGGCCATTAGCAGTTGCGGATTAGGATTGCAGTGTTTGTTTTTGTGTACCCACTTTTGCTTACAAGCAACTGTAAGGTAACAAAATGATTCCATTGCTCAACATTTTTCCCTAGATAATGTACAGTGTTGATTCATTTGTGGAGAAGCGGAGAAATTAGATAGTAGTAGTAGAGTATGAGGCTATGAGCACTAGTCTATTACCTAACAAAACTAGCTTACCAAAACGATACTCGGGATTTTATGAGAAGATATCTCTTACAACTGTTTGTAAATCGTATATGTTACGATTAATTCTTTCTCAACCAATCAATGTATTTCAAAGGACATAACCTTTTTTCATAATTGTCAAAAATCCTTGCACATTCCAGGGCAGTGAGAGAGTTGTAATGACCACGTGGTGCAACGATAGCATGCATGGGAAATCTTTGGTTAAAAGTCACAAACATTTCCTGGTATCAACAACCCCAAAACTGAGTGTATTCTTCCCTAACCCCATCATGTCCAATTATCAATCCCCTAATGACACTCAAAAATATGTCGACGCAGAATCTAAGGAAGGTGCACGTCCAACGTACTTGCTTTTAGTGCCCGCTTTCTCATCTTCATCTCCATTTCTACCACATACAATGGAGCACTCATACCCACAAATATTACCAAAGCATGAAAATTTCCCAACTCCACCTTCAGTAGTATGTCTACGAGTGTGCTTAGTTCTAGGGAATATGGTGCTACTACTACTACTACTACCACCACCTCCATATGAACCACCATAACCATAAGCATTCGGCATATCCGCTCTCCACCTCTCTAGCTTCGTCTGAGCACCTTCGCTCCGGACCATGCTTCCATCCATTATTATTGAGCTCCCTCTATCTTCAAAATGCCCGTACTTGTTATCTTCGGCAATGGCTGCTGCCACTTCTGACGGTGATGGCCCGACTTCAGACTCCGACCATATTGACCCTGCTGCAAAGTCTTTTGTTATCGGGTAATTTGGTAACCAATTGTGCTTTTTGCTGGTGGGTATGATCGTCCTTGTGCCTTTATTTCCATCAAAATCCACCCTTTTGCTGGCTCTTTTCCCCATTACTGACGAAGTTGCACCATAACTTACAACTGATTTAGCCTTTTTTCCTTCCTGAGCTTTTAATCTTATAGCTAAACTTAGGTTGGATGAAGTTTCAACACCATCAATTATTGATAATGGTTTATCATAAATGACTTTCCCTCCCTTCTTATTACCCCCAAATCCTATGATTGAGCTCATGTCAGAACCGTTAATAATTGAATTATTAGGCTTAGGAAGAATGTTTTGATGATAATCATTTCCAACAATAGAGCTCTTCTCGCTTTTTGTACGTCGAAGTCGCGAACCCTTGCCACTATTAACCACCCCACCTTGTTCTTGTCGATGGCTATGAAGCTCATCTTGGCCCATCAACGTTTGGTAACCAACCGCCGAGGTACTGAGCTGCGTGTATAATGGCATGCTACGCATGGTGCTATCAAGAACCGTAACACCAACATTAAGGATGCCTTGGGGCCGACCTGATTGTCGGCGGACTTGGAGGGCGACAAAGCGCATGCCAATATGATTTTGATTATAAGACCTTGTTTGTGGAGGGATGAGGTTGCCCACAAGGACTCTGACTGTGCCTACATGAACATCACGGAACCAATGTACCGCGTAGATTTCAATCATGATGGCTGATGTGTCTGATTGGAGAAATTGGTTATCAACCCGAAAGACAAACTTATCGTTCCATGTTGGGTTGGTTCCGCCGTGGGTGTCGACGCGGGTGGTGAGCTTTCTGTCAGGGTGAACCCATGCAACAGCGTAGGTTCGCATAGAGCGTGAAACCTTAGCTACATCTTGTGCAGATATTATGTTTATTTCTAAGAGTTGGAAAGGTAATAGACCCGTCATATTTGTATCGTTATATGTAGTAATTTATGGTATAGTTTGTTTCTTTGTATTGATATGCTTGTTAAAAACAATGATTGATTACAATGGCAAATGATGATCATGTAAGATAATGGTGGTGTTTGAATGGCCTCGTTGGCGGTTTTTATTCATTGTTGCTACCAAAAATCAATCTCTGCCTTATGTAAAGTTGCACGTCAACCCACTCACCATCGTCCTGGAAAGGGACGACGAGGGAAGGGTGACATAACAAAGAGGAAATGGAAGGAAAAAAGGAGAGAAAGAGAAGAAGAGAAGAAAAGAAATGTTCAAAAAGGACAAGAGAAGAAAGAGGGAGAAAAATGGAATGTGTTCGACGACAAGATAGGAGAGCAAAGTTTTTTTTTTCCAGGTATGTGAATTTTTTCTCCTATTCAATTGATGTTCATGGAAATCTAATTTTGGTTGGTGGTAATATGTATGAGAAGCCTTCTTAAATAGTAATTGATATATATAAGGATTGGAATTCGGGTTACATATTGTAATAAAAGTAAACATCTATTCTTTTTCTTCCTTTTTTTTTAGCTAATTATCTTGGATAATTTCATAAGTGAAGTCGTATATGCCTTATGTTTCAAAGTACAATTTTTGTTGTTGTTGTAAGAAGTTCGAAATATTGTGATCCTAGTCAATAATGCGTTGCGCGGGATTGTGCTAACCATTTAGGCTAGCAAGTTCAAGGAAGAAGGGTAGAGATAGTAATGCGAGGCCATCTTGATATTTTATTGGCCATTAACGAAACAATATACATATAGACCCCTTATTTAAGAGTTAGACTATGTCATAGCGTACTTTCTATAAAAATATAGTCTGATAATATCACTAGAAATAATAACTTTTTATTATATTATGCCATTTTTTTTATATTTACCAAGTAAATAACCTTATTCTCTTCTATCTATGTCCCTCCAATATATGTTTTAAAAACTTACATACCGGTTAATTATAAAAGCTATTTCAAATCATACAAGAGAAGAATAAAAATATGCCCAAAAAGTATATTACCCTTTAAGCCTTCTACTTCGTCCTTGGCAATGGAAGAAACTTATGAAACTAATAACCCATCTTCAGGTCTAAGGTGGCAAATTGGATCTAGGAAAAATATCTCTGTTCGGCATGACAATTAGTTGATGCAATTCATCCCAAGGAAAACCATTTTACGCATCCTTCCTTCCACAAATAACATGAAGGTCAATGACCTTATTGGTCCAGATAAACAATGAGACGATCAACTAAAAATTATTACCTTGGTCCCTTCTCATATAGCCAAAAAAATTCTAGAAGTATTCAACCCAAAATATAGAATTGAAGATAAATGATTTTGGATCTACCATCAAATGATCAATCGGTGTTTACTCAGTTAAATTTGGGCTCTGCTTATCCGAAATGGTATAACCCTCCGCCTAGATTTGGAAGTTTGTATGTATTTAGAAACTAGACGTGCCTTCTAAAATTAAGAACTTTATGTTGAAACTTTGCGATGATGGCTTGACGAACAAAGACATCCTTGCAAAAGTTAAAAGCCTTAAGCCTAACTGCGTGTTTTGTAACCCCCACCTAGTTTATGCCTCCCATCTCTTCATCTCTTGCCCCTTTATTCTAGACATTATTTCTCATTTGAAGATCGATTATGCGTGGCATGACATTCCTGAAGTAACTTCACCTATCTCCTTTCGGGACAAACTATCCGTTATCTACGAGCAGCAATTACTGGCGGAGTGTAATCCCCCGTAATTTTATGAATTTTTTTATATATTCAAAGTATATTTATAATTATTTTCATATCTATTTCATTTAATTATACAAGTTGACTATTTTGAAAGCGAAATGATTGTTTAAATGTTTTAAATAATCATTAATATTTATTGGGTTGGATTTTAAGTATTGAATATTTTATTAAATATTTTGGGTTGTGTTTAAAATAATTTTTAATGTTGGGTTGAGAAGCCCAAACCATTTATTTAAGTTTGATGATTAACTTGAGCCCAAACCTAAGCCTACCTTAATTGCCATAGGTTTTAGGCAAAACCTATAAATACCCCCCAAACCCCAAGTTATCACACTTTTATTTTTCCTCTTTTTCCTCTCCTCTCACTCGTCCGCCTCTCCTTCTCTCTCCCTCGTTTTTCGTGCCGTCGGCCGGACACCCTACTCCCTCACCTCACTCGTTTCTCCGGCCACTGCACACCATACTCACTTCACTCTCCCCCTTCGCCGTGCGTGCAACCGCCACCAGCCACGCACCACACGCACCCCCCTTCGCATAGCAGCAGCGCAGCCAGCAGCCGCGCGTGTTACCCACGGGCCGACTGCCCAGCCACGCGCCTCCCCGCGTGCTTGTCCTCTTTGTGTTTTCCGGTTTTCCGATTTTTCGTGGTTTCTTTGGTTATTTCTTTACCCTTATCCTCTATTTAATGTTTAATTATGGTTTTTAATGTTAAAGTTATACTCCCTCCGTTTTTTTTAATATGCACCTAAGGCTTTGCACTAGAACCAAGGAAAAAGTGCAAAGTATGAGAGAAGGGAAGTAAAAGTAAGGAAAAAGTGAAAAAGGTAGAAAGAAGGAAAGAAAAAGTAGGAGAGAAGTGTAATAATTAGGTGGGCCAACCTTCCATTTATGGCAAAAGGTAGAAAGATGCCAATTAAAAAAAAAAACCTCAAAATGGAGAAATGTGTATATTAAAAAAAACGGAGGTAGTAATTTTTATGAGTTTTAATATATTTTATAAATAAATTTGAAAACTTTATTATTTGAATTATTAAAAACCTGATTTTTATTTATTGTGAATATAAATTATAATTTCAGATTTATTATTTATTATTGAAAAGGGGATTTTAAGTATGGAAGTAATATTTTTTGAGGTTTTTAAAGCCTAGACTTATAGTATTATATTAAAGGATGTTAAAGGTTGAAACTTTAATGTTTTAAAGTATTTTAAAACGAGTTTGAAGCGTTTTAAAATAAATTATATTGCTGTGAATTAATTAGAATATTAATTCATTGTTGTATTATTGTTTTGGTAGGCGGAGAATTTACTTTAGGCGATTTCTAGAGTTCAAAAGTGGCCTCTTACTTTGTCTACACAAGGTACGTACATGTCCTTATGTGTTAGACTAGTATCATGTCCTAAGGATTAGGATTATTTATAGTATCATGTATAGGGAACCCTTTTATGGTTCATACGTGGCTATCAGATTGAACTTACGTGTTTGCCTTTATGATTTATTACATGATTGAATGGATGTTTGATTATTCAAGCATGTTGTTTGGAAGTATTTATATTTTGATCCATCGTGTGATATGGATTAATATTATTATATGATTGGATTATGGATTATGGATCTTGGTATTGTTTCCCTTAGTGGATATTTTATTACTTCTCAAAGGCCGATGACTTTGTGAGTAAGTTGGACTATTATTGGTTAATATTATTTTATTACTTCTCAAAGGCCGAGGACTTTGTGAGTAAGTTGAACTATTATTGGTTATTATTATTTTATTACTTCTCAAAGGACAAGGACTTTGTGAGTAAGTTGGATTATTATTGGTTATGGTTATATTACTACTTTACAAAGACCGAGGGCTTTGTAGGGTATGTATATTTATTGTCATTGGACATTTGATTGTTGATTTAAGTCAATAAATAAATTTGGAGGGTTAATTCTTGGTCAATTGGAAATTTGGAATTGTTTGATCACTTATTTAATCCTAAGATAAAAGAGGAATATTTGTTGTTGGTTGCTTTGTTTAGAGTCCAACATCGAATAACTTATTAATACTTAAAGTGGAAGTGAATATCAATAGCTTTAGACTTGTGCACGTCTGAAGTTCTGGACTAGTATGAGTTGGAGTGCATGGTGGTAGCCCATGACTTTTCTTGGGGTTGGATTGATCACCGTACCCTATTTTATTTTTGTAAAGGTTCCTCGATATCGTAGGTCAAGGGATTACTGAGTCGCGCCCGTAGTTCGTCTTCTACTTTGAAGACTGGTTTTGGTTGGACAACTCGATCCATTGTCTATTCAATTTACTAATGATTATCATGTTGTATGTTTTGTGAAATTTAAGTCTTATTGTACAAGTTGAAGTCTTGAGGTACATTTATTGATTATATTTTGGTTGTTCATTAGTATCATGATTATGTTTCGTGTTTTGTTTTATTTATGTATGTACTCAGCTTTGCTGATTACGTGCTTTTCTGTATGTCGATCATGGCTGTGCCTATTGATCCTGTGATGACCCTTTATTGGCGAGCAATTTGCAATTGAGTAATTGCCTACAGGTTTGGAAGACTTGATGCATCGTCTCAATTACTCATTTGGGAAGTGTTGATGAGAGATCGTTTTATTACTTTTATTGCTTCCTACCTTTACATTACTTTTATTAAGTTGTTTTATGGATTATTTATTTTTAATGCTTTAAGTTGGTTTTGAATTATCTTTCGAGGTTTGGATAATGATTTGATAATTATTATGTCTTAAATATTTAATAAAGTATATTAATGTTTTTTCGCTGCTAATCTTTCTCCTCCATAAAATTGCTGCTAAAAATTGCCACCTAAGGAGGAAAGGTTTCTGTATGAGAATGAGATTTTGCACTCAAAAGTAGACATAGAAGACAAAAAAAAAAAAGAAACTCATATGGTTGTTTCAAATGATTTGTTTGTTTTTCCATCTCATTTTACTTGTTTATCTCTTTAGCTCCATTTATTCATACTAGCCATATGAGTAAATACCAAATTAAATTTCTCAAATTTCAAATTCCACCAAATTAATAATCTCTAATGACTGAATTTGTGCTTAAACTCATGTGAGGTGTGAGGTTTTGAAAAGAGAGAGTGAAGTGAGGGGAGTGAGAGGAGGAGGAAGGTGGAGGAATGGTGGACATTGATGAGAGTGATGAAAAAAGGGGAGGAAGAAGGAGGGAATTAATCAAGGACATTGATGACTGAAAGGTGCTTGAACTCATTAATTGTTGTGGACACTGCGTGCTGATGGTGTTTTGCCACCCCAACGCCTCTTCTCCGTCGCTAGTTGCTGCCCCTTTTAGCCGGAAAATATACCGGAATTAATTAAGGAGGGAAGAGATTGAAAGGTGGGGACTGGAAGGAAGAAGAAGAGAGGGAAAACAATAATCCGGGTTTAATTGAAGGACATTAATGTAATTTCACAGTGTGTTAGGATGAAAATGAACAGGTGGCCCGACTTAACGGACAATTTTACCAGAGCTAGGGTTTTGGGATGCAACTACTTACTTTACAAAATTGTTGGGTGTTATTTTCACACAAGATAAAAGTTGTTGGGTGATTATTCACAAAAAGTGAAAGTTATAGGGGTTTTCACAAATGCTTAGTTTTAAATGTACTATAGTTGCCTTATTGGTTCATTTAAGTTTGGGTTGTATTTTTATTTTAGCTATTATGAAAATGGGTAGAATGGTTAGTTCATCTTAATATATCCCTGTGGTTTTACGTTTTCTAAGTTGTACCCCATGATTGTTAAAACTCTCTATTGGACCTTTAGTTGTACATTTTTTAAACAGTTTTGCCCAAATCTAGCTTGAAGAGAATTGAATTTTCGGCGTTCCAATTCGCAGTTTGATGAGCATTTGTTTTCAGAATGTGATTTAAGGTTTTTTAATCAGTTGTTTTCAGGGGGTATATCATAGGATAATTTGTCAAAAACCACTACAAACTTCCAATTTTTGAAAATAACCGTCATTTACTTTTTTTAATTAATTTAAATTTTATAAATTTATCAAAATTTATGAAGCATCTCCTTTTATCGAAAAATGTTAATTTTTCCGTTAGGTGGATCCTACTCACCATTCATCCTCATTGCCACCACCATTCCAACTGTCACTACCATCAACATCACTACCGACAAACCACAAACCTATTATGAACCCCCACTAACCAATCACCACCTCTACCTTCAAAAACCCTAACCCCTAAATGCACCACCAACCAACCACCACCATTCAAAAATTTGCCACTAAACATGCACCACCACCCACCTTCGACATTCCGCCACCAACCACCACCTACCTTCAAAACTGTAACCTCTTAATTCATCACTAACCAACCACGACCATTCCTTAAAATTTTTTCACTAACCACCACTACCCACATTCAAAACCCCTTACACCTTCAAAACCTTAAATTTTACAGCCAAATTCGGAAACCCTAAAATTTAAAAATCTCAATTTTGGTAAATTGACCCCAATTTTGTGTGGAGGTCGAGAAGATTTGAATGTTAAAGGTGGTGGTGAGAAAGAAAGGAGGTAGCATTAAATAGAGAAGAGTAATAGAGGGAAAATGGATAAGTGGACCCACAAAACGCTTCATAAATTTTGATAGAATTATAGTAGTTCAATTATTAAAAAAATGTAATTAGTGCTTATTTTCAAGAATCGGAAAATTTATAGTGGTTTTTGACAAGTTATCATACGTTATATTGAAGTGATCACAATTCACAACCTTATATATGATTTGAATTTTTTGGAGATAAGAAAGCCCCAAATGATTGGTGGACCTAACATTTGGTGCTCATGAAGTGTCATCCAACTAGCTATGTTTACTTTAGAAAAAAGTGTTGGGTTAGACCGTCTGACCCTGACATATGGTTAGACGGCCTAACCTTCCTTCCTTTCCCCATCAACCCAAAAATACCAAACCTTAACAAACTGTCACCCTAATCATCCCCATTCTCTCTCCTCCACATCACCCTACTCCAAGCCGTCCTCCCCTTTGTAGGTGAGCCTCGAGTTCTGCGATCGGTCGCCATCACTACCTTCAATTGCCAAACACTTCTCTACAAGGCCATTGTCATCGATTGATGAACTCAAGAAGCCTATGTGGCTTCCACCTTTGCAGCTTGTCTTCTTCATGCTCCCGAAACACCTTCATCATAATCTTCCTCTCCTTTTCGCTCATGTTCATTTCTTACTGATTCACTTTTCGTGAAAAATTATCTTCTCATTTTTTTTAAAAGTGTTAGAACTATTATATATTCTATATGGTGACCTCCTAGTTTGTAAAATTCTATGTGGTGGTAACAAAAAAATCATTATATCAAATGACCTTGTAGTTTCTGTTATACTACCTCTGTTTCGCAAAGATTGCTACATTTGCATAGTAAACACTATTAACAAAGTTCAGGAGATACCGTAGTTTGTGATCTATATGTAAGCTAAAATACAGTCATGTGAGATCTAGTTGTATTTGTCTTGATATGTACTTATTTAATATTCACTTTTTTTAAAATTTTTACAAATACATAACTAGAGATGTTCATGTTAACACTCAAAGTTTTACATTGGCGTGCGTGAAAACAAGAAGTGTAACCATTTATGTGAAACGGAGGGAGTATCATTTAGTGTCACTATTAAGTTACTAGGTGTTATTTTCACAAAAGAAAGTTGTTGGAGATTTTTCACAAAAAAGGGAAAGTTGGCAGGAATTTTGAAAAAAATATATCCTAAAACTAATTATTACATGATACCCGTTATTTTCCTACCAGAAAACGATCGAAGAGTAAGGGGGAATTAATGGATAGTTCAAATGATCCCTGAGTAGAGGAGGACGTTTGAAACCTTTTTATTAGGGTATTGAATGCCTTGATTTCCCTTACCTGCCTATAGTTATTTTGATAAATCTAGTTAATGAATACTCACTTCAGCTTTGTTAAAATTTGGTTACCAACGAACTTTTGAAACAATTACATAGAAATTGCGAATCTTTAAAGAATTTTCCACTATGCTCTATTTTTGAATGTATTTACATATATATTGTCCACCACACCTCTCCTATTATATTTAAGCCCTTGAAGTTTAGTTTACTGCTTTTTAGTCCCTATTACACTAAAACTATTATTATTAGGTTCTAATCAACTTGAATATATATAAAATTGAATATATTAGTAACAGAACATACCATGTAACACAGACATGAAATAATATCAGCATGTAATTACCTCAATTAATTATCACGTTTAATTATCTCTTAATGATTATTTATGGTACTAGTTACGACATCTACTACTTGTATCTTAGATAAAGCACTGGATCCTCCGGCTTTCTCAACTTTCGGCTTTACCAAGGTGGCTAACCTCGACCAAACCTCCCTTAGATCAGGCACAACACATTTATGTTTCGTTTTCTACCTGAGACCGTAGTCTCTAACTAGATTATGTTTGATAATGGGATTTTAAACAATAAAATAGTTTATTTGAGACACAATGTTCGAATGGGTAACGTTCCCTTAAAACAAAAACTTTTATTAATGTAAAAAGATTACAAAACACAAAAACATCTTACAAACATTCAGACACTCATCCCTCTTACTAGAGTTGCTTTACTTTAGACTGATGGAGTTACCAATCTATCTCTTAGAGCAATGTTGCTTCTTTGGAGAGTTTTTCTCTCCCAAAACTCTGCCTCACCCTTACACCGTGGTGCCCTTTATATAGTGAATGACTCTTACACATAGGATAACCTAAATCAAAAGAGATGCTAAGGGCATCTTACTTTTACAAAAGCAAACCGATCAAACAAATAGAAAAGGACAAAGCTGACTCAGATCCGCCTAAAAAGAAGCGTGTGTTAATAATTCAGCCACATGTTCATGCTGACTTAGTGGGACCTACTCCATCATTATGCTGTCCATTCCCTCATCTCCAACATTGGATTCCAAATTCTTGTTATCAGCAAAGAGATTGTTATAATAGGAAACTGTATAATCATCATCCCGAGTGAGAAAATATCTAATAGATATTCTTGCCCTTCTGGTGATAGGAACTTGCCAGCCTCTACTTGTTCTACTTATTCGTGGACTGATTCACTATGGTCAATGGCTTCTTCAAAATATTTTTCATTTCGTCGTGGATGGTCACCATAGTTCTTCCTCTATGCAGGATAACTAAATCTGGTTGTTTCAAAAGCTGATTGATGATCTGTGAAATGTAAAAGAATCCCATTGCCCTTGCTTCTACTAGAGTTTTTTTTATCCTTTTTTTTTACGACAGGTTGGATCCTTAGATCTATATCTGGCTGCTCCAAATATTATTAGAAAATGTGGGACCTTTACTTTTCCTTCGAACACTTCGATGCAGGCACTACGGATTTCATGGTCGTAACCATGCGTTTTATGTTTAATAGCAAACTTGTAAGTTCTTCTGAATACATGTTGTTTAAACTTTGTCAAGTTAATGGCCGAAAACTCTTCGCTCCAATTTAGAGGATAACTTAAAGAGCGAACCATTCCATAATCCCAAGCTTTGTGAATTTCTTTGGGTGCTTGGAGGAATTTCCCGGTCTAAAGGAAACATAGAAAGACTTTTATAAAAAGTTCCAGAATTATCGAACTGATGCATGCATGATCCCCCAGAAGTCATATATCTCGTAGTATTGATATACTTTTTCTGCTACAAGAGCATACCATGCTCTAAAGTCATTATCCCTCATCTTTCCCAGAATTATATTTAGTAAGTCAGTAGGGAGTTTTTGTAATTATATAATTAATTCTAACATTAGGAGTCTTCGGACTGCTCTATGACAACCCTTAACAAGGCCATCTCTAGACCTTGCTTTTGAGGAAATTATCATGGCCTGCATTAAGGACCAACTGGAGGATGAAACCTACTCCATAGCTTCATTAGTAGCTTCATTAGTCTCGTTAACTAGCTAACTTGTTCCTCTCTTCTATCAGCTGTGCTAACTGGTGATGAGGAGGATGTTGGCTCTTCTTGACTCTTCTTGCCATTGTGTAGCTCTCTAGTAAGACTATTTGCCAATGAGTTCTTTGATCCCTGTATATGTTCGATATTAAAAGAAAACTGGTTAAGCCATAGTTGCCAACGGAGGAGTCTCCTTTGCGCTTGCTTATTTGATAAATTCTTTTTAACAAAATCAAGTATTCCTTTACAATCTGTTCTTATTAAGAACTCTTTGGTACCTAGGAATATCAAGAACTTTTCAAATCCTCTTATGATCGCTAGAATCTCTTTCTGCATTATAGGGTAATTGTATTCTGTTTTATTAAAAATTGCACTACTATACCGGCACAATTTTCACCTTAATCTATTTTGAGTACAACACTCCAATGTTCATTACTAGCATCCGTTTCTAGATCAGATTATCTTCACTGGTAGGTAGTGTTAGTACTGGTAAACCTTTACACAATTTTTTCAAGTCTTGGACTATTTTAGAATCGTTGTTTGCCGATTTCCATGGTACTTCGTTTTTTAGTTTTTGTTGCAAAGGTTTTCTTAACACATCAGGATTTTTAATAAAATTAGAAGCATATGTTAAACAACCCAGAAATCTTTCTAGTTGTTTTCTATCTTCAATTTCATCGGGAAACTTCTCTATCTTTTCAAGAATATGTTTTTGCAATATTATTTGTCCTGCTTTTATCTCTAGGCCTAAGAAGTCTATATCTTGTTGAGCAAAGACACATTTATCTTTTACAAGAATGATGCCATGTTCAACACATTTCTCAGTTACATCTTTCAAATATTTTTTGTGCTGGTCTCAGTTACATCTTTATAATGTTCAACACTAGCACCACGTAAACCACTTGCTTAGAGAATGTGAGCCGGTAATACACCATGTAAACTACTCACATAGTGGGCTGGTGATACACCACGTAAGCCACCCACTAAAATAAAATTGGCCATAAAACAGAGTCCCTAGTGTGCACACCCCTTTTAACTTGGAACACATCAAGATAGAAGGAAGACAAATAACAGAAAAATCAGCATAGTAACAAAAGAACATGTAGGTGGCCGCTGAACCTCCCATACAGGGCAACCTGTTCATCACTTCCTTCCTTTATTTCACTTTAAGTGATTTATAGTTTTTACTTCAAGTTTTCACATATCACATATTCACTTATGCATCTTTCATTTAACCGAGAGCGAAAACCGTTACTTCAATTCCATAACTCATTTCATACATAGCTAATTCCGATAGCATATCCATATTCTCAACCATCACTTGGTTACATTAACTCATAATCATTTCCATATGTTCATCACAATGTCAACTTCCGTTTATAACTTTCATATTAATAATAACGATTATAATAACCTTGTTAAATAATAACGATAATAATAATAATAATAGTAATACATAAAACCTATATCGAGAATAAGGATAAAGATTAAGTCGTTATCGAGTTTAATTACGATGTTAACAATGCTATAATAATCATTGTTGTAGTCCATAGTCCAACTTCCATATTCATGGTTCGGAATCAATCCACACTTGTTATCCATTGTTACTCATATATCATGCTTTTATTTGATAATCATAACCCATGATCAATATCCACATATTAACTTTATTATCACATAATCACATGATTAGTTCACATAATCTCAAGGTTAAATCGTTTTATTTATACGGAATCTACTTGTGGATGAACATTGGTAATTACCTCTTGAAGTGTGTCCGAAGTTAATCCACGAGTTGATCGCACTCTTGATAATCTTCTTCTACTAGATCGGAGTCTACAATTAAACGAAATCTAAAATTAGTTTCCGAAATAATCCCTTAAGATTTTATAACTAAATAACTTAGATAATTTAAATAACTTAAAGAAACTTTTTATTCAACGAATTTTATAAATCAAAGTTTATGTTTCTCGAATTTATTTATAAAAATTTATTTAAGTATTTAAACATTATTTTAACTTTAATATTTACTTAACTTAAACATTATAAATAATTTAAATAAACATAGAAAATCAACTTCAATATATTCATTATTTTATTTTAGAAACTTAGAAATATTTTTAAGTTATGAAAATTTAAAATAATCACTAATGGAATAATAAAGTTAAGTGGAACTTTTATTTCAATTAAACAAAATAAAACTAGTAAAGAAAGATGGGTAAATTTAAAGTGTTGGGCTAAGCTAAATAAAATTCAGATTTAAGTGAAGGGAAATTTGGGCTTTGGGTTCATGTAAGTAAGTGAGAGTTTATTTGGGTTTAAATGGAAACAAAATAAGAGAAGGAAATAAAAGAAGAGAAGCAGTAGAAGAGGGAAGAAGAGAAGGAAAACAGAGGAGGGTGGTTGCCGTTTTTGTGCCCGGTTTTCGGAGACCTTGGCGGCCGGAGGGTGGCTGGGCGTGCGGCTGGCTTGGGTGGCAGCAAGGGGGTGGCGTTTTGGGTGGCTTGGGGTTGAAAGGGGGTGCGAAAAGGGGGGGGGGGAGGCTGCGTTTTTTGTGGGCATCTGCTGCTGCGTGGCGGCAGTGCCTGGTGCTGCTTGAGGCGGTGGTGGTCGCTGCTGCTGCGCGGCGGCGGTTGGTCGGATCGGGTGGTTCGGGTTTTGGTTGTGGTGGTTTAAGTGGTGGAGCTTTGGGTGGTTTTAATGGTGGTTTTGTTATTTTGTTTTCTTAATTTATTTCAAAACCAAAATCGGAATTTTAGAGGGGAGAAAGAAGAGAGTGAAGCAAACCTTGAATGTGATTTGCTTGAGTTCTTTGGTGGGTATAGATGGGGTATTTATAGGCCAAATTTCTGATTTTTATGTTTGAATGGGTCAAGCTCCCATTGATGAGGGTGAGATATGGAGGTTGAAGAGAGATTGGATTTTGACTAGAGAGTTGGTCTTGGTCAGATTTTGAGTGGAAAAAATCTGAATTTGCAAGTGGGAAGTTATGAGTGTGCTTGAGGTTTTGGAGAAACCATTACTATGGTTGTTGGGTGAAGGAGGAAGATGATGATGGAGGGTGATAAGTGATAAGTGGTCATGATAAGCTATGGGAGTGATAAGGGCATAAGTTGTAAATTTAGCAAACTTGTTTAACTAAAATTTGTACATCAAAATGTTTATACTAGTACATTAAATAACATTTTAATGAAATAAAATTTTAAAGTAGTTGTTTAAAAATTATTTTAATACTAACTAATAAAATTAATAATGGAAATAATAATATATCAAAATAATTAGCTTGTTTTAAAAATAATAATTGGAAATAAAATTGTAATAAAAATCAATACTTTAATAGAACTCAAAATTTTTAATTAACACGTATTTTTGCTAATAATATAATTTATAACGTAATTAATACATTTTAAAGCTAATAATATAGTTTAGAAATTCGGGGTATTTCACATTTGCCCGACTCTAATAACCTTATTAGGATTTGTTAGAGTTATTTTAGCCAACGCTTTATCCCTTTCCCAATAATGTAAAGGGTTTGTTGAATACAACTTTTCACATAAATTTTCTTGTTGTATTTTTTTCTATTAAAGACATTTCATGCTCTGATATTCTCAGCGCTATTTCACGTTGTGTAGGCATAACCCTTTCACCACGCTGGCTGCGCGAAAACTCTATATTTTGAAGTGTAATTGCCTTTACTAATTTGTTGATTGGGACTGAATGAAAATTTATAGTGAATATTATCTGGTTGGTTGTTTGGGTGCATGGCGAATACAACCGCTGAAAGTTATTACCAATAATCATATCATGTGATGGCTGATCAGTAGCCATAATTTAGGAATTATGCATTGAACTCCTCCAATTTCTATTGGTAAATCCTCTGATCTATTATGTGTGTATAAATGCTAATGGGGTTTGTGCTGGTTATTTCGTAAAAGCTTTCCATTCTCATGTTTAACTCATCTTCATATACTGGTTCACTTATTGTTTTTGTTTTATACCCACTAACTTTTCTTTTTTCCATTTTAAGATCTTCCCTTTTTTCTTCAGGGTTGAGCTTTGAGGTTGATCCCATATCTATGCTATGTCTTGATGGCTTTCCCTTTCTTAATTCATAATTTTTGCTTAACCTTTCCAATAATATTAATATTTGTCCTTCATCTTCATCGCTAAATGATTTTATAGGTATCTTACCTTCCTTATCGCTCAAGTTAGAGTTAATATGCCAATCCTTTTTTATGATGGGGCTATGTCTACTCAGGCTTATAATCCTGTTTAGGCTTGAAATTCTTGCTAAAGGTTCTTCTCCAATATGGAGCTCACCTACTTCATCTATCATGATCATGTTTGACCTATCTGGTGCACTTGGGTTCATGATATATTCTTTCCATTTAGTTTTTATTACAATATCATTAGGGTCTACCTTTATGGGCATGATTTTCTTTTGTAGTTTATCACTTTTCTCATATTTGTAGTTTATCACTTTTCTCATATTTTTCAGCATATACGACTCTCAGTCTAAAGGTTGATTTTGTGGTGGTAACCAATTTGTATATTACCTTCAACGTAATCATGATTCCTCTCGATCCCCTCTTCAAGTTTGATCCTATAGTTAATAGTTTAACTGTTAAGAACCTAGGGGCATATGCATCGTCAAAGCTTATGTAATACCTTGGTTCACATATATATAACTGATTGTCCCTTGACTTAAATTACAAGTGATTCCACTTATAATCTGATCATAAAAGTCTTTATGCCTTATATCACATACAAAGCTTAGACAATCAACATTTTTTCCGAAGTTTTGTAATTGGTTTAAGCTTACTTGTACCGCGCAATGCATATGTATCCATAATTTCCTCTTTATCTAAGTTTTTCAATGTTTTTCCAATTTATCAAATTAACTTTAGCCGCTTTTTTTCTCACACTCTTCTATTACTATGCTTCCTTCCATTTCATCACACACATAGGTTGCTTTATATGGAATTAGTTTGGTTTTAAATATTTTACTTTTCGTAATTTGTGGGAAATCCCAATCTCCCTTTTCCAAACTATCTATGTCTTCTTCATCAATGGAACACCCTACATTTTTGAGTTGTCCTAGAGTGGAACGTCCATCTTCCTCGTCGTCATTTCCATCATCTTCTACGTCTCTACTTTCCATCATATTGTTTGACCCTAAATCGTCTTCCTCACTTTAGGATCATATCCTTCTATACTTTCACTATCTACGTATTCCTCTTCTTCATAGAATTCTATTATACCTTTGTTATTAGTGAAGGCTAATTCTACCGCCTCGTCTTCTGAAATTTCTGTATAGTCCCAACTTCCTACGGCTTGAATTAATTTAAGGTTGGCTTTTTTCTTACATTCGTTTGTATAATGACAAATTTCTCCACAAGACCAACATTTGCAATTTTTTTTCTTTTCGGGACAATATGTGGCTTTCCTGAAAAACCTTCTTGGTTGTTTATATTTTTGTTTATAAATTTTTTTTCTTATAATCTTCTCCTCTAACTTTGTTAAATTTAATTCGTCGATAGAATTTATTTTTCGTAGGATTTTTTCTAGTGCAACCATAATTACTGGGCTTGTCCCAACACGTTAGAAATTGTCTTTTCATTTGTTGTGTTCCTGCTACTTCTCTGCATTTTTTCGTGATCCATTTTCTAAGAAATGCAACTCTATTACCTAATGAATCTCTATTGTTGTATTTGTCTACCCATTCCTGGTATTTTTCACTTATCTCTTCATTAATGGGACATGGTAGTTTGTCAACGAACATTCCTAGATTGGTTATGTTTTCACAAATCTTATAACAATATCTTTCAAATTCAGTAATATAGTTTTCGACATATTTCATATTACAAATTTAAAGATTACTTAATTTTCATTGAAATTCCAACCTCTTTTCATCATTATTATTGGCTTTAGGTCCAATAAATTTAACTTCTATGTATTGACATAGTCTGATAAACCTATCAGTTGGGGATTCTAATTCCCTAATCATTGCTTTGGCTTCCTCGTCTATTGCTTCATACCAATCAGCAAAACATCCATAGAAATTGTGTTCTATGTAGTTAAGGAAATTTTTAGTAGACCAATCAGTGTTCAGATTAATAACACTACTCATACTCTTTTTCCAATGTTCTACGGTTTCTTCTCTGTTTCTTACACCATCTAGGTTTAACTTATATGCAGTTTGACTTATGATTTTCAAGGTTACTTCTTCTTGTTTTGGTACTATAGGCATTTCTTTGAAGCTAAACCGAGTAGTCTTTCCTGGTATATACGTCAGTCTCGGGCAACTAGATTCTCCTTTACCTGTTTCTAGAGACAACTTTACTAGTGAAGTTATATCCGAAATCATTCACTTCGCTCTGTTCTAGTTCCTCTCCAATCCTGTTGTCATCGTCAATTATTTTTCCTAATTCATTACTTAATTTTCTCTGGATGTCTTCTATGGGTATAGACTTCATATTGCCAAGTTTTATTAATCCCATTTGTTGACATAGATCTTCCTCTAGGAGAGTATAATTATTTTCTTTATTGTTGACGTCCGACGCAATCCCTTTTTCGGATATTACACTCATAATTTGACTCAAGTTTTCCAAGTCTGTTTCTTTATCAAATAAATCTTGTAACTCTTCAAGACTCAGATGAGTCAGGTTCAGTTTCCTTAAGAGTTATACTAAACGAGCTCTCAGTTTGTGGTTGGATTTCACTTTTTTTGCTGTTGAAATCCTACTGAAAACCTTTTGTTTTTATTTTGATTTGAAAATGGGTTACTATATTCAATAGGGGTGGGTCAAACGATGATGTCTAACTTCCTTCGTTATGGAAAGTTGTAATAAATCTAACTTATCTAGAATTTTTTTTATTTGTTTTTCAATATCAGCTTGTAGACTCGTGATTTTCCTTTCCACATTCATACTACGAGTTGAAGCATTTTGTGCCTCTAATTTCATCTCTAATAACTAGTCAACTATGTAATTCAAAACAGGACCAACTTGGTTACTATTATCTGGTAAATGATATATATGACTGACTCCAGGCTTTTTGCACTCAGGACTAGGTTTTATAGGCTCTAGATTTTCTTATTATTACTAATTAATCTACTTGGCTCTGATTCCAAAGATAAATTACCACTAAAACACGCTTCAAATACTGAAAATAGTCTAATCGTACTCTAACCAAGCTTAACTCAAAGGTAATAAAGCACTAGTATAGTTTTAAAGATAGATAAGGACTTTTTTGCAATTTATGAAACTTCAATGGCAAAACCGTAAATATGCTAGTTGTATGTAGGTAAATAAGTTTGATTTTAGAGCAAAGTGGTAAATAAGTTTGTTTTTAGCAATATTGTGGAGAAACCTTCCGAACTTTTAGCATAGGTTTTTAATGCACAATAGCATCATGTGTTATCAGAAAAAAGAGTAAATATTGAGTAGAAAAGTCAACAACAGATCACTGGTACTAAATAGAATTTTTCATTAATTGATTAGACTATTAAAGTATGTGAAAGTGCAAAATAGTCAAACTTCTGCAATTGAAAAAACAAAAGTATTATACTTTTGTGCCAATCTAAACATAATATGACATCAATATGTTCTCTTCAACTTATCTGAACTTATTGGTTCTTATCCGAACTTATTTGAACTTAGCTGAACTTATTAGATTTATTCAAACCTTATTTGTAAAAGGATCACAACCTTATTAGTATTTATTATTACTTATCCAAACTTATCTAAACGTATATGAACTAATCGGAATTTTTTCCCCCTGATAATGACTGAAAATAAGTTGCATTGATCAGAATCTATACTTCCTCCGTTTTTTTTACTAGCATCATTTGGGAATGTCACACTATTCATTCATGTTGCTTTGAGTCAAATTTGTGATTTATATATAACGAAAAACACAGTCATGTGGGATCTTGTTAGATTCGTCTCAATGTGTAGATTATTAATATCAACTTTGTATAATTTTTTTTTTTCTTATATAGAACTCAAGATATTTAATTTATAAAGTGTGCGTTGAGTTGCGTAATATGATTCAATGATGCAAGTAAAAAAAAGCCGAGGAAGTATGAATTTATTTTTTCTGATAAAGGGTGAAAATAACTGAACAAAACTATGTGGATGAGAAGTCATCATTAGTTCCAAATCAACATATATTACTCAACTAGTTTTAAACCCGTGCAAAAGCACGGGATATTTATGGTAAAATGAACATACAAAAAAACATAAATATAAAAACATAATTTATAAAATCAGATGCATTTAATATATAGTTATTTTTCACACTTATCAAATAAAAAATAATAAAACTACAATCGTAGGGTCCGTTCGTTATCGTTTTTTATTTTCAGTTTTTTTGAAAACTAAAAACAAAAAACAGGAAACCACAAAAAGTGATTTTCACTTTTAGTTTTCAAAATATTCCAATAAGTTTGACTAATCTTTGATTTATCATAAGCTATTTATCATATGACTTTCAAATACAAAAAATCAAAAAATTGAACACCATTGATACCGAACAGGTCAATACATACTTAAGGTATACACTATATAGATAAACTTTATTTCTTGAAAAAACATCAATCAAAAATCATTTACCTTAATACTTAGTATCTTTTCAGAGAAATACCTTATTTCTTTTTTTTGGGTCTATCAAAACTTTATTTTATCCTATTTTTTATAAAAAAATCATTCATTAAAGATTTGTTTTGAAAATAACGACTAAACTCATCTCCCCTCCCACGTTTTCCTCTATCTTTCCCCGCTCTTTCTCTCCCAGACCCATCATAATTTCAAAAATTCCTCTAAAAAAATTATGAAACTTCTTTATTTCAATCTCAATTCCAAACAATGGTGGTTGTTAATCTTTGGTTGCAGTTGACATAATTGGTATCGGTCCTCCTCTCCCCTTCCAAGTCTCAACTCATGAAAGGTTATTATTATTGAACTAAACTTTTTATTGGATTAAACTTATTTTTACTAAACTAAACTTATATTTTGTGAATATTATAAATTTAAGGTGGAGTAAACATGGCCTAATACTTAATAATAATAATAAAGGTTTGTTTCTATATTTTCTATAACACAAAATAAAATATTCTACCCGTACTCATTACTTTCAAGGGATCTTACCTTCTAATCCCGACCAATCGGGCACTTCTTTGTACCAAGCTACAAAATTGAGTGCAATTTCACTTTCGAGTTAAAGTTGTCCACAAATCGTAGCAATATTAAAGCAAATTTGTGTAAGACGGGATTTTTAACTATTGTAAGTAGTTTATGACTTAAGTGTAAAAATAAGTCTAAGAATAAGGTTAAAGTTGGATTGGATATGATCCAAGCAAATTAAAAAAAAAATTCTCAAATATGTTGTTCGCCTATTTACAATATATAAGTAAAACAAAAATTTGAACTTTATTCTTTATATAAGAAATTTCTTAAATTAAGATTATGTTAATGATTTAAATATGGTAAGACCTTATTTAAATTCATATATTAAATCTGTTTAAAAAAAAAATATCATATTGCTTTAGTCAAATAGTACCATATTAACCAACTTGCCAGCAATTAGAGTTATTTTTTCCATCTTTAGGCACTATTTTTTCAAAATAGTTTATATCCATAAATTAGTTAGGCATATTGTTGTATTAATTTTAATTTAGAATTAGGCAATAGCACAAACCCAATAGAAAGAAGAGAGTGAACCACCTTTTTGAATAACGTGAATGTGCTTTTAATAACTTTTGTACGATTTAATCCCGTTCATGTGTAGCTCCTTAAAAATATGTTGTATAGACATAAAATAACCTAAAACGGTTCTATACACTATTTTATCACAAAATATTTTAAGAATACATTGATTTAGTTTTTATATATATATATATATATTCCCTTCGTTCTATTTTGATGTTCCCATTTTCGTTTTTGGGAAGTTTCAAAAAGTTTTTCCCACTTTGAATATTTCCCATTTTAAAAATATTTATGTCCCCATCTTACCCTTTAACCACCAAATATTTACTATACTTTTTTAGTTTTTTGTCTTACGTACACATGACCCACTTTAAAATATTTTTATTTTCCAATCACCTACTTTTCTTTCTCTCTCTTACTTTTTCAAAAGAAAAAGGTACCAAAGTGCAATTTATATAATATAAAATTAAAAAGATTCTCATCCATCCAATTTGCATTGGTTTTCCCTATGTTTCAAATGGGAACGGAGGGAGTATAACTTTAATAATTTCGTTGTTTTCTTGAATTTTATAAAAGATCAATCTTATATGATCAGTTAACCATGTAATCCAGCAAAATGAATTAGTTAAATAATTATATACATAGATTATCTCGGACAAAAAATATCATCAGCTAACCATATGTCATGATTGTGATCATATGATATTAACATGAATTGCTCATTATATCGCGAATACTTTAGTTAGCCAATTATATTTACAGTGGAATCTTTAACATAATAATTTTTTGTGCAAACAAATTAATTGAAATAATTAATCCAATTTAGGTAAATATTACATGCAGATTAGGTGATACATATGCGAGGGACTATAATTAATATTATTCCAAATTAACGTGATAAAAATAATAAATCCGAACTTTAGTTGCAAAAAAAACTTTTGCAATCATATAAATTATGCCACAATCATATCTTAGATGCTTTGTGCGTGTGATTTATATTTGCAATCATATCTTGGAAGAATTAGCAAATACATATAGCAATTTAGTTGCAAATTATCTTGCAAAAGATCTTAATTTTTTAGATCTGTTGTGTGAATTTGATTGGTGAAATCAACTTTTATTAAATATTTTAGACATATTCTTTTCCCTGTTAAAAGCAACTTCAGTTGATAAGATAAACTATTAATTTACTTACCAAATACGAATATTCAAGGATCTTTTGCAATTATAACGAAGCTATAGGAAAACGACACATCAGCACATGCTTTCAGTGACTGACATGTCACACACTGCTTAAGAAGAGGACACGTGTACTTTTTTATTTTGCTTTATTAGAATATATAGATGAGATGATGAACTTGAAAAAGACTAGCCTGATTAAGATCAATGTTAACGGTAACTTTGATAAAAAACCCTTTTAAGTAAGACTAAAGTTTTAAGTAACTTTGATACTTATAGATGCAGCAAGGGCCAATTAGGAGACGTGCTTAAGACTAAATTTTTAAGTATGTTTTGCTCCATTAATAGCACTCATAATTAGTCATTTTGAGAGGATTAGCAACCTGCGAAGCTGATGGATAAGAGTTAAGAAGTAATATGGCTAACATGTGTGAAACATTTATTCATGGAGAACCAGCCGGCCTTCATTATTGACCTCGTCCTGGAGATCTTTTAAGGATATCGTAACTTAGTATTATATACTGCTAAATCGTATTACTGACCTAGTGGAGAAGCATAATCAAATTCATTAAAAAGACGTGATTAAGACTAATTAATCAGATGATCATTAGCAGGCAACAACAGGTAGTCAGCTAATAACTATCCAAGCATAAGCTTATAAAATTAACCATTATAACCTGAACCGTAAGTACTACCTTAACCCATCTGATCCCTCAAAAGTTTTAGGGGGCGTTTGGATAGGGGGCTTCAAGAAAGGGAAAGGGAATGAAAACCCTTGTTACCTTTACATGGTGTTTGTTTATTGATTTTTTGCATTCCCTTTACCCAAATTTCTGTTTCAGTTACCCTTAGTTGATTCCCCACCCTCTACACCATAAACACCTTTGACCAACATTGACCATCACTACCACCACCATTGACCTACACCACCACCACGCCATCCTTCCACAACCACCACCACGCCACCCAGCCCCTTCCAGAACCACCACCACGCCACCCAGCCCATCCACAATCACCACCACGCCACCCATAGATGCCCATAAGGCCATAAACCACCACATCCCCACCCGAATTCCCACCCCACTCCCCATAGACCACTTCATCTCTCCCGCAAACCACCGTAGATCCACTAGAAAGTCCACCCTACCTCCCGAAAACAACTAGGAATCAACCATAGGGTACCCTAAACCACCCCATCCCTCCCGAAAACCAGTTGAAATCCACCCTAGGGTACCGTAAACCACTCGTTCTCTCCCGAAACTACGCCACTCTCAATAAACCACCTTTGGCGGCGCCCCAAACTTCTAGATGTGAGAGAGAACACTGGAGAGAGAGCGGTGAGAAGAGACAGACAAGGTGCTTTGGGTGTCTGTCGGCAGATTAGAGTGGTGGTCGGCGGTGGGAGAGGATGAGAGTGGTGGCTGTCGGCAGATTAGAGAGGGAGATGAAGTGAGGGGTTGAAGGACGCTGGTGGCTGTTTTTTTAAAACCCTTTCATTTATTTTTCTTCCAAACATGTGTTTTAATGTAAGGATTTTGGACTCCTTTCCTTCCATAACCCTTACTTGATTCCATTCCCTTTCCCCTCTATCAACCAAACGCCCCCTTAGTATTTCTAATAATTCTAATAATCAACTTATACAGTATGGGGTGTACAATAGGGCAAAACATGTTTACGTTTACTTTTGTCCTACTAGTCCTTACGATCACTACTACCGTCAACTGTTTCGACCACCAAGGTGGGACTCATGGGTGTTCCAACACTTCCAAGGGTACTATTAATCACCGTCAGGCATTATCATTGCCCCCGTCTCCCCCTAGACGGGGCAAGAGGCGACAGCCCCGGCAGGGGCAGTGCCTCCCTATTAATCGTGGCAAAGAGTTGCAGTGTCAGCTGCCACGAATTCGTAGGGGTCAGTGTCTGACACTTCAAGGGGGGATGATAGTGTGTCACCTTGTCCGTCCTGTTGGGGCACAAGTTTCTCCTGGACAATGTCAACCGATTCAGAATAAAAGGAGGCAGGGACGGGGGCGGAAGCAGAGGCAGAGGCCGAGGCGGAAGGAGTGTATTCTATCACGTGTACCCTTTGGGGAGTGTCTCCATTTTAGGGGTAATCTACTTATGTGTCAATCACCTCGCAACAGTTCAAATCCCGTAATCCCACCTAAGGAAGGTATTCCATTTCCTGGAGTAGTAAAATCAAATCCAGAACCAGTTATCACAGTTCCTGAACAAGTTACGCTTACACCACAAGGCCCACAAGCTGAAGAAACCCAACCATGAAGCAGATGTTCCAGACTTATCTAGCTATTTTTTTTGAAGATGATCTACATACATTAAAGTCTACACCATACACAAGTCACAAATATATTTGTCTTTTCTTTGATAGAAAGAAAAGGGACTTAAATTTGTCAATAATTTTCATTTCTAAAAGTAATTTTTAAATAAAGTTGTCGTCTTTGCTCCTATGGTGGCAATGTTTAGTTTGGAGCTTTGCTTCTGTCATGAGCTTTATGGTAAAATCATTTAATGTTGAATGCAAGAGCTTTGCTTTCATTTTACTCTTGGCCGCTACGCCTTATTGTGTACTAAATTATCATAGAAGTTATTGAATCTTGAACCTTAAAATATTATTGGAGATTTTGAATTATGTGTATTTGAGTTTTGAACCATTGCATTCTAAAAGTCTCGCAATGGTAACGCAATTTATTGCGCAGCTCTGTGTAATTCTGGTGGTATTTTAGTGAATAAATTAAGTGGGTTTTTGCTAGCAGTAATGAAATATTGCTGGTAGTTCACTGATGGGTATTCACATGATCTCCATCGTCTTTATTAGGGTAGTTGATTACTTATTAATTAGACTCTTAGTTTGTATTATTCAGAGACGGTTTTATTCCTCTCTATATATAAAGTGCCAGACAACCTAAACAGTTAGCCAATTATTCTCAATACTCGTACATGGTTCACGAGCTTAGGTTAACGATTTTTTATTCCCTTCCTCACTTCTCTTTAGCCTCACGTTTCTTTTGAAACCCTAGTTTATTTTCCACTTTACCGGCCAAGATCCACCATGTCTGCCATCCTAAACGCCTCCACCGGCGCGCCGTCATCGACGATTCTACAACAGCCGTCCCCACCACGCTAGTTCATCGTCTGCATGTCTCTCTGGGCGAGTTGCAGCAGCCCCGCCTAGCTGAATTTCCTCCAGCCTCTAATGGCTTCCCACACAACGTCAGTGGCAACAACCACCTACACAGTGCTGCCGCAACCTCTGCTATGGGTGGAGCGTTTCCTCTAGGCGGGACCCTTCACGGTGTTTCTCCCTCGCTGTGGTCCACATCACAACTCACCCTCGTCAATGGGGCGTCCTCTTCCTCCTATAATGGCAGTCCATCCGTCCTGCCGTACACCAATGTTCAACCGCACATGGTGGCGCCCAACAACCATGTGGTGGACGCTTCTCCATCAAGAAGCCTTTTCAGCCCAGGTTTTGGTGGCCTTGCAACTATGGCTACGTCATCCGTATACACGTCTCCTACATCCTTGTTTGTTAACTCCCTGGTCAATGCTACTCCATCCCCTTTTGCACAACAATTTACCAACCATGACATTACTAGGTTTGTTATATTACAATAAAATTGAACACGCGTGAGGATTTTCTTGTCTGGAAGATGCAGGTAACGTGCCTTTTGTTGACACATCAAATGCTTGGTATTGTCGAAGGTACCGTTTCTATACCTTCTCCTACTTGTGTTGATCATCTTGGTTAGGCCATGCCTAACCCGTAATTCTACTAGTATTTACGTTTAGATCAACAAATGAAATTGTGGTTGTATGCTACGTTGTTTCGGGATGTGATGCTTGATGTGCATGAATTACATACCTCTGTTGAGATTTTGAATCGTTTAAAGTCTCGGTTTTATACATGCTAGTATGGCTAGGTCCATGAAATTGAAAGGTAGATTGAGTCATATGAAAAAGCCTGAACAACAGACTATGGAAGCCTTTTTACGTGAAATAAAAATAATTGTAGATTCCTTAGCCGCTATTCAGTGTCCTGTTTCTCAGTATGATTTGGTTCAATATACTTTGACTCCCTTGGATCGTGATGTGGCTTTAATAATCTTGTTACCACTTTGTTACAATTTCAAATTTCCTTGATGTTTGATGATCTTCGACCTAAGTTACTTCAGCATGAGCAACGCATTAAAGCTATGCGAGCCTATGATGAGTCACCTCCTGCGCATCAGGCCTTGGTTGCCGTTCAATCTGGATCTTTGGGGTCTCAATCATCCACTGCGGGTGGTTCGAACTCTAAGGGTCAAGGGGGTGGAAAGAACAAGAATCAAAATAATTGTAACAAAGGTGGTCGTGGCAATGGAGGGCACGGTAACGGAGGATATGGTGGTTGTGACAACGCAGGCCAAAATAATGGTATGGGTAAATTTTCTAACGTTTCATGGGTTGATTATTCTTGTGCCAATTATACTGCTAATAATTTGTCTTCAGCAGGAAGTAATATTTCTAACGGCAATTTAGCCAACACTCCTTCCTCCGATACTTGTGATCTTTGTTGGTATCCAGGTCACCAAGCATCCTATTGTCCTCAAAGTTTCAATCACAACATTGTGCCTTCTTCTCCTGATATTGTCACACGTGCCCTAGCTGCACTATCTATTTTCGAAAATCTTGTGCCTGAACTCAAGCACAAAATGGTGTTGCGGAAAGGAAACATCACACCATTATTGAGATGGCACGTACTATGTTTATTCAATCGGAGTTGCCAACTCAACACTTTGTCCCCAACCCGAAACTCTCTTTGTTGTATCCTTTGGTCGTGCCATTTCGTTGTTTGCTCCTTATACAAGAGCGAACTCTCATAAACATCAAAGCGTAGCTCCTCTAGTTCCACCAACTTCTCCTTTCGAGCTTCCCCCGCCAAAGTAAGATCCATATTAAGCTCCTTGATTGCCCACCAAGCTCGATGTTCAAGTTCAACGGGCAAGTGACAACCCTTCCCATACACAAGACGATAGGGGGTGGTGCCTATAAGAGTTTTGAAAGCAGTGCGAAGAGCCCAAAGAGTATCATTTAGCCTCAAAGACCAATCCTTCCTAGTCTTGTTCACCACTCTCTCAAGCACATTCTTCACCTCTCAATTCGAGACCTCAACTTGGCCTTGAGTTCGGGGATGGTATGGAAGTCCAACCTTATGATTGACCCCATACTTCTTCAAAAGAGCTTCCAGTTGCTTCTTAGCAAAGTGCGAACCACCATCACTTATCAACACACGAGGCACCCTACATCTAGGAAAAATGATCTTCTTCAAGAGCTTCATGACAACCTTGTGATCATTGGTGGGGGAAGCGATCGCTTCGACCCACTTGGTCACTTAGTCCACCGCTACAAGAATGTACAAGTTCCCCATAGATGGAACAAAGGGTCCCATGAAGTGAACTCCCCACACATCAAATGGCTCAACCTCAAGAATATTTTGTTGCGGCATCTCATTTCTCTTGGTGATTCCACCACTTCGTTGACACCTATCACAACTGAAAACAAATCCCCTAGCATCCTTTTGCATGTGAGGCCAAAACAAACCACTTTGGAGCGCCTTAGCAACAGTTTTACTCGCTCCACCATGTCCTCCACATGCCAAAGTATAGCAATGATTCAACACAGAATGAATCTCATGATTGGGCACACACCTCCTAAAAACAGAGTCAGCACACCTCTTGAACAATAGAGGGTCGTCCCAATAGTATCTACACACCTCCTTGAATAACCTTTTCCTTTGCTGAGAAGTAAGACCATGAGGTTCAATCCCACAAGCTAAGTAGTTCGCAAAGTCCGCGAACCATGGGACCTCATTGTTTATGATAGCAAAGATGTGTTCTTCCTTCAAATCATCATTGATAGGGGCATCCTTTAGATCATCATCTCTCTCATCAAGGGAGAGGTGAGAGAGATGGTCAGCTACCAAGTTTTCCGTTCCCTTCTTCTCCTTCATCTCAAAATCAAATTCCTAAAGAAGTAGAACCCACCTAATGAGCCTTGGCTTTGCATCTTTTTTGCTCATCAAGTAGAGGACCGCAGAATGGTCCGTGTAGACAATGGCCTTGTTGCAAGTCAAGTATGAACGGAACTTATCAAATGCGAACACTACGGCCGACATCTCCTTTTCCGTAGTGGCATATTTCTGTTGTGCATCATCCAAAGTCCTACTTGCATAGGCTATCACATGGAGCTTTCCTTCTTATCGTTGCCCAAGGACAACTCCCACTGCAAAGTCACTAGTATCACACATTAGTTCAAAAGGCAAGCTCCAATTAGGAGCTTGCACAATAGAAGCAGAAGTAAGGGCTCTTTTTAAGGTTTGAAAAGCCTCGATACAAGACTCATCAAACCTAAATTCAACTTCTTTTTAAAGTAGATTCGTCAATGGTTTGGCAATTTTAGAAAAATTCTTGATGAAACGCCGGTAAAAACCCGCATGTCCAAGGAAAGCACGAACTCCCGTCACCGAATTCGGTGGCGGGAGTTTCTCAATTCCCCAAACCTTTGCCGGATCTACCTCAATGCCCTTACTAGACACTTTATGACCAAGCACAATACCCTCTTCAACCATAAAATGACACTTTTCCCAATTTAAGACTAGGTTCGTCTCTTGACACCTTTTTAACACACGTTCAAGATTAGCAAGACATGTGTCAAAAGAGGAACCACACACACTAAAGTCATCCATGAAAACCTCAATAGAATCCTCCAACATGTCAGAAAAGATCATCGTCATACACCTTTGAAAAGTAGATGGGGCATTAAACAAACCAAAAGCCATCTTTCGATAAGCGAATGTCCCATACGGACAAGTAAATGTGATTTTCTCTTGATCATCCCGATGAATAGGAATTTGAAGAAATCCGGAATAAACATCAAGAAAACAAAAGTGTGAATGACGGGCAAGCCTTTCCAACATTTGGTCAATAAAAGGGAGGGGGAAATGATCTTTACGGGTGGACTTATTCAATTTTCTGCAATCTATGCAAACTCTCCACCCAGTGACAATTCTAGTAGAACTAGTTTCCCCTTTCTCATTCTCAGCAATAATCATGCCTCCTTTCTTAGGAACCACGTGAATCGAGCTCACCCATTTGCTATCGAAAACAGCATAGATAATTCCCGCATCATGCAATTTCATAATCTCCTTTTTCACCACCTCTTTGAGGTTGGGATGAAGTCTTCTTTGAGGCTCAATAGAGGAGGCGTTACTATCGGTGAGATGGATACGATGCATAGCAAGAAAAGGACTTATCCCCTTATGGTCATCAATCGAGTACCCAATGACATCCCTATATTTTCTCAATATCTCAATCAACTTTGATACGGATATGTCATCAAGGGCCGAATTGACAATAGCGGGATAAGCACATTCATCATCAAGGAAAACATATTTAAGGGAGGGGGGAAGGGGTTTGAACTCTACCTTGGGAGGAGGCTTAGTACTGTCCTCCTTAGCAACGGAAGTGGCTAGTACCTCAAATCCCGACCCAAGTGTTTCCTCAACGGTAGCACCGTCGAGAAGCATAGAGAACTCTTTCACCTCTTCCATATCTAAACTCGGCTCCTCAGTGATAGAAGCATAGAGCTCATCCTCAGTGTTTACTTCCTTATCAAAACCCTCCATCACACTCTCCACATGACTAACTCGGCAAACCCTTTCAATAATAGGCTTCCTCAATGTCTTGGAGAACTCAAAGACAACTTTTTCATTGGCGACCTCAACAGTGATGGTGTCATTTCTACAGTTTATCACGGCGCCTAATGTCTTGAGAGCCTCCGTTCCAAGAATGAGAGGAGTTTCGGGATCTTCCTCCATGTCCATTACCACAAAATCACAAGGCATAAACACATGCCCAACTTGGATGGAACATCTTCCAACTCCCCATGTGGGACCCTAACAGTACGGTCCGCTAATTGGATCGTCTTCCTTGAAGGAAGATGAGGAAAATGAAGGTGCTTGGCTATGGAGAGAGGCATCAAACTCACACTTGCCCCCAAATCGGCCAACGCACCCTTAGGCTCAAAGTCCCCTATCTTCACAGGCAATGTAAAACTTCCAGGATCTCTTTGCTTCTTGGGCATAGCACGTTGCACAAAATCACTCACTTAGTATGGAAATGTAATGAGCTCATCTTCTAAATTTCGCTTGTTAGAGAGGAACTCCTTCAAGAACTTGGCATAAGCCGGCATTTGAGACATGGCCTCAAGGAATGGGATGTTAATTTGAAGGCTCTTCATGACGTTGAGGAACTTAGTGCATTTGTCGCTCAACTTCCTCTCCAATAACCTTTGAGGATATGGGACCGATGGACATAGGTCTTAGGTGGAGGAGGTGTTGCCAATGGAGTTTTGTCACCAACTTGCTCATGAGTCTCCTCAGTCTCCTTGTCCTCTCCTCTTCTTTCAACATCAACCTTTCTCTCAATTTCTTCCCCTTGAGCATCATTCTCAACCACCTCAACTTCACTTCCCTCACACTCATTGGGCATCTTGGAGCCCTCATAGTTCGTTCCCGACCTCAAATGGATGGCTTTGGCTTGATGAAGGTTAGGGTAGGGAATAGGTTAGCTTTAAAGTTGATTTGTGTGGTTAGAAGGGTTCTTCTCGGCCACTTGAGCTAATTGGGTTTCAAGCATTTTGTTGTGAGGTTGTAACTCTTAAAACCTTTGGTCATGGCTTTGAAGAGCTTGGCTTTGTAGAGCAAGGGTTTGGGTTATGGTTTGAAGTTGTTGGAGAATTTGGGAGGTAGAGTCGGAGGTGGAGTAGGTTCGGGATTTGGCTTAGGAAAGGTGGGTGTAGAGGGGTTTTTTGGAAGTTGGATCTTTGATGAGGGGCTTGGTAAGTATTAGAGCTTTGAGAGGAGGATCCACCTTGATTGTAGCTTTGAGTGAACCCTTGTTGAGGTTGATTAAAGCCTTATTGAGGTGGATTCCAACCTTGTTGAGGTTAGTTGAAGCCTTGGTTATAGCCTTGTTGAGGTTGTCTCCACCCTCCTTGTGGATTGCTCCTATAACCTTGGTTACCTTGATAACCTTCTCCTCTACTATTCATCGCCGCCACATGCTCTGACTGAGATACTCCACAATAAGAGGTATCATGGTTTGTACCACCACATATGTCACAAGAGAAAGCATTCACTTGTGAGGGACTAGATGATGCAAGGGTGATCTTTGAGAGCTTCTTGTCAAGTTGATCCATCTTCGCTTGAATTTGATTCATTGGGTCCAACTCAAACTTGCCACCCTTCTTAGATTGAGAACCTCTCCTTCTTCCACCCCATGAGTAGTTCTTTATCACTTCTTCTATGGTGGACTCTAATTGGTCTTGCAGGATCTTAGAAAGTTGACCTCCCGCTCCAGCATCAAGGTTAGCACGTGACATAGGATCAAGACCATCATAGAAGAACCTCATGAGTAGATTTTGATTGAACTCATGGTGAGGGCACGAACTAATCAATTCCCTAAACCGTTCCCAAGCCTCCGCAAGCATCTCATCACATTCTTGCTCAAAGGAGGAGATCTTCCTCCTAATATTTGCGGCTTTCGACTCTGGGAAATACTTCTTTAGAAAAGCCAATGTAACTTGCTCCCATGTAGTGAGGGAGTTAGCAGGCAAGCTCTTGAGCAAAGACTTTGCCTTTCCGGAAAGAGAAGAACGGAAGAGATGCATCTTGATGTAGTCTGGAGAGACATCATTCGTTGTTATCATAGCACAAATCTCCAAAAAACCGATCAAGATGATCAAGTGGATCCTTATCCGACCCTCCACAAAATTGCTCTGCTTTCACCATCCGTGTGAACTGAGGGTAAATGCTGAAATTTGTAGTGGTTGTGGGGAGTCGAATCCCACCCTGTAAAACATAGGACCCCGGATTTTCGAAATCCCTGAAAAGCTGTGCATTTTCCTCACCCATGTCTGATTCACTTTCACTTGTCGGACTTGAGATTCGTGAAACTGGTGCAGAACCCAAGGTCAACCGTTCCAAACCTCCCCGAAGCTTTCGCACGGTGCGATTGATTTCCGGATCTTAAGGTAAGATGGGTGAACCGTGAGCTATCCTTCTCATGTAACACAACAAAGCTAAGCAGAGGGTTAGCAAATAACAACACAGACAAAATCAAAAGAAAAATCACTTAAGCAATACTAAACTCAAGTAAACTTCAATCAATAGCACAATTTCCCCGGCAACGGCGCCATTTTGATAAGAGGTTTTAGTGTGTCGTTAAGGCACTAAGAATCGCTTAGCAAACAAAACTTATAATCCTAACGAGCAACTACTAAGAATGTAGTAATGGCAAGTCAAGGGTCGAACCACTAGGAAAATGGGATTGACTAAGGTCTACTAAGTTGAAAACTACCTAAGTGAAGGGTTTTTGGGGTGTAAGATTGAATTGACTAACAACTAACAACTAGCTATCGAATACCAACTAATAATCAAGTAAGAGAATTAATATAATAAGGAAAACAATAGAGTTCAGGCTACTCGTATGAACTTGGGCTAGACAACGATAATCAACACTATAGCATCACAACAATCAAAATACAGGGTTAAGTCTCCCTCTAAATTACTTGAGTCCTCTCTCGAATGGTCCTCAAGAGTAATCGATTAATCAATCAACCAAATCCTCTTTCGAAAGGTCTTTGGTCAATTGATTAATAGATTCAATGAGATCGGAAAACCCCTAATTAAAAGATCCCCTTAATTCCTACCCAATCCCTTGGTCTAGAAACTAAGTCGAAACATGGGAATGACAAAAGGGATTAAAGTTCGATTAAGAACAATTGAAACCCTAAGTGCCCTAGCATAAATGTGATCAAGATCTATCCTAGGGTGTCAAAACACCAAATTCAATGCATAAACAACCAATTGAATCATATAAAGCATTAACAATCTACATTAATCCCTTAATTCATACTTTCGTCCAAACCCTAGATAATGAACTACTCACTAATCATGGATTCTAAGCAAAAGAGATTAATAAAATTAAACATGACTAACAAAGAAAGTAAAGTAAAGAGAAGAGAGATTGAGAAAAAATTACTTGAATTGAATCAACGATTGAATCTTCTAAGTAACAATAATGAAATAAAACTAAGGTTTGAGAGAGTTTAGAGACTTGGACAAAGTAATTAGGTTCTAAAGTATGAGATAATGAGTAGACCAAAAACGCTAAAATATAAATATGATTCATTAAACTAAGATGGAAAAACGAGGTCAAAACCCGAAATCAGGTCGACACGGTTGTGTCCACAACGACACGGCCGTGTAGAGCTGTTATGCAAAATTCCTCAGCATTCTTCAAAACTTACTGCCTCTGTGCAAAAACCACTACACGATCGTGTCCAAAACGACACGGTCGTGTAGACCTGACTTCCAAAACTCTTCAGCATCTTCAAAAGTTATTGCCACGCTAGGAAAATGACTACACGGTCGTGTCCAAAATGACACGACCGTGTAGATCTGGTCTTCAGTCTTCAGCAGGAATCAGTTTGCAAACTGATTCTAAGGAGTAAACGCTACACGACCGTGTCAAAAGCCACACGACCGTGTAGACCTGCTCCCATGCTTTTCAAGGGCTAGGCCTCCACCCAAAGGTCTCTAAACACCAAAACGCTCCAAATACCTGTTATAGCCTGGAAATCATCCAAAAATACTAAACGAGTAGTGAAACGACAATTTAAATCAAAGTTATCAAAACCCATGCAATGCAAGACTAAAATACTCTATTCTACAAGTAATGACACTAAAAATGAAGCATGAATAAGCACAATAAAGTGTTTATCAGGCTTCACCCTCCCCGATGGTAGTAAAGGTCGAAGCTTCAGCAACTTCAGCATCCATGGTGCCTTGACCCTCCTTTTCTTTTGCGACAAACTCAGCAAGGGCCGGTTTCTCGTGCTCATCATACTTGGCCAGATGCTACTTGAAATCCAAGTCAGGCGCCAAGTCCTTCAGCGTCTTTTCGAAGCAACTATAAATGTCGTCGCGAGCTGATTGGTAGCCCTCGACGACTTTTTGGTCGGTTAAGGTGAGATCGTCCTCAGATTTTTTCGACCGGCGGATATATTACTCCTTCTCTGTTTGAGCTCCTTAACAGACCTATTGTATTTGGATTGCAAGTCATCCCGCTCGGTCCGAGTAAGGTCGAGCATCTCCTTATGGGCCTTCAGCTTCCCTTCGAGCTGAGCCACTTCCATACAAGACTCTTCTAGCCTCTTTTCACCTGCCTTAAGCTGATTAGAGACCTCCTCCTTGTTGTTAAGAAGGCTGGTCCTCTCGCTGTTAAGCACCTCGAGGTTGTCAGCGTTCAAACTTTAGCCTGCTCGAGCTTGGTCTCGAAGGCCACGACCTTTCGAGAGGCCTCCAACAACTCTTGCTTGCACTGAGCGTTCTCATCAGCAAGCTTGGTTGAATCTTGGATTTCCTTTTCAGTAAGGCAGGCCATACGAATGGACATCTGCAAAACAGAAAACAAGACCAATGTTAAGTTGCAAAATTGGGATATAATTTGAAGACACAATTAAAACCACAAAAGGCATACCTGTAACCAGCACTCGTTCAGTGCTTCGATCTCCTTTTGAACTCCCCCTCTTGAGGCATCTTCTTTGTCCCCTGGCACTAGCAGTGCTTCTCGAACTCTCTGATAGCAAGCTCGAAGAGCCTTCCTGCTTGCTTTATCGATGCTGACAGCACCAGATTGGCCCTCAGGATCATGTGACCAGGACGACCTGCTCCTCTTCACCAGAGGCTCATCGATATTCGTCTCGTCGAGGGGCCCTGAGCTCGAACCCAAATGAAAGCTCAGATCAGGGAACAGTGGGTCGAGCTCAGGGGAAGTAGATGCCTTCCTCTTCGACCCAGCGCTGCCTGGGACCTCGACCTCTGATAAAGGCTGGTCGAAGAGGAGGGCAACCTCCTTTGTTTGAGTGGGCAAAGGCTTAGGAGGAGCTGATTTTGCCTTCGGCTTGTGATTTGGATTCTTCACAAAAAAGACAAGTTAGAAAAAGATCAAGAACAAACCGAACAAAAAATAAGATATGGTGGTCGAACTTACTGCGGATAGTTTGGGAACTTTTAGTTCCCCCTTCTGAATCGACAACCTGGTCATGGCTTCCATTGCTCCCTTGGCTGTGTTCTTCTTCATTTCTTCGTCGATGTTGTTATAAGCAATCACTGCAAAGAACAGAAAATGAGTTAGAAACAAGAAAAATACATGAAAGGAAAAAGAGCAAAAAAGATTTATCGACCCCTACGTTGGTCATATGCCGGGGATATTCCAAAGGCTGACAAAAAGTGCTCATTGGACAAGTCCTTATCGCTGGGCAGCCAATGATCCGTCTTGTACTTCGGCTTAACATACCCCGTAGCCTGACAATGAATGGCAACAATGGCCTCCTCGGCGTCCATTTCAGGCACATTAAGGTTCATGCCAAAGTTAGGAGGATTGTCGGACAAAATTTGAGGCACATCCCATGGTTTGTCCCCTCTAAATACAAAAAGAAACTCACCTCGATACAGAGCTTGGTTGGTAGGCATCTCAGCTGTAACCTTGTAGGATTTCTCCATCCTTCACCATAATGAGATGTCGAGATTGGAAGGAGTACCAACCAGGCCCATTGTAACACTCAGACACCTCATTGAGCTTGAATATGTTTCGCCAGAGGCGCAATGAGGGTTGCACTCCTAACATTTGGCAAATGCACAAAAGCCATAATCGATCCTATCGAATTGGGCATAAGTTGACACAAGGCTATGTTATATGCCTCTAAGATCTCTTGATAGAGCGGGTGCAAAGGAAAACGCAGACCCAGCTTGAAGAAAGCCTTATGCACACCAATGCACCCAGGGGGTGGCGTCACTACCAGGTCTGTGACCTGTGGGGGATAGAGTACATACGGCAACTTGAAGAAATAAAAACTCGACATGAACGATAACCCTCTATGGAGATCCTTTCGCCACTTCCCGTCGACTAGTGGCCACTTATTCCCAATTTCTTGTTGGGGGAAGGATAGGACTCGCAATGGTCGGATGTCGAAGTAACTTCATCTGTTGCCTCCATTATTTGCACTACACCAAGTGAAATAAAAGAATCTAAGTAATTCCTCTTAGCAGGAGGGAAGGCTATCGTAATTTTATTGGGATGATCTAAAAACTCATCGGGTCCCTCAAAATTTTCTTCACACTCCTCCTCCTCCATAGGAATAGCGTCGAGAAAAATATTAGGATTCGGGGTCCAATAAGCTATTGTTACAAAAGGGGCCCCATCTACCCATGTCTCAACCCATGGCATATAAGGAAGGGGCGGGTGGCAGGCTAAAGTCGTATCACCTATTCAAAGATAATTCCTACAGTGCTCTAACAATGGTAGTAAAAGGAAGTAGGGTCGAATCCATAGAGAGACGGAGTTCTAAGTTAATATTCAGCTAAAAAGCTACTTCAGACAAGATCAGATAGAAACAACTGAACTAATAATTAACTACTAGAAAATAATATAAAGTGGAATTTTACACTATGAAATAAAGGTCTAGGGAATTAGTTCGGTCCACCATGCTTATACCAATCAAAGGATCAAACAACTATCAGAACCTAGGTCGAGAATCGATAGATTAGAACAATGTCAAGCTATGGTTAAATCTCAACGTCCATAATTCAACATATGCAGCATGTTCACAAACATAATCAGAATTACTGGTGTGTACTAGGCCTCTAAAAGTAAGACGGATCTGTGCAAACAATTATTAACCTCAAGTAATCAAAGAAACTGCGCAATAACGTTAATTACTCAATAAGAACAAATCACACCATAACCTATCTCATCAAACCCTAGAAACTAATAGCAATTCAAATAATCATGGTATAAACATGGCTTCCTCTCTAAATCCCTAGAAATTAAACTACTCACTCATAATTGAATCAACAATAAACAATCTAATATGAAACCCTAATAATTGCATCATGATGAATAAATAATTAAGCTAAGCAATTAAGAATAATAAAAGAGATTAGAGTAGGGAAAAATACCAATTGACAGAAAGCAAGAACTTTTATTGAAATCGAATCTGAGGTCCAATCACCTTTAATCTAATCTAAAGTGTTTAAATTAAATAAAACTAAACTAAGAACTATGGAAAATAAAACTAGAGAAAAAGATGTGTCTAAAATAATGAGGGAAAGCTATTTATAATAGCCCCAAAAATCTAATTAAAAACGATACAAAAAGATAGAATTTCGGCTCCGCGAGCCCGGTACCCGATCGGGCGGTGGTTGCCCTATGGCATCGGGTTGGTACAAAATTTTGGGCCATGTTAATTTCCTTCACAAAATAAAATGGGCTTCACCCGATGCGATCGGGCGAATCCACCCGATGCGATCGTGCGAATCCACCCGATCGGGTATCAAGGTTTCGGCCCCGATCGGGCAACCATTGCCCTATGGCATCGGGTTGGTACAAAAATGACCCAACTTCAAATCTCTTCTTTTTTGGAATAAAGCAGCGGCAGCATGAAGAAGGCTTAACCCGATTGGATCGAGCAATGGTTGCCCGATCGGGTGGAGCCACTCTCTGGCGATTTTGCGTCAACTTGCGAAGGCCATATCTCTCAAACCGGAAGTCCGTTTTGGGCGTGTGACATATCATTGGAAAGCTCTTGAAGTCTAGAATCCAACCCAGTTGGAATTTCTTGATTATCAATTTTCTATCAAAAGTTATAATGAAAATAGTGAAGGTGTGTCAGTTTTGGCACTTCTTTCACTAACTCTTTGCTTCATTCCAACTCAAAATTGTCCCAAACGGATGCATTGTGATCCTTGTGCAAGATACCTTCATCTTAAATGATTAATAGGCTAGATCTTTGGTACTCGTGATCACTTTGTATCAAAATAACCTAAAAATCATCGAAACAAACAAGCAGGGAGTAGTAGAGCACAATTATGTAATTCATGTCATTATGCACCTAAATGCTCAAGAAGGAGTTCTAAATGCAATCTAAATGCATCTAAAAACTATATATCAATGTGATACATCAGCGGGATATGAGAGGCACTTGATTCGATAACGGGGTTCATTATTTAAAATACAATAACCCTACGTCGAATTTATTAAAGAAAGGAAAAGAATCAAGAATGAGAGATCATACCTTGGTCGAAAAGCTCGAAGGAGATTCCTCGACACTCTTGGCGCATACAGATAGCAACCAGCAAAGGAAGAAAAGGCTTTTTTAGAGAGAGAAATTAGAGATAGAAATTACAAAATGAGTAAATGAGGTAACTGTTGGGACATTTATATCTCACCTACCCCCTCAAAGGACATGAAGAGTGAAATCCCTCTAATATGAACAGTTACTCAACATGGGAGTTCGTGCCATGCAATAATGATGGTTTAAGGTGATACGTCATATGTACGATGAACGTATAAATACTGGTCAAAATACATAGTTGACTAAGAGGAAATACAATGTTGACTTCAAACCATTGACTGTTCAAAAGCAGCTCGAAAACAACAAGATTGATCAGTTATACCACCTCGAAGGATCCCTAGACATCCTACACCCCTAACCGGTAGGGGTGTGCAAAAAAATCCGATCCGAAATATCCGAACCGGAATTTCGGATATCCGATCCGGTTTTTGAAATTCGGATATCCGATTTTGAAACCGGATAATTGGATCAGATACGGATAGCTAATTTTAAAATCCGGATAATCCGAAAATCCGAAAATCCGAAATATGTATAATATATAGTATTTTTCTGCTGCCCTATTTATGGCCCAAACTCTAAAGCCCAAATATAATGTTAACCTAAGGCAGTCTTCAACTCGTTACCTTCATTCTGCTCGTCATTCTTGTGCAGCCATCCACCACCCTCACTTTGTCAGCCTTCTGCAGCGAGCTAGCTTCCTCACTCACACTCGAAGTGCCGAAGTCGCAGCCATCCAGCCACCGTCACCCCGTCAGTTTGATGCCATAAAATCTTATCAAATTCTAAATGTTCATCCCCTCTCCAACTCAGAACTAAAATCAAATGTATTAGAGCCCAAATTTGTCAAAACTTCATGCTAAAGCATAAACCCTCTATCCTGGGCCAACAACAGAAAACGAAAAGGCAACATTCGTGACCGCAAAGGTTTGCTTTGATAATAATAATCAATGTCAGATAGGGAAGAAATTGGGTTTTGTAGATGTCAATGATGATATTTATTAGAATTTAGGATAGCTGGTAGGATTTCTTGACCAAAGGGCACCGCGTTAAAGGGAAAATGCATGCCATTTTTAAATTCGGATAATCCGATTTTCGATCCGAAAACCCGGATATCCGAAATTCGGATATCCGGATTATTCGGACCGGATTCGGATGATATATTTTGCTATCCGATTTTTCGGATACCCGAATTTCCGGATTGGATCAGATCCGATATCCGGTTTTGCACACTCCTACTAACCGGGGCTACGTCGAGAAATCTTGGCATTACAGTCTCTCCCTTACCGGGGCTACCTCGAACTCTTCATAGAAACAAATTCTTTGACTGAGCTACCTCGAGCATTCAAAGGCATCCTTTGAATCAAATACTTTTGAAATATTTTCTAAGTATATAAAGCCCTTCAAACAAGGCACACCCCTCGATCAAAATGAATGCATGGCTTATTAGCCCTAGATTCATTCGAGGTGCATACAATGAGTCAAATAAGTATAGACTTATTAGCCCTTACCAGGCCTACTTCACACCCACCACTAAGACCCATAGGGCTTACAAAAGTGAGGGTGGTCGAAGTTATTGATGCACCACCTAAGTTGAGCGTGGTCGAAGTTTTTGATACACCCAAAGAAGAGGGTGTACGAGTTTTTTAAACACCCACAGATGGAGGATGTTCGAGTTTTTTCGAGTTTTTCTAGAAACCCAAGGAAAGAGGGTCTTCGAGTTTCTTAAAACACCCATAGATGGAGGGTGTTCGAGTTTTTTAAAACACCCATAGATGGAGTGTGTTCGAGTTTTTTAAAACACTGAGGGTGTTCGAGTTTTTTAAAACACCCATAGATGGAGGGTGTTCGAGTTTTTTAAACACCATAGATGGATGGTGTTCGAGTTTTTTTAGACACCCATAGATAGAGGGTGTTCGAGTTTTTTAGACACCCAAAGAAAGAGGGTGTCCGAGTTTTCTGGACACCCAAGGGAAGAGGGTGTTCGAGTTTTTTCACAACGCCCAAACAGATAGGGTGCTCAAATATTTCGTAGCACCCAAAAGAGAGGGTGTTCGAATTTTTCTAAAACATCCATGATAAGGTTGTTCGAAGTTTTCTGAGACACCCAAGATGAGGGTGTTCGAATTTTCCTAAAGACACCCAAAGTTAGGGTGTTCGAGTTTTTCTAAGACACTCAGGAAGGTGTTCAAGTTTTTCTAAGACACTCAAGAGGAGGTACGTCGAATTTTTTCAGGAACATCTGATGAGGAAGGTGTTCGAGTTCTCAAAAATAAAGCGAAATGTTCCGCTCCACATCGCAGTTCCTTCATGGTTTCGAAACTCCAATGAAGAGCGTGGGGCTAATGTTCGGGCCCATTCCAGCCATTTACCGGTGAAATGACTAAAATATCCTTGAGGTGTAAAATCACCATTTTACCCCTAGGGCTACTCAAGCCAGAATGTACAAGCTTTTAGTCAAGCCCACTGACAAAAGGCCTTCATGACATCATCACCTTCACCTGGTGACATCATATCAGTACTACCTATAAATAGTACTTTCACCTGATCATTCAGGTACGTTTTTTCACGCATGCCAAAGCATTTACTTGTACTATTCTCTAACCTTCTGAGATCAGATCTGACTTAGGCATCGGAGGGACGATCTAGTGTACATCTCGGGGTAGTTCACCGTGCTCGGTTTTGCAGGTACCCAGAATTCAAAGACATTGGACTGTTACTGGTTACTACCCTAGCTGGATTTGGACTCCCCTGAACAAAAAATTTCTACTGTATTTCTTGTACCTGAAACAGAAGTGCATAAAGCTTTCTGGGACGGATGAAAAAGGAAAGTGTATAGAGCTTTCTGGGACGGAGGGAGTAATACTTGATGATGATTATATAGTAACAAACTAACAATAATGTCCAAGGAGTAAATCAATATTACTATTATAATAATAAGAATTAATAATACAACAAAAATTAGCAATAATAAAAATAATTGGGTTGGACTACACAAAATTGCAAAACCATTTTCGCACGATTTGATTGGTTCATGAGCTACAAATATGGTTTGGTATGTGCTTTTACGCAAACCACAGTTTGCGATTTTGGGTTGGTCTATAATATTTATAAACCAAACAGCACCACAAACCGCGAAGTATCTTTAGCATTGAACGTAACGACGACTTTGTACTTTAAATAGTAATATTAATATCTTATAGCTTTTTTTTACATAATTGAATTATCTGAAATATTCTATCTGATAAGGAATGAAAATAAGTTAAATCAAATCAGAATTCACCTGAATTTTTTTAATATATGGATTGAAAATAAGTTGATCCGAGTATACACCAAGTGGATGAAAAGTTACTTTCGAATCGACATATTATTCAATGAAATGAACTTAAGAAAGACTAGATAGCTTGATTAAGATCAATGCTAATGGTAACTAAAAAATTCTTTTAATAATACTTATTGATGGAGAAAAACGTGCTTAAGACTATTTTCTAAGTATGTTTTGCTCCATTAAAATTAATTATAATCCATTGCTTAGTCATTTTGAAAGAACTAGCAACCGGCGAAGCTGATGGATAAGAATTAAGAAGTAATATAGCTATTAGCTAACATGTGAAACATTTCATCACGGAGAACTAGCCAGCCTTCATCATTGACCTCGTTTTGGAGATCTTCTAAGGATATCTTAACTTGGTATTAGATACTTCTAAATCGTATTTGGTGCCCTAGTGGAGAAGCATAATCAAGTTCATTAAATAGACGTGTTTAAGACTGATCAAAATATCGCAAAAAAAAAAAAGACTGATCAAAATGATCATTAACAGGCAATAGCAGGTAGCCAGCTAACAATCCAAGATCATAAGCTTATAAATTAACCATTATAACCTGAACCTTAAGTACTACCTTAACACATCTGATCTCTCAAAAATTTTATTTCCAATAATCAACTTATACAATATGGGGTGTGCATCAGGGCAAAACATGTTTGGTTTTGTCCTACTAGCCCTAGCAATCCTTACGATCACTACTACCGTCAACTGTTTCGACCACCAAGGAGGGACTCATGGGTGTTCCAAGGGTACTAATAATCGTCGTCAGGCACTATCATTGCCCCTTACACAGGCCAGAGGCGACAGGGGCAGTGCCGCGCTATTAATGGTGGCACACAGTTACAGTGTGAGCTGCCACCAATTCCTAGGGATCAGTGTCGAACACTTCGAGGGGGGATGACAGTGTGTCACCGTATCCCTCCTCGAGGGGCACAAGTTTCTCCTGGACAATGTCAACCGAATCTGAATGGGAGGGGGTGGAGGCGGTGTACTCTATCACCTTTACCCCATGGCCAGTGTCGCCGTTTTAGGGGTAACCTACTTATGTGTCGTCCACCCCGCACCCGTCCAATTCCTGTACTCCCACCTGATGAAGTTATACCAAATCCTGAAGAAGTTATACCAGTCCTGAAGAAGTTATCCCAGGACCAGAAGAAGTTACCCCAAGTCCTGAACAAGTTATAACAGAAGCTGGAGAAACCCAACCATGAAGCACAAGATTCAGACTTACGATTATTATAAGTTTGACGTACGGTTATTTATCGACTAAAACTTACTCATGATGGATTGATGGAATAAAAGGAACGCTAAATTTGTCAATTATTTTCCTTTTCTTAAAGTATTACTTTGTGGCGTTTAGTTTGGAGTTGAAGACTTATCTTCGTCTCTTGATTGTTCGTACTTTTAAGTTTTTTGAATATATATATACATATTTGGAGCTTTGCTTCCGTTGTCATGAGCTTACGAGTGAAATTATTTTATTTTGATTGCGTGAGGTTTAATGATATTTCACTCTTGGCTGCTGCCTGCTTGGTTGTGTACTAGATTAAAGTTGTCAAAATAGATTAATGATTTGTGTTACCTTCATTAAAGGTAATCACAAAGTATATATACATCCTAAAAGGGAACGCAAGTCGAGCCCATTAAATGTTAATGATTGGAAGAGCCCACTAATTACATCATTAGATATTGGAAAATTTGTGAAAAACCACCATAAAATTTGCACTTTTTGAAAATAACCACCAAATACTTTTTTTTTAATTTACCCACTATAAGTTTTATAAATTTATTGAAGCACCACTATTTGACGGTTTCGATTAAAGAATTCCGTTTGGGGGCCCACCTACATCTATAAATTAACTATTTTACCATTTCACTTCCTATTTTCATTATTGCTCAACAGTCATATAGAAGAACCCTAAAAATCTCTCTGAAATCATTCAAATTCTGAATTACCACAAACATTGAAACTAATTCAACAGTTCATCGTGTAAATAAGGTATGTTACTCTCATTTTGAATAAATTGATTTGTTTTTAGGGTTTTTGTTCTAAATTGAACATCAATTACGGGTTTTTCAATTTTAATGTGTAGAATGGTGAAGAAATGCAAATGTGTAATTCGCGCTCCCGGAAGACGTTTTTATGCCTGCAAATTCTCTGATGTGCATAATGGTAAGGAAGGTTGTCGTTTTTTCAAATGGTTTGATGAGACTATAGAGGAGGGCCAAAGGGTTGCATCGATGAGCTGCTTATGGAGAAAAAGTTTCTAACACATGAAGTTTCTTTCTTGAAGAGTGAAATGTCAAAACTTGAATCAAAGAATGAGATGTTGAAGAAGAGAGTCACAATGAGGATAAGAAGAAGAAAGTGGCATATGTGGACCCCCAAACCGAATTCTTTAATAGAAACCGTCAAATAGTGGTACTTCACAAAATTTTGAAAACTTATAGTGGTTAAATTAAAAAAAAAAAAAGGTATTTGGTGGTTATTTTAAAAAAATGCAAAGTTTGGCTTTTCACAAATTTTCCTTAAACATATACACACTCAACACTAATAATAAGAACTATACACAAGATGGCCCAACCCCCCCCCCCAGTTGGAGCATGCGAATCACAAATGCCCAACTTGCGTGAGAGATAGAGAAACTGCCGTTTACCAAGTGCCTTGGTAAAAAATTTCGCTAGCTGCTCGGTCGTGGAAACATGGTGAATATCAATGAGACCATCTCGAATCGCATCACGCACATAGTGAAAATCAACCTCGATGTGCTTGGTGCGATCATGAAAAAACGGATTTTGAGCGATATAGAGAGCAGACATACTGTCACAATAAAGAGGCATGGCATAAGGCTCGCACACCCCGAGACTCTCAAGTAAAACCTTCAACCATTTCAACTCGGAAGTAATATCGGTCATAGAATGGTATTCCGCCTCGGCAGATGAACAAGACATGGTGTGTTGCTTCTTGGTTTTCCACGAGACAGGTGAAGACCCAAGAAACACCAACCAACCTGTCAAGGATCGTCGAGTCACACCAACCAGATAACGTCAAATCACAAGAAGATTTAAGAAGAATACCTTGCCCCGGCCGCCCCTTAAGATAATGGACAGCATGAAGCGCGACATCAATGATCCTGGCGAGGGGCCTACATAAACTGAGCAAGAATATGTACGGTATATGCCAAGTCAGGGCGAGTAAAGGATAAGTAGATGAGACGACCCACAAGGCGTCGTTAAGACTCGGGATCTTCCAGAAACTCGCCTTGAGTAAGGGCCAGAGAATGATCTTGTTCTATCGGAAAAGGAGCATCCTTGGACCCAAGAAGTCCAGTCTCACTACAGATGTCCAAAGTATACTTCGAAACATTTGCCCCGGGTTGCTAAAATGACCACCATTCGTGGCGGTCAGTGCTGCTTGAAAGTTTGAACCAAGTTTTGGATTCGGAAGAAAGCTGTAGGTTTATGGAACCGAGCTCGGGTGAGCGAGGGTCTTTAAACCGGTCAGCTCATAGGCTTCCGAGAAGGCCGTTCCGAGGCCCGACGGGCGAATCGCCGAAATTGCACACGTGGTCCGAGATATTATACTGGTGTCGTACGTCAGTTTTCAGCACGAAGTCGCGACCGTTGCACCCCATACAGGCCCGTTTTCAGGCACTGTAAAAAACCTGCAGCGGGTCGTATGTGCGTTTTCGGGCCTCGAAACGGGTTCAGGAGCTGGTATCCACATTCCCATGCGCATTTTATGACCCAAGGAACCCCCCATATGATTCTCGACCATTTAAATCCTGGGAGCCCGGAGCCCTCCGAAACAGTGAATAATAGGCTTCCGAGAAGACCGTTCCGGAGCCCGACGGGCGAATCGCCGAAATTCTCACACCTGGTCCGGGATATTAAATTGGGGCCGTAACGTCAGTTTTCAGCACGAAGTCGCGACTGTTGAACCCCCTACAGGCTCGTTTTCAGGCACCGGAAAAGCCGGCAGCGAGTCGTATGTGCGTTTTCGAGCCTAGAAACGGATTCCGGAGCTGGTATCCACATTCCCAGACGCATTTTGTGACCCAAGGAACCCCCCATATGATTCTCGACCATTTTCATCACGGGAGCCCGGAGCCCTCTGAAACAGTAAATAATCGGCTTCCAAGAGGGCCGTTCCGGCTCCTGATGGGCGAATCGCAGAAATTCTGACACGTGGTCCGGGATATTAAACTGCGGTCGTACGTCAGTTTTCACCATGAAGTCGCGACCGTAGCACCCCCTACAAGCCTGTTTTCAGGCAGTTGGTCGTATGTATGTTTTCGGGCATCGAAACGGGCTCTGGAGCTGGTATCCACATTCCCAGGTGCATTTGTGACCCAAGGAACCCCCTATATAATTCTCGACCATTTTCATCCCGGGAGCCCGGAGCCTTCCGAAACAATGAATAGGCTTCCGAGAAGGCCGTTCCGGGTCCCGACGGTAGAATCGCTGAAATTCGCACACGTGGTACGGGATATTAAATTGGGGTCGTACGTCAATTTTCAGCACGAAATCGCGACCGTTGCACACTCTACAGGCCCGTTTTCAGGCATCGGAAAAACGGGCAACGGGTCGTATGTGCGTTTTCGGGCCTCGTAACGGGCTCCGGAGCTGGTGTCCACATTATCAGGCGCATTTTGTGACCCAAGGAACCCCCCATATGAATCTCGACCATTTTAATCCCGGGAGCCCGCAGCCCTCCGAAACAGTGAATAATAGGCTTCCGAGAAGGCCGTTCCGTACCTCGACGTGCAAATCCCCGAAATTGCACACGTGTTCCGGGATATTAAACTGGTATCGTACGTCAGTTTTCAGCACGAAGTCGCGAACGTTGCATCCCTTACATGCCCGTTTTTCAGGCACTTGCAAAAACCGGCAGCGGGTCGTATGTGCGTTTTCGGGCCTCGAAACTGGCTCCGGAGCTTGTATCCACATCCCAGGCGCAATTTTTGACCCAAGGAACCCCCCATATGATTCTCGACCATTTTGATCCCGGGATCCCGGAGCCCTCCGAGACAGTGACTAATCAGCTTCCGAGAGGGCCGTTCCAGGGTCCGACCGGCGAATCGCCGAAATTCGCACACGTGGTCTGGGATATTAAACTGGGGCCGTACGTCAGTTTTCAGCACGAAGTCGCGACCGTTGGGATATAAGGTCTCCTCCGCTACCGCTCCGTGGGGTCAACATTACGAAATGAGTGAGGTTCAGTTCTTCCTATTCCTGTTTGGATATAAGTTTTCTGCAGAAAATCAAGTTGGTGAGCCGGGCTTATGAAACAAAGTACTTGGATTGCTTTCCTTTTACTTGCAGATACTTTCGGGATAGTGAAAAACTCGCAACTTCCCCGATCTTTCCTTAAAGCAACCCCAAGGTTCAAAATCACGATCTTTGTAACAACCCGGATCTACGTCCAACTTAATTAAGACCAAAATGCAACAGAAAACCTAATCCGGGCTATTACAATCACACTCACCACGAGTGTGGAGTTCAAAAACCTTGACTTTTTAAAACTTTTATATTGTAATGACTATATTTAAACCTTTAACTATAATAAACTTTATTAAGTGATCCTAAAACACTTTGAACTACTAGATTTGTTATTAAAAATTTTACTGAAAGTCCGGCATAGTTCCGTTTGTAAATCGGACCGCCTAAAATTTAATTTAGGACTCGCGTCCACTTATAAACCTGTATTTATCAAAATCCACCAACCATTATACTTTAAACTTAATAAACTCAAACTCTTTAAACTTAATTACAAGTTAACTATTAGCTATACTATTACAAAGTCGATCGTCCTCGCCGATATAAACAACATGAATAACACAATAAACTTCCAACATCGAACCATCGTCAATCATACAATACCTTCTTGTACCTGAGCAAGATTTCATAATGAAAAGCCAAACATATATGCATGTAGGATATATATTAAATATATCCTACAAATCAGTTTCTTTCAAAACCAAATAAATAGTAACTTTATAAAACCTTTTCCTTATTTCTTTTTATAAAACAAAATCGTTCTTTTCTGTTTCTAAATCAAATCCTTTCTATTACTTTTCTTTAAATCAAATCCTTTCTTTTTCTCTTTTTCAAATCTTTCCTTTTTCCTTTTCATAACCAATCCTTTCTTTCCTTTTTCTTTCACGAAGAAAGATTCATAAATCTAGGGAATGGAACGAACTTTCCTTTGCCTTTGGGCTAGCTAGACCCTCCGGATAACTATAGACAAAGACCCCTAGTGTGCACACCCTACATACGGTCAAACCGCGGCAGAAGATCAAAGTCTTGATGTACTGATCAACGTACCCCCACAACTATTCTACTTTGTATCTGTAAAGCCGAGACAGACTCGACCAAGTTCCAATTCCTTGAGATACCACTTATGTAATCCTCACAACTTTGAAAACATAAAAGATACCACATAGGCAATCCCATCAACTTTCAAAACATAAAACTATTCGAAATATCTTTCTATAACCTTTCCTTTAATTGCGGTTCGGAAACCAAACTATCTATATTTGAAGGAACATCCTCCAATTCAATCCGTTCTCAACAAAACTGAGATAAAAATCCTTTTAAGAACCCTTCTTGTAAACTATAAAAGTTCCTTTCAAAACTAAACTTCTATCTTTTAAAACATGCTCAACCAAAATGAGTTTAAAACCTTTATGAAACTCTTCTCATAACTATAAAAGTTTTAATAAGAAATCTTAAACTTTACTTGTAAACTTATAAAACATTTAAGCACGAAATCTTACCTTTTTAGTCTTTTCTCGTAAAATATTCAAGGTTCGATTAGGAATCTTACCTTTCACGAATCTTAGCAAAACAACTACCTCGGTCTAAACGACTCCTCAGTGAAACCGAAAGCTACAATATAAATGTGTGTACTTCGTAAGTAATAAAAGACTAGGATACAACTAACTTTAGTTCACAAGGCAATCAACATTTCATAATTTCACATAAAACATCAAACAAACATATCATGTTCTTTTCCCATATAAATGACTTTCATGTTCTAACGTCTAACTAAAACCGTCTAACTAAAACCTTTACCAAAACTAATTAAACTCATCTTACTTTATATAAAATCAACATTTAAGAATTATATATTCATTTAGATACCCAAAAGTTCAATATGAAACAATCATATGAAAACATAGAGTTTTAAAATCAACTACTTCCTCCGTTTTCAAAAGCTTGCAACAAAGGGGGATTTTTTGAGAGATATAAAAAATTGGTTTGTTGCAAGCTTTTAAAAACGGATGAAGTATATAAAATGTAGAAATGGGCAGAAACATAAAATGAGCATAACTCCCTCCTACGAAGTCCAAATCAAGCGTTTCTTGAGCCTATCTTGAGTAAAATTTCAATACGAACAACTTTTGTGAAATAGTATTTTTGCTAAAAATGCCCAGAAATTGCCGAAAAATGCAATTTACAAAACTGACAGTACTTTCTTACGAATTACAACTAACTTCAATCCATTCTAACTCACAATAACAAGTTTGCTAATCAAACTAATAATATAAACTAACTACTAAACATTTAATTACACCTTCTACTCAATCAATTCATACTCAAAACCTTCAAATCAAAAACCCCCAATTCAATTTCTATCTACAAACCCTAACTTTATAAACTTGAGGAAAACTAAAATTAGATGAAGAATTCAACTTACCCACTACTATGGAAGATTAGGGATGAAGAGGGCTTCGAAAATCGCATCTAAAAACGTGCCCTAACCCCAAAAACGAACCATGAAATCGAGCTCCTTGCTCCTCTCTTCTTCACGTTGCTACTCATTGGTTGTGAGGTGGTGCTCACCATTAAGCCACGGTCATCGGACTCTTGTGGTCGGCGAGGTCTACCGCCATCACTCCTCTACCTTTCTTTTTTGCCTCCTCTTTCTCCCTTTCCTCCTTTCATCTCCCTTTCTCTGTTTTCCCTTTGGTGAAGAAAGGGATATCAGACTTCACATTTCCCCCTTTTGTTTTCTTTTCTTTCTTTTTGTTTTCTATTTTCTTTTTTTTAATTTACTTTGTAATCTATTTAGCCTAATTACTTCAAATCCCTCTTCTTTTACCTATGTCTAAATATATCTATTTACCTTTTTAAAAAATAATTTAAATAATGATACAAATTCATATTAAACAACAATAACCAATACTCGTTAAAAGAATTAAACTCAATATTTCTCGGAATAATATCATTAAAACGTCAAAATAATTAACTAAGTAAACATGATTAACTTTTCAATAATTCTATAATTAAATTTAAGTTCCTTTATTTAAACTTGAGCACTATTAATATATAATTAGGCTAACAGATTATACTTAGCTATTAATAAAATACTCTTTAAAAATAGGGGTATAACAATATACCACCCTCACAAAATGTTTCGTCCTCGAATTTAAAAATAGATAAAGAGATAATATCAACCAAGTTATCAAACTCAAAATCCAAACTTTCAAAACCAAGAGCTGTGAACTTTACAATTAAGAGTCAAGCCTCCATTTCGCCATCATCTTTGTATCTCGCTTCAACTCAATGCTTAGGTTCATCGAGGAGCAAAAACTACAAAGGGGCAAACTAGTTGGCGTTGAACTCTAATCATTCCATTTCGAGAGATCCCGTTTCAAAACCATTAATTTATTTCTAAACCAGACCGACTCTTTAATACTCCACTTTGAAGCAATTAACTTCTCTTTCTCATCATTTTAAACTAATTTTTTTAATCGTTTCAAAGATATAACAAACTTTCAAACATAATCAAATGCATTATCCTTTCTTTAAATCCAAATAATTGATAAAAATATAATGGAAGATGGAATCCATATTAACTATAACCTACTATCAATTACAGCTCTAATCAAACCTATTAAACTAAACGCTTTGCTTGAGCCTATCGGCGGACTCTATTGCCTGCCCGTTAGCGAAACTTTTCCGGTAGTACGGTTGACAGAGAAAGATCCCATCTGGACCCCTTGCCACCTCTATCGCAAGAAAGTACTTAAGCAAGCCCAAATCCTTCATATGAAAACACGTGCTTAAATACTTCTTAAAAGAGTAAATGGCCGAGGGATCATTACCAGAAATAATGAGATCATCCATATAAATGATAATCGAGAGGTGAGTTTTCCAATGTCATAGTAAATAGAGAGTAGTCAGAATAGCACTGAGTGAAGCCATAGGTAGTGAACTAGAGACGCAGCCAGCTTCGCAAACCAGCATCGGGGGGGGGCTGACGTAAACCATATAGAGATTTCTTCAGGCGATAAACAGTACCAGGTTTGGCCAGAGTAAAACATGGAGGAGGTTTCATGAAACCTCCTCATTCAGATCCCCGTGAAGAAATGCATTGTGAACATCCATCTGACAAAGCTCCCAATTCTTTGCAGCAGCTACGGCAAGAAAAGCCCGAACAGTCACCATCTTAGCAACAGGAGCAAACATCTCATTATAGTTAATACCCTCTATCTGATGGTTACTAAATATTACGAGACACGCTTTGAGACATTCAATAGAATCATTCGAATGATACTTAATCTTATAGAGCCATTTGCAGCTATGAGCCTTTTTGCCAGGAGGTAACTCTTCCATGACCCAAGTACCATTATCCTCTAATGCAACAATCTCTTTTTGCATAGCTTCACGCCAACCAGCATCTTTCATAGCCTCAGAGTAAACCTAAGGTTCAACACCTATAGTAATAGCTGCAAGAAATATACGATGTCGCAAAGAAAAATGTTCACAATTTACAAAATGTGTTAAGGGATACAGAGTACCTGTGGAACCTGTAGAGGCGGAAGTAGACGATTGTTGGTCCTATAGAACTTCTAAGTTTATTACAAGAGGGGGGGTGAATTGTAGTAAAGACTATTGGGGACTATTTTTGCGGAATTAACAAGTTAAAATGAAATAAAGAGAAGTTATAACAACGAACACTAGAACTGCTTTTAAACAAGATCTTATTCCTATTTTCTCTGGGAATAAATCTTGCCCTTTTATTTATAATAGTAACTTACACCCTATTATAAATAGCAACTCACTCTGTTCCTCTAGGAACTGGTTCCCAGTCACCTTGTTCCCCCTGAACACGTGACTTCCTCTCTTAATTTCACTCGAAGTCTTCTCTTTGTCTTTCTTTTCTTTATCTCTTGAATGTAGAAATTTTCTCATAAAATTTCACTCACCCCAACTCAGATTAATGGAATACTATGAATTGTTGAAGAGAATAAAACCGAAATAACTTCAGAAAGTCTTGAGTACTAAAATTGAGTTCTTCTTAATTTATATAGCTGTGATAAATCTTCAACGGTCTTCTTCAGCTTCTTTGTAGTGGACGCAAGTTTTTAGGCATTATCTTCCACCTTCATAGCCGTTATGGACCATGTTAAGGCCACGTTCCATGATCGTGTTTGCACGGTTTGAATGAGTCTTCGAATCTTCCACGATCTTCTCAGCAGCTCTTGACTTGGTCTTTGGCAGTTTAGGATATACGTTTGATGTGCGGTTAGCTGAGATCATGGCTCCTAGAATCTAGGACTCAACCCATCAATTCAGCCACGCATCATCGCAATCTCTTCAACGTCTATTTTCCTGTAAACCATTAACAAACTCAACTAATATTATGGAATCCAATATTCCATAATATTAGAATATTAATTCTACACAAAATAACTAAATATTCTATTTTCCTAAACAACTTAATTTTGGTTATTATAAAACCAATTCTCCATAAGTTTATTTTAGGCAAAATGAAATAAATAATTAAATAAAACTATATAAATAATTACATGAAGAAAAACTAATTAAAAACTAAGTTAAAAACTATTCATTTGTCATCATCAAAATAACGAGTACAACAATATTCCCCCTTTTTTATGATGGCAAATAAGTTGGCAAAAAAAATTTCTATATCCTAAGTCTAAGTCTAAAGTAAAGTCTAAAACTAAAAAGTCTACGGCTAAGTCTAAACTCAATTTGGACAAGGAACTGGATCCAATAGAAACAGAGACAATCAGAAAGGCTCTAGGAACTAAGTCAAACCAGAAAATGTTTTTAGATAGCCAACTAGTCTTTTCCCCCTTTTGTTATCATCAAAACTATGTTATGTCCCTGCAGCACTAAAGAGTCAAAAGTCTAGACATCAATTAAAGTAGCTCAAACAGTCATCTCATAATATTAGCCATCCAAACACAAGCAAGTACGAAAGGAAAAAGCATGTGCAAGCAAAAAGGATCAGATTGAGTATATCACAAGAGCAAGGAAAGAAGAGTTCAGAATGATCTGTATCAGAATAAGACACACAAAAAGGAGAGAAAGAAAAAAGATGTTCAACCAGATATTACAAACCCAAAAAAAATTATCCAGTAAATCATTGTTTAAAGAGAGGGGGGAAATTATGATTTGGGGCGTTTGAAGATGTTGGAGACAACGGAGTCAATCTTGGAAATCACTGCATCCACCTTGTTCCTGATCCCCGTGTCTGCCTGCTTGATGGCTGCTAGAGTCTCCTGCTGCTGTGTATCAAGAGTAGAAACTGACTTCTCCAGGACATTGATCCTTGTGTGCATAAGTGTCAGAGACTCCCTAATTTCCCTCAGAATCCCATGAAGTCCAGTGGTAGATATGAGAGGAAAATCCACAGCAGTTAAAGGAACCTGATCCTCATCCAGATTGATCGTTTCAGCATGACCCGGATCCTGGTCCTTAAGAGACTTACCCCCAACCAGTCTCTGGCTCTTCCTAACAGAATCCCCACCAGCTTCCTCAAATAATTTCCTTTTTGTCCCTGCCTCAGGCTTAGTCATAGTAGCCTCTCCCTCAAATTCCAACTTTCCACCAACCACCCTCAAGCTAAGTCTAGTCAGCGTCTCCTTGGTCAAGTAATTTTCAGGTTCAAGGGTGAAAGAAGGGCTGTCAGACAATTTCACTTTATTTTTCTTTAAAATTGTGGTGATTAGATTGCCATATCCCACCTTGGTATTATGGGATATGCAATAGGAAAGGTGAGAGAGCATAAGAGCGGGAAAGTTTATCTTGATATTCTTTGCTAAATAGTACATTATTGAGAGGTCCATTAGATTAGCTTAGGTTCTCTTGGAAGATCGGGGTAAAACAAAACGCCAAACAAGCTGAAACAAAAGTTTGTGAAAGGGAGAGAGATCTTTTTGGTCAATGGACATAGAGTTAGGGTTTCCTTGAAAAGCTGAAGAATTTTTTCATTTGAGACGCCATTGATGTTTAGTTTGCCCTTCCCTTTAACATATTCCTGGTACCCATCTGAAGGTACTTCAAACCATTCACTCAATTTCTTTTCTGTAAAGGTGACCACACACCCATTCACTAAGCTTACACACACTCCCTCTATTTTATTGAAGTTCTCACAGAAGGAACTCATCTCTTCCTCATATAGTCCCTCATCTACACAAACTAACTTCATCCATTTTTGAAACTTTAACAAATTGAGAAACTCATTCCATTTTACTTTCTTGCACCATGCACGATCAACACAGAATCCGACAAGAAATTAAGAGGATTTTGATTTCTTACCCCTTTTTGTGGGAATCTGAAGATCTTTCCCCTGACTGCTTTCTTGATCCTCGTCATCGTCCTCATGCTTGGGAGAAGCCGCTTCATTGTCAGAAATGGGTTCTTGAGAATGTGTGGAATCATCTTTCGGATGAGAAGATTCTTGGTCACTTTGCTCGTCCATGGAGGGTGTTTTTTCGGCTGGGTAATTTTCTTGAGGTTCAGAGGTTGCCTTTTTGGGTGCCATGGGAGAGAGAGAGAATGAAGAATGAAGAGAGATGAAGGAGAGAGAAGATGAACAGTGAGAGGTGAAGTGGGTCAGTAAAAATTGTCAGTGAAGTGAAGTGTTGGATTTTTATTGTAATGATGAGGGGTATTGAGTTGAAGGTGAAGAGGTGTGATTTGACTGGGTACGGTTTGGGTAAACGTGTTTCATTTATTGTTTCCCCTCTTTAAATTAAATAAACTGAATTTGATTTTGAGTAAATAATTTGGTTGATACAGTGAATTAGAGAAGTCATAATGAGAGGAGGAGGGAGAATGAAAATGTGGAAAAAGGAAAAAATAGCTCTTGTGTACACGGACCCTTTTTAAACTATACAAGCAATTTTAATTTGCGTACTCTATATATGTGCATGGAAAATAAGAATAATATTTAAAGACAAATGTGAGTCCTTAGACATGACCCTAGGTGTATGAAATTTAACTCATGAAGATTGCAGGACACTCTTAGAAATGACTAGTACATAGGGTTCAAATTTTATAGGCCATTTTATACAATTCTGATCATTCCTAGTTCCAAGCGAATCTTTTCAAATCTGTACCTATATAATGGTTTGGTAAAAATGTCAGCAATTTGATTTTCTGTAGGGCAAAATTCAACTTTGACTAAGCCCTTTTCAACATAGTTTTTCAAGAAGTGGTGTCTGATGTGAATGGCTTGACCCTTGAGTGGTGAACTGGGTCCTTGGATATGCATATGGCACTGGTATTATTACAAAAGATTGGAACACATTTAAACTTAATACCAAAATCACATACCTGTTGTTTGATCCATAAGACTTGGGAACAACATGCAGCAGCAGCCACATATTCAACTTCAGCAGTTGACAAGGCAACTGTATGTTGTTTCTTGGATCCCAAAGAAACTAAGCTTGTTCCTAGGAACTGGGCAGTTCCTGAGGTACTTTTTTGATTCACCAAATCTCCAGCATAGTCAGCATCAGAGTAGCTAACTAGGTCAAATGTATCACTACGAGGATAGAGCAAACAGAGATCGTCACTTCCTTTTAAATACCTAAGGATCCTTTTGACAGCTATCAAGTGGGATTCCTTTGGATTTGATTGGAACCTAGCACATAGACCAACACTGAAGGAAATATCAGGCCTACTTGCAGTTAAATAAAGAAGAGATCCAATCATACCTCTGTATAATTTCTGATCTATTAATTTACCGTTTTGATCTTCATCAAACCTTGTTCCTGTTCCTGTAGGAGTATGGTTGGTTTTAGCTTGTTCCATTCCATATTTCTTTAGAAGTTCCTTAGCATATTTTTGCTGATGGATCATTGTTCCTCTTTCAGTTTGCGTGATTTGAAAACCAAGAAAGAAGTTCAATTCTCCCATCATGCTCATTTCAAATTCACTGCTCATTAAGTCAGCAAAACCCTTGCACAAAGAATCATTAGTAGCACCAAAAATAATATCATCAACATAAATTTGTACTACTAAAATGTTTGTTCCTTTTGATTGAAGGAACAGGGTTCTATCAACTTTGCCTCTAACAAAATTATGAGCAAGTAAGAATTTAGAAAGTCTTTCATACTAATATCTAGGAGCTTGTTTCAGCCCATATAAGGCTTTATCTAGCTTGTAGACCTGGTTTGGTAGATCAGTGATAAGTGGACTTTAGGTTCACTTATTTGCATGTAGTTTTAGGGCATTTAGATGCATTTTAGGTCATTTAACTTCCTTTTCCTTTCCTTTTTCATCATTTCTTATTATCTTGTGTTTAGCATCTAGATTAGCTCATTTGCATATAGTTAGGATGTATATATAGGTTGTTGCATATGCATGTGCATACCCCCCTCCCCATCTAACTTTTGCCTCGAGAATTTTGAAGGTTATCAAGCAAAGAAGAGGTATATAACAGAGGAGCGGGCGCTCCTAAGGATAGGAAGCGGGCGCTCCTAAGGATAGGGAGCGGGCGCTCCAGAGGTCAAAAATTGAAGACAGAGAATCAGTGAGCTGGAGACCCAGGAGCGTTTGGGGAGCGGTCGCTCCAAACATGGAGCGGGCGCTCCATTTGCCCAGGCCCCGTAGTTTTTATTTCGTCTTTTCCGTTTTTGCCCTTATTTCTACGGGGTATAAATCTAATTTTGTAATAATCTTAGAATATCTTTTTAATTCCAGAATCATTATTAGCTTAATTAGAGAGAGAAACTTTAGAGAGAGAAGTAATTTTAGAGAGATAAAGTAGATCTTGAAATCATATTTGAAGCTTTTGAAGGTATTTCTATGGAGTTTTCCATTTATTGTTCATCTATTTAGAGTATTTGTTCTATCTTTTGCTTTATTTTGCCTATTTACTTGTTTATCTTGTTTAAGCTTTTGATTAGTGTTGGTTAGTTGATGTTTAGCTCATTATGTTGATTTCTACCATTGTTGATCTTCATTTAATATCTCAAACTTTTCATTTTGCTTCTTTAATGGCTTTAGAGTAGTTTCTAGGCTAGGGGAAGGGGATGAACTAGGTAGATAATGAGTTGACCTCAAAAGTCAAGCTAGGGGGTAGATTTAGGTGAAGTTGGGTTGATTTACCTACTTAATTGCTTGTTTAATTGTTTGATCATCAATTGAACTAGATTAGGGGATCAAAAGTGAAGGATTGAGAGATGAAGCTTTTGATAGACCTTAGGTTAATCAATTGGTTGACTTCACCATGAGAATAGGTGTTAGGCTACCTAGGACCTTAATCGAATCGCTACGAGTTGTGGAAATACTTGAGCAATTGATTTTACCATGAGAATAGGTAAAATTGGCTGATTAAGTCCTCCTAATTAGCTCGAGAGAGTAATTAGGAAACATATGAGCGACCTTAGTCCCTTAGTTGAACCTAATGAATCTCCTTGGCTTGACGAATAGGTTAGCAATTGGTTAACTAGCGATTCCCCTATCCCTAGTGTCTTCTTATATTTGTTAAACCCAAATCATTTAGTTTAATTGTTGGCTAATTAGTTCTTATTTTCTTAGTTAATTAATTAATCTTAAAAATCACTCAAAATAGGCTTAGCTCGCTTAATCGCTTTCAACCCTTGCTAATCCTTGCTTCCTTGTGGAATCGACCCTTTCTTACCCTATATTGGCTAAGTTAGGTATTAATTTGGCACGTGCAACGACCGTGTCAATCAGGATTTTCAAATTTTGGCGCCGTTGCCGGGGAAGCAACGGATTACATTGCATTGAATTGTGATTTTTGAGTCTAAGTCAAGTCTATTCCATCTCCTCTTTTCTAATTTTTGTTTTCTTTTGGTTACGAATTGGTTGCTTACTACTTGGTGGTAAGCCCTTGTGTTACTAATTTCTATCTTGAGCTTTTGTATTTGCATGTCAAGAAGGTTACGAGGAGATCCACTGCTTCCAATTGACCACAATCTTGAGGGCACTTTACGGGAGTTGAGGAGGATTTTTCGGGAACCAAGGGTACTATCTACTAGTGAGGAGCAACCGGGGGAGGTGTTTGAGGAAAATCAATCTCGTTCTTCAACTTCTAGTATTATGGCGGAGGATCCACCCGTCCCAAGAGCTTTGAGGGACTATGGTCACCCCGAAGCATTTGAGCTCAAAATTGGGATTCGGAGGCCGACAACAACCGCAAACTTTGGGTTTTCTCCACACTTGATTAGAATGATCAAGCAAGAGCCTTATGGAGGATGTGCTCATGAGTGTCCACTTGACCATTTGGCGAACTTCCTTGAGCTTTGTGCCACGGTCAAGCAAAATAATGTTACTCAAGAGTTCGTGAGGCTTAATCTTTTTCATTTCTCTCTCATGGGGAAAGCCAAGAAGTGGCTACAATCTCTACCTCCAGATTCCTTGACTACTTGGGCACAAGTAACGGCGGCTTTTGTTGATGAGTTCTACTCCCAAGAGAAGACTTCCGAGGCTCGAAGGAAGATCTCTAATTTCATACAAGATGAAGATGAAAGTTTGAATGAGGCATGGGATAGGTTCAAAGACCTCCGAAGGTTGTGTCCACACCATGGGTATAGTTAATGGATGTTGATGCAAAGTTTCTACGATGGGTTGCTTCCTATGACTAGAGCTAGTCTTGATTCCGGAGCAGGGGGTCAATTCACCAAGCTAAGGGTCGAAGATATTGAGCCCACCATAGAAGAGGTTGTGAGGCACTACTCTTGGGGGAACACAAGGTCTACAAGCAAGAAGGTTGGTGGTAAAGGGAAGTATGATGTGGAGGCCATGGATTATATCCATGCTAAGCTAGACATTCTAGCTAATAAACTTGAGAAGGTGAACTTGGCATCCCCTAGCCAACCACCTTCCCAAGCTTTCTCTTATGAAATTTGTGGAGACACCGATTATGCAAGCTCTTATTGTGGAGGATCTACGGAACATGTAGCATGGGTTGGTGCAAGACAAGAGGGGCCTTCAAACTTCAACAACCAAGGGAGGTGGAACAACCCCTCTCAAGGAACATGAAAATACCCTCCACCACAAAATCCCAACAACTACTCCTCCAATTTTCGACCACCCGGTTTCAATCAACCACAACAAAAACCACCCTTTGAGCCTAACCCACCCAAGCCTTCATCACTTGAGTCTACACTTCAACTATTCCTAGCCCAACAAACCAAGACCAATGCCGATAATGATAAAAATTTCGGGGATATTCACTCTTCCTTACAACAAATGCAAGCTCATAACAAAATGATTGAGACCCAACTTGCCCAAATTGCCCAACAAGTAAGCAATTTTTCTTCTTCTTCTACTCAATTCCCAAGCCAACCCGTGATTCATGAGCATGCTAAGGCCATTACTTTGAGATCTGGAGCAAACTATGAGGGGCCTAAGATGCCTAGTGAGGTGAATGAAAGCCCGGAAGTTGAGAATAGGGGGAGTGAGGGGGAGGTTGAGAAGCTTCTTGAGGAGGTAATTGTGGAGGATGAAGGTGATGTTGAGACAAGCCAAGAGAAAGAGGCTCATGAGCAACGCAAAGAGGCTAGTCAAGCGGCACCCAAAGCTTATGTGCCTCCGGTTCCGTTTCCTCAAAGGCTAGCTAAGAAGCAACTCAATGATAAGTTCATGAAATTCTTCGAAGTCATGAAAGGGCTTCAAGTGCACATCCCTTTCCTACAAGCCATGTCTCAAATGCCTACTTATGCCAAGTTTCTTAAGGAGCTCCTCTCCAACAAGACCAAGCTCGAGGAAAGTGCCACCATTGCTTTGACCGCCGAGGTTAGTGCCGTACTTCAAAACAAGCTACCCAAGAAGCTTGCGGATCCGGAGTCATTTTCTATTCCTTTGAAGATTGGGGACTTGGAGCCCAAGAGGGACTTGGCGGATTTGGGGGCAAGTGTGAGTTTGATGCCCTTGTCCATCGCTAAGGAACTTAATTTTGAGCTCAAGCCTACTAGGAGGGTCATTCAACTCGCCGGTGAAAGTTCCGGTTGGAGAGTTGGAGGATGTATCGGTCCAAGTTGGAAGGGTTTTCATCCCTTGTGACTTTGTGGTTATGGAGATGGAGGAAGACTCTCAAGTCCCTCTTATACTTGGGAGGCCTTTCCTTAAAACGGCCGGAGTTCTTGTTGATATGAAGCGCGATGTGCTTACCTTGAGGTAGGAGATGAGAGCATGGAATTTGCTTTCAAGCAATCAATGAAGTCTCCAATAATGGAAGAGGTGAAGAGGATTGATAGTTTTGATGAAAAGGTCTTGACTTTGAAGAGTTTAAGGGGTAAGAAAGACTCCTTGGAAGATGTACTTTTGGGAGAAGATTTGGAAGATAATGAGGAAGGAAAAAACTTCAAGCTTGCCATGGATGCCTCTCCAATTTATTGTTCTAAGGAGGAGAAGATTGAGGCTCTTGAGGTGCCTTCACCTAAGGAGGAGAGTTCTAAGCCTCCTCCCAAGGTAGAGTTGAAACCCCTTCCCCCTTCTTTAAAATATGCTTTTCTTGGTAAGGGTGAGACTTACCCGGTGATAGTCAATGCTACACTTGAAGGCACTCAGCTTACTCAACTTCTTGATGTCCTTCGGGAACATAGAAGTTCCATTGGGTATAGTATAGAAGATCTCAAAGGGCTAAGTCCTACTCTATGCATGCATAGAATTCATCTCGATGACAATCATGCTTCTTCTATTGAGCCTCAAAGGAGGTTGAATCCCAATATGAAGGAAGTGGTCAAAAAGGAGGTCTTGAAACTCCTTGAGGCGGGGATAATCTACCCTATCTCCGATAGTCGGTGGATTAGTCCCGTCCATGTGGTCCCTAAAAAGGGAGGCATGACCGTCATCACTAATGAAAAGGGAGAACAAATCTCCACTAGATCGGTGACCGGGTGGCGTATGTGCATAGATTACCGGAGATTGAATAAAGCCACCCGGAAAGATCATTTCCCCATCCCTTTTATAGATCAAATGTTGGAAAGATTGGCGGGACATTCCCATTTTTGTTTCCTTGATGGTTATTCGGGGTTCTTTCAAATTCCCATCCACCCCGATGACTAAGAAAGGACTACATTCACTTGTCCATTTGGTACCTTTGCTTATCGAAGGATGCCATTTGGTTTGTGCAATGCGCCCTCTACATTTCAAAGGTGTATGGCCGCCATCTTTTCGGACATGTTGGAGGATACCATTGAGGTATTCATGGATGACTTCTCCATAGTAGGTTCATCTTTTGATGATTGTCTCAAGAACTTGAAAAATGTGCTTCAAAGATGTCAAAAGATGAATCTAGTGCTTAATTGGGAGAAGTGTCATTTCATGGTTGAGGATGGCATTGTGTTGGGACACAAGATTTCCCAAAAGGGAATTGAGGTAGATTGAGGTCATAGAGAAGTTGCCCCCACCTACTACGGTGAAGGGAGTGCGTTCTTTTTTGCGACATGTCGGTTTCTGTCGCCGGTTCATAAAGGACTTCTCTAAGATTGTTAGGCCTCTATCTAGCCTCTTGCAAAAAGATAATGAATTTGTTTTTGATAATGATTGCATGAATGCTTTTGAGACTTTAAAGCATGCCCTTATTTCCGGAGAAAGAGTTGTTGGCGGTTGTATTTGCCTTTGATAAGTTCCGACCTTATCTTGTGTGCTCCAAGGTGGTAGTATACACGGATCACTCGGCCATCAAGTATCTCATGTCCAAGAAAGATGCGAAGCCGCGGTTGATTCGTTGGATCTTGCTCCTTCAAGAATTTGACATTGAGATTAGAGAAAAGAAGGGGACGGAAAACTTGGTGGCCGGTCACCTTTCCTGGTTGCCTTTGGATGAAGACTCCCCCTCTCATGATGTGCCCATTTATGATAGCTTAAAGGATGATCTCCTATACTCCATCAAAGCCCTTGATACCCCATGGTTTGCCGACATGGCGAACTACTTGGCTTGTGGGATCATTCCTTTTGAGTTTACATATCAACAACGAAGGCGGTTCCTCCATGATTCTAAGTTTTATGCGTGGGAGGACCCACTTTTGTTTAAGCGGGGGGAGGATGGTTTGTATCGAAGATGTCTTCCCGATGATGAGATTGCAAGTGTGATTGAGAAATGTCATTCATCCCCCGTTGGAGGACATATGGGTGCCGACAAGACCGTTGCCAAGATCTTATCTTGTGGATTGCGGTGGCCCTACATATTCAAGGACGTTTGGTGCTTTGTGAAAGCTTGTGATAGGTGTCAAAGGGTGGGCAACATCTCCAAGAGGCATGAATTACCCCTCACAAACATTTTAGAATTGGAAGTCTTCGATGTTTGGGGGGTAGACTTTATGGGACCCTTCCCTTCTTCGTTTGGTAACTCCCACATTTTAGTGGCGGTTGACTATGTCTCCAAATGGGTGGAAGCAATCGCCTCTCCTACAAATGATGCTAAGGTAGTTACCAAGCTCTTCAAGTCCGTGATATTCCCAAGGTTTGGGGTTCCGAGAGCCGTGATTAGTGATAGGGGATCCCATTTCGTCAAAAAGAGTTTCCAAGCACTCCTCTCCAAATATGGGGTGCATCATAAAATGGGGCTCTCCTATCATCCACAATATAGCGGCCAAACGGAAGTGTCAAATAGGGAGGTTAAGCTCATCTTGGAGAAAACCGTGAACCGATCTCGCAAGGATTGGTCATTAAAGCTTGATGATGCTTTATAGGCTTATAGGACGGCTTTTAAGACACCAATTGGCACAACCCCCTACAAGCTTGTGTATGGCAAATCATGTCACTTGCCGGTTGAGTTAGAGCACAAAGCATATTGGGCCATCAAACTTTTTAATTTTGATCTCAAGTCATCCGGGGAGCGAAGACTTTTGGATGTACATGAGCTCGAAGAGTTTAGGCGGGATGCCTATGAAAATGCTAAGATTTACAAGGAGAGAACAAAGGCATGGCATGATCGAAGGATAATGAAGAGAGAGTTCAAGGTAGGAGACAAGGTCCTTCTCTTCAACTCTAGGCTAAGACTCTTTCCGGGAAAACTTAAGTCTAGGTGGAGTGGGCCGTGTGAAGTAAAAACCGTGTTCCCGCATGGAGCGGTGGAAGTGTGGAGTGAAGAAAAAGGGACGTTTAAAGTAAATGGGCAAAGACTCAAGGTATACCACGATGGAACCCAAATTGAGCACATTTATCACATTGCTTTGGATGACTACCCCCTTCCCCTATGAGGATTTTCATCGTAGGGAAGTCAAGCTAATGACTTTAAAGAAGCGCTTACGGGAGGCAACCCGGATTCTTAGCTTTTAGAAAAAGAAAGTATAAAAAAAATGAGAAAAAGAACGAAAAAAGAAAAAAATGAAAAAATAGAGAAAAAAAAAAGAGTGAATCAGAGGTTTTAGATGAGTGAAATATGAGGAAGATGGAAGAAAAGATGAAAAAATGGCTAAATATGGAAGAACGGAGGAGGAGCGAGCCCAAAAAAGGGCAAACTGGGGCGCTCCACCAACGGAACGGGCGCTCCTTTGAAAGTGGAGCGGGTGCTCCACTCGTGCAAAAAAACTATGGGGCAGCCAGTAACTTGTAGCATTCAAGGAGCGTTCTAGGAGCGCCCCGCTCCAGGCCTGGAGCGGCGCTCCCTTTTGGCTGGAGCGGGCGCTCCAGCTCGCAGGAAGCTTTTCTTCGTTTTTTTTTTAAAAACTCACGTGCCACTATTATTCACACCCACCCCCATCCGTCCCCTTTTTCCCTATCTCTCACCCTCACCTCACACTCATCCTTTCACTCTCATTCCCCATTCAACTTTTTCAAACTCCCTTTTTCTCTCTAAACTCCATTAAACCTCCAACTTCAAACCTCCATATCTCCTTCATTTCTCAACATTTTCACTTCCTTCCTTCACAAAAGCTTTATCTCTTCTCCTCCTCTACACAAAGAACCCATTTTCGTCAAAAAGCCCCAAAATTAAAAATTCATCATCACTTCAAGGTTGAAGTTTGGGGGAGATTTCTTGAAGAAAAAGGTTAAGGAATCCGGTTAAAGCTCGAAGACACCTAAATTCTTTGCAATTGTGGATTTTCTTCACCCCTCTTAAAGAGGGAGGTAAACCTAACCCTAACTTTTATTTTTCTTCTAGATTTGTACTAGAAAATTGATAATATGATGATTGTGGTGTTGTTTGTGGACTTAGCTGCTAGATTCAGATAGATTTTGATTTTTAATTGATTTTTTTTTTATTTTTGGTGTGATTTCTTTCATTTTTTCTTTCTAGTGTCTTACTCTTTTAGCCTAATTTTTCCTAGTTTCTTTTATTTTTAATTTTTCTAGTTTCTTTTCATTATTTCTTTTTGTTTTCCTTCATTTTTGCTTTGAATTTTTGCCTTGGTTGGTGTTCTTATTTACGTGCTTAGTTGTCGGGTTGAGACCGTGGTCTTTTAAACTTGTTATAATCATCTTGGTTGAGTTATTCTCTTCAAACTCCAAGTATGTTTGGTAAACGAAAAAAAAGTAAAAAAGACCAAAATTCTACCTCCCAAAAGAACCCAAAGGGCACCCTTCCGGCCCTTAAGTTCGTCATTGTAACACCCCGCCCAAATCGAACCCTTTTTCATTAAATAAAACTCGTTGGGGGAAAATCCACGAGGGTTCGACTCGGATGGCGTGCTACCGCCGCACTTATCTCCTTGGAAATAAATGCAAGGCTAATGGGTAACATCACACTAAACTCAAATTAAATTAAGTTTTACAACAACTAAATTGTTTAAACAAAACACTAATTAATATAACGTCTCAGAGTCTCAGCGGAAACTAAATTAAAACTATGTGGATGACAACTCTAAAAATTCTCTCTTTGTTTCCCCCAGTCGATCACCCACCTACACAAATACATTGAAAAGAAACAAGAGAGACAAGCTCCCAAAAATCAGAAAAACTGAGTAATTCCAACTCCATCCCGTAAAATACTTAAGTTGAAAATACTTTGTGAAAATAATAGGTTAATAGAGTCAAAAGCATAGCACATATACATATATAAATACAATTAATAATCACATAAGTGCATACGAATATATATAAGATTAATAATCACATAAGTGCATACGTATATATATAAGATTAATACTCACATAATTTCAATTAATTCAATAATTCAGTATTATCCGTTTATTTAAGGAGAGGAAAGAGAACGCCAGTAAGCCGGGGTCAATCCCCAGTAACTACTTACTTCAAGGGTGTAGGCCGGGGTCAATCCCAAGTAACTACCTACAAATGTTATAATGGACAAAACAGAATCCCTAGTGTGCACACCCCTTCTAACTTGGAAACACATCAAGATAGAAGGAAGACAAATAACAGAAAAATCAGCATAGTAACAAAGAAACCTGTAGGTGGCCGCTGAACCTCCCATACAGGGCAACCTGTTCATCATTTCCCTCCGATATTCCACTTTAAGTGATTAATATCTTTTATGAAAGTCATCACTTAAATCATATACACATATACAATATCTTATTTAACCAAGTGTGAATATATTCATTCCAATATTCATAACTCAATTTATTCGCGGCTTATCCAGAAAGCCCATATTCATTCATACACAAAAACCATCACTTGTAAATTTAATAATCCATTTCCAATTTATAACCAATCCATTATCAATTTTCATTCTCAAACTCTTAATAACGATAATAGCATAATAACAATGATAATGATAATAATAATAATGATAATAATAATAATAATAATAAGTAATAATAATAATATTATCATAATGAATAATAATAATAATAATAACATTAACAATTAATCTTTAATTAAACAAATGCCGAGAATAAAAGATATGATTATTTATCAAGATCGTCGTTAACATTGGAATAATTTTCATATCGTTCATAGTCCATGGTCCATAGTCATTATTCATATCCATAATCCATTAGTCATGTTACTAATCATAATCCACATTTAAATCAATAGTTATAATTCATAATAATTTTCATTATTATAATTCACATTTCAAATCACATAGTCACGTAATTAAATTATTTTTATACTAAGGGATCTATGTTTAGATGGACATCAGAAATTACCTCGTGACGCGTGCCCAAAAGTTAGATTCACGAACAGATCAAAGCTCCTGATAATCCTCGTCTACGTACTCGGAGTCTACAACGAGTTTTTAACGAAATCTAAGTTAGTAACCTAAATAACCCCTTTTTATTAATAAACGAGTAATTCGAATTAATCTTTGAAAAGTTCCTTAATTATTTAAAAGCATTATTAATAACTCAAAATCACATTTTAGAAACATTTAAGAAATCATTTTAAGTATTAAAAGGACTAAATCAATTTAACTTAGAATATGATATCTAAACAAAGTAACTTTATAAACTAAATAGATAATTTAAAAGAAAATATTCTTTTTTGTTTAAAAAGAAAAAGAAATATAAAAGGGGAGGGGGAAGATTATCTGATTCAAAGAATCAGTTGAGAAGCCAAAAAGGAAAGAACAGAGGAAAGAGAACAGGGCACGAAGAGGAGAAGGAAAAGGGGCGGCTGGTTGGGCGGCGTGGCTCAGGTTCAGGCGGAGGTGGGAGGTGAAGTGGGTGCAGGCAGCCGACGGGGTGGCTAGGCTGCGGTATTTCGCGGGTTGAGGGGCGAGTTGCGGGCTGGCTGCGAGAAGAGCAGACGCAGCGAAGGGGGGAGGAAATGAGTGATGGTGGTGCAGCGGTTTTCCGGCGAAGAACAGGGCTTTGGGTTGGCGGTTTGTGGTGGTTGGGCGGAGGTGCGGTGGTGGCCGTTTGGTGGTTCCGGCGAGTCGTGGAGAAGCAGAGGTGGTTTAGAGTTTTAATTTTTAATTTTATTTTTCAAAACAAAAATCAGAAATTGAAAGAGAAGAGGGAGAAGTTGAAGCAAACCTTGAAAGTGTGGTTTGCTTGAGCAATTGAATGGGTTTGGGTTGGTATTTATAGAACAATTTGGTCAGATTTTGAGCTTTGGAGTCAAGCTCCATTAATGGTGAGTATGGTGAGGTATGGTGTTTGAGATTTCTTTGACTATAGAGTTGATCTTGATCAGAAAATTTGAGGTTGTGGGTGAGTTTCAACTCATCTGACAAAGAGTTGTTGATCTGTTTTTTTTTTCTTCTGCTTGCTCTGTTTCAGTCAGCGTGAAGAGGGGAGGAAGGAAGCCAGGAAGGAGATGAGTGATGCTGCTTCCTTTTTATTTATTTTTATTATTATTTTTTTTTGTTTATTTGGCTTTTCCCCTTATTTTTTTGTGTGTGTTTAGATGGCTAAACTGTAATTGGACTTTCGACTTGGTAATGTATTGCTTGGGCTCAAATGGGATGACTAATATTAATGGACTTATAAGTATGCCCACAAACTAAATGAGTACTTCAAATCCAATAATAATTAAATTAATTAGAATTAATGAAAATGTATAATTAGTTTTGTAAATTCATTTCAATAAAATCATTTTAATAAAATCATCACATAATTCAAGACTAAATAAATCATTTAAATAAAATCGTTAAATAATTCAAAAGCTAAATAAAATCAATTTTTTTTTTATAAACATTATTATAAAATAAACTTGAATTATCGGTAAATAAATTTAAGTGGAAAATAATATTAAAGGTTAATAAATAACAAAATAAGGTTGAAAATTCGGGGTATTACAGTCAACCCCGACCATAAACGTCGGTATGACGAACTTAAGCACCGGAAGATCAAGGCCTCTAAGTTCTTCCATGGTCAAACTTTAAATAGTCTCGGGATAGTGTTAGATGTAAGGCGTTGTTTATATGTTTTAGGCTTAGAACGCTTTTACACCTTTAGCCCTTTGACATACGAGCGGCTCACGTTGGAATTCTTAGCCTCTCTTGAGAGAAACGAGGTTGATGGACAAGAGGGGGAGTATGAAATCTCCTTCCAATTGTTCAATCAACCCCAATGTATCTCTTTGGGGAGGCTCAATGAAATCTTCAACTGTGATTCCTCTAATGCCATCCGTAATCCCGAGACTTGACAATACCCCGTCCACTATCAAAGGGACGCATTTTGGCATGATATTGCCGGATACGCCCCCTTTGATCCCAAAACGGGATATTCGTCTCATATGCATTCCCCCATCTTGCGCTACATTCACAGCCTCTTGGTTACCGCTATATTTTCAAATAAAGAACCAAGTAAGGTAGCCTCGGAGGAGGTGAGTGCGCTATACATTGCCTCCCATCATCCAAGGGATGTAGGAGGAATGTTGAATATCGGATTTCTATTTCTCCAACGGTGTATTGCCATACGCCGTGGAGAACTATTTAAATTCGATATTCACTGTGGGGGGATGATTACTATCATTGCTTCCGCTCTAGGGTTTGGGGAGCAACTTAATTTGTTGACTCCTGTTGATGATAACCCCTATCTCGATTTGAACTACATTAGAGTCGCCGGGTGGATTGATTTTACCCCCGATCCTGCGCGGTTCGTTTGGAACGTAAGGGGTCGTCATCATTGTTACCTACCCCACCCAGAGGTGACCACATTTGACCGCGACGGGGAGGATGCCGAGATTTTTCTCATCCCTTATGAGCCCCCCGTCGCGGATGCCCAGGCCGCACGCGGCAACTTAGCTCCTCCTCTCCATCGCGAGGAGCCGAGTTCCGGCCGACGTGCCTCAGTGTCGTCCTGCTCCTTTGACTATGAGGGGGCCTACTACAGTCTTGCTCTCAACCAAGATCGTATGATCAATACGATCCAAAGCTTGAGAGAAGACTTGAGTGGTATGATGATACAAACAAATGCAATGTTTCATCACCACGTGGAGAGTGGGAACGTTAACTCCTATGTCAACTTCCCAAATTGGCCTCCTCAACATGGGCCGGTACCGGGGTGGAATGAACGCCAACCCACGTACCCCTATTGGCCCCACCGCGACCCACCCTATGATTGGCGGGCACCCAGGGGTTCTAACCCCATGGGTGATCCCGCCTATCCCCATCCCTACGGCGCTTGGCCGCCGGGCTTCACGGGCGGTTGGGAGCCTCATGGCCCTCCCCCTTATGGAGACATGCAACCACCTCCCCCTTCGGGAGAAGGTCCATCATCTCGCATGGACGAGGACTAGATCCTCTTACCCCGCTCCCCCTTTACTTGTTTTGCATGAATACACCGAGGACGGTGCCTTGATTGTTTGGGGGGTGTTTTTATTTGCTTATGCTAGTGGGTTGTGGCTCATTTTGAGGGTTTGGGGTGTCTTTTTAGGTACGCGTATTAGAGAGGACACATTGGTAGGTCGGGTTTACGGGGCATGATAGGAGAGTGTGCTTTATTGGTCATTGCCTTGAGGATTCAAATGAAAAGAACCATAGTTGAACAATTTTTCTTGTATATGACTTGTATATGACTTTCTCCTTTTTCTATCCTTTTTGTTTCCTTGTATATATCTTTTTGCTTTGCTTTTCTTTTTATTTGCTTCTTTTCTCCTTTAGGTCTTAGACTTGCATGTAGTATAGTTGCATATCATGTTAGTTTTTGCATATAGCTTTTAAATTGCATATAGGACTTGTCTTTGGTAGTTTGCATGTAAGTTTTTTTTTGCATCACCTAATTAAGGAATGACTCTATGTTTCGACTTTAGAGGTTAGAGGTTGGGAACTTGACTTTCGAGTAGGGGTGAATTAGTTTGAGTGTCTTATGTGCTCGTTAGGAGTATTAGGGGTGCTTTAAGCTTAGATGCATAGGTCTTGGTACGAATAGACCCCTCGATTGTCCGAGACTCGCCTTTAGCGTGAATTAGTGTCTCTATTTCCCTATAAAAAGCCTTTACTCTCTCCCTTGACCTTAGATAAGCCCTTTAACGACCTTAGGAACCCTTCTAGCCCAATGAAGTGTAAGGCTAGTAGCCTTTAAAAAAAAAGAGAAAACAAAACAAAACAAAAACACATAAAAATGAAAAAATTGAAGAGAAAAAGAGCCCTTTTTGGCCTATTGGATTGAATAAGTGGTGCATAAGAGCCCACAAGGCTAGTAGCCTATAGTTATAAAAATTCATGCTTCCGCCCCTAGAGATGCTCTAATGCCTTAGGTATGAGCTACCTTACCCTCTTATCGCGTCTCATACCGAGTGCTCGGTACCGTGCCTCAGAAACATGACTATCGAGTGAGAGGTAGACCGCGTGAGGAGGTAGTCTAGGGCCCTTGCAATAAAAAAAAAAGAAGTTAACTAATGAATAAATATGCTAGCTTGGGGGATCTTGTGAGCTTGTGGGGCATGATTGGTACTAGGTTGAGCGAGTTTTTCCATTTTGTAGGTAAAGGTTTCACTTAGGATCAATGAGGGCTTGTGTGATAGTTGAGGGACCTCTAGGACGATCATTTTCTTTGCGCACTAGCTTAGACTACCCCTTTGACCCCTAACTTGTGGATAAGGAAAGACGGCTATGAGCTTTGAAAGTTGGTCGAGTTCTCCCATTGCCTTGACACCTCTATTAGGACGAGGACCTTAATTTCGTGATGCCTTTCTTAGTTTTTATTGCATAGGTTTCCTTGAGATTGTTAATTGCTTGAGGACAAGGAATTGGCAAGCTTGGGGGAATTTGATAAGTGGACTTTAGGTTCACTTATTTGCATGTAGTTTTAGGGGATTTAGATGCATTTTAGGTCATTTAACTTCCTTTTCCTTCCCTTTTTCATCATTTCTTATTATCTTGTGTTTAGCATCTAGATTAGCTCATTTGCATATAGTTAGGATGTATATATAGGTTGTTGCATATGCATGTGCATACCCCCTCCCCATCTAACTTTTGCCTCGAGAATTTTGAAGGTTATCAAGCAAAGAAGAGGTATATAACAGAGGAGCGGGCGCTCCTAAGGATAGGGAGCGGGCGCTCCAGAGGTCAAAAATTAAAGACAGAGAATCAGTGAGCTGGAGCGACCCAGGAGCGTTTGGGGAGCGGGCGCTCCATGTTGTGAGGAGCGGGCGCTCCATTTGCCCAGGCTCCGTAGTTTTTATTTCGTCTTTTTCGTTTTTGCCCTTATTTCTACGGGGTATAAATCTAATTTTGTAATAATCTTAGAATATCTTTTTAATTCCAGAATCATTATTAGCTTAATTAGAGAGAGAAACTTTAGAGAGAGAAGTAATTTTAGAGAGATAAAGTAGATCTTGAAATCATATTTGAAGCTTTTGAAGGTATTTCTATGGATTTTTCCATTTATTGTTCATCTATTTAGAGTATTTGTTCTATCTTTTGCTTTATTTTGCCTATTTACTTGTTTATCTTGTTTAAGCTTTTGATTAGTGTTGGTTAGTTGATGTTTAGCTCATTATGTTGATTTCTACCATTGTTGATCTTCATTTAATATCTCAAATTTTTCATTTTGCTTCTTTAATGGCTTTAGAGTAGTTTCTAGGCTAGGGGAAGGGGATGAACTAGGTAGATCATGAGTTGACCTCAAAAGTCAAGCTAGGGGGTAGATTTAGGTGAAGTTGGGTTGATTTACCTATTTAATTGCTTGTTTAAATATTTGATCATCAATTGAACTAGATTAGGGGATCAAAAGTAAAGGATTGAAAGATGAAGCTTTTGATAGACCTTAGGTTAATCAATTGGTTGACTTCACCATTAGAATAGGTGTTAGGCTACCTAGGACCTTAATCGAATCGCTACGAGTTGTGGAAATACTTGAGCAATTGATTTTACCATGAGAATAGGTAAAATTGGTTGATTAAGTCCTCCTAATTAGCTCGAGAGAGTAATTAGGAAACATATGAGCGACCTTAGTCCCTTAGTTGAACCTAATGAATCTCCTTGGCTTGACGAATAGGTTAGCAATTGGTTAACTAGCGATTCCCCTATCCCTAGTGTCTTCTTATATTTGTTAAACCCAAATCATTTAGTTTAATTGTTGGCTAATTAGTTCTTATTTTCTTAGTTAATCAATTAATCTTAAAAATCACTCAAAATAGGCTTAGCTCGCTTAATCGCTTTCAACCCTTGCTAATCCTTGCTTCCTTGTGGAATCGACCCTTTCTTACCCTATATTGGCTAAGTTAGGTATTAATTTGGCACGTGCAACGACCGTGTCAATCAGGATTTTCAAATCCTGGAGGTTGTTCCACATAGACGTCTTCCAATAGATATCCATTTAAAAATGCACATTTAACGTCCATCTGGTACAACCTAAATCCCATAAAAGCTGCAAATGACTCTAAAATTCTTATTGCTTCTATTCTAGCTACTGGAGCAAAGGTTTCATCAAAGTCAATACCTTCTTGTTGGTTGTAGCCTTTTGCTACGAGTCTGGCCTTGTTTCTGATCACTGTGCCATGTTCATCTAGCTTGTTCCTGAAGACCCATTTTAACCCAATTACCTTCTGATTCTTGGGTTTCGGCTCCAAATGCCATACCTTGTTCCTCTGAAATTCATTCAGTTCCTCTTGCATGGCATTTATCCAGTCAGACTCTAGCATTGCTTCATTGTGGTCTCGAGGTTCTATCATGGATAGGAACGCTTGAAAGGCACAAAAGTTTCTAAGTTGAGATCTTGTTTAAGTTCCCTTCTCAATGTCGCTAATTATCAGCTCTAGGGGATGTGACTTTTGGTGCCTCCAAGATTTTGGTTCAAATCTTCTTGTTCCTGTTCCTTCAACTTGATGTTCTTCAGTTTGGTCCTGTTCATTCTCTGTGTGAGTTTCTTCAGCCTGTATTCGTGCATTTATTGTTCCTTCATTTACCTGTTCCTCGTGAGGAACAGACTCAGGAACGGTTAGTTCATTTTCAGGAATATGTTTCTTAACTGTTCCTGCAGGAGTCAGTTCCTCCTCAAGATTGTCAGTCTCTTGAGGATGAGTTAGCCCAATTTCAAAATCATTTTCATAACATGGTTCCTGCAATGAGTCAGTTTCATCAAAGATAATATGGACACTTTCCTCTACGCACATTGTTCTCTTATTATAAACTCTGTATGCTTTACTATTTGAAGCATATCCTATAAAGACAGCTTCGTCACTTCTAGCATCAAATTTGCCTAAATTGTTTTTACCATTGTTGTGTACAAAACATCTACATCCAAAGACTCTAAAGTAAGAGATATTTGGTTTTCTTCCTTTGAACAGTTCATAAGGAGTTTTCTTGGTGATGGGTCTTAGCATGACCCTGTTGATGATGTAACATGCAGTGTTCACCGCTTCTTCCCAAAAATTCTTTGGAAGATTGCTTGATATAAGCATTGTTCTAGCCATATCCTCCAGAGTCCGGTTCTTTCTTTCAACTACACCATTTTGTTGTGGTGTTCTTGGAGCAGATAAGTTGTGATCTAATCCTTCATTACTGCAAAAATCATCAAACTTGGAGTTTTCAAACTCCGTACCATGGTCAGATCTTAGGTGTTTCAATTTGAAACCATATATCCTTTGAACTTTCTTAGCAAATGAAATAAATTCTTCAAATGTTTCATCCTTGCTATGAAGGAAGATTACCCACGTAAATCTAGAAAAGTCATCAACAATAACTAATACATATCTTTTACCTGATCTGCTTTGGATTCTCACTGGGCCACAAAGATCCATGTGGATCAGCTCAAGCGGACTTTGACACTACAACAATTCTAGGCTTTAGTGGCAATTATTTTGCATCAATTAACCATTTGCTACAACAGATTAAAAAAAAGCTTAATTGACTAAGTCTATCGTATCTATTTAAATTTAACAGGAAAGCCTATTAAAAATCGATGCGAAAAACCAATAATCTTAAAATCTCAAACTCTAATACATATTTAGGCGGACTATACAAAATATTTGGCTCAAAAAATTTCAATCCACCGCCACTCCAAAATTTTCACTTTCAATTCATTGAAAAATTCAGTTTTTTTTTTCTCAACAATTCACCCTGCATCATACAGATCTCTCATCACTTCGTCGCCTCTTCGTCTCTTCACCTCGTCTCTGCGTCGACCGGTACCCGGAGAAAGTTACCCAATTCCAACGACATCAAGGTTGCTGCCAAAGCTCAGAATTGACCAAATTACTTGCGAATTCATCAAATTACTTGCGAATTTATCAAATTACTTGTGAATTTATCAAATTACTTGTGAATGCATCCAACTTGGTACGTAATTCATCCAATCTTGGTGCGTTATACTTTTTATTTTTCTTGAACTTTGTAATTACTATTTCTTTGTTGAAGACTCGATCTTTTTTTTGGGTAATTTTTTTTTTGGGAATTTATAATGACGAGCTTTTGTTGAAGATTCAATTGGAGTTTATGGTAATTGGTTTAGTTTGTTCTTACTTTATTAATGAAATTCAAAACTTAATAAGCTAGATGGTTGATGGCTTATGAGATTAAAGAAGTTTGTATTGTTTAATGAGTTTTACTCCATGAAATCTGAGTTTTAATGAAGCTACTCTCTTGAAATTTAGTTGAATGTAGAAATGGCAAAGCTTGAATGAATATGAGATATCTCACAAGTTGAATGTACAATAGCACCTCACAAGTTAAAGTGAAGTATTAGCAAGGTCTTATAAATTTTCAATTGCATAGGCTTTTGCTTTAAAATGAAATTTGGTGCTTGAGTTGCATAGGGTGTTAGTCCTAGTTTGCGAATCTTGACGAATTTAGCGTGGACTTGCAGTCTTGAGAATAAGTACGAGGAGCGCCAGGATAATTCTGTAAGATTTTTTAAAAAATAAGTCATCATAAAAACTACAAAGCAGAACACTATGTTCATTATAGTAACAGAAGGGATTAATTAAGCACAAGGGACACGGAGCATATGATCTCAGGCATAGAATATGCTCCTCTATGTTCGTGTGCGTGCAATATTTAGGTCTAAAACATCGCATGTCTTTTAAGTTTGCCTTATCAAGGTACTTCCGATAATCACCAATACCGTACTTTTTGGCAACACGTACAGTCCCCGGGCAAAGAACAACCCCCTACACGACCCCCTGCCAGCCCCATGTTTTCCCAGCACATATTAGAGCCCCCCTTACACAGACCCCTCGTACAACCTTCACAGAACATACTCCCCATTTCCCTCGAGCTAGCCTAAATAGAACAGAGCAACAGACCCCTCCTGCCAGCCTGCACAACACATAACAGACCCCCTGCCAGCCTGCACAACACATAACAGACCCCCTGCCAGCCTGCACAACACATAACAGACCCCGGCAAGACCCCCATACCTGCACAGAACAAAACAGACCCCTCCTGCCAGCTCCCCGTACCTACAAGTACCTGCACACTTCTGCTATACTTTGCCTTTGGAAATCTTCTTGTCCACTTATTAGATGATTAGACTGTTACACATACAAGCACACATAAATACAGGTTCTGGTAGAATTTTGATCTAAACACACTTCTAAAAAGGAGGTAGTTTATGATCTCCGACTTCATACATAAACTACATTATGCATTTGATCGAACTTTTATTAAAGCAAGCCGAATTCTGATTTACACAACTAAAGATGTGTAGGGTAGTTCCTGCAAGTAAACGACACATTTATCGCACTGAGAACTAATTACCATTATAAAAACTGAGTCAACTATCCAATGTACTATTTGATAGCAAAAATGCCACTTTGACTGATCTATGATCAAACACCTGGAAGGGGTAACCAATATCTCTATTATATGAGGGAGGGGGAGGATTTGGTGTCCACATAAAATTACAATACTATCCCATTCTTTTGCTAAATTTGGTCCGGGTTTGAAATGCTAAAGATGTATCCTAAGCTCATCTACCAGGTCCACTTAGGTGTTTTCTCTCTTCTTCTAGTTCTTATCAGTTTACACTATGTTGTCCTATCTTAGATTAGAGGAATTAATAAGGTCAGATTATTTTTTTTATTAGATTATGGGAATAAACTCATACCTCTTTGCCAAGTTACCAGAAACCGAATTAATTGCTAAATGAACTTCACTTCAACTTGTGAGGTGCTATTGTACATTCAGCTTACTGAAGGTGGAAGAATAGTAGTACTTGAAATTGAAATGGCAATAATGCTAATATAGTATAGTTTATAGTTTGATTTGAACAAGCTAACATTGATGGTGTTACAACTTCTTTTTATATTAATTTACTACAAAATTTGTCACTCCCTTTTGAAACTGACTATTGTTAGTTATTGGAATCCGTTCATTATCTACAAGATTTTTCAAACAACGTATGTGTTATTTCAGATTTGTTAATCTATTATTAATTTATCTATATGTCTATGAATTTGCATTCTCGTTGAATTCGCCTAAATTCTTCTGTTTATTTTGAAGGAAAGTGAAAGGTCACGGACGACTCAATTAAGGTGTGTTTCGTTTTTCTTTTCTTCTGTTTTTTCAAGTAATTCGCCTAAATTATTTATTTCTATTTGGTTTGTAGTTTCAATATGTTTCATATCTTGAATTTCGGATGACTTTCAGTTTCCTAGCTTTTCGGTGGTTGATTTTCGTTTTTATCTACGCTTCGTACGACTCCAGGTATGAATATTCTGTAACATAGTTCAATTGCTATGAAGTATTTTGAGATCTGGATTTGAACTTTGCCCTCTTTTTTATGTTTGTTTGATGGTTGTTATGTTGAATTTGATGAGATGAAAATAGTTAGGCTAATGATTCATAGCATACCCTGTTGTCGTTAGGAATGTTGTGTTTTGTTGTCATTAGGAATGTTGGTTATGACGTGTTCGCGCTCCATACACGGGTAGAGTTTGTGTGATTTTGCCTCTGTAGTGTACTTTGTTTACGTGAGTGGTTTATGTGAGTTGCAATAATATTTGATGCTTTGTCTTTCTTTGATTGGTTTGTGGCGATTTCACTATATTTAGTTATTGTATACCAAACATGTAACTCAGGCTTGTATTTATGTACTTTGTATTTCAGTACTTTATCTATTAGTTTGAGTTTTAATATTTTTTTCATTTTAGACTTATGTGCTAGATGTTTATTGGCCTTTGCATCTATAGGTTCTTCTTTTGCAACTTATATATATCCCAATGAACTTTTACTTTTTTGTAGTTTAGAGGAAATTAGTGTTGTACAAAATATCTTAATAATGAAATCACTTTATATACCGTTCTCTCTTCGGTACTAGACGACAGGGCATTCTTATGGATAATCGGAAGCGTAAAAGTTGGTTGGATTGTGATATCGGAAGTAGTGAATACCAAGAGGAGTTGACAAAGTTTGTTAAACTTGCATTTCAAGGTGCTTCTGATGTAATTTGTAGGATGAAGATCCTTTGACTCAAGGATGTGGAAGCTATGATTAAGTCTTACAATGGATTTTGTTGGCATCTAGGTAAAGTATGATTTTGCAAAGCAAATCAAATGCTTGTAGGCATAATATGAAAATGTATTTCAATATTATTTAGCTTTTTTTTCTTTGTTATTCGCAGGTACTACTACAGGGTTAGAAAGGACGGTAGCAGATTTTTGGTGAATATATGAAGCTATTTGGAAGACTTTTTTTGTTGTTTATAAGTGAAATTTGGTCTGTACCTTACTGCTTATATGATTATGGAGATACTAGACTCCCTTTTGCTATAAGGATGTTAATGTAAATTTTGCTAAGTTTGAAGTTAACATATATATATTTGGTGACAGATATTAGACTCGATCTCTTTAATGTTTTCGAAATTATTAGCCAGGCAGCTGGGACAATGTCCACATTATTGTATTAGCAATGTGATTGAGGCTATTATTTATAATTCATAGACTTAATGCGGCAATTGTAATCGATACAAGAATAGTAGTCATCTGGTAATAGGCTCTTTAGAGGCAATTATAATTGACACACTAGACTAAAAAATTGACAATTACTTTTTTTGTGGCAATTGTAATCGGCACAATAGTAATTAGTAAAGATATCTCATTGTCTTTAGTAGCAATTACAATCGCCGTCTATTGAAAACAGTGGTGATTACAATTGATGCTGAAGCTTAATGGAGGTAAATCAGAATAGGGAATTAGTGATAATTATAATCGCCACAATAATCGCTGGTATAGCTACTACCCTTTTGCGGCAATTATTTTGACCTACCCCAGCGATTGTGATAATCGCTTCTATATGCTACAAAGACAATGGATCTTGTGATGAATAGTGATTTGACACTAAAAGTTTTCGCGGCAAATATATTCGCCGCGAAAGACCAATATAATCGCCACGAAAGCTCCTTTTTGTTGTAGTGTGAGTGCTTACCATTTTCTTGGATTTGAACGAGGATCTAACTTGTTTCCCTCTTACACAAGCTCCACAAACTCCATGGCTTGTTTCTTTTATAGTTGGCAAACCAACTACCAAGTCTTTACCACTTAGTTTATGAAGCAGTGTAAAGCTTGCATGACCACACCTCTTATGCCAAAGGTCTTGGTCATCTTCTAGTACACTAAGACAAGTTAGATTGTTCCTAGGAACAAGGTTTAGGTCAACAACATAAGTGTCACTAACCACACAACATTCATTAGTAAATTTCACATTGTTTCTTTTGTCACAAAATTGAAAGATACTAAGTAAGTTATGTTTCAAATCCTCGACTAAAAATACATTATTTATGGAATGTGACTGAGATTTCCCAACTTTACCTATACCTACTATGTTACCTGTCAGGTTGTCTCCAAAGGTCACAGTTCCTCCTTCGTAGACTGAAAGTGAGAGAAATTTGGTTTTATCTCCTGTCATGTGCTTGGAACAACCGCTATCGAGGTACCACAGGTTGTTCCCCCTCACTTTAGTCTGCACCTACAGTAATTAGTCAGTGGCAGGAACCCAGTTAGACTTGGGTTCCTCTGTTGAGTGTGCGTTCCTCTTAATTCTCCACTCTTGCTTCACTAAGCGAGTGTTCATTTCGATCTGCTCCTCTTTGGTGGAACAGTCAGACACTAAGTGTCCACTATTCCCACATGTTGAACAGATTCTGTTGCTTGGCATGTCAACATATTTTTTATGTTTGTTCCTCTTCTTATAATTGAAACCTAGTCCATTTCTTCCTTCATTTTTATATTTTAGTATCCAACTAACTGGATCAGGAAGCTTGATTCTTGAAGATTCCCATTTCCTCTTCAGTACCATATTTTCATTCAGCACTGATTCGTGCTCAATTTTCAAATTTTCAATTTCTTTACTAATACTGTCAGAGGAACTGGTTCCTTCAGGAAACACTAGTTTCAATTCTGCCAAAGCAATATTCAAGAAGTAGTTGTCATTTTTCAGTTTTTCATAGGCTTCTTGAAATCCTCGGTATTTATCAAAAATTTCAAAGAACCGTTCCTCAATATCTGAATTTAATTTCTTAAACCAATTTGTGTGTTCCTTGGTAACTTTCAAGGCCCTCTCCATATTCTCCTCTCTTATGCAGATTGCCTTGTAGTTATCAAAGGTTTCTAAAAGTAATTCAGTAAGTTGGTTCTTATTTAATTTTGATAATTCTTCTTCAACAACATTAAAGTTTACCTGTTTGTGTGATACGTCCTCTTCACTATCTGATTTTGCCATTAGACACAGCTGAGCAGTTTCATCCTCAGGTTGTTCCTGTTCCTCATCAGAATCTGATTCACCCCAGGCTGCTACCATAGCATTTCTCATTTCAGTTTTAGAGAAAGGTTTTTGTTGTTCTTTGCTCTTGAATCTGCTTTTTCCTTTCTCGTTTTCCCACAAAGAACATTCCTTTATGAAGTGATCTGGACTTCCGCATTTATGGCAGCTTAGCTTTGAAGTTTTCCTTGTGCTCTTCCCTTTATAGTTCTTGTTGAAGAACCTTTTGAATTTCTTTACTATCAAGGCAGCTTCCTCTTCATCAGTTTCTGAATCATCTTGCTCTTCAGTCTTGAGAGCCAGGGACTTTGATCTGCTGGAGTCAGGTTCATGAGTTCCTAAGTGCAACTCATGTGTCATCAAGGATCCAGCAAGTTGTTCTATGTTAAACTTGGTGAAATCCTTGGTTTCTTGTAGAGCTGTCACCTTAGCCATCCACTTCTTGTCTTGTGAAAGACTTCTCAATACTTTGCGTACTTATTCCTCTGGAGAAATAGATTTTCCTAGAGAGTCAAGTTCATTTATGATATTTGAAAATCTTGTAAGTATATCATGAACTGGCTCTTTAGGTTTCATTTGAAATAACTCATATCTATGCATGAGCATGTCTATCTTTGATCTCTTGACCTCGCTTGTTCCTTCATGTGTAACTTGAAGGAGTTCCCACATCTGCTTTGCACTCTTGCATCCCATGACTCTATTGTGTTCATGAGGACTAAGACCACAATGCAGAATCTTCTTGGCCATGTTGTTCATCTCCATTTTCTCAAAATCTTCCTTGTCATACTTTGAGAGTGGTTTTGTAACTAGCTCGCCTTCTTCATTCTTTTCAGTGACTTCAAAGTCACCTATCTCAATGACTCTCCAGACTTGATAGTTTTCTGCCTTAATAAATATTTCCATCCTATTTTTCCAATAAGGATAATGTTTTCCATTGAACATGGAGGATGTTGAGTATAGTATCCCTCATCTAGCTTTTCTCCAGTTGTATTCATGTTCTCTAGGATCAGCCTCCCCAGTGTTAACTATTTCAGGAGGAACAGGCTCTGATACCAATTGTTGGTCCTATAGAACTTCTAAGTTTACTACAAGAGGGGGGGTGAATTGTAGTAAAGACTATTGGGGACTATTTTTCGGAATTAACAAGTTAAAATGAAATAAAGAGAAGTTAAGACAACGAACACTAGAACTGCTCTTAAACAAGATCTTATTCCTATTTTCTCTGGGAATAAATCTTGCCCTTTTATTTATAATAGTAACTTACACCCTATTATAAACAGCAACTCACTCTGTTCCTCTAGGAACTGGTTCCCAGTCACCTTGTTCCCCCTGAACACTGACTTCCTCTCTTGACTTCACTCGAAGTCTTCTCTTTCTCTTTCTTCTCTTTCTATCTTGAATGTATAAATTTTCTCACAAAATTTCACTCACCCCAACTCAGATTAATGGAATACTATGAATTGTTGAAGAGAATAAAACCGAAATAACTTTCTAAAAGATTTACACAATTATCGTAGAAAGTCTTGAGTACTAAAATTGAGTTCTTCTTAATTTATATAGCTGTGATAAATCTTCAACGGTCTTCTTCAGCTTCTTTGTAGTGGACGCAAGTTTTTAGGCATTATCTTCCACCTTCATAGCCGTTATGGACCATGTTAAGGCCACGTTCCATGATCGTGTGTTTGCACGGTTTGAATGAGTCTTCGAATCTTCCACAATCATCTCAGCAGCTCTTGACTTGGCCTTTGGCAGTTTAGGATATACGTTTGATGTGCGGTTAGCTGAGATCATGGCTCCTAGAATCTAGGACCTCAACCCATCAATTCAGCCACGCATCATCGCAATCTCTTCAACGTCTATTTTCCTGTAAACCATTAACAAACACAACTAATATTATGGAATCCAATATTACATAATATTAGAATATTAATTCTACACAAAATAACTAAATATTCTATTTTCCTAAACAACTTAATTTTGGTTATTATAAAACCAATTCTCCATAAGTTTATTTTAGGAATAATAAAATAAATAATTAAATAAAACTATATAAATAATTACATGAAGAAAAATTAATTAAAAACTAAGTTAAAAACTATTCATTTGTCATCATCAAAATAACGAGTACAACAACGAAGATGGACTTAATTTTCGTACCATATCCGTAACAAAATCTCAAAGAAGGACGGAGAGGCGTTTTTCCCTAAAACCCCGCCCAAGAGCCTCACCCCTGCTGAATCAGTCCGGCCCACATCCACAACTATCGACTCGCCAGTAGGAGGAAGAGGAGGAATAATGGGTTGTGGAGATTGGGCCAAAGTATGCAACCCAACCCCAGCGAACCCAGCACTTCCCTCATCCTGAGAAGACACGCATGGGCTTGGCGTAACAAGCTCAGGCGCGCCAGACCCAGCGTGTGGTACGGTGTAGGAACATCAACAGGCCCGTCATTAGTAGCGTGAGTCACAACAACCTCCTCACCCATATTCGACTCATTATCCATTAAAACACCATTATCAAGCCTAGCATTAGAACCAGTAGCCATATTAGTGACAAGAGCAAAGGGAAATTCATTTTCGTGAAATTGGACATCACGGGAAACAAAAAAATCACCAGTTCAATTCCATAACATATAATTCCCAACCCTTTTTCCCATTAGGGTATCCAACAAAAGTACAACGACGACTTCGAGGGAAAAATTTATCTCCTCGAGACCGTGGTTGTTAGCAAACATAAGCACCCAAACACCCTCAAAACATCAAAGACATGAGGTTTCCCACATAAAACTTCAAATGTGGTCCGATTTTGCAAAAGCCTAGACAGAGGACGATTAATCAAATACACAGATGTCAACACACACTCCCCCAAAAAAGTTTCAGGAAGATGGCCTTGAAACATTAATGCCCGACTCCCAACACAAGAGGTTTGAAATAAAATGCCATTGTCATTAAAATAGGGCAACAAACACTCAAACTCAGTCCAATTATCAATAAGGATTATTTTAACATTGGTTTCAAATTGGCGATGAATCATGGCAAAGAAAGAAGAAAAAGGATTTGCGACTTCCTTTCTAGTACGTAACAAACAAACCCACACAACTCTATAAAAATCATCAACCAACGTCAAAAAATACACTACATCACAAGAAGGAAGCGTTTGATACGGCTCGCATAAATCACAATGATCTAGTTAAAAAATCCGACTAGCTTTATTATCACTAATGGGAAAACAATCACGAGTCTGTTTTGCTTGAGGGAACACTACACAAGCATTATTTAATTTCTTCTTAGCACTACTAGAACTAATTGCAGGGACTAACTTGACAACACACGATCAGAGGGATGTCCAAGCCGTCGATGCCACAACTCAAAATATGTCAACCCAGGGACCGTAACTTGCTGAACAGTAGGGATAGCACGAAAATAGTAAAGTCCATATCGCCGCTCACAAGCTCCAATCAGGGTCCCCGAATGTAGGTCATGTATAGCACAGAAAAGTATTAGTGAAACGTACAGTACAACGAGATTGGTCAGTTAATTGCGATACCGATATTAAATTACAGTTTAATTAAAGAACTAATATCACATTATAGAAAACAAGACCGCAAACAAGTGTCACAGGAACTCTCCATTGTGGCCACATCATTATGACCATTTGAAAGACCCACGGGACAATCAATAATGCGCTGAACATGAGTCAAACAAGCAAGATCGCTAGTAATATGATGAGATGCGCCAGTGTCAATAATCCAAGAGCGAGAAAAAGACTCACCCGTCATCAGGTCACCATTCAAATTTTCATTATTAATTAATGTTATTAAAATCTCAACTTGTTCCTGATTTTGGTCCGCAAGCGGACCCGTACCTGCCTCCAAGTCAGTTTCGCTGCCATGAGTGACAGCGTGTGCTCGCACATCGCCCGCACGAGGCCGCTGAGCTGTTGGAACAGCAGCGCTTGCAGCAGCAGTGCTCGCAGACTTGGCAGCACCCGTGGCGGAATGTCCACGTTGTTGTGAGGCACGAGAGCCACTGCCATATTTCTCCTCCCACCGTTCCGGCTTACCATGAAGTTGGAAGCACATAGTATGGTCATGGCCTTTACGTTTGCAATGAGTACAAAAGAGTTTCGATTTGTCTGTCCGTGACTTCCCATGATCTGCTTGCAACACAAAGGCATGAACATGTTCGATAATAGCTTTTCCACGAGCAATGTCTTTCGAACGCTCCTCTTGAACAAGCGTTTGATAGGCGTTGTCCAAGGTTGCCAGAGGCGATTGAGAGAGAAGGTTCGAGCAAACCGTACCATATAAGTCATCATCTAAGTCAATAAAGAATTGATGCAACCTTTCCTCCTCCCTTTTCGCTACAAGTTTTCCAGCCATATCACAGTGACATTGTGCACAAGCACAAGAGGGTAATGGTTTACGTCGACTAAGCTCATCATACAGAGACATGAGCCGAGTATAATAATCTTTGATGGACATCGAACGTTGCTGCTTGCAGTTCACAATTGCGACACGTAATTGCTGTAGGCGTGGACCATTGGACACGCAAAATCTCTTCTCCAAATAATCCCAAAGCCGTTTAACCTCCTTATGAAACGGAATGGAGGCAGCGACTTTCGGATCCATGCTCTTCAACAACCATGAAACGAGCATGAAATTAACTGTCTCCCAATCGAGAGGACGAGCCTTGTCCGCCGGTTTGGTCAAGGTACCATTAAGGAATACAAATTTCGCTCTTGCCTTTAGAGAGATCGTAATAGCATGAGCACAAGCCACATACTTTCCACCATTGAGATATACGTTTGTAATCAACTTGTCTGGTTGATCAACGGTGCCTAAATAGTAAGGGAAGGATGGATCAATTTTTGGTGTTTCATTACGAGAATCGTCTTCCGACATGATTTGCGACTGGGCAGCAACCACCCATGCTGGTGGAGTTACTGCTGCCGCCGGAAAGAAGAAGGCCAACAAATCTGGTTGACGGCTAGCGCTCCGATATCATTTCAAAATAGGTTAATGAATTATGTTACCTTCATTTAACGTAATCACAGAGTATATATACATCCTAAGAGGGAAGGCAAGCCAAGCCCATTAAATGCTAATAATTGGAAGAGCCCACTAATTACATCATTAAATATATTATACACACTTAACACTAATAATAAGAACTATACACAAGATGGCCCAACAAAAGTAGAGGCTATTTAATCTTGAAGATTCAATACAACTAAATTTTCGAATGATTTTTGTAATAAGTCTCGCAATAATACTGCCACGATTTATGACACATTTTAATTAATTGCATATAGCGATTTGCAGGCAAAGAAAAAGGCAATGCTATAAAATTTCTAAAGTGATATAAAATTAGAAATTTACCACAAAAACACGTGTATTCATTGTAAGTAGTGTCTAGGTTTTTAAAACTTTCCTTTCAAAATTTTTTATATAAGTTAAGTATACTATAAGGACCTAAACTATTGCCATTAGTAAATGACCAAAAGTTCCAAAAATTAGGTACAATATTAAAAAAAAAAAAGCAAAATAATATAAAAGCCACTAAAAGACAAATAAATTTCTTCTCTTGTATCTCAGTTCCCTGACACCAAAACCTCCATATTTTTCCTCCTTTCCTCAGTTGGGAATTTTGGAACATAGGTCCTTAACTAAAACTTAGGTAATAGTTCGAGATCTTATAGTATGCTTAACTCCTTCTTATATGCAGCCTTTGGACTACATATGCCTTTTTCCAAGGCAAAAATATCTAGTTGGTGAATTATAGGGATCAATGGAGGTAGCGAGTTTATTTGGTGTAGCGTGTGCATATCATCGATTGAAAGATTTAAATATTTAATTTTTCAAATATAATTATACAATATTATTAATGATTTAAATATGTTTTGATCAACATAAATTGATTTTATCTCTTAAAAAATTGGGATAATCAAAATCATTAATTCTGATATTATCTTATCAGTGGCACCAAAGATTGTTATATCCGCCAGCATGTGGCACGCGCCACTCACATGTTAGTGCGTGCCAGCCATGCACCAACCATGTTGTGATCCGTGGCATCTTCTGGAATATTCTGTCAGTTTCGGTATTTTTATCTCTTTTCGAATATAATATAATCCCTGTCATTTTGACAGGTTGATATCCTTTTAATAGTTTTCCGCTACAAAAAGGGTCCCTCCTACATTTTCAGTATCTGTTTAAAAAAGTTGAGAGACTTGATATGTTTCATATGTTTCCATTTAATTTAGGGAAAATTGACCATAACCACCCAATAAATGCCATTTTTTGAGATTAACCCACCTATTAATTTTATATAAAAAAAACTACCTATTATCATTCTTAACTTTCAAAAATACAAGCACTTAACGGATTTGTTAATAGGGCGGTTAAGCGACCTCAACTTTTTGGTGTTCGACCATCCTCTTCCTCACCATTTCATCATTATACCTTCATAATCTTCACGAGCATACATCCATGTAAAGTGTGAAATCCTCCAACTACACCTCCCTCTGACATAAAGTATAAGAACTTCTCACCTTCTCCCTTTAAAATTGAGTTTTAAATATGAAATTCACCCAAATTCCCATACTATAATTCATCCTCAATCTCATCAAAAAATCATATCAAATTAGTTATATTCCCCCACGATCACTACAGCCCGGCTACCACCACGACTACTTGACCGACTTCCTTGCCTGTGGTGTTACGTACCCCTATTCGCCCTGCCATATTTTCTTTCTGCAACTTCACTATGCCCCTATTCCCCTCCACTCTACCAAATTAGTTGTATGTATGGCTGCGCAATTGACATCTTCATCATAGAGCATAACTCTTAAAGATGGCTCTTCTACTTCTATAGGCAGTACAAATTCAATTTCGTATATGAGCATGAATGGAGTTTCACCCGTTTTGAGTTATTGGTTGTCCTCCTTACATACCATAGTTACAGTTACAATTCTTCTTGATGTCGTTGGAGAAAAACTTGTTAAAAGATTCTACATGACCATTCACTTTGAGGATGAGCTACAACAGCAAATTGTCCCTTAATAATGGCTTTTTCAGCTAGCCAATTTTTAAGCATGAGTTCTTCAAATTATGGGCCATTATCAAATATAATAGATTGGGGCATGCCAAACTGAGTAATCACAATTTTCCAAATAAAGAACTTTACATCCTTTATTCCTCTGATCCTCTACCTCCACCCATTTAGTGAAGTAATCAATAGCAACAGTCTGTAACGAAATTTTTCTGGCTGATAGCTATTAGGAAAGTACCAAGGATATCTGATATCACGTATTTATATAGAGCTTTCTCCCTTATTTACGAGCTAAATTGTGCGTCATTTGAGCTCTTCGGAGCTATTTTATGCTAACTATCGTATATAATTATGGTTTTGTGTTTCAGTGTTGAATTGCAGGTTTTACGGAGTTTTCTCTATATTTTCGAGCTATTTGGAAGCAACCACAGCTTTACGAGATGTTACGAGGCACGTAGGAAGGCTCACCAGCTTTATGGATAGTTTAGGAGGTCCCAAGACCTCTAAACGTGAAGAATTGAGAGTCAAAGAGTCAAAAGGAGCTTCCCGTACACTGATCGGGCAGAAAATGGTCCGATTGGGTGAAAATTTATTGATCGGGTGGTAAAGTTTCGCACTTGATCGGGCGGGCATCGCCCGACAATTAGGTTGGCAAAATTAAGCCCAACCCGATCGGGCAAGATTGCACCTGATCGTGCAGGCCACAAATGTTGTTACATGCTTTGTGAAGCTACTGTGATGCATACGCTAAGATAATCTGGGCTCCTTTTTAGCCCCAGACCCGATCGGGAAAGTGTGCCCGAAGCCCATCGGGTGGAGGCCAACTATTGTTAAAACAATGTTGTTGATCTTTGCGTGGACTGTGCTAGGCATTTGAGCGCCACCCGATCATGGACCCGATCGGGCCACTGATCGGGTGAGGCCCAATTTCTCGCCAGATCAAGCTGCTGCTGCGTGGAGTTGAAGAAATTAAATTGGGTGATTTTTACTATGGGCCCGATCGGGTGGCCCATTGCCCGATCGGGTTTTGTGCTCGATGTCGTGGAAATTCTACTCCCTCTGTCCCAGAAAGCTCTATACACTTTTCTTTTTCTTCCGTCCCAGAAAGCTCTATAAACTTCTATTTTTGGACATGGCCCACTACTACTTATCATCTAAAACTACGTACCCGATCAAGTGTATAAAGCTTTCTGGGACGGATGGAGTATCTTTTATTTCCGTTTTTAATTAGATTTTTGGGGTATTATAAAAACCTTTTCCACGTTATTTTAGAGACTTCTTGATTCTATTTTATTTTCCAATAGTTCTTAGCTTAGTTTTAGAGAGTTTTTATTTAGATTAAACACTTTAGATTAGTTTAAAGGTGATTGAACCTCGGATTTGATTTCAATAAAAGTTATTGCTTTCCGTTAATTGGTATTCTTCTCTACTCTTAATCTCTTTAATTACTTTGATTGCTTAGTTTAATTATTCAATTGATTCATGATGTTGAAATTAGGGTTTCTTATTAGAATTGTTATTGTTGATTTAATTATGTCTGAGTAGTTTAATTTCTAGGGATTTGGTGAGGGAAGCCATGTTTATACCTTGATTAATTGAATTGCTATTAGTTTCTAGGGCTTGATGAGTTCGATTATGGTGTGATTTGTTCTTATTGAGTAATTAATGTTATTGCGCAGTTTCATTGATTACTTGAGGTTAATAAATGTTTGCACAGACCTGTCTTACTTTAAGAGGCCTAGTACACATCAGTAATTCTGATTATGTTTGTGAACATGCTGCATATGTTGAATTATGGGCGTTGAGACTTAGCTGTAGCTTGACATTGCTCTAATCTATCTATTCTCGACCTAGGTTCTGATAGTTGTTTGATCCCTTGATTGGTATAAGCATAGTGGACCGAATTAATTCCCTAGACCTTTAATTCATAGAGTAAAATCCATTTTATATTGCTTTCTAGTGCTTAATTAGTAGTTCAGTTGATTCCTATCTGATTTTGTCTGAAGTAGCTGTATAGCTAAATATCAACTTAGAACTCCGTCTCTCTGTGGATTTGACCCTACTTCCCTTGACTATCATTGTTAGGGGACTTAGGAATTATCTTTGATAAGGTGATACGACTTTAGCCTGTCAAATTTTGGCACCGTTGCCGGGGAGACGGCTAGTTTTCTAAGTTTTTGTTTGGTTATTTGGTCTACTTCTCTGTGCCTCATTGGAACTTCATTGTTCCAATTGAGGTACGTTTTACTGCTCTTTTTTTTTCTTTTGTATGCCCAGGTCTCAAAGAAACGGTTCCCTCATCCCAGCGGATCCCAATCTTACAAGGACAATCAGGCAGATTCGAAAGAAAATTCAGAGAGAAAAGCAGTCTGTTCAGCTGAACACCTCTGGATCAGACACCTCGAGTTCAGTTATGTCTAAATCACTGAAGTCATATGGGGTGCCCAACCCAGATGGTCTCTCCACTGGACCTACGATCCCCACCATCGCCGCTAACAATTTCGAGATTAAGCCTGGACTCATAAGCATGGTTCAGCAAAATCAGTTTGGTGGGCATCCTACTGAAGATCCTACTGGAACCTTAGACTATATTTATTTAAATTGTAATCACCCTCCGGTAATTCAAAAATAATGTTTGCCCCACTATGTTTGCCCCACTGTTGTTAGCCGGGTCTGGACGTTCCTAATCAAATCCACTTGGGCGAGTAAGATCAGATATGAAGTCGGCTAAGGCTTGACCGTTTATAGACTTCCTTGGCTCAAAAACAAAAGCAAACATATCCAGCTCACCAGCCCACTAAATTCGTCTAGACGCCTCCAGCTTATAAAGGGCTTGCTTCAATGGCTGATATGTAGATATACTAGAATAAAATGAGCCAAAATGGGGTCGTAGCTTCTAGCAATTAGAGTCAGGTCGAATTTCTCTACGTTTGGGCACCTTAGTTCAGCATCTTTTACGATATGACTTACAAAATACATGACACCTGAACAACTTCTCTTTCGGCCAGCAAGATAGCACTAACAGCTTGAGGAGAGACAGCTAGATACACGAACACCTTTTCTCCCTTAGTTGGCTGATAAGTCTTAGAAGCTGTTGAAGATAATTTCTAACTTGACGAAGGGATTCTTCAGCCTTCTCCGTCCCTTCAAATCGAGCTTTCTTTCTATTTATTTTTTTTGAAAGTAAAATCATTTCATTAATAAGGAGTCATACGACATCTACAATAGAAATTCGAAACTAACAAATATATTACAAAATGAAACAAATAAAGGTTTCCATCATGAAAACTACAATCGTTGAGTAGATCTTGCACTGTGGAGCATCCTCCGCTCATATCGCTGGAATCTACAGCTTTTCTGGAGAGACAATCTGACGATTTGATGTAGCTGTGAGGACAATTATTATCTGGATCATCTGTATAAATTTGAAAATTCGACAACCGTTGTAATCCCGCATAATTCTTCATCAACGAACCAATTTTACGGCAATTCATCTGACCTTGAATCCGGCAGAGTAATTTAAGAAACACAAAAAGTCTCATAAAGAGAAGAAAAACCCTATCTTTCGAGGGAGAAAAGTTCTACACAGAAGGAAAGATCGTTATTCGAAACTAGAAAGCAAAAAAATAAGGGGAAAAAAGTAAAAACACAAAGATTGGGGCTTTCCACCGGTAAAAACCGATGGAAGCCCCTCTAAAAAAACTCTAATGGAGGCTAGGGTTTGAGAGAGAATAGAGAGAGCTTTCTTTCTAATAATTGTGAAGAAAAGATGACATTTGTCTCCGGACTTTGATGAAAACCTTCCCAATGCCCTTTTTACTTCCTTGATCTTGCTAGGTGATTTCATGTCAAGAACAACTCGAATCTTATCGGAGTTGGGCTCTATTCCACCCTGTTAAATAATAAATGAACCTAAGATAGACCGAAATAAATTGATTGAAACTGCGATAAACTAAAATTAAAATAAGCCTAGAAAAACAAACCCCAAGTGATATTAAAAACCTGAGTTGATTGGGTATCTATCTTACTATCTACTCATTCATTCACTGGCCGGCGGTACTAGTTCCAAAGTGATTGACAGAATGGAAGTAGCCTCCAAGAAAGGGTGTACACGTGTTCTTAATTAAGCGTGGGGGGGGGGGGTGGGCTGAAGGTTCGTCCATTTTCCCTTCAAAATAATAATCTTTTAACTTCAATCATTCATTATTCCCTCATCCTCAACTCTCAAGCAAAGTCTTACTAAGATTTATCATAACACTACTTGTAGTCTTGTATAGATAAGTGTAGTAGTATGATAATAACTTAATTTAGTTCACTGCATTCTACCTCTTTCTGGGAAATCCTGCAATTGGTGTAATATGTTGGAGAGTGCACCATCTTTGTCGATTTACGCAAACAAAACAGTAGTTGATGATGGGGTTGAACTTGAAGATGATGTTAAGATGGATAGAGCAGTAGTGGGTAGTGGTGATTTTAGTTTTATGAACCCAGATATGGATTTCATTAAGGAAGATGGTGATAATGATGATGATGAATCCAGTGAAACTGCTGTTGCTGTTGTGTTGGAGAATTTGGGTACTGAAGAACAAATGGAGACAGCTAATAATCCCTCTATGTACCTTCACCTTGCTGCTGGGCTTGGGATTAAGGAGGATTCTGTTGATTTTAAGGAAGGGATTGAATATAGTGAAGAATATTATAGAGACCTGCTTCATCAATATCCCAATCACCCACTTATTTTGAAAAACTATGCACATTTGCTGAAGGTACACTTTATTTTGTTATATATATGCTCTTTTTCAACAATCATCTTTTCATATCATTTATTGCATTTAATCATTGTTTGATATGGATTTATTCCCTTATTTGATCATGTTTTAATCATTATTCTCTCAATATTGAAATAAAGGTCGAGTTTTTGATGGGTTCCAGAGCCGTCTCGAACTTTTTCGAGGCCTTGAGCGAAAATGGTATTGTAGGCCTTTTAAACAACAAAATATGTATTAAGAAAGAGAATAATTAAGGAAAACCAAGAGTTACAAAGGAATTAATCATATGAATTGATATTGGGTTAGTAATATAAAACGTTTAATCTTACTTCTTTTCTTAAGTAACTTTTTATGTGCGAGGCTTCAAAATTGCGGGCCCTGAACAGTCGGTTAAGCTGCTCCCCCACTGAGACCCCTCTGATGAGTTCTTGTACAAACAAGTCACAAACTCGCGGAGGTAAAAGCATGTGGATCATATAAAAAGCTTCATAAGATAGTTAAGTCCTAAGAAAAAAGGTTATTTAACATGAACTCGCGGAGGTAGCACCTTAATCTTTTCATTGTTGCCCAATTCAATCTCCTTTCTTTGAGTTGTAAAATATATAGATTGTTTTACCTTCATAGGCTTCATTTGAATTTAGTTGTCACATTACTAGGTGATCGAAGTATTAGCCCATATTATGAGTGTGATTATCACTTCAAAGGGAGGAAGTATGACAGATGGGTTTGGAAACCTTGCACTATAAACTTTGTTTTAATTGTTGTTAATTGAATCTTTTTCTCCCTTACTTTGTCAATATAATTGGTGGCACAAGTCATAATAACTTGATAGTAGATGGAATTTCTTCTATTGGTCTCGCACGAAAAAGAAATGGAAAAATTGGGTCACGTGCTACCATGGTAAAAGTTTATTTGTTGTTGCTATTAGTATTGGATATATTTGTTGAACAATTTGTTGCCAAACAGAGGAAAGGAGACCTTGAAGCAGCAGAGGAGTACTACCTCCGTGCCACAAAAGCTGACCCTGGTGATGGAGAAATTCTATCACAGTATGCAGTCCTAGTGTGGGAGCTTCATCGCGATCAGGAAAGAGCCATGACATACTTCGAGCTTTCTGCCCAAACTGCTTCTAAGGATAGGTGTGTTATATTTGTACCATATCCTGCTTACTACACATACAACAGCACACAATTTCTAATCTTTCTTCGTTTAATTCGAAGAAATATATATTATTGTCATAAGAAGGGAGATAATGGTGAATGGAGGGAGAGAGTAACAATTTTCACTCAACCAATTATAGTCTCCTAACAATCCAACTGATCTGTTATGGAACTAGGAAAGAGACTTGGGATGGTAAGCTTGTGGGTGCTTTCAGTATGACTGCAAAGGTTAGCTGTCCTTGGTGGTTATTCGAGAAGAGAACCCTTCCAGTTGCCTTAGTCTAGCTGTAGACCAAACCCTTCTGGTTTATGAGTACTAAGAATTTCTTTTCTTTTTCAATCTGAAAAGTTAGGGGGAATATTATGCGTAGTACAAGAAAATACAAATTTCAGAAGCAATACAATCTGAAATAACATCTAGACCCCGTCAACCAGAACTCCAGTTGAGAAATTAGCAGGAAAAGGCCCATTTTATGAGCCACACAAGTCCCCATTCTATATCTATGTTAACAAAACCATAAAGCTGAAGAACAGACCTCTCTTGCAGTCTCGCTAAATTATCAAAATAAGACTCCGCAAATTCTTGTTTATTGTTATCAAGGTGAGGTTCATTACCAGAGCGAGTACTATGAAGTTCTATGTTCATGCAAATATGTAACCCTCTCATCTCAACTGCTTCGTGGTTTATTGACAGAGTGCTTGTTCTGGAACTCTTATCAGGCAGTTGCTATAGAAACTTTAAGAAGCCACTGTAATGCTGACATCTTACCTCATTTTCAGCAATGTTCTTGCTGCCTATGCTAAGTTCCTTTGGGAAATAGATGATGACGGAGTTGATCATTCAATTCTTCCTGATCATGCTCAGGTATGAAATTCTTGTCATATTGAATGTTTGATCATTCAAACTCGGTAACAAACTGTTGTTTGCTATCTGATAGCAGGAAGACCCGCAGAAACCCATCCAGTTGAATTCTACAGATGGGAATGGAGTTGGCATTGTTGGTCTTGCTGGTGGTAATGACGGCCCAATTTTTGAATCAGGAGTCCCAATGGATAGTGCGGATGTAGAAAATTACTACAGAAGAATGACCGAGGAAAATCCTTCTGACCCCCTCTTTCAGAGGAAGTATGCTCAATTCCTGTATCAGGTAAATCTCCACGTGTATTTAGTGCTTAGTGCTTGATCTATATAAGGCTGTCGTGAAAAATATTGAATTTTTTGTACCCTTTACATTGTTCATTGTATCACTTGAAGAAACCTGATTTTAAGACAAAATCTTAATGATGAGAAATATTTTTCAAATCTGATTTCTCCTTTCAATTTAAAGTAAATAAAATTGGAGGTTTTACTCCCTTCTCTCGTTACTACTCCTTGGAGCCTTAGCAGCTGGTGCACCCTATCCAAATTAGATCAAGCACGAAAATATGGGACCTTTTCACGTATCAAACCTTTCATGTCTATGACTACCAAGATACTTACTGCGGCCATGCTGCTTTGCTTAAAAATTCTTGTGTTATGTTTAATTTTGTACTATGCTATTGCTAGCCCATTTGTAACTGAATCAAGAATTTGGTCCTTTTTTATTGATCCTCTATTGCGTTGTTGTAATGACAGTCAAAGAGAGATCCTCACGGGGCTGAAAAGTACTACTCACAGGTCGTATTGGCTTACCCACAAGATGGAGAGATCTTATCACAGTATGCAACATTGCTGTGGGAACTTTATCATGATCAGAAGAAAACATTAAATTACATGGACCAAGCTATTGAAGCTGCCCCACAAGATAGGTATCACTCTCCCACTCTTGTAATATTAAATCTGAGCATGCAAAATTTGGCAGCATATTCAGAAACATTTTATCTATAGATCTTTTAAGTGGCGTTGAATCGCAGCCATGTACAAGATGAACACAACACAGCTTTCTTGTACTTACTATAGTAGCGTAGTTGCTGTAGTTAATGTTATTTCTGATTTTTAACCTAAAAATATACTGAATTTCTAATGAAACTTGTTTTCTGCAGCAATGTTCTCGCAGCATATGCTCGTTTCCTATGGACAATAGATGATGATGAGTTTTAACACAGTCTCCGTTATAGAGAGTCTCTGTACAGATGATGAATTTTGACACAATTTCTCTTGTAGAGAGTCTCTGTATAGTTTGTTATATCTATATCATAAAGTCTTAATATCACAGAGTTCATACATTAGACAGAATTTCCATTTTCATAACAATATTGATTTCAACTCATATCGTTCTTGTGAAAGAATGTATATGTTCACCTAGCAAAATTGTATTTTCATTCGTGAGAATAAGGTAGTTTTGTTGACTTTTGATATTATTAAATCAGTTCTTAAGTATGTAAACAAAACTCAACAATTCATAGTAACTCTTCAACATTCTAGTTGAATCAGTTACAAGACATGTTCCAACAAACAAGATTGAGATTAGAGGTACCTTTACCAATACTTTGGCCTTACAACTATAAGACACAAGAATCACCTCATTCCTATCTTCTGTCTTGGCTTAAGAAATTGAAACTTTTAGTTTCACATGATCGTCAATAGTGTGAAAACAACACATAAGATCAAGCACAGACACAAGATCTCCAATAATGTCAATTAGATCAATAGCACACAACAAGATGCAATCATGGCAAGGCAAGAGTCAATTAGTTTATTGACACAGAGCTAGCAATAGGACTGGTATCAACAATAGACCACCAACCAGACATTCAAGTCTACTCACCAAGTATACCTCAATACATTACTTTAATTCCCGGAAGATGTAATCCAAGATGCACTCTGCAAATCCAAGACTTTCTAACTTATCTATTGGTTCTAAAGCTTTCTTAGCCACTAAAAATAATAGCTCTCATTTACTTTTGTTCGCGTATGATGTTGGAAAGTATTCTAATCTGTTTAAAGGGTCAAAACAGATGAAAACTTAACAAGCTAACAATTTCAAGTAACTCTCTTTCACCAGAAACTTTGCAATCCGGAAATCCTATTTGAGTAACTTAATATAATTAACTTTAAACTCAACCTGCTTAAAATTGAGGCTATTACAGGATAAGTAATGTTTTATTTATCATATTTTCTCCGTTTTTATTTAAATGTGACACTTTTAGATCCCCGGACTCCTAGGCAATTTTCGGGAAGGAAAGAGATAGAGAGAAAAACAAGGGGATTTCAAGTATGACAAATAAAAAGAAACGAATAAAAATAAAAAGTAGGACAAACAAAAAGAAACTAAGGAGTATTCATCTTTATTGGTCGTGTTATACAATATATAGAGTATAAACTTTTTTGAAAATAAAGGGGCATTTGGATAGAGGTTTCAAGAAAGGGAAAGGGAATGAAAACCCTTGTTACTTTTACATGATGTTTGTTTGTTGATATTTTGCATTCCCTTTACCCATTTTTTTTCCCTTCATTTTCCTCCTTACATTGCCCACCCTACCTCAAGGTTTGGAATTAACTCATATCCCTGTACACCACAACTACCTTTGACCAACATTGACCACCACTACAACCACTATTGACAAACACCACAACCACCCACCCCTTCCACAACCACCACCACACCACCCACTCCCTCCATAACCACCACCTCACTCGACTTCCATGACCATTGGAACCACACTGGAATCTGCCACCTACCCCCCAAGAAATCCCCCATATCCCGCAAACCACCCCATCCCCACCTATTCATACTCCACCTGCATAATCCACTCTAATTCATCCAAGACCAACACCTAGTGCATGTAAACCACCCCAGCCCCCACCCGAATTCCCACTCCACTCTCTGCAGACCAACCCATCCCTCCCGAAAACCACCATAACGCCACCAAAATTCCACCAGATTACTCAAGGCGCTTACGATAAACCACTCTAGCACTACAACATTCTATATCTAAAAGAGAGAAAGAGGAAGAGTTGTCTAAGAAAGAGAGCGTCGGAGAGAGAGATGTGGGGAGGGCCCAAGAAAGAGAGGCGATGCCGATGGTGCCGCAGCACAACGTCAGAGCTTCAACATGATAGGATGAGATGGGAGGGGGGAGAAAAGGAGGTCAATCCTTCTTGTTTTCTCAAACCAAACACGTGGGATAATTGAATAGTTTATAACTTCTTCCTTCTCTAATCGTTACTTGATTCATTTCCCTTGCCCCTTCTCCAACCAAACATCCCTAATAGTTTCATAACTATTTTTCATGTTTTCCATGACTAAATAAAAGGTGTTGAAAATATATGTACAATGTGAAACCCCTTTTAGATAACCGTTATTTGATCCCTTGCAACATATTGACGTCAAAGATTTTTTTTAGATATTACACTACTTATTTGCGCTGCCACCCAATGCTTTCCTTTGAACCTTAATACCTCATTTATAATAATAAAAAATTATAAAAAAAATAACATTATGATTCGCAATAAAACATCCACTTAACCATGTTAAAACATATAAGTAAGGGCCTTTCTTCAAAAAAAAAAAAAAACTTATAAAAAAGAAAGAATAAACCAGACAAAATTAAATTATAGTCCATATGCAAGCGTAACAATTTTTAACAATATGAAGGAAGAAAAAGTGCTCAACGGAAGTTGGAGGAGATATGAACAGTTTGACTGAAGACAACACTGGTTCTATTTGGCTCTTAAAAAAGTGAGCAGATGGCCAAAGTACTTTATCTTTAGTGACAAAATGAACAATGATAGAGGCTATAGATAATTGAAAGCCACTCCCAAAAGAATGCATTTCTTCAAATGCTAATAGAGCTGCAAAAATATTAAGAATATGTTTATATCCAATACTAAACTGAAATGACACTACAAGATTCTCTATAATTTTTTCCGTCATCAAACCTAAATGTTCAATCTGACATGCTTTGTCCATTTCTCGAAGCTTGGTTCGCTGAATACCCTTTATCTTGTCGGCTAGTTTGCCTGTAATAGCCGTTTCCTCTCGGTCTATTGAATTCGCGTTCTCCTCCAACTAGACCACCGCCCCTGCTACTATAACTACGACTTCCAAACCGTCCCCTTGAAGAATCAGGCTGATAAGTAGCCCTGCCTCTCCCTCTCCCTGCTCAAATTTAATCCATTCAAGTTAACAGAGAACCCAGCAATTCATGACTTCCATGTCAAATTTGTGATGCAACAACTACAGCTAGGATAACCAAAGTAAAAGCAGTTCATGACTTAAAATTCCAGGTCAGCAAATATTTTATGTTCAAAAACAGTCGAAGCAATTTAAGGATGACTATCTCTTTTGTAGGGAACAAAAGGATAGTTGCTCTCATCCTCTTTGTCATATAGAGACAACAAAAGCTAGGCATGGGGTAGCAAACAGCAAGAGGTAAGATAAGCCCAGATAAGAAGAGCACAAAGATGGCACCTTACGGCAACTTTAAGTAGTACTATTTGATAGTCTAACAATTAGACTCTGTTCTTTTGAACTGGAATGAACTGAACTGAACTCAATTGGAATGGACTATACTGAACTGTAATTGTGAGACAAAAGGAGATGAGTTGAACTGAACTGTTTTAATGGAGCTGAACTGAAATGTTTTTCAATTAATCCAGTCCAAAAGAACAAAGCCTTAGACCGACACTAGTTTAATACGAGATGATAATAGAGCATTTGACAAGTTATCAAAACAGATACGAGCAAGTTTACATACTTCCACGAGCAAAGCTGCTATTTGCTCTCCGCTCCTCTATGTACACTTGTCGTCCGGCAATGTGGACTGAACCAGCCTTCAAATAATGGGAAAAAGAAAAAAACGATTAATTAGTATTGTCACCAAACATAAAAGTTTGTTGAAGGGCTTGCAATTAAATTTTGGCATGGTCACCACAAACAGAGAAATGGAAGACTGATTCATCAAAAAACACAGTGATTCCGACAGCTCGAAAATGTGGGACTAATATGAAGATATGATGGTGCTTAGTGCCATGATTGTGTGTGCATCTGAAAGAGCAAGAGTGAGGGTAGTAAGTCTTAGTGTTCAAATAGAAATTTACACTTTCAATGGAACAAAGAAGCTCAGGAGTCAATATGCAAAATTGCAAAGACATTTATAATGACTAACTAGTAACTACAACTCGAGAGTCAAACCCAAGGCATCAAATGTGCCCTTTATATGGCAAGAAAGCCATCTTCTAAGGAATACAGACCAAAGATAACTAATTAAGCACATGGAATATCCAAAAAGAGGAAAAAAGTATACGAAGGGCAATCAGCACCAAAAAAGTTAAAATCTCAAAGGCGAGATACAAACCTTAATTGCACTCTGAACAGAGTCCATATCTTCATATTCGACAAATGCATAACAAACATCAGTGTCCTGCGCATTGGTTACATCAGACACCGTGTTAGCACCTTGAAAACTTCAAATCTAACGGTAAAATATTTAAAGGAAAAAATAAAAGCAATGCTGATATACACCTTCAATCTCCTGATGGCTACCCCTTCGGCAGTAAGTTGGCCAAATTTCTTAAACTCCTCCTCTACCTCAGAAGCAGATACAGATGGAGACAAGTTTCTCACGTAGACGGATTTTATTTCACCTACAATAGCAGCAGATAAAATTATCCTACGAAAAAATATCACAGAAGACACTGCAGATGCAGAAACTTGAAAGCAGAATCAGTAAAAGATCTAAAGAAGTGATACTTCCAAGGACGGAGAGGCTAAGAGCTAATAATTAATCTTACTTCCTCCGTATCGTAAAGATTGCAACGATTTGACATAAAGTGTGAGTAGAAAGTGTCAATTCGTTGCAATCTTTGCGATACGGAGATAGTAGATAACTTCTGAGGATAGAGGTGAAAGAGAGGATTGGGAGAGCAACAGAGACAAGGGTCTTGGCAAACCTCTATCATCTACAGGAGAAACCTCCTCACCCATGTCCGGTGTCATACTGTCACTCGCAATGTGAATTGAACTAGACTGATGTTGAGCTTGTTGGGCAACAGATTGCTGATTACTCTGTTGTGGGGTATGCTGCCATTCTGAGGCAGGAGCCACAGCCTTGTTAGAAGAAGATGGAGGTGCAACAGAGGGTGCAGACTGTACTTTGGCAGCGCGTAACTTCAGTAAAGAGCATAGGATGTTTTGTATCAGAATAAGATGGAAAAAAAAAACCTCTAATATCAAAAAATCCAATACATGAATCCAAAAGTAGAAAGAAGTGTACATACTACAGAAGCATAGGTATGCTTTTGAGGCTCCTCAACAGATTCTTCAATCTGTGCTGGTGAAATTTCTTGTATGGCATTCATTGAGTTCTCAAGATAACCATTTGCCTGTTCTCTAGGATTGTCTTCAAGGATGCTTTCAACTTCAGGAGCTTGCTGCAACCTCTGCTCACCTATTGCATACTTATCAGCAGTACCATTTTCTTTGATTTCCCCAGGAGACATGAAATCCCTGGACTGCATACCTCCACTCATCATGTAGTTTGGCACTGTTAAGGAACAGTCATACTATCATCTCACATGGTCAAAGGCAGATGAAGTAGTTTAACACATTTATACTATGGAACCAAATATTAATAATTATACAAGCATCGAACTCGACCTCAAGATCTCTAATTATAAAGTCCATGCATGTATGGGTATGATTCAAACGGGTGTGTGCTCTTCACCTTAGAATGCACTGAGGAGCTAGTCAGGGTTAATCCCATCCATTAAAGTGTAAACATGACATAAGGCTGATCAGATGCAATCATGTCTAGTAATTTCGGATCAGATATGTGCAAGCGAAGAGAATGCACCTAAGAGCTAATCTGATCATCAACAAACTACATTAAAGCCACCAAACATTATCAATGCTTATCAATTTCTATCTTCTCCTAGATAATTTGGTACTACCATGTTAGTTCTTGGAGAAGTACACACTCTACTCCAAACCTTGCATACCCTTGTAACCTTGTTTATCTAGGAAGCTAGGCATTCTATAGTCATTAGATAAACTTACTAACCTGCCTCTGGTATAGTGGAAGAAGGATTTAACTTCACATTAAGATTGGTTTGCCCCATCAGTGAAGCCGAATATGGATGAACTTGGTCTTCCTCAATATAGTGAAAAATGTCATTGAGGACAAAAAAACCTTTCTCCTGAGGAGCCAGAAAAAATGTCTGAGCAAATCTCTTTCTCCCACTGAAATCCCTGATCTGTACAAACCCCGTGACAATCACAATTACTCCTCCATTCCATGATTCAAGAGAATGTGCTGTTTTAACCTCAATTGACGTAAAACGCGTTGACATAACAAGTGCATGGATTTGCTGCCAAGATAGGAGAAGTCAAGAGTGTTAGTTGCGTTAAGAAAAGGGCAAAAAAGCTTCTTAGGATCTTAACAAAAAGAAAGCACACATGACAAGCTATGAAGATCACAAGATCACATAACAAAAGGAAAAACCAAAAGAAAAAGATACAACACAAGGGGGTCCCAGGCTGTGAAAGGATCCGAAAGAGGCCAGTATCCTCTGAATATTCTAATGAACGCATAATATTAGAATAGGAAACGTATATGGTTCAATTACTTCCTACTCATTGAAATCCTCTAATTAGTTAAAACCTCCTAGGATAAGAGAATTCCAACTCTATGGCAACATTGTTTTTATTCAATCTTTTGATTTGTTTTCATTGATTAAAGAATAATTATTAAAAACTAGCATGTAGACAAAGAAAAAAGACCCAATAAATTATTGACACAATTCACTGCCACCGACAGTTTGTTTGTTCGCTGTAACCATTAGACTTTGTAGCAGCCCACTGCCACAGACACCTAAATTGACACTCTTTGCAGCTCTACATCTTGCGCTTTGGAATTTCCATTCTTCCACTCCAAACCACAACTTTCCCTCGGCCCTAGATTAGAAAAAAAAAAGAATTAATATCATTCAGCAACACAACCACTACCACCACCAACGTCAGTCCCTTCTCTTTCTCGTACCTTATATAGCACGGGCACTTTACTTAATACCCGTCCCCGTACCCGATTTGTCCCGTATCGGGGACGATACTCCAATACTTCACTTAAAAATGTACCGTACCCGTTCTATGTCAATTTTCAGATTTGGCATTTTCCGTCCCCGTCCCCGCATCCGTTTTTGTCCCCGTATCTGACTCGATGCAACCTAGCTCGTACCCCTATCCTCCCTTCCCTCCCAATGTTTCACCCCCCTCCTCCATAGATCTCTCTCTTGGACCCTTGCCCCTCTCTCTTACTTTCTTCCTCTCTTCACTAGAGCTAGCCCAAGACATATCCTGCTATTAGCCGACGCTAAATAGCTTCTAGGTTAGGTGTATCACGATGGGGAGGAGTAATGATAGAGTGGACGGGAGAGGTGAAGGATTCGGGATAAGGAGGGAATGAGGAGAGGCAGTCGACATTTAGGGGTTGCGGTTTCGGGGATCGGGAGGAGTGAGGCAAGAGAGTGGAGGATGGATGGTGGTTTCGGGGAATGGGGATCGAGTGAAGAGAGAGAGTAGACAGCGGGGGTGGTTCACGGGGAGGGAGTGAGGATAAAAGGTGGGTGGGGGCTGGTGGTTTCGTGGAAGAGGAGGGAGTGAGGAGCAATGGTGGTGTTGGGGAGGGAGAGAGAGTGAGGAGAAAGGGAGGTTGTAGCTGTTGGTTTTGGGATGGGGAGGGATTTTTTTTTTTTTTTTGGGGGGGGGGGGAGAGAGAGAATGGTGGGTAGGCTGCATAGTGGTTGGTTTAGGAAGGGGGGTTAGTAAAGAGAGGGGAAAGGTGGGTTAATTAGGATGTTTGGGTTAAGAAAGTCAATAAGTGGGTATGTAATTTGCAGATTTGTTTTGTTAATTAGGTCGTATCGGTAGCTCAATAAGGGTATAAGGATCTTTTGATATGCCAAAATGTACTATAAACAGGTTGGTTGCAAGTATTGTGTAATTTCCTTAAAAGGTAAGTGTTGTGTTAAGAGTATCCAAAACGAAGAAAGTATTATATTTAGAGCTAGCTTACGGGGGAAAAAGGCAATTTTTGAAGGTTAAATCAATTAAGTCAATTCTCAACCACATGAAAAAGGCATAGATTTCCCAATATATAGAGTAATGCCAGCTTATGTTGACATGAACCGTCAAATCCTTATGAGCAAACTACACCCAACGTCTATAAGAGTGAAAAGAGAATTAATGAACTTCAAACACTAGATTTCCATGTCTTAAAGAGGTGAAATTTATCTAATCCTTTACCCACTACTCATTTTTCCAAGCCACTTAAATTTCACATCTTACTCTTGCACCAAATAAGATCACCTTACCCAAAAAAGCTTCACCGTCTCGAAATTATTCTCACTTTGTAATGAAATTAATTGTGTTGGTCAAATGTAAAAAAAAAAAAACTAAACTTCTGAAGTAAATGAGGATTATCAGCTTTTGACTTTTTAAAAATCAGGCATTCACTCGGTTTGATACATCTGTGTTATTGTTGCTATTTGGGGAAGACAAATTATGCAATTCATAGAGGGTATAGGGATTATGTAACAAAATGTACATTAATAAAGATAAAATTAGTATATTGTTAGTTTATACATTGAATTCAGAGGTGATGATGTTTGAGGTAGCATATAGTTGTGTTACTAGATATGAGTAGAAAATGGTACTATAATCTAATGTTGAAAAGAAGTAAAAAGTCAACCAAAAAAGACTAAGCATAAAGCAAGCAGAAATACTAACAAGCATAGCAGTGGCAGCCTCGCGAGTATGGCCATCAATACGAAGCATAGTACTTGAATCTGAATATAGCTGGTGCACGAACTCCGGCCTCTGTTGTAACATTGAATAATACTGCGTCACGAAGTAAGAACCCACCTGCTTTTTTGTGGCAATTTCAAAAATCATGAGATAATGGAGCTGAGAAATGAAAGAGTTAGTTAAAATGAGGTGAAATTGAATACCTGAGCAGCAGTCATGAACGAAGTCGCCATTGATACTGTTGAAGAGGAGAAAAGAAAGTGGGGGATAAATTAATTAATTAATTAATAAAAAATCTAGGGTTTGAAACCCTAGATCTAAAGGAAATGGAAGAGAAGGGGCGGGGAGTGAGTGCAATGGGAGTGACGTTTTTAGACGCAGAGTAGTAACAAAGAGGAAAGACAGCTCATTTTTTTGTTTTTGGGAAGATCTGCGGGATATTGTTTCTTTCTTTCTTTTTTAAATTCCAAGAGAGAGACAGAGGTAGAGGAAGAACGGGAGGAGGAGGAGATAGGCTTTTTAATGATCCTGATTGTCTGAATTAGTTTTCTTTTACTTTTTATGAATAATATGTTAGAAAATACTTTATTAGTCTTTGTTATTTCCCACATTTTTCGCATTAATATTATTACTCACTTTTAACATTCATTCTCTTCAACTCCACTCGATCTTTTTAGAGCTGCTAATCATCGTTGCTGTAGTGTATTGTCATTTCGTTTGATGGAGTTGTTATTTGTCGCCCTATAAAATTCATGCAATGTCTTAATATTAGCATAAATGACACGGCAGAGCTAGGATTATGGAGCCCGGTACAAGATCTACAAAATAGGCCCTTGAAAAAAAAATATGAACAAAAAACGTTAATTTGATATATAGAAATTTCAAATTACAAGATAAACATGAAGATAAAACTTTGATACATGTAGGGGTAATAACAAGCCGAGTCAGGCACAACTGAGTCGCGCTACGAATCGAGCTTTGACCAACTTGGACGAGCTGGAGTCGAGTTTGACTCGAGTCAATCTCGAACTATTTGCGAGTGTTCCAATCCGCTTTACACCCATAAGATAGATTTTATATAAAAACTGAACATTTTAACCCTCTATTATATCATTCGAGTTTCTCACAAGTCTTCGAGTCGAGTTTTGTGTATCTCGACTAGGTCTCATTAGCGTCTCGAATCGAGCTCGAGTTCGATCCGATCTAACTCGAGGCGAGCATTGATCGAGTTTTGACCGAATCGAGCTCAAGTAGCTCACGAGCAGTCTCGCTCGATTAGCACCCCCAGATACATGTATATAAAAAAAAATTAGTTGTGGATCTCTAACCCAACAACCATTTCAACTTATGACACACCACATCCAATAAATCAAATTCCAGTAGCTTGAGAAACTTTCTCTCCAAGTTTCTCTCGGTGCATGATAGCTCAACGTGCACCGTCGCCATGGCAAGGAAGGTGGCCATGGCAAGGAAGGTGGGTGGAAAATCTCAAGCTGCTAGTGCTGATAAACAAAAGGAGAGAGCTAAAGGTCCATCATCGGATTCTCAGGCACTTCGTACTCGATCAATGGATGAAAATATTGGGTGTGGAGGCGATTGATTTTGGACTTGGCATTGGTGAGGTATTAACTCCAAAAGCTTCAATGGAACAGTTGAAAATCCGACCAAAGGTAAGGCATACGTTCAATGAGTGGTTGCAATCTTTATATAGAGAGCATCAGAGCTCTGCTTCATCTTCTGGAGGTAGACCTCTTGCTTTGAATCCTATTTTTTCTGTTTCTTCACCTAGGCATTCTGTCGAACATGTAGTTGATTCTGTGAATGGAAATTTTGAATTGTCTGATGTTGATTTGGTTAAGATTGACATGGATGATATTGAGGAGGAGATTCAGCATTGGAACTTTGCAATTGTTTGCTATATATTAGGAGCTAATCCTCCAATACAAGTTATGGATGGTTTTTTACGGAGAATCTGGAGTTCTTATAATGTTGATAAGGTTGGTTTGATTAAGAAAGGCATTTATATTAGTGAGTTTGCAGCTATGGACTCGAGAGATAAAGTCTTGAAAGGCCATTATTTCTTTGATAAAAAGCCATTGATCATGAAACCATGGAATCATTAAATGGATTTTGTTAAGGAGGATATTAAGTCCATTCCAGTTGGGGTACAGTTGAAGCTACCTTTGAAGTATTAGGGTGAGAAGTCTTTTTATAAAATAGTAGCTCAATTAGGAACACCTTTGAGAAGGGATGAGGCTACTAAGAATCGTGATAAATTACAGTTTGCTAGAGTCCTCATTAAGATGAATATAGATAGGTCTTTTCTTGATTATATTCATTGCATTGATGAATGTGGCACTAGAGTCCAGAGTGATCTTGAATTTGAGTGGAAGCCTATGAAATGTATTGTATGTGGAAAGTTTGGACATAGTGGTCAGGAATGTAGATCCCAGAAACATAAGAAAGTATGGGTGGAAAAGAAGCAAGCACCTGTGCATTCTACTGATATTGTGGTGGTGCAGGCTCCTGAGAGTAATGTTGTTCTAGGAAATGTTCAGACTCCTCTTTTGAACAAGACTGCTGCTCAGGTGGATTTCAGAAAGCTTTAAAGCCTATTAAAGTTAAGGTTACTAATACAGCTCCTAGTTTTGGTAACTCTTTCAAACTCTAATTCATGAAGCTGCTTGTGAGGTTGACATACAGCTTGGTCAAGATAATCTAGATAAGGGAGAGGGAACTTTCCCTATCTTGAATGGATAGGTTGTTGTGTTAGAATGTTAGGGGAGTGAACACTGTTAAGAAGCAGAGGGATGTGGCTTCTTATATCCACATATTTTCCGTTGACATTGTTGCTCTCTTAGAAACTAAGGTTAAGATGCCTAATTTAGGGCTTCTTTACCAAAGAATGTTTATGGGATGGTGTTTTACAACTGATGCTTACTATCATAAAGGTGGTAGGATTATCTTAGCATGGAAGGCAACTAGTTTTCATGTTAATATTCTCAAGATAACTAGTCAGTTAATCCATTGTTTCATTCAACCTTTGAGTAGTGTCAATGGTTTCTTCTGTATTTTTATTTATGCATTTAATGAAAGAGTGCAAAGAGTAGAGCTATGGATTGATTTGAGAGCCCTGGCTACAACTAAGGCATGGTTGTTGTGTGGAGATTTCAATACTGTGATGAGCACTAATGAGAGAGTGGGATCTCTTGTTAGAGAAAGTGACATGCATGATATTAAAGCTTGTATGGCTGATTGTGGTGTATTTGATATCAAAGCATCTGGAAACTTCTTTACTTGGAATAACAAGCAAGAGGGAGATGCTAGAGTCTTTTCAAAACTCGATAGAATGCTTGCAAATGTGGTTTGGCAGGATCAGTTTGCTTCTGCAGAAGTGAATTTCCAATGTGAAAGAGAATTTGATCATTCTCCAGCCCTTCTCACAGTCTTCCCTGAAGTTGTAAATGGTAGAAAACTGTGGACACTAAAAATTTATTAGTGTTTTACATTAAAATTAAATTAATTAGTTTTGAGCTAAAAGAAATAATAGCCCAATTTAATTAATTTAGTCCACCTAAATAAAGCCCAAATTAAATAAATATAATTTGGGTTGTAAAATATTTGGGTCAGCTCATGTTACTAGCTCAAAACAGATGGTTTAATGAACAAGAAAAAAAGACTACCAAGTCATAAAACTGGCCCAAGCCCACACCACCAAAAGTCCATGAAGGGTTCCCATCCCCTATAAATAGACCTCTCCACCTTCAGTTACAGGGGTCGGAAGATCATTATTCTCAAGAGCTATCAAATTTCTCTTTGAAATCCTCTCTAGAAGTAATCAATAAGCACATCAAATTCGTGCCGACTGTTCAGAGAAACTCAAACACATTCGATTGGGGTTCAAGCTGTGTCAGCCCTCATTCGAATAAACCCAAACAAAAACTCAAACTCTGGTTGACGTTGACAAAACGTCACCTTACACTCAAACTCAGGTTGATGTTGACAAAACGTCATCCCACACTCAGAATCAGGCTGACATGGACAAAACGTCATCCAACCCTCAAATTCAGGTTAACGTGGACAAAACGTCGTCGTACACTCAAGTCAAGGTCGTCATCAACACGTGTCGACATCAAGCTACGGAACAGAATCATAGGAATTAGTTTATTTTAAATAAATTGTAGTACAGAGATTGTACCCAACACATTATCAATATAAATTTATTTTTGTTACATTATTTCTTGGTTTATTTATTTAGACTGCAAAATTTGCTGTATACAAATTTTGGCACGCCCGGTGGGACCTCTCCGCCTCCCATCTCTGTTTTGTAAAGAAAAAAAATCAACTACTGTAAGATCAATGGCCTCAAGGAAGAACATTGTTGAGTTCATTAACAACTTTGATGCTACCTAGCGAAAGACTGTGACACTGGGTGACTTCATTGCCAACCAGACTCTTGGTGTAAACAGAAGTGGAATGAAGAAAGTTGTTGTCGTCACTGCTGTTGCAAGCCTTCGAGCTGCGACAATCCCTACCCGCCAACGCAAACCAGTTAGGCAAATTGTTTCTGAAAATGTCATCAGGTCTTCTTTTCTCATAGAGCATGAAGTACCGGTGTTTGGCTCTAGCTCTGCAGCTAAATATGACCAACCATCTGCTGCTCCCCTTAAATGGAAGCAAACTGCAACTGAACAATCAGAGAGATTGGTCGTTCGTACCAGTCCCCTCTTTAGCCCATTTAGGGTCGACGGTGATGCTGAATCCAGTTGTGATTCCTCTGCCTCTTCACCTCTAGAGACCCCTGACATAGAGAGATCATCTCAAATTTCTAAGTCATTCACTGCTGCTGTCATGGTGACTTCACCAAAAAGTATTGAAGAGCAACTTGCTGAGATGAATAACCTACTCCAAAAATTGATAAAAGATGGAGAGGAAAAGGATGCTCAAATCAAACTTCAGAATGATCAAATCGCTACCCTGAACAAGAAGCTTGAGGAAAGTTCAATGGATGGATCATCTAAGCATACTGACAGTGAAAGCGGAAGTGAGAGTGATAAATCTGTAAAAGACAACTCTCACATTCCATTGACTGCTAAACAAGTCCAAGATATGATAGCCAATGCAGTCAAGGGTCAACTTGGGGAAGGTTCTCAAGGTAGTCACCGCTATATGAAACCTTACACCAAGAGAATCGATAGGTTGCGTATGCCTCATGGTTACCAACCCCCCAAGTTTTCAGCAATTTGATGGGAAGGGAAGTACTAAACAACACGTCGCCCACTTTATGGAGACGTGCAATAATGCTAAAACTACAGGTGACTTGTTAGTTAAGCAGTTTGTTCGCACATCAACCGATGGTGCGCTCTGAGTCTAGAGTGAAAAGACCGTTTGACTGAAGTATCTGCTGTCGAGATGTGTATACAGGGAATGGACTGGGATTTACTTTATATCTTGCAAGGTATAAAGCCTAGGTCTTTTCGAGAGTTGGCTACTCGAGCTCATGACATGGAGCTCACCATAGCTAATAATCGTGGTAAAAGTCATGCTTCTTATTAAATGAAGAAGGAAAAGAAATATTTTAAGAAAAGCGACAAATCTTTGAAAAGTTCAACTAAGGAGTCAGTGTCGATCACATCCACTTCGGATCCTGTCAAGATTTCTGGAAAGGCGAGCAATGAAGACAAAAGGAGTTCATCTTCAAGAGAGCCTAAGAAGAATAGGCCCACCTTAAAAGAATTGCAAGGAAAGAAGTACCCATTCTCGGATTCCGACTTGTGCGGAATGCTAGATGACTTGCTTAAGAATAAGGTCATCGAGCTTCCCGAACCTAAACGGCCCGCAGATGTTGGCAAGACTTCTGACCCCAAATATTGTCGATACTATAGGATGGTTAATCACCCCATAGAGAAGTGCATAACACTGAAAGAAAAAATCATGCAGCTAGCAAAGGATGGGAGAATCGAGTTGGACCTTGATAAAACAGTTGAGACTAATCATGCATCCGTGGTGATAGAATATCCATAGCAAGCTCAAATTTTGCAGTTCGGAAGTTTGGAGCCTATGATTGTGTATGTTGCAAGACCAAGTACCCCAATGACCAACATGTCACATGTTGAGCATGAAACTTTGGTTATCGCCCCTCACGAAGAAGATGACGAAGAGTGGACATTGGTCACAAGAAGGAGGCCTAGAGAGAAAACAAGGCCGCAGTCGCAACCTTTCCGCCAACAAAAGAAGCAACAAAGGAAGAAAGGCCCTAAGCGCTCGAAAGGGAAGAAGAAGCCAAAGAAAATTGTCAAGACACAAGTCCTTCCCATTGATTTACTTGAACAAGAACCGCTTACGCCCATAATCTTAGAGGAATTTTTTCCCGAAGATTACTTTACTGGGGTTACTGTCAACACTGTCTCCTTTATAGAGAATGAGCAAGAAGTAATGAGAACAGTGAGGAAGAGAATTCTCTTGCAGTAGAGAGCAAAGTGTCTTTCAAACTGACACTTTAACATTCTGGGACTGAAATAGACCCAAAAATTATAACTGTATTAGAGGCCCTGCCAACGCGGATGGGATGGGGGCAAATCTTCAAACTGCCTCGAGAAATGTGTCAGCAAGTGGCTCTTGCACTTTAGCAACCGAAATTTTATGTTGATAAGATAAAAGGGGTTGAGGAACTCATTGAAAGTTCTGCTAATTGTGCATCTTGTAATTCTGCCTTAGCCTTTACGAATGAGGATCTGTTGTTGGGTTCAAAACCTCACAACCGACCATTGTTTGTCTCTTGCTACATACTTGGTCAAAGGATCAACCGCATTTTAGTAGACTGAGGCTCAGCTGTCAACATCATGCCAAAGAACACTATGATTGAATTAGGGATCACAATGGAGGAGTTGTCTAATAGTCGTATAATGATTCAAGGAAACGATCTAAATAGTCAGCGTGTAATAGGCATCATACGCCTAGACCTGAGTATGGGAGAGCTAACTTCACCACCCTCTTCCATGTGATTGACACAAAGACATCCTATAAGATGTTGCTTAGAAGGCCTTGGCTACATGAAAATGGTGTAGTCGCATCAACCCTCCATCAATGTCTTAAGTACTTTCATGGAGGTGAGAAGAAAATAAAGGCTGATGTCAAACCCTTTAGCAAAGCATATTCCTACTTCGTTGATGCTAAGTTTTTTGAAGACGGCGGAGCCTCAAGTGAGATGTTACCGTCTCAAATTACCTCGACAGGTAAAAGGGGCGTTAAGAAAAATGAAGATATTCCTTCATCTTCAAACTCTAAGTAAAGACAAGCAATAGTAAATGGGAAAGATGAATGGACAAAGTGTCGCTCAACCTGTGAAAGACATGAGGGCAACATCAAGAACTCCAGTCTTGAAATATGTTCCCAAGTCCCGTCGTAAGGAAGGGGAGTTCCCATTCACAGGATACCAAGGTTTAAAATTTGAGCCAAAGATAGATGCACGGGTGGACGTAATTACTCCTCAAACTTTGAAGAATGAAATAATGCTTCCCTTGCCTAAGGCCAACCAAAGTCAAATTTAAAAGTCTCCAATCTCAGAATCTGAGGAGACAGCTAGAAGAAAATGGCTTAATAAGGGTAGATTTGATCCCAATGCCTATAAGCTCTTGGCAAAATATGGTTATGACTTTCAAAACCCAGCACCTATGGGGAGGGTCATTGAAGTAAAATCTCATGGACTTAATGATACACAAATTAGATTACAAGAACATGGTACTATGGTTCAACCAACTAAGTCAGGTTTGGGATTCGAACCTCCAACACCTATTCGGATTTCTGCACGACATAGGAAGAACATTTCTTCTACACAGTATATTACTACTGAGGAAGCCAAGGAAAAAGAAGGTGAAATAAATACAGCTAATCCAAGGGTGTCAGTTTTCGATCGGCTGCAACCTCCTGCCCCTAAGAAGCGTGAATCTGGATTTGGAAGGCTTAGAGGGAATGGAAAGAAAGAGGGTACGGATTTAAAAAGTCACATTCCACATAAAAATGCTCTCCCTTTTAAGAAGAAAGCACAAGCTTTTGATCGCTTAGGCATGTCAGCCTAAAGTACCCATCGATAAAGGCAATCAGCGATGAGTCGCATTGGAAGGAGGGAGGACAGAGTCAAAGAAGACGATGAACTTAAGAGTGTTGTGACTTATTCTCGCATGAAGCGCACACAAGTGGTAGACATCATCGAGCATGGACCCTTAAAAGTGAAGGGGAGGGTTGTGGTACATACCAACCATAGTACCCCGTCTAATAGAAAAGAAGAGGAAAATTTTGAACTTGTGTCTTCAAATCATATCACGGTCCATGAAGCTCATGGTAGTGACGAAGAAGTAGAGACAGACAAGGCACCTAAATCCCTCGAGGACGGGGGGCAAGCCACTATGGATAATCTAAAAGAGTAAAACCTAGGAACTCCAGACGAGCCACGCCCCGTCTATATTAGTGCTCATCTATCACAAGAAGAAGAAGGAGAAGAGTACTTCAATCTACTCTCTGAATACAAAGATGTCTTTGCATGGAGTTACAAGGAGATGCCTGGACTCGACCCAAAAGTCGATGTCCACCGACTAGCCGTTAAAAAAAGGCATGAACCCAAAGAAACAGTCCTAAAGACGTTTCAGACCTGAAATGATTCCCGAAATCGAATATGAAGTAAACAAGATCATCGATGCAGGGTTCGTTCGTGAAGTTAAGTATCCCACATGGGTAGCAAACATTGTTCCGGTGAGAAAGAAAAACGGGCAATTGCGAAACTGCGTAGATTTTTGTGACCTAAATGACGCTACTACTGGTCATGAAGCCTTGTCATTTATGGATTGTACTGCTGGTTACAATCAAATACTCATGGCACCTGAAGATCAATATGCCACCGCTTTTCGTACCCCAAAAAGGAATATTTTGCTATGTGGTCATGCCATTTTGGTTAAAGAACGCTGGAGCTACGTATCAACGCGCAATGCAGAAGATCTTTGAAGACATGATGCACAAAATTGTGAAATGTTATGCAGATGACTTGGTGGTCAAATCAAAAAAGAGGGAGAACCATTTATGTGATCTTCGTAAAGTCTTTCAAAGACTACGGAAATGTCAACTGAAAATGAACCCTCTTAAGTGTGCGTTTGGCGTTACCTCAGGGAAATTTCTAGGTTTCGTTGTCAAGCATATAGGTATTGAAATTGACCAATCCAAATTAAGGCAATTCAAGAAATGCCTGAACCAAGAAACCTCAAAGAGTTGTGTGGTTTACAAGGACATCTTGCATACATCAGAAGGTTTATCTCCAATCTAGTTGGGAGATGTCATCCCTTTAGTCATCTCATGAGAAAGGATGCCCCATTTGAATGGGATGATTCATGTAAGAAAGGCTTTGAAAGCATAAAGAAGTTGGTTTTAAAGCAACTTTCAGGGGAATATGAAGTAAAAAAAGAAGATCTTGTCCCTTATCAGAAACAAGCATTGAAGTTACTCGACAAGCTCGATACCTTCAAGTTAAAGCATGTCCTAAGGAGTTCCAACAAAATGGCTGACGCACTTGCTGGGCTTGCAACCACCTTGGCATTGGGGGCAGAAGACACTACGGTAATACCCGTTTGCAAACGCTGGGTTGTTGGTCCAAATGAAGAAGATATGGAAGAAGTCTGGATTGTCGCCTCGGACGAAGAGGATGTTGAAGAAGTTTACATCATATCTATCTATCAAATTGACGAAGAAGACTGGCGTCAACCAATTATTGACTACTTGGCTCATGAAAAACTACCAATTGATGTAAATCATAGAACGGAGATTTGTCGTCGAGCCCCACACTTCATATATTATAAGGGAACATTGTACCAACGATTCTTTGATGGAATATGGTTGAGATGTCTAGCAGATGAAGAAGTAAAGCAAACAATAGAGGAAGTTCACTCTGGGGTATGTGGTGCTCACCAGTCAGGTCCAAAATTGCATGACCGCATAAAAAGGATGGGCTACTACTGACAAACTATGGTGCAAGACAGCATGGATTACGCAAGGAAGTGTGAAGCTTGTCAATTCCATGATAATTTCATACATCAACCTCCGGAACCCTTGCATCCCACATTTGCATCCTGGCCCTTTAAAGCATGGGGACTTGATGTAGTTGGTCCAATTACGCCAAAATCATCTGCGGGACACACATACATCTTGGCAGCTACAAACTACTTTTCTAAATGGGCAGAAGCTATTCCTCTTCGGGAGGTCAAAAGGAGAATGTTGTTGACTTTTTTCCCACTCACATTATATACAGGTATGGAGTACCCCGACGAATTGTCACTGACAACGGAATGCCATTCTACAATAAGTTGATGACCAGTTTATGTGAGAAGTTCAAGTTCACTCAACATAAGTCATCGATGTACAATGCACCTGCAAACGGCTTAGCTAAAGCTTTCAACAAGACATTGTGCAAGTTGTTGAGCAAAGTTATTGCCAAATCCAAGCGTGACTGGCATGAAAAAATAGGGGAGGCCCTCTGGGGATACAGAACAACAAACAAATCCGCAACACAGTTAACACCATATGTGTTGGTGTACAGTGTTGAGGTTGTTATACCCCTAGAACTTCAAATCCCTTCATTGCGAATAGCCATACAAGAATGTTTGACAAGTAATGAAAATGATAGACTTCGACTAACCGAGTTAGAAGCACTTGACGAAAAAAGGATTCAGGCACAACAAAAATCAGAGTGCTTCCAAGCTCGTTTGTCACGCGCCTTCAACAAGAAAGTTAGACCGCACTCCTTTCAAGTAGGAGATATGATTCTAGCTATAAGAAGACCCATCATTACTTCTCGCAAAACAGGGAGTAAATTCACTTTGAAATGGAAGGGTCCTTTGTGGTACAAGAGGTCTACACTAATGGAGCCTACAAAATTGTCGACGCTGAAGGATTACGTGTAGGACCTATCAACGGCAATTTCCTGAAGAGATATTATTCTTAGATTTGTAAGCTCATGTAAGCTCCTAAGTAAGAGGGTAAACTGCTCATGCATAAAAAAAAGTTGTATCACTTGAACTACGTGGGCTTGATCTTGCAAGGTCATTTGATAATCATTTTGCAAGTAGGTAGGCAGCTTGAAAAATAAAAAAATTCAAGTGCAGCCACCACAAAAAAAAAATCCTCATTGTAATACTTATGGCCCGCAAGAGTATAAACTGTGAACGGTAAAATAAAAAATCATTGTGATACTCCTGGCCCACAAGAGTATAAACTGTGAACGGCGAAACAAAAAAAATGAATTTTTATTCATAAAAATGAATAGAATGCAATGGTCTAGCACAAAGAAGTATAAAAAAAGAGACCCCTATCTAACTGAAAAAAAGGGTAGGGTCACTTTGAGTCCGTACACTCAAAGTGTTTCGACGATTGGAGCTCTTGAATGAGTCTCATATGTTCTTCAAGTTGGTCCACTTCATCTACATTCGGGGTTGGAGTAGCCTCTAGCTCAGCTAAAGCCCTTTTGCGATGTTTGCCTCAAGTGGTGTCAAGGAGATGCCCTCACTTCAAATTTAGGTTGACGTTTACACATGCCATCCTAACCCCAATTTTGGTTGATACCCAAAACGTGTCACCCTAACCTCAAACTTAGGTTGACATCCTAAACGTGTCACCCTAACCTCAAATTTGGTTGACACTCAAAATGTGTCATCCTAACATCAAACTTAGGTTGACACTTTAAACGTATCACCCTAACCTCAAATTTGGTTGTACTCAAAATGTGTCATCTTAACATCAAACCTAGGTTGACACCCTAAACGTGTCACCCTAACCTCAAATTCGGTTGACATCCTAAACATGTCAACGCCTTAAATTTAGGTTGACGCCAAAACGTGTCACCTCAACTCTAAACTTGGTTGACACCCAAAAAGTGCCACCCTAACCTCAAATTTAGTTGACACTTAAAATGTGTCATCCTAACCTCAAACTTAGGTTGACACCTTAAACGCGTCATCAATCCTAAACTCAAATTTGGTTGACACCCAAAACGTGTCAGTCTAATCTGACATTTAAGTTGACGCTTGAACGTGTCACCCTAACCTCAAATTTAGTTAAACTTAAAGTGTGTCATCTTGACCTCAAATTTAAGTTGTCACTCAAGCTCGTAACTTCAAAATCTTAAAATATGGTTGAAATTCGATCAACATGAAGAATGCTTACAAATGATTGTCTCATTGTGCCAAATATGATGAAGATGAATTACAATGAAATTATTATTTATTGGCATTATGTCGACCATCCTACAAATAATAATAATATATAAAAAACAGAGGGAGTCAAGTACCTTTTGTCATGCATAGAGTGAGCACAACACTATGGCCCATCACGACGGTCTTCTGTAGTGTTTTCAAATACCATCTAAAGATGATAGGTTCATCATGACTAGCATGATGACCTAACACCTCCGATGAACTCATCACGACCAGCATGATGGAACATTACGACCAGCATGATGGAACATCACGAAGACCTTCTATAAGTGTCTTCAAATACCATCTAAAGATGATAGATCCATCACGACTAGCATGATGACCTAACACCTCCGATGAACTCATCACGACCAGAATGATGGAACACCACCACGGCTTTCTACAAGTGTCTTCAAATACCATCTAAAGATGATAGGTTCATCACGACTAGCATGATGACTTAACACCTCCGATGGACTCATCACGACCAGCATGATGGAACATCACGACGGCCTTCTACAAGTGTCTTCAAAATTTGTTTCCTGTTTGACAACAAACGAAAAGGGGGCATACAACGACACAATATGAAAAACAACAGTGAAGAGGAATTTCGAACAATAAGGTAAAAATAAAATATTAGGTTCGAATCTTTTGACCAGTCTTTGAGAATTGAGACCAATAAAGTTGCGGAATCCAACAATTGAAATTCAATCACTGTAAAAAAAACGAGGTAAATGATCAAAAAATCAAACTCCTCTTGAGCCATAAATCTAAATTCACAATCCACACCGAGTCCATTGTCCATTTATTTGCAGATTCAATACGTGTATAATAAGTAGAAAAAAGATATTGACCGCTACATGAGTCAAAAGTCTACTTTCTAATGTTGGGCACAACTGCACGAGAGTAGCTTAATAAAAAAAGATTTTCTGTGATTTCAAAAATACTCGGCAGGCCAGATGTAAGAGCTTAATTAACAAAAATATCTTCTGGAAAGCCAATCAATGCATTTTCACACAAGGGCATGTGAAACTATCTCTCTGTAAATACTTTAGTTTCTGAATAAGGCTATATGCATCACATCCCAACTTTAAAAATCCAACAGGTATGACTTGATGTCATTAAATTGAACAAAACAACAACAAAAAACCAACTTTAAAAAGGAAGCAAAAAGACGAAAAGAAAATTTATAACAAAACAAACCTTTGATCTACTAATAATCTAATATTAGTATGGCTAAAGCAAAGAATAATAAAATAAGTAATAAAAAAAAGTACCTTTGGGTTGACTAATGTTAGGCGGTGGCAAGTAAAGCCAAAGACGACTTCAATAGACAATTGATTCCTGTAACTTATATTTCTATGGGTGAGGAATTTGATAATCATACATTTAATGGGAGTTGAAGTCTTAACTTTTATCTAATGTCATCCTAAATAATTATAAAAAAAGGGATAGATAGATTTTCTTCAATCTGTCTAAAAACAATATCTAATACTAATAAGATTAGGACTCTTGGGTCAAGATTTGCCAGTTATACTTACTTTTCAAAAAAAAATATCTTTCCAAGTTAAAGTCAAATTAGTCAAAACTCCGACACAGCTAAACACCTCAAATCGTGTATATGACGTAGTCTCGAGGGGGCAATTTGTAGACACTAAAAATTTATTAGTGTTTTACATTAAATTTAAATTAATAAATCTTGAGTTGAAAGATATAATAGCCCAATTTAATTAATTTAGCTCACCTAAATAATGTCCGGCTTAAATAAACATAATTTGGGTTGTAAAATATTTGGGTCAGTCCATATTACTAGCCCATAACAGATGGTTAACTGGACAAGGCAAAAAGACTATCAAGTCATAAACGGGCCCAAGCCGTCACCATCAAAAGTTCATGAAGGGTTTCCATCTCCTATAAATAGACCTCTCCACCTTCAGTTACAGGGCTCGGAAGATCATTTATTCTCAAGAGCTCTCAAATTTCTCTTGGAAATCCTCTCTAGAAGTAGTCAATAAGCACATCAAATTCGTGCCGACTGTTCAGAGAGACTCAAACACATTCGACTGAGATTCAAGTTGCGTCAGCCCTCATTCGAATAGACCCAAACAAAAACTCAAACTCAGGTTGACGTTGACAAAACGTCACCCTACACTCAAACTCAGGTTGACGTTGACAAAACGTCATCCCACACTCAGTCTCAGGCTGACGTGGAGAAAACGTCATCCAACACTCAAATTCAGGTCGACGTGGACAAAACGTCGTCGTACACTCAAGTCAAGGTTGTCATCAACACGTGTCGACATCAAGCTACGGAGCAGAATCAGAGGACTTAGTTTATTTATGATAAACTGTAATACAAAGATTGTACCCAACACATTATCAATATAAATTTATCTTTGTTATATTATTTCTTGGTTTATTTATTTAGACTACAAAATTTGTTGTATACTAAAACCACTTAGATACTTCGCAACGTGGAAAGGAGCATCACAATTTGAGGTGATCATTAGGCAATGCTGGTCTGAGCGGATACAAGGCTCCAAAATGTATGTTGTCCTACCGAAACTGAAGATGATTAAGAGTGCTCTAAAAGAGTTAAATAAATCAGGTTGTTCTGATTTACAGGCTGTTGAGCTGCAAGCTTATAATAAAATGGTTGATGCTCAGAAGCCGCTTCACTCTCATATTGGTGTAGGGATCTTACAGCAGCTGAGTTAATTGCTACTCAAGAATAAAAGATCAAACATGCAGCTTATGATTCTTTTCTGAGTCAAAAAGCTAAGATGGATTGGCTTAGAGATGGAGATGAAAACACTAGAATTTTTTACCAGAGTATCAAAGCTAGGAGGCTTCAGAATCAGGTATTCAGTATTAATGATGAGTTTGGTGTGTGACATGATACTGCTAATTCTATTTCAAATGCCTTTTTAGCTTATTATAAGACTTTGTTAGGACATGTAAATGCTCAGAGATCACAAGTGCATGCTGAAATTATCAATTATGGTCCATTACTATATCCTGATTATTTGGCAATTATTAATGCACCATATACAGCTAGTGAGGTTAAGAAAGCATTATTCTCAATACCAGGGTGCAAAGCTCCTGGTCCAGATGGGTTTGGCTCCTTCTTTTATAGAGATGCTTGGAATATTATTAGATATGATAATGTAGATGTTGTGCTTGACACTTTGAATAGTGGTCATATTCTAAAGGAATTAAATAATACTTCTATTACTTTGATTCCTAAGATTAGATGTCTTAATAATGTTACAGAATTCAGACCTATCTCTTGTTATAATACTCTGTATAAGTATATTACAAAGGTCTTGTGTGGGAGATTAAGGCAAATTCTACCTGATATTATTGTTGAGAATCAAGGAGGTTTTGTTCATGGGAGATATATAGTGCATAACATCATGGTGATTCAGGATATTGTTGAGCACTATGGTAGGAAGAAAGTGGCTTCAGGTTGTTTGATGAAAATTGATCTTCAGAAGGCATATGATAATGTACATTGGAACTTCTTGCAAGAAATGCTTCAACATTTAGGATTTCCTGCTCATTTGTTAACTTGGTGATGAGATGTGTTACTACTCCTATGTTTTCTTTGTTGCTTAATGGGAACATTGAAGGGTACTTTTATTCTGCTATGGGGCTGAGACAAGGTGTCCTATGTCACCTTTGCTATTTGTGATATGTATGGAGTACCTTTCAAGGATTTTGGCTAAAATGAGTGAGATGGACCAATTTCAGTTCCATCCTAGATGTAAGGAAGTGAATTGACTCACATGTGTTTTGCTGATGATCTTATTTTGTGTTGCAAAGGGGATTTTCCTTCAGCCTATTTGTTGTTGAGAGCTTTCAAATTATTTTCTGATACTTCAGGTTTGAAAGCTAATGTGAGCAAGTCAGATGTGTATTCTTGTGGTATGCCTGCACAACTCCGAGAATTGTAGATGCTTCTGGTTTTATGCAGAGTAATCTGTCTTTTAGATATTTGGGGGTTTCCATTTTCTCTAAAAGAGTGTCTAAAGCTCAGTGTGAAATGATAATTGAGAAAATGACTGCAAGAATAAGAGTATGGAGCAGCAGGAATCTATCATATAGTGCAATAACTCTTCTCATTAATTCTGATTTGTTGAGTCTGCACAGGTATTGGGCTCAAGTGTTCATTATTCCAAAGAGTGTACTTCAGGAAGTGATGAAAATCTGCAGAGACTTCCTATGGAGTGGACAAGCTAGTTCTCATAAACTTGGAGCTATTGCTTGGGAAACTCTGTGTTGGAGCAAAGCTTGTGTCGGTTTAGGCTTTAGAGAGGTGATTAGTTGGAATTTGGCCTGTTTCGGCAAATATGTTTCGGCCATCTCTTCCAAACAAGATAATATTTGGATTAGATGGGTTCACTCATTTTATATCAAAGGAGAGAATTGGTGGACTTACACTCCTAAAACTGGTGTAAGTTGGTAGTGGAAGACTATTGTGATGTGAAAGAAAGGTTGAAAGAGTTTTTTTCTGAGTCTGAGCTGTGTACTCTTCAAAAGTATTCTATTCAGTCAGTTTATGAGAAACTGAGAGGTGATAGAGACCATGTTGTGTGGGATGCTGTTGTGTGGAACAAGCTCAGTGTGCCTAAGCACAGGTTTGTGTTTTGGTTGGTAGTGCAAGAGAGGTTGTAGACCAGTGAGCACCTAGCTAGAGTTGGAGTTAGCAGCTCAGATCTGTGTTTGATCTATTCTTCAGAGCCAGAGATTCATTCTCACTTGTTTTTAACTGTCAATACAGTTTGATGTGTTTACAGGTGCTTAAAGCTTGGCTTGGAATTAGTTGTTCAGCTTCTTCTCTGCCTGCTCTCATCAGATGGATTAGGTGTTCAAGCTAAGACACTCTAAATTCAAGAAGAGTGTATTAGCAGCTGGACTTGCACCAACAGTTTATAGCATTTGGTATTGTAGAAACCAATGTTATTGGCATCAATGTATTCCTAGGCCTAGTGTTAGTGCTAGCCTAATGAAAAGTATTGTGCAAAATAGAATTAAACTAGTTTTGCCTAAGAAAGTTAGTAGGAAGGATTATCTTAGGTTTGGTAGTTTCTGATTGGTTTGTAACCTTTGGTTGTAATTTGTATTCTTTTCTTTAGTAAGGGTCCAACCTAGTTGGTTCTTTACCTAGGTTAGAATGGTGTATCTCAGTTTGAAAGCAATGAAATTACTTGCTTAGCAAAAAAAAATAAAAATTAGTTGTTAAAAATGAATAAAAAATATATGAAGTTATCGCATTAGGGACCTGCACACAAGTATTGAAAATTATTTTCCAAAAAGTAGGCTAAAGGGATTTGAATTGGCACTTTTAACATTTGAGGCCCTTTTTCTTTACCATTAGTCTATCTAAATTTCTTTTGTCTACCTTATAAACCATATGGTAATATTCAGTTTTAGGCTCTGTGCGGTAGACTAACCCGCACGGGGCTAGAACCGCCCCTGAAAATTGATCTTAAATAACTAACTCAATTTTAATTCACAAATTATTGAAAATGACTGTCTAATTATAACATTATAATTAGGCAGCCCAAACCCAATACACAACAAAGTCCAATCACCCAAAAGTCTCCCTTCTTCTCCTTCTCATGTTCATCTTTCCGTTCTTTTCCTTCCTCCTAGTTTAACTGCAGCCACCGTCAGACAGAACCACTACCATCAACCTCTAGTTCATCCACCAAACACATACTCACAACCACCCGCAACACCACGAGCTCTCACGACCTGTCACTCTCGCGCCACCCCTGCCTCTCACACTCTTTCTCCCCCCTGTTTAGGTGCAGCGACCACCGCACCTCAGCCACGCCAGCCTCGGCCACTACTTGTCGTCACACAAATAGCCTTGTCGCCGCCGCTGACGACGCGTTGGAACACCACGAGTAGGTAGTCGTCCGCTTTTCCTCTCTTCTCTGCTTCCGTGACCAAGACTGGAACAAGGTGAGTTCCCTTTGCCTTCAAACTTTTGATTTACTACGTAATGAATTAGGTTGGATCCAAGTATATAAATGGTTGGACCTAATTAAACTAACCATTACTTATAGTGATTAAATTGGTGCTAAAATGGATTAAATTAGGAACTACTTGCAATTTATTAGTTGTTCAGCAATATATTTATTATTAAGTTGAATTTTATCTGATGTGAATTTAAATTAGGATCTACATGGATTAACTTAGTGAGTTAATGGATTAAAATAGCCCTTATTGACGTATGTTAATTTAGTCACTTATGTAATATGTTTCAATAAAAGACAAAGTATGACCCGTAGGAACATGATGAGCGGTAAGATTACCGGCACCAAATAGATTAAACTAGTGCCTAAATGAAAAATAATAGTAATTTGCTAACATAGTAGACAAACTTATGCTTTAATAGTCACTTATTGACATTTGGCTTATAATGGTCACTAATTGGCATATAATGGTCACTAATTGACCTTTAATAGTTAATTATCAACAACGAAGTTACTACTTTTTTATCGTCTTCTGTTTGAACCGGAAGGAGAGTGGATGGGTTGTTGTAATATCTATTGGGCCTGAGTTTGGGCCTGCCTAATATTAATATTATAATTAGGCGGTCTCTTGTGAGACAAGCTCATTTTCATTACTCACTCTCTCTCACCATTAAATGTAACTCACTTTTCTCCCCTAAACAATCTGGCGTCGGAAACTTGTGGGTGATTTTCAGAAAATGGCTGGAGATGAAATTTCATCAAAGGTAAATTTTTTTTTTGAAATTCGTTAAAACCTAGACTTGTGAAAAACACGTCCGACTCAACGTGTTTTTCACATATTTTTTGAATTTTTTTTAATTCCATTATATACATATTGATATAATTATTTTCACATGTTTGGCCATTTATTTTATATTCGTAAACTCCGACATATATTATTATATTTGTGTGGTAAATTTTTATATTTGTTGCATCATTATTTGTTTTTTCAAATCCAATTATTCATATATATTAATTTATATTATGTTATATTTAATTGAATTCTGGCATATAGAATTTTTTAAATTTATTTTTTCGCATGTGTTGGCCACTAGTTGCATAATTTATAGTTGTCTTTAATTGCACTAAATATGATGATATTGTATATGTAAGTTATTATAAAATATTATGGAGGAGATGGTAAAGACCGAGTGTTATAAAGATAGCTCATAGTGGGCTCAAATAATAGCCCATGGACTTGGATTTGGCATTTCAAGTAATTCTCATAAATGCAACAATGTATTTAATCATCGTGGTTATGTTAGATGCAAACGTGGTTCTGTATAGGGTAAGACAACTGACTTGGACTTGGTTGAACGTCCGGATACCAAGACGCAATATTATGGTTGTCCTTTCATGTTGAAGTTGTAGAGGCGCTTTCCTAATAGATACTATAGGTTATTAATCGGTGAAGGAGTTACTATCACTCATAATCATCGCCTAATTGTTTACTAACCTTATATGCACGCGATGTGTGCCTCGTGCAAAAGGGTGATATATAGAGATTTGGGAGAAATTACATTCAAGTGAAGTGTCTACATATTTTTCATACTTTTAAAATAATCGTTAACTTTTGATTATTTTGTTTTTAGAGGGTGTAATTGTAATTGATATCATGGATTTATATAGAGTTTTATTTATGAGCTAAATCGTGCATCATTGGAGCTCTTCGGAGCTATTTTATACTAATTATTGTATATAGTCGTGGTTTTGTGTTTTCGTGTCGAATTGTAGGTTTTAGGGAGTTTTCTCCCTTTTTCGAGCCATATTGAAGGAACCACGGCTTTACGAGTTTTTATGAGGCACGTAGAAGTTATCACGAGCATTATAGATGAGTTACGAGGTCCCGATACCTCTAAAGCGCGAAGATTAAGTGCCGAAAGCTAAGAGGGCTGGAAAGACGTGTTCTGATCGGGCAGAATATGGCCCGATCGGACGAAGGTTATTGGATCGGGGTGCCAAGGCTTCGGGCCCGATCGTGCAGCCCTCCCCGAGCCCATTGGGCGAGACCCAACTCCAAGCTGCTGGCCTGCTGCTGCGCTCAAAGGAGAAAAGAAGAGATCAAGTCTCTTTGGCCCAGCCTGATCAAATCGGGCACACATGGGCCGATCGGGCGAAGCACAACTCCTTCCACACTGTTGTTGCTGCTTTTCTTAGGCGAAGAAATGATGCTGGGCACTTTTGGCCAGCCCAATGGGGCAATGTTAGCCCGATATGATAGGGTGGGCCCAAAGTCCTTATCTACATGCTGCTGTGTTTTCTGCCAAGCTCGGAGTAGATGGGGGGTCGTTTGTTTTGGCCCGATCGGGCACGCTGTCAGCACGCCGAAAATTCTATCTTTGTTGGGCTCCTCTTTATTATTTTTAATTGCTTTTTAGGAGTTAATATAAATACTTTGTTTGATTATTTTGAGAGACATCTTTTTATTCAGCTTGCTTTAGTATTAGTTTTAGAGCTTTTCTTACATTAAACACTTAGATTAGTTTCAAAGGAGATTGAAACTTGGATTATTTTCAATAAAGGTTATTGCTTTCCGTCAATTGGTACTATTCTTTATTCTTAATATCTCTATTTAATTCTCAATTGCTTAGTTTGATTATTTAATTGATTCATGATGCAAAGTTTAGGTTTTTATATTAGATTCTTCGCTGTTTATTCGATTATGTGTGAGTAGTCATATCTTAGGGTTTTAGGAAGGAAAACCATGTTTATACCATGATTCATATTTGAATTGCTATTAATTTCTAGGTTGTGATTAGATTGATTATGGTGTGATTTGTTCTTGATGAGTAATTAATATTATTGCGCAGTTTCATTGATTTCTTGTGGTTAATAATTGTTTGCACAGATCCCTCTTACTTTTAGAAGCCTAGTACACATCAGTAATTCTGATTATGTTAGTGAACATGCGGCATATGTTGAATTATGAACGTTAAGACTTAACCATAGCTTAGCATGTGCTCTAATCTCTCGACTCTTAGCCTAGGTATTGATAGTTGTTTGATCCTTTTGATCGGTATAAGTATGGTGGACCGATGACTAATACCCTAAACCTTTAATTCATAGTTTATATCCCTCTATTATATTGTTTTCTTTAGTCTAAATAGTAGTTCAGCTGATTCTTGTCTGATCTTGTCTGAATTAGTTGTTTAGCTCAATATTAACTTAGAAACTATGTCTCTGTGGATTCGACCCTACTTCCTTTGACTATTGTTGTTAGAGGAATTTAGAATTTATCTTTAATTAGGAGATACGACTTTAGCCTGTCAGTAATCTCAAAAGATTTTAAATAGTGAAACAATATAAATACATAAAAAAAGGAGTAATAAATATTAGATAGTAGATTAGTAATAATGATTTAAAAACAAAACGCCAAAAAGACAAAAATCTTACCAAAGATTAATGGAAGATGTCACTTAGAGCATAATCAATTTTGAGTAAAAAATACATAATCTCTCTCTCTACCACTTTCTCACTCATTCTAAAATATTATATCATGTTTCACGATCAATTTGATCAAATGCACCCATTCATAAGCAATCAATCACTCATATATTTGAAATTAATAAAATTCAAAAATATATAAAAATAGAGGAAAGTGGGTGTCTATTTATAAATCTCAAGAAAATATAACCATTGATATTTTTTAAACATTTTTGCTAAAAATTGGATGGCTAAGATTGAAAATAAAACTTAATTTTTAATCATAGGAGATTTAACTTCCTTGATTTATTTTTTTTTTTTTCTTATTTTTGGTGTCCACCCCCTTCTTCCCTTATAATATATAGATAAGGAGGGTCACCGAGATGTCAGTGGACTTATTTTGCCACAAAGGAGCTCGTTCACCAATTGAGTGAGGCAGAAATAAGGTCGTGCAACATTATGGCGGCATTGACTATAGCACATAGTGAGGATCATCCTACTATTCGTCATGTCTACAACTATCGCATGAAGCTTAAGAAAATTGATAGTGAGGGAGAGATGTGACGGATAACTTCTTCCATCTTACACGTGAGGCAAAATATGTATTATGGGTTGATACGGCTGGGGTTACGATTACGACATATATATTCGCAGCTCATCCTAAGTCTGCTAGTTTTTTTCAAACATTTCCATTTGTGCTGCTAATGGGTTCCAAGTACAAAACCAACCGGTACACTATACCATTTGTTGAGATGGTTGGGGTTTCATCGACTGGACATAACTTCCTCATGGTTTATGCAATAGTTGTGGATGAGACAATAGACAATTACATATGGGTTTTGGATAAGCTTCAAACCATTTTGGGAGTCGTTATTTCCCCTCATGCTATTGGATTGATCCGGAGATGAGACTTCTTGCACCTATTCGTGAGTATTATCCACACACTCGGCTCCTTTGCTTTGTACATGGCACATTAACAGAGATGTTGCGCAACATGTATATACCCTATTTGGCAAGAACCAGGTGATGGCATCCGACTTTAAGAATGAAAGGTGGCACAAGGTGATGGAAGCTTCGTCAGAGGTTGAGTACACTAACGATGTGGCTACATGGGCGATGCTCGAAAAGGCATCCGAAAGTCATCGAGTACTTTCATAGCACAAGGAAAAATTTATGAAGGCGTGGACAAATAAAATATTTTATTCAATACCATCTCGTGTAAATGTGATTGCTCAAATTGAACCACATAACTCCCGGGGCTGTAATCCAAAGTAGGCATAGCGATAGGGTTCGGGATTACAGTCAACGTATCCGAGCTGCTGGATGACACGATCATCCATGTAAGGCTCAATAGCGTCAGGGTACTGGATATATCATGTGACTGCACTAGGCACAATAGCAGTCGGATCGGGTCCATATGAACACCATTAAATCTGAAAACAATTAGTTACTCCCACCGTCCCATGTTAGATGATACACTTACTTTATTCGTTCGTCTCACATTAGTTGATACGCTATAAATGAAATGGGAGTACAATAGAAATTTTATTCTTTAATATTAATGTGTCCCACATATAATTAATTTAATAACCCCCTCAACCCACCAACATGTTTTATGTACTAAAATAAATACCAATAATCAACTACTCTCAATAAGTAAGTTAATCAAATAACACTCATAAACTCTGTGTCGGTCAAAATGTATCATCTAATATGGGACGAAGGGAGTAACAATTAATAAGTACAAAAATAAACTATAACGTAACTAAAGCAGCTAATATATACCTGCTCAGCTACCATTGCATCTAGCCTCTGTAAAAAAATTTGCTTATCTTTTCTTCCTTTGAATACAGTTGTGAAGACCAATACATCATTAAGCTGATCCAGCAAGCATATAAATAAGTTTGTGTAAAGGACGAAATGCAGCGAAATACTCGTATATCAACGCCTGCAGCAATGACAAACATCCTCTGACCTGCGCAGATGAAGTGCGTGACGTCGTCCCCCAATGGACGATCAATCAAACCAGTGCTGCTAAACCCCAAGAGTAATCAAACACCTGCCCAAGATCCTTTGCTCCGATATCACCCACGATCTTAACTTACTAACACTCTTATCAACGAAAACAGTGGAATTTAGCATCACTATAAGAAATCCGCAAGCCTCAATACCAAGCATCCTATTAGCTGGAGGTTGATAGGTTTTAGTCGTGTCACCTAATCAAATATAAACCTACGGACCTCTAACTAGGTAGTCAGTGGAAGCAGGGTCGAATCCACAGGGAGACAGAGTTTCTAAATTAATATTCAACCGATTCAGCTACTCCAGATGAAATCAGGGAAGAAATAATTAAACTAATGAATAGACTACAGAAGACGGAATAAATTGAGGATTAAACTATGGAATAAAAACCTAGGGTATTAGGTCGGTCCACCATGCTTATACCAATCAAATAGGGTCAACTACTACCAAAACCTAAGTCAAGAGTCGGGAGATTAGAGCCTATGTTGAGCTATGGTTAAGACTCAACGCTCATAGTTAAACATACGCCGCATATTCACTAACGTAATCAGAACTACTGACGTGTCCTAGGCCTCTAGTCGTAAGACGGATCTGTGCAAACAACTATTAACCACAAGCAACCAACGAAACTGCGCAATAACGTTAATTACTCAATAAAGAACAAACCACATCACAATCACCCTAATCAAGCCCTAGAAATTGATAGAGATCTAAATCGCAATCATGGTATAAACATGGCTTTCCTATCTAACACCCTAGAAAGAGACTACTCAGACATGATCGAATTAACAACGACAAAACTAATTGGAAACCCTAACAATTGCATCATGAACGATTAAATAAATAAACTAAGCAATCAAAGTAATTAAAGAGATAAAGAGTAGAGAAGAGTACCAATTGACGGAAAGCAGGAACTTTTATTGAAATCGAAATAGGTTTGATCACCTCTAAATTAATCTAAAGTGTTTGAATTAAACTAAGAGCAATGAAGAATAAAACTAAGATAAAACCTAATAAAAGATGAATAAAAGATAGATCTTTAAATAATGAGGAAAAAGTATTTATAATACCCCTCAAGTTCACTAAAAAAACGGGAACGAAAAGTGAAAAAGCGCGATAAAGAGCGCCAGACCCGATCGGGCCCGAGCACAGTACCCGATCGGGCCCGAGCACAGTACCCGATCGGGTCAAATGCAACTTCGCATTTTCTCGTCTTGGGCTATGATGTAGCAGCAGCGCAGCAGCATTAGATGGACTTGACGCCCACCCGATCGGGCCTTGGTCATCCACCCGATCGGGCCAAGCAACAAAATGGTCTAGTGAAAGCGTCTCTTCAGCAGCTCTCTAACAAGACCTACGAGCGGCCCACCCGATCGGGTCGGGCGGTGGACACCCGATCGGGTCTAGGTACATGATGTTCACCCGATCACTTCGGGCAATGCTTGCCCAATCGGGTCCGCAACTTCTATACCCGATCATAAATATTCCGCCCGATCGGGCCATTTCTGCACGATCAGTGCACGGAAACCTCCTTTGACTCCTTGGCTCTCTAATCTTCATGTTTAGGGGTCTTGGGACCTCCTAAACTATCCATAAAGCTCGCGAGCCATCCTACGTGCCTCGTAACATCTCGTAAAGCCGTGGTTGCTTACAAAAGGCTCGGGAATAAGGAGAAAACTCCATAAAACCTGCAATTCAATACTAAAACACGAAACCACAACTACATACGATAGTTAGCACAAAATAGCTCCCAAGAGCTCCGATGACGCACAAATTAGCTTGTAAATAAGGGAGAAAACTCTATATAAATACGTGATATCAAACTCCCCCAAGCTAAATCCTTGCTTGTCCTCAAGCAAACAGCACATGAACATGGAATAGACTACCTCACCCCAAAGATAAAAACAAATCAAAGCTCAAAACATTTTCAAGA